>OX451365.1:14800000-17200000 GCA_949629185.1 Apamea crenata | reverse complement strand
AGGTACGAGTATACGTACGAGTAACCCTGGCTGGTAGTACCCTGGCCTTTGTATGAAAATGTAGGTGGTATTGTCCACCCTGAACAACTCCAGCCGGGCCAGCAGGGCCAGCAGGGCCCCGTGGCAGGCAAACAAATGAACCGCGTGGCTAACGTGGCAAACTTCTCCATGCAGTGTGCACATCCTATGTAGCAGTGGACGATAGGCACAACAGTAGTTCTTTGACAAGTAAGATAGATTTAATACTAATTAGGAACAGAAAATATAAAACAGGAGGAAAAACCAAGTATTTTCGCGTATCTACATTTAGTGCATAAGCATAATATAATTTATCGGGATCACTTCTCGACCTCATAATATAATTTATTGGGATCACCTTTCGATATCCGCTATCTTTTGATGTGGATGTACCAAAGTACATACTTACCTACGTATGTCGATAACGGAGAAGAGACATGACCTTCCATAAGAAGAATAAGAATAATTTCTTTCGCCAGAAACATGGTTACAGGGTGTTACGTTACATTATACATTGTAGAAGTTCAGTATGTCTCACCGTATTATAATCCTTAACCTCCAATAGAAAAAAGAAAAAAAAAGTATTATTATATTTTTACATGTCATGAATTCGTCAATATCATATTTTTTTTTTTTGCAATAAGCCATTTATTTAATATAGGTATGTCTTAAACGCCTAAGGGTCAATTCACGAATAGATATTGGTATTAAATTAAAAATTTGGATTGTTGTGTTTCCACAGTTTTTTTATATGCGTTGCCGGTGTTTGTAACTTTAGTGGGGTCTCTTGATAAAAATCTTTCATTCTCGATTGCTTTCATAAATAGATCCGCATGTTTCTTAACAAAAGTAGCAATTTCAAAAATTAATCAAAAATACTGAAAATACTATAGATACTACTGCCTCGTTGGTATAGTGATCGCAAGCGCTACTGCTGAGCATGAGGTCCTGGGTTCGATTCCTGGGCCGGGCAAAGTGTTGTGGGGTTTTTCCCCGCCCCCTATTACATGAGACTTAAACATAACTAATAATGTTTTTGTTGATAATTTGGTGGCCACATTTCACCACATTAGTATATATATAGGTATTTTGCTACTACTAGCTGATTATGCTATAATTTAAAAGTGTTCATGGAGTTTCTTGCACGTTATTCTCCATGGGTACCTACTACACTTTGGAATGGCCAACTAGCTTCATCTTTTTGACTGTCCGACTCCTTTGAAAAATCAAAAGTGTCTGTAAACGATTAAATTGAAATATATGTGTTGAGTTTGATTTTATGTGCTTTGTTGCAACAGCTGCACATATTACCTACTATAGGCACTTGATAACAACTGATACGTGATACCGTCGTGTCAGTGTTTACTGATAAGGAGATGACGTAAAACGGATGCATTGAGAAGGATCAGGGGACTTACTCTCTAACGGCCGAACCCTATCACCTATTTAGCACCAGTTTTCGCATACTGGAGGTAGAAAAACCTATCTAACTCTGGTGTTAACGTCACATCATCATTTCTGCCGGGAATCACCCACTGCTGGGTATAGGCATCCCCTTTCGTCTACCACACTTCCCGGTTCTGTGCGTCTCTCATCCAGGTGCTTCCCGCGACTTTGACCGTATCGCCAACCCAGCGCTCTTTTGGACGCTTTTAACGTCCCAATAATCTATATCAGTAGCTATCAGTGTGATTCTGTAACCATTTCACCGTGAAAACTTAGTTGAAGTGAGCAGTCATTCCAACTAATGCTAGGGATTGAAACTATTGACAGCTCACTCTAAGCTCACTTCACCTAACTTTTCACGGTGAGATTTTTACAGAATCGATCGGCTGTATGATTATATACTGACAGATATAATTATACTGGCTGCCATCAGTAGTTATCTAGAATAGGTTATTGGGTTCGGCCGTAAGTCAGTCAACGATACGCGTCCGAAAATAGCTATCTACCTGTGAAAGTCCCGTCAAAATGGGTAACGATTAACCGGAATAACTAGACAGACAAAAAAAAAATTTTTGTTGTAAGTACCGTATATATTTACATATGCATTAAGTATAAAGCTGTTATTTCGAAATTGCAAACAGACACTTTCGTTTTATTTATTTGTTTAGATGTCACACGTCTTCGAATTTTTGGTTTTAGTATATGTCGGTTTCCTCACGATGATTTCCTTCGCCGTTCACGTGGAACAATATAGGCCAATTGTGCTTATGTATAGATAGTACGTAGGATTAACGCCGTCTTTAGCTAGACAAAGACTCAGTTCTAACAAGTTGTGCCTCAAAATCTGGTTTTCGTCCTTCCGGATGTTTATCGCTGCTGCGGTGTTTTCCAGGCCATCAGCCCACCTGGTAGGATCATTATGTTTTTAATGTCATTGTAAACGAGTTTCTAGCTCTCACGAATCTCATCTTTGTTTTGATTACTGGCTATTTAGGCCTTCTTCGGATAGCCAGATCATTGCCTTGAAAATTGAAATCCTTGAAACTTATACGATAGCTAGCTTAAGTCCGCGACTTCGTTCGCTTGAAATTTCTTGTTGCCCTGATCAACCGCGTCGCATCGCATCGTCTGCCCGCGCTATTACTGCGTTCTCGCTTACCGTTCTTTCTGACCTTTTTTTCTTTCTGCTCGGCTCCTAAGGGTCCTGGCGTGATGTTAAATAGTCTTATATAGCCTTCCTCAAGTATTGGGGTACAAAATGCAAAAAAAAAAATCAAATACGGTATTAATGCTTTATAATCAACAGGAAAACCAATCAATTACTTAAAGATAGCTAGCATGTGTCAATATAACTAAGTACATACGTGCAAGGTATATGAACTTTTACTGTATCAAGTGTCGCGAGGGGCAGCGCGTGACCACTCACTCCTGGCCACCTAGGGTCACCGTCCATCAGGATTTTACTTGACATACATCATTTTGTAAGTAGAACATAGTCGTGACTTTTTGAGGAGTAAGGTAATTCAATTGCAGGTGTGACTCCATCTTCCGGGTTTCACTGAACACTTTGAGTACTGAACAGTCTGCTGTAAATTAAAACATTTTGCATTTTAGTTTTGAAATGCAATCAAAAGTCCAGTAACCTAGACGGAGATAGCGGAGCTGGACTCCTTCAACAAGAACTGCCGATCGATTTTGTAAAAATCTCCCCGTGAAAAGTTAGGTGATGTGAGCTTAGAGTGAGCTACCAATAGTGTCAATCCCTAGCATCAGTTGGAATGACAGTTCACTCCACGCTCACTTCACCTCAGTTTTCACGGTGAGATGGTTACAGAATCGCACTGCTGGTCCTTAACAGCTTTAAACAGAGAGAAGTGGAAAGAGAGTAGGAAGGCGTTTGCCCTGCAGTGGGACATCACAGGCTTTTAATAATAACTAGCTTTTGCCCGCGACTTCGTCCGCGTGAAGCGACTTTCTTAATTTTTTTTTCCGTAGGAACCATCCTCGTACTTCAAGGAATATTCTAAAAAATTTGCGAAATCGGTTCAGCTGTTCTCGAGATTTAGAAAGAGAAGATAAGTCATAAGTAGCTTTCTGGGGATGCTAGCCACTTGGCATACTATACAGGACAGCATCCCCATCGATGCGCAAACTGAAATCATAAATTCAGCACATGATTCTACACCCCCTAGCGTACAAATTTTACGTAACCGTACGTAAAGTTTACGTTTTTTTGTAATAACCGACGAAAAATTTCAACGCTGGGAGGTTCAGAATCCTGTAAGGAATTCATTGTAACATCGACTCATCGATTGTGTTCTGCCCTAAAAGCATGTATAGGTTTATTTTTTAATATTCATTCATTTCCTTTATTTCACTTAAATACTTACAAATTACATTTTTAAATATTTTTATAAACAAAAAGATAAAAAAATATAAAAAAATAGTAGCCCACCGGTATCGGGACCAGGGTCCAAGCTACCGGCGGCGGTCAGGATTCCAGAGAGAGGAACTTCCTGACAATTTATTATTACGAGTTCATTATTCTCCTAGAACTTTCATGAACTAATCAAATACCTAATTAAAAGTCTTCTGACTGGTTTTTCCATGTTTTTTATTTGACAAGGAGAACATAAGATTTTGATATTTCCTTTTATAAAAAATATGGACAAAAATTTGCATAATTTATTTGCATAATGTTTGTACCTCAATACTTCTCATAATGTTACATAATCAGCCTATAATGTTCCACTGCTGGGACACCGGCGAGGAGGCCGATGTCCCAGCAGTGGGAGGGAATCTTCGAGAGGGAGTGGGCTATAAACCACCACGCGGGCCCAGTGCGGGTTGGTAGATGCCACATGTCTTCGAATATTTAGTTCTAGGATATGCCGGTTTCCTCACGATGTTTTCCTTTGAGAGCAGTGGTGATGAAATTATTAAAATGTTGATTTCTTGGATTGCTCATAAAGTTTTTATTGGGCTTATGTACCAGAGCAGCAGTGGTGGCCCAGTGGTAACGGCCATGACTTCGAGTTGTAGGTCGTGGGTTTTAACCCAAGCAGACACTTTACTTTGTGTAAATTATTTCATTACCACTGCTCTCAAATCGGTGAAGGAAAACATCGTGAGGAAAGCGACATTATGTCCTAGAACCAAAAATTCGAAGACATGTGACATCCACCAACCCGCACTGGGCCCGCGTGGTGGATTATGGCCCGCTCCCTACCACAGAGAGGACGCCTGTGTCCCAGCAGTGGGAACATTATAGGCTGTTTATGATGACCTATGTACCAGCTATATAGATTTACTGAAGATTTCACTTTAGTAGAAATATTCGAGAATATTAGAGATATTCGAAGTTGATTTTAGGCACCCAATTAATTCAGAGCACAGTTTCGCTTCTTCTTATTTATACAAGCCTGCTGAAATTACGAAGGCAAATAAAAACATGAGAGGCTTCAAGAAACTCTGAAAATGAAAACGGTTATGATTATACATGTAAGTATTTATCTTTCTTACCGACTTCAAGAAAGTTAGATAAGTTCGTACTCTTTAGCTGAAACTTGAAGCCGGTACTCAGTACAGACGCCAGCAGGTCAAGCTACCCGAAACGGTCAAATTTTCCCAATCAACCTTGAACCTTAATGCTTTAAGGATAAAGTTGAAAATCTATTAAACAAATTTGACAGATTGTAGTAGCTTGATGTGCTGGCGTCTGTACTTGAAGTCTCTCTTAAAATATAAGGATACTTTAATGTCTGTAGTGACTTTTACACAAGACTTCATAACAATGAAATAATCATAATATTTTTATTAATTACTAGCTGACCCGGCAAACGTTGTTTTGCCATATATAAATTATTTCTAGCTGCCCGGCGCTACTTCGTTCGCGTGGTGTCCTACCCCCTACCCTACTCCTACCCTAATCCTACCCTACTACTACACTACTCCTACCCTACTCCTACCCTACTCCTACACTACTCCTACCCTACTCCTACCCTACTCCTACACCACTCCTACCCTACTCCTGCCCTACTCCTACACTACTCCTACCCTAGTCCTACCCTACTCCTACATTACTCCTACCCTAGGGTGGACATCCCTTATCACTTAAGGGTTCGAAAAAAAAAAAAAAAAAAAAAATAGATAGTAGCCGATTCTCAGACTTACTGAATATGCATAAAAAATTTCATCAAAATCGGTCAAGCCGTTTCGGAGGAGTATGGCAACGAAAACTGTGACACGAGAATTTTATATATTAGACTAGCTGACCCGGCAAACGTTGTTTTGCCATATATAAATTATTTCTAGCTGCCCGGCGCTACTTCGTTCGCGTGGTGTCCTACCCCGTGCCCTACTCCTACCCTACTCCTACCCTACTCCTACCCTACTCCTACCCTACTCCTACCCTACTCCTACACTACTCCTACCCTACTCCTACCCTACTCCTACACTACTCCTACCCTACTCCTACCCTACTCCTACACTACTCCTACCCTAGGGTGGACATCCCTTATCACTTAAGGGTTTGAAAAAAAAAAAAAGTACATAGTAGCCGATTCTCAGACTTACTGAATATGCACAAAAAATTTCATCAAAATCGGTCAAGCCGTTTCGGAGGAGTATGGCAACGAAAACTGTGACACGAGAATTTTATATATTAGATTAACTTAGGTAATATAAATAACTTGAATCTGAATTCATTAGCGTTTGAAATTAGATAAAAAATGGCCATTAAAATATTCAAAATAACTGTAATCTTTTATATCGTTATTTTTGTTGTTAAAAACAATATGCTAATTAGTTTCTAATCGTTTATTAGGTACTTTATTTAGGTAAATTCTGCATCCATCGCAATAAACGGTTACCGTTACATCGTTCAACGACATAAAACATATTACAACCGTTTGTTGGTAACCCGTGATAATCACAATCACATACTTATCTTGGGTATTTCACAAACAAGAAGCGACAACACACCCAATGGGAGCATACTACTTTAATTTATCGAGTGTCGACTCATGCGCTCAGTCTACTTACGGTCACTGTCGCGATCGCTACGCCACACATCTACCAACATTTTTACGGCTTCCGCCATATTTAATCCCAGCCAGTGCTTCTAAAATGCATCAAAATGGTGATTTTTAAACTTGAAAATTGTCGCCGGGATACTAAAAAGACGGAAATATTCGCGCTTTTTGTTGAACCTAATCATCCGAAAAGGTTTTTCAAGTACAGTTGACCATAATCCCTCGCGTTCCGGGATTTTTGGTTTGTGTTCTGGAGCTCTGTGGACTACCGACAAGCCATATCTAGATAAAAAGCCGTGCTAGTGTTTCGTTTTTGGTGTTTTTATTCGAATTTGGAATGTGTTTTTGAAAATGTTTATGGATTTTTGAATTAAAAACTTTTTATTGGTTTCGCGCGTAAAAATTGATAGACATTAACTTTTTGAAATGGAGAAGCATGTGGGAATTGCAGGGCATGGTGGAAATAAGTATAAGCGGATCCAATCCTATGGGAGTATGAGCTCGAGGAGTGACGACGACATGGTAGTTCACAGCCAATTATTTCCTTACCACAAGAAAATGGTCGTTGAACGAGAGATTTTGTATGAAGAAGAACATCCCCCGTTCCAACCTTTGATAGCAACGACCAGATTGTTTGGTAAGGCGAGGTTCACATGTCTGCTGTTACTCTACGTCTTATTCTACGTGGTCTACTTGGCGTCGGGAGCGCTGGTGTTCTCAGCGTTGGAGGCACCTCTGGAGAATCAGATACGACTTGAACTAATAAGGGCCAAAACAGACTTTCTGGCGCGCTATCCGGATATACTGGGTAAATAGAAAATTCCTTAAACTTTCACTTGGTTCTTTTTCATGTGGGTATCGTAATAGGAGATTTAGGGATTTTTTCAGCTGACTGGCTACTGTCCTTTTGGCTGACTATAGCCAGTATACTATTGTAGTCTTTGGCTGACTATAATAACAAACTGTGTGTAACCAATTCGGTTACCAAGCATAGTGTCAATACCAATTTTCTCACTGTCATTCCAGCATTAATCGTAAGCCATCCAGCTATGACGATAAATGAGCTAACGAATATTTTTTTTAACTTTAATTTATCAATGAAAGTATGTGACTAGGTACCAAGATGACGACTAATAGAGAAGTATGGAAAAAAACGGGTTGCACTCCCGGAGTGCCGGCAGAAGTGATAACTTGAATATTAACGTTGTACATTTTTGATATTTTTGAATGCGGTCTACTCTCCCTCCGTCTTACGAATTTTCGATCAGGTCACGTGTCCTGACGCGAGTTTAAAATTTTGTACCCATCACAAAAAAGTGCACAACGCCGCTAAAGAAGTTTTCACTTCAAAAATACATGTTGCGCTGACCCCTAGTAGATTTGGGATACGGGCAGGACAATGATATTGATGGTGGTGATTTCTATATGAAAGCTCTATGGAACTATTACACAAACGTATCGTACTTATAACAGCTTACTAGCTTACTTATAATGCTTCCTTGCCTCGTGGTAAATGTACAACTACCCACAAATCTATTTTCCAGAAATGAGCGCTATTGTGAAAGCAGTGGGTAAATATTTGAAATGCCTGCAATACAGGCGCACAATGCAGTCTTCTCCTTGTAAACGATTGAACAGTTGCACGATATTGCAAGAAGACATAAAAATGTTGAATATTTTTCTCGTGTTATTGCCAATTTTATATTACCTACCTACACTAACTTGGTTTCTCTCTCCGCTGCCTTGTGTAGGTACCTAAATGGTAAAAGAAAAATGCTGTACAGCACTGCGATTCTGTAACCATCTCACCGTGAAAACTTAGGTGAAGTGAGCGTGGAGTGAGCTGTCATTCCAACTATTACTAGGGATTGACACCATTGACAGCTCGCTCTAAGCTCACTTCACCCAACTTTTCACGGTGAGATTTTTACAGAATAGATCGGCTGCACATAAGGCAAGCTTGGCAAGGTTTTGACGTGGTGGCAGCAAGTTCGCGCATGTACAGTCACCAAAGGAGATAAGTAGTTAAAGTTTAGTAAGAAACGAATTGATGTTTTCGGATAGCTTTTTATTTAATTAATTGTGCGTTTTGTTTGTGCAGAATAAAATATTTTTCTTTCTTTTCATTTTCCAAACTAAATTTCATTCGAAAACATCCATCGGTTTCTTACTTAACTTCAACTATATCCGACGACACTGGGGATCTACTCCGAAGTGCAAAGTGCGAATTTTCGGATCGGACCGAATATTATTGAAAAATGCGAAAACAGTTCGGACCGGCTCAGTTGGGTCGGGACCATAGTCAATATTCGAAAGAGTGTAGGAGTGTAGGAGCGGAACCGACCGAACCAAATAATAACTTCGTAGCAGGAAACGGCCGAACACTCGGCCGATACATCGATCGGAGTAGACCGGAGCCCCGGACTAATTTCGGAGTTGGTTATTTGTCTCCTTTGGTGACTGTACACTTAGCGCAACAAAAAAATGGTCCCTTTTATTGCTTGTCATTATCATCATCATCATCAGCCTACAGCAGTCCACTGCTGGACATAGGCCTCTCCTATTGCACGCCATTCAACTCGATTTTCGGCAACTCTCATCCAGCTGCTGCCAGCCATCCTGTAAGCAGGGCGGGTTTTAGGTGGAGCGACGATCTAAGGATCGTCGCTCCACCTAGCCTGAGGGCGTCCCATTATTATTCTATGGTTATGCCATAATTTATTTCTAAACATTTCTATTTAGAAGAAAGTTAAAGAGAGATGCCAAGTTACGTGTCACTGTACTGTACCTACCTAATTTTGATGTTGTATCTAGAAAACCACGAATGGATAGGTAGGTATCCATCTCCTTAGTGGATACCTATCTATTACCTAAATTTTTTTCATAATATCACGGCTTGACATTTACTAAATATTCAAAAAAAAAAAAATGTAATGACTTGTTTATCAGCAACTAACTTATACTATTTACCAATCGTTTGATAAAGTTATCATTTTGCGTAATTAATAAATCAGTAGATCACGTTTAAAGGTTAGCTCGTTGCTATGGTGATTAATTAATTAATTAAAGTTCAAAAGAAACCACAACAATATAACTATTCGTGCTGATTTTTCAATCGACAGATAATTTTTATTCGTGGAATAAATTTGACGTCTGACAGATTTTGTATGGAAGAACTGTCAAAAATTCAAAATTATTCCTCCGATATCAGTCCTAAAATCAGTGATAAATTAACTAACAATTGTTTAGGTTGCCATTAACTTCGAAAAATTAATAATAACCTTAATAATAGCCTTCTTCCCATGGGGCGTAGGCAGAAACTACAGAACACCACCTGCTACGATCCATTTGCCTCGTTTACGTTCATACACCCGGGGTAATTGCGTAACAAACGAAAAGTTGTAATGAGTTTCATTTTGACAGTTCAACAACATTCATTGCGTTATTTACGTTGTTGAGCAAACAAATTTTTCGAACATATGAAGCAATGGATTAAAAAAAAATGAAAAAAAAAAAAAAAATGATTCAGATTGTTATTGATAGTCTGTTACGTAATTAGGGTTCTGGTCATACACGCACGCCGGTTACGAGAAAGTACTACGCGCTTGACGTTTCTGAAGAACATCGCCAGTAAGGTATAAATGAATTCACTGATTTTAATATTAAGGAAACACAAAAAACCTGTCAAAGAGTCGGTTAGTTAGTCAGAAAGTTGAAGCTAGTTCCAAAACGTAGTAAACGTAAACCTCTATTGAGAAGAACATCTGCTAGCCGAACTTTGTTTATTTTTTTATTAACTTTATCGTCTATTTATCTTACAAACTGATATCAATTTGCGTCAATAAAATAATTTGACCTTTCCGTATCACAGAAATCTTTTTTAATTTAAAATGTTATCTTAGAACATTAACACGAAAACATGCGTTATCACATGAGAAATCTATTTTATATCTACGTTAATCTTTTACATCGTGATAAAAGGTTTCGACCATATCATTTACCTACCTAATTTTAATAATTAAGTAGACCCGCAGTAGTAGGTCAGACAAACTAGTATTGATATTATCAAAGCGATGATTAGTTTGTTTGTTAGTGAAGTGTTGACTTTATTATACTGTAAATAAAGTATTGAATCGATTTTGATGAAAGACGAAGGTTTGGCTTGGTAACTACCCTTAGAAGGATTGGTATTTGAATACCAATCCTTCTAGGGTATTTCGCGTTAAAGTTAAGTTAGGTAGGTACCTAACTTAACTTTAACGCGAAAAGCCTGAAACAGTTAAAGTAGAGCCAGGGGTAGGTACCCCTGGCTCTACTTTAACTGTTTCAGGCTTTCTTTCAGCACAATTTTAATTCAAGATCAAAATATTTTATTTCACATAAACCAGCATGGGCACTTATGAAATGTCAAGAGCTAGGTGCACGGTTCCAATTGGTCGTTTCCTATGGAAAAGAGCCGGCAAGAAACTCCACGGTTAAAATAATTGGCTTTTACAATGTTTTGAAATTACAGTAGGTATGGGAGGACACCGTAGGCCTGTCAACAAGTACCAGGCACTTGATAAAATAAAAAATGGTCTACAGATCTAAAGTCTACAAGGTCTACAAAGTCCTCACATCTATATATATAGTATATAAAATTCAAAGTCCTGACTGACTGACTGACTGACTGAGACATCAACGCACAGCCTAAACCTCTGGTCCTAGAGACATGAAATTTGGAGGGTGTATTCTTCGTGAAGAGTAGGTATCCACTAAGAAGGGGTTTTTCGAAATTCCACCCCTAAGAGGGTGAAATGGGGGGATTTTGTTTGTATGAAAAATCTTATTCCTTATACTTACAAATATAGAAGAATCTATCAAAAGGAAAAACAAAATATACAATCCTATTAAAACCAAGTGACATGATTGTCATTACAACCACTAATAAAGAGTTAAAATTAGAATTGTCTGTATATAATGTCAAATAATAAAAAGATTACGATAAATAACTACTCAGTATTTCTCCTGTCTGTCTGTATCTGCTATATCTACCCTGATTATTGTTGTTAAGCTTTTTATCTAGGTATACTTAAATACCGGATTCATTTTTTATTACTTACTGAATATCTATCAAGCAAAAAATACTTCAATATTGTGTCATCTTGGTGGCGACTGATGACTCACATTAAACGAATTTAATCATTTAAGAATTAAAACTGTAGAATATCCTTTCACTTTCACTTCACACACCTAAAAAAAACACTTTTACAGGGTGTATATTACTATAGTAGCGAAAACGGATAAAATACCTGCCCTTGAAAATCCTATAAATTCTAAAATCATATTTTTCTCAAAATGGTCAGGTCAGAATTTGATGTCCCTTTGCCAAAGGACCCTTGATGTACTCTTATACATATATCAAAACTGTATCGCTATTGGTCGTTAGACCACTTCCCATACAAAATCGTCACTCTGCAGCACCGCCCAGTCTCCTTTACGATAAAATTACATAATGATTTAATTACCAATGTATTTATAAACAAACACGCTTTTGACATATTTTGTTTAAGTGCATTATGTTTATTATGTAATTTACTCGTAAATACACAACAAACATATGTATTGTAATTTGTTGCATTATCTTAAAACAACTTTGTTGTGAGCTTTGTTTGTGCTTCAACATTATACGTAGTACCTAGTCTATACTTATTCTGTTTTTAGCATTTTACTAAGGGTTGATTTTTCCAACGCCAAATAACTTTATCGGAGGAATAATTTTGAATTGACAGTTCTTCCACACAAAACCTGTCAACGTCAATTTTATTCCACGAATAAAAAATACCCATCGATTGAAAAATCAGCCTTAAGGGCAGTTGGGTCTCGAGGTGGCAATGCACAAGACCGAGGCCATGTCCTTTCATGGGCCCCGGTACGGGCCACCTTCGGGATCTCAACTGATGGTAGGAGGGGTTCACATCGGCGTCGAGACAACGATGAGATACCTGGGTCTCGTCCTCGACAGCCGGTGGAACTTCGTCGAGCATTTCCGACGTTTGGCCCCCAAACTGGAACGGGCCGGGGCCGCCTTAAAGCGGCTCTTGCCCAACCTGAGGGGGCCAAACGCCTCCTGCCGGAGGCTTTACGCGGGGGTCGTGCGGTCCATGGCCCTATATGGGGCCCCGGTATGGGCGCGTTCACTGCGGCTTCGAGCCGCACACTATCTGAACGCGCCCCAGAAGGTGGTAGCCGTAAGGCTGATCCGGGGCTACCGCACGATCTCGCGCGAGGCGGCATGCCTCCTTGCCGGTCTGCCGCCATGGGATCTGGAGGCGATAGTGCTTGCGCGCCTGCACGATTGGCGCGCGGAGGCACTACGCCGGGGGGAAACTCTGCACCCGCGGCAAATCGCTGCGGAGCGGACGGACCTCCGGCGCGATCTCATGGCGGAATGGAAGGCGCGACTATCGCAACCCAGCGCAGGGCACGCCGCGATAGCGGCGATAAGACCCCTCTTTGAGGAGTGGCTAGAGAGGCGTCACGGCGCTCTCACGTACCGCCTGACGCAGGTCCTCTCCGGACACGGATGTTTCGGGAGGTTCCTGCACATCATCAGGCGGGAGGAGACGCCCGGGTGTCACCACTGCCCGGATCGCCCAGAGGACACGGTGGAGCACACGGTGGAGGTCTGCCCTGCTTGGGCGGAGACCCGCCGTGTCCTCGTGGAGGCGATCGGCAACGGCGGCGACCTCTCGCGCCCGGCCCTGGTGCAAGCCATGGTCCGGGGCGAGAGAGAATGGGAGGCAGTCACCTCCTTCTGCGAAGCAGTCATGCTAGCGAAGGAGGTGGCGGGGAGGCTGAGGGAGAACACCTCACGCCTCAGCCGCCGCGGGAGACGCTCCGGGCGTCGGGAGCCGCGTGACGACTCCCGGCCACCGTAGGCGCGGGCCTGCGGGCGGTGAGTAATGGGTAGCTCACCGTCCGATCAGGACCAGGCCCGTGCCGGACGGCGCGTTGTGTTCCACGCGCGCCTCAAAGAGATGTCAGCAGAGGACGGGGCCCCACAGGGCCGAAGCCTGCCGGGGCGGTGGGATTTTCCGAAAGGTTAACCGCTGCCCTGGAACAGAAAGGGCTAAGGACGGAACACGGGTGGGTTTTAGTCAGTAAAAGTCTGACACTCCCTTCCGCTCCACCCAGAGCGGGAGGGGTCATTTGATGATTTCCCATCCACAAAAAAAAAAAAAAAAAAAGCCTTAAGTAGATTTTTTTTAACTTTCTATAAAACAAAAAAATTACATCATATATTTCCCCATTTTCGAATAGAAAAACCAAGTAACTTATTTAATTTAGGGCTGATTTCTTCATCGCCAGATAACTTTTATTCGAGGAATAAAATTGACACTTGACAGGTTTTGTATGAAATTACTGTTAAAATTTAAAAATTATTCCTCGAATAAAATTATCATAAATATATTATTGAAAAATCAGCTCTTCGAAAAAAAATATCTAAGGATAAGAATAAGTTAATACCTACTTATTTTGTTGTTGGAATTCAGGCATTTTAAATTGATTTACTTGACAAAAATTACCAAATATTTTTAGTTACATTAACAGAACATCACGCCTGTAATTACCGAAGAGTTAGGAAGAGGTGTACCTAGAGTACGTCCACATTTTGCCAGATATATATAATTCCATTGATAATTCACGTATTCATCTTTAAGTTACAGATTTCAAATATTAACTTACGGGATCATAAATGTTTTTTTTTAAATTTTGTAAATAGGATATCGGAATCAATTTAACACGTCATAATATTTAAAAAAAAATAAAGCTAGATGAGGTCGGCGTTTCCTAACGAAAGGCCGAAAGAAACTCAGAGAAAACTATACACTCGTAGTTCAATAAACAGGTTTGCCGAAGAAGGTCTTGTCCAAAGCAAGTTAGTTTTAAGGCAAGGCCTGCCATCAAATATGTAAAGTTGTATCAGTCAAGTTACTTCAATGCCAATTAAATAAACAGGTTTAGTAACTCAGCTATGTGGTTAATATACATAACATTGTGTAATAGTTTTGTTTTGGTTATCATATGAAGGAATTTGAGAATCATTCTGAATTAGTAATAGGTCTATTTTAGATAGCTAAAAAAGTTTGTTCTGTATTTTTTTGTGTCTGCCTATTGTCTGTACTGAAGTCCATGTGACTTAAGTTAAGTACAGACAATAGGCAAATGACATCGATCAAGCAACACGTGGCTCCTAAAATACGCGTGTTTTGGGGGCCACGTGCAGAACAAGTTTCTATATCTCTACTTGGGTATTTATCTAACTTATTTTTTATTTATGTTTGTTTGTACTTAGGAATAAAATCATTCCAAAAAACATTTTATGTACAGACGCCAGCACATCAAGCTACTACAATCTGTCAAATTTCTTTAATAGATCTTCAACTTTATTGGCAAAGCATTAGGTTCAAGGTTGATTGGGAAAATTTGATAGTTTCGGGTAGCTTGACCTGCAGCTGGCGTCTGTACCTAAGAGGAAACCGGCATGTCTTAGAAATGAAAATTCGAAGACATTTGACATCTACCAACAAGCACTGGGCCCGCATGATGGATTACGGCCCACTCCCTCTCACAGAGAGGAGGTTTGTGTCCCAGCAGTGGGAACGTTATAGGCTGATTATTTTATGTACCTAACAGTGTGTCAGTCTGTCTGGCTTACACCTATTCTTAATAGAAGGCCTTGGTCACCATTCTTCTGCCATTATACCAATTTATTTGGGGTCGGCGCAACATGTATTTTCTTCCATAGTATATACATTCTATTAGCCCTCATCTCGGTATTGGGTTGTGGAGGTCAGGTAGTCGCTCCATGTAAAATACTGGTATTCAGCTATTGTATGGTATTTCAATAGCGCTGTATCCGGCTAGACTGGAAGCCGACCCCAACTAAGTGGAAGGCCCATTAAGAAAAGTACAGAAGATAAATATTAGTTTAGTCCTGTAAAATTAGTCAGCGCCTGACTTAAATTGACGTATTTTTAGTAGGCATGTTTTTAACCACGTCTAAGCTTGCTATGGAGTATCTAAATATGTCTGGATTAAACTAATATTTATCTTCTGTCCTTTTTTGAATGAAATAGAAAGAAAAAGATGCACTGAATTTAAATTTAGTTTAGTTTGTGAACAAGGGAATCGGCGCCATAATGAATCAACCTATAATGTTCCTACAGCTGCGACACAGGCCATCTCTCTGTGAGAGGAAGACACATTATTCCTTTTTCATTTAATAGCTACAATACTGCAACAAACCATTTATACTAAAAGCCTTTAACAGAGAGACTACATCAAAGTATGCTTGAATGCAGAGGTATTGCAGCGTTGTGCCTACTCTGCGATGTGGGTAAACATGTTTTCGGTTCATTGGGTCGAGTCTAAGTAAGCGAGGGATGGCTGCTCACTGCTAAACTCCTTGTATTTCCTATTTTTATTCAATTAATAGACAAGGAAAATAACTCATTACCTAGTCGTAAAAATAAAGTGCCTGTAGCCAAAGGTATATTTTCCTAAAAGTAAATTAATTTAGAAGTTTTTAGATCTCAAAACGAATTACTGTTGTCTGGTAATAAGATATAAAATGGCGGATTTTTTTCTACAAAAATATAAATAGGTACGCTTTTCCTGAATTCCGATCTTCAATATTTTCAAATAGGTTCTCATTCTTCTTTCTTGGGTACTTAACATAATTTAGAAAATTGTGGTAACTCCTTTATTAAAAAAAAAAAGTAAAAACTACAAACTTAAAATCTAGAACCGTGCCTTACGTTGTTGTTTTTAACGAGCGCCCACCTGACCTATACAGACAGGCGGGCTGGAAAAACACCGACTCTTGTTTTTTTTTTTGTACGACCTATGATTTTATAACATTTGTGTCTGTTTATCACGTTTTATTTGCTCGATTATCTAGGCTATCTCTAGTGGGCCCAATTAAATTAGCTAGCATTGCATGCCTAATATAAGGTAGATTGTACAAGGCTCACGGAATTATTGTTATAGATTTTATTTCATGTACCTACAATCTATGCAAATAAAATTCTTACTTACTTACTTACTAGCAAAACTCCGTAGATGTGATGACGTGAAACAAAAAAAAAAAAATTTGATGATTTGGTGTGGTCATCAGCTGCTGTGTGTATTTATTTGAAATATTTGCTTGAAAAATCTGTTTTTTTTTCTGTAAATTTCTCAACTCTTAACTGAAGTAACAAAACCACCAGCGGTCGTAGACCCCTAAAAAGATCTTCAAATCTTTTTTATTTTAATTTTATCGTATTTAGCTAAAGATACCCATCACGTCTGCAGAGTTTCGCTAGCTAATTTAATTTGACCCAATTGCTAAGTTGATATGACATTGACTTTAATGCTTCAAGCTAGTGCAGGTTGCCTTACCCAGAATATAATTGAATAGATAATTAATATTAAACTCTATGCCGTATAAATACAGCGGCAGGAATCCCCAAAAACGAAACCCACCAGCTTTTCTACGTCCATTTCCCCATTGTTTCGAGTTACAACGCGAGGGGCCACCGCATGGGCCGTATAATCCCACTTCTAGTAATAGATTTAGCCGCCCCGTTTGCTCGGGGCTTTGGACTTGCCCAACTAAACCGCTGAACGTGATCTTGTTTTAATACAATGTGTTATAACACTTATGCAATGTGTTTACACTATCTATTGTTACGAGTAGGTAGTGTCACGAGCACCAATATGTCAACACTTGGCAACTTTCAATTGCGATTTTTTCGTGAAATAACGAATGCAACGTTGAAATACGACACATTACTTAAACCTATGGGTTCGAAAATGTGATGTTCGTAACAATAACAACATAAAATTGTATTAAAAAATAAAGGAGTAAATCGCTAAAGCCGAATGTACCTATACATACTTCTGTATACCTACGTAGTTTCTCTCATGCTTCTGGTATTATAACATTGGTTGCCATAACTACTTCTTACCACATCTTTGTAACTTCCTAAGCATCTGGGTAATTGCATAACTGTATACTAACCGTAGCAATGGGTTTAATTTTGACAGTTCAACAACATTCATTGCGTTATTTAAGTTGTGGAGCAGACAAATTTTTCGAACATATGAAGCAATGGATTAGCAATAGGTATGCTTCAAAATTATTCAAATTGTGGTTGATAGTGTGTTGCGCAGTTAGGATGCTGAGCTAGAAATGCAATACCACAGGCTTAAGCATATAGTCAGCCCATAATATTCTCACTGCTGTGAGAAGGATTGGGCCGTAATCCACCACGCGTGCCCAGTGCGTGTTGGTAGATGTCACATGTCTTAGATTTTTTGGTTCTAGGACATGCCGGTTTCCTTACGATGTTTTCCTTCTCCGTTTTGAGAGCAGTGATGATAATATGATAATTTAGACAGAGTAGAGTGCCTGCCTAGGCTCGAACCTACGACCTACAACTCATAAATCCACGTCCGTTTGCACTGGGCCCCTGGTCTACCACAGGCATTACCTTGAGAAAAAAATGTCTTTAATCTTTACCTTCTCTCAAGTACCCTGAACGATTGATTACTTACGTATACAAGTACTTATTTTTCTCTTTGCACAAAGATCAGTACAGCCGATCGATTCTGTAAAAATCTCACCGTGATAAGTTAAGTGAAGTGAGCTTAGAGTGAGCTGTCCATAGTGTCAATCCCTAGCATAAGTTGGAATGACAGCTCACTCCACGCTCACTTCACATAAGTTTTCACGGTGTGATTGTTACAGAATCGCTCTGCAGTACAGCCGGTCGATTCTGTAAAAATCTCACCGTGAAAACTCAAGTGAAGTGAGCTTGATGTCAGTTGTCAGTAGTGTCAATCCCTAGCATTATTTGGAATGGCAGCTCACTCCACGCTCACTTCACTTAAGTTTTCACGGTGAGATGATTACAGAATCGCACTGCAGGTGAAATAAATGGAACTCCCCACGAAGAAAATGTTATGTTGATTGAAAGGATACCTCCATCTTCTTTTGTTTTTATCTGTGTACGTACACAAACCTTTTTCTTTGTGCCTAAAAGTTTGTGCCAACCCTCCCTTCTTTTTATATGTAACTAGCATCTGCCCGCGACTTCGTCCGCGTGAAATTTCGGCCCATCTCGCGTCCCATCCTATCGCTCGCCCTTCAATTTCGCTTCGTATTCTTTCTGTCTTTTTTTCATTTTGCTCGGCTCTTCAGGGTCGTAGCGTGATGTTAGATAGCCTATAACCTTCCCCAAGAATTGGGCTATCAAATATAATACGATTTTTTTTTAATCTGACTGGTGGTTCCGGAGATTACCCCCTACATGCATACAAACAAACAAACTTTTACTTCTTTATAATATTAGTATAGAAGTATAGATATGAAAATATAGGCTTGTATGTACTTAATCATTAGACTTGTATTGGCATTACTGTTGCCTTTTAGGGTTTGGGTTCCGTACCAAAAGGGTGCCAACGGAACCCTATTAATAAGCCTCCGCTGTTAATTCGTCCGGCCGGCCGTCCGACTGTCAGCGGGCTGTATCTCATGAACCGTAATAAGAAGACAGTTGAAATTTTCACAGAGTGTGTATTTCTATTGCCGCTATAACAACAAATAAAACTAAAATAAAGTTGCGAGTCCGACTCGCACTTGACGGTTTTTTGTTTTTTTCGTAGCGGCATGCTACGCGGTGCTACGAAAAGAAAAGTAAAAATAAGTAACCTCTCGTACTTAAAATGTTAATTATCCTGTTACGATTCGGAAGGTAAGGTCAGTTGTTCTGTTGGTTAATCAAAATAAAAACGGCCAACAAGACCTAGGTGGTGTGACAATCAGAAAACATTTGCGGGGCCAACATGGCCAGAGTTCGCACAAGACGGAAGGTTTGGAAGTTAAAAGGGGAGGCCTTTGCCCAACAGTGGGACACAATATATAGTCCTCCAGACCGTATTTCGGCCTCGGCGGCTAATCTCAACGGAGACTAGCCTTTGGTGCGGGAAGTATAGTGCACAACTGTGCCCGCACACACTGGTGCATTCCCTCTTCCCTCACTCTCATAATCCGGTGGGAGACACAACACAACAAAATACACATACACAAAACAGACACAATTTTAGTCTAACAAAAAAAAAAAAAACACGAAATAGACTGCAGATTAAAATGAATGAACTTTCAAGAAAACTAAATATATTTTGAATAGTTTTATAAGCACCCTTCCAAGAATTAACAAAAGTTGTTTTAGGCCCATGTTCAGCAGTACATGCCCCTTTCGATGAAACATGAATGTGTTATTAGCAAACAATTTAAGATCACATTACCTCCTCAATCCCCTTTTACGAAACCAACTCAAACGCAATCTACTCACCCTACATATAATTTGAATTACCTCAGCTCACAAAATGCTGTATAGGCACCTAAAAAATCTACGTAAAACTCACCGAGTTAGATCACATACCAGATAGATACGGCTTTCAGGAGAGAAGCCCGATATCTCGCAAATGAGTCTTTTGACAAGGGTAGCTAATTTGGACCCTGTCTCCCTTTGACGTTCGCACTGGATTATTAGATTTTTATATACCTGTACCTACGTCTAGGTATATAACTGGAACATGATTGTAATCGGTGTTTAGCAGCGTTTAGTTTTGTTTTCATATTCTAGTCTAGTTGTTTACTTGTCTTGGATGTTTGAAAGTGGCACCGGTGATTGAAAAGTTGTGTGGATGGGAAGGATTGAGGAAAATGTCGTAAGGATGAGTGTGAATGTGGATAGCTTTTTTTTTATTGTGATGGTTTTAATTATGAAATAACACCTCCTAAAGTTCGTATAGATATACATACATTTGTTTTGGGTTACAGAACCTACATCCATCAATACACTTTCATATTATTATTACACTAGTTTCGTCCCAAGCTTTGTATGAATCGGGATAAATGGCAAGTTATAGCGTAGTCTACAACCCATGACAATGCATAGCGCATTAAGAACGCTATTGTTTACTATTTAAGTATTCGTGTCACCCCCTTTGTAGCCATATCATCTTTAAATCAGTACATCCATCGTTTCATTGGTCTTTCCTCGATATCTGTGGTCTTTCTCTTTCCTAAATAGTCAAAACATTTTTTTCCTCTCTCTCTCTTTGAATGCATTCTACATCGATTCACAGAACTTGGAGAATGGAATGCATGTTACCTACTTGTGGAAAGGTTCACGTTCAACGACGTATATTTAGTTCCTGATAAAATGATGATTTACCTACGATCTTACACTTGCTGGATAATATTCATTGAGCCGGAACATTGGCATCGCCGAAGGTCCTTCTGATAAACTTGTATGAACTCTATAGTAAACGTCACCGATCTAAAAGAGATCGTAATTTTTGGCCAAAGTGCCTCGTGTATAGTGAAATATAATCCAAAATATCCTGAAAAAAAACTTTCAAACTTCAAAAATTGGTCACCGAAATGCACTTTACGATCATTTTTTTAAAAGTAGGATGAAATAGCGGTGCATCAAGCTACCAGGTTGTCTTTTGGTTATATTAGCATTTGCGTGGAAGAGACATCGACCTATTACCATGGAATATGATGAATTTCGTTTTTTTTTCGATATTAAATTTCAACCCTGCCATCTTGTAGACTGACAAGATGCACGACACTGAGGAAACGAACTAATAAATTATCATCTGCAGTTCCATGACCTTTGGTCCCGAATGCCGCCAAACCTCCTCCATATTATGTCATTTTACCTGGCCCAGTTTCACCTACATGTTCTCCTGCAATCTACCAGGAGGGCATAGATGGTTAGACGGTAACCGCAAGCTGTGGTAACAAAATATATCTCGCGTATCGAGTGCCACACCCCCGTACACTGGCTGACCTCAAGAACTATCTCGTGACGAAGGATAGGTCATGTTGTATGAGAGAAGCGAGGAGGTAAGCGGGAAAGATGTGTAACCTTTACCATGAGCACGCCATACGTCCGCGACTGAACGGAACCAACCATCTAAGAAGCAAAAAATGTTCTGCATATTACAGCCGTAAACGGTTGTGCAATTCTACTGAATTTAAATGAATTAATTTAAGATTTAAACTTTTTTCACTGACAGACAACGCACAGCCTGAACCGCTGGCTTTAGGAGCATGAAATTTTGCACGAGAGTTCTTTTTATAACAAACCAACTAAGGGTTGATTTTCGATAATTTATTCCCTAAAGGGGTTACATCAGGGATTTGATTTTTGGCGATAGGGAAATTAGGGAATCCCATCGGGCACACGGATTATATAATAATAAGAAATGTTTGTTAACCGACGTCAAAAAATTCGCATAGCCCGTTCCATAGCTCGCTAGGCGAACTTGAACCACGACATAATTATCATAATTACTGCAGGCTTTTGTTTTTTTTTGCTTCTAAATCCCCGCTCCCGCTCCGCCTATCACCACACCACCGCTCAGTTGACCTAGCTAGGGAGCGTTAGCACAGATCGAGCGGGAAATGCATCGACCCCATCTGTTCGTAGTTACAAACTAAATATAACAACACAGCGCCAATTGTTCACTTACCCGATGATTTATACCATTGTGATAACGGCACGTGATAGGAGATAGCAATGCCCTTAGGACCGAGTTGTATCTACGTAGTAATTGTTTAGTAATCTGTGGTTGTAGTATGATAAAACTCACACAGGCAAAGCGATCTCAATCTGAATCATTTTGAAGGATAGTGCTAATCCATTGCTTCATATGTTCGAAACATTTGACTGCTCAACAACGTA
Organism: Apamea crenata; assembly: GCA_949629185.1. Lineage (NCBI taxonomy): Eukaryota > Metazoa > Arthropoda > Insecta > Lepidoptera > Noctuidae > Apamea > Apamea crenata. The sequence continues at coordinate 17,177,709 of OX451365.1, read as the reverse complement.
AATAAAGCACTGAATGCTGTTGGACTATCAAAATGAAAGCAATTAATACTGATAGTTCGTTACGCAACTACCCCGCTGTTTGCTCTTTAATGGGATCGTCAACAGAGTCATTTGTTATATGGTAGCTCATTGGTTGTTGCATCTCCATTCTTTTGAAAATGGTTCTAAGGAAATTTTAAATAAGTACTTATCATTACGTTGGCCCAGACCAAGGGGAATCGTATTATCCAGTAACCTGGTTGTGGAGGTCAGATAGGCAGTCGCTCCATGTAAAATACTAATGCTGCTGTGGTATTCAGCTGCGTCCGGTTAGACTGGAAGCCGAGCACCCAAAATTGTTAGAAAAAAGGCTAGGCTAGATGACGTTGTTTTAACGCAAATAAAAATATTATTTTCTGTGTGTTCTCCTCCTTATGGTGTAACTATGTATATACGTATTGCTCCTTTGTTCCGCGTTTTGTCTAAATCTAATGACTTTTCTTCGTTTTTATACAATACTGGAGAATACTCCGATGTAGAAGCGAAGCTGTGCTTTAAAAACAACATTCTTATCTTTTTCATCATCTGCCTAGCCTTTTCCCAACTATGTTGAGGTAGGTTTCCAGTCTAAATGGATGCAGTTGAATACCAGTACCTATTTCAACCTTTTAATTTTATCTTATTGCTACTAAATAAATATGTATAATTGTAGGCGTCGTTGATGTTTCATGACGTACCTAAGATATTATTTAAAGCAAGATAAAGCCTAGATTGTATGATCTAATATTTACCCATTGTACCTACGTAATTTATTACATATCAACACCAACCCACACCGGGCCCGCGTGGTGGATTATGGCCCACTATCTTTCACAGAGAGGAGGCATGTGCCAGCTGTGGGAACATTATATGCTGATTATGACATATCAACATTCAATTATTGAATCATTCTTTGCTCAGATAACGTTATGATCTGAGCAAACAATGATTCAAGAAACCTATATATGTATGTAGATACGAGTAGATAATGTAAGTAATCTTCATGCCCTGTATTGCAGTGCTTATGGAGAGCTACGTGCTTACCCTACTTATTTTCCAAACCTACCGAGATAATGTTTTTTGTTTTCCTTATGTGGTTACCAGCACATAAGAAAAATGAAAACATCTTACCTGCATCAACAACGTTACAATATATCTCCTTACAGCATACCTAACATTCTTCAAACAAAACACTATCGTCACACATCAAATAGAACAGATAAGAAAACCGTATTTAACCATAGAAAATGACGTGATACTCAATCAAAAGTACCAGGCTATCATAAATACATAGCTAGTAGTCTTGCACAAGATCGCAACATGTTGTTCGATAATTTTTCTATTGTTACCGAACTCTGCCTAACAGACGAGGGGCTATCAATAGAAAATGACGTAAACTCAAGCAAAAGTACCAGGCCATCATAAATACATAGATAGCTGTTACTCTTACACAAGATCGCAACACGTAGTGATGTTGTTCAATAACATGAACACAACCGTTTATTATGAAATACTATCATGTACAGACATGTTTTAGGGGAAGAGAAATCATCCCGAAAATAAATAGGCTTTCGTGTTGAAATGAAAGGAAAATACTCGCTGTGTAACAGATTCCGTTCAGTCAATCTACAGTGATACGCGGGCTCAGTTTTATATCCATTCTGAAATTGACATTAGGTAGTAATAATAGCGGATGGATAACGGCCCAATTTTGATTTTGAATATTCATGAATGAAATTCAAACATACGGGTATGTTTGGGTTTGAGCACCATATGTGGTGCTCAAACCGCTTCAGCAGAAGTCCAAGCTCGAGGTTTGCCAGCGAGCCATGGAGCTCAGTATACTGGGGGTTCGAATTTCTAACCGTATAAGGAACACAACTCTGCGTGCCAAAACCAAGATAACAGACGTTACCCAGAAAGCCACTAAACTTAAGTGGGACTGGGCCGCACATGTTTGCCGCATGGCAGGTGACAATTGGGCTAAGAGAACCACCAATTGGGTCCCACTAAACGCACGACGCCATCGCGGCAGGCCGAGACGAAGATGGCGGGACGAGCTTGACTCCTACCGTAGGGACTGGCCGGCACTCGCAAAATACAGAATTGTGTGGAAAAGGGAGAGCCTTTGCCCTGCAGTGGGACTGGGATAATACAGGCTAGTTCGATTAGATTAGATTAGACAGGTATCATACCTGTATTTTAACATCCTTCCAAAATTCTCTCAAAAACAGGCTCGTTATCCATCCGCTCTATAGTAACAACACAAACTACACGATTTGAAATTTTGCACGTAACTTATCAAAATCACTTCATTAATTTGGAAGATTTTCCAAATTAATGAAGCCTTATGAACCATTATGTACTTACGAGTGCTTATTTCCAAGGCCCCTTGTAGATAATTAAAATACGTATCTTTATCTAAACTAGAAGCCTTGCGGTTTTATCGGCTCAGTGAATGGCTGATCGCTGCTACGAGTATGTGAAAGGGCTGTCAAGCCCAGAAACAAACGATTGCCGCAGAAACCAATTTTCTAATCGACTTTAGAACGAAATGACTTTTCTCCTGTCGAATTGACGTGTGAAATGACTTGAAAAGACGTGCCGGTCTGAAGAAGGTGAAGTTAGCTGCCAATCCCTACCATCAGAGGAATGACAGCTCACTTTCAGCTCACTTCACCTAAGTTTTCACGGTGAGATTTTTACAGAATAGATCGGCTGTGCTGCTTGTAGGTAAACAACGTTACACTAACGAATTGACATTTCAAGACTACACTACAAAGAGGAAAATAAAACTCAATTATAAAAAGTCTAAGGTCTAAAATATTGGCGCTGATTACCTTGTTCACAAACTAAACTAAATTTAAGTTCTTTGCATCTTTTTCTTTCTATTTTATTAAGAAAAGGACAGAAGATAAAATATTAGTTTAGTCCTTTTAGATGTCAAAAATTTATTTTGCTATCATTCACTAGGCGCTGTTGACAAGGGAAGTAGGAGGCAAAATAAACGTCACAAAAGAAAATACCTACGCACCAACTTAATTACTCATCTCATTAGGTTATCACCATCACCGTCACATCCTTATCACCATTAATTATACGTACGCGCATTCTCAGTGTCAAATGTCAAAGGTGCATTGCAAACGCATCCCACTTTCTCGACGCCATTACGTGACGTCACTGCACTGTATGTCATAATATTGACCGACCCCAAAGTCAGTGACTACTGTCAGTAGGTTATCGCCAGTGTACCCCCAGGATCGTTGCACGACAGTGGACGCGCACCGCGTATCGTGTGTACAATTAACTTGTAATTAATTGTAATAATGTAGTGTCCTATTAAGATAATGGAGAACTGCACTGTAGGTACGGTTTTTTATGAAGATATGCGCTGTAGAGTATTTCCATTGTATCTCAGAGGTCAGGAGATGTCTACTGGCAATAGGTTATCGTTCTGTTTGTGTTGTAAAACCTAATTAATCGTTTCATAGGTACTTTTTTCAATAAAGTACTTTTCCTTAAGAAATCTCTTTGAAGTGTTGGTTTTATTAAAATTCTGAATTACGTCACGCTTTTATCCAAAGATGGTGTAGACAGTCTTGCCAAGGGGTATCGTGTATCTGAGTTGTGGTCAGATAGGCAGTCCCTCCATGAAAAATACTGGTATCCAGCTGCATCTGGTTGAAGTGGAAGCCGACCCCAACATAGATGGGAAAAAGTATATTCAAATTTTACTTATGTTTCAAATTGACGTCGATTTCAAGTTAAACAAATATCAAATTTATTTTAATGATTATTAAGTTGATTTCAGAGTGACTAGCACTATTGAAAAAGTTATAAAAATGTTTGAAGTTGTAGCGTAAACTGAACTTTATTGTGTTTTTGCGTAAACTGAACTTTTTTGGAATTAAATTAATTTTTCCATAAACTCATATTTGTTTACATTTTTGGTGAATATGTCCTGGTTGCTGATTAGATTGATTGATGTGGTCACCTACCACGTTCTGGTCACTTGTGAGTTGTGCTATTTACTCGTACATACACATTAGGTATTCTTAAGTTAACGATCTAAGTAATTTAAATACATTCAGCTCACTCTGAGCAGTGGTACCCCAGTAGTAACGGCCCCGACTTACAAAATGTAGGTCGTGGGTTCGAACCCAAGCAGGCGTTTTACTTTGTGTAAATAATTGCATCACCACTGCTCTCAAATCGGTGAAGTAAAACATCGTGAGGAAACCGGCACGCCCTAGAACCAAACATGCGAAGTGCGTGTTGGGTTCTACCAACACGCACTGGGCCTGCGTGGCCACTCCCTCTCACCAAGAGGAGGCCTGTGTCCCAGCAGTGGGATCATTATAGGCTGATTATGCACCTGTCTCTGCATATTTTTAGGTAAAAAATGTTTGCAGTAACATGTAGGTACCTACCTAAAATGCTACCTACTGCCAACCGTTTTATTCATCTCACAGAAAATACTTTAATAATTTATTCTGTTACTCCAGTAAAACCAACTACAGTTACAATTTCATAAACTTAATTAATTCGCAACCACGAGATGTGTAATCCGGAATTACTTGAATTTTTCACTCTTTTGCTAAGAGCCGGGCCAAGGCATGAGGGGCTCGGCCAACGAGAAATCCTTAATGAAATAATACGTAGAGAATACCTACTGGCCACTGGCCACTAACCACTGTCCTACCGCCGGCGATTAGCGAGAGGCGAGTAGAATTAGCAACTAGAGTTGTTTGTTTGGCAGAGTGCTCACCGGGGTGGTGCGAACAGTTAGCGATCAACTACTACAGTCCGGCCGTCGTCGAGAGAATGCGTTCCTGACAGCTGACACCTGTCAGTGCGACAATTCTATTAGCTAATATCAAATTCGCAAAACACATATTCGTTTGTATGAACTGACAGGTGTCAAGACGTACTTACAATCTTTTGAACGTTTCTTATACGAGTAAATATTCGATAGCTACTCGCTTCCTCGTCGGGGTTGGGACAGATGCCGGAAGCCGGCCATTTCGGTTGCGACTTCGTATCGTATGGAACTTTTAATTAGTCGCCTTTGAGCAAATTTCTGTCGGAAATACTCGCGCGTAAGTATTCGGTTTGTGGTAAAAAGTAAGTAAAACCGGTTTTTATGTCGACTTTATACTTACCTATGGACTTTGAGATGAAAGTTGTAAAGTTAATAATACAACAATGTTACGGAAACGTTAATTGGGTAGCTCCGTTAAGGTGCAAAACCATTAAAACACTGTCTAGAATTAGATGTGGCCAGAAGGCTAATTCCCGTAATTAACAACGTATAAAACCTTGTCGCAATCTCATCTCAGCGACAATCAATGTCAAAAATTTGTCAAAAATGTATGGAAATTACAAGTTTACTTTGACAGTTTGAGACTAAGATCAAACTGTCAACGTTCTTTAAAATAACGAGAATTGCCTCTCAGATGTTCGAAAATAAAATGATCTCACAACTTAAAATTAACTTAGCTTTCAAGTGTATTGTTATTCAAAGCTTGTCCGTATGTGTGTATAAATTATTTAAGTAGATGGACAGCGTTCCATTGGACATAAGACGAGCCGCGTAGCTTAGCCGCGTAGCGTAGTCACGTAGCCTTGCCGCGTAGCGTAGCCGCGTAGCGTAGCCGCGTCGCGTAGCCGCGTAGCGTAGCCGCGTAGCGTAGCCGCGTAGCGTAGCCGCGTAGCGTAGCCGCTTAGCTTAGCCGCGTAGCTTAGCCGCGTAGCGTAGCCGCGTAGCGTAGCCGCGTAGCGTAGCTGCGTGCGTAGCGTCGTTAGCGTTACCATGTAGCATGCATTTTTTTTTTTTTACTAAAATGTACATAAACAGCACGCCCGTCGACCAGTAACAACTAGCAATTACATTGTTAGCACAAAAAAGCCTCTACTACCAACCGGAGTGCTTCAAACTAGGAACTATATTACAGCCATTACAGGCAGCTTTAATTTTCATCAAAGCACGGTCGTGCCGGTCCGCGTTCTGAAATGAATAATGCACGGGCACAGAATGAAATACACATTCGCGGTAACTGCCGGGAAAACGGACTAGCCACAAAGTGCTACGAAATTGCCGACATTGTTCAAAACATGCTTTATTTAGCCTACGTATTGTTCATTATTTAGGAGATAATTAAACGTAAATACTTTCACATCATGATGGCTGCTCATGAAACGTGTCAGCGATTTGAACGAGCGTAATTGTGATTAATGGGGAGCTTTAATTTGAATTTCGAACGCTGATGTGTTGCCAGTCTTTTGTCTATGTTAGCATTCATTGAAAATTATGTTTGTGTATCGCTATTTCAATTAATGTAAATAATAATTCAAGCTATCGTAATGAACATGCACTTACTTAGTTAATGAAATCGAAATCGAATTCTGATTTCTATCTAATTACAACGTTAATCAATGATGCAAATCATCTTAGAGCCCGCAAGCAATCTACCTAACGTTATTATCAAGAAGGAAGGAGGTTCGGAACAATAAATATTTACCTCAAAGACTCTTTAGCAAAACAGATTTGACAACGTAACGAGAGTCCGAAAGTCGAAAGTTAAATTTCTAAAACGTTGAATTTGAATCTAAACAAAGATTGTTCCGGGGTCGGGGTTTAGAATAATATCTTCATTGAAACTGTAGCATTATATCATTATTAGTTCCCAGCTTTGAATTTTGAAGTTTAGTATTGAAGCTTAGTTTCTAGCTATTAACTTTCCAGAACATTCCAAGCCTCAGTTCTCTCCAGGAATATGACAAAACATTTCTAGATCTGTCTTTTCAATTTGAAGAATCATTTTTCTTTGAGTCGATTCAAAGTATGTAACCTGTTATTCAAGCGCTGTTCAAATGAATGCTTGGTTCTGAGAATTTCATAATCCACAAAGGAACCAGCAGTGCGATTCTGTAACCATCTCACCGTGAAAACTTAGGTGAAGTGAGCGTGGAGTGAGCTGTCATTCCAAATAATGCTAGGGATTGACACTACTGACAACTCACTTCAAGCTCACTTCACTTGAGTTTTCACGGTGAGATTTTTACAGAATCGACCGGCAGAATTTAGATCGGAGTGTTTGTTATTATTGTGTATCTAACTTTTAAACTAATACATATTATAAAGAGGTAAAACTGTTTGTTTGTTTGTAAAGGTGTACCTAAAGCCTAAAGGTAATCTCTGGGAGTACTGATCTGTTTATAAAACTTGTTTCACTGATAGAAAGATACACCATTGCCATTTTCATAGAATATTTTATGTTACAACAAAAAGCTACCCGCGAACTAAGTCGCGAGTAGAAGCTAGTTTTCGTTTAACATAAGCAAACGTGGATAAAAAAATATATATTTTGAACTAGTTAAGATGATGTTCAGCCAAATGACGACCCATCCTCTTCGAAAAAATATTTTAATAGAAAACTAAACTACATCATTGCAGAAACTGTAAACCCCCGGTGTCGAAATTTTACGTCGATTATTTATCAAATAAAATCAACATAGGGGTTCATAATCATGTACCGTCTGTAGGAGAGACCAAAGAAACGTTGGATGGACTGTGTGAAATAATAAATGGTATGGAAGTTAAAGACATGTTACGCTGGCCCCAAATAAACACATATAACATTCCATAATGAACAGTTGTTTGTCTTCCACAGACGATGATCTGGAGCTGTTGTTGGATGAAGTGGTCCGCGCGTCAAATCGCGGTGTATCAGCATCCCGTAATATCACCGGAGGTCCCAACTGGAGCTTCGGCCAGTCGCTGTTCTTCTCCTCTACTGTTGTTACCACCATCGGTAAGTTGACATGTCTTTCAGGTGATGAACTGGGCTTGTTCTTGGAGGAAATAATGCGATGCCCGAGACAACCACCGAACCATCAAGGGACTACCTAAGTACACATTGTGGAATGCATAAAATGATTGAGTTTTGAATAGTCGGATCTTTCTTAGCAGTGTTGCCAAAAATCGTATAAAAAAATAACTTGATACAATACGAAATTAAATATTTCAAAATTTAAATGAAAAATATAGTTAAGCAAATTACTTAAGCCTAAGTTAGAGATAGGATTAACTGTAGGTAAATAAATTACGATCAAAGTTTACCACTTTGAGATTTGGCAGACCTAAAGTTTAGCAAAAGTCAGTGAGGTCAAGGTCAAAAGCAAGGCCCTTGTACAAAGTGCCCTCTTGTAATTATAGAGAAAGAAAATATGTTTATTTGGCACAGAGGTTACACACAATATAATTATGTAAACACAAAAAGACTTCATTCTAAAAATAATTTTAAAGAAAATTTATATTGTGTGCCATGGCTCCAGAACTGGAGCTGTTTATGAGTATGAATGTGAATGATTAGAAGAGTAAAGCCAAACCAAAGGAACGATGGATGGACTGTGTGAAAGATGATATATTATAGCTAGAAGGTGGGGGTGACTACCGAGATTCCGACTAATGGAAAAGTATGAAAGAAAAATACATGTTGCGCCGACCACAAATAAATTGGGATAAGCGCAGGAGAATGATGATCTATTGTGTGGCTGTGCTGCGCCTACTAGACCCAGGTCAGCAAAATCCCAGACAATAGTGCCTGGCGCTGTCAACTGGACCGTACGTTTAAAGTAATGGATGTAAACACACCGAATATATAATTTTTAAGATATTCCTTTCTTTACTTGCAGGATACGGCCACGTGACTCCCCTGTCAAAACCTGGCAAGTTGTTCTGCATGATGTACGCACTCCTCGGGATCCCTCTGACACTGGTGCTGCTATCAGCGCTGGTGGAACGACTGCTCCTGCCGGCTACTGCACTGCTACGCTCTCTAAACTCGGCACTAGGTCATCTGTACCGCCCATTCACTATACGATTGGTGCATCTAATGATTATAGGTGAGCTTTTGTCATTTGTTTTTCTTATACTGTAGGGATGTTCCCGTAACTATCTTGCACTTGTAGTTTGACAGTTGTGTAACAGTGACAGGATAACACTTAGCCAAGGTACGTGCTAAGTGTCGTGTATAGGTCTCTGTCTCAAATTCCTTGGCAGTACTTGTCTTAATTTTATTTTGTCATCTTTGCATAGGTCAAACGCCTTGCATTTGCATATTATTACAATGTGGAAATATAAGATGGAATACCTACCTGTTTAAAAGAAGTAACCTACATAATAGGTTATATTTATCATAGACTAATGAAAGGTATTGTGGGTAATCGACGTCTGCGTCTGGTACGTCCATCGGTAACCATCAAATATTCATTAGGCTCCGGGCCCTGAGTTTCTATATTCAGGGAAATTTTATTAAACAATTAAGTGGGTTTCAATTTACAATAACTCGTCCGCCAATTGCTGCCGCTTATATGAAAATAAATTTCGTTTCTAATTACTGACAAATGCGTGCACTGACTGAACACGTCCGCTGAAATCTGTGTGGCACTTTCCTCAAAATACCATCTCAGACACTAAGACCGACCTCATCTAGTTTAAATGTGTATTTTTGACGTGTTTAAACCAATTTACAAAATTAAATATCATTTATACTTAATTAATTAATTATCAATTAGTCAATCGACAGACTACCTAATTAAAGGCACCAGTTTCAATAGAGTGACAAAATGATAGATGTAATGATGTGGACTTTGAAACAAAAAATATGACCCTGATAATCTTCTAAAATTTGTTCACAGTGACAACTCTAGTGCTGTTCTTCCTTGTCGTCCCTGCAAGCGTGTTCGCGTACCTGGAGCCTGACTGGGACTTCCTCGACTCCTTCTACTATTGCTTCATCTCGCTCACCACCATCGGACTGGGCGACTACATTCCCGGAGACTCGCCCGGACAACCCTACCGACCACTCTACAAAGTTGCTACCACGTGTAAGTATTTTTTTGGGTTAGCAACATTTGCAAACGTCATTGTTTTGGCGCGTTCATATACCCAACAAGAAAAAAGAAAAAAAACTGTTTAAATTATTACCGGCCAGCATTTTAATGATGACGTCAATGGCACATCATTATAGAAATTATAAATGAAGCCTGTAACTTTAGACCAATTAAAAAAGTAGGCAGGGTAGACGACCTTAATTTAAGCAATTAAGCTTAACGAATTTTACAGAAAATCATTATTTATAAAATGATTACTTTCCAAATTTATTTCTGAAATACAAATACCTAATTACAAATCAACGTTTTATTATTCTGTAATAACAATATTTATCCTTTCAATCAGAAATTATCCAAATATCACGTATAATGTTATGTCATTTTCTTTTTTCTAGTCTATCTACTTATCGGCCTGACATTCCTGATGCTGACACTAACCGTCTTCTACGACATTCCGCAACTGAACCTAAGCACGGTGTTCTCATCCATCAAGCTGGACGATGACCCAGAAAAGATCCGACTGAGCGGCTCTGGAGTCATGGGACCTGGGTACGGGATCGGCGGGCTGGTGATGCGAGATGACTACAACCACCACGACCAGCGCCGCTCCGTGGTGCACATCCGGCCGCACCTGGACGACAGCCCCAGTCCCGAGGACACCACGCCCGTGCATGCCCGCGACATACGAGTACACTAAACTGCTTTCTCCCAAATGTCTTGGTCGTGATTTCGTTGGCTAGTTGGTGCTGTTGGATGGAGCAATGTGGAACGAACCTGTTTTCTCCAAACCTTCATTTGTTTTCTTCCTCCTTGTACTTCAATATAAGAATGTGTCAAACATGAAAATAAATAAACATCATGTGACCCACAGGCGTTCTACATTGTGATAGGATCTGAAAAATAGCAGCCAACTTTACTAAACGACGTTTGCTCATGTCAAAATTCCTTGAAAATGGAATGAAAATTTAAAAAATATGATGAACAGGCGCGGTAAAATTGTAAAATAGTTTACGTTACGTAGTTACGTTATATTTTAGTTTATAAGTTAATTCCCTTACGTTTAGTGATAAGTAAAGTTAATGTCAGATTTTTCCTGTTGGATACCTGTTAGTTTCTTTTTTCAATCCCTTTGTCGACTACCGTCCTAAAAATTTGCGAATATCTTAATTTTAAATCTTTAAAAGAGAATGTTTCATTATGTCTGCTGGTAAAAGCTGCGATAATAAGACTGAGAGGTTTTTCAAATTTTCAAACTTTTCTAATTCATTTTTAAGAGTTTTGTACCTGTAAAAATGCAAACTACCTGTAACAAAACAAATGACGGAAACAATGTAGTATTTAAACAGACTGACTAACAACATGTCCTTCTATATGTATACGTTTTACATTCCTAAATATTGTAAGAACTTTTCTAAAGTAATATCCATTTATTATCCATTTTCAACGTTTTCAATTCAAGGACATTATCAAAAACTTTATCGATTCAACAAAAACTATCCTTGCCATATCAAAAACATGAAGACTATAATTATAACGTTGTCACGTTGTCATTAAAACTACATAAAACTGTACCTACCAAAGTTTCATGAATTAAGAAGAAAACCTATTGTGAATATTCTACCCCCTCTAAAGAATGATTGTGCAAAAACGTCGCCACACATGCTACTCATAATAATATAATGCTACATAAACCATATATGCATAGATATAAAAATTTGACGTATCAATTATGTGTGATAGATGACCAATAACTTAGTAGATTCATTGGATTTATAATATGAAATATTTATATATCTATAGATATAAAAATCCAATCTATATAAACTTTCAACATAAAATGTTTTCTTATAAAAATAAATAAATCTATTATACTAGGATGGTAGTGCATAAATTATAATGTAAAATCAATATTCAAAATTGTAAAATGTTTATAGTTGTGTATATAGTTTAGTAACTGTTGCAAATAGAGATGTTTACATTGCTGTTGGTAGTCCACAGTTTTTTTTTTACTTTTTTAACTTCACATAATAACTGTGTGGCTGTGACTTCTTAAAACTCCATAATATTTTAATTTTTGGGTCATTTTGCTTTTCCAACTTTGTATTATATTTTAATAATCATCTAGAATCGAAATGCAATCAATGACAATATATTCAAACTTATGAAAAGATTTTAAATAGAATATTATAAAATTATTTTGCTACTTTATATCAATTAATTTTAAATCTACCTTTTGTTTCTCCCTCGTATGTACGAAATAATAAATTCTAAATCATTAATAAATTTTATTTTTAAGTAAATTATTTACAGGGAGTCCTTAGCACTACATCACTTAGAAACTAAATACTAAGTAGGTATCTACTAATATACAAATTATCAAGCAGAATGTATTGAATGTTAGAATAAAATACTTCTAAGTGTTAAACTAAGCATGTTAACCTATTCTATGTTCGTATGTACAACTCCATAACAACTTATTGTATCAGATCTTATAGAAAATAGAGAGTAGTGCGTAGATATAAAACACAAAGAGCCTTCAATGGTAACCGCATTATAGAACAAAACTGTATCAAGAGTAATTCGTAAATAAATCAGCTTGAAAAAAGTAGCTTATTGTTTTATTTGACTTGATATAGCTAATGACAATATTCCAAAAGTATTCACACGTAAATTATTAGAAAGTAGGTAATAACAATTTTTCGGGCCGGATAGGCGGCTGGACAAAAATTACATCATACTGTAATTTTTCGGGGCTGTCCGCAAAAACTGGCAATGCCTGCTATACAAAAAAATCTTTCAAACATAAGCTTAGTATCTCTATGTACTGTGCATAAACCGAAACCTGGTTCCCTATACCTTGCCGGTTTTTTTTCGGAACTAAATGATTTAGATAATCTAATATTCTGGCTATTGAATAACTTTAATTGCTTGGACCCAAGGTGGTTCTGAATTTCCAGATCATTAAATGGGGTTAAAAGCTGAAAGCTGCTGAATCGTGATAGGTGGCAGCATTGCCGTTAGTCCAGAAATCGCCATTGTTTTGTATGTGTTTACTTTGTATCGATCACAAATTAAACGTAAAATAAGATAAATGTGTATGTGCCTTGCAATGTAGCACAATTAAAAGACGAGCTAAAGAAAAGGGAAGCGTCTACCACTGATAAAAAAAAACCGGTCAAGTGCGAGTCGGACTCGCGCACCGAGGGTTCCGTACAAATTTACGGTTTTCGGATTATTTCCTTTACTTGTGCTACATGACATTGCTTCAAATTTCATGATTCTAGGTCAACGGGAACTATCCTATAGGTTTTGAATCCCCTGCGAGTGTCAAAATATGCGACATAAACGTAACATAAGCGCCCGTATCTTTTGATTGCGTTTACTTAGAACTTGCGAGCATTGCAGAATGCCTACACTCAGATTGGGTGGCCAAAGGCTGAAGAAGAAGAGAAACGACTGAACGACAGACGAAGAGAGTAAACTATTCAGTTTTATGTTTGATAACTTAAGTTCTTTTTTTTTATTGAAGACACAAAACAGACTGTTTGTGTCTTCAACAAAATGTTAAAATGGCTGCGCAGCGGGGTATATTAATAAATTACCTATGTGTAAAGGAAAGCGATTGTTTACAAAAAAAATATAGACACTGGCAAGTAATTGTCCGATTCTTGGACTAATGATAGTAGCGACATCTGAAATGAGCAAGTGGTAGTTTTTATTCCCATTGCTGAGCAATGAGCATTCCGAAGTTTTACACAGCCTTACGTTTTGTATCATACAGCCAGGAACTTACCGGTGACGTGCCTGTGCATTTCGAAGCACGTACATACTAATTCCATGTAACATGTATAGTTGAATTGTTTTATACTTTATTATAAATATAAATCCAATTTATTTTAAATATATGTTATTTATATGTAAAATGAAACGTAATGACCAAATTTTAAGCTGTCCTGTCATGTGGTGAGAAAACGTCAAAAATTATAACCTAAACGTAAACCTTACTTTTCGAACATTGTGCGCCATAGCTTAATAGCAAGCCGGGTTATATTTTCTGAGAAGATTCGATTCATAGATTGCTGTAAGCCAGGTTAATCCTTTGTTGAAGGTTTTGGTGCCAGTTGAAGTTGAACTTTTAACATTGTTAACACATTACCGATAACATATTGAAAATAATAGACAGAACATTATTCGCGTGTGCGGTTTCATTATTCATTTGTGAGAAAATGGAGCCTCCCTTGTCCGCCTTTGCTATTTACAAAGCAAATACTTCGGCAAATAAAGAAAAGAAGAACAAAAAAAGGAATAAATCGAGCAAACAGCCAATTTCCCCGAAATCACCACAGTTAACTGAGAAAAAACAAATAGAGCTCGCTCAAAAACTGAAAAAGAAACACAAAAAAGTAAAAGAATCAAAGAATATCATTAAGAAGAAGCAACACAAAAAGAAGAAATCGGATAAAAAAGTAAGTACAGATAGAAAAAAATCGCGAAAACCAGCACAAAGCTTAGTAGCTGATGATCAAGAAGAGGTACCAATACTAGTTGCAGCACCAAAGATGAAAAAAAATGATGCGCTGGATGCATCAGTAGAAGTGTGCTCACATTCAAGTGATGGCAGCTTTGACTTCACACCTGTTCAAACAGACAGTGCTGAAGAAGGCCTAAAAGTATTCAAGTGGATGATTGCTCCATATAATGTTGATGATTTTTTCAAAAATATTTGGGAGAAGAAACCATTGCACATTGCTAGAGGAAATCCTGAATACTACAAAGAAATAATAACAACACCCATTATAGATAACATGCTGCGGAATGAAAATATCCAGTTCACCAAAAATATAGATGTTACATCATATGTTGACGGCACCAGAGAGACACACAATCCAGAAGGGCGAGCACATCCACACTTGGTGTGGGACTTCTACTTAAATGGATGCAGTATAAGATTGTTGAATCCACAAACTTATATTCCTAAATTGCATTTAATGAATGCAACCATGCAGGAATTCTTCAATTCTTTTGTAGGTGCCAATGCCTATCTCACACCACCTGATAGTCAAGGGTTTGCCCCACACTATGATGACATTGAAGCTTTCATATTACAAACCGAGGGCAAGAAACATTGGCGTGTTTATAAACCACTGAACGAAGGAGAGGTGCTACCTAGAGTTTCTTCAAAAAATTATGACCAGAATGAAATAGGAAAGCCAATACTAGAAGTTACTTTAGAAGCAGGAGACATGCTTTATTTCCCTCGTGGGTACATTCATCAAGGTGTCACAGTAGATGGAGAACACTCCCTCCATCTCACGATCAGCACATATCAAAAGAATTCTTGGGCTGATTTGTTTGAGAAATTAATTCCTGCTGCCTTACAGGTGGCTATCAGTGAAAATGTTGAACTGAGAAAAGGCCTTCCATTTGATATGTTTGATAATTTTGGTTTAGTCCACTCTGATTCAGCCACACCTCGCAAACAAGAAATAAATAAAATGCTCATGAAACTTTTTGACAAGATTAAGGAATCATTACCAATAGATGATGCTGTAGATCAAATGCACAAGAATTATCAGCATGCAGCACTACCGCCTGTCTTGAATGACCTAGAGAAGGCGGTGACAGTATTTGGAGATACTGATGTGATGACAGACAATGGCGTTGTCACGAATAGGGTGGAAATATCTCCTGATACTAGAATAAGATTACTGCGTAAAAATATATTAAGAATGGTGACAGAAGATAAAATAAGGTTGTATTATCATGTTGAAAACTCTTTGGAATACCATGGAAGTGAACTGCCATATATTGAAATTGAGGAAGAGTTTGCTCCTGCAATAGAGGTATTGATAATGACATACCCTGAATATGTTGCAGTAGAAAGCCTAGACATGCCCAATAGTGCAGATAAGTTAAGTTTAGCAGATGCACTGTGGAGCCGAGGACTCATTATGACTGAATACCCATTGGAGAATTTAGAAGATGATTAAATTATAATTATTGATTGTATACTGTTTTTTTTTTAATTTGATTGACCCTAACAAGTTGGTTATTATTTCATAAAAGTCAAGTTTTTGTGTTGTTGATGGTACAACTCTTGGCTTGCCAAAATTTGGTCTTTTAAAGCTAACATACATATTGCATACCTATAATTAATATCACAATATTCATTATGAGACTACTTATTATATTTCTAACAATTAGTACTTAATAAATAAATGATTATAAACATACATAATATTTTGTAAACTTTATAATAACCTTTTTGTAAAAGTATTGATTTAAATATGCATAAATAGTGTTTTGTTGATAAAATGATTCTAAACATTATTTGCGCTTTATTTTAGATTCTTATCTATCTTCCATAAACTCTTTAATACAATAATAACCTTTTTGTAAAATTAAGTCTAGGTTTAAATAAGTTCTGGTAACTTGTTATATATTTGCTCATTTGGATGCTTCACTATTCTGGGCTGGCAATCAATTAAGGGCTCTAGACAGGCGCGACGCGATTCCGGTAGAACAAGCGCCTGTCTGTGGGAGCCTTAATACCACCATGACAGTATTATAGATAGTCCATTTAGCTTAGTTGTAGAATCACATTTCACGCACCAGTAATATTACAGGCCCCACTCACACAGGCAGTGTGCAATGGTGATCATTTTAAAAGAAATCTTAAACTGCAGCAAGCCTAAAACCTTGAATTAATAATAATAATAAATTTCTTTATTTCGCAAAAAAGTGAACAATAACACTAGTAGCTATGATACGCTAAGGACTGTGTTACCAGAAAATAAAAATAAAACTAGCGTATTTTGAACTCTGGTACTCAAAGTAAGATCTAACTTGTGTTATGAGTACCAGTGTTCCAACAAAAGTTATTACACAAAGGTAGGTACACAGGTTCCCACGAGGAACAGCAGGGGCATTAGTGCAGTTTTATTGACACAGAGAAATTAAAAATATAAAACAGTAAAAATTATACAGAAAATAGGGTGGACAACGTATGTAAGTGTGTGAGGGTGAGTGAATGTTTAGGGATGTGTAATGTATGTATGTGTAATTTACGTATATGTAGTGTATGTAAGTGTAATGTCGTAAGTTTAATTCATTGAATCATGAAATTAATTAGTATCAGTGTGATGTATCTAACTACTTATTGTTATATAAGTGTAGATAATATTATGTACTGTATGATAATGCTACTTGTAAGTACCTACAAGACAGTCATCCAAGAGCAGAAATTACATTATCAGTAATGGGGTTTACACATTCATTACTTATCTGATGCCAAACAACAGCAAGGCAGAATTTTTTTGTGTTGTGTTGAGGATCGAACTCGCGACCTTCCGGAGAGAATTCCCACTTTTGACTCAATTGTTTACCGTACCGTGTTCCACGAAGCGTTAGGTAGGTAGAGGTTGACATAGAGTAGTTTCACATTTACTCTTTAGTGCATCGTAAAGAGGAAACGATACAGGGAGGCAGGGACATCGACGCTCAACCATGGTTTCAGTACTTTATTCTGAACCTCCCACCCGCGATGGAATTTTTCGTTCCATACATTTTGGCTGTGTGGATACTGCACTTTCTTTGGAACAGCGAGGGAACTGGAATGATATTGGCGCTGATTCCCTTGTTCACAAACTAAACTAAATTTAAGTTCAGTGCATCTTTTTATTTCTATTTCATTAAGAAAAGGACAAAAGATACATATTAGTTTAGTTCTGTAAAATTAGTCAGCGCTTGACGTAAATTGAATTGCCGTATTACTATTCGCCATTCGCCATTTTTAATCACGTCTAAAATGTCTTGGAGTATCTTAATTTGACAGGACTAAACTAATACTTATCTTCTGTCCTTTTCGTAATGAAATAAAAAGATGCAGTGAACTTAAATTTAGTTTAGTTTGTGAACAAGGGAATCGGCGTCTTGTGCTAAATATTCATGGTTACAGTTTGATGATCAGATTTTAATGTAATATGATTTCAATAAAAACACGAATTTTCTTAAATCATTATATTTATTTTAAATTGCATATAAATTTGTGGACTTTCTGTTACAATAGTACTCTCGAACTGATATCATTTTTGTATAAAACGCTAAAATTATGTTTTACAACTATTGTACCAGAGTGCCATGACAATGTCGCAAACATTCGATCCACTCAGGTAGGTACAAGTGATAAACAGAAAATACACACACAATAATTTATACTCTAAGCTTAACCTTTTCTCTTCAAGAAATTAACCTATTTAAAAATACCACCTAGAATGTAGGTACTTAAGATTTCCTAATGTTCACACACACTCTCACGCTCGAGACGAGCACAGTTATTGATAACAACGTAAGGGTATAATGGAAAACAATTTAACAAAAAACGGGGACCTCAGCGCAATAAACAATCTTAAAATAGTCATGTAAGTAACAAAATGTAGAGTTTCAATCCGCGAACAATATGTCGATGTGTTTCTAATGATAGCTGAGCTCCAGCAAGGTGCGTAAGTCCAAAAAACTTGGTACAAACCACAGAGCTGCGAGCTGGTTCATTAACGACAGACACGACAAGTGTTGCAACAGCGGTAAATATATTTCATTTAACTACTAGACATTTTATATTTCATGTTATTTCTCTACAGGCAGTGATACATTTATAACATTTGGTATACGACTGTACATGTTATAATCACAATTTCATAATAAAAAGCTTGGTCCAAATAGTCTATAAAAAATCAAAGTGCTATGCGAAGACATTTTTGAAATTTCTTCTAGTTCATGAGTAATTTGTTTGAAGTGTGTGACAGATTAGTTCCCACAAACCGCGACACCACACTTTATTTACCTTAATTCAAAAATAAACACTGATCATATCAAAATATATTTCATGTGAAGCGAAACGTCCAATGATAAAAAACATTATCTGATAAATTTTAAATTCTTTGTACTGATATACAAGATTTCCGTCGCAATACCTAATTCAATCCTACGCAAACTTTAGAATTTTTAGCCTAAACTTATTTAATAAAAAAAGAAACTTCTAAATCTATTGCCTAATTTTTAAAGAGGCGAAAAAACCTCCTGCATGTCTCGTCGACCGTAACCGGATAAGGGATTAACTACATTTACGCACATCGTCCTATTTTGAACAGTGAGAACATTGATGTTACGTGTATTGCATTAGTGTTAACTATTATTTGGCTATGTTACTAACGAACTGTACAACGACAACAATAGATCCGAAAATTATTTCAAAATGTAGTTATGTATAATTATTTCAAAATGTAAACTGCGAAGAATAAATGTAGCTATCCCCTAAAAAATGAAGTTGTTAACATTTCCTTAAATGTAAATATTTACAAAGAATGAAGTTTCTTACATTTAGTAGTTAGTTCGCGTTAGTAAACTATATTAACCTGTTAATTCGCTCTCCACTTGCCTTATCTATACCATAGAATATCAATACATTGTGATGTCAAACTTTCACTATTTCTCTATCGCCTTCTTACACTACACGATTAACTCTTATAATTCCTCTAAAATTTGAATTAATATAAAAATCCATCATTTTAAAATGCCCTAAATATATCGAATTCCGAGGTAGAACATTATTCTATATCTAATCTTTCAAAGTTAGCAAAATATTGCTAAGAAAACTTTCAAATATTTTATCTTTTCTCAATTTCAAAACGCCATACTATGCGAGTCCGTAGTCATGTAGTGTAAGTTCGCACAAAATTTTATTATTGCTTCTGGTTTCACACATCAGAAAGGATTCGTTATAAAATAAGACATAATTAACCCAACATGGCAACATAGACTGGGTTCCTACATTTAAAAAAAGTTATTCATGTTAAAATACATTCATTCAACATCATTTTTGCCGCCAAATATGACGGATTCGGTCGCGTAAAAAAGTTGTAGATTTCGTTGCCATAAAATTACAGAACCCAAAACATTGCTTTTCTATTTTAAATCTTATAAACAAGTAACTTATCAAATAGATGTATTGAAAGCAAACATACACAAATTGTGCTATCTGTTATTATTACAATGTACTTCATTTCATAATATAAAGAAAAATGTTTAGTAAATATTATACCAGATTCCAGTAAAATAAAGTTACAATAAACCATGATTATGCAGACAAAAGGTGGTGTACCCATAATAAATATTTACTAAAAAGATACAACTATTATGATCCTTGCTAGAAATGGAATTTGGGAAGTGAATGAAGTTTGAAAGCACATTTATTGCATTAGGTATAGTAAAATTGACACGTTTTTGTAACTAGATTTTATTACATTTGCTAAAGGAGATATTTTGTGAGATGCTAACTATTTCTCATGTAGTCACCAAAGGAGATAAGTTAGTAACAAGGGTCGTCGGATATAGTTGAAGTTTAGTAAGAAACCGATGGATGTTTTCGAATGAAATTTAGTTTGATAAATTAACTGTTTGTTTTCTATTAATTAAATAAAATTTTATCCGAAAACATCAATCCGTTTCTTACTAAACTTCAACTATATCTAACGACCCGTTTCTTATCTTCTTCGGTGACCGTACGCACGACGACATATCAAGCTATACATTTCCAGTATAAGCTGACTTCTCATTGTACAAAAAAGCCTATACAATCAGAAGCGTAACTTGAGTGGGGCGAGTAGGGCACGAGCCCCGGGTGCGCGCAAAATCGCATTAAAGCTGGAAAACAGTAGCTTGATAATATGTCATCGTGTGTACAAAACTTTTGCATCTTAACATTGAATTACTACAACATTTTTTACAGACCCACGGCCCAAATTCCATAGACAGCGTAACAAAATAAAAAAAACAGACCATTCTTTATTCCAATCCTCATCGAATTTCAAACGACGGCCCGGGAACCTAACATTAGCGTTAAGACACTTAAAAGTACATAACATACGTACTTGGTCATAGTGTTCGTTCATTATTGAACTGTCGGTGAACGACTGAGTTACACAACATGTATTATTTCTTCGCGGGCGGTTTTCTCGGCGTACGGGTGGTCTTACCCGTCGATGTTGAGGGCGTCGGCACTATTGGCGACGCTTTTACTTCTGGAATGGGTGAATTTTTGTGTGAAATAGGGAATACAATTATTTTTAATGTATTTCGGCGGATCAAATATGCAATAAATGCACAAAAAACTGCCGTCAAAACGGTGAAGGAAAACATCTTGAGGAAACTGGCATATCCCAGAACCAAAAAATTCGAAGACATGTGACCCACTTGATCCATACCTGATGAAGATGATCTACCAACCCGCACTGGGCCCGCGTGGTGGATTTTCTTTTTTTATTTTACAGGGGAAGATAAAAACTGACTGAAACATGGCCGAGATTCTCATAATGATCAAGGAGCCATTAGAAGGATCTTAGAGCTGTGCACGCTTGTTCCAAACATACATTATTAGGTTTTCACTGCACGGCGACGTTATGCACCCAGCCTGCAGTGTAATGGCGGACAGTTCAACAACATTACTTGCGTTATTTACGTTGCTGAGCAGGCAGTTTTCGAACATATGAAGCAATGCAATATCCTTCAGATTGTGATTGAAAGTGTGTTACGCAATTGGGATGCTGGTTCATTACCAACTATATATAAAGTTACGTTTACCGCTTCTCCTGCCTTTGCGAGTGGGCGTCGCGACCGGCGTCTCTTTCTGCTTGGCCGGCGTCCGCTTCGCCGGTGTACTCTTCGCCTTAGCCTTCTCACTCACTGCGGTTGCAGTCTGATGAAGTTTATAAAAGATTTAGTTCCTAAGAAATATGTAGGAAGAAAAAAATGGGGAACAAAAATTGTTATTATCTTCTGTTGCGAGACGCCCGGGGGGCTTGCGTCGCTCTAATCATATCTGCTTTAGTTTGATCTTTTTGTTTGTATATTTTTGATCATACTGCTGTTTTTAGACTTTGTAAATAGTTGGTAAGTATTGCACAGTATTTATAACAAAACAAATATCTATTTCAAAGATTGTAAATTGCAGCGTGATTTTGTTAAATTTACTTTTTGAGAAACTCATTTGCTGTGCAATACCTCATATTGAAACTATTATTAAATCAATCATTTAATATAAAGAAGTTTATTCCATGCAACACGCGCATGCTAAATATAATTGAAAAACTGGCAAATTATAGAAGAAAACAGGCTAAAAAAGAGGAAATAATAATCAAAATATATTTTGAACACAAAAGCAAGCAATGAAATGAATGAATATGAATGAACATGATACATAAATTAATTACTATAATAGTATAATAGTATAATAGAAGGAAGTGTCACTTGTTTTTAATAGAGAAAGTACTAAGTAAGGTATTAAATTATTGCATGCTTTTCCAATATTGTTTAGATTTTATTAGGAAATATCCATAGAAAATAAATATAAGAAGTTGGCAGAAGTTTTATCCTTTTTTTTTTGGAAAAAATCTATATAGCACCACATAATTTATATGAATTTTATTTCTACATTATTTTCATTAACTACGACCCTATGTACCATAAATATGGCAAATAAAACTATTTAAAAAATAACTAACTTTTTACACAATATAACCATGCATCCCGGTCACCCATTAACTTCACAAGCTATCCATCTAACTATTGGTTAGTCAGCAACATTATTTTAATGAAGGTTTAACACTAGTGGCAGATTTCATCTATCATTCCTTAGTTATATCTAATCTGAATCTTTAGAAAATCTTAATAAAGTATTCAACATTTGATAAGTTTTTTAATAAATTTTAGAGCTGCAACATAGTCCATAGAAATTAGAGGGCATGTTGATCTTGTTTTTGGTATAATTTTATGAATAACTCTGGATCTCTTATTCTGAAGTAGACTTTATGTCCAAAATCCCTAATTTTGTTTGTACATATTTCTTAGTTATGTACGCTCAATGTTATGTTTCGTATGTAAGTAATGGTCCCGAATGCGTGGAATGACGTATGAATAATAACGAAAATAAATTAATACCTTTACCCAAAAAAGGCCGACCACTGTACACTGGAATTTTATAACTTGCATCATACAATTTGCCGTAGATAAGTGGATTTGTCAAAATTGTTGTTTGGTTGACTAGAGCACTTTCCTTATGCTCTGCAAGGAGGTGAGATGTTTTTATGCAATTTTATATTAATATATTCAACATTTTTTTTTTTTTTTAATCTGTGCAATATTATGTACCTACTGCATGAAGTTTGCCTTTACTTCAAAATCAGCTCATTCAATCCGAAACACATTGCAAAATATAATATTAGGTTTAATAAAGAACCAACAATTGTTTCCACTTAGACCAATTTGAGCATAAAAAGCATGTAGTCACTTGAAAATATCTCAACAAGACATGGTTTGTGATTAGATACTCTTGGTTCCAATGACATTTAAATTTAGTATCAAAAATCTATTTCCTGTATTCCTATCAACAACTTTGACAAAAACCACCCTAAGGTAAATTATACACATCCTTATCGCATGCATAAAACCGATACAAAACATACTCCATCGATATCTGTCAACACTCAATAACATCGTAAATACAAATTTCTTGTAACTAATACATTTTCACTTATACAACACATACTGTGCCGTCTGCTGGGGTTTGTTAAAAAATAATCTCAATTTAGTAACAATGCTTAGGTATTTTTGAAGAAACTATCACTTCTTACATAATTTCTAAGACATTCCGCGGGAACTGTTTAAAAAGATTAAATAAATCGGAGGTTCATACTACATTGCAACATTTGAAACTGAAAAATCGTTAAAAAAATCAAGCCACCCCAACAGACAAGTCGCCATCCCGCTCGCACTCACACACAGTCCCAGTGCGAGCGAGAGCGACGCACGTTGCCACAGCACTCGTACTCACTCTCGACACATGAATGTAAATGACTGGTGATGGCGGATACGTACATTTCTATATATCCGTTGTACTATGCCTACCTTGCTAGTGCTCGCCACTATGGGCGCACTACCTGACGATTTTCTCTTATTGTTTGTTTGTGATTTTGTTTGTGCTTTAGTTTTGCGAGCGCTTTTTGGACTGCGCTTTGGCATCGTCCGCGCGCGTTTCACGGGCGTCACCGATTCCTGGAACAAGTGGGTGGTATGTTAGCTTGAAAAGATGGCATTATTAACTATGGAAGGATAGGCGCAGATAACGCGCCCTTTATATACTGGGGTGGGGGTGGGTGTTTTTCTATCTATAATATGTATGTATTTACAAAAAAAAAAATTGTATATAAGTAGTTTATCAGCCATCTTGTTACCATAACACAAGCATTAGGTTGCTTAGCTTGGGACAAATGGTGCTGTGTGAAATGTCCAGGGATATTATTATTATTATATACAAATTCAATAACAACGCGCTTCTCCGCGGGGAATTTGGCTCCGTTACCCGCGCACCGTTGCGAGGCGCGTTGTAGTGTGATCCACCTAAGGCCCGTTTTACAGAACCTCACAAGACTCGAATAATAAGGCACGTCGAGTTTTACAAAATGCACTTATCAAAATTTAATAAAATCCCCACTCCCTTTTTTGTAATTTTTTGCCTTAATTTTACTTTACTTCAACGATTCGTTCTTGGTCATTTATTTATGTGCAGTCAACAAAAGAGATAAGTATGCAGGGTTGTCGGATATACTTGAAGTTTAGTAAGAAACCGATGGAAATTTTCGAATGAAATTTAGTTTGTTAAATGAACTGTTTGTTTTCTATTAATTAAATAAAGTTTTATCCGAAAACATCAATCCGTTTATTACTAAACTTCAACCATATCCGACGACACTGGTTACTTATCTCTTTTGTTGACTGTACACACAAAACACTTAAAAGAGCAAAATACATAAATATAAAATAACACAAAGATACTGCTTATTTCATTAGAGATCTCTTTCTCCTTATTAGTGTGTAAAAAAAAACACGTCAATGTAGAATCTCACCTCAGAATCATTAGAGTTGTCAAGTTTGGCCCGTGGGGACGACTTGGAACTGTTCCGTTTGCGCCCCTTCTTCTCTAGCTGCGATTCGTCTTTGTACAGTGAGAGGTCCACTGTAGACATCAGATGTTCTAGTTCAATGTTACAGTTGGGTTTATCAATATAGGATTATACATAGTGCAGCACAGTTATAAAAAAAAAAAATATTAAAAAATAAAATAAATGCTACTTAGTGGCCACACAGTTCACAATGAGTGTAAAACCGGAAAACACAGAATAGTTTTTAGGGTTCTGTATCCGAACCCTATTACTAAGACTTCGCTGTCTGTCCGTCCGTCTGTCCATCTGTCTGTCCGTCTGTCTGTTACCAGCCTGTATCTCAAGAACCGCGATAGCTAGACAGTTGAAATTTTCACAAATTATGTATGTCTGTTGTGTCCCATACAACAAACGCGGTTTTTTTGCTCGATATCAATAATAGCAACAGCTAGGCACTTGAAATATTCACAAAATACTCAGTTGTATTTTTACTTTAATAATAAAATAAATATTTAAGGGACTCCCTACAACAGACGTAATTTTTATAGATAATTGTATGGAACCCATCGTGCGCGAGTCCGACTCGCACTTGTTTTTTGACTTGACCCGATGGTAAATGATCTAAGGGTGCTTACATGAAAAAGCGGGCGACTATCAGTAAACAGTTACTGGGAACCCGCACCCTAATTGCGTAACACACAATGAATCTCAATCTGAATCATTTTGAAGGATGTTGCTAATCCATTGCTATATATGTTCAAAAAATGTTTCATGGTGTCTGCTCATCAACGTAAATAACGCAATGAATGTTGTTGAACTGTCAAAATTAAACCGATTCCGATTGATCGTGTGTTACGCAATTAGGGTGCAGCAGATACTCTAAACGAGCATCGGTGGCAGTAAGAACTTTCACTTTAAAGTTTTTTTGCGAAAGATGCATTTTCTAGATGAGACGACATCTTTCACAAGAAGCTTTCTTACTGCCGTCGGCATAGCGGGTCATGGGAAGAGTTCCAAGTTTAAAGTAATATAAAGTCCCCTCACGTCCGTCGGGATGCTCCTCCGTGAGCTGGCCGTCGGCCGGCTCGCCCGTGGCCTCGTGGCGCAGCGCGCGCTGCAGGATGGAGCGCGCGCGCGCCGCCTCCGCCGCGCGCAGCTGCTGCGCGCCGCCCGCGCCGCGCACCAGCGACAGCGTCGTCAGCACGCACTCCATGTCTGCGGTAAGGGACATTCTATGAGCTGCGTTCGATTACGTGCACTAGAAACATTGGCCTCTAGGCGCAGTCGGGTAAAAACGGCATGAATCAGAGGCAATCAAAGTTCATCATAAACTTCTAAGCTTTTGATGTCATATTGAAAATAATACCAGGTTATTTACGTGTACTTTTATGCACAATGGAAGCACATAAGTCTGGCTTAACGCTATGGCGTTAAGCCAGGCATTATCTACCAGACTGTAACAAAAAAAAAACCTTATGTTACGAGTACATAATTAATTAATTATACATTTCCTAGACATGAGACACTTTGGTCAATGCAATTCGATTTTGAAACATACATACAAAATGCGGAACTTTTAACCAATTTTCATGGGTTTTTATTTTTTTATACACTTTTTAATTCTGCTTAGAACTAAATTTAGATCTACTAAAAACCTATTAGAATATACCTGTGACGTCATAGAAGTCGGGCTTGTAAGTCTCGCCCGCGGGGTCCGCGGTCTTGTCTTGCGACAACCAGCGGATCTTGATCTTGCGAGTGGTGCGGTACACGTTCTGCATCGCTTGGCACACGTAGAACCCTCCTTCGGCGTTGCGCACTGCTAAGTACTCATTTCTGATGAAGATATTTGAAGAATTAGGACTTACCCGCAATACGTGGATAGGTTGATAAAAAAAGTATAGCAAATTAACCTAAATGAATACAAAAGAAAGTACCTTTTACAATTATTCAAAACTGTGTGTAAACGGTTAAATTTAAATATATGCTGTGAGTTTGAGTTTAATTACTTAAATCCTTTCATTTCTAGACCATAAGCAGTTAATTTGAAGTGCTAACAAGCTTGCCAAATGGATTGCTACCGGCCAAAGGCTTCAAGTCAAAGCCATAGTTTTCTTCCCGTATCTTAAGACAATAGTTGTTTCGTGGGCACTGACCTATATTATACAAGTACGCTGGACTACATCATCATTTTCATCATTCTCCTGCCCTTATCCCAAATTATTTGGGGTCGGCGCAACATGTCTTTTTCTTCCAAACTCCTCTATTAGCCGCCATCTCGACAGTCACCCCCTTTCTAACCATATCATCATTCACACAGTCCATCCATCGTTTCTTTGGTCGTCCCCTACTCTTATAGCCATCGACATTCATACTCAAAACTTTCCTCACGACATTTTCCTCATTCCTCCGTAATACATGCCCATACCATGACAGTCGGTTTCCACACAACTTTTCAATTACCGGTGCCACTTTCAAACTTCCTCTTATATACTCATTTCTTATTCTATCCATTCGTGTAACACCACACATCCCTCTCAGCATTCTCATCTCTGCTGCATGCAATTGCCTTTCATTCATCCCTTTTGTGGCCCAACATTCTGATCCATACAAGACAGCAGGTCTAATCATGGTTTTGTATATCTTCCCCTTAAGTTTAAGGGGAATGCGGGAGTCGCAGATTGTTCCCGTGACCTGCCGCCATTTCATCCATCCAGTGTTAATTCTGTGCTTAACCGTCCGATCTACTTCGCCATCGCTTTGCACGAGTGAACCGAGATACCGAAAGTCGGAGCAGACTGGGAGAAGCGCGCCATCAAGCGCTATGGCTCTAGAGTTGGAGAGACCGCCGAAATCGCAGAACATATGTTCAGTTTTGGTTCTGCTGATTTTCAAGCCAACATCCTCCAGCTTCTGTTGCCATTTCTCCAATCTGCTCTGGATCTCGGATCCATCTTCACCGACAAGAACAATGTCATCGGCAAACAGCATGCACCAGGGGGCCTCTTCCTGTATGTCCGCCGTCAGAGCGTCCATAATCAACAGGAAGAGGTAAGGACTTAAAGCCGATCCCTGGTGCAAGCCTACAGCCACACTGAACTCGTCGGTATTGCCAGCAGCCGATCGGACGTAGGTACGAGATCGATTGTACATAGCACGAATTAACTCTACATACTTCCCGGGCAAACCTTTCTCTTTCAAGGCCCACCACAGAACATCCCGAGGTACCCTATCATACGCTTTCTCCAGATCAATGAACACCATCTGCAAGTTCTTATGTGCATACGCTGGACTACATATACTATACGAAATGACAGTTGTTTTTTGTGCCGATTCAAAGCGCCCCGCTCGAGCGTCTCAGGAACAAAATGTGATACTTACATTGCATTGTGGAATAAGACTTTTTTTGTGGATTTTGTGTTTACTACGAGATATTTATCATATACATTTTGATAGATATACATTTTTATCATGAGAGTATGTGCATCTTGTAAAACTCGCTATCAAAAATATTAGTTCCACGGACGCTCACGTTGCTGTCAGCGCCAAAATGGCGAAAATCAAATGTCTTTATTTTGTCATCAATAGTATGCAGTCCAGCGTACTTGTTTATTGGTCAGTGATAGGCCTTTTAAGCATACTTCGTACCGGATCACAGCAGTGCTTCCAAGTGGCAGAAGCATTCTACAAGTACCATCTACTCCTGCTAACTACTACTTACTTGTAAATGATGATAAGTTTGTCATCATTCGGCTTAGTCGGTGTGGAGCGTCCGGCCGAAGCGGACAGCTTGGTTGCCATTGCGAGCTCTGGGGTCGGCGACTGGTATAGCTGCACCTGAAAAATTATGAGGATATTAGCTAAGTAGATGGGGTACACCAGGAGGAGATCAGGACGTAAAGATGATAGGTCGAGCTATATAAGATTACATTTTTTAGGAACTAGAGAAGAAATATTATTTTAAAGTATGTACGTATTTAAAAAAATTAAATAAAAAAGGGTAATCATTCAAATAACGGAACCACTTGTCGAAATACCCACAAGTTTTTAATAAAAGGCACCTTTTTTGTTCCTCTAAAGTATTTTTATCTTCCTGCGTGTGTATATTTTTAGACACATTTAACTGAGTTTCTTTTGTTTACTTTTTAGGGCGAAAATATATGTGTACGTAAATGATAAAGTAAATCCGATTTACTTTCTAAGTACAGTTTTGCATTACCTGTATTATTTCCCCTACCTTGTATAATACAAATACAACTTTCTACCTATCTCTGACACATCGTGAAATTAGTTCAACTAACCTTCCGCCTGCATACAAAAAAGTACTATTAACGTCATTACTGCACCTTTAAGACCTACACCCTGCATTATTACTAAGCGGGCCAATGCCAGCGAATTGCCCTAGTTCTGATCGCTTATTACAAACTATCGATTTTTATTCGAGTATCATTGCATGTTAAATGGAGCACCACAACAAATAACGATCTTTATAGAAAATATTCCGGCTCGGTTTGAATGTCTTAATGTACCGCAAATATGTAAAGGCCGAAGTTTTTGGAAAACAATCGGGCGGTCCAACTGATGATGGGGCTGTTCATTTATTACGTAAGACGATCTGAGGGGGGAGGGAGTCCGAATAAGTCTTATTTTTAGGTTCCGTACCTCGAAAGGAAAAAAACGAAACCCTTATAAGATCACTTTGTTGTCCGTCGAAAGGGAATCAAAACCTACAGGGTTCTTCCCGTGAACTCAGAATCTTGAAATTTGGTACGAAGCAATGTCTTATAGCACAGATAAATTGCGAAAACAGTAAATTTTTAATTACATCGTATAATAAAAATATTTTTAATAATTTTAACGGAACCCTCGGTGCGCGAGTCCGACTCGCTCTTGGCCGGTTTTTTTCTTTTTGTCCGGCTCCTATGGGTCTTAGCCTATAGCCTTCCTCAAGAATTGGGCTATGAAACGAAAATTAATTTTTCAAAACCGACTTCTGAAGATAAGTGCGTTCAAACAAACTCTTCAGCTTTATTATATTGGTAGACGTATATAATAATAATAATAATAATAATAATATTTTATTCAGTATTCAATTGGTAAAATATTAACATAAAGTCTTAGAAATAACTTACAAAGGTATAATAATGTTAGATGCCTGTACTAGGATAAACCTGTATCACAGGCGGCATGAGCATACTTTATGATAATTGTAGGACAATAAAATTCTTAACAATATTTAACATAAGTCTTGATATAATGACAAAAAATTATTAATTCGTTATTTTATACCTAGTTTACTTAAATACTATTTACCTTAAAGATTAAAATAACAAAAAGTCTTATATACGTAATTATTTAGTTTGCGTAAAATAGTTTCTTGCACTTTATAATGTAGGTAAACACACATGATTTGATTTTGCGTCAGCAGAAATTGGTAAGTGGGCTAAAGTCAATGTTGCACAAAATTAAATCACGTTCGAGGCAATGTGTTTATTCGAGCTGCGGGCGACTAATGTGCTTAAACATCAAAAAAATCGAGTGTTTGTAGGCCAGTGCAGTGTTTAGCTGAGTTAGCAGCAGGCATTCATCACGGAAGTCTGGCCTTAAGCATGACGATCTAGGCTCCCTCGTAGTCGATGGAGTTAATGTACCTGTATTCCGCTATTTTCCTTGCAGGGCACTCAGCATCTCCCGTTTTGTGGTTATTGGGCTTTTTAAAGCGAGAGCAAGTCGCACATTTCGGTGTGTCCACTTTCTTCGCGCACTCTGACATCGGGTGTCCTTCTTCACCGCAGTGGCCACAAGTAGATTTCAGCTCTCTGCATGTTTTTGCTGCATGACCATATTGTTGGCATTTGTAGCATCTGGTAACCAGAGTGAAGTCCCTAACAGGGCATGACGTCCAATTTATAAAAAGCCTTGATTGGGATAATAGGGCTTTACGTATATTGGCTGTAACTTCAATGACGTAATTACAGGTCGACGCATCTTTTTTCCCAGATTTGTGGCTTAATTTAACCACGCTCAAAAAGGACTCCATAGGCATTGCTGGAAACTTGTCGGCTACGTTTTGTTCATAAATGCACCTGAAGACTTCAGTTTCAGCCAAAGTAGTCGGCACACCTACAACCACAATCCGAGGTTTGCGCTTGCTTGGTTCGTCGGCGGTAAGTCCGGATGTAGAGAGCTGGACTGCGTGCTTGAGTTTGTCAGCATCATGTTTGGTCTCTGTACTAATAATAACGCCTCCATTTTTGGTCTTTCGGACACCACGTACATGCAGCTTCATTTGATCAGGGCGAATGATTTTTTGCACGAGGTCTTTTGTTTCGTCGCTTGACTTCAATTTATCGTTAGGATAAATAGCTACAGAGCTTAGATTGTTTGGTCGAACGAAATCATTTGCTCCCTTCTTCACCATATCGGCAAACGAAGCATTTCCCGCAGAACCAGAGTCCTTAATCGTCTGCTTGAGCTCCAAAATATGTTCCGTGAGGTCGCACTTTTCCTGAAGGGCATCAACCGCGTTATACGCGTGAACGGCTTTCTGCTTGAGCGACTGGTATAGGACTGCCATTTGTGAGGTTCCAGATCCTACTTTACGGCACAGGGTAGAAATTTTCATTTTCTGCTCCGAGTTGAGTTTGCCATCCGCGGCAATAGCGCAAATTTCATTTAAGTGCTGTTCAATGGCTGACATCCATTTTTGAATCTCGGGCGTTGAAACAACATCAGCCGTGACTGACTCAAGGGCTGGCTTCCGCGACGTCGTCTTCGACGGCGAGGAGGGGCTGTTATCCATTTTATAATTTTTACTAATTCGTGTCCATTATTCACTGAAACTACACACTAAGCAAATTTACAGTTGCATTACGTTGGTAATGCACTAAAGGAGGTCACTATTTTTAAAGTAGGTGATTATTAAATATTGTTAACGAGCACGTCTGTACACTGCGAATGACCACGACGCAAATGTGTATAGATTGAATGTTGAATACTCACTGATATTCATGAGAAATAACAGCGTTAGTAGCTATGTAACGGAAAACCTATCTTTCGAGTTTTTATGTCCGCGCAAAAAAGGAAGGGTTGTTTTTATACTTGGCGGGAAGTAGGAAGGTGCCGAGTTAGAGAAAAAACGGAAACGTTATAATTTTTTCCTGCTTTCCATCTTATGCATTTCAAAAGGCTAAGAAAAGCCTATTGTTATTAGCTTCTATACGGACAAAACAAAAAAGAAATGTGTACCTGCCTACCTTCCCCAGCGCGCGACTATGTTTATTAAAACAAATTAATTTTGTACAATTTCTTTAATTTTTCTGTATTAGAAGCACCGGATTTTCAACAAAATAAATTCTCTGTTTAGACATTTACTTTCAGATGGTCTGGCTTCTGGATTTAATTTGCGTTAAAAACTCCTAAATAACTTCAAAGTTACATAATCCTCGATAATATACCCATTTTATTTACCGAAGCATCACGTCAATTCTGTCCGTTTCAGTGGGTTATCTTTGCGTGCTACTCGCGAGTCGTACACTCAGGAGCACCAATATGTCAACACTTGGCAACTTTCAATTGCGTTTTTTTTGTGAAATATAACGAAGGCAACGTTGAAATAAGACACATTACATAAACCTATGGGTTCGAAAATGTTATGTTCATAAGAACATACAATTTCATTAAAAAATAAAAGAGTAAATCGTTTTTGAATAAACCAGAGTGTATACATACTTTTGCTCGTGACTGTACAACTGGTAGAAATAGTTTATTTCGGCTGATAGGAAGCAACCTGTCGCTTGTTCTACTATTCGGTCTTCACAATCAACTTGTTGCTAGGGCTGACGTCATTATTAACAAGAGCTTTGTTTGAGGTAGCACCTTCAGTGTAAATAGAGCTTGGGACGTAGGGCTTCCAACCCCGCAATACGGGATTCCGGAATCCTGCGTGATTTGCGGGACTGGAGAGAAGCATGTTAGACGACAATTCTCGAACGTTTTCAACTGAATGCTGACCACACTAATTAAAGCCTAATTAGTTTTGTGCTTTTGGTTTTTCTTTCAATAAAATTGTATGTAGATTATATGCAACTTGATTGATCTGTTGCCAGGTAAAACTTAAATAAAAGTGAAGTTATGTTGATTACTGTATGCGGGACCCGGATCCCGCGGGATTGAAAACTAGTGCCTTAAATACCGTATTTGTAGATAGGCCCTATTGGAATGGAATCCCTAGTAGCCTTAGTCCGACATGAGTCGCATATGGGTGTGAGAGGCCTTTGTCATAAAAAGGTCGAAAGCATATCCGTGACTAATGTTAAAAAATCATCTCGTGTGTTGGAGATCTTATATTTGTGCCTTCTTTTGTTTCCTCTGTTTATGTTAGGGACATTGAAACGCTATAACATATTTATTTATTAAAAAAGTGTTAAAGGAGTTATTAGCAATAATAACAGATTTTTTTTCACTAAAGTTATTTAGGGGGCAACATTGACTGAAAAATAGTTTCTGTTAACTAGGATGTCTCCCAAATATGAAAGACAATTAAATAGGTACCAGCTAGAAATTAATTATTTTAAAATATTTATTGGGCTGATTTTTCCATCCCCGATAACTATATTGACGTGTAAAAGTGTTTGTACAAACCTACTTGCAAAATAAAAATAATTTATTTATTATTTATATTCGAGGAATAATTTTGAAATTTTGACAGTTATTTCATACAAAAACTGTCAAACGTCAATTTTATTCCTCGAATAAAAGTTATCTGGCGATGGAACAATCAGCCCTAAAAGTAATATAAGTAAGTAAACGACATAGACGCGTACCGCAAGGGTTGGATCGAGGTGGCTCTAGAAAACGATACCTGGAAGGATTTGGGGAAGGCCTCTGCTGCAGTGGGACATTGTAGGCTGATTTAAGAAAAAAAAGGCGTAAGTAAAGTTTACAAAAAAAAACCGGCCAAGTGCGAGTCGGACTCGCGCAGCGAGGGTTCCGTACAATTTAAAATTATTTAAAATATTTTTATTATAATAATATTATGTAACTAAAAGTTTACGGTATTCGCAACTTTTCCTTTATCTGTGCTATAAAACGTTGCTTCGTACCAAATTTCAAGATTCTGAGTTCCCGGGAAGTACCCTGTAGGTTTTGATTCCCTTGCGAGTGTCGAAAATTTGCGGCATAAACGGCTGTATCTTTTTATTGCGTTGGCTTAGAAGTTTGATTTTTTCACAGCTCCAAGGGTCAGTAGACCTGAGTATTTGATATAAATTCCAGCTTGAGAAAAAGGATCTTGACAGACAGACGGACGGACAACAAAGTGATCCTATAAGGGTTCCGTTTTTTCCTTTCGAGATACGGAACCCTAATGAATAGTCCTATTTGAAAATAGTACGAAGCCGTTATAAATAGGTTTAGGTTTAAATACTTTATTCTCAAAAAGACAAAAAAGCCACTTACATGAGAACCTAAGGTAACATGTACATATTGTAATAAACTTATTCTAGGTAACGGTCACTGGTTCAATACAATAGGCTTAGAATTATTTTATTTTTAAATTTGTTGGGTTTTATTCTTAACTATGTAGTTAGGGCTAGCTAAGTAACATTATTAATGAGTGGTTTCCATTACGTGATGTGACAGTTTTGATTTAAAACCACTGAAAGAGCTTACATTTTTTATGTAGGATGGTAAAGTATTATAAATTTGTGCTCATTCATAGGTGATATTCTTTTTAGTATAATTTGTACGTGCAGGACAAGCAAACTGGGTCGACGAAGACTGCGTTTACATATTTTAAATCCAAAGACAACGTGATGTTAGCAACTCCTGCCGATTGATTCTGTAAAAATCTCACCGTGAAAAGTTAGGTGAAGTGAGCTTAGAGTGAGCTATCAATAGTGTCAATCCCTAGCATTAGTTGGAATGACAGCTCACTCCAACCTCACTTCACATAAGTTTTCATGGTGAGATGGTTACAGAATCGGTCGGCTGTAAGTGCTCTTCATTCTTAAGTTGTAAGTTAATGGCTATGGAACCAAGCGCCACTTTAACGTTCAAAGATTACGAGTATCTTTAATGAGCAGTCTTTATGCAGGGCCATGAGTCGGCGAATAAAACAAAATTGAAAATCACTTGATAGGACCACACCAAGTGATATTTATCATAGGGACGGAAACTCGAGGGAATATAGGAAATAGAGCATTTTTACGATTAAATAAAATTATTCTTTGTTTCGCGAAATATAGTGAGCGTCAAATCGGCGCTTGATAAGGATTGTTGCTAATTACGCGACAGGATTTTTAACCGGGTCATTCCCGTGGTTCAACTTAAAAACTGAAAACCGGCCAAGTGCGTGTCGGACCGTTTATTTGCTTAACCCAATATTTTTTTATCGAATTTATCTTGAGAACAAACTTGACTTTGTAGTTGAAAAACATGTTTTGTCATACATTTCAACTGTAAGTTTGGCGACTATTACTCGTTAACTTGTATTGTAATGCCTACTTAGCTGTGATAGTTTTCCTTTTAACTTGGTTACATACCTATACAACTGCCGTAAATTTTTTCACATATATTTTTTTTTCCTTATTGTTTTTTTCTATATACTTTCGTCAGCGTAATTATATGTATACCAATATTACCCATGCCAAATTAAAGCTTTCTAGTACTAAACGGACATGGGAAAATATAAGGGTTCCTTGACGACTACGGAACCCTATAATGGGAAAGTACCATTTAATCATTTAAACTTTTATTTAGGTAATAAATAATAATACGTTCCTAAAAGGCACACGTGGCCATCATATTAAAAGATTATTATTATTTATGCAGTCGTAATGAGCAAAATGCTTCTTTTGGACACTTGCATAACAGTGAGAAAGTCCCACACAAAGAAAAATAGGCAGAAGTCTAAATAGTAAATACCGCGCACTTGACACACTGCCGGCACTTCGTTGAGTCAAAACGTTTGTTATATCTACTGAGACTGATCTTCCTCAGGCTCTGTTTGTGGACAAGTGTTATAGTCATTGTATAGGCACTTCCGGCTGCTCGGACGAGCCGGTACACAAGCGGTGCGCCGCCGCCGCCGTAATGAGACTGAGCCCTAAGTTTATTCGGCTTTTGTTATTTTTTTTAACTACAGTAAGTACGCGGGACAACGTATCAAGCTACACATTTCCAGTATAAGCTGACTTCTCATTGTACGAAAAGCCTATACAATGCGAATTCAGCTATGGAAATGTATAGTACATAATATATTATAATGTCGTAGTGTGTACAAGCAGTTTAAAAATATACTTATATTTTTGAGTGAAATATTCGTGAATTAAATAAGTAGTAACAAACTAATAGTGTTTTTGGTAATGGCGTAATTAGTTAATTATGTTTACCAAACATAATTAACTGCCGACCCCAACATAGTTGGGAAAAGGCTAGGCAGATGATGTTGATATGTACCAACCAATCCAATTATGTTTTATTTTTGTTGTTTATTTAGTTATTTATTTAGTTATTTATTAATTAATTCGTTTTAGAAGTATTATCAAAATAAATAGTTTTGCCAAGTTAGAGGTTGTTGTATGTGCACACACCCTAAGATGAAGATGATGATTATTGATCACATGATCACACATAAGATAAATGCTTTTAGATGATAGGAGCTATTACTAGAAGAAAAATGATCCTCACAAACTAGTAAAAAGGGGAAGGAGGGAGGGTGAATGCTACTTATTTAGATTGGAATAAACAGTTAAGAACTTACCAAACTTGACAGCATCTATGTAAATAACACACAAATTGATAAATCAACTACATTTTTATAAGTTTTAAAATAATAATAAAATGACAGCAGAAATATCTGGAGACCTGCAACCCACTTATTAATGATGATTAGATTGAATCAAATGGGGACAAGACATTTTCATATGTTTCTGCTACTAAGCAACTCAAGTTGCAACAATAAAGTGGAAAATACATACCTTAGTCCTATTCCTTTTCATTCTTGTATCTGGTGTGGAATCCCCGTCAGCCGGCTTCTTGGCCAGACCAGGCCCCTCACTGGTCTTGCTCGGAGACACCTGCCTCCTCTTCCGCATTGGCGGAGTCACAGTCGCCAGTTTCATAGTAGATTTAGGCTTAGACTCAACCTTGGCAGGTTTAGGCTCAAGTTTCTTTTCCTCAACTTTCTCTTCCACCTTTTCTACCACTTTTTCAACCACTTCTTCCTTTTTAGGAGACTCAGTTTTCTCTGGTTTGTCTGCAATTACATCTTCTTTCTTTTCCTCGGTAGAAGTGGCCGGCTTCTGCTCAACTTTAGGCTCTTCTTTCTTCTCTTTGTCATCTGGTTTTGGTTCAGGGACACTTTCAACTTTTGCACTTTCAGTTGGAGGGGGGTCCTGTTTCACTGGTGTTGGTGCCTTCTCTTGTAATTGACTGTCATTTGCTGACTCAGGTACAGGCTTGCTGTCACTTTGTGTTGGTGCCACATCTGCAGCGGTTGCTGGCTTCGATTCTGACGGCTTTGATGGCGACTTCTCTGAAGGCTCATTAGCTGTAGCCACTTTGGGTTGAGCCGGACCATCAACAGTGCTAGCAGGAGTAGCAGCGTCTGTCTTCTGAGGGGTACTCGGAGAACTGGATGGCTTTTCAGGTGGTTTTGGTGTACTTGGTGAGGTCTTAGCAATATCCTGCTTATCTTTGTTAGACTCAGGATTTAGAGGTTTCAATGCAGCGGGAGCATTCGATGCAGACTTAGGCAAGTCAATAGTGCCGTTAGCATGACCAGTGGAATCTGGTTCATTCTTCTCAGGGGTTCTGGTGAGAGCAAGAGCTTTTTCCTGGACGAGACTAAGGGGAGTGATCGGGTTCCCGCCTTTACTGGGACTGGCGACTAAGTTCGAGGGGCCGACGGAGTTCTGGGTGACGTGTGAGAGGTTGCCATGGTGACTCATGTTCTGTGCCATTTGCGCCATGTTGGCGGACACGGGCGCCATGGGAGGCGGCGCGTGCGGGATAGGCGGCGCGGGCGCGTGATGCGTCAGGTTCTGGCCGACGAGGTTGTTGCTGGCGTGGTGCAGTGAGTTCTGAGCGCCCTGCGGGAGCCCTACGGTGTGGTTCGCAGTGGCCACGTTCCCCTTCGCGGGGCTCGCCTGTCCGCCCGGCTGCGGCACTCCCGGCTGGGGCAGCACCGGCTTTAAAGCAGAATTCATTTCAAACGCGTCTAAAACTCGCCTCCTGGCCGTACACAAGCTGAAACACAAAGTTAGCCGGGTTTATGACACTGTTTTCGTAGCAGGTTAACACACCGCGATGTCTTTGACCCACAACAATAATTCATACATAATAAACGTATAAGCAGTACGCGCGTAAGAACGCGGGGACCGATCTGCCCGCCTTGTGAGTCCGCTTTCTACGTGTGGCGCTAATGAACGGTCAATAGATAGTGTTGGGGAGTTACCACTAGCTGTTAAAGCGAGAGAGGCCCATGAAATAAGTCCTGTGTGGCGGTCCGCGGCAGAGATAGCCGCAAAAAATATGCGTTGCTATAGCCAAGAAACTTCCGCAAGATATGACCCGCCGCTGGCGAAGTCTCCGTGATGTCACTATCTTGTTCAATCACTGTGAACACACACTTGATCTCACTCGCGACTATGTAATTCCATGATTTATTCACACTTTTTACCACGAATTAGCATTCACTTTACTCTAGAACAAGTACTTAATAGGCACAGTAGTTGCAGAGATGGCGTCGGCATAACGCGCATGCGCCACCCTCTTTCATTCTCATCCAATGAAATCCCGTGACGAAACGAAGCCTAAACGAATTTTTACGAGAACGCTATCCTTTTTTAACATGAGCAGTTTCAATAAAGCTGTCTCACTTTGACTTCCATCGTGTTTGGATACGTTCATTTTGTTAGAAAATAATGATTTCAAATAATTTTATGTCGTGTTTGGTAAACGGTTTTTTTCCAAAAAAAAACTTTTTTTTAGGGTTGTTGCAACGTCATTTTTGCTCTCTGAATGATTTAGCTATTTACAAATAATAAAATAGAAACTGAACAAGATAACTTTAGGATAAATCCTGCATTGAACGATCACTGTGAATATTATTGGGAACAAAACCTAAATTCAACAGACAGGTCTGTGAATGACATAATCAATAAAACAAAACTAAATAAATAAGGCACCACAAGCGCTCGCTAATAAAAAAATGCCAACCAAAGTTACTATTTCTTAGGCAAGTAGCTGTAAAGTATATTAAGAGGACAATTAGAAAATTTCAAAACTCCTTGAAATTGCCTACTTAATTAATCTCCATTCCGTGCTCCCTACAGTACTCGGTTCGGCTATAGACTTCATCTAAAGTTACCTTTAGTGTCGAAATAAAAACCGGCAATAGTTTTGCAATCCAAATCATCAGTATTTAAAAAAAAAAGACCTGCCGGGGGGCTTACTACCGGCTCTTATAGCAGGGCAGAAGCAGAAGTTGAACTGCACTGCTTTTTTGTACAAAAAAGCAGTGCAGTTCAACTTCTGCCCGTATAGTTACTATACTCTTTGTTCTGCCCCTATAAGTAAGCACTCTGACCAAAAATGATTTATATATAACTCGACAAGGATGCATAATTTTATATCTGTGCTTGTGGAAACAAACACTTGACAACTGCGTTTCAGTATTACAAAAAAAAACTTTTAAGCATGAATTAAACATGAATCACTGTTTAGCAGGGTTTACTCTTTTCCACATTAGTAAATAGTAAAGGATGAGTGCATGCATTTTAGGCACTTTTTGAATCTGATCTGGATCTGATAGGTTTGGTAATGGAACGTGCTTAAAGACATTTTCATTGTCCCATGTGCATTATTTATGAAATTTAATTGGTATTAATTTGTGCTTTTGTGACTGAAATTACAATCTAAATAGCAAGGAAAATTCTTCAATATGGTAAGTTTATAGCTAATTATAAAAGTTGGTAAATTTTCGTGTACTCGTAAAAACTTAGGTTGCGGTGAAAACGCACATTTTGTGTTTTTTGCAATTATAATTTATGTTGATGAATATACGGATCGGTTCAATCATTTCGTGCTTGTTTAAATTCAGTTGTTTCTATACAACAATGGGGCTGATTTCTAAAACCGTTATTGAGTACCGAAGTCGAACTATTGAGGTTTTATTTAAAATCAAAATCTTGGTATGAATGTTTTAGGACGTGCTGTCGCGACCAGCTGAGGAGTTTGGGAATGATGAAACGCTGGAGCGGTTGTGGGCCGCGAAAGCAATGGAGCACAGTGATATCTACTTTAATGTAAGTAATATTTCTTCAGTACTTTTGTCAAGATAGTGTGCATTAATGGCTGAAGCAAGCTACTGTCGTGGCATTTAAATATTATGTTCAGATTCAGTTACATCATAAAGAACCTCATTGAAAATAGCTTTATTATGATAAAGTTTAGTCTGAGTCAGTATCAGATCCAGAGAATATGGTGTCAATTTTACAAAAGCTGTAAATAACAGTATCAATGCCCTCGGAACACCTAGATCTTAAACATGTTCTCAACAGGCCAGGAGATGTAATCAACTTCTGGAGGGAGGTGGGCTGGTTGAACCACTGACAGCTGCCATGGCCCAGGCACAATGGTCCACTTAAAGGACCAAGTGCGGAAACCGAACACCATAACATAGAACAGTATCAATTTTGACTGGGAGTTGGTGTAATGGGATACAATTTTTTGATTGGCTGTAAAGGAACTTATAAAATTACACTATGCTACTTATTATTGATTCTAGTTATATAATCCTTACCATAGTATTAAATTATTAACCTCAAACCAGATAAACATAATCCAGAATAAAATAAAATGCAAGAAACTGTTTCTCATTCTTTTTATTTCTGTTTGCAGATGCTTTGTTCTGTGGACACAAGATGGCTGCAGCTAACTCCAAACGATGACCTTATTTACACACACTTCAAGCAAGACTTCCCTGACATGGGTGTTTCTTACGTCAATGAAAATGAAATAAAGAACAGCATGAACAAGGCGAAATGGAGAATATTCTGTGAAAAGTTTAAAAACATTGTTGAAGACTACAGCTTCGGCACTCTTATGAGAGCAGACGCTAAAGGGGATTATTCAGAAATGAATACAATGCTTGTTCCTAGAGTTCAGTTCTACGCAATAGAAATAGCAAGAAACAGAGAGAACCTAAATAATGAAGTGAAGAAAAGATACAAGTGTATGGCGAAACCGACCATAGAGGCTCAGGAACACACCAAGATTGCCACCTAAGATCTATATGCACCAGAAGCAGGCTAGTTTTGACAAGGAAAGTTTGTTTTTAAACAGTTTGAAAATGGATTAGGCAGTATTATCAAACTGCCAAGTTAGAAGTGATGAAAATTAATATTAATACCTACTTGTGTAGGAATCGAAGACTTGTGATATTTATGCATTAATTGAAGTAAAATTATTTGTATATTTTTAAAAATAATGGCAATAAAATGTGGAGAATGTCTTTATAAAATTACATTTAATGAA
Source organism: Apamea crenata (assembly GCA_949629185.1). Lineage (NCBI taxonomy): Eukaryota > Metazoa > Arthropoda > Insecta > Lepidoptera > Noctuidae > Apamea > Apamea crenata. The sequence goes on along the minus strand of OX451365.1, from coordinate 17,136,259 downwards.
GAACATTGTGCATTTCTATAACTGGATGTTTGTTTTTACTATAAATAATAATATGTTGATAATTCATAGCAGCTTCATGATAATTATGTAACTTAGTTATAACATTATTTTAAAACTTGAAAGTTCTGTTGCCTTGATTTCACAAGTTAAGTTCATAAGACTCTTCTTGTGTAAACTAGCCTAATTTTTCGAAAACCTAAGCATTCCTTAATAATGATCATATTACATTTAGTATGTACTCTCAATAATTATACACATAGGTACATTAATACTGGCCAAATAGATTTGTATTTGGCCCTGGCCACCGTCCCAGAAGTGACTATAAAATGATATTTGTACTCAATAAAATTTTGCCAGCTTCTCACTTTAAACAATACGCGTAGAATAACATAATCAGCAGTCCTATTACATGCATATTTAGATTTAAATATTTTAACAAAAACAACTTTAAATATTTACAAAATAAGTTTTTTATATGGTGGGCCTTTCTGTTCATATTCAAAGTTGTTTTTGTAAAAATGTACCCCTACTGATTAGTAAGTTGTGATTGTCTTAATTGAAAAATGAATGAGGTGCTCTTTTGCTCATACATTTTTTATATTAAAATTTATACTATCATATAACGAAGTTTTATTTGCACCCAGTTATGGTAGGATCAGTCAACAAACTGGGACACAGGCCTCCTCTGAGAGGGACTGAGCCTTAGTCCACCACGCGGGCCCAATGCAGGTTGGTAGATGTCACGTCTTCGAATTTTTGGACAGTAATGGTCTGGACTGCTGATTAGGCACCTAGCCGAAGACACTTCTATAAATTTTATTTAGTAGAGAGCAGTAGGAACTATATACAAAATGATTATCTATCTAGTAAAACGATTATTTATAATAACACGGGTCAGGATCAGGACCCGTGCTTTGGCGTTCTATAATAAACTACTACTACTGCACAGGTCAAAAGCGTTCTAACAACCTCAAAACGAGGCGATACGTTCGCCTGTCAGTTTCATAAGATCACGCCTGGGTTCCTCGACAGAGGTGTACCTTTTAGTACATACACCCACATTTCACCATTTACTCGTACCTTTAAGTCCTATGTAATACTAAACTAAAACTAAAGACCTCCACTGCTGGACATAGGCCTCCCCCAAGCACGTCCACTTCGACCGGTTCTGTGCTTCTCGCATCCAACGGATTTCTGCGGCCTTCATAAGGTCGTCGGTCCACCTAGTTTCACAACGGGACAATTCCGTTTTATGGTGCGGTAGCAGCCAAAGACAAGGGTTTCAACAAGGATGCGCAGTGGGTCAACACAATTAAGTTGATTTTGAGGTGCATGACCCCAGACCCTTAGGACCGCGTCCTCGTGATCAAGCATTCAGCCAGGGCTTGGAAGGTACCAAAAGTACAGGTTTTAGCCATTTCGGTACCTGGGTACCAAGTTATTTTTCCTACTAAAGCTACCTATCGTTTTTACTTGCTGCATTTATATCTGTTTTCTCACTCTAACTTACAGAAATATTCGTTTGGTACCGGTACAGATTTGATTAGAAAAACCAATAGTACAGGTACAGTCACGAGCAAAAGTATGTATACACTCGGTTTTATTCAAAAGCGATTTACTCCTTTATTTTTAATTGAAATTTTATGTTGTTACGAACATAACATTTTCGGACCCATTGGTTTATGTAATGTTTCGTATGTCAACGTTCCATTCGTTATTTCACGAAAAAAACAGTTGAAAGTCACCAAGTGTTGACATATTGGTGTTCGTGACTGTACTACGTCTGGTACCTACTAGTATCACAGCAATGCCACCGGTTTCCAAAAATACCGGTATTTCAAGGTTTTTGAGCACATCTGTGCCACTACTCTTTCGCTCGTGAGGATTGGATTCTCTTCCGAAACTCTGCTGATGATCATTCAGATAATACTCGAGCTATTTCATGAAATGCTGAAATATTGTAGCCGTTTTGGGTCTATTTATAATATCGCATGTGAAACAGTAAGTCTTAATCTTCTTCTGTTGCTGATCATACTTTTTGCATGACATTCATAGGCGGCACGCGTCAACGACAGTCGTCGACAACGTGCCGTTTGTGTATTTGAGCACCGTACTCAAAATAATACACGAATGTGACCGTCGATTAAAGGGCTGACGTCAAGAACCTGCTCTTCAGGTATAGTCAAACCCTACTGCACAGAGAATAAGTCACGCCATTACTTTTCGTCAAATCAGAGATGGAAAATAAAATGATATTTTAAGTTGAGCATGGTACCAGAAAACGCGTCAAATTTTATCTGTTCAGAGTAGTTAGGCCTTTGTGGGTTTAGTGTTGAAAAATAATTAAAAACGATTTAGGAGTTTTACTTTTTTATTTGTCTTAAAATCTATATTTACGAGGTCTCCATGGCGGTGGCAGTTTCCTCTGTGTACTTGCCCTTGTCTTTGCCGAGAGCTGCCAGCCTTCCCTTCGCTCTGCGGTCAAGGATGGACTTGCGGTCCTTGTTCATCTTTAGCTTGACAATCACGCACTGTAGAAATAAGAAAATATTAGAACTGTGATAGGGACATTGATGTAGAGGATATGAGTTAGGTGGAGGGATCAGAGCCATGGAAGTGTATCAGCAGTACCTGTGCCCCTGCCATACATCGCAAAGCTTCAGTATGACATGAAGGCACAGCCTCAGGAACAGTAATATCATCATTTCAAATGTACTTATATTGTAATTTGAATAGAAAGTTCTTAGTTGCATAGTTATGGTTGGGAAGAATGTAACTGTTTCTGTGGTCTGATGAACAAACTAGTATAGAAGCTTGATTTTACTGTTTTTGTAGGCAAAACAGTAGTCTGGTATTAAATACTTATGGCATTAAGTCCACCTCTGTACATTGTGTGTAAGGTAAAGTATCAAAATAAATAGTCACATTTTTTTTGTTAACAGTAATCTCATCTATACTAACTTCATGTGTGGAGGTTCTTGTATTATTTTGTAAAACATAACAATAGTAATAATTGGATTTGTAGCCAATAATATCTAGCCAAATTTTAATGATTTGACTGTAATGAACTTTATTGGGACAAGACTAGAGTAAATGCTTTAGTAGCATTAGTAAATTCTCGACTAAAAATGCACTCAAAAAGTCCTGTAATGTCCATTAAATTATATAATAAACTACCCACACATAAAAAAGAAGAGAAAATTAACATATTTCTAAAAAAAACTAAGACAGTCTTTGCTAAATAAAAGCTACTAGGTACTTGGTAAACGAATATCTAAGTGATAGACTTATAAAGTCATAACTTAAGTACTTGAGACCTAAAATTGTATTTATTTATTAATTATTATTATATCCCTCAATAGATACCTATTTATATTTTATATTAAAGCTATTAGTTTATCTCATATAATATCATGAAGATATGTATACATTATTGTAATAAAGTAGTTTGATAAGTAACATTATTAAATTAACAATTAATGCTTCCTCTCTCTTAGCTCACTTATTTTGCTGTGCCCAACAGGGTCCATATGTTCTAATTATAAGTTTACCACCTAAGAATACCTACATGTGGAATGCAATAAAAGTATTGAAATTAAAAACAAAAAAACTGCCATAATATCTACAAAAAATTATGCAGTGTTGAGGCTGATTTTAACCAAAAGATAAAAGAAATGTATACCTTTGAAGGGTGGATGCCCACATATGCGCTGGCACCGTTAGCCTTCTCCCTCTGGATCCTCTCGATGTAGACGACAAACTTCTTACGGTACACCTGCACTACTTTGCCAACCTGTTGGCCTTTGTAGTGTCCGCGGACAACCTAAAACATGGTGCAAAATGGTCAATATGATGTTCATAATCGTGAAAACTTTCAAGTTATTTCATATTGCGCTAAGTGAGAGCTTTTGAATATTAAATGTGGTGATTTTTTCAGGTTAGCCTGCTTTGAAAATAGTATTAATTTTGTAGTGATACCAACCCTAAGCAATTTGGCAGCATTTGACAGAAATTGTTGTTTGATAAAGTTAGCTATGTTGGTCAATGTGCTTGGTAGTCTGCCTCATCTGTAAGCACCAGAATTAACTTACTTTTGGGATAGCTTACTCTCAGAATGCAAGAGATAAGAGAGATTTATTTAGTAAAGTTATGGGAGAATTCTCAGATATAACCCTGCCATTTCTACATTATGACATATATTGTGCTGCTCAGATAGGAAGACAGGACTAACTGTATCAAACATTGAAACATTGCTATGAGTTACATACAAAACAGCATTGGCAAATGCTAACCCGTGTTTAGAAAACACCAGTGCTAGAACTTTCTTATTACCATGAAAAGAGCATGGCATGTATCTTAATTAAAGTTGGTAAGTATGGTATTTTAACCTAACCGCATAATGTTTGTAGTGCAAAAAAATCAGAGCCTTAGTTCCACCATGGCACAGACTAGCAAACCGCGCCGAAGACTCATATGAGAAAACCTCAAATTCGTCGGAAGCACGGCAGCAATCATCCGTAGTCTAAGAATGGTTTATTCATCATCATATTGATTTCCACATACAAACATAACCTAACAAATCGAATACAAGTTGATACAAAGGAGATTGCAATGTTAGCTTACCTGAACTTCGTCATCCTTGCGGATTGGCATAGACTTAACGTTGAACTTCTGTCTCAACTCCTTGGAAAGAGGTGCAGACATAAGCACTCGCCTAATATGTGAAGGCGCGCTGAAGTGCCTCTTCCTGTTTTTCCTCCTCGAGGATGTGACGAGCTTATTGTACTTCATTCTGTCGCTCTTCACTGAAAACCCAAAATACCACGTTTTACTTCACAGACGAAATGTTTAGGTTACTGTTTCCTGCGTGCTAAACGTCAAGTTGCCGCGGCGATTATTTCGATTAACAACAATAACTAAATTGAAAATATCCATCGTTAAGGATGGAGGATATAGTATAAATTAACAATATAACAATTCTAGTCACAGAAATAGGAACAAATACAGGATTTTCACGGATTTATCAACGTACCCTGAACAACTCGGGCAAAGAACCGAAATAAAAAGACATTATATTAGTGTTGCCAAATCAAGAAACATAAAAGGTTCTGTCAAAACATAGTACGGTAAAAAATTGAAATGTTCTTATTTTAATACTGCTTATTATAATAACTGACGAGAAAGAATATCACAAGTAAAATTAAATTTTTGAAATCCTGAATTACAGTTAAATCCATCATAAATGTATGATTGTAAATCGAATTGAACATCAGCTGAATAATTACTTGGCAACTATATTTTAAAGTAAAGCCTAGGATGCTTCTTTTTACGCAGACGTGACTAATTTAATAATACGTAAGACTAAGAGTAGATAATCTGGATATTTTTTTTTGCGTTGAGTTTTTGCCGATTGTGTTAGCAGTACCTTTGGCTTTGCAACATGTATACGTTGTCCGAACGCCTGCCCTAGATACACACACTCACACACACAAAATGGAGCATCAATATCAGTATAATATGAACGAGTCCTTTTTCAGCCACAAAGCAACACAGCGGCCAAAATGTCGGCATAATATGAGAATAATGGCTCGTGGATTTTTTATTCGTGCACCATGCCTTCGTCTTTTGAAGGAGAGGCACTGACTCGAAGCCACCAATTATTAAAATTATTTAAAATTATAAAACCAGAATATTTTTATATTTTTAATGTTAATGTGTTGACAAAAATACATACCTCGATGAAATATAATGTTAATTTATCGTATTTTATTATATACAAATAAATCACACCTTCTTCCCCAGGGCGTCCTCTGACCCCTCCTAGCGTTTCCATTGACATCTGCCTTGTAAAATGCCTTTTGTTAGTCGCCTTTCATTCATCCTCACAACATGACCAAACCATCTTAGCATAGATACCCTTTTTAATTTTTGTCACTCTTTCAAACCGCAACGTTGCCTCTTAGCAGTCTTAGCACATAATCCCGCAGCCATCACTCATAGTTGCACCACACATGTCTAAAAAAAACAATTTCTTACAGCATAATATACCTATTCTACTTTCATACCTCTTTTGCCACACCCAACATTTTCTATTATTAACTACTATTATTTTATTTATTTACACAGTTGCTTATATTCATAAAATTATATTCTAGACCTAAACCACAACCTAAACAGGTATGAAGGTATTTTGCTGAAATTAAAAAAAAGTGCGAGGTTAAAAATACTTCTATCTCAGCATAGTTCAAAACTAAATACCGCAGCGCTGGACAAGGTTTATAGTTATCTGTGGCGCACTTTCCCGCCGGGAACACAAATTGCGCCAAAACCGGAACTAAGTTATGTGATCATAATAATTACTTTTTCTTTCTTTCACTAGGTACAGTCAACAGCAAAAGTAGATGATCAAAATCAGAAATTTAATACTAATGAACGGAGTTTGCGTCAGAACTGTATGGCGTCGAAGTGATTCAAAAGTATGTCAGACTCAGTGTCATACTTTTGAATCACTTCGACGCCACACAGTTCTGACGCGAACTCCGTTAATTAGTATTGAATTTCTAATTTTGATCATCTACTTTTGCTGTTGACTGTACCTATCTTGTGTTCTCAATATTTATAGTTCACAAAAAAAAAACCTACAAATTGAGCGCTAAAAGAGCTTTTTAGCAATTTAAAAAGTAAGTACCTACGCATTTTTTTTAATGTTAACCTAAAACGCAATAGGAGCGACTTTTCGAGCAAGTGTATTGAAAAATGAAATAAAAAGAAAGAAAATACGTTTATTAAAATAGCTTTTCCCAACTAATGCAGCTGAATATCATTATTTTAAATGAAGCGACTAAACCTATATATGATTTCCACAAACTAGTTAGGTACTGGGTAATACGATACCTCTTGTTATGACTAAGTAGTAGAATAGACTTTCGGGCTTCTGACTACCCATAGCGACTGTCAAAGATCTACAATCTGGCAATCATCGGCATTTGACTCGATACTTACAAAAATGCTTTCATACATAAATTGTGATAGGTTTGCAAGATTATTAAGTTCCATGCATGAAGATATGTTTGTTCTTTCTACCCGACTGCGCTACGGCATAGACAGGGTTATGTTTTTCACGTACTTTATCGGTATCTTTGTACGGGATTCCTTTTTCTTAGAGGTACTCTCGAAGCATCTTAACGGCTGGATAGATTTGATTAAATAAGGTGTGTGCCACTGTCCATCGCATCGTCTATCGTGCTACATAATATGAGTACTTCTTGTTCGGTTTTGTTTTTATAAAATTGGAAAAGTGGATACTAGAAAAAAAAAAGTACGACCATATCAAAATGAAGAGGTGGTGAATATCAGAATGAGGAGACGATTAAACAATATACCACATAAAAAAAACCTAGGTACTGCAACAAAAAAACGGCTGCTTGAAAACTAAGTTTGTTGTACTTTTTGGTTGCAGTCAGGTTTTTCAATATTTCCGTACTATTTTATTTCAAAGCATCGTGGTCAGCCAAGTTTCAGGCCTAACGGTCCGTCAGCAACACAGCGCTCTATTTTTTTATTTTTTTCGTTTCCCCTCACTAGGAATTTCTCCTGTATCGTGGGTGCGTTTACAAACATTCTCTACTCACATACACAAACAGCCAGACTCGGAACAACTACTTGTAGGTCATACAAATATTTGTTCCGTGCGGGAATCAAACCCGCGACACGCAGTGCAGCAGTCAATCGCTTAACCAACGCCAATCGTGCCGTCAAAATTGCGTAACACACTGTCAATCTCAATCTGAATCATTTTGAAGGATATTGCAATTACCTATCCCGCAAGCTCAATGCCATGGACCGTCAGGGCTCCAGAGAGGAATAATACCTATCTTCTTATAAAACGCGCCATCATACTTAGGTTACTTACATTAAATCAGTACGGTAGACATTGTGTAGATACTTGTGTAGTTACACTAAACTGAACATCAGTGCCACTTCGAAAATCATTTTTACTACTACGATATAAAGGCGCTGTCAATATGATTTTGTTACCACTGATTCGCGGTTTAGCGTACCTACCTACAGCTAATTGATCTTTCAGACTGTCCATAGCTCTGCTATAATAACTGATAGATACCTACACGGATACCTACCAGTCTCTTATCAATTAGCGATTTCTACTTGGTGTTCCAAAATTATATACCTACTACGATGGTCACGGGCAGTGTCTGTATGTTGATTAAAATATAATTCGCGACCGTTACAAATATGACTTTACAGAATTATAATCATTGAAATCATCAATACAACCCTCTAAGTTCATATTCCTATTGATTGATATTTCATAAAATTGACATTCATGATTATAATTCTGTAAATGCATACTTGTTACGCTTGCGGATCATATTTTTTCAACATACCTGACGCTGAGCTGCAAATAGCAAAAAACGTAAAAAATAGTTGAATTTCTCGGGCTACCCTGGCGCTTCCCTCTTAAACACATATATGTGTTTCACTACAGGAAATTATTACCCCCTACTAATACAAACAAAACTAAAGCCCGCTTAAAGTCCTGACCCACTGCATTCGCCTGCAAACTGAATGAAACTCGATTCCCTCTCCTTCAGATTTTGTTTCATTCATAAACAACCGGAATCGCTTCAGGTCGCGGTTCGCTCCAACCGAGTTACCGGCTATCGGATGATCTGCTTTCCGCAACAATATTGCATCTTGTTCAACGTTGGTCTTATTTGTCAAATACTTGAACCTGAGGTTTTCTTTTAGAGAAAAGTCGTCTCTTTACTGAAGGCACTTAAAGAGGTTTTCATGTCGTCTTGTATCTGCTGCATTGGTTTTGTTTTATTCAGAGTTTGGGTTTAAGCAGTCAACTTGAGGTCCTTGCTTCATTTCTGACATACAGTACAAGAAAAGCCATCATATTTCTAATGCAAGCTCCGGGTGTTCATTTTGCTGACTAAAGGCAGTAGGTACGCTAAATTAACTTCATTTTGATAAGCATGAATTTATAAATGAGGAAGGGAGGAAAACATTCTATTGTGAATGCAAAAGACGTAAACGAGGGGAGATGTATTCGGGTCACATCGTAAGGTAAGAAAATACGAATACTTAGGTATCTATAGCACTGATCCCATTCTGCTTCCCCCTGCAACCGATATGAACCATCGCGGAATCCATGGCACACACTATGAGCCCACGTCGCCGTCGCCAATGTTTACAGTAATTGTGTCGCTATCAATTTACCTACGACCTTGTGACCTCTGAGTCGGCATCGGGTGGCATCGGCGTGCCCAAGCCCAACCCGGCACAGTGCGTGGCCGACTAACAAAACAGAGGGAGCTAGTTGCCCCCTGAACGCATGTCCGAGCCTGCGCAATCCGAACACGTCGCCCGGGCCTTTCAGTGAATGAACTGCGGCCGCGGGGAGCGCACGCCTGCCGCCCGCCGACGACATCGGACCCCAAAGAGCCTGATATGAGTGACGTTGAGTGGTGTGCGTAGTGATAGTGTGATGGTACGCGCGTGAGTGACGCTATGGCCGCGCGCTCGCTGGAGCCCGGCCACCACCGACTATGTGCGGCGTCGTAGGTAAGCGTTACCCGGGCTTCAAGGTCACCCCGTAAACAATTCCCTGGTGACACCCTCCAGCTTCCACACCATGCTGAATCTGCTGCCATTTTGATTGTTCAGCACACCCTGAGACGACTTGTGGCTGTCTTGGAGTGGCTGCTAACGTCTTAATGGCAGACGATCCCTGCGAGGACCCCACGTTGTGTGCTTTAGTGATCGTTTTTAGTCGCTTGAATGTTGTAACGAATGTGTTAGTTCAAAGAAACCTTTCCAAATTACCACTACCTGTGAGAAAAACCACAAAAATCTCCACCACCAATTGTAACCTAAAATCTAAAACGCCTTTTTTCAAAGTGATTTACACACCTACAGAACTCGAAAAGTATAAACTGGAGGTCTATTCAGCTCAATTGTCACATACCATAATCAGAATGCTACTCAAGCTCTACAAACCAGAAGGTGTAATTAAAACCATCGCTGGAATCTCATTAGGTGACAGGCTGAGAATCAATGATCGTCAGGGGTCCTCAGTATCAAAGTGCATGAGATAGGTGGCTGGGGAGCCATCACACAGGAGCGAAGGTTCTTCCATTATCTGTAACGTCTTGTGATCGTATTAACGATTGAACTAGCGAGGAATATGTACCGTAGGAGGGCGAAGTTGTGTAGACTAGTAAAAGTTTCAGAATAAGATTGGTCGGGGTGATATCTCGTCTTGTTATGTCATGATATCGGAGTCTGTAGATCTTTGTGAGCCGGGGAGTACTTTATTATGTTATTGTTCTATTCGATGTAGACTCCAAATTTACACAGAACTGATTTTTTCGTTTATTTAGAATTTAATATTATGTTTCAGCAAAATGAAGACCCCTTATTGTCTAGGGGGTAGAATAACGAAGTTCTGTAGAATTTTCTGGTGGTTCATAACTCAAAAGGTAGGTAACATAAATTTAATTATACCTTTAGACTAGGCATTGAAAACCAGGAGTCAACTTCTAATATAATCGAATTAGGTTCGTCAGTCTGATCAAAGGGGTAACAATCTGTCACATTTTGCATAGCGAAATATACGACCTAACTGATGATTCCATCATTTTCGAAGTCACCTCTTTTAACAGTCGCACGAAATGACTAATTACGAGCCTTTAGTGATAATATTAATTATTATTATTTGATCCCTGCCTAACCCAACCACTGGATTACAGGTGATGTTATGTGCCTAACCTATGTGTACTAATTATTATTTTGAGAAATTACGTGACTTTCTTGATCATGTAGGGAATCGATATTGAGAAGCCCCCTTGCTTTTACAAACGTTGCCGAAAGTTAAGTAATAATAAATAGCGGGATCTTAACCCCTATAACCATAACTTTTTGACCTTTAAGCTTATCTTAACTTTAAGCAGCATGTATGTAGGAGGAAGATGTTTACTGTCACCTACCATTGTCTTCACTCATTTTTTTATTCATCGAATGCTGACTCCAAGATACGCCTATAAAATAAACACCCGTTGACATGCTTTTCATCTGGCGAATCGAATTTCACGTCTCTTCATATCGAGGATGATATATTGGAGCTCAATTTTATAGCCTCAAGCTTTTCAGTTAGGAGGCTTCGGTTTTTATACCTTATCGAGAAAGCATAGTCTGTATAGCTCGTAAAAGAAGAATTTCGATTAAGCGTACCTTTAAAATGATCAGCCGGTGAAAATTCATTCATGTACCGCTCTCGGTAGAATTCAATTAAACGTTAACTGTCCTTAGGAAGAATGAGGAATGAATTCGTAGTACTTATACAAGCAATTAGAGAAAGATTGGACGAATGAAGAAATAAATGATAATAAAAGCTGAAGGTAGAAAAATTTGTACGCAAGAGGAAAACCACGGAGATTTAACAATGAACAGGAAAGGAATCATTTTGAAGAAATATATTGTGACTATGTGAAGGAATGGAAATAATATTGAGGCAGAAAAATATTGGAAGTAAAGATTCTGCTTGAATTTTTTGCTTTGAGATTAGTAGAAAACCAATACCAACAGGGGAGCCCCCTGTTGGTATTGGTTTTCTACTAATCTCTTTAGGTAAGTACCTACCTATTTCGTTTCGTTTTTTGCACTTGACATATTATTTTCTGACAGTAGAGAGAGCCTTAAAATTAAGAAATACTTACCTAATTCGAAGTCATTGAGCTAACCCCAAAATTGAAGGGAAGGACGACACGTGAGATTACGATGAGTAGTTTTATTAAGAAAATTACGAGTAAGTAAAAAAAAATATTTAATTCAAATGAATTCTCATATAAACTGCATAATAATATGACCATTGCGAATTTCAAATACTACTCACGGGATATGTTACGAAGACATTTTTTTTCAATTTTGGCATACTGGATTTGTAAATATACCTGTACCTGTAGCAACAATAAATAACAGCCGCACGGGTCCATCGAAAGTTAAGCTACGCTTGCCTCGGTCGGTCCGTGGATGGGTGACCATCTATTACATATCGAGACCCCTCCGTGCGTCGGAAAGCACGTTAAGCAGTTGGTCCCGGCTGTCATTTGTAGATCTTTGCCAATCGTAAGGTAGTCAGAACCCAACCAGCACCCCTTTGTTGTGTTATCCAGTAACTGGGTTGTGGAGGTCAGATAGGCAGTCGCTTCATGTACAATAGAGGTATTCCACTGCATCCGGTTAGACTGGAAGCTGACCCCAACAAAATATGTTGGAAAAGGTAGGCAAGGCTAGGCAGGCAGGCAGCAACAATAAATAATATTCTATTCTATTCTAAACGCTCACCCACATGAAGTGAACAGAGTGAACTCATTAGGATCACGATAAATTCCTCCAACGATACAGCAGACCTAGTTTCACAGACCAATTGCCGCCAACCTCCGATAATGACAGACAAAGATTGGAAAGCGTAATTGCACACCGCTGTACTCTCCCGTTTTACCCAGTCTGTTGATTAAAGTTTTAAATAACGGCTCTTTCGTCTCGCCTCGCTTCGTCCATCTTTCCTCGTTAGGGACGATCACTTTGTCTCGTGTAACCATCCTCTTTTAATTATGGCTGCCTAATTAAAACTAAGCATGTGACGTCACTTTATTGACGTGCGTATATGTACCTATATGTTATAATTAATTTGTTAGGTGTATTCACTGTATTAAAATTGCTTGGGGATGGGGATAAAGGTTTAATAGACTATGGAAATATTAGACAAGGTGCCAAACCCGGTTCGAAATCTCGTTTTATGTCCACACTGTTTTTTATGAGAGGGGCAATTCTCGTAATTATAAGATCGTTCACATTCTGATCTCAGTCTCAAACTGTCAAAAATACCTCTGAAATCCCTACATTTTTGACATTGCTTGTCGCTGAGATGAGATTGCGACTAGATTTTGAACGTTTTAATTTCGGGAATCGGCCTTCAGGAATCAATTCTTGTATTTAAAAATGCTTTTCTAAACCATCGCATGTCTGTATTACAGATACCTTTATTTTTGACGTAAAGGTAACTTACTCGAGATGATCGTTCAAGTTTTCTGAAAAATAAATAAAACAAAAGCGAAATGAAAACAACGTTCTCATTGTAAAGAACAAAACCCATATAAGTGCACACTCAACAACAATATGTAGCAGTCTCAATATCACAAGAAAAAACGCTGTACCGTCAAAAAGCTCATGAAATCCTTCTGAATTTCGAATAAGTGACCGCCATAAGTAAGAAACGTCAAAATTATAATGAGATGTCTTTGAGGCCATAACGGAATTTAATTTGGGGCCTTACTTTATTATGTTAGACATCAAAAAGATGTTCGTTGGGCCAGAAAATTGGGACCCTCGCGCGCAAAGGGCGTGTGCCCGTGTGCTGGACCACAGCTTTATGTTTTAATCATATTTCTTTAATGACTGTGTGGAAAGGGACCCCGGGATTTTACACTATATAGCCTTATGCAGAATTAGGTATGGTAGAATGGAATAATTACGAAGTGGAAAGTAGAATAGTTACACTTTTCGTAAGCTTATTCATCTCTTGATTTGTGGGTTTTGTACCCTCAAAAAACGAACCCTCCATGGTCCTGTTATCGCTGCCCAACCTTCATGATCCTGGCCACTGATTATTTCGTCACGCTACCAGTCGTTAAGTTACTGAAAATTATCGTGGTACTGTTTACCTGTAAATCTGACCTTTTTCAAGTAGCTCCGGCAAGGATAGGTAGGTGTATTTAATTAGGAATTACTTAGCATTATTGATTCGTTCCCAGGCGAGCGGAGCTTGGAAGAAATTAAGGAGTATTGATTGAGATGTATCGTCCCTCGTACGTTGCTAATGGCACGGTATTTATCTGCTTGAGTGTACCTACCTATATCTTGTGTTTGTATCTTTTACGATTCTCTTCTTTGTGTTTACGGTATTACGGGTACCTATAGTGCACTTGTGTGTGTGTAAGTGATACGCGGGGATAGGTGTTCTTGTGTGTGTGAACGTCGATGGCTATAAGAGTAGTGCAAGACCATAGACACGATGGATGGACTGTGTGAATGATGATATGATTAGACAGGGGGTGACTACCGAGATGACGACTAATAGAGAAGTATGGAAGATAAAGTCATGTTGCACCGACAGTAAATAATTTGGCGACTAAGCTATCTGTGCGACATGTGATTACGTATGTTTGGATAAAGATAGAGAAATAAGTTGCGTAAACTACTCGTAAGCTCTCAAAGCCAAGCCAAGCATGTAAACATTGAAAACCATAACTGAAAATATTACTAAATAATAATAAAAAATAATATCCCTGGACATTTCACACAGCACCATTTGTCCCAAGCTAAGCAACCTAATGCTTGTGTTATGGTAACAAGATGGTGGATGCTATCTTAATTACCTATAGGAAAACGAGAAATATACGGCAAAATATTACTATTTATTCATTCTACTAGAACAGCATCCTAATTGACACACTTTCAATCAAAATCCGAAAGATTTTGAAGGAATTTGCTAATCCATTGCTTCATGTGTTTGAAAAATTCGTCTGCCCAACAACGTACTCAAATAACGCAATGAATGTTGTTGAACTGTCAAAATGCCATTTTAAGTGTCGAGATCATCCCTCAGGTTCGGAAGACACGTTTTCAAAATGTTGATCTTTTACTGCACCAATTTGAAAGCTCCTGTTTCCGTCTCTTTCTTATTTTGTCTGTTAGTAAAAGAAGGAAGACCCAACGATTCAGAGCCACACTGCCCTACATCAGCACAATAAATTCAACCACCCACTCAAAAGGATCCGTGTGTAAGGACATAACATTCTCCTTCCTGGTCTAATAATAATTTTATTGGCTCTCGTAACCTGCCAGCATTTGTATTCAGTTGGCGCGTTCTTCATAATGTCGTTGACCTAACCCTTCTGCCCTCAAAACCTGTGGCCATTTTGTTCTATATAAACGTTGCTAATAACGTTACTTTTTAGCGTTACGTAACGGTTTTATTGTAACCGTTTTTCTTACGTTACGTTATCGAACGAAATGGAGTTAGTTTTTATTGTAGCGGGAAATTGGAGGAGTGCTAACGCGTTGGAAGAAGAGTGTTATATTGGGCATTACATAAAATGAGAAGTGCGAACTCTTTTCCGCGAATTTTGGAATAATGAAATGGAGTAGTAGGGCTTGGAAGTGTTTTTATATTGGCCATGGAAGGAAATTTAGTGTCTTACGAAAATATATATTCTCTATATAGCGAAATAGTGGTAGGTACATATCTAATATATAAAATTCTCGTGTCGCAATGTTTGTTACCAAACTCCTCCGAAACGGCTGGACCGATTTGTTTGAAATTTTGTGTGCATATCGGGTAGGTCTGAGAATCGGCCAACATCTATTTTTCATAAAAAAAAAAAATAGTTCCTAGAAATATTGTGTATGGCAAAACAACATTTGCCGGGTCACGTAGTACGAGTATATTTATAAAATGTTACCTCATTTAAGACACTTATGTAGGTATGGATTGGGTTGGTAAGAGCAGTGGTGGCCCAGTGGTAACGGCCGCGACTTACGTGTTGTAGGTCGTAGGTTCGAACCTTGACCGGCACTTTACTTTGTGTAAGTTATTTCATCACCACTAAAAAACGGTGAAGGAGAACATTGTGAGAAAACGGCATATCCTAGAACCAAAAATTCGAAGGCATGTGACATCCAATTATCGAATCACAGTCTAAGAAGTTTCACTTCAAAAACAAATGTTCACTCAAAAGAGTTCACTTCATTCACTTGTGCACTAAGACCCTTTGTACACGGCACGGTTTCTTTACGGTACGGCGTATAAACCGCGCCGGAGAAAAAACGTGTCTGTGAATAAGTTTCCATAGTGATCCATACATTTCATCTGTCATCTGTCAGACAGGATGACACCTCAAAATTTTCCGTTTTTTCAATTTTATTGTATTTACTTTAAAAAATCATTAAATTTCAAAAATTCGCAATGAATGTGCGCAATATGGAAGGAGTCATGGGGGGCTATGGAGAAATGCTGCACCTGCAGCATATGCTGCGTGAGCGTGCGTCATCCATCGCCACTCGTTCGATGTCCACCGCGCACAGGACGGATGGAAAGCAGCACAGATTTTTTGCTCCATTGGTGTAATTGCTGTATGGCGTTCCAGTGTGAGGATAAATAAATAAATACAACACTGACGACGGTGCCTACACGGCGAATAAACCGTAGATTTCCACGGCAAGAAAAACGCGTGTAAAAAGGGCCTAACACTGCAAATCCCTAGAATTTTTATTCTTACTCATGAAGTAAAACCATGAATTTTGTATGTGATCAGAGAGCTTGTGTGGCAGTAGAGACTGATTATAAAATATTCCGTGTGTAATTCACGTTGATTAAAACATGACAGGCGACGTAAAGATGTGTGGAATGGAGGGTATTTTGAGATTGACAGCGTTCTTTGTGAACTGTTTGTTGTTATGAAGATTGTGAGGTATAATATATCTTGGGTGGAATGAGATAATTTAGGTAGTCCAGTTTATCATACAAGGCTTATTTATTATACAGGGTGGTAGGGACGTCGTAGCGCAACCTGGTACCATGGATCAAGTACATGATTCTGGTCCCCCTTGCGTTGAAATTATATCGACGATTTGAAATAAAACTGCCAACCTGTATTAAGTATGTATGTATTTCATTATTAATTTCAAGATATTTTTCTATCTTTATGATGCAACTGCCATGTTTTGTCTGTGCATCACCCTCAAGTAGACTAGTTGAAAATACCTAAGGCATTAAGTTTTGCATAAAGTTTTATTAATTGAGAAATAAATAATTTGCTTGAGGGAAGGAATGTCGTAAGGAGTTTTGAATATGAAATTGGATAGCTATAAGAGTAGGGAAAGACCAAAGAAACGATGGATGTACTGTGTGAAAGATGATATGGCTAAAAAGGGGGTGATTACTGAGATGTCGACTAATAGAGAAGAAGGGAAGAAAAAGACAAGTTGCGCCGACACCAAATAAATTGGGATAAAGGTAGGGTAGAAGAATGATGATGAAATAATTTACTTGAGTAAATGATCGCAAGATGGCCAGTAGTCTGTTGGTGAATCAACTTCTGCGAGTCTGCAATACTTTGTATTGCGGTGGCTAGAGAGAAAGTTGAAACTATGAAATTCTCTAAGTCTCTATGTATTCATGACGTCACATAAGTACAGCAGTACCTTTTAATCCTCTATTTGCGTATTAAATAATCTAAATTCAGTTCGAAAACATGGTTAATTAATACGAACACATGTTATTTATAGACATATTGGCACCAAATATACTTAATTCCTTCTATATTGGTAACTCCCCACGAGTTACCAATATAGAAGGAATGTTTGTGAGAATTTATCCTTGTGTTCCAACCTGTCATACAGAGGACTTTGACCTTCATGTGTAACTGTGTCACTCAGATGGATGGATCAGTTTTCGATGTAGCACCTGGGTCTTATTACTGTTATTGGAAAAAATCTTTAAGAGTATCTACTGTAGTAGGTACGGTACTGCTGATTTACCTTTGGAAATATGTAGATTTTATCTAATCTAATATTATAAAAGAGAACAGATTTGATGATTTGAGTTTGTTTGTAACGCTTTTACGCTAAAAGGGCTGAGTGGATTTGGATGAAATTTGGCTCATTGGTAAACCATGACCTGGATTAGGACATGAATGATTAATAATTAATTATTAATGATTTTTATCCCGAGATTCCCACGGGATCGAGACTTACGCGGATGAAAACGTCACACCCGGACTTATTACTCTTTATTCATTGATATTTTTATGAAAATTATCTACTTTTAGAATGTTTGTAAATATGTGAGCACTATGTATCTATCACATACATAGTTAATTTATGTCATGGTTTAATTAATCCATTTTAATTCTTTTACCTATTGTGGTATAGTAATTTTATTTTAGGTGTATCGTCTTCACATATAATTATATAATAATGAATGCGAAATATTGGAAAACATTTTAAAAGAGTAACGGTGGAGTTTCTTGCCCATTCTTCTCAATACGAAAACTACCTTTTGGAAGGGGCAACTAGACTCAATTTTATTTTAATTTAATTTTTGAAGTTCAAAAGTGCCTTCTGTGTGCCTATTTGGAATAAATGATTTAACTTTGGCGTTGAAACCGCAGGCCGCAGCCTGAAATCCATAGGTTCAAACAATATTTTGAGAACTGACACTACTAATACTGAATGTATACCCTGCATTCCTGCTCACCCTACAAGGTAGCCGTGTTACTACCACGCTGCCTAACTAAAATTAGCTTTTTTTATAATTATTTATTAAACTTTGTGCACAATAAAGGTACAAAGGCGAACTTAATGCCTCAGGCATTCTCTACCAGTCAACCGATAGAGATAACTTGCCAGGTGCCTTTTTTGTGAGTGGAAACAATTCAGTTCGAAATCGAATATGTATATTAAAAAGGTATCATAATTATAAATAAAATAGGTACCGTGTGTAAATGTTCAGGTAGTTATTTTCATATTATATATATCGTAATCGATAAAAAATAATCAACGGTCCCATACATTTAGGTCGAAGTTTTGTATGGGAATTGCCCGATTCTATGAAATTGGTTGATCGATGCATTTCTATGTACTTCTAAACTGATGTAACCACTGATGTAACCATCATTATAGGGAAAGTTCCTGTGAATACTTTCCATGAATAGGCTCAGGTAAGCATGTAACGCTGAAAGTATTCAAATATATTCTATTGTGAATGTGAGGGCCATGTGGGTATTTTTTTTCTTCCTCACGTAGATTTAATAATAATCTGGTGATTTATGCGGTCCACCCAAATGTCCTTATATTACATAATCACTCTGAAAGTTTAAAGGAATTAAACATCTATGCAACAACATGTTTGTAAGCAAGTTAAAAAAATATGGATGTCACGTGATCAACTTTGAAAGTCAAGATCTCGGAAACTTGAGACTTTCTTGGGTTTGGTCTCAGAATGTTTTTTGTTTGCATTGATGTCAGCTATCGATTTATATAGGGTTCGAACGTGCCCGCTATTCTGAAAAAAAAAAAATCAAAATGACGGATTTTCAAAGCCCACGGATCTTCAAAGCCCTTTGTATGGTTATTTTATCAGAAGAGCGTGTCAGACATTAATATACTACATGATTCTCATATGGCCTGACCAAGATTATGTCTGACTTTAAAAGAGACCTCCGAATTTGTTCCGGTCTTCCTTTTCATAACTCATCTGGTTTTTTAATCATAAGTTATTTTTGACGTGCCGAATTAAAAAAAAAAAACAATTATACAGAAATAAATATCGAATCTAATATCTAACTAGCCTGTGTTATACCACTGCAGGGCAAAGGCCTCTCCCTTTTCGATACAATTTTGTCTTTTGCTAGCCGGCCAGTAGGTACTTTCCACAGAACAGAAAAACCTCTTTTATCTGTTCTGTGGTACTTCCTGTAGGAGTCAAGCTCATCCCGCCATCTTCGTCTCGGCCTGCCTCGATGGCGTCGTGCGTTTACTGGGACCCAATCCGTGGTCCATGGAAATAAATATTATTTATTGTCATGCTTATTCTCGACAGTTCTATTGTCGAATAGGGTTTGGGAACTATTAATGTGGGTATGTCACAGGGTTCTTTGAGAGAGGGATCACGGTGCTTTCCTTTTATCCGTTTTTTAATACCTTTATCAAGAAAACTGTGTAGATGTGCTTTGTAATATTACAACCCCGATTTTGGAAGTTGGTGATACCCCCGTGCCTCGGAAAGCACGTTAAGCCGCACCTTAAAAACAAAATGCAAATATATAAAGATAGTGCTACTGTGAGTTGAAATGTAGTTTATACATTACCCCATGGGAAAATGGCGTGTGTTTATTATTTACTAGTTTCTGCCAGCGGCTTCGCCCGCGTGGACATCGAAAAATATCCCACGGGAACGTGCTGCCGGGACAAAAAGCCTATATCCTTCTTCAGGATGCCATCTATCTCCTTGCAAAATTTTATCGAAATCCGTCCAGTGGCTTAGGCATGAAAAAGTAACATACAGACAGAGTTGCTTTCGAATTTATAATATTAAGTATGGATAAACCGCGTAAAAACAAAAATGGCCGCTTTCCCCCCATTTATCTCTCGCTTTAGATTAAGCAATGGGGCGGGCTTAGAGAGATTAACTGCGACGTAATCCTTTAAACTCTCCCATACTTAATAAGCTATACATCATGGAGCAGAAAGTTAACATGTATAGTTAATTAGGAGTTAAGTTAACGTATTTCTTAGTACTTACGTAGACTCGTTCTTAGCAAAAGCATAATCAGCCTATAATTTTCCCATTGCTGGGACACAGGCCTCCTCTCGGTAAGCGGGAGTGGGCCGATCCACCACGTGGGCCCAGTACGGGTTGGTAGATGTCACATGTCTTCGAATTTTTTGGTTCTAGGACATGCCGGTTTCCTCCCGGTGAAAGCTCGTTTTCCGACATCCACGCGAATGAAGTCACGGACATAGCTAGTCTCACATAAAGTAAAATTCGTTTACCTGAATAAAGGCATTTACGCATAACTCAACAAACGGTGACGAGAAACAAGCAATACAATAAATAAGCACTCTTATTTGAATGGAAATGAACGTCAAGGAGCCTTTTACAGCATTCTTATGAAAACAACACACATAAAATGCCCACGCACACACACACGCACTTACAACTACACTTTCATGCACACGATCAAACACATACACATACAAGTACAGCCAACAAAAGAGATAGGTATTTAGGTACCTCACAACAATTCTATCGGCGGTCTTGGCACTAAATACTTAATTATAAAAAACTTTATTGTTCAAGAGATACACAACACATACTCACATTGACATATTTTTAATAAAACTAGCTTCCACACTAGCAATCGATGTGGGGGGACTGGGAATATACCTAGGATTCCTTGTGTTGTGGAGACTCCTATAATACATATAATAGATCGGTAAGATTTCTGACTATTTGTCATAGATTATAATAATAATAATAATATCCCTGGACATTTCACACAGCACCATTTTGTCCCAAGCTAAGCAACCTAATGCTTGTGTTATGGTAACAAGATGGCTGATAAACTACTTATATACATTTTTTTTTTGTAAATACATACATATTATAGATAGAAAAACACCCAGACTCGGAACAAATACAGGTCATACAAATATTTGTTCCGTGCGGGAATCGAACCCGCGACACGCAGCGCAGCAGTCAATCGCTTAACCACTGCGCCAACCGTGCCGTCGGGTGTTTATGTAAGGGTCTTTATTTTGGCAGGCATGCAAGTGGCTCAGTAGTCACTGACAAAAATGTAATCACCGGCAACCATATTTTTCAAACCAAAACATGACAACGCTACTTGTCGGCTGAAATATTTATGGTGTTGGTACTTTGGTTAGAAAGGGGGTGACTACTGAGACGACGACTAATAGAGAAGTATGTAAGAAACCGGCCAAGTGCGAGTCGGACTCGCGCACGAAGGGTTCCGTACCGTATTTCATTTTAATTTAATTATTTATTTTTAAAGTGAATATACAACTTAATATTCTGTGAACATTTCAAGCGTCTATCTGTTGCCATTATTAATATCGAGCAAAAAACTGCAAAAAAATCACGTTTGTTGTATGGGAGCCCCTCTTAAATATTTATTTTATTCTGTTTTTAGTATTTTTTGTTATAGCGGTAACAGAAATACATTTGTGAAAATTTTAACTGACTAGCTATCGCGGTTCTTGAGATACAGCCTGGTGACAGACATACGGACGGACAGACGGACGGACAGACAGCGAAGTCTTAGTAATAGGGTCCCGTTTTTACCCTTTGGGTACGGAACCCTAAAAAAAAACATTTTGCCCGACCCCAAATAAATTGGGATAAGGGCATGAGAATGATAATCACTTTCATGGACGGACATTCTTCACAAAGTGCACTATTACTGACATGTGACTTTTTTTTTTTTTTTTGAGTATGGGAAATCATCAAATGACCCCTGGAGCGGAAGGGAGTGTCAGACTCTTACTGACTAAAACCCACCCGTGTTCCTTCCTTAGCCTTTTCTGTTCCAGGGCAGCGGTAACCCTTTCGGCGATCCCGCTGCCCAGAATGTATCTGTCTAAGCGCTGATTTTTCAAACGTGATATAACGACATGTGACCTGACTACAAGTGATGACGGGATACATGACATTTGTGTAGTGCAACAACGGTAATTTCTAGCCTGCCCACTAAACCTTTTAGTCGTCAGTACACCCACACGTACGGAGGCACGTACGGTTTTATCTCGCTCACGCCTCAAGACATTAAGCTAGCTGTAAAGTTTATTGTTTGTTTAAATTTTCATGAGGTCCCCGCCGTTGTGAGCCTGCTTTATAATGTACAGGAGCCTTCCAACGTTTTCATTGTTGGTCTTTAAGTGCTTTGCGTGAGCGTAGCGTGGTACTTAATCGAAATATTTATTTGTTATTATCATGTTTAATGAGCGATTTCTCTTTCTTACCAAATTTTATTGTTATCGCAGTCGTATCTTTTATGAAGGGCAATTCTCGTAATTTTAAGAACGTTCACAGTTTGATCTCAGACTCAATCTGTCAAATATTCCTCTAATTTCCTTACATTTTGACAAGTTTCTGACATTTGGAAGTCAGTCAGACAGGTCCAGTTGAAAACCAGCGTCAGGCACTAGTTGTCTGGCATTTTTTGCTGAACTGGGCCTTTTTGGCGCAGCCGTGAGGCACACTTTCCTGCTAATTTCTTACATCGGACTTTACATTTTTTATTTAATCTTTTTTTTATTTTATTGTTTGTTTTATCTGATGTATGTATGTATCTGGTGTGATGTATCTGGTGTATGGTGTGTCTTTTAGTTTGTGCCAAATAAATGTATTTTCTTTCTTTCGTACTTTCTTCTTTCATTTGTTTGTCGCCGAGATGAGACTGCGACTAGATTTAGAACGTTTTCAGTTACGAGAATTAGCCTTCTGATTTGGAAGTGCATTTGTCATAGGTGACTACTACTACACAATTAGACCCATCACTCTTCGGGACCCTAATTGCGTAACACACAATCAATCTCAATCTGAATCATTTTGGAGGATATTGCTAATCCATTGCTTCATAAATGTTCAAAAAATGTGTCATGTTTCTGCTCAACAACGTAAATAACGCAATGAATGTTGTTGAACTGTCAAAATGAAACCGATTCCGATTGATCGTGTGTTACGCAATATGGTGCTGTTATATGTTCAATGTTGAGGTAAAATACTGTGAACGGACTGGTAGTTTCAACTTAATGCTTCATACGCTACGTGAAACTGTCAAATTTTCCCAATCAACCCTGAACCTTAATGCTGTAGCGATAAAGTTGAAAATCTATTAAATGAATTTGACAGATTGCAGTAGCTTGAAATGCTGGCGTCTAGCAACCCCCACTATAGTAAATCTGACCTCTTTACGCATAAGAAGAGGCTTACAATAATAGATAAAAAGAGATAGTTCGTTATCCTTATTCGGCAAATGTACCAGGAATCTAGGAAACGGGGAGGGGGGGGGGGGGTTGGGTGTTGCAGAGGAAAAATGTACATTGTATAATGTTTTTCCTCTTGGCAATTGGACTGAGTTGTTGGGGATGCTACTTCAATACGATTTATGATTGTAGCTCGTGATTATGTTATAAGCTTTACGAGTTTATTAGCGGAGTTGTTTTATTTGGTATTATTTTTGTTGTCAAGGGTTTTATTTCATTAGTAACAGGACTGAGTCTGGTATCAATGAAATTTCACCGGTTGTCTTTTTATCTGGAAGAGAACACAGCAATATTGTTTGCGAGTGATCAATAGGTGGTACTTCATCATCTGTCTATCCTAACTATGTTGGGGTCGGCTTCCAGTCTAACCGGATGCAATTGAATACCAGTATTTTACAAGGAGCGGCTGCCTATCTGACCACAACCCAGTTACTGGGTAACACGATACCTCTTGGTAAAAATCCTCCTTCACCACTTTCGTACATTTCTATGACCCAACGCTTACTACAGGCTGGACGCGCTGGCGGGCTGGACCGTACTTTTTTATATGAAAATGCGTTGCACTGAGGTTCGTTGCGGCTGCAATGTACGCTTGGCTTAACAAAGATATTTATCTCTGATAAGATAAGATAATATTTATTTGCTTAAACATGTGTCATACATACAAGAAAATACATGCATGCAAGATGGTAGGTAACAACATTATAGGTACAGGCATGTTTGCCACATGATGTCCAGGATCCAGATCCTGCAGGAATGTTGTGATTACTGAAATCATTCATACACAACTCTATTTAAAGTCAATCAAGTCTAATACTATCCGGTCATTATGGTGTATTGGGGCCACAGAAAGGTTTTAAGAACGCGGAGGTATGACAGTCAAAAGTGACATGTATACAATGATATGTAACATAATTAACGCAAGACCTCATACACCCCAATTAAAGTATTGAGTTAAAAGCATAACACAATGACCAAAGCAATTTTTTTTAAAGCTAACTATTTTATTAAGAAAATCGCGTTTACCCCAGCATTAAATTGAGTCTTATTTCCTTGGAATAAGATTTAATTTTCTTTGGCATAGACAGTCGGAGTTCAGTGTGGCAAATACATAACTTTTGAAAAAAATAACTATATTGAAATTTAATGAAATCGATTCAGTAGTCAATTATGAACTAACTACTTTCAGGACTTGCGTTTATTTTGTACACCTTGTATAATTAAAACATCTTATGCAAAAAATAAAAAGATTTCGCGCGTAAAGTATCAGTCATAGGTAGTCGTTTATGAAACTGTAGCATATCAAGGATTAGTAGTAGTATTTTTGATTCCATAATTAGAACTTCACGATGCGAGTGTAAATAAATCAACTTATTAATAAGCACATACTCGTAGTAGGTACCTGCGTCACAGACAATAAATAACGATTGACGATTGATTATAGTTATCTGGCCCAGTTACCCAACGGTATGGGACACTTCACGCACCCAGGGGATAGGTCACGTTTATAAATAGGGGTAAAAAAGAGGCTGTAGTGCACCCTTTGTGGTACTGTAGGGGTGGAGCTATTCTTGTGTATGCCATTGATAAAATGTTTTAATTAATTTTATAAAGTACTAGCAGCGCCCCGCGGTTTCACCCGCATTAGTTTCGATCCCGTGATAATATCAGGATAAAAAGTATCCTATCCTATACCTAATCCTGATTATAAACTGTCTGTGTGCCAAATTTCATCAACATGGCGATAATGAACATATTTACAGTTGGCTATCGCAAAACAAACAAATAGATGTTCTATTCACGTGTGAGCTACATTTTAGTTTATCCAAACATTCTCGAGGTCTCATAACATAACACTCCGGAATTTCACGAAGGGTTACGCAGAAATGCACCTACTATCTACTTCGCCATTTATGTTTATGTGCCGAGGACGAGCATTCGGCGTCATGTGCAGTTTATCTTTTATCTCAAGATATATCTTTCCCCTACATCATTTTCATTTTCAAATATGACTGTCAACATCCCGTAAACTAAAATATACAGCTCTATAGAATTTTATGATCGCCTCTAAAGGATGTACCCCCATACATTCCCATTTGTCTCGTCCCCTTCCACTGTAGAAAAATGTAAAGTGTATTTGTCTTGGTGTTTCTTCCTTGAGCTTTGTGTTATTAGTACTAAGTGCGTTGCTAGTAGACACTTTGAAGGCGGAGATTTTTTCTCTAAGTATGAGTGCAGATGGCTCGTCCAATAATCTATCGTTGTAAGTTGTAACTATATAATCATTGCCCAATGAATTTAGTTATCACATCATAAAGACAGCTATAAAAAGGAATTTAGCCAAATTTGGAGAGAGACTATGTTAAAATGTCGCATTTTAAATTGCGACTCGTAGCTTGCGACAGACAATGTGGATGCGCTTTGTCACAAGAAGTTTTAAAATTTATTAACATAAAATTTTTAATCAGAATTATGTGGAAAAGGGAGTGGAAGGCCTTTGCCCCCTGAGGGACAATGCAGGCTACTTAGATACAAAAAAAAAAGAATCTTGTAAAACTTTGACAGCGATAATTTTAGGTTTTTAAATCCCAAAAGAGAAGGAAATGTTAAAATAGTCAAAACGAAGTAACCACAACTCTGTGGTGGTACAAATTCTACGAATTTCATATTTTGTTAGTGCTACGGGTTACGAGCGGCTACGGCGTAGCAATATCGTAGCGGAAATATGCATTTATGATAATTACGTGGCTTTTCCTCACAGCTGCATTCAAACAAGTTTAGAATTGTAAAATATTATGCTAAATGTGAATGGAATTATTATTTTATTATATAAACCCAAGAATTTGTTGCTAAATGCTTGTTTCCGGTACAATTTAACACTTAGCTAAGTTTATTTTTGTTTGTAAATAAAGGTGGTCAGGGTTTATTGTTTATCAAATAGACTCCCAACTTGAATTGTCTGTATATTCAAATCACAACTGTCGTTTTGTATGAAATGGCCATAACACGGCAAATTGACGTAGTGTGTCAATTTGATTAACAATAAATTTCCCTGACTGTACATTACCTGCACTGCACCTACAGTTTTTGTAGGCCCGCGAACTATTGCAAACATTTTAAAACAAAAAATAGCCAAAACGGTCCAGCTGTTCTCAAGTGATGCGCTTACAAACGAACAATATTTAATTGTTAAAAAAATAGTTAGCTGTTCCATACACTTTGACCGCCTATTGCAATTTTCTATGAAACAGCAGATTTTTTTCTTGATAACTGACGAAAAATGTCTACGCTAGGAGGTGCTACGGTGGATGTGCTGAATTTATGGTCACAGTTTGCGCGTCGATTGTCCTTGCCACCATGTACAATAGATAGAGAACACAACGCTGGTAACATGGAATTACAGGCACATGAGTCATTCAGACAGCTTTATTTAGCTTTTTGGAGCTGAGTTCATGTATAAAATTAATAATTGCCCATCAAATGACTTTATAACCACTATCGTGACTATGGTCGCTGGATTGTCACGGATTATCGACGGACATGAACGACTGGATGGCCATGATAAAATAACGACACAATATTGAATAGTTTTCACACTAAAATGACAGCTACCACATTTTAATTAATTAAAGGATAAATGGGAAAACAATCATTGGTGTGAACTCATATTGGATGTTTTTAGGTTATAATTATAATAACCTTTATAACTGGGCCGCTGCCCTGACGCCTCCCTCTCCCTTTTCCACACAATTCTGTCTTTCGTGACTGCCGGTCAGTCCCTACGGTAGGAGTCAACACTCGTCCCGCCATCTTCGTCTTGGCCTTAGTCTTGATCGTGCGTTTAGTGGGACCCAATAGGTGGTTCATAGAAATAAATACCTACCTATATAATGCCTATAAAATGCAAAAGTGAAATCTAGTTTCAGTAGATTTAAATGTCTTTGAGTTTCAATTATATGTCATTGCAATGAAGCTTCACTAACTTTTTAAGGCAAAAATGAAGAAACCTAATTGTTTAAGTGAAATAAATGGAAAAACCCATCAGCATATTATTTTGTAAGAATATCATAAAAAAGCCATTGTAACCCCTTCCTATACCTATAAAACGAGAGATCATCTTTATGGCTTTGTAAGTGCCAGGCTGATTGAACGGAATGCTTTCGAAGCGTTATATATCATTATCATAATTTTTCATAGCTTTGCAACGAATGTCTCTTTTTGTGCTTAATAAATTGAGGCTGATCTTGTGTAACTGATTTTCAAGCTGATGTACGAGTAGGTACTATAAAGGTAATGCATTCAATTAGCTTAAGTTGATATTGATTTCTTCAGATTTACAAAAAATGCATCGCTCGTGGCTAAACAATCAGCAACAAACAGCACGGGTCGGCCGCAGGTGCAGCTTGTCGCGGACGGTGCGTGGATGGGTGATTCCCGACTGTTATTCGTATATCTTCGACAGTCGTTACGGGTAGTCCAAACCCCAAAAGTCTGACAACAAGTCTTACCAAAGGGTATCGTGTTACCCAGAAACTGGGTTGGGGACGTCAGATAGGCAGTCGCTCCATGTAAAATACTGGTTTTCAGCTACATCCGGTGAGACTGGAAGCCGACCTCAACATAGTTGGTAAAAGGCTAGGCAGATGATGTTATAATATAAATGTATAGGTATACATAAATAAGAAAAACAATTGTTGTGAAGAATCAAAACTCACAGCTTTATTATCTGACAAAAAAAAATACTAGTTCCAGTATCAGCATCTGCCATTTTGATGTCTCTTTTTCCCTCATAAAGTTCCAACAGCGACAAAAATAAAACAAATAGCAAATTCTCACAATCAGAAATTCCTGTTTCATGAATTATTCCATCTGAGTGTACCAGGAATACATGCCGACAGCCGTCTTCGGTCGGTCCTGCATTAAAAAGTAAGGGAATTCATTACGCAAATTAATGTTTTGAGAGTACCCTGGTAAATGTATGACGTGTATTTTTTAAGGGTTATTTCGGGCGTGCCTATGGAGAGAACTGTTTAAGTGGAGTTCCAGGACTTTCAGTCAAATGTTATGCGCCTTTTGGTTAGTCGAAGGTGTATGGTTTTTTTGAGAACTTTCTTGTGATAGAACTCGCATTTTCGTGATTTGTGTGTGTATCGTGCAATGTCACTTAATTATTTAGCAATTTTGTGACATACAACATATGTAACATAACACCACGTCTTGATTCCCGAATGGTTGGACACAGAGGTGTACCTATAGAACACCCGCATAATGCCAATTATGTTTAAGTCCCATGTAATAGAGAACGAGCCAATTGCCACCAAACGGACACAAATCCAAACCTCTTCTATGTTTTTTACTCATCTTCCCAAAGTTTGAAGTTTACGTGACGTCACAGACACCGTGAGTATCACTAAACTGTACACTGACAGATAAAAAAGATAAAACTCTACTATGCTAAGGCCAATTCTTTAAAACGTTCAAAATCTAGTCGCAGACGCATCTCAGCGACAAATAACTGTGAAAAACTTGTCAAAATGTAGGGAAATTATATATATTTTTGACAGATTGATACTGAGATCATACTGTGAACGTTCTTAAAATTACGAGATTTGCCCCCCCCCCCATTCTATTGTATTAATTACATTAACTTCGATTTTAAATGTGGACATGGACGGCCGAGTTTGGGTACAAGCTACTCTTCCCATTCGTATGGGAGGCCTCGGCGTCCGCAAACTTTCTAGTAGGTATTAGTTTACCGGCTTTCATATCCTCGGTCTACAGCACTGAGAAATTAATCAGGAAAATCCTAGCCTCCACACTGATTAATTTTGATGTGCCGTGCTTCACCGAGGCTATGGATGCCTGGAGACTCGCTTGCCAGATCTACCCGATAATCCATTTTCCCAGAGACGGTTGGATGAGCCGCTTTGCAGAGTAGTTCAGGATAATTTACTTAACACGTCTCTTACTACTGCGGAGCGTGCGCGCCTGCTGGCTGTGGGTAAATGGGAGTCGGGTCTGTGGCTTCATGCACTACTGTTGTCGAACATAGGCACTTTGTTCGACGATTATACTTTCCGCCTCGCTGCTTACTTACGACTAGGAGCACCGTGTTGTTCTCTTCATCGCTATTACTGTGGCGAAGCTGTCAACAGCCTCGGACACCACGGCCTGTCTTGCAGCCGATGTGCGGGTCGCTTAGCGCTGCACGCAAACATTAACGTCATCATTCGACGAGCTCTTGTCACCGACGGCTTTCCAGCTGTATTAGAACCCAATGGTTTGGCTACGATGGCAAGAGACGGGACGGCATGTCTTTATTTCCTAGTGTGGGATGCAACTTGTGTCGATACTCTTGCGCCATCCCATCTTCCAGGGTCGGGGTGCTGCACTGCTCCGGCTGCGGAAAACCTCAAGCGGCGTAAATATAATAACCTTATTGATAATTATATTTTCGAGCCGTTTGGGGTTGAAACCCTCGGGCCGTGGGACCGAGTGCTCATGGTCTTTTTAAGGAAATTTCGATACGACTGGTTGAGACTTCCCATGACCCAAAGGCTGGCTTTTACCTTGGCCAGGGGCTAAGCATTGCCATACATCGCCGGTGTCTTGGGTACATTACCAGTCGACAGCGATGTGGATGAATTTTTCGACGCTATAGTTTAGTTTGTAAATAGTTTTAGTTCATTTAGGGCTGATTTTTCCAACGCCAGGTAATTTTATGGAAGGAATAATTTTGAATTTTTGACAGTTCTTCCATACAGAATCTATCAGACGTCAATTTTATTCCACGGATAAGAATTATCTTATTGTTATTTTAGTGTTAGTTTGATAGATAAATAATGGTCAATTTTTATTAATTTCAGATTTATCGTAACTTGTGTTGATCAAACTATCAACAATATGACTCATGCATCGTAAGGCACGGGTGGGCCTGGTGTTATATTTTGAATAAATATAAGATATGCAGTACTGTTCATGTGGAAAAAGTAGGATGGATGACTGGAGGTGGTCGTGTCATGTTCAGAAATAAATATAAGTTAATGAACTGCTGGATATACTAAAATTTGTTGGCTAACACTCCGACGGTACAATACCTCACTGAAAATATTTAGAGCCGCTTATAGAGAACTGTTAGATCAAGTTTGCCGATACATTGCGATGCCAACCTTAGTGGTGTTTTACGACTTCCATGAGAGTCGCGAGCTAAGTTAAGAAGCTAGTAAAAAATAATCCACTACGTATTCAAACATTTACATAATAAAATTCCCATGACTGCCCGAAACAAGAGCTTGACACTCAATTTTCTGGCCGTCCTTATTCCCTGAGCCCCCGAGCTATTTTGTTTAAACAAATTTCCGCAATAACTTATGTTTTTCAATCAGCGACGAAGAAGCATAGGGGTGTAACTGCGCGCAAAATCCTATATAACTTCGTACGGAATACGATTTACATCGGCGCGGCGACGTCCTCGGGGCATGTCGTAAAAATTCGCGTAAATTTATGAAGACGTGCGGGACGCGGGGGCAGGTTGTTTTAACGTGTATGTACGGTCGAAGGAGCGTGGTTGCGTAATGTTGCCTAGGGATTGATGTATGTATATTAGTGTGTGGAAATATGGAGACTTGGAAGAAAATATATTGATATTTACTGCTTGGTCAGGTTCATTTTAAAATTTAACATTAAATACATTGGGCAGTCCACAGTTGAAAATTTGGTTTTTTGACGGCTTTGAAATGTAACATTCTATTTAACTAGTATTATATATACCTACGTAGAGAGTAACACATATAAGTGTCGTAAACCTAAATGCCCCTTTAAAAAAAACCGTTTCCACACTCGCCGGATATCCCAACTAATAAAAACATTCACATACTTTTTAACATAAGCAAGTATGTATAATAACTACATCATAAAACACGGTGTACAGGAATAGGTCGGTAATGTGCAAATCTAACATTGTCGGGTAATATCGCGTGTGAAGATCTCATATCGCAGAAACGACGTTATTCGCTTCGCTCCTCGTAAATAGTTTTGTTATGTCAAGGCATTGTTTCCCACTGGCAACATTTAGATAATAACATGTTTTCCGTTTGCTCATTGAGCTGTGAAAGGAGGGGTTAGTTCGGCGAGGTTTACTTAAAGTTCGTCTAGTAATAAAAGGACGTAGCAAAATTTATACAGTATTTTTATCTCACGGATCGACTCGCGCTTTACTTGTGGTAACCAAACATCTATCCATCTATACAAACTTTCGCTTTTATAATATTAGTAGGATTATTTTCACAGTTCCACTGTCTTGGTCTGTTCTCCTAGTTATTCCATAATAGTCGATTTTTTTGCTCGTTAGGAACCTTGTGTTCTGTCTTGACTGTTACAATGGTTTTGAAAACCTAAACGGTGGCGAAATTGCGTAACACACTATCAATAGCAATTGTTTTCATCTTGACAGTTCCACAATATACATTGCGTTATTTACGTTGTTGAGCAGACAAATATTTCGAACATATGAAGCAATGGAATGGTTCAGATTGAGATTGATAGTATATTACACAGGGTGCAGTTTTTGAAATATTATTGGAATTGGAAACTGATTCGATTCTTGTGTCTCACAGAAACAAAAATATCCTATCGATGCTTTTATGGTCATTATTTCTAGATTAATTTTCCATTAATTACAGGGAGTAAATTTTCCTCTATTTTAATTAAATTATTTTTAAACTTTCGTTCTTTCAAGTCTAATTAACTAAGAAATTCGATGTAAAATCGTATTCAGATGTTATTTATTTAATTAATTCAAAATCTCGATATCATACTCTAATTATAAATTAAACAGTCGTATCTACATAGCTTTGTAAACAAACCACCCACATTAACTTCACAATATCATCAACACTCACAAAATAATGTAATTTAGAAGCACACGCTATTATATGAATCAAATAAAATGAATGTCTCTCAAGTAGAACGACGTTATTCAATTTAGAAGCCGTGCCGGAGCAGTGCCGGGGCCGTGCCGGAGCCGTGCCGCACATCTCGCCATGCCCGGCTCGGTCGTATCTCCTCTTGTTGTCAATTTTATTACCGGATTGATTTAATGCGTTCCTAATTGTGTTTCCAGCCAGCTTTTAGTGGAAAGTATTGTTACTGTTGCTATGGAAACGAAGGGGTATACGAGTACTTCTTAATTTGATATTGCCAGATTAAAAAAAAGCTTTGAGGTTTTATCTGCCTCCCCAAATCAAATCTGCTTCCCCTTTTTCCTTTTTCATGTAGGCTCCATAGCCTGCATGAAAAAGGGGAAGCAGATTTCTCTCTACACATAAACATAAACTCATGCCTTCTTCCCATGAGGGTAGGCAGTGACTGTTGAACACCATCCGCTTCGATCCTATACTTCTGTTGCTACTTTTAATTTCTAATATTTACAAAACCAATGCATTGAGCTTCTGTATGTTTGTCAAGCTTAGACCAGCACGCGTAGCATGAACACGATAAAAACGGGTTTTATTGACGAAAGGATAAACAAAATGACAGATTGTAGACAAGCTTCTAAAGAAATCTGTCATTTTGTTTATTCTTGGTCATGCTACGCGAGCATGCTGTTTACCTACGAGAAAACTCAAAAGGAAATAAAACAATAACAAATCGAATGTTTTTGCAATACTCTAAAGAGGTAGGAATCTGTCTACAATGAAGGAATTTCGATCATTAGTACTCCAGTTCCACTAATTTACTAAGTAAAGAAGATAAGTATCAAATGCAACTTCTTAGCAGAAGAAATACATTTTCATTTCCCGTTTCCAGTTCAATTTAATTAAAAGAAAATATTTGTTTCACCGGTGAATTGCTGAACTTTCAACTTTTAACATAACTTTATAATTACAGATTAAATATTTTATAATAAGGTTGGACGGCGGAAGTATTTGAATTGAACTCGTTTATCATTTCGTTAATTAACTGGAATTGAAGGAATAATAATAATAATAAAATATTTAGCGGTTTATTTATAAACCATGATTAAAGTTAAGTGACGTTCAAACGTCAAAAATGAATGGTAGCAACGTTTTCATGATCCCCGGTCCAAGTGTGACAACGGTGACATAGGTTACTGAAGGTTTCTGAAGTCCTAAGATGAGGTTCCTCCTCAAATGAGGGTTAAAGAATGCAATGTGTCAAAATATCGAACCGATAGCACTATCGAATACATAAACTCTCGTTAACCTCAAAAGTACGGGTATAGAATGACAAATCCGTCGATCTTAACCTAGTTAACCGATACTAATCTTACTTATTAAACTTAGTACTCGAATGTAGGCAAATAAGTATGTGATCTAACTCCAATCAGAGCTGGCTGGTGCTCGTAAAACTTCGGCTAACTTCGGCTCACCTCGTCATTTACGAGCGCACACAATTTATGAGGTTACCTATATTGGTTCTGCTGACACCCAACGGATATCTTTACGGGGTAGTAATATGTTTTTATGTTATGAAGGATGGATACACTTGGGATGGCTTGAGTATCTTTATTTTGGGTAATAGGATTTAGCGATGGTTACTGGTTGTTGTCCATTATCATCCTGCAAATAAATTATGATTTAATTTGAATTATACACGATCTCATTTTTTAATGAAATTGGTGCAAGCCACCAATTTTTCAATCATCTGATAACTTTATTCGAGGAATAATTTTGAAATTTTGACAGTTATTTCATACAAAAACTGTCAAACGTCAATTTTATTCCTCGAATAAAAGTTATCTGGCGATTTGCCCTAAAAATGTTAAACTTTAAACTGAATGGTAAAACTAAAAAAAATATCATTCATTTTTGCATCCACCAATCAAAAAATCTAATCCGTCTACTAAAAATAAGCGAGGATTTATAGAAATGGTTGTCAAATGAAATTTTACGGCCAGCGGCCAATCACCACGGCGCTATAAAAAAATAAACAAAGCCTTTTTGTAATATAGGAATCGATTGGGATATTTAATTAAAATCGGGATGAGCCGCTGTCGATTACCTACTCACACGCTCCCTCCGAGGTAACAATATTGAGGCTGTATTTGAAATATGTGTGCTTCAGAATGATTAAGGAAAATTATGTGGAAGGTACCTATATGATTTTCTTTTTTTTTCTAATTTGTCTTCCGAGCACGGTTTTTCCTCGTATTTCCTTTCAGTAGAATACTTGGAGATGAAAATAAATTAAAATAGAATAGAATACTCTTTATTAAGTAATAAATTAAAGAAATATAAATTTTACAAAGGGTGACACAATGGGCGGTTTTATCGCTAAGAGCGATCTTTTAAGACAACCTTTGGCAAAAAAAAAGATAAATTGTGTTCATGTTACAAATATTAAGATCAACACAAGTCCAATCGCACGTGTAAAACATGATTGGTCAACTAATAAACAAAGTATGTTGGATATTTTTGAAACTAACGAAACTCAAGCTTTGTTTTTCATATTTTCGTTGGTTGTTTCATCCAATTTCGCAATTTTTTCGTTTGAAATATTGCTTTGGGAAGTATTTTGTGTTCAGGAAACTTTTTGCTTAAATTCTTGCTTATTTATAAAAATATACGTTTGCTCCTAAATGTAACTTTTTCAACAATTTTTTTGTACTTGCACTCAAGCTTTGATGAAGTAACAGACTGTGTTCGACAACAAAAGAATATATAATATTTTATGGCTTTACGAATTTCTTTTGTTTTTCAATTTTTATGTTGAATTTTGGTTTTGTTTTGTTTTTCATTCATTGATGAGTGGCTAGTAGGTGCCTACTTCTATCTACAGATATTAACAATGAAAATAAAAAAGTCAAAACTCTGTAAAGTAGGTAAGCAATAAGCAGTAAAAAATAAAATAAAAAGTTGATGGCCAGTCAATGTATAGGCTGAACTCCCATGATGCCTTTGCCACGATTTACGAGGTCAATGCTATGGCCGCCATTTTCAATTTATTAGGGATGGTAAGCAACGCGGGAAAGTACACTTAATACAACGAATAATAAATAAACTTGTATGCTTTTGTACAGGTTTTTATTATTGTTTTTATGTTGGCATCTACCAATCAAACTGATTTGTTGTACCAAAATGGTAGATTGCACCCAGTCATGAAGACTGAAAATTTAAAGCAAGTAAGTAGTACGAGCAAGTTTATTTGTAAAATGTGTGAAAAACAAAAGAATGCTAGCGTTGTTGGCGGGCCGAGGTGAAAAGTATTATTTTATATATACTTTACTAGCGACCCGCCCCTGCTTCACACGGTTTTTACGATTTGCCAACATCAAGATTTCTTTACTAGCTGCGCTCCGCGGTTTCACCTGCATAAGTTTCGATCCCGTAGGAATATCGGGATAAAAAGTTTTCTATATGTTAATCCTGGTTATAAACCATCTGTGTGCCAAATTTCATCCAAATGCGTACAGTAGTTTTGCGTGAAAGAGTAACAAACATACATCCATCCATCCGTCCATCCATTTATCCATACCAACTTTCACGTTTATAATACAATGTATGGATGTAGAAGATGATAACTTCGATCAAGAATACACTAGATTCAGAGTTATCTTCTCAAAACCGCACCCTAATTGCGTAACCCACAATCAATCTTAATCTGAATCATTTTGAATGATATTGCTAATCCATTGCTGCTTATGTTCAAAAAATGTCTGATGATGTGTCTGCCCAACAACGTAAATAACGCAATGAATGTTGTTGAACTGTCAAAATGAAACGGATTCCGATTGATCGTGTGTTACGCAATTAGGGTGCCGGGCCGATACGATGTGTTTGTGATCAAATAGAATAAGCATTGGTTATCAACATATTTTCTTTTACCCATTATAATTACTTTGGATTAAGAATATGAATGTACAGTAATATCAATAGCCTTTGGTTCCGGCTGTCATTCGTAGATCTTCGATGATCTCTCGTTACGGATAGTCAGAAACCCAAGGCTGACAACAAGTCTTACCAAGGGGTATCGTATTATCCAGTAACTGGGTTGTGGAGGTCAGATAAGCAGTCGTTCCATGTGAAATACTGGTATTCAGCTGTATCTGGATAGACTGCAAGCCGACCCCAACATAGTTGGGAAAAGGCCAGACAGGTGATGATATACTTCCTTACTTCCCTTGAATGAAAGTTCATGTTCAACCCCCCAGGGGTTGAACATGGACAACATTTAGGGGTTGAACATGGTCGGGGGTAAAGATTGCGGTGGTTGAACATGGACTAAACCGAACTGATCCCTTGCTGGTTTTTATTACGTTATATATCAACTCAAGTAAAAGTAGGTTTGTAATATTACATAGGTACGTAATATAGGTACATAGTAGACTTCAGTACAATAACCCTTTGTAATGTTACAAAGAAAAACAAGGATTCTTAGAAGAATCTACATCGCGTCGCTATAACTGACTTTCACGATGTTTATTACTTCCTGTTCTGTGTAAAAAAAATAAGTTTGTCAGATCTGTGTCGTATCATCATAGCAACATAACTCATGCAGGACTGTCGAATATTGGGTCCAACATTTGAGTAGATATTTGTATGTTTGTCACTATCGGAGGGGTCTCAGTATGTGACCATACATTCGGTACATATCGAGACCCCTCCAGGCCTTCTGTCATTTCTAGATCTTTGGCAGTCGTTACGGATAGTCAGAAGCCCAAAAGTCTGACAACCAGTCTTACCAAGGGGTATCACCATGTTACCCATTAACTGGGTTGTGGAGGTCAGATAGGCAGTCGCTCCATGTAAAATACTGGTATTCAGCTGCATCCGGTTAGACTGGTAGTGGTCCACAGCATGGTTGGGAAGAGCCTAGGCTGATTGATCGTCACTATTA
The DNA here is from genome assembly GCA_949629185.1 of Apamea crenata. Taxonomy (NCBI): domain Eukaryota; kingdom Metazoa; phylum Arthropoda; class Insecta; order Lepidoptera; family Noctuidae; genus Apamea; species Apamea crenata. Next base: position 17,098,744 of record OX451365.1, on the reverse strand, counting down.
GATTTGGGTAGCCTTTAAACCTGAACTGGCTTGCAACTTAATATGACAGGAAGTTACAAGTGTGTCCATAATTGTCGCGTACCTATAAAATTCAAATTTAATCAATTGCTATAAATATTCTTAAGTATAATCCTATCCTACTAATTATAAACGCGAAAGTTTGTATGGATGGATGTTTGTTACTCTTTCACGCAAAAACTACAGAACGGATTAGAATGAAATTTGGCACACAGATAGTTTATAACTAGGATTAACACATAGGAGATTTTCATCTACATTTTTTACTTAATCAAGATAATATTTAAATCATATTAGCTAACATTTAAAATAATAATATGTACATGTGAAAAAATAAGCAAAAGAATCATAGGGCATCAAAAAATTCGTCCGCATCGCTGTCAATAAGAACAGTGCCCAAAAGTCTGGCAGCATTGCCACGTTGTATGGCGATGCTAATTCTTTGGCCAAAAATCAGACGAGCCCTCTGGTCACGTGACGAGTCGACTAACCGCTAACACATAGGATAATTTTTATCCCGATATTCCCACGGGATCGAAACTTATCGGGGTGAAACCGCGGGGCGCTGCTAGTGTTGTATAATGTCTAAAGAAAGCTACCTATGAAGTTTATAAACATAAAATTTCAAACTTTAACACTAACATAAATTAACAAATTGAACAATACAAACTTTCTACTTTCCTAGCACCTTCCATAGCGTCGGTACAAAAGTTTCTTAGTACAGAAGAGTGCACGGATTCTTCTACAGTAAAGCTAAGTTTTGTTAAGGGTGCTGCGCACACCTAGTCCACCAAATTAAAGGACGGCTGTCTTATGGAAAATTACCTCTTGAGCATTTTTTACTATTACAACGAAAGGCTACCATAAACCCCTCCGGCTGCTAGTTGAGATTGAAAATGCCAAAAATCATATTTTAATAACAAGTTTATTCTTAGATAGGATCACGGTTCAAGACGTTAAATTCAATTAAAAGTTGGTATTTTCTTTAATTTAATTTATTTATTCAAAATCTGTTTTTCTGGCTGGCACTTTAATTTTTGGGTAAAAATGTTCGACGCTTGAATGATGTCCTTTACTAACATTTATTGGCAATCTGCTGGTCAGTGTCAGGTTGTATGTAGATTTAAATATGATTCGCGACCGTAACAAATATGGCTTTACAGAATTATATACATTATAATCAGCAATATAACTCCTTAAATTGTACTCCTTAAACGTAAAAAAAATGAGTTTCGCGGGCTACCCCGACGCTTTCGCCACTTAACTGCCGTTAAAAATAAGGTAAGGTACTATCTGCAGTTTCGCGCGATAATCATGCAATTTTGCTCTTGTATAAAATGTGTGTTTACAATCGTAGCACCTTGAGCATTATGAAGTTCTCCTTCACATTTCAAAAGCGTTTGAATTTTGAGGGATACCCTGACGCTTTCGCCTTAAGTAACATAATGTTGGGTTGCTAGCCTTTTTGAATTAGCTTTCAGGGGTCGGTAGCATTGCTTTAACCGCCAGACAGCCTTGAGTGATCATTCGAATTTTCGTGAATTTATTCGTATAAATATTAAACAAGTTTAATGTCCTTCGGTATTTGAATAATATGAAGCTGGATGTTCTGTTATGTAGGCGCCATCCGCTGCTAAAAGTAAGGAATATCGAAGTTTTAATGTGATTTTTGTTTGTACTGTTTTGCCAAATAGAACACAAACAATCTTCGTATCGTTTTGGTACAAACTAGGTATATAAGGATAGTAACAACAATGTGGGTGTACTATAGGTAAACCTCTGCCCAGCCTTCAGGAAAACAAGGCGTGAGGTTTTGTTATGTTAACAGTCGTGGTAAGAAATCGACCATGAGCGTTCGGAGACGTCGTACAATCGTTCGCCGATTTTTTTGTAGGAACTAATTGAAACAGTATAGATCTAATGTACCAACGCACACATTCCCAGAAAAAACTATCTGTCACATAGACAAATATAGGTACCTTACCATTCAATGATGTGCGGTGTTACGGTGGTAAAACATTTATAAGGTCGTATCATAGGTAACTGTCCCTTTACAGTTATTTTAAATCACTGCCCAAACCACAGTGATCTTTATACTCCTTGTGATAAGATTGCTGTTGGGTTTCTGCCACGATATGTCTGTCAAAATCACAGTGATCCTTCTAAGTGATCTTTTCTGATCCACACTGAAATTCAGGAAAATAAGTTCCTGTTGGGTCGCTGCTGTCAGAGGTAAAAAAGCTGTGAAAGGACTGTAGTGGCCAAATGAGTTTTCCATTCAGCCATGTTGTTTTCATCATAGATTTGTTTTTCTCCGCCCCGAATGGGAAAAGTAAAGCAACTAAATTTTCCATTGAAAGTAATGTGCCGGTCATAAAATCACCTGGACATAAAAATTACGCGGGTCGTTGGGAATCCCATAAAATAAAATCAATCGTATCCTAGAACCTATTATTGTACGATTTTGTAATAATATCTTGATTTAAAAGAGTGTCCGTGGAGTTTCTTGCCCGTTCTTCTCCATAGAGATCTACGTTTTTGGAATGGGCGACTAGCTTCAACTTTCTGACTAACTGACCGACTATTTAATTTTGACAATTCAAAAGTGCCTGTAAATGGTTTAATTGAAATAAATGATTTGAGTTTGAGTTTGAGTAATAAAATCTCGGCGGTACATTTTTGAACAGAGTCGCGTATTTAGCAAAGTATTTTCGAGGACCAACTGACCAACCAGTCGCAACGACTACAATAACAATTATGCTACTTTATTTGTCCGAAGTGGAGGTGCTTGGGGGTGGTCTATGTCCTGCAGTGGACGTCTTTCGGCTGAAATGATGATGATGAAAATGATTTGTCCGGATGTCCCAACTAAACGTAAATTAACTTTTGATAGAATTGACAAATGCTGTATTAATTTATTGTGTTTTTTACTTGATTGAACTCAGTGTCTACGCGTAATGAAACGAATGTTTCAGGCACTTGGCAGTGATGGTTTGGTAAAAATCACGAAATATTTAGTTGCCACTAAAGTAGAGATGTGTTTTTTAATAGCTGTACTATTATTCTATTCTATTTTATTATGTTAGTATTAGGACAGCTAAATAATAATAAACACATCTCTCGCCGCACAGGTCGATAAGGTTATGCTACGCTTGCCGAGGTCAGTCCGTGGATGGGGTAACCATACATTACATATCAAGACCCCTCCGTGCCTCGGAAAGAACGCTAAGCCGATGATCCGGGCTGTCATACGTATTAGGTCCTTGACAGTCGTTACGGGTAATCGGAAGCTCAAAAGTCTGACAACCGTCTTACCAAGGGTTATCGTCAGGTTATCGACCACGCGGTCCTGCAGTGCGATTCTGTAACCATCTCGCCGTGAAAACTTAGGTGAAGTGAGCGTGGAGTGAGCAGTCATACCAAATAATGCTAGGGATTGACACTATTGACAGCTAACACTAAGCTCACTTCACCTAACTTTTCACGGAGAGATTTTTACAGAATCGATCGGCTGGTTCGATTTTCAGCTCAACAGCTCTGCTGCGACTGTTGCTCAACTTTATAAACAGGAATCTAGCATAAACATTAAACCAACAAACAAAAAGAACTAAACAGCCGGTCTCTTCCCTTCTATACGTCACTTTTACTTATAGATAATTATATTCAACTTTGAATTGGACACTCGATGCCATTGTTCAGACAAGACTGTTCCTTTCTAATTGAGTTTTTGGCTTAATTACTTTAATTAAGACTCAGATTCGCTCTTTTACTTCATCGTTAGTATATTTGGATATTTCCTTTTTCCTCTGTTTTCTTATTAAAGCCTTAATGTTGCTTTTTTATTATGTCGGGAAGTTTATTGGAGGTTCGTTTTGTATTTTTATGAGAGTAGAGGGTTATATTGACTAGACTTGAGGTGGCTTTGTTCAATATTTATCAGCTACACATATTTTAGCGTGCTTTTGCATTGGGCGATGGTTCAGCGAAGGAGTTTACGCGACGTCTACGAAAGCGTCTACACGGCGTCAAAGTCTACGCTGCGGTTGGAAAATGTGCAAATATACTCATATGTGAGTGTCATATAGGTCATATCTAAGGGTGAGGTGAAGACTATCAAACTCAACAACTTTCTCTATAGTTTTTTTTTTGTTACCCTACGTGATGTTCCACTGCTGGACAAAGGCATCCCCTTGTTTATTCCAAACCTGTCTTGTGCCATCTCTGGCCATGTTGGCCCTGCAAAAATGTTACCACATCGTCGTACCATCTTCGTCGTGGTCTACCTCGACGGCGATGTCTTCCCTCAGGCGTCCAGTGAGTGACGATCTTTGCCCATCGCTCCGGGTGCATTCGTGAAACGTGACCAGCCCAAACAACATCGTAACAAAACAACAACAGCAACCAACAATAACAACATCGTTATCGCGAGAAATTAATCAACCGTTCCGTACATTTAGGTCGTGCAGGTATTTAAATTTTGTATGGGACAGTCAATAGAATTTTTGATGTTGGTCCCATAGAGAAAGTTGTTCAGTTGGACGGTCTGTACCACACCTTTAAATATGATGAAACCTTTTTAAAGTAAATAAGTATCTATAATAAATTGTGAAGCGGTATCTACAAACGCCACATGCGAATTACGCGTCAAACTGACGTCACAGTAAACCTGCATCTCGCAAGCAGAGTTTACCGCGCAACTAGCATATATATGTATACAACGGCCCAACATGAATTATCGGGCAGTTGCCCGCCAGACACAATACCCGTCTGGTCGGGGGATTTTCCCTTTTCTATGGAGGATGAGTGAACTTTACACCCTACGAATTATACCTCTATAATTGTATAAACGAAACCCAATTCAAATAAATGATAATAATATAACCACAGACATATTATTTCCAGAAAAGAGCTCCATATTTATAAAGCCCTTTGTATGTTTTCTCTCATTTTGAATGCGATACATTACGTACCCTTACAAAGGGGGTGAGTAAGTAATCACTTTGGTAGGTACTTAGGTTGTCACTCCGCAGTAAAAGTACCAAGACCATCTGGTATAGTTCTCACCCACTCAAAATGATAATGTTTATGGGTAAGACCACTTGTATTTTTATTGTACAACCCTTTTATCAAATTTGTATACTTACTTACCCTTTTTTTCGACCGACGAAGAGGAAAACTCATGGAATAATGTACACTGTTGTACTGTTCATGATACCATCCATCCCCTCTTTCTTTCCATGACTTCCCAGCCACTTTATTTTATTTGCAATATTCAATATTGCAACTTAAAATAAGCTACTCTTCACCAATTTCACCTACATTTGTTGATTAAAGCCAGACCGTCAATGTTTTCAATACAATCTAGGAGTGCATCAGAAAGTGAGATAAAGTCGTATTCCTATAAAGCCGAGAAAATTATTGTAAGCCGAGAAAGCAATCCACTTAGACATCTGCGCTCGCCGGATATTGCGTTTGTATCGGACGGTGACATCCCTACAGCGTTGCCTTTAGCAAGCCACCTTGACCGCAAAAATATTGTTTGTAATGGATGTTTCTTCAAGTGATACTCTTCTTGGAAATAATGTAAAAAGACACAGGGTTTGTACAATGACAAAAGTTATAAACCCTTACATTTTTAAGCTTTTTGATAACAATTTTAAGACTTCGGACACCACCCAGGTTGGATTAGGTAATCCTACCTAAAAATGTAACGAAATGTGTATGTAATGTAATGGTAATGTATTGCTATTACCATCAATTAACTCAAGGTCATCTAAAGTCATAATACTCATATAATACTCACGCTTTCTTCCCAGGCCGAAACTACAGAACGCCACGCTACGGTCCGTACATACTCCTTTCTCTTCGTTTACATTCATTCATCTGACATTCACGCACTCCAGTTGCGAGTACTACACACCTGACCTTTCTGAAGAACATCACCAATAAGGTTACTATATATCGTCCTAAGGCTTAATATCCCGGCGTTTCCACCTCTGCCTTGTAAATATGTTTTGTTAGTCGCCTTTCATTCATCCACTCATCATGAGCAAACCATCTAAGTATACTCTTAATTGTCACTGCAAGTAATACTAATAACCCAAAACCTTTAATAGCTAATGATATCCACAATATTACGGGCAGCAAACCAAACACTCAAAAAAATAAAATAAAACTTTAAATAAAAAAACATTGTATCAAAAATTACGTTAACGTTCGAACGTTGCACATTCGGGAAATTCAAATCTAGCAAAGACTTTGACGCCCGCATAAATTCGGCTCAGTATTCGGCGACGCTCTCATTTCCAATATTCGGCTGCTCGATGGGGAGCGATTAAATTTTCAATTAAAATGCACCGCGCTGCTAACACATGGTTTAGCTTTGTTTATTGTCACACAAAATGTTTCGGCCAAGAATTTAATACGTTATTTTGGCGTGGATGAATGCATTGGGATGAACATTGTTCACCGTTTGTGTTTGAGTTACATGCCATTTTATATTTTTGATGACGACACATTTACAATTGGATGACAGTAAAAGTATGGATGTTATTCGCGTGACTCATCATAAAAAGAATGTGGATAAAACTTTCCCATGTTAAAATGAGTTCAGAATAGGTCAGTGTAGGTATAGCAGCGTTCATAATCTCAGATAATTTACATTATATCGCCGCCACTTAGCCAGTTATCTACTTTAATGAAATGTTTTCTGGAATAACGACTTTGTCTTGGGTGGGTGAACAGATTCCTTTCGAATTTCCAATAATATTTCCTGTGTGTTTAAATTATTCACATTTTTCTTGTAAAATAAGAAATCACCCCATGCCTGATTAAAAAACTCCCAGATTTCGCATTAAAAAAAATGTATTTAATTAATCCATAATGTTGTTACAGAGCTTTAATTTAAAAAGAACATTCACCAAATTGCAAAGCAATTTGTTATGATTGTACACACAGTGCTCCAACAAACTAGGTACCTACTCTACGCAAAATTGCCTTAAACGCTTTCAATATCTGATGATTTACAGTAAAATTTCGTTTATAGCCGATTTCATAATATTTTATCGTAATTTCCATCATCAATTGATTTAATGGCCCGTGTAATGACAACCATCAGTATTATTTATGATGAGGTTTTAAGCAACGCGCAATACTTATGTTTTTTACTACGGTGATCACAGGGATATAATAACAATTTGGTATTGTGTAGGTAATGCACCTATTACTGTGGTTGAGCGCAAGATCTTTTCTTTTTGATTTAGATCTAAATATCTTGGTGTTGTGGTTGACTGTTGTTGCCCTTCGTGGCACGCCTGAGAACGTTTTTATAATACCTACTTTACGATACGAGTGCCTTAAGTAGTCGGATATAACTTGTTAGAGGTAAGGCGAGCAAAAGACTAGCTCACCAGATAGCCTGTAAGACACTCCGTGGCGCTATCAACGCGCCTGATTTACTTGTTGTGCTGGCTCGCTTCGTTGTGTCAGACAACTACTGCCGCGGCAGAAAGCACAGGCTGTTAGTGGTGCCTCCATGTCGCACACTTGCGCGTGCTAAGTCCCTAGTGCCACGTACTCTGGCCGCACTTAATGATCTCTTGGACTCTAATCCAACAAACGATCTGTTTGCGGACGAATGGAAGAAGATTTTGTCGGCATGTCAGAAGTACTGTGAGAGGGATTTATGAAAGTATTGTTAACTTTTTACTTCATCATTTTTCATCATTTTCCTGCCCTTATCCCATGTTACTTGGGGTCGGCGCAACACGTTTTCTTCTTCCATTCTCCCCTGTCAACCGTCACGCTATCATTCACTCCTATATACAAACTGTGTCTTCTAAACCGTTTTAATTGAATAAATAAAGAAATTATTACACGGCATGAAACTGTCCTAAACCCCGTGCATTAATAGACCACATAAGTCACACGTGTTGTAAACTATTTTATAACTAACCTATGACCTAAACTCGCACTTAAGTCACGTTTTTCTGGTTAAAAATAGCGTGCTTGCGGGTATAGGTCACGCAGTGCTAGTAAGAAACTTAGATTATCGGTTTAAGAATACAACAATCCTTCCATCACTAAAATACATAACTGTGCCACGCTTAAATGGAATTGGGTTGGACATCTCGCGCCACTTCTTCTTCCCAGCGATAGCACTAGGAAGTGGTGAAGGGTGGGCGTTTTTGGGGGACTGTCTTTTGTAATTTTGACGTTCAAAAAGTGCTGATTCTCAGCCTAATTTGAATAAATGACTTTTGATTTTGATTTTTGATTTTGATTTTGATCTGCCGCATTTCAGACGATCAATGGGCCAAAGTTACGACCCAGTGGGTCCCGCTTAATGGCAAACGACATCGCGGCAGCCCAAACGGAGAAAGCGGGATGAGCTGGACTCCTATAAGTAATAAAAATTGTTCCTTGGCAGCTCTGGACAGAGAGAGGTGAATAGAGAGTAGGGAGGGCTATGCCTAGTTGGGACATTAATGGTTAATAAACAAAAAAGGGGGCTTATGGCTAAGTAATAACAGCCGCATGGTCGGATTGATCAAGTTAAGCTACGCTTGCCGCGCTTGGTCCGTGGATGGGTGACCATCTTTACATACCAGGATATTATTTAAATATTATATTATAATTCGTGTCGTAACGGGTCGTCAGAAGCCCGAAACTCTAATAACCAATCGTATTACCCAGTCACTGGGTTGTGGAGGTCAGATAGGCAGTCGCTCCATGTAAAATACTGTTATTCAGCTGCATCCGGTTAGACTGGAAGCCGACCCCAATATAGTTGGGAAAAGGCTAGGTCAACAATGAAAAAAAAAAGAGATTCTCAGCGGATTTTGAGACCTTAATTAGCATATATTTTGCACTTTCTCAGTCTCGAATCTCGGTAGTTTCTCATTCTAACCATATCATCTTCATACAGTCCATCCATCATTTCTGTGGTCTTCCCCTACTCTTATCCATCTTAGGTAAAACGGGCTGGTGTCCGCAACTCCACGACAATGCGCGTATTTTGCGTACGGTCTTATCCATCTTATACTCATATCCACATTCATATTCAAAAGTTTTGTCAAGACATTTTCCTCATTCCATCGCATTAGCTACATATACTCTCGCCTAGGTAAATCTAACATCGCGTCACATATCAAAAATAATTATTCAGAGACCAACAGAAAGTATGATTCCATCTAAGTAAATATATCTTCTCATAGCTGGTTACAGATTTAAATTATTATGTTTGTTGACCGTGTGGCTAAATAACCCTTGAAAAAAAAAAAAACCTACCAAGGTACTTATTGTAGCAAAATAATAAAAAAAATATTCACCTGTACACGTTTAATTAAAAAAAAAAAAGAAGTATGGTAAATAAAACATAATGAATCACAAACCGTGCTGTGTCCGCACGGTTTGTGATATTTAAAAATATTAAATTATAACTCTGACGCGACGTCCTTGGTGTTAGAACCCTATAATAAATTCCATAATTACGCGTCGGTTACGATACGTTTGCAAACGTTCCTATATAACTTCCGTAAATATATAGTAATCCTAAATGCGTAACTGTTCACCAAGTCAATCGGTTATCAGGTAGCGAGGTAACAATTTATATGACTGTTTTAAATAAAATATGACAATATGTAGTAACTACAAAAAAAAAACACTAAATATACGCAAATCCGGTCCTAGACTCCAGGCTGGCAGTCAGAAGGCTCCTCGCTGGTTGGTATCAGAATCCACCAGCTTTGGGTTCGAATCCCAACAGGAAGCTTGCAGTCGTCTGGTCCCAGGTTAGCGGTGAGGGCGAATTCAAGATCCGCCTACAGTCTTCGGATAAATCTAACGACGAAACCTGACTCGCCTCGAGACAAGCATCTAATGCTGTACGTACGTGATACGTGTATTTACGGGAACACTGCCTTTGGATAAAGTCGAACAACGAACGAACTCGGTCGTTCAAACCGTTATGTCGATATCTGTAATATCGTGGCAAATTATTACATGGTCAAAGCGGAAAAAAAATAATACAATGGACTTCCGTCCTGTGTCCGAAAAAACTTCAAATGAAAAATCTCGGTAAGAGAAAAAACATGACACTTTTAGATTCAAAATTCAAAACCAATATCAAGAAAAAATCCTTTCAGATTTAAAATAAGGTTGGATTTGTTATAAAAGAAGGTCGTTCGTGATAAAATTATAATGTAGCATTTGCCAATGCTGCACTATGTACTGTTGAAAATAACTAATTAAGTACGTACGTATTGCGAAAAAATTCAGTTGTATGATGTAGATTAGATAATCTCTATCTATAGATAGATACGTAACGTACGTACGTACCTATGTATAGGCAGGTAAGTATTGTAACGAATGCTTTAGTTCTAGATTATGGGATTTATTCGTTGCTTTAGGCAAGTAATGATGACTGACTGTTTAAACATACATTTTTGAGGTTCAAACGTCTCTTAACAAAAGACAAAAGTGCTGCGTAATATCTATGTTCAATCTCAAAACTACCAATAGCTATAAAAATTATTTCACTAAATATCATATATTAACATTACCTTCACTTTATATATTAGAAATGGCAATGTTCGTAAAAGCAAATCCACATTTGTTTCCTCGTATGGCAGACAAATTTCCAAGAAATAGACGTGACGATAGCAAACTATGTGTACATACATCAAAAACTGCACTTGTGCGCAAAAGTGTTTTTTGCATGGCACCAACTATCTGCAACAAATTGCCCAAAAGTTGGAAAGAGCAAACTATACCAAAACATAAACACACAATGAAATTGTTTCTGGCACAAAAATCATATTACAGTATTACAGAATTTTTAAACGACTCATGGTGATTATTATAAATAAATAAATAAATATACCTAACGTTATAGTAATTATGGTCATGTAGTAGTGGAGAACTTAAATATGCCTTTAGTATAAATAATTGAATGTCTATTAAAATTGTTGTAAACCGTCATTGTGATAATATTGTAATCTGTACTATTGGACAAGGAAAATAAATAAATAATTAGATAATGTAAATGATTGAATATAAGAAATTTGTTTAACTGTGACTGATATTTAATGTATAAAAGTAAAAGTTAAAAATCATTGATTTAGTAATAATAATTGTACCTAACTAAGACATTTGCACGCCATGAGAAATGGAAGACATGTCGTGACCCACTCTCTTATTTTAAGATCTTGCATGTATGTATTATTTTAATTCTTTAAGTATACAAATGTTTGAGCAAATAAAATTTCTTATTCTTTATTTATTTAATTTATTTAACATAAAACGGCCAAGGCCAATTACATTAGTTAAAGACAACACAAACACATTTTAAAAAGTACAGTAAACAAAAGTATACAACTACTCGCCAGTCATACCATCATCTCACAATACCCCAGACATACTGACAAGATCTTCTTCCATGCACCCGCGAACACATCACAGTCAGGCTTAGCGTCCAAGAGCGCGTTAAGCGCAGAGAGTGTGCGAGGAACAGGAGACTGGGCTCGCGCGACGCGACGGTTCGACACCAAGACACGGCGAACAATCTATGCCTCCTGCCACGGTTGTAGTTTACCGGAGCAAAAAAATGGGACAACTCGTCAAGCAGTTCAGGAGCATCTGTTTTACCGTGAAGGATCTTAACCATATTAATAATTTGGTCATTATTTCTTCTGACCTCGAGAGAATTGTACCCTAAGCAGCCTAAATGAAAGTTTGAAGGGTACATAAACGGATAATAACCATTAAAATGTTTATAAAGGTACCTAAGATAAGCCTTTTGTACTTTTTCCAAGAGTAAAGTGTACTTCTTTTCATGCGGGTTCCAGACGTATGCACTGGACTCCAGTTTACTACGAACAAGTACATTAAAAATAGATTTAATTGCGCTGATGTTGCTAAAATCTTTATATATTATTTTATTTATTCCATTGCGGAGTATGAAACCTTATCGTCTAAATAAATCTTTAGCTACCAATACCATATGATCACGAAACGTACGTTCTTATTTTAACTTTAACTAACGACGTTTATAAATAAACCCCGTCATGGTTACTTTTTGATACATACATCAGAAAAGAATAGTAGAGTATACTCACAGACACCGTTGAAATTACAGAACTAAATGTAGAAATCAGATAATACAATAAATATATTCAATTTTATAATTTCGTACAGTTTTACATGCACATATTACCTAAAACAATATTACTGTCCATATTCTTTTAGTAAATTTTCCAAGAACTGTACTTCATCCTTTTCGGGCGCAACACCCGGAGTTAGGACGTTTCCAATGTCCAGATAATCTTGTTTTTCAAGAGTATACGGTGCCCATTTTGCGCCCAAGGAGTCGTCAGGAGTCGGGTTCCTGAAATTGAAAGTTACATTGTTGAGAATAGTGACAGTTAATCTTGTTTTTAAGCAACTGTCAACTGCGATTCATGAGTTTTGCATACAGAGTGTTGTTATCAGTCTGTTAAAACAATAAAATAAACAATTTGACTAAAAAAAGGAAACATCATTTTTCAAACAAAATAAATAGCTTAAAACATGACACGAAATACACCACCATGTACAAAAAGGTAGGGTAGACACGCGCGGAGCAATGGTATCAGCAATCAAACACAAACGGAACACTGTAACGGTAAACATTATGGTATGGTTCCCAAATAATCACGAATTAAGTTTAATGTTGTTAAGTAATCAAACGAAAAGAAAGTTCATATGGCGAGAATGTTAATTGTTATTAATTCTTTTAATCGTGTATGTTTAAAATTGGGTCCCACAAAATGCACGACGCCATCGCGGCAGGCCATCACGAAGATAGCGGGACGAGCTTGACTCCTACCGTAGGGACTGGCCGGCACTCGCAAAAGACAGAATTGTGTGGAAAAGGGAGAGGGAGGCCTTTGCCCTGCAGTGGGACTGGGATAATACAGGCTAGTTAGATTCGATTTAGATAGATGTTTAAAATACGTAATGTAGAAGTCGTGGTTTCAATCAATGTGATAACCTAATCGCCACAGGTCCTTTACAGACAGAACAGTGTTTATATATTTAAAAAAAAATCTTACTATATTTTCGGCGACGACTTACCCATATTTAGCAAAATTGGTCCAAAGTTTAGTTGCTCTGTCAATAAGTTGGAACGTATTAGAACTGGCGTCCACCTTGGTTTCCATCAATTTGGCGTCAAAAAGATACATCAATTCATCAGCGTGGCAAGTAACTGGTTTACTTCCAACTAATTCACTAAGCCCCCTTACATGGACGATAACGTTTCTCTCAGATTTACAACTGAATCTATACAAGTAAAGCTTGTTTTTCTTTGTAGGAGCAACGAGTTTAAGCCAGTGTAATGTAGGCAATATGAACATCTGCATCGAAAGGAAATTCACCCATTTCTCCCAGTCATCGGGTATCTTGATCTGGTTATTAAAATAAAACTTTCTGATCTTCTCTCCAAGTTCCAACTGCTGTTTCATCGGTAGTTTATATGCCAGGAGTTTAGGAATAAATAGTTCTGGGAAGTTTCTCGCTGTTTCTAATGTCTTGTAGGTACTCTCCGCGCTCTCCAAACCGATAAGACCTTCATCTGAATTAAATCCGGTCATAATTTCCACTCCTTCGTGAACACCGTTGGACACGACATCGACCATGTCTCCATAAAAAAATCTCTCATTGTCACCAAATTTTTTTTCATCACAAATACTAAAGAAAATGTCTGTACCACCCTTTTGTGCTTCGGCTAATGTAATAGGTACTGAAGCAGCAACCAGAGATTCAATCGGTTGATTTTTGAAGAATTCATATAATTCCTTGTCATCCTCTGAGTAGCATCCCAGTTGTCTCGCTAATGCTAAGGCTCTCTCACGAGGTTTTAGAGATACAGCCCAATCACAAAGAGAACTACCACTTTGTGCTATAGCTCTCTTGAATAAACCCTTAGACATTGGAGATATCAATTGGTAACTAATACTGGCTCCACCAGCACTTTCACCAAATATGGTTATGTTTTTTGGGTCACCACCGAAGTTGGCAATATTTTTATTGACCCACCTTAAGGCTTGTACTTGGTCTTTCATGCCAGCATTGCCGGGTACTTCTGGTGTGTTGAGGCAAAGAAAACCAAGTATTTCAAGTCTGTAGTTGATTGTGACAACAACAACACCTTGTCTCACAAGGAACTCAGGACCATATATGTCATCGTCACTGCCACCACACATGAAGGCTCCTCCGTGTATCCAGAACATGACAGGGAGAGGCTTGTCAGATTTGACCTCTGGTGTGTATACATTAAGATATAAGCAGTCCTCTGAACCTATTCTACCGGTTTTTGTGAACATGTCGTATTGGTAGCATTTCGGTCCGAACGCCTTGGCGGTGCGAACTCCTTCCCATGGCTTTGGTGGCTGCGGTGCCTTTGAATAAAAAATAGAATAGTAAGTAGTAGTAGTAGTGAATAATGTATATATCTTTGTTATGTACACCATATAAATTACAGGCATAAATATATAAATTTTACATAAGGTGACACAATGGACGGTCTTATCGCTAAGAGCGATCTTTTAAAGACAACCTTTGGATGGATTAAAAAGTGGAAGGACAGACATACTGTAGGTAGTCTGTGGTGTACTATTCACATAATACAATAAATACAAACATAAAGTATATTATACTAATCTAAATAAATATGTACATATAATAATAAACATGAAACAGGAGCCGGGAAAATATAATGATGATAAATAAAACTATCAAGCTGTGTTTTATAAAACCAACTGTGTAGATATGTTTAGAGTTGATCGCTAATCATGAGCCAGGGGGCCTACTCCGAAGTAGTATCGGCCGAATGTTCGGTCGTTTCCTGCTACGAAGTTAGTATTTGGTTCGGTCGGTCCCGATCCTACACTCCTACACTCTTTCGAATATTGACTATGGCCCCGACCTAACTGAGCCGATCCGAACTTTTTTCGCGTTTTTCATTAATATTCGGTTCGGCCATGTGTCGGTCCGATCCGAACATTCGCACTTTGCACTTCGGAGTAGACCCCCAGGTCTGCGCAAATAGTTTTTATTAACACTTTTTCTAATGACGCGTAGATAAGATTTAATATTTGTAGTTGATTTACTTATAAGAAATGAAGGTCGTGTACATAACTATGTTATAAAAATAGAACAAAATCTATTGTAAACAAGTTACTTTTTAACAGTTCACGACTCATTGTGAATCTATCCATGGTATGTCATTACGCAACAACACTCTCTAATGTAATTGATACATAATTATGTATACAGGATCAAATTAAATTAGCTAGCCAAACTCCGCAGACGTTATGGGTATCAATATCTACATCATGATAAAACAAAAAATAAATTAATTTAATGGTTTCTTTTTTGTGGGGTCATGGACAAACTTTACAAACGTGATGGGTATGGTGGTGGTGGGGGTATGGTGATCAATAACTAAACACGATAAAGCAAAACAGATTTTCACAACTCATACTTCAAGTAAAATCACCACCAGGGGTAGTTAGCTCCCAAAAAAAATCTATCAATTTTTTTTTTAATTTTGTTGAGATATCGATAACCGTCACGGCTGTAGAATTTCACTAGCTAATTTAATTTGACCCGGAATAAGAGCAAATTCCAACGCTAGATAATTTTATCCGCGGAACAGCTTTGAATTTTTTACTTTTTCTTCCATACAAAATCTGGGTTGGAGTGTAGCCTTAGGGGCGCTATGGCGCGAGGACTTAGAAAAATTTTCATTTTTTTTTT
The DNA here is from genome assembly GCA_949629185.1 of Apamea crenata. Taxonomy (NCBI): domain Eukaryota; kingdom Metazoa; phylum Arthropoda; class Insecta; order Lepidoptera; family Noctuidae; genus Apamea; species Apamea crenata. The sequence goes on along the minus strand of OX451365.1, from coordinate 17,082,928 downwards.
TTCGGAAATTTCCCAATTTTATTCCAGTATCGGGTTGACCTTGACCATAGAAACCATTCAGGATCTGAGAAGCATGGCCATATGACGCACCGTTTCCGAGTTAGGAGCTTTCTAATTTTTTTTATTTTGTTACAAAACGCTCTATATTTCCAAAATGGTTGCTCGGATGAAAATCTTTTCTTGAAAGAAATTGTTGCTCTAGTCGAAGACCATGACATTATGTAAAAAAACATGGCGAATTATCGAGAAAAAAAAAATATTTCAAAAAAATTCTAAGTGTCGGTCGATCTTCACCTTGCGTAGTCTTAGGGGCAGAGGACTTAGTAAAATTTTCGGTGATTTTTTTTTTTTACAGATTTCGGTTGTTTTTATTCAGCACCTTATCAACCTTGTCCATAGAAACCATTTAAGCTCTGAGACACATGGTCCTATAACGCACCGTTTCCGAGTTAGGAGCTTTCTAATTTTTTTATTTTTTTACAAAACGCTATATATTTCCAAAATGGTTGCTCGGATGAAAATCTTTTCTGGAAATAAATTGTTGCTCTAGTCGAAGACCATGACATTATGTAAAAAAACCCGCGATCGATTTTACTAAGTCCTCTGCCCCTAAGGGTACGCAAGGTGAAAGATCGACCGACACTTAGAATTTTTTTCAAATATTTTTTTTTTCTCGATAATTCGCCATATTTTTTTACATAATGTCATGGTTTTCGACTAGAGCAACAATATCTTTCCAGAAAAGATTTTCATCCGAGTTACCATTTTGGAAATATAGAGCGTTTCGTAAAAAAATAAAAAAATAGAAAGCTCCTAACTCGGAAACGGTGCGTCGTAGGACCATGTGTCTCGGAGCTTAAATGGTTTCTATGGATAAGTTTGATAAGGTGCTGCAATAAAACTGGCCGAAATCTGTAAAAAAAAAATCTCCGAAAATTTAACTAAGTCCTCTGCCCCTAAGACTACGCAAGGTGAAGATCGACCGACACTTGAATTTTTTTGAAATATTTTTTTTTTCTCGATAATTCGCCATGTTTTTTTACATAATGTCATGGTCTTCCACTAGAGCAACAATTTATTTCCAGAAAAGATTTTCATCCGAGCAACCATTTTGGAAATATATAGCGTTTTGTAAAAAAATAAAAAAAATTGAAAGCTCCTAACTCGGAAACGGTGCGTCGTATGGCCATGCTTCTCAGATCCTAAATGGTTTCTATGGTCAAGGTTAACCCGAAAGTGCAATAAAAAATTCAAATTTTAGAAAAAAAAAACCGAAAAATTTACAAGTCCCAAAAATTTTTTTTTTTGAAATTTTTTTTTTGTATGTTTTCTTTGCTGCTTATAGTGCCCCTAAGCGTATACTCCAACTCCTAAAACTCCGCCCCTAAGATGACCCACTGACCTTCAAACGTCAATTTTTAACCGACGATTAAAAATTATACTTACATACAAGACATTATACTTACAGATAAATACTATTTAATTGTTACTAAACTAAATAACATCTATAAGTGAAAACAATCCATGAATATGACAGTAAAGCTATTGAGTGAATCAACCAAATAAAATAGAGTGATAAAAACACCATATATTGTACATTCCCTAGATACTGGATTAAACGTGTTATAACGGTGTCACTTAAAGAAGGCAAGAGCCACTTGTACTCCCCGTCATTGTATTTTTTTTTTGTACTGGACCATACCTGGGAATCTTCTGGTTCTCCTTCTTCATATTGAAGGTCAAAATTCCAACTTTACTGACGTTTTTTTACTAAAACAAATTTTTGATATTTGATATAATAGTATTTTATATTACTGTACCGTTGCATGCACCCACAAACACAATGTTTTGCGTGTGTTCTTTTTACACTCTGTAGTTAAATACGATAGATATAATTATTTTATTTTTATAACATGTACCTTGAACCGGAAGTCTCCTACGGGCGGCTGTGCGTACGGGATGCCCTTGAAGCTGCAGTACGTGCCGCCGTACTCATTCTTCACCAGCTCGCCCTCCAGCAACCCCTCATTCACCCGCACTTGCACCATCTTTAGAGCTTTAATACAACCGTCCGCAACCTCGCGACGCCTCAACAGAACTAACCGCTAGGAGTGTAGTGTGGAAATAACGTCTGACACGTCCGACTAGGATAAAAACACGATTATCGCTTTTTTCCCTTAATCCATTACAGCTCTTATTGCTATGCTTTTAAGATAAAAAATTGAACGTGATTATTTTATCATAATTCGTAGAAAAACTTCGGATCAATTCATCAAACAATTCGGAATAATTTTGAATTTTTGACAGTTCAATCAGCCCTAAGTCTATGATGTGTGACGCGCTTGTGTATTTACTTGAAGGGAAACTTAGCATGCGTTCGCACGGACAGAAAAATATTGCGGCGGGAGTTCATCTTGCACTGGATTTTCAACTCTCGTTGTTGAGCCGAGCATTGAGAATCCAATAGAGCGCATCCCAGCGCGTCAAAAAGACACTTTGTTGGATTTTGAGCTCTCAGCGCTAAGCAAAGTGACTAGTACCCACACAGACGAATTTAATCAAATTCTATTTATCATCCTAATCCTATGGACCCCTCCACAGAACAACAAATTATACCGTGGGCCCCTTACAAGGTGGACCAACGACCTATGAAGGTCACGAGGGGTTCTATTTACAGCAAGTGACGTGCCTTTGCCGATATGATGAAGATAAATTCGGCAATAATCAGATTAAGTATTACAAAACATTATAGTGGAGTGATTTAAAACATAATACGAGTATATGTAGAAATACCTATATATATTCAAATTCATTTATTGTTTGGGTTTGTTGTGGAAAAACAGTTCTTACCATAATAATATATCGATCGCTGTAACATACCGCTAGGGTGAACTATATCTAGTACTCATTCAAAATCCATTTTATCATTGATGTCAAAATACATTATTATCAATTAATATTACTCATGCCATAAAATTCAAAGTCTGACTGACTGACTGATACATCAACGCACAGCCTAAGCCACTGGTCCTAGAGACATGAAATTTGGAGGGTGTGTTTTTCGTGAAGAGTAGGTATCCACTAAGAAAGGGTTTTTCGAAATTCCACCACTTTTTTTTTTTTTTTTTTGGATGGGAAATCATCAAATGACCCCTCCCGCTCTGGGTGGAGCGGAAGGGAGTGTCAGACTTTTACTGACTAAAACCCATCCGTGTTCCTTCCTTAGCCCTTTCTGTTCCAGGGCAGCGGTTAACCTTTCGGAAAATCCCGCCGCCCCGGCAGGCTTCGGCCCTATGGGGCCCCGTCCTCTGCTGACATTTTCTCTTTGAGGCGCGCGTGGAACACAACGCGCCGTCCGGCACGGGCCTGGTCCTGATCGGACGGTGAGCTACCCATTACTCACCGCCCGCAGGCCCGCGCCTACGGTGGCCGGGAGTCGTCACGCGGCTCCCGACGCCCGGAGCGTCTCCCGCGGCGGCTGAGGCGTGAGGTTCTTTCCCTCAGCCTCTCAGCCACCTCCTTCGCTAGCATGACTGCTTCGCAGAAGGAGGTGACTGCCTCCCACTCCCTCTCGCCCCGGACCATGGCTTGCACCAGGGCCGGACGCGAGAGGTCGCTGCCGTTGCCGATCGCCTCTACGAGGACACGACGGGGCTCCGCCCAAGCAGGGCAGACCGCCACCGTATAGATAGAATTCCAACCCTAAGAGGGTGATTTAGGGAGTTTGTTTACATTCAACCAGTTTATTATATCTCTAAGAGATTTGTTAATATTTGTTTCATAATCATCTTATTGGCCTTTAGTAAAAATAGCTGTGCTATCATCTACAAACAGTATTAGTTCCTGTCTTATGGATTTGGATAAATCGTTTACGTAAATGGTGAACAAAAGTGGTCCCAATATACTTTCCTGGGGTACTCCATGTTGAACAATTCTGGAATTCGACTTATATGTTTGTTCATGATTTGTGTCATTTGTTATTCTAGTTGTTTGCGTTACTTGTAATCTGTTTGCTGAATATGATTTTAAAAGATATAATGCAACTCCTCTTACCCCATAATTTTTAATTTATTAAGAAGTATTTGATGATCCACATAATCAAATGTCGTTTTCATGTCCATGTAGATCGCACTTGTTTTAAAAAATTTAAGAGAGCGGTACTTGTACACCTACCCTTACGAAACCCGAATTGCCACTCCCGGCCACCATAGGCGCGGGCTTGCGGGCGGCGAGCAATGGGCAGCTCGCCGCCCGGTAAGGACCAGGCCCGGATCGACGGCGCGTTGTGTTCCATGCGCGCCTCAAAGAGATGTCAGCACGAACTGACGGGGTCCGCTAGGGCCGATGCCTGCCAGGGCCGATGCCTGCCAGGGCCGCGGGTTGTTCGAAAGAGATACCGTGGCCCCTAGCACCACAGGCAACTGAAGGAACACGGGTGGGTTTTAGTCAGTAAAAGTCTGACACGCCCTTCCGCTCAGCCCAGAGCGAGAGAGGTCATTTGATGACTTCCCATCCAAAAAAAAAAAAAGTAACTGTACAAGTTATTATAGATAACCTTTTCAATTTTTTTTGCAATAACTGGTATTAATGCAATTGGCTTGTAAAACTTCAACTCTTTTCTATCTTCTTTTTTGAACACAGGAGTTACGAGTGTTAATTTTAATTTTGAAGGAAACACCCCATGCTCAAGTGTTTATTATGTGGCTGAGCGCTGGAGAAACGAGATGCGATAGTTTTTTTTTAAATTATTTTTACGTTTATGTCATTGTAACCTGTACTATTCGTATTTTTAAGCATTTTTACAATTTGGTCAACATCTTGTGGATTAGTTGGGTTCATGAAAATAGAATTAGGATTATTATAATAAGTCGGTGTTTTAAGAGCTGTACCATAGTCATTGGGTTTTGGGTTTATATCGTCAATAAAGTAGTTGTTAAAAGCTTGAGCTATATCTGTCGGATTGGTTACTAATTTGTCTTTAAGTTTTATTTGGTTTATTTCTTCGTGTTACTGTCTTGCTATTTTTTATAATTTTTCATATCGCTTTACTTTTGTTATTAGCCGAATTTATATAATAGTTGTTTTGAGATTTTTGAGTAATTTTAATAATAGTTCTTAATCTTGCCGCGTATTCTTTATAGTCAGGCAAACCTGAAATCTTAGGGGTACCTATAAGTATGAAATTGCCGATGTGTACTGAAAAATTGAAATTCGTTTTTTTTTTAATTTAACGTATTTATTTAATCAAAATAATTACCATTATTATCTATACATTTCTGCCATCTAATAGGAAGGTCATTTATGCCTTTGCGATAGAACTCTCGTGATCTAGATTCGACACACTGTGTGAAAGCATTTTGTACTGCCTCCTGAGAAGAAAACTTTTTATCACGTAGAAACGTGTCCAAATCACGAAAAAAATGGTAGTCCGTTGGAGCCAGTTGGAGTTGGTAGTGCATTGGTCTGGCGAATACGGAGGGTGACGAATAGTTTATAATTGCAGTTCCTGTAGAGTTAAAACGGTTTCTCGTGCTGTATGAGGTCTCTCGTTATCATGGAGCAATAATGGTGAAGATCGATTCATGAGTCGGGGCTGTTTCACTGCTAGTTTTGCTATCTTTGTTCGGACTTCGGCACAGTAGACGTCTGCCGTTATTGCTTGACCAGATCGGAGAAAACTATAGTGAATAACACCATGCTGAGACCACCAAACAGTTACCATTACGCTAAGCTTTGCTTTAGGACACTGTTGCGGCGTTTGACCTGGGGTCAGCCATTGCATTTTTCGCTTACGGTTATCGAAAAAATCTACTTTTCATCACAGGTCACAATTCGATCCAATATTCCTTCAACGTTTCAACACGCGTTTCTCAAAAATACCTGAGATTTCCATACATTTTTTCAATTATTTGACATTGATTGTCGCTGAGATAAGACTGCGACTAGATTTTGAACGTTTTAAATTACGAGCATTGACCTTTTAGTCATTCATACACGCGCGCCGCACTGATGCACACTTTACTTTATATTTATTTAAAAAATCTAGAGAGTTATTCTTTTTCAATATCGAAGAGCATGGTGGAACCCTAACAGGAATTAGGTCACTGAGGCGCGAGGTCACAAAATGGGCGCAGCTATGTCATTCGACGGCTTAATGCCGATAAACCACCCCTATCTAGAAGCTTTTTACGGTGCACGTGGAGTTTAATTAAATACTACCATCCTACTAATATTATAAACGTGAAAGTTTGTAAGGATGGATGATTGTTACTCTTTCACGCAAAAACTACTGAACGGATTTGGATGAAATTTGTCACACAGATAGTTAATAACCAGGATTAACACAAACATATAATACTTTTAATCCCGATATTCCCACGGGATCGACACTTATACGAGTGAATACGCGGGGCGCTGCTAGTACGATATATAATCATATATTAGGGGTTAAAGTATGAAATTGCCGATTTGTACTGAAAAATTTAAATTCTTTTTTTTTTTTAATTTAACATATTTATTTAATCAAAATAATTACCATTATTATCTATACATTTCTGCCATCTAATATGAAGGTCATTTATGCCTTTGCGATAGAACTCTCGTGATCTAGATTCGACAAACTGTGTGAAAGCATTTTGTACTGCCTCCTGAGAAGAAAACTTTTTATCACGTAGAAAATTGTCCAAATCACGAAAAAAATGGTAGTCCGTTGGAGCAAGGTCTGGCGAATACGGAGGGTGACGAATGGTTTCTAATTGCAGTTCCTGTAGAGTTAAACGGTGTCTCAAATCATGAGGCACCCATTTCTCATATTTTTTTATTTTATTAATTTGACGCAAATGAGTCAATATTAATATTACCGTGTCAATATTGTTGGTAAGGTAACGTTAAACCATGTCTTCCACGTGGTTCGTTCTTCAAATCAAAATTTCCATCACGAAAGCGTTTAAACCAAAATCGCACGGTGCGTTCATTAGCAGTCCCCTCTCCAAACGCAACATTGATATTGCGAGCTGTTTCTGCCGCGATAGTTCCGCGTCGGAACTCGTATTAAAAAATAACTCGAATTTTCGAAGTATCCATCTTTCTTGTCTAAGCTGAATAAAAAAAAACAATTGAAAGTCGATAATCGAATGTTGCACATTAAAAAAAAAAGAACTCCATAGGTGCCATGTGAAAAAAGTTTCACTCAAAAATCTTAAACCATGGAGGTTCTATGTCAATTCAAAGTGCCTATTAAGATAAAACGGCAATTTCATACTTTAACCCCTATTATATCGTACTAGCAGAGCCCCGCGTACGATATATATGATGAATCGGTGGCTAAATAATAACAGCCGCTCAGGTCGATCGATCAGGTTAAGCTACCGCTTGCCGCGGTTGGTCTGTGGATGGATGACCGTCTTTATATACCGAGACCCCTCCGTGCCTCGGAAAGCACGCTAAGCTGTTGGTCCCGGCTGTCATTCGTTGATCTTTGACCTTTGACAGACGTTACGGATCGTCAGAAGCCGGAAAGTCTGACATAACCAGTCTTACCAAGGTAGTCGCTTTGAAATACTGGTATTCAGCTGCATCCGGTTAGACTGGAAGCCGACCCCATCATAGCTAAGAAAAGGCTAAGCAGATGATGATGATGATATATGATTAACCGGTGTTTACAGTGGTCACCATTCCAAGGCATAAAACTGGCGACCTAATGAATTACTGCACTATTGACGGGAACCCACTCAGAAGAATATTAAGCCTAATTAGAGGAGTTAGCACGAATAATAACTAATTCATAAAATTCGACGAATTTATTAAAATTCTCTATCAACATATTCAGGAGTGAATTCTCTGAAAATATCTTCCCAAAACTTAAACTCTGCATCATCAGGTGCTGATCCTGTTTGCAGTTCGTTACCAATGTTCAAATATTCTTCTTTTTCCACTGTATACGGATTCCATTTCACACCAAGATCATCATTTGGAGTTGGGTCTCTGTAAAATAGATGTATGTAAATTAGTATATTTTTCCAAGACTTACGTCTTGATACGTAAGTCTTGGAAAAATATACTAACTCAACGCAAATCATTCTCGTGGTTGTACTTACCCGTATTTTGCAAAATTTGTCCAAAGCTTAGTCATGTTTTCAATCATTTCGAAAATTTTTGATTTCGTATCGACTTTTTCTTCAATTTTTTCTGCTTTGCTATTGAAAATATAAAACAAATCATCAAGGTGACAAGATATTTCTTTACCACCAGTCACAGCGTTAAGGCCCATGATGCGGCTTGCAATATTTCTTTCAGATTTGCATGTGAATTTATAGAGATAGACACTATTCCTATCTGCGCACGCTTTTGACCATTTTATAATTCCATATACAAACATTTCGAAGGTGTGGAATCGGGCCAATCGTTCCCATTCAGTATTTATACTTCTGTCATACATATAAAACTCTTTGATCTTTTGTCCTGCCTTGATTTGGTTTTTCATCGAAGAATTCAACGCAATATGTTTAGGAGTAAAATAATTGTCTAAATCATTAGCTTGCGCTAACATTTTTGTGTATTCGCCAAACACAAACAATAAAACACCTTCATCTTCAGTATATCCTGTAATAACTTGCACCCCTTCGTGGATACCATTTTTTAAATAGTCAGATACATTGCCGTGAAAGAATCCCTTATTATCTACAAATTGTTTTTCACTAACGATACCCAGATGTAATTCAAAGCCTGCTCGATGTTCTTCTGAGAAAGATAATGGTAATTTTACTCCAACAAGAGCGCCAACTGGTTGAGATTTGAAGAATTCGTAGAGATCTTCAACGTTTTCAGAGTTGTACCCTAGTTGACGTGCTAACGCGAGGGCTCTCAAACGGGGCTCAAACACTTTTGCCCACCAGCAAGTTGTGACTCCACTCTGACAAATCGCTCTCTTAAAAAGTCCTTTAGTCATGGGTGACACTAAATGGTAGCTGACGCTGGCAGCGCCTGCACTCTCGCCAAAAATCGTAATATTATTGGGATCTCCACCAAAATTTGAAATATTTTTATTGACCCATTCTAATGCTGCAACTTGGTCCTTCATACCTGCATTGCCAGGTACTTCCTCTGTATCTAAGCAAAGAAAACCTAGAACTTCAAGTCTATAGTTGATTGTGACCAGTATAACTCCGTGTCTGACGAGGAATTCGGGTGCATACATGTCATCATTGCCGCTACCAGAGTAAAATCCTCCACCGTGAATAAAGAACATTACGGGTAAAGGATCTTTGGGTTTCAAGTCTGGGGTGTAGACGTTGAGGAATAAACAGTCTTCGCTGCAATTTTGAGTGGTTTTCATTAATAAGTCGCCCTGGTAGCATGCTGGACCGAACTCTTTGGCGTTCCGGACTCCTTGCCATGGCTTTGGGGGTTGTGGTGCCTGTAACATTATAATACGATCATTAGAAATTATTTCCAGTTTGTCCAGGCTCACGGACTATCACAGGGAAACCTACAGATTAATAGTATGAGCTTCCTACAATCCACAAAAAATTTGTGGGACAATTCCATTGCCCCACAAAAATAATAAACACTACAGCTGTTGTGATACTGGGCTATCGCATTTAACTTGTTTTGTTGCTATGTGTTTCGGTCGCACGCGCCTCAAACATGTGATTAAAGCCCATACCACTAATGAGATAGTGATATTACAATCAAACAGTGAAGTAAGAGATGAAAAATGAAACACTGTATTTCGAAATTAACTTATCTTAGGTCGTCGCGATTTTTGCAATAATTTACTTTTTAATTTTTGTTTGGACCTATTTTATTTATTTCACTAAGGGCTGATTTTGCTAACGCCAGATAATTTTATCGGAGGAATAATTTTGAATTTTTAACAGTTCTTCCATACAGAATCTGTCAGACGTCAATTTTGTTCCACGAATAAGAGACCGGTATAATAGATGAATAAATATTATTACTCAATTGGCGAATTTCTGACCGATAAGAATTTAAATTGATAATTATGACATCTCTGTATTCCAGACTTGTGCTAAATAATTAATATTTTAAATTTAACTGTATTGACCTTGAACTTGACGAATTTATAATCCAATTTTATTAAACTTGACATTATGTATAGTGTTGCATATTTCAAATTATGTACTGAATTTCATCTTTACATGGTAAACTTATAATATTGATTTAATTGAATGCGTTAATAATATAAATATTAATTAGTATGAAAAATCAGCCCCTAATAGTGTAGTTATATGACAGTTTCTAAATGTATAGGAAAAATAAAATAAATTAAACTTAACTAACTTAATTCAACTCTCAACTCTTTCTTAACTTAACTTTATTTATTAATATAAATTTATTTATTTAAAAATATAAACAGAAAAACATAAGTAACTTATGTTTTTCTGTTTATAATATTGCATAATGTAGCTGTTTGTTGTTCCTATATAATAAAATAAAATTTGGATAGCAAATAGATAATATCTACTATCTATTAGACTTGTACATATTCTGATGCTTTTAGTTTATCTAATAGATAGTACACATTATCTATTTGGATAGATATTTAGCTCATCTAGCAGACTAGATAAGCTGAAATTTATAATAATGTAGGTACCATACATGTTTGGCAATAACATAGTCCATAGCTACTTTTCTTCGAGGGTTAGCCACACGGTCAACAAACACAATCATTCAATCTGTAACCAGTTATGAAGATATATTGAGATAGAATCATACTTTGGACTCTGAATAATTTATTTGCTATGCGATGTTAGATTTACCAAGGCGATAGCATGTAATGCGGAGGAATGAGGAAAATAGGGGGAAGGAGGCTAAAAGAGTAGGGAAAGACCAAAATAACGTAGGATGGACTGTATGAAAGATGATATCGCTAGAAAGGGGGTGACGGGGGGGCACCAAGATGACAACTAATGAAGAACTACGGAAGAAAAAGATGTTGCATCGACCCCAAAAAAATTGAGACAAGTATGATCATGATCATTTTAGATCTACCTTAAACCTAAGGTCTCCTACGGGCGGCTGCGCGTACGGGATGCCCTTGAAGCTGCAGTACGTGCCGCCGTACTCGTTGTGTACCAGCTCGCCCTCCAGAAGCCCCTCATTCACTCTCACTTGCACCATCTTCTACTTAACACCTTTTTCTTAACGAATCTTTGTAACTTCTTAAATTACTTGGGCTACGTTAATCGCACCAAATAACACAGATAGTAACAGCTCACTGAGTCGGAGAGCAAGCGTGGTCGTTAAAGAATTCAAGGTTAACTAATTATTTTGTTTTTTGTTCGATTTCAATTTCGTAAGTATGACTGTGTTGATAGCGCCTGCACAAGTGTACGACTGAACTATTTTTGTGGTGGTTCTTATCTTATGTTTTGCACTCGTATTGTATTTGATGGCAATTATTACAATTTGCGAGCAAATATATATCATATAACATATCATCATTCTCATTTCTCTTTTTTTTCTTTAATTTTATCTGAGAGAGTTCATTGTACGATAAGAAAGAGATAACACATGACAAATTATAGCTGTCGATTGAAAAGAAAAGTAATTGTGTGGAAAAAATTAAAATAAAAGCTTACTGGAGCACGAATTCCAAATTGTTCTTATACGGCGCAAAAAAAAAACTACTCTACCTCTCTCCTACTCTATGACGGTGCATCTAGAACAATAAATTAAAAAAAAATATGTAAATAGTTGAATGTCTAAATCGGTGATTTCACATAGTGTAGAATGAGACTGCATGACGATAGATATAAATTCTCAATAAAAATTATAAATATACTTATATTTTTGTTCAGTTGTGTTATTATATAATATACGTACTAATTTACTTAACATAGACACAGCGGGGTAATTGTGTAACACATGATCAGTAGCAATGGGTTTCATTTTGACATACCAACAACGTTCATTGCGTAATTTACGTTTTTGAGCGGACAATTTTTCCCAACATATGAAGCAATAGATTAGCAATATCCTTCAAAATCATGCAGACTGAGATAGATAGTGTGTTACGCTGTTTTCATAAAATTATCTTCATATTGTACATGATTTGGAGATAAATAATGAACTATATAACATCATTTTCCACGAACTATTTGCACCAGACAACCGTGATACAACTAACTGCTTAAAAATCTTTAAAGAGAGAAAGAAAGAAAAGAAGGAAAATACATTTATTTAGTAAAATATTTTGGAGCGAATTCCCTAAAGATCGTGTCCCAGAATTTAAATTCTTCATGATCCGGTGCTGAGCCCGCTAGCAGTTCGTTGCCTATATCTAAATATTCTTCTTTTTTCACTGTGTAAGGATTCCATCTCACGCCTAGTTCATCGTTTGGAGTTGGATTTCTGAAAAACGGAAACAAATACAATTTTATGAATCTAAAAGATTCTGAATCTTTTTCTATAGGCTATCTAGATCCGGACCAACTTACCCATATTTCGCGAAATTAGTCCAAAGCTTTGTCATGTTATCAATCATTTTGAAAGTTTTAGATTTCATATCGACGTTTCCTTCTGCTGCTCTACTATTGAAAATATAAAACAAATCATCGACATGACAAGAGATTTCTTTACCTCCAGTTGCTTCATCTAACCCCATCAATCGGCTGGCAATATTTCTCTCAGAAATGCAACTGAATTTGAAAAAGTATATTTTGTTCTTGTTTGCACTTGCGCAAATCTTTGCCCACGTAATGATGTCATATTTAAGTACTTCAAAAGAATGGAATCGTGCCAACTTTTCCCAGTCAGCTCTTGGAGTATTGTCATTCATATAGAAATCCTTGATCTTTCGTGCCACCTTTATTTGTTCTTTCACCGGACAATTTAAAGCTATATGTTTAGGAGTAAAATAAGTTATTATTTTATTTGCTTGTGCTAGCATTTTTTCGAATTCAGCAAAGACATAAAGTACGACACCTTCGTCCTCAGTGTAGCCGGTTATAACTTCCACTCCTTCATGAATGCCATTATTTAAATGATCATAAATATTACCATGAAAGAATCATTCATTATCACCAAATTGTTTTTCACTAACAATACCCATATCTACTTAATTCAAAGCCCGCTCGTTGCTCTTCAGAGAATGTTAGTGGTGTTGTTATTTTAACGAGTGCTTCCATTGGTTGAGATTTGAAGTAATCGTAGAGATTTCCATCAGTTTTTGGATCGTACCCCATATGCTCGGCCAACGCAATTGCTCTCTCAAGGGGTTCGATTACTTCTCCCCACCAACAATTTGCAGTTCCACTGTGACAGATAGCTCTCTTGAAAAGTCCTTTTGTCATGGGTGATACCAAGTGATAGCTGACGCTGGCTGCACCTACACTCTCACCAAAAATAGTTATATTCTTTGGATCGCCACCAAAATTAGAAATGTTTCTATTGACCCACTTCAAAGCTTCCACCTGATCCTTCATGCCTGCATTGCCAGGCACTTCTTCTGTATCTAAACAAAGGAAACCCAGCACATCAAGTCTGTAGTTGATTGTGACTAGTATCACGCCTTGTCGAACGAGGAATTCTGGGCCAAACATTTCATCATTTCCGCTGCCGGAGAGATATCCTCCTCCATGTATCCAGAACATTACTGGTAAAGGCTTGGCGGGTTTTAGGTGTGGAGTGTAGACGTTGAGGTACAGACAGTCTTCGCTTCCACGGGGTGGTGTTTTCGTAAACACGTCATACTGATAGCTGATGGGACCAAACTCTTTTGCGCTCCGGACACCATCCCACGGTTTTGGACCGTGGGGTGCCTGCAAATATAATTATTAGAGCATTAGGAATGTTGACGTTAGATATGTCAATATGGATATGATAGTTGATTACATATTTGAAAACGACTAGACTGATGCAAATAAGCCTAATCACGTATGCACGATCAATGTCATGGGAGTCCCAATGACATTGACCTGACATTGATAGGTTTTTATTGTAACAATGTTTTATTGTACATAGATAGATTCCTAACTCAACTTAATATACTCGTGAAACTGATTTAACTCGTAATAAATATGAGCATCGTTAATATTCATAGATGTCAAGATTGTTTTTAGTCACGAATTGGCAAAGTAAATACGAATTTACTGCAGTTTAAAACATTAGAAAACTAAATGCCCCATTAGATAATCACTACCAATAGCTTTTATTTTGACAGTTCAACAACATTCATCGCGTTATTTACGTTGCAGACAAATTTTTCGAAAATATGAAACAATGGTTTAGCAATATCGTTTAAAATGATTCAGATTGTTATTGACAGTGTGTTACGCAATTAGGGTGCTGAGTGCACATTACACATACAGTGCTTTCTCAGTTAATTTACCTTTAATTTGGTATCACAGAGTTCCTTATAGTTCTTGCTATAAGGTTCATAATAGGTTACTGTCAGAGATAAAATTACTGTGAAAGCACTGTAGGTACATTATGCAGAATAATCTAGGTTATATACACCTGTGATCTGCCGGTGTATTCTGCAAAAATCTCACGGTGAGTGCTAAGGTGAAGAGAGCTGTCACTTCATCAACGGAGCTAATCTACAAAATTCTCACCGTGAAAACTTAGGTGAATAGTGTCAGTCCCTAGCAACAGATGAAACGATAGCTCACTTCACCTAAGTTTTCACGGTGAGGTTTTACTGAAGTTCCATCAGACAAACACTTTTTATTTTTTTTAAATTAAATGGGATTTTGTAAGATCGGTATGTAATATTTACCTTGAACCTGAGGTCCCCTAGTGGCGGCTGCGCGTACGGGACGCCCTTGAAGCTGCAGAAAGTGCCGCCGTACTCGTTGTGCACCAACTCTCCCTCCAGTAACCCCTCACTCACTCTCACTTGCACCATCTTTGTACTGCAAATATATTCAATAGGCACACTGTTACAACTTACAAGGATGTTTTGGCGCTCGAATGACGTTGACAGGCAGTCGATGTCAGTAAACAAATGTGCAGTTGGCCTCGTACGAGGCTTTCCGTTTTTATTTTGATTTTACATTAATTTGTTTTATTTTTTTATAAGTTTAGTTTGTGATATTCCTGTGCGAGTCCCAATCAATACATTTCTTTCTTTCAATTGTGTTGTGATATGTATAGAAAAAACAAGATGGCGACGTTAGTTCCGATTTTAACCACGCGCGCAAAATATTCTTGTAGCACTACAACTATAATTCATATAAACACTGAGACAATTTGTATACATTAGAATTTATTTATGTATTTACTTTAATTACATACTACAGTCTAGGACCAATTACAATAACAGGTCTGTTTAGAATATAATTATACGGAGTTCAAAACATTTGCAACACACTGCGATGTATGGTTTTAATTAAATGATGAAGTTATTTTAAACTCACTAGGTGTATGTGCTGTTCTGTTCGCAAGATAACGCACACTGATCACATGAGCGACTTAGTTTGTTTTGTATACCTAGATTTTTATCCCAGTATCAAGATCTGCGATGTAACAGCAATGTTTTTCTGTGGCCCTGTCTTAATTGCCGACCGACAACGTCAGTCAAGGAAAAATATGCATTTTCTGACAGCTATAACGTTATACCATTTTGTATGGCAATGCTTAACCCTTGGGTCACGAGAAGTGTCAACCAGCCGTTTCAAGTACCTTAAAGAGACCATGATCACTCGGACCCCACGGCCCGATATTATTATATAATTAATGTACCTAGCTATGCATAATATTGTAAAACATTTTAAAAGAGTAACTGTGGAGTTGCTTGCCCATTCTTCTCGAGGTCGTAGGTAGTTTTCGTAAGGAAAACTACCTTTTGGAAGGTAGACTAGAATCAATTCTATTTTATTGTAATTTTTGACGCTCAAAAGTACCTTTTATATGCTTTTGCTATGCCCTTTAAATGCTTTTGACTTTGACTTTGTCCAAGGGAAACCCTTGGACAAAGTCAAAGTCAAAAGCATTTATTTTAACCCCAAGTGATTGGTTATTTTCCAAGCTTAGAGTAGATAGGTAATCTACAAAATTACTTTTTGCATAATGTTTTTAGTTCTTACTTTTAACACGAAGCCCAGACTATCGGACATAGGTATATCTATCTACGTACATAGGTATCCATCTACTAACACATAAGCTTAACCCGAAGCTCAGAAACCGCGATCCACTAATTGGAAGTCGGGATGGTGCACATTCCGTGGTTCATCAGTTGTCAACCAAGTTAGTTATGTAAATAATGTAGTGTAATGTAAATGTAATAATAATAAAATAATGCAATCTATTTATTTTTAACTGACTTCAAAAAGAAGGAGGTTCTCAATTCGACTTTATTTGTTTTTATATTCTTGTAGCACTACAACTATAATTCATATAAACACTGAGACAATTTGTATACATTAGAATTTATTTATGTATTTACTTTAATTACATACTACAGTCTAGGACCAATTACAATAACAGGTCTGTTTAGAATATAATTATACGGAGTTCAAAACATTTGCAACACACTGCGATGTATGGTTTTAATTAAATGATGAAGTTATTTTAAACTCACTAGGTGTATGTGCTGTTCTGTTCGCAAGATAACGCACACTGATCACATGAGCGACTTAGTTTGTTTTGTATACCTAGATTTTTATCCCAGTATCAAGATCTGCGATGTAACAGCAATGTTTTTCTGTGGCCCTGTCTTAATTGCCGACCGACAACGTCAGTCAAGGAAAAATATGCATTTTCTGACAGCTATAACGTTATACCATTTTGTATGGCAATGCTTAACCCTTGGGTCACGAGAAGTGTCAACCAGCCGTTTCAAGTACCTTAAAGAGACCATGATCACTCGGACCCCACGGCCCGATATTATTATATAATTAATGTACCTAGCTATGCATAATATTGTAAAACATTTTAAAAGAGTAACTGTGGAGTTGCTTGCCCATTCTTCTCGAGGTCGTAGGTAGTTTTCGTAAGGAAAACTACCTTTTGGAAGGTAGACTAGAATCAATTCTATTTTATTGTAATTTTTGACGCTCAAAAGTACCTTTTATATGCTTTTGCTATGCCCTTTAAATGCTTTTGACTTTGACTTTGTCCAAGGGAAACCCTTGGACAAAGTCAAAGTCAAAAGCATTTATTTTAACCCCAAGTGATTGGTTATTTTCCAAGCTTAGAGTAGATAGGTAATCTACAAAATTACTTTTTGCATAATGTTTTTAGTTCTTACTTTTAACACGAAGCCCAGACTATCGGACATAGGTATATCTATCTACGTACATAGGTATCCATCTACTAACACATAAGCTTAACCCGAAGCTCAGAAACCGCGATCCACTAATTGGAAGTCGGGATGGTGCACATTCCGTGGTTCATCAGTTGTCAACCAAGTTAGTTATGTAAATAATGTAGTGTAATGTAAATGTAATAATAATAAAATAATGCAATCTATTTATTTTTAACTGACTTCAAAAAGAAGGAGGTTCTCAATTCGACTTTATTTGTTTTTATATATGTTATGCGACATCTCTGGCCATTGTGGATCGATTTCGAAAATTCTTGGATACACATTTTATTAACTTTGATTTTTGAGTTAACTTCAATAACACGTATTTTTCAAGTGCATATTGATCATGTTATAATAACTTCCTGTCACTGATTTACCAATTAGTGTTATACGAATTTGTGTGGTGTAGGTACGACAAAAAAGTTAAAAATGAAAACTATTTAAAAAAAAAAAAAAACTGAAAAATTACTTTAATTATTTCGGAAATCAGTGGCGAAAAGCGAAAATGCGGAACTAACGACACCGACGGGATGGAACCACTCTACTACTCTATTGGTAGAGGAAGCCCGCGCGGTAGTTAAAAATAAATTGTACCTATTAACTTTGCTCGAGTACATTATGAGGTAGCTTCAATGACTATGTTTTTATCAACGTCATGTGTGTTGATGGTGTAGTACTCACATAGCAAGTACTAGTACGGTCACCAAAGGAGATAAGTAACCAGGGTCATCGGATATAGTTGAAGTTTTGTCAGAAACCGATGGATATTTTCGAATAAAATTTAATTTAATTAATTTAAAACAAATAGTTCATTTATCAACTTAAATTTCATTCGAAACCATCCGTCGGTTTCTTACTAAACTTCAACTATATCCGACGACCCTGGTTACATACGTAACCCACACTAATTCGTGTACAGTCACCAAAAGAGAACTCCTTTGGTGACTGTACACGTATTAGTGTGGGTTACCACAACAAAAAAGTAAAAAAAAACCATGTTCTAAACACTTTTATACATCGTTATTAGCACAGGAAACAAAATTACTACGTATATTCGACAAATACTGGACGTATATTGGTCGAGCTTCTAATATGTAGGCACTGTTGCAATAGTTAAGTTATTTTTACTTATTTATAGTTTATTAAAAAAATATGGTTTTAAATGTATTTATTATGACACCATACACTTACTGAGGTTGGCACTAACTGGTTTGACAGTGTATCTTTCTCCTTGACCTATGCTCCACGACTAAACGGCCGTGTGCAAGTAGGTACGATAAGCTACGCTATCACAATTACAACTCGTCAATATTCATTACTAGCGCCCCGCGGTTTCACCCGTATAAGTTTTGATTCCGTGGGAATAACGGGATAAAAAGTATCCTATGTGTTATTCCGGGTTATAAACTATCTGTGTGCTTTTCATCCAAATCCGTGCAGTAGTTTTTACGTGAGAAAGTAACAAACATCCATTCATCCTCAGAAACTTTCGCCTTTATAATATTACTAGCTGCGCCCCGCGGTTTCACCCACATAAGTTTCAAACCCGCGGGAATATCCGGGGATGGGTAACCATCTTTACGTACCAAGACCCCTTCGTGCCTGTTATTCATGGATCTTCGACAGTCGTAACGAGAAATTTTCACTAACTCTTTTTAAGTAATGGTAAACCGTTGCTTTAGAAGACTCCATATACCCTCGGCATTGGAAATTTATTGGCGAAAAACGTAGGAAATACTGAATTTCGCGGGCTTCATTCAGATTTACAACTCGAACTCTCAATTCAGAAACCAGGTGTTAGAACGTCTTAAATTATCATAATTAAAACAGCTTAATCATGCAAATCTTCTCTCAATTTATTTATCTCTCCTCTCAAAACGATTAAGGAAAACATCGTGAGGAAACCGGCTTGTCCTAGAACCAAAAATTCGAAGACATGTGACATCCACCAACCCGCACTGGGCCCGCGTGCTGGATTGTGGCCCGCTCCCTACCACAGAGAGGAGGCCTGTGTCCCAGCAGTGGGAACATTATAGGCTGATTATGCTATGTTTGCAATTTTTTTGCCATTTTCTCAATATCCTTTTACCACGTTATGCGTTCACAATATGACACATTTCCATAGACACAACATTGCTCGGCCATAATCAACATGTCCATGCATATTTAGGGGTGGCCAGTGTTTCATAAATTTGAATCTGCGGAGCAATGTGCAGCGCTACGGCCGACACAAATACTCGTAACTATGTATGGAGCCGTTAGCATTGTGGGAAGTGGGAATGCAGCGGCTTTCTGTTTCGATTAGGATGGACCTTTATACTATCCTGCTAATATAATAAACGCGAAAGTTTGTGAGGATGGATGTTTGTTACCCTTTCACGCAATAACTACTGAACGGGTTTTGATGAAACCTTACAGTAATATAGCTTATACATCAGAATAACACATAGGATACTTTTATCCCAAAATTACCACGGGATCGTCACTTATGCGAGTGAAACCGCTAGGCAGCTAGTTAATAATAAAGCTGAGGAGTTTGTTTGTTTGAACGCGTTAATCTCTGGAACCACTAGCCCGAATTGAAAATATATTTTTGCATTTAATAGTCCAGTCTTGGAGGAAGGTTATAGAGTATTTCACATCACGCTACGGCCCTAGGGAGCCGTGCAAAATGAAAAAAAGTCAGAGAAAACGCGAAGCGAACGAAGTAATAGTGCGGGCGGGCGATGCGTTGCTAGGTGGTGGGTCGGGGAATAATCCTATCCTACTAATCCTACTAATATTATAAACGTGAAATTTTCTATGGATGGATGGATTGATGGATGGAAGTTTGTTACTCTTTCACGCAAAAACTACTGAACGGATTTGGATGACATTTGGCACACGGATGGTGTATAACCAGGATTAACTTATAGGATACTCCAGGATTAATATATGGGATACTCCAGGATTAACATATAGGATACTCCAGGATTAACATATAGGATACTTTTTATCGTTACTAGGCGGTGGATCCGGTGGGTCGATAATCCTATCCTACTCCTACTAATAATTTATAAACGTGAAAGTTTATATGGATGGATGTATGGATGTTTGTAACTCTTTCACGCAAAAACTACTGAACGGATTTGGATGTAATTTGGCACACCGATGGTTTATAATCAGGATTAACATACATATTTAATAGACATATACTTTTTATCCCGATATTCCCACAGGATCGAAAATTATGCGGGTGAAACCGCGGGGCGCAGCTAGTAAATTATTCGCGGACGAAGTCGTGGGTAGAAGCTAGTGTAAGGTATACCAGGGATTGTGTTAAATAGGTTGATAGGGTAATGAATGAGGAGGCTTTGTCAATGACGTACCTACACGCTTAAAAACTTAAGTGTTAATTTTGGTACAGCTCGTATGTAGATAAAAAATACAACGTGTTTTTTTTATATCCCATAACTCTAGGGGGTCATTGTACTCATCATTATGAACAACTTTTACTAAGGGACAAAATCCGAAAACGTGAAAAAAAAGTCTGGTGTTCCCTACACTTTGACGAGTTATACGAACATAAATGTAGGGAACAGCTAATTTTTTTTTCGCGCTTTCAGGTTTTATCTCATAGTAAAAGTGTTCATAATGATGAGTACAATGACCCCCTAGTGTTATGGGATATCAAACACACGTTGTATAATGTAAAATGTACATACAGAATGTGGGGTTTTGGATGTGACCTCTAGGTTGGGCAATGAGTGTTAGGTTTCCTCATCAGGAATTTCTCAATAGTAGCCCGGATAGAGCCTGGATTTGTTCCCGGTTAACAATACGGTTAATGGCCGCTCTTAATTGTTACATGGTAAACTTAACTGGCGAAATGAGGATGTACTATACTATAAACCACTACTTACCCTTTCGGCGTTCACAGGCGTGATGATACGTTGTTTTGTTTGCCTAGGTATGTTGTTTTATGTCCACCAAAATATTTTATAATAATAAATACAGAAACATCAACCCACTTTTTCCAATTTAGAGCTGCCCTTTCCTCACGTAAAAATAACTTACGTTACAATAGTTCCATATTCAAGTACGTCGGATGTTGTCGGCTGTCCCCGGAGCGCTGCGCTTTCGTGTCACTCGCGCCCGTCAATCAGCGCCGATTGTTTGAATATGGAGTGCGGAATATTCTTCCAATGTTTCATGTTTAATTGCACGATGTGACTAACGATGGACGGACGGACGTGATGTGCTTCGCGATTTATTGTAATTATAATGTCTTTGTTTGATAAATGGTGTCATTAATGAAGATTTTGCTTAGATGGGTATGCTGGGATGGATCTTTACATACGAAGATCCGCTCCGTGCCTCGAAAAGCATGTTAAGCCGTTGGTCCCGGCTATCATTCGTCGATGAAGTCGTCAGAAGTCCGAAAGTCTGACAACCAGACTTACCAAGGTATCGTATTACTTACTGGGTTGTAGAGGTCAGATAGGCAGTCGCTCGATGTAAAATACTTATATTCAGCTGCATCCGGTTAGACTGGAAGCCAACCCCAACATAGTTGGAAAAACGCTAGGTACATGATGATGATGATTGTAGGATAGGTACCAATTAAGGGGACGAGGACTGCAAGACTAGTTTACGGGCACAAAACAGAGACTAATCCACACAGAGTCGATCTTTGTGATCACTTGCTTGTCGCGTTAATCAAACCATAGACAACTATAAAGCCTCTGCCTCAAAGGCAGGCAAAGGTAACTCTAAACACGAAACCAACCTAGCAAGGTTGATATCAATCGTTCTCTATCTCAATCCACGACCGAGGTATTTAATAACAGTGGAACAGGTATTTGGTGCGGGCGAATATTCAAGGAACGTTTGAATTGCAAACTGTTTCGGGCGGCCAGCGGTTGACGGGGAGGCTGCCAGCCGGCGGCGAGATGTAGTGCATGAGAAATAGCGGAGAATTTACTAAAATGTAGAACTTTATTATGTGAGCCGTGGTGGCCCGGTAACGGCTGCACTTACGAGTGTAGGTCGTAGGTTCAAACCCAGACAGGCGCTTTACTATGTCTAAATTATTTCATTACTACTGCTCTCAAAACGGTAAAGGAAACACAACAAGGTGTTGCAGGTGCTGTATTTTTAAACGACTCAAAAAGGAGGAGATTCTCAATTCGACTGATTTTATTTTTATACATACATGTTACGCGATAGCAATTGTAAATCGATTTCAAAAAATATTTTTTAATTTATTATTATTTATTTTGCTTGGGTAGTTTTTGAGTTAGCTTCAATAATACGTATTTTTAATACATCGATAATCCTACTAATATTATAAACGTGAAAGTTTGTATGGACGGATGGATGGGTATGATGGATGGATGGTTTGTTACTCTTTCACGCCACAGCTACTGAACGGATTTGGATGAAAGGACAGTGACCAAAAGTCGTACCAAAGAGTCTGAAGGTTACTTTCACATAGGATACTTTTTATCCCGATATACCCACGGGATCGACACTTATGCGGGTGAAACCGCGGGGCGCAGCTAGTGTTATAATAACTGCCTGCCACTGATATTTACATAGCAAGTAGTGTTATACTTAAGAATTTGTAGGGTAGAGGTTTTGTTATTTATCGGTCAGGACGCGAAAGAACAAAAATAAAAGATGATGTACGATTAGTCTTTAGGAGACGCCTTAAATAAACGAGAGAGGAGGAGTAGCGAGTAACGGCGGATTTTAACGATGAAACTGAACGCTATCAGGACATCCAAACCGCGTTCAAGAGAGCTGTCAGTGCCATCGTTGTAATGGAATATTGACACTGATAGCTTTTGAACGCAGTTTCATTGGTGTAATTCGCCCTAAATTTTGTTTTAACGACTCTGCAACTTATGGGGGAACGGTCAGGGTAGAACGCGAAATTGAAATTTTCTTGCACGTTTTGTCATTTGCAGGTCAGTGTCACGTTGAATGTTGATTAAAATATGATTCGCTAGCGTAACAAATATGACTTTACAGAATTTCAATAATTAATATCATCAACACAATCCTCTTAGTTCATAATAACCCAGTCCCAATCCATATACCTAATACAAAAATAAGACTGTATTTCGGAGAGTGTGCGCAGGAGCTCCACGACCTGATCCCACCATCGCCCTTTTACTACCGGACTACCAGACGTACTGCAGCGTACCATCCACACTTGGTTGATATCCCGACCTGTCGTACTCAGCGCTCCTCCTCCACATTTGTTATGCGCACAGCCAAAGTGTGGAACTCTCTGCCAGCGACTGCTTTCCCTTCCACATTTAACCCGTCTGCCTTCAAAGCAAGAGTGAACAGGCATCTTCTGGGCACGCTCGTTCCATCATAGACCTCATCCATCGTTTTCCTTCAGGCGTGATTGAGGTCGAGAGCAAGCCCGTTCAGCAATAGTAAAAAATATATAATTCCTTCATGAAATTTGAATTTCGCGGGGTACCTAGCGAGATTTGCAGCATGCCTTCTGCAGTGAATTTTAATTACGTTCTCTCATAGATACTAATGAAGCTAAACTAACAAATATGACTCTAAATGCACTGTAATCCTATTCTATAATTAATATCAATCTACCGACGATAACTTGGACCAAAGCAAAATTGTAATGCGTTCGGTGCTGGCACAAACTTCGTCTGAAATATATAAATTAATTATACACATTTGGTAATTCCTACGAAATTTGTGTATTGTGCAAAAGTTGGCTATTTATTTCCAGATTTCAATAACAGTCTGCTGGTATAACTTATAGGGTTTGTTGAAATTGGTTCGAGGGGAATGGCTTTTCGGTGTTTCTGTCACATGCCCGATTAAGTTTCATTTTGATGTATTGTTTTACGGCTTCGTTTAGTAATTTAATATTTTACCACTTCCTGTACTATTTACTTAGGTTTTCCCGTAGTTTCGCTTCTTGGTAATGGTTTTTTTATGCGCCTTGATGAAAAAACTGCTCCTAAGTACGATTTCTCTTTCTCATCTTTTTATTTATTTATTTATATATTTTGTTATTCTCAAACATACATATTTTGTGGTTTTTTCGATAACTCTTCTCTTATTACTCGCCAAACTTTCGAGTTTGATGTCGAGAAGCGCTTGTTTGACGTTCGAAAAGTGCTCATTCTCAGCCTAATTTGAATAAATGACTTTTGATTTTGACTACTTAAATGCTACCATCTCCAACTCTCTTAAAAACTCATCATCTGCCTAGCTTTTTCCCAACAGTGTTGGGGTTGGCTTCCAGTCTAGCCGGATGCAGCTGGATACCAGTATTTTACATGGAGCGACTACCTATCTGACCTCCACAACCCAGTTACTTGGTAATACTATACCCCTTGGTAAGACTGATTATGTCAGACTTTCGGGCTTCTGACGACCCGTAACGACTGCCAAAGATCACCACACCACGAATGATAACCGGGGCTTAAAGTGCTTTCCGAGGCACGGAGGGGTCTTGGTATGTGAAGATGGTCACCCATCCATGGACCAACCGCGGCAAGCGTAGCTTAACCTGATCGATCGACCCGTGCGGTTGTTATTACTTAGCCACAAGCCCGTGTCTTAAAAACTCTTAAATCAAATTCGTAAACATCAATTTTATCACAATATCTATTTAAAAAATTCTATTTACGTAAAAAACAATGGCTCAAAAGTGCCTTTGATCGCTAGAGCGTCGGCCACCATGTATTATGGGGCACTACGCGACTGAACGCACCAGTACCCAAAGAGACCCCGGGAATAAGGTTCAAAAACTTGCAACATTTTCGTCAACACTCGGCCATGTTGGATCCGTTCGTCTATTTTCGTAGGCGTCTCGGGTAAGTTCGGTAAACAGTGATTGCTGTAGTGGCTTGTGTTTCAAATATGCTTGCTTGGATAGACAAGCAAATAGGCTCTTGATAACGCTCTCGTGCTGTCTATAAATTAATATTTGCTTTTATATTTGTCCATAAATAGTATTTATATACTACTGTGTACATACGTAGTTTCTTCCTAAACAAAACCTACACGTAGAAGAACTGCTATGAAATCAATTTTTACGAGTCTATTATACAGGGTCAAATTAAATTAGCTAGCGAAACTCTGCATATGCGATGGGTATCGATATCTAAACGTAATAAAACAAAAAATGATGAAAAAATATTTTTATGGGGTCATGGACCTCTGTTAGTGTATTTACTTGAAATATCACTTTAAAAAATCAGTTATTTTTGTGTAAACAGACGTGATTGGTATCGATATTTCAACAAGATAAAACATATTTTCTGAACTCGTACTTCAAGTAAAAACACCCCCAGTGGTCTTTGACACCCAAAATAAAACATTAAATATTTTATATTTGTATTTTATCGTGTTTATATATAACCATCACGTCTGCGGAGTTTTGCTAGCTAAGTAAATTTGACCCTTTTTTCCATGGTGGGCGTGACAGTGGGGCATGCCGGACTCTTACCGGCTAATATCACCGCGGTGTTCCACCTCTGCCTATGGCCGAGGGTGTGGGATTCGAATAAGCATTCACCGCTCCCCCGACAGATTTAACCCTGTATATGTATACATTATTATCTACATTACTAGAATGCGTAAATTAACAGATTCACATGAATATATTCTCTTGTTAACCCGTAGCTCTTTAGGATGAAACCATTTATTTACCCATACAATAAGGAAAATAAGAACAAAGCCAGGACCCTAAGGCACAAGATATAGTGGGTGCGTAATTTCGGACCTAATCATTATGAATTGCGCGCCAGCGAGGAATGGTCCCTAATATCGGTAGCAGACTCTACTATACTGGTGATACCGGCGTTCACTCTTTGACACACGACTGTCCACTGCCTGTCTGACTGACTGACACTGCATGACTTTCCTTTCAGTAGGAGTCAAGTCCGTCCCTCGATCTTCGTCCTGGTCTGCCGAGGTGTCGCATAGCATTTAACGCGACCCAATCAGTGGTTCTTTTAGCCCGCAACTCCTTTTTATGTAGATCTATTATTTATGCATAACTATAAGTTTTCCATGATAATACTCGATGAGATTAGCGTACCACCCGCGACTACCGTTGGACAAACAAACCTGATCGGTTGACCACTGAAATTCACTGACGCGTGAAATGAGTTTTGTTCTGGCGGTTATACTATAGACTAGATTCTACCTGCGACTTTGTCCGTTTCTAGTTTGCCCGGTCCTCACCGTCGCATCCCATCGCGTCATACTGACGTCACGCAAATCCTGCATCTCGCAAGCAGAGTTTACCGCCTGCCAGCACTATTACTTCGTATCGGCCTTCCATAAGAACTGGTCTATCAAACGCAATTTTTTTTTTTAATCCGACTATTAATTCCAAAATTTGCGTGTTCAAACAGACAAACTCTTCTGCTTTAGTTTTAGTATAGATATACACAATATATGAGATACATAATACAAGTGCGTAGGCGTGTTATTATTATGATAGGTTGCCCTTATATACTGCGGTAGAATCTACTTTAATATTAATGAATCCGCTTATGGACAGGAATAGAATAGGACATCCCTTGACCTGTGGGTGTCGTAAAATATAAATAATATTATACAAATTGCATTATAACTGTTAAGCTAACAAAATAGCTCTGAAAACGGTGAAGGGAAACAACGTGAGGAAACCGGACAGACAAATAATTTCGAAGACATCTGAAAGCTAATTTACGGGAATTAGCCTAATCAAAGACGTTTAAAATCTAGTCGCAATCTCTCCTCAGCGACAATCAATGTCAAAAATGTAGGAATTTTAGAGTTATTTATGACAGACTAAGACTGAGATCAGACTGTGAAAGTTCTTAAAATTACGAGAACTGACTCTCTGACACCTGTCAACCTGAATTGGGCCCACGTGGTGGATGACGGACTCCACTCCACCCCCACTCTCTCTCACAGCCAGGAGGCATGTGTCCAGCAGTGGAAACGTTATAAGCTTATTTATTTAGCTTACAGCAGATTGGCATCAGAGTCCTCCGATTTGAAAATAACAGGAAGAGTCAAAATCAGTCTTGTTCGTCCTCTTTTACTACACACCTCGAAAGGGCAAAGTAGTCGGGTAACCCAGTACCCTTTGTGAGACGGTCAGTAACATCAAGGCGTTGCTGGCCTTCCTTGAGGAGCTGGAGTGGATCGAATAAACGATTTACCCATCCGTATGCAAAATACGTATACTTATTACCTATTACCTACACACTTCAAGCTCCCTAGTCCTATCCTACTCTTTCCCATCTTCCATTCTAGATTGCTACAAGATCTTTGGCGCCTGAAAGACAACAGGAGGGCGTTGTTGGTTAACATTTGTGAAATTGTCACTGTCATTGTATAATGACAAAACAAGATGACGGCTTTATTTCTGATTTTGGTCACGTGCCAAAATAACCTAGTAGAACGTTATGTATATTAAAAGTTATTTTTGTCATGTTATAATTAATACTTTATGACAATTAATTACAAAATATTTTTTTTTACTAACAGCCCAAGGGTAGTAGAATGCCGAAGATTTCTCACTGTGATACTTCGCGATCGCAGTTTAACTAGCTACCTCGATGTCACCTCCATGTAAAATAAATGCATGCTAATAGACACGCACGCACATGGCAGGCATCGAGGTAAACCCCCAAACAGCCCGCGATGTATCGCAGTGACGATGACGTATCCTTCAGTCCTAAGAGCCCCCTGTTTAGTTAAATATTTCAATTTATTTTCGTTGATATTGCATCCATTTAAGTTACAAGTCATGAGGTGAAAATCTTGGCGAGCGCTACCAATCAGTCACGGGATAAATTACTTTTGTTTAAAGTTTAAACTCCACGTTAAAATACCTCAAAACATAAATAAGGGATGCGTTACACAGGGATATGTCTAACAAAGCAGCTGTAGCAACAATGTACAATTGTACAGGTGTACTAACTCAACTGGGGCTAGCATTAGACCTTTACGAGTATTTCAACCAAGCTACAAGTATACATTTCCTTTTTCTCCGCCTGACGGACGTAATTCAGTTTACTTCTGTTGTTTTTAATTATTCGAACTAAAGTTTCTATACTTTCAGCACTCTACTTGTATACTTGCGTATAAAAGATTTCTTGATATCACCGTTCTGTTTCACTGGGAAACTTTAAAATGGCGTAATAAATAAAAGCTCGGAAACAGGTCCTTGCACCTTCTTCAGTTTCTCTCAAATATTACTAGTATTTTTAGTTCTATGGCACTTAAAATTATGTTCATAATTAATCTGCATTCAACAATAAACATCGAACTCGAAAAAGAATAACGACAAAAGTCATGAGATTTCAAAAGATATTACACGAAAAATTCTCTAAGTTGTTCTGTTTGAACTGGTTAAAACTGGTTGGATCCGGCACGTGCCGGTGTGAACTAGTTACGGATTATTGCAGCGTACGATGTAGGGCGTTTACGGGTGCGCTTTTCTTACAAACTGAAACTTCGTCCTCGAGCTTTTACTTTTAAAACGTATTGCTTTGATAACCGTTCTTGTATGTGAACTTGAGAAAAACAAAGGACATGTAGTTGGTAAACGTACAGTTTTTATATGCTTTTATGCCAGTTAGATAGGTCAACGTTAACCTGAAGAGCATATTTTTTACTCAGTCGTTACTATACGTACATATATATATTCACGCCTTCTTCCCATAAGTGTAGGCAGACAGCAGAAGCTACAGAACGCCACCTGCTACGATCTTTTGTAATATACGGAATAGCTGTACTATATAACCTATGGGAAACCTCATGGACTATACTTTTCGTGCATATTAGCACCAGCCGTGCCAGCAGGGGCTGAGTGTTACGTAATACATTTACAACTGGAACAGCACAAGTTCGTGCTTAGTGTAATAAACGGATTTCAAATCTAATACTAACTCCTTTGTGTGCCAGCCTTTTGTTTAGCTAGTTACCTAATATATTGTTAGTTTTATTTACTCTGTTTGGCCCCCATACCTTGTCCCTACTCCCTACCAAATTGAAAGTTGGTCCAGCGTTTGTTTGAACTATTGAACTAGTTTACCGACTTGTTTACCGCTCGCAAACGTTTTTCAAAACATTGTCGAGTGTATTGTCTGGAAGTTTTTGGTCTGACACGATGGAAAATGGTTTTGATTATTTTTGGTGCACAATATTTTTGCTGTATAGTAGTATTAGTTTGTACTCTTGTTACTTTGACATTTTAGTCTAATTACTTGAAGTATGAGTTAAGAAAATATGTTTTATTGTGTTTAAATATCGATACTAAGCACGTCTGTAAAGATAACACAAAATAAAAGTGAACACACTAATTTCGGCCGATGAACCACAAAAAAAAACCATCAAATGATTTTCTTTTTTATTTTATTATGTTTACATATCGATTCCCATCACGTCTGAGGAGTTTCGCTAGCTAATTTAATTTGACCCAGTATAGGAAGTGGTGAAGGGCGGGGTTTTGGGGGAGTTTCATGAAATTTTGACGTTTAAAAAGTGTTGATTCCCAGCCTTGTTTGAATAAATGACTTTTGTAACTAACACCAACAGGAACGGGACGTAGTCAAATAATGATACAACGATTATACGTAACTGACTTAGAAGTTATATTTCAGTTGAACTACACATACAAAACAATACTTAGCACTAGGTACTTATTAATTTTTCTTATGACCTATCGGTATCGCGTGGAGTCTCTAAAACAATTCCCAAAACCCCGCGACCGCCAAGCGTTCCTTTTCTTCTTTTCCCGCGTTTTTTACATTTTTTGCGGGAAGAAGCGAGTTCTCCGATTGGTTCCCGCGATTTTCGGCAACCAATCACAGAGCGACCATGAATATAGTAAAAGGGTAAAGTTGCCAGTGTAAAATATTAAGACGAATATCAATTAAAATAATTGATTAGCAAAATCAAAATTCACAAACCCTAACACTTTTGATTTTAATTTCTAATCTAGATAAATCCCAATTAAGGCAACCATCATCAACTGATCTTTTACGGATAGGCGGTTCCTAAAGTTCGAAGTTCGAAATAGAAAACATTGATATTTAGGTTTAAATTTTGGCGATGGCATAAAAGCCTAACGTTTTCAATTCTTTTGTGTTATCTCCTCTCAATACACAGTACGTCTATTATTCTCATCTCGAGTGATAGAGAGTAAAACTGATTCACAAACTGGGTCAGCGGTATCGTATTGCCTGGCCTGTCAAAATTTGATGGATCTGCTAACCGAAATCGCGCTATAGTATATATTTATCTATGCATATATTTATCAAAACGCACTTTGTACATCGAAAAACCATTATTACAGCCGATGAAACTTCTAATACCTGTGATATTTAGGCATTATGTATTTGTAGATTGTATTATGAGTTCTGCAGCTTCAATACAATTTCAGTTGCGTCATTGTGTTGTCCCAGCGGAGTGATTGCGTACAGTAGCATGTTCATTTTGACAGTTCAACAAGATTCATTGCGTTATTTAGCAGATTTTTTTTTCGAACATATGCAGCAAAGGACTGATCCGTTGCAGCATAAGTTCGAAAGATTTGATTTTCATTGAAAGTGTAATAAGGGTGTGTGTAATTAGGGTGCTGATTACAGCCATTTTTAACCGACTTCAAAAAAGGAGTAGGTTATATGTTCAATCAACAAACAATCAACTCAGCCTATCGTCGTGATACGTGACTTAGAAAAGTATAACACCGAATATCACGTTCCCGTATGTTTACGAATACGAAACACTTAACAACGAATGCACGCTACCACGAAAAACTTAACACCGTAGCAATGCGACCTCGAATAACTAAATCTCTAATTCACCTATTCGAAACACTTAACAAAGAATGCACGCTACCACTAAAAACTGAACACCGTAGCCATGTGATCTCGAATAACTAAACCTCTAAAAGCCATCGTAAAAAGTCTTCATTCATATAACAATCAACCAAATCAAACATCTGAGAAAAAAATGTCACATTATGTGTCAATCAACCAAATCAGTCGTTTTTCCATGACAATACAATCAACCAAATCAAACATTAAAAAAAAACTAAAAAAAATCAGTTAACGTTTAAAATAGCACAAGTATGCAAGACCATCTAAAAATGTGGTTAAATCCATTGTTTCCTTTTTTTCCAAATGTTTTTTTTAATGTTGTCTTCCCTATTTTCTTTGCTCTTTTGGTTTCTTGAGACTGTGAATTTAATTTTTCTACAATTAACTCTATATGTTTTTGTTCCTTGTTTAATTCTTCAATGGTCTTATATAAATTCCATTTCTTTCTGCCCAATAGGGTGTTCCAGCGGTGGTGCCATGATTCCACTTCATTTTGTGTAATTGGAACAGTGGTGGGATATCGAGCTATTAACCGACCAGACGTTAGGCGGAAACAATGGAGGCACTTTTTGCAAGTTTGTCTTTAATGTTTCGAGGTTTTGAGTAGTCCTTTTCTTATAAGTACCATTGACGTAGTATTTGGAAAACCAATCAGTGACTTTCACTGCATCCTTGGGTAATACTTTTTCTTTTAGTATTTCAAGTCTCAGGTATCTATCTCATCTGGCTTTAAAAAAGCTAACGCGGCCAAATGACGCATTTTGTGAGCAAAGATGTCGATTCTGAGTATTGTTTGGAGAGACCAGTAGACTGGATATGCTTCCAAATATTTTGAGCCACATGGAAGTAACAACACCTGTGTTTAGTTTCAGGAAACGCTTGTTTCGCCGCATTTATTGACGCCTTCTCGAAGTCAGTAATTACTAAGTAAGGTGCAAATTGGTTCCAAATTGATGAATTTTGATGACAATTGAGATGCTCAAAAATAAGCAATAAATTCTCTCATTTTTGTTGGACAGGAACCCAAACACCAATGGTACCACCTTTTGCACGGTATCGTGCACTCCAATTAATCCGTGCACCGTGTAAATTTGATAGAAAACTGTTGGACAGGTACGAAATGTACCATCTAGGATCCAAACTGGTGACAGCTGGAGAAGTCTTATATTTTTAATGTTTGATTTGGTTGATTGTATTGTCATGGAAAAACGATTGATTTGGTTGATTGACACATAATGTGACATTTTTTTCTCAGATGTTTGATTTGGTTGATTGTTATATGAATGAAGACTTTTTACGATGGCTTTTAGAGGTTTAGTTATTCGAGATCACATGGCTACGGTGTTCAGTTTTTCGTGGTAGCGTGCATTCTTTGTTAAGTGTTTCGAATAGGTGAATTAGAGATTTAGTTATTCGAGGTCGCATTGCTACGGTGTTAAGTTTTTCGTGGTAGCGTGCATTCGTTGTTAAGTGTTTCGTATTCGTAAACATACGGGAACGTGATATTCGGTGTTATACTTTTCTAAGTCACGTATCACACTCATCGCAGTCTACTGCTGGACATAAGCCTCTCCCAGGCTGCGCCACAACACCCTGACCTCCGCCTTCCGCATCCAGTCTGTCCCAGCCAACTTCCTTCTTCTTAAATTTTCGATTTTATATAACTTTTTTTATGTATGTTCACCGATATTTTTGTCAATTGTGGAAACATTTGGAAGCTTGCGCGTTTTTATTTATTTTTTTGGAAAAATGTTTTTTATTTTCTTTCGTTTCTGAATTCAATATAAATTGATATCATGATTACAACTCACGAAATCAAAAGAACAAAAGGCCCATTCATGTGCAAGATTGTTTAATGTATTTATAAGAAGTCTTAACAATGTCATAATAAAATAAACTGAATAGCCTGAAGTCACAAATGGCACGCAACAGCTATTTTCCACATTCATTATATCCCCATGTGTGCGTGACCTTGTATTGTTGTATTGAGGGGATCTCTTGTACTTTATAGTATTTGTGTAAGATATTATGGTGTTTGTAATGTAGCATAATGTAATAGTGTGTGTTTGTGTGTGCAGGCGAGCGCGCGCTCGGTCGGCGCTCGAGGCGGGGCGCGGGTGTCCGCGCGGCCGGCGGCTCGCCCAGTTGACAGCATGCTCATCGCGTTCAATGACTCCACCAACCTCACTGATTTGGCGCTCGGCATCGACCTCCCCACCAGCCCCTACAGTCTCGCGCAGAAGATCATCATCGCCATCATAGGCAGCGTCCTATCGGTGCTCACCGTCGTCGGCAACTCCATGGTGATGATCAGCTTCAAGATCGACAAGCAACTGCAAACTATAAGCAACTACTTTTTGTTCTCCCTGGCCGTGGCGGACTTCGCCGTGGGCCTGATCTCGATGCCGCTGTTCACCATGTTCACCATCTACGGGTACTGGCCGCTGGGGCCGCATGTGTGCGACACGTGGCTCGCGCTGGACTATCTCGCATCAAACGCGTCAGTGCTCAACTTGCTCATCATAAGTTTCGATAGGTACTTCAGTGTGACGAGACCGTTGACGTATAGGGCTAAGAGGACTACACGAAGAGCCACGATGATGATAGGCGGGGCGTGGGGGTTCAGTTTGTTGTTGTGGCCGCCGTGGATATACGCGTGGCCGTACATCGACGGCGAGCGGAAAGTGCCACCGCACGAGTGCTTTATTCAGTTCATAGAAACTAACCAGTTCATTACGTTCGGGACAGCGATAGCGGCGTTTTATGTGCCAGTGACTGTCATGTGTATACTGTACTACAGGATATGGAGAGAAACTAAGAAACGGCAGAAAGATCTGCCGAATCTACAGGGAGGGAAGAAACACGACTCGTCGAAGAGATCAAATTCTAGGTGAGTTTTTTATACTTATATATATCATAAAAGTAACTAAGAATTTCATCTATATATGAGTCTAACAATACATTTCTTATATGTTTTTTCGCCATATTGCAATCTATACAATTTTCTTTTGCACATTAATATGTACATCAATCAAAATCAAGAAGGTGGCGTAACATACAGGCATGGTACATTACTTACGGTAAGTAAATAAATATCTTTACTTCGTGTTATCCCATACGTGTCAAGTAAAACATAAAGAGACGCGTAGCTCCCTTTGTGGCCATTCGCACCCTTTTCCATAGAAAGAGTATCGTGTAAAATATGTGTCAGTACACAATATAGGAACATTCTGGCTATATGGATAGCTAGCTATTCGACGAATTCCAGGTTCCATTCATTAACATCTATGGAATTTGTCGAATTATGCCCGGATCGTATTACCTAATTACGAATAGTTTGCTTGTAATTATTATAGTGTTTCTAGTTCTCTCTGCCTATATGCTGTTGGCATAAGGAAGCTGTAGCTCTATGAGCCAACTGTACTTTGAAATTGAAATTAATTAAGCAGATAAAATTAATTTTAATTATTTGATTTCGATGTCCAGCTGGTCTATTCTGAAAAATTTCACCGAGAAAACTTAGGTGAAGTGAGCAGTCATTCCACCAGCCTTTCGATTCCGTAAAAATCTCACCGTGAAAACTCAAGTGAAGTGAGCTTGATGTGAGTTGTCAGTAGTGTCAATCCCTAGCATTATTTGGAATGACAGCTCACTCCACGCTCACTTCACCTAAGTTTTCACGGTGAGATGGTTACAGAATCGCTCGGCAGATGACATAAGTTTATTATTTATTATTGTGTGTGACTTATTGTAATTGAATTGAATTTAGTGGTTTTGTGTATGTCATGTGACTGTATGAGTGTATTTTTTTGTATTATGAGTCAGTGATACTCAAATTAAAATAATTTTATTTATTTTTATAAGTAGAAAACTGGTGCAAATAGCTAAGTTTTCCTGCAGTCCGTTCACATTTATTTTACCTCTGACAGCGGCAACTTAACAGTAACCTTATTGTAACGAAAATAAAGATCACAATAATTTTGACAGACTTGTCAGTACCCAACAACAACCTTATTATACCCTGTCCATTGGGTTAACCGTATTTTGGCAGCTGTCTTAGAACGTAAATACATATTCCAGATTACGTAAAAGTTAACTATAAAATGCGTAATAAAATAAATATATAAACTGCCGTATCTTATTGAATTATCTTATTTATGGCTTTTTACATACGAGTACATTATAATACCGGACGTGTATCAAGTTGCTGCAATCACTAGTTCCGTCTGTTAAAAAACGGTTTATCTAATGGATCCCTGTCCATATACAATGAGAATTAAGACCACTGTGACAGTGATGCAAAATCAGAGGTAAAATAATTGTGAACAAATTGTAGAGAGTGATTCCGACATATTATAAATGCCGTCATGATTTGTAATTTTCACCAGTATTTGACATTAATAAGATGTCAATAATAATTTTAATAGGTTTATGTGTATCTTTGTATTTATAAAATATGAATTCCTCTATTTTCATGATTGCACCGACCACTGTTAGTCTCTGCATCAGCCAAATGTTGACTGGTAGAAAATGCCTAAGGCATTAAGTGCGCCCCTGTATATTTATAATGTGCTTGAAGTATTAAATACATAAGATGGAATTATTTCTTCAGTCAGTAAAAAAAAACTTAGGGGGTCAAAATTTATGGAGCAGCAAATTTTTTATTATATTTAATAAAAAAATTGCTGCTCTATACATTTTTAAATTTTTACGCAGGTTCGTCCAGAATCATGTTCTTGAATCCATGGTAACAGGATGCGCGTCGATGTCCCTACCACCCTGTATACGGCCGGTAATAATAACTAATAAGGCCAGTACTTTATAGGAATGTGTTCCAAAATAGTATGTAATTAGGTTACAAAACTGCATAACTATACGAGTTGGAACTTTGCCCGATAAATGTATGGGGCGTTGCCTATTAAATTGAGCCCTAATTTTTAAATTGGCGAGCTGCCGGCATTTTAAACTAATTCATAATTATGTTTATGATATTGGTATTTATGTCGGTAACTGAGTTATCAAAGTCCTTTGAAATGGATTAAAATTTTAATGTTTAACGGCGGCGATTTTAAACGGATAATTTTAATGGACTTTAGATGGACTTTATCGGAGTAGTGGAAACAATTTTTTTTGTGTCATTTTGAAATATTATCCATAAGATTATATTGCAGAATTGTCTCGTAAATAGGTATGATTATGATGATATCTATGAAATAGTTTGCCAATAAAAAAAAAACTGGTAACATTCAGACGATATTAAATATTTTATACACGTCTGTAGAATGTGTAGAATCATTGTGTGTGCTACAGAGGTAATGATAAAACGTGGGAAATATGTTAACAATATGATGAAAAATGTCAATTATAAGGAAAAAACGTGAGATTCAATTAGCAGTTTAAATAGTATAGTTTTCTTTCGGCATAACGTGCTTTAATGGCCAGCCCCAACAGGGTACTGAAAATGATTGCTGGTAGAGTGGGCTGTCCGTATATGATTCACTATCGTCACTATTGTCAGTCACATATGCCATCGTATCTTGTTGTTTACTAACATTTAGTTGTAAGGACAATGTTACTAACCCTAAATGAGTCTTCGCTCGTTTTTTAATTATAATTTAAATATGAACCTTATATCCTAGTCTACTAATGTTATAAACGCGAAAGTTTGTATTGGATGGATGAATGTTTTTTACTCTTGCACGCAAAAACTTCTTAACGGATTTGGATAAAATTTGGCACACAGATGGTTTATAACCAGGGTTAACACATAGGTTACTTTTTATCCCAAAATTCCCATGGGATCGAAACTTATGCGGGTGAAACCGCGGGGCGTAGCTAGTAAATTAATATTTGGAAGATGTAGAGGTAGGTTAACATGATAAAGTAAATGTCAATGTAATCATAATTTTTTCGCAAAAAAAGTTCATCATTGACCACCTACACAAATTGGAACTACGTAGTAAACGTCCGTTATTATTTCCATAGCTACTTGACAAACATACGCCACGGAGTATTATATATTATTAAATTAATAGGAAAATTTATATATTAGGAAAAGTGAAGACGGAAAAGTGAATAGCAGTGATGAGAGAGGGAGAAACAATAGTTTCCACCATCTATATACAAATAAATAAAATTGACGTGTCTGTTTGTAATGTCAAAATAAAAGCATTTTACTAAATGCATATTAACTTATACCAAACAAAAAACAATGTTTCAATTTTATTGTATGTCTATCTGTCAGTTTGTTCATACTAATCTCCGAAACGGCTGGGCCGATTTTGACGGAACTTTCACTGGCAGATAAGTAATGTTATAAGGAGTAACTTAGGCTACTACTTATTGTCCCGGTAATACGTTCCCGTCCCAACATTAGTCGTCGGGCAGTTACCCACCGGACACGACACCCATCTGGTCGGAGGATTAGGACGAGTCCACCCTTTTCTATGGAGTATGAGTGACATTTACACCCTGTTCCTCACAACTCTATAAGCATAATTATTGTGCGTATTTCAGCTTTCAAACACGTCAAAATATCTTTAATTTTTAATTAAAGTCATTTCATGTTAATCGAAAGTCATTTATTCAAACTAGGCTGAGAATCAGCACTTTTCGAACGTCAAACTTACATAAGACAGTCCCCCAAAACGCGCGCCCTTCACCACTTCCTAGTGCTTAAAACGAAGTGGCCCAACCAACTCCCCAGCAGCACAGCTGTCTGTTCCGTAAGAAAAACTTGCTTCTATACAAGATTTCCACAACCCAGTTACTGGGTAACACGATACCCCTTGGTAAGACTGATTGTCAGACTTTACGCAAGTTTATCCCCAACTTGTTATTTTTTATGTATTTCTGTTCTTTTTTAAGCGTCATGTTTGCCGCAAATAATAAATGTATTTTCTTTCTTTTTTTTCTTCTATTTATTTGGCCAACAGTGCATGAGACAAAAAATACGAAATCAAAAAGTGAAATGCAAAAAACACAATGAAAAACACAGTGTGTGCCTGATCGCTGCGCCAAAAAGGTCAATTTCAGCATTATGCCAGACAGATGTTACAGAAACGTCTAGGACATATTACATTTTTAGAACGGTCAAAAACTCATCGCGAGTAGGGACTACTGTCAGTAGCATTAGTCAGTCGTGTTGTCATTAAATCTTATTTCAGGCTCCGAACTAATCTTATATACGAAGGTGATGAGAGTAGAAAACACCCGTAACTCGTCCGGAACTACGGATTACGTGTTGAAAGAGTATACCTCCTGGTTATTTCTAACGGGTACAGATGGGTGAAACGTAACGTAAAATGTAACAACACAAATAGGTGACTTTTGTTATAACGAAATGAAAAGCACTGGTGGCTCAGTGGTAACGGCCGTGACTTACGAGTTGTAGGTCGTAGATTTGAACCCAGACAGGCGCTTTACTCTGTGTAAAATATTTCATCACCACTGCTCTCAAAACGGTAAAGGAAAACATCATGAGGAAACCGGCATGACCTAGAACCAAGACATGTGACATCTACCAACCCGCCCACGTGGTGGTTTACGGCCCACTCCCTCTCACCGAGAGCAGGCCTATGCCTCAGGAGTGGGAACATTATAAGTTGATTATGCTATGTGTTACATTTCATTCACCAATCTGTACCCGACATTAGCCTTGGATCATTTAGATGATCTAAAGCTTGCTAATGCCTCGAAGCCAT
This sequence comes from Apamea crenata, assembly GCA_949629185.1. Lineage (NCBI taxonomy): Eukaryota > Metazoa > Arthropoda > Insecta > Lepidoptera > Noctuidae > Apamea > Apamea crenata. Next base: position 17,044,091 of record OX451365.1, on the reverse strand, counting down.
TAGCAAGCTTGCACCATTGCAGATGGCACTGACCACAATGGATATGGTGGTCAAATAAAAAAGTCTGCTTCAAATACTTAATATGAATGTATTAGAGAATTTCCAGGCACTTTCTGATTTGTAAGGAAGTCGATCACTTATTTAGAAAGTTAGTAAAAGTTTTACAAAAATCCCCTTTATTCATAAACGTTGCTTAAAGTTAAGCAGTGATTAGCGACTGTTTAACCATACATTTTTGACGTTTAAAAGTTACTTAACTTTAGTCATCGTTTATGAATAAGTGGCAATTACAATTTGTGTTCATACTTTTACTTTTATCAAGATAACTGATAACGTAAAATCTATGGGCGGTTTGTTTACGTAAACACTTCAATTGGATTATCCTCCGTATAAGCACGTATGGATCCTTATACATGCTTATACGTGCTCATTTCTTTTCTCTTTTGACATTCTTTCAGATCTTCCTTCCTTATAATTTTCGACGATGACCGTGAAAATATGTGAAAAGGGTGATATATTATAATTCTGTTTTATCGAACTCCAAGATGAACAAGAAATCTATGACTATGAACAATTGTTTGTTTGTTTGATATAATCTCTGAAACTACTGATCCGATACCAAAAAGTCTTTTACAGGCTACACTACTACCAAATGCCATCATGTCTATGTTTAGAGTACTTTATGGTACAGATCATTCAACCAGTGCCACAAAAAACTTACTATATTTACAAAACACCATCTTTTGATCAATTCAATCTAAACGTCTTACTAAGACCTTGTAAAGTTTTGACAAAATAACCATCGCACGAAAACATTCATTCTTCCCCGCATCACTCCATCACCAGCCGTTGTATAACTCGCCATAATTCTCCATAAGTTTCAATCTCACCATACTCTGATGGATATTAATGGTTCTATGTCTGAACCGACATAGATTCCTCCTGCACCCGTCCAACTAACCGAAATCAATAGTTTACCTTTAAAAGCTTTCATTTGTAAGTTGTAGGCTGATACGAATACTCTGACCCTTTGGAAATAGGTATTTGTAGGGTAGGATTTAAGTTTAAAACTTCGGAAGTAGGGTATCGTAAGCGTATTATAAGGATTAAGTTAAATTGGGAGGAAAGCAAACACAAAATGGGACACTACGGCCCTTTTTCAATGGGTAACTGAGTCTTCTTCATCCCATTTTCATCCGGTAAAATATTTCCGCACGATTATTAGGTTAAGAGAATCATCATTCTCCGCCCGTATCCATTTTTATTTGGGGTCGGCGCAACATGTCTTTTTCTTCCATACTTCTCAACTAGCTGCGCCCCGCGGTTTTACCCGCATAAGTTTCGATCCCGTGGGAAAATCGGGATAAAAAGTATCCTATGTATAATCCTGGTTATAAACTATCTGTGTGCCAAATTTCATTCAAATCCATGTAGCAGTTTTTCCGTGAAAGAGTAACAAACATCCATCCATCCATCCATACAAAATTTCGCGTTTATAATATTATTAGTAGGATTAGTCGCAATCTCGGTAGTCATCCCCCCCCTCCCCCCCTTTCTAACCATACCATCAATCACACAGTCCATTTTTAGGTTAAGAGAATGAACACAAAATAATATTACGACTGTATTCACTGTAGGAGTAATCAGAGATATATGTACAGTACACCTTCATTCGAGTTTAATAGAGAAAAATATCTCAACATGAAATTTATAACCTAAGTAACGCCTAGAAAATATAGAAGGTACTTTTTTCTATTACCAAACACGGAAAATGAATGTTGCAGCTAGCCCCTGCATAAAAGAAACCCAGTATTGCAGCTAGCCCCTGCATAAAAGAAACCCAGTATTATCTTTCGTTTAAGCAATAACGTAGCACAAAGCTAAAGGATCTCCAGAGCGCATATAAGTGATGGAGCAGAAAAGTTGTTATTGTGCATCACAATACGCCTTTGATACAGAAGGCTTCAGAGAACGGACTTAAACGGGCTTACGGGACGCCCCAGTGAGTTGTGTGCTAGGAGGTACATTTTCTTATATTTTATACATAGGAGACGGTATTTTTCTAGACGGCAGATGAGAAACTAACGCTACGTATACTTTGGATTATCTGCATCAAACCAGAATTTAAACATTACACTGAATTTGTATGAACTTATTCGCCATATAAGGTAAATCGAACTTACTCAGAATTGGCATAAACCTTAGGATACATTATAACACTTCGAGATTGGAAATCATTTTAATTTAAGTGCCCACACACGAGTGCGCCCACTTGGTTTTTCGAGATATCGCCAAGCGGTTGGTCGACTCTTCACGTGACCAGACAGGGCTGGTAGGTATATTTTTTGGACAAAGAATCAGCATTGCTATACAACGGGGCAATGCTGCCAGCCTTTTGGGCAATTTTCCTGTTGACAGCGATGCGGACGAATTTTTTGATGCCCTATGATTCTTTCCCTCTTTAATTTTTTTATTAATATGAATGTAAGAACATATTATTATTTTAAGTCTATCAGCTTATATTACATAAATATTATCTTGTTTGAAAATAAACAGTAGTAGGTTAAAAAGTAGTATACATAAGTACCTACGTACTAAGTAATATATACATATATATATATATCTAAAGGCATAAATAGTATAATACTATTTATACATAATATATATAAATAGTAGTACTACGTAATATATACATCGTAGATATATGTTTATGTTTTTCCTAAATCAGTTCTACTTTAGCGGCCACTCTTGCTTAGATAGCAAGAACGTGTGCCAAAATTGCAAACACGCAAGTACTATATTCCCTCCTATATCTTCGAAAATTGGACAGCTTCAAAATTCTCGCTTGCCCGAATATCGGAAAAGTAGGGCGCACGATTCGAATAACCGAACTCCGGTAAGAGAAACGTTGTGTAAATTCAAGGAACGCAAACTTTTTTGAGGTTTATTTAAAATGTTAAAATGTTTTGTTCACTTTGTTCGGAAAACTGCTGTGAATGGTATAAACCGTTGGTTACAGTACACAGTTTTGAATTTTTCACTATTTTTTATTGTTGGTGCACAGGCTTGCGACCAGGGCTTGGAACCGGCACCAAAAGTACGTGCTCTGTACCGGTTCTTGCCATTTCCGTACCTGGGTACCGGTTCCAAACGGTTACCGGTACTCCACCTAATAAGGGGTACCTGAATTGGATACCGGCAGTATCAAATTCAGGTACCCGGCGTAATTCTGAACCAGTTTTTTTAAGTCCATACGTAACATTCGATTCGTGTAAACGATCCTTTCACTTAACAAGCCAAGGATAAAAAACCAGTCACGAGTTTTTGTGTTTTTAGTAAGCTCTAGCAATATTTAAGAAAAAAAGTAAAAATTAACTGACCACCAAGAAAGAAAGACCATGACAGTGTATTTATTTTTCTTCCACCGCCATGAAATATATTTATTTTCCTTTGTGTCACACAAACCACTATTCTTTCTTCGTCTATTTTCTTTGCAACACAATAAATTGCATTTGTTACATAGAAACTGTATCTCAAGTTTGTCCCCAGACATGCTATGTACCTACTGTTAAAGTCTGAACTGTTGGCACACGACAGATTGAGACAGGAGGTTTACTTATTTCACTCCCTAGAATTTCAAAACTTACTATAGTGATAATAAAGACGGATGTCTTATTTCCATGGAAATATAAAAAGAACACGATACCCGTTATGAGTTTATGAATAAAAAAACAATAAAAGTAAAGAAAAGAAAGAGAAAGTATTTATTGTGACTCGTACAGGAAGATTACAAACTAAACTCAACACAATAAAAAACCATATTGTATAAAAAAAAGTAACATAAAGAGAAATGAAACAAAAAATCATATACGAGGCCAAAAGGCCCCTATCTCAGCAAGATGCTGAGTCGCTGTTGTGCGGTGATGATGCTGTGATTTAGGAGTTACGGCTTCGAAAAGACAATTTTTGTCTTACGAAAAGAGCATCGAACTGAGTTCTATTTCTTAGCGTGTCGATGACAATCTAAATGCCAAGAATTCGGCTACGTGTTTGACGCAATCAGTAGCGTCCATCAGTTCCTGTAACGTGCAGACGACAGGACCACAGGATAGGATATTAAGAGTCCCATCGTATGCGGAACAGCACCGCATTTGCACTCCAAGGCGGAGTCGTCTATTTGCTCCAACCTGTTGAGGATCCCACCTGGAAACGAGTTGCCTTGGAGCCTGGGGGTCTACTCCGAAGTGCAAAGTGCGAATGTTCGGATCGGTCCGACACATGGCCGAACCGAATATTATTGAAAAATGCGAAAAAAGTTCGGATCGGCTCAGTTGGGTCGGGACCATAGTCAATATTCGATAGAATGTACTGACCGAACTAAATAGTAACTTCGTAGCAGGAAACGGCCGAACATTCAGCCGATACTACTTCGGAGTAGACCCCCTGGAAGTCTTTAAACAGATTCCGGACCCAGGTTGGGCGATATAAGGAAAACCTGTTCAGATCGAACTGAATAAGTATGATAAGACTGGTTTATATTAATTACTAATTTAAATAACTGTCACGTCGCATATGTATATTCGGAGTCGAAAGGAGACATCACATTTATTTCATCAGCATAATTTTTTGATTGCTTTCATTTGTATTTGTTCCATAGTTTAGCGGGGCGGGGCCAACATGGTTAGAGATAGCACAATTTTTTTGTTTAAGTTTCGAAGGATAAGGGGAGATCCTTGACCAGCAATGGGACACCATGAAAGACTAACAAAAAAAAAAGTGTGCGGTCGGGGGACCGCTGTCAGGAACGAAGTTCCTTAAGCGAGACAAAAGTGTAGATTGAATACGCGTTTTTAATACAGAGCTGTCTAGTATACATTTTTAAAAGTTGTCATGAAGTTGTAGCTATCTTGGATTTTCACTATCGGCTTTAGCGCCCTCGAAAACCATGAAAACTATAGTAGTTAAGTGGTATATGAAAGTCGCACGGAGGGGGTGTAACGACGATTTCTACCAGTTTACACCTACTGGAAGTAATTGAATCCGTATTGAATTTTTGTAATTTCTCCCTCTTTGTAGAAACTATTAGTCGTAGTTACCCTTCTGTAAATCCAGCATCACGTCCTAAGTGCCGGTGTAGTCGGTCGGTCGGGTAGATTCCGCCGCCGTGCGTCCTTTGTGTCGGCACCCCTTTGTGCACTAATGTCTGCCACGGCGACGTTTGACAAGGCATGTGTGAAATGACGATCTTATACGCATCGGGTTCGCTTGTAAATCTGGAAATTAAGATCTTATAGAGTAGTTTATTAAAGGTGCGATAAGTTCGCCCGCTGTTATATGATACGATTCAATTGTGGTTAGCGATAATGTCAATTATGTTAAAAGACTAAAAATAATAATTGATAAAATAAAATATATCATTTTATTTTATGTATTTTATTTTATTTTTTACTCTTACACACGCTGTCTACTACATCTCTATAACTATCATCTATTTAATATTTATCTTTCCTATCGCAGGTATGCTGGAAGAGATTTCTTTAGGAATAAGCATCACCTTTGTACCTATTTTTTCTGTTCTGTTTTTCTTGTCTGTTTATATGTGTGTGTACATAAATGTTAAATAACTGCCGAAATGTGGGTGTACTATAGGTGCACCTCTGCCTAACCCTCCAAGGAATACAGGCGTGATGATAATTAAAATATTTTGGTTAGACTACACCCCGTTTCTAACTTAAGAATTGGAAGTAGAGAGAAGTAGAGACTCCACTTTTGATTCCTTTAAATTTAGCCCGATGATTTCAAAATTTTGCAAAAAAAAGTAAGAAATTTTCAATTCACAAAAGTGGTTCACAAGAAATATTCATTCGATATTGATATACAGTGTGGCGATTAGGTTATCACATAAATTGAAACCACGTATTCTACATAACGTATATTAAACATACACAATTAAAATAATTAATAATAACTAACATTTTAGTCGTGGGACCTTTTTTTCGTTTCAGTATTTACCTTACAACATTAAACTTAATTTGTGTTTACTTAGTAACAATAACATAAAGTTTGTTTTGAATTCTTGATACCATTGCCTCACGTGTGTCTACTTATTATCAAAGATGGTTTATTTCATGACAGTTTTTACGCTAATTATTCTTTTTATTTTTTTTCTCTATTTTTAGTAAAATTTAAATTTTATTATTTTAACAGACTTTTAACAACTTGTAATGACCGTTGTATTATTTAATGTGATAACCTAATCACCACTCTGTATACTTCATAATTATTTCTCGCGATTTTGTCAAACAATGTCGGCTAGTCATGTCTTCTAAAAAAAGGAGTTGGGTATCTAATGCAACGTGTATATTCCGAACTCTACGATCTCCCGCTCGTCAACCCTGCTTATATCCATTGGTATATTCTTACTTCTGAGGGGCAATTATCGTAATTTTAAGAACGTTCACAGTCTGACCTCAGTCTCAATCTGTCAAAAATACTAATTTCCATACATTTTGACAAGTTTTTGACATTTCTTTGTCGCCGAGATGAGACTGCGACTAGATTTTGAACGTTTTAAATTACGAGAATTGGCCTTCTATTGTAATCTCTTCTATATTCTTTCAAGATAGCGACTTAATTAATTTCAGGATAGCGACTTAATTAATAAATCTTGCTGAAGTAATGATGCGAGTTTTGCACCAGTACAATTGTAACAACTTACTTTACAGGCAGCTGTCAACCCCCATGACGTAAGTTTATGTATGTACATACACATACATGCATAAACTTAATCTAATATCGCGAAATGTTCGCCAAAAATGTTAAGCAAGATGAGTTTATGAAAAATTAACTCTAATTCCTACACAATAAAGTTCAGTTTACGCTTCAACTTTAAACATTTTTCACAACTTTTTCAATAGTGCTAGTCACTCTGAAAACCACTTAATTACCATTAAAATAAAGTTGATCTTGGTTTAACTTGTAATAACGTCAATTTGAAACATAAATAAAATATGAATATACGTTTTCTTCCCATGGACGGAGGCATAAACTACAGGACGCCATCTGCAGTGTTCCTTACATACTCCTTTTGCTTCGTTAACGTTCATAAATCAGAGGGGCAATTCTCGTAATTTTAAGAACGTTCACAGTCGGTCAAAAATACCTCTAATTTCCCTACATTTTTGACATTTGTTTGTTGCGGAAATGAGACTACGACTAGATTTGGAACGTTTTAAATTACGAGAATTGGCCTTCTGGTTATACACGCATGCAGGTTGCTGTACTACGAACCTGACCTTTCTGAAGAACATCACTAATAAGGTCACTGCCCTAGGGCGTCTGACGTTTCCACCCACATCTGCCTTGTAACCTTTTGTTAGTCGCCTCTCATTCATCATCTGAACCATCTAAGCAGAGTATGTTTATAGTTTTCTCACTACATGTTCTTTTAAACTGCACCACACATGCTTCGCAAGGAACGCGGCCATTATTGATCTATTATTTTCATAGCTCCTGTATTTCAATATTGTCCGTTGTTGGCTTCACCATTTAATAGCTTTATGAAGATTTTTTGAAGTTTCCCTTTTAGTCTATTAACAATATACACTAAGCCTTCTGCTTCACTACGATATTACCCGAATAAAAAGTATAAGTTTTAAATGTGATCCTTGTAACATCGTGATATTAACCTTAGTTATAGATAGTTCACTGAGTTCTTAGTTCCTTATAGTCAATACTAGCTTTTGCCTGCAACTTCGTCCGCGTAAACTGTCTTGTTCTCCCGACCCTGTCGCATCGCATCGCCCGCCCGCGCTTTTATTTCATTTCGCTTAGCGTTCTTTCTAAGTATTTTTCTTTTTGCTCAGCTGCTAAGGGTCTTATAGTATCATGTAAAATAGCCTATAACCCTTCCTCCAGAGTTGGGCTATAACATGAAAAAAGTTTTTTTCTAATCCGATCGGTGGTTCCAGAGATTAGCGCGTTCAAACTAACAAACACTTCAGCTTTACTATTAGTATTGATTGATTAACCACTGCTTTATTGCACTGGCTAAAGCGCTTCATACATTATTTCGGGCCTTTGAGTCTTATCAAGTCTGAGCAGCAGTGGCTGATAATCAAAATCTAAGACGTTGAAATAGAAGTAACATAAATCGAATCTAATTGCGACACAAAACCTCATTACAAAACCTACCCGTCTGATCCCTTAGTATAGCAAGCACCTCGACAACATAGATCAAACTGTCGCACTTTATCTTAGCTAAGCTCGGTAGCAGTTAGCCGCGTTATGGCCTGCATACGTGCTATAATAATATGCTCTCCTGGTACCCCGCCTGGCTACCAGCCACTTTTATCCTAATATGATGAAGTGGGGGGTGAGCTGGATGGGTTTTTGAGCCTCGAATTATCTGAACGGAGCTTTTTAAAGAGCAAATGGTTTTTCTGTACATAAAAATGTCGTTGTTTTCTTTTTAGGGTAAGTGCAGTACACATTACGAGTATGTTGCGAGGGAAATGCTTCGTATGTAGCTTGGCCCGGTTTTTACGACTTGACAAAACACCGAGATTTTTGTTATTTATTGCAAGCCGTATGCTTGATTGCCGTTGTGTCACCCTATGTTATATTGATACTCTTATATCTAAACTCCGTATGGTGTACATAATAAAGAGAATTCTATTCTATTCTAATGACGAAGTTCCATGCAAACGTTTCTCCCTTATTTAACCCCCTTTGGAGGGTGAATTTTCAAAAATTGCTATAAAGGGTCAAATTAAATTAGCTAGCGAAACTACGCAGATGTGATGAGTAAAACATAAAATAATTGAGATTTTTTTTGGTTCAACGACCGCTGTAAGTCAGCTTTTTGGTTTAAGGTATGAATAACGATTCAATTGTGGTTAGCGATAATGTCAATTATGTTAAAAGACTAAAAATTATAATGATGTAATAATAATAGTGTATTTTATTTTCTTTTTTACTCTTCCACACGCTGTCTACATATCTTTATCTTTCCTATTGCAGGTATGCTGGAAGAGATTTCTTTAGGAATAAGCATCACCTTTGTACCTATTTCTCTGTTCTTTTATGTCTGTTTATATATCTGTGTATATAAATAAATAAATAAAACCCCTACAACATTACTATGAAGAAAAATAATAATTAGGTGGATAGAGACAAAAGTGTACGATTGTATTAAACTAATTCAATATACCATTCTGTTACAAGGTTCGTTCTTAGTTTTTACCTACTGTAAAATTCTTTGTATTTCACACAGAGTACTAGGAATATCTACAGACAAGGTAAAAGTTTCTGTAAATCAGGTCAAACGTCTGGAGATAAACGGGGGCAGTCACTCACCTGTATTTTACATAGGCACATATTCTTGTTAGCACATCAGCTTTCCCAGTTCTAAAGATGCTTATGGGTGGAAGTCATTGCTTAACCTTAGGTGATGTGACGTCATTTGCGGTTTGCCCCTGATATTATGATACTTAATCCTTGCTTACTGATGAAATAATAGCTTTATAGTTGCTGTTACCTGTGACTTTGTTCCCAAGAGAAATAGGACCCCATGTAGACCCCTCAGTTTTGAAAAATCCCTACTAGTGATCCCACCAAAAAACAACATCCTTCCTTTCATTTTCTGTCTTCAACGGTTGAGGTTATGCTGTCTGTCAGTCAGTAAGAAAATCAATCATTGACTGACTCCCTCCCCCACCTCACTTACTGCCTCTCAACGAGAGGAGGCCTTTGTCCCAGCAGTGGGAAGGTTATAGGTTGATTATGACTGATAAACGGACAAAGTCCTAGATAGAACCGTACCTAAAACCACAATAAGCCAAACAAATCTCGTTGAACCCCTGCACCCATATTTCACCCCTTCGAAGATCCAATAAAAATATCTATCGTCTAAGAGCCTTTAAAAATTTCATCGACCGTACACCTCTGGAAGGCGCCCATTTACGGGGGGTGAATGGGGGCCTTCGGGGGGAAACTCCCCCTTTTACGGCGAAGTGAAAGACATTACTCTTGGATGCGCCTGGATTTATGCGCTCAACGACGTCGCTTGATACATATTTGTATGTGGACTTGTGGAGCAATTTAAATTTAATTTTGGGAAGTTCATATTGTTGATTGTTGTGGGTTATTGCTGCTGCGCTGACGAGAGGAGATTGCCTCGTTAAGCTTCTCTGAAAACGAATTTTAACAGTATAAATTGCCAGTTGGTACTCAATTTTGTTAATAGTTTTGTGTAAAAATCCCCGAAGCTGGTAGTTTAATTGGGCTAATTGCACTGCTAACAATACTATTGTTATCATCAATCATACAGATGGTAAGTGCTATTGTTCCACGCAACTTAGTGCGGTTTGGTTGCCCGTTGTGCAATCTGCAAATGAAAATCAAATACAGACAGCACAGTAATGAGATATCATTTAACAATACCACAACTCAAGTGGACATACAGAACTGGAGTACTGCCTACTTATGACAGTACAGTACATGTGTAAGGAAATTCCGATCTAATCAAGCCGCGTACGCACGAACGAACAAAAACATGGTGAACACGATCATCGAACACTTTGTTCGCACGTGCGTACCACTAACGAACATCAAACACTGTGTTAGTTAGTGGTACGCACGTGCGAACAAAGTGTTCGATGTTCGTGATCGCCATGTTTTTGTTCGTTCGTGCGTACGTGGATTCAGAATTTCTGTTTAATTTGCATTCAGTGAAAAATAGATCATCATCATCTGACTAGCCTTTTCCCAACTATGTTGGGGTCGGCTACCAGTCTGACCGTATGCAGCTGAATACCAGTATTTTACATGAAGCGACTACCTATCTGACCTCTACAACCCAGTTATTGGTAATACGATACTCCTTCGTAAGACTGGTTGTCAGACTTTCGGGCTTCTGACGACCTGTAACGACTGTCAAATATCCACGAATGACAGCCGGGACCAACGGCTTAACGTGCTTTCCGAGGCACGGAGGGGTCTTGGTATGTAAAGATGGTCACCCATCCACGGTTTACTGTGTGCTCAAACGTAGTTGATCAGAAGGCCAATTCCCGTAATTAAAAACGTTAGAACGTTTTTCTCTAGTCGCAATCTCATCTCAGCGACAATCAATGTCAAAAACTTGTCAAAAATGTAGGGAAATTAGAGGTATTTTTGACAGATTGAGACTGAAATCAGACTGTGAACGTAATTAAATTACAAGAATTGCCCCTCTGATCATGGCACATGGCACACTTACAATGTAGGACAGCGTTTTGAATATGTACATATTCAAAACACTGTCCTACATTGTAAGTCAAACCGTCAGATCATAACATACGTTGTTTACAGCCAACGGAATGGACCCGCCCCTTAATAGCTCTTTAGCAACTCGCCGGCTGCGTGTGAGTGAGGCCGAGGGGTGTCATGGCTCAAATATATATCTTAGAGTATAAGGCTGTCTGTCTCCTGCAGTTTGTTCCAAAGTTCTGTTGAGTAAGGAGGTTGTGTAGGTACCTTACAGAGGCTTGATTTCTAGGAATTATGGTCTGCGTAATTTATACTCCATTTACAACTACTTACAACTTTTTTAACAGCGCGTAGTGTTTTATTTGTTAGTTTAATTTTTCCCCACATATACACACATACGAGTACCATGGCGTCTGAATGTATTTAATGCTTATTGCTTATTTTAATTCATTTTATTTGTATTTTTATCGTGCTTGCTACTTAGTTGTTAGTGATCCTAAGATTTCTATTATCTTCTCTGTGTCTACTCGTGAGAACCTGTAATTGGCTCTGTGTCGCTTATACAATTGTTATTAATTTGGTTTAGCTGTTGGTTCTCCTACTTATAAATAAATAAAAAAATAAATTTTTACAGCATTAGATAAATAATTGCGCAATTTATTTCATCACCACTGCTCTCAAAACGGTGAAGGAAAACATCGTGAGGAAACCGGCGTGTTCTGTAAAGAACCAAAAATTCGAAGGCATGTGACATCTACGAACTCGCACTGGGCCCGCGTGTGATTTACGGCTCACTCCCTCTCACAGAGAGTAGACCTGTGTCCCAGCAGTAGGAACATTATACGCTGATTATGTTAGACGAATAATGGCTGAGTTTATTTGAATTTTTGACAATTCTTCCATATAAAAACAGTCAGATGTCAGTGTTGTGAAAAATCAGCCCTAAATGAAGTTTTTTTATAGGTATTTGATAGATTATGGGCAAATTAAACCAGGATTGAATAATGAACAGTCCATTTTAATAAATGGACTGTTAATTATTCCCGAAACAAGAAAGAAATTGGCAGCCATTTTAGTATAGCATGACAAAGTAAGAAGTTGCAGGAGAGACGCCACCTAGTGGCTGACTGATACAACATAAAATGACAATATAAACTGTTTGGTTTATATAACAGCTACTCTTAAACTAACTTTCTTTACCCAAAGATTTGGTTAGTAGGTACATCTGCAGGCATAATGTGGACAGGTATTCTAACTAACGACCTGTCGTACAAAATGATGCCTTATATCTATGTGTTTTCTTCTACTATGATGTATATGACTATTACATAAGTTTTGAGCAGACTGAATATCATTATATGTTTAATGTTACAGCAAAGTATTTTCCTACACATTCATATAATGGAAGTAGTGAAGCTAATGTGGGCTATAGACAATTATGATTCTGGCACATTAAGGCGATACTTTTTTATACTATAATTCTCGTATCTTTTCAGTTATGAATGTAACTTACCTACCAACACATTACAGCCACTTTAGTAATGTAATTTTTTATTCTACATACTTTGTTACAAGTATTAAGATGTCTACTGGCTAACGAGCTAGTTATAGTTAACGGGCGATTCTGTAACCATCTCACCGTGAAAGCTTAGGTGAAGAGTGAGCGTGGAGTGAGCTGTCATTCCAACTAATGCTAGGGATTGACACTATTGACAGCTGACTCTAAGCTCACTTCACCTAACTTTTCACTGTAAATTTTTTACATAATCGATCGGCTGTTGTTGCAAAAGCAAAAATTTTATTTAGTCATTTAATTCGAGCAACAAGACTTATAGTGTTAGTAATAATGTAGGTACTTACAAACTATACAAAGACAAAAACAAAACCAAAAATAGATTGTGACATCATTGCTGCAAGGCATTGCTGACAGGCCCAGCCGAAACCTTGCAGCAGTGGTTCACGAACTCACAATCAGGCCTGCTAGCCAGCTCATAGATAGGATGATGTTGGAGCTGCCCCACACCCTACGGACCAAGGATGCGGAACGTTTCCGCATCACCGAAAAAAGAAACGAGGAAAGATTTAATGTTGATTATTGGTCGCTTAGCAACAAGATTGGCGCTCGATGACCTAGATGATCGAACTGTGCACCCTTTTCTTTTCCCGAGCCAAAAAATCGTAACTAATATTATAAAAGCGAAAGTAAGTTTGTTTGTTTGTTACCTTTTCAAGCCTAATCCACTGAACCGATCATCATGAAATTTTGTATATAGGTACGTTGGCAGGGGTATAGAAACTTTCTATACCCCTGACAACGTACATATATGCAAAATTTGAAAGAATGAAAGATACCCTATGTCCCTTTCTATTAGAAAGGGACATAGGGTATCTTTCATCCAGAAAAAAAACTGTTCCCGAGGAAAAGAATAATAACTTTCGACGGCTACAATTGCTTTAAGACGCTAGATGGCGCTACACGTCTTTCGAATCATGATTGAAATATAACCCGACTTTCTGAGCAGTATTCAAACAAAGCCTTGCATGAATTCACGATAGTATTTCAATCATTAATATGATGCTTTTAATAGGATTTGGATGTATTGGCACACATATGTATAGTTTATTATAACCTGGATTAACAGGATAGGATAATTTTTATCCCGGTATTACCGGGATAAAAAATTCCGTGGGATAATTTCCGACCTGTACGCGGGGGAAGCCGCGGGAAAAAGCTAGTATCTACATAACTGAAGCCTATTCTATCTATTCCACACAGAGGCCGACTCGCATTATCCTCTTCTTATTTATTCGTGAGGCCTCTAACATAATATACCTACCCACAACAAAGACGCTCACCTTTCACAAAGTCCTCACATTTCTTACATTATTCGGGCCCTTCAAAGGGACAAACATCTGTCGATATTCTAAATTAACTCCATATCAATGGAGCGGACCCGGTCCTTTTGCGCCTAAATAAAAATACACCCTTTAATAGGATCCACCGTATTTTTTGGGATCCGTACCTTAAAAGGATAATGGAACCGTTATAAGATTACTTCTGTATCCATGTGTACGTCTGTCACAGAGAATTTTCTGGGAAACTGCGTGACGTTAAATGTCAAGATGCAAGATCTAATAATGTACACATAAGCTGATACTCGTAATAGAAAGTTATGAAGTATTTTTTATGGGAGGTAGTATGACCCTACGTAAAAATATTTTCGTAAATCTATTAATCATCAATGCCTGATTTTTTAATAGTCACATAATTTTTCCTAACGAATTAATATTGCGCTAATGCTGTTGCTGCTAATGCTTATTTCTATAAAAAAAGCTGTCAAAAGCTTTTTTTATAGAAATTATGACAAACTGTAAATCTAAAACTTGTCTCATTATTAAAAAATCAACCCTTTGAGGAATAAGAATCGTTGATTTGTTCAAAATATACAGACATTTAATTACTGTGCTGATTCACTATAAATACACTTTATTCTATGATCAGATATTGAACATCTGTGTCTGAACTACATAGATATAAACTGTATATATAGTGTATTTGCTCCCCTGACCTTCTAGGATTTTGAACTCAAAAGTTTGTCATTGTTACAGTTAACTTAACATTAGAAAATTTGCCATAATTGGTCAGAACTTTCGTAGTTTCTGAAAACATGACAAGTTCTGGTATGGAACCCGAACCCGAACTCGCTCTGCTTACACTTACCTGCCCTTTGGTCCTGTGATGTAATATTTAATAAGGTGTAAAAGTCTCGTTTAAGTAACCGGTACTAAAGCTGGATATAGATGATTTTCTCGTGAGAAGAGTATCCTACTATCCTATACTACCAATATAATACCTATATATTAATGTTATAAACGCGAAATTGGTGAGGACGGATGGATGGATGGATGTTTTTCTCTTTCACGCAAAAACTACTGAACGGATTTTGATGAAAATTTACAGTAATATAGCTTATACAGTAGAATAACACAAAAAAATACTTTTTATTCCGATATTCCTACGGGATCGACACTTATGTGGGAGAAACCGTGGGGCGCTGCTAGTTTTTTAATAAAGGCAAATTGTAAGCGGATTTTGGAAATGGCTTGTTTAGCAACTTAAATGTACTGTATTTTTGTTTAACTCAATGCACGACTTTAACTTGAAGCACTCTGAAGTAGGTTTATTTACTGTCATACAACGTTTTGGAGGAGAATGTTATTTATTAAACACATTTATTATGCGCACAAACAAAGTGTGGAACTCTCTGCTAGCGTCTGTGTTCCCTTCCACATTTAACCCGTCTGCCTTCAAAGCAAGAGTGAACAGGCACCTTCTGGGCACGCTCGTTCCATCATAAACCTCATCAATCGCTTTCCATCAGGCTTGATCGAGGTCAAATAGCCATAGGTACTAGCTTTTGCTCGCGGCTTCGTATGCGTGGATGTCGGAAAATATCTCACGGGATCGCACTATTGGGATTAAAAGTACCTTATGTGTTAATGTAGGCTATAAACTATCTGTGTGCAAAACTTCATCCTAATCCGTTCAATCGTTTTTGCGCCAATCCGGAACATACATCTAGACAAACGAACAAAAATTATAAAAATTAAACTAATTTTTGGTATCAGACTCACACACCTCATAGCAATTACTTTTTTTTCAAAAATATTCGACGTACAGTTTTGACTTTGTTACAATTTTATTAAATGTAACGATGTAGATATATAGAAGGTTCGCAAAACAAACACAAAATCGTGCTGAACCTTCATTAAACCCCACAAAGTACTCAAGAAATCGAACTTAAAACTACATCGAAGGCAAATTACACCGACAATGAACGAAGATGGCTACTAAGTGCATCGCCGACAAAGATAGATGATCCCTAATCCCGTGACTTGCGATCCTACCACCCCCTATAAATTCATTGGGGAAATTCCGTTCTCTTACAAATACCGATAGGAATGTATGAGCAAAGTTTAGTTTAGCCGAACATTTGCGTTGACATTCGCAAGGACGCATTTAGGGCACTTGGAAAGTTTATTTATTTATATTTATGACCTTTTCGCCCTAACATGGCCTAGTTGTTAGGGAAGAAGAAGGATTAGTATCAATTTGAGTCACATAAAGTAGCTACCTACTTTAAACAACCTAACGTTTTTTGGTGTTTGAGAAGCCGTCGTAGGCGACGCGTAGTACCGTTGCTACGCACGTAGGCGCAATCCTACGCGCGTAGTCGTGCGGCTACGAGTATCTGCAGCGCGTGCTACGCGCTACGCTATGCGGACTGAACGAACATGAACGCATTCTTACTGATATTAATAATATCCCGGTGTATGTAAATAAGGTCAATATTCAAAGTGAGGTGCGGATGCATGTATAGGCACAAAAAAGGTGATAAAAGATATTCATAAATTCTGAACTAAGTTTACTGATTCCATTTTAGACACTATAATATATGTTTATACAGAGCAAGATTGAAGAGACTTGATGGTTCTTCTCAGAGTAGTCGTATAGGAAACATCGACCTTATCTAGTTTGTAAAATACATTGACCTGTAAGGCTGAATTTAGTGCTCGACAGACGGTAGGCGCTGACATCGGTCGCGTACCGATTTACATGCATATCGGTGCTGCACTATACACGTTCATTTATCGTCAGCATCTTGGTACGTGTTATCACGCACCAAGTTTTGGTTTTGGTACCAGACCAACGTCATAGTAACAATAAATCCAGCCTAACTGCTCACAGAAATAAATATCATCATCATTTAGCATAATCAGTCTGTAATGTTCCCACTGTAGGGACACTGGCCTGCTCTCTGTGAGAGGGAGTGGGCTGTATTCCACCACTCTGGCCCAGTGCGGGTTGGCGGATATCACACGTCTTCGAATAGGACATGCCGGTTTCCTCACGATGTTTTCCTTCACCGTTTTGAGAGCAGTGATGAAGAAATTAACGAACTCACGACCGTAAGTTGGCCCTTAGGGCCGTTGATCATCATCTCTTATCAAACTAAATACAACCTAAATAATTTCCGTAACCTATTAAAAGGTACACAAGCCTAAAAGCTTAAAGCAATTCATGCATTTTACACAGCGGAATTATTTGACATAGCGTTGCAAGCAACTAAAACTATTGCAGAATTCACCAACTACGCTAACATTGAAGAATTAGGGTACGAATTCGCTTGAAATAACACCGATTGACAAGTCAGTTCTGTCGGCCATTCTGTGTTTTATGGCACATATATCAGCCTATCGATTTTGTGGGGTTACGCCGTAAAAAATAACTGTGTGGTGACGGCGGATGTAATACATTTATCCCTACGAAATTCAGGATCAATGTTGTGTGTTTTGACGGTGGAATTTTTATTGTTAGCTATTTGTTTTTGGCGATTGAATTGTTTGCTTGGTTTTCGATAGAAAGCATAACTAGGGTGTACTCGTACCTACAAGGTTTTTATGATGAATGTGAAATAGAATGGAATTACAAGACAAGGTGCGCCGAACTTGAATATGCGGCAGGTTTACACCTTTTATTGCTCTCCAAAAGAGCAGAGGCAGCCCAGTGGTAACGGCCACGACTTACGAGTTGTAGGTCGTAGGTTCGAACCCAGGCATGCGCTTAACTTTGTATAAATAATTTCATCACCACTGCTCCCATAACGGTGAAGGAAAACATCGTGAGGAAACCGGCAAGTCCTAGAACGAATTTTTTTTTTCGTTTTTTCACATTTAAACTCACATATTCAAACAGCCAGACCCGGAACTACTACTTGTAGGCCATACAAATATTTGTTCCGTGCTGGAATCGATCCCGCGACACGCAGCGCAGCAGTCAATCGCTTAACCACTGCGCCAACCGTGCCGTCAAAAATTTGAAGACATCTGACATCTACCTACCCGCGCTGGGCCCGCGCCCAGCAGTTGGAACCTAATGTTTAAAAAACATTTGTGGACTGTAAAAATGGCATTAAAAACAGGTGTAGCATCATTATGCTACACCTGTTTGTAAATAGGACAGGCTGACGATGATGTGTATCACTCTTATTATCACAAAAACAGGTGTAGCATAATGATGCTACACCTGTTTTTAATGCCATTTTTACAGTCCACAAATGTTTTTTAAACATTAGGTAAAATAAATAGTACAGGCTGACGATGATGTGTATCACTCTTATTATCACAAGGTTTCCAAATAAAGTAAAAAGTCACAAAATACAATGTCATGTGAACGTTAAAAATCATCGTGGTACTTCTTATGGTTCACGAGCAAGTTTTTGAGATGAATAAACTGTAGGTACACCAATTTTACTGAAGCAAATTACTGCTGTGAAAGAAAGATCGGAAAACAATTAATATTTCACAAACAACAATCGGAAGCATTTTTTAAAGCATCGTACAATATCATTGCAAACAAAAACCAAAATATTATAAGCCCATTCCATTGACAGTTAAAATTAAGCGCAAATATTTTCAGTTGTGCAATTTGAGCGGAATTTAAATGTACTGTTGATGATCGCTGACAGTGTTCATTCGTGCTGATTACGCGATTTCAGCTTGACGTTACGTGACGTCTAGCTGACGCCGCGACGCGACGCGTTAAAATATTCCATTGTCACGCAATCATGGTTCCGCCGTCACGGCTCGTGTGTTTATTTTTAATAACCGTTCATTTCAATATTGCATTTTCTAAGTAAGGATTAATTAAAAACCCATATATGTAATTAGAAGTTTCTGTGAAAAAATGACATAGTATTTTAGTAGTTTCAGTTTAGTGTCTACAGTTTCCGCAAAAAAATCATCTACTGCTCTTAACGTCATTCAAAGAATAATTAACTGAATACAAAAAAAAAATATTATTGTTAATTATCCTTTAAATGACGTCGGAACAAGATAATTTTTCTGAGAAACGGAAATTTCTGCAGGTATAAACATTCTCCTCTGGCATGCAACTCCATGGATTTATAACAAACTGGCATTTAAATGAAATATTTCGATGCCTTTTCAGTTACATGCATCAAAATTGAATTAAATTGAAGAGCAATTGCCATTGTCACGGCACATCATCCGTTTGTTATTTCCATCGGCAAACACGTACACTGGCTAGTTTACTTCACAAGGACAAAGCAAACAGCACAATGATCGTGCGGCCGTTTGTGTTATTATACGCGTCCACGGGAAATTAACCCATTGTGGTGGCCTGTCACGCTGGCTGAGCGCTAATCGCAATGACGGCGTGCACCGTGTTTTGTTTACCTACAAACACCTTTATAGAATAGTGGTTGTTTAATGATTGTTTAGCAAAGAGGTGAAAGAAAATTTATTTTACTTGATTGTCATACTCCATTGAGATCATATTTAGCTTGCATATGCATTATGGTGCCTATTTTACGCTGAATGAGAGTTAATTGCGATTATAGCGTGCACCGAGTTTGGTTTCTCTAGCACGCACATAGCGTAGTTGTTAGATGTCGGCTTAACTAAGAGGTGGATGAAAATTTCAGTTGATGGTCTTACTCTACTAGTAATCATATTTTAGCCCCTTGCGTCTGTTTGAATTATTATAATAATGTTTAATAATAATTGGTAATCATCGTTTTGCGGAACGGTGTCACGCTGAGTGTGTGCTTGGTAAAGTTTATTGTGAAATATCAAGTTTTGCCAAAATTGTTCACATGAAAAGGTCGATCCCTTTAATATTTGTTAAAACTCGTCTTTCACTGTAGGAATGGATTATCGCATGAAGTTACGCAGCTTCAATCTCGAACGTACCCATTCTGTTCACCAAATCGATGACTGTTATAGTAATATTTCCTTAAGTCTTTAATTGCTGGCTTTAATCCTACAGTCAGCCATACACCTAAATATTTAACGATACTAAAATACCTTAGTTCCATCCATCACTAATTATGATGACATTTTGTACGCAAATTGTATAATTGGAGTACGTAACGGCGCAACATGCGATCTCAAGGGAACTTTAATGAACCCATCGAGCCCCTTTGTTACGCTGACTGTGTATTTATGTCTATAAGTGCGTGTTAATTGGCGTGACAGAGGATATTTTGTTTACCTGTGTGATCATCTAGTGTTAGTAATTGTGTTCAGTGTAGTAATTGTCATAATAGAAGAGTAATCCCAAGGATAAGGCGTGGGAGAGTGTTATGTTCGGAAACAGGAGTATTAGATAGGCGTTACCGTGTTTATCGCGTATAATGATGTTGGGATAGACGATAGATTAAATGTATTAATAGGGCACGTTTATCTTGCGTGGGCCAAGATATTATTAAGCGTATTTTTATAGGAAAGCTCTATAGATAATCGAAATCAGAATGATTCCAAAACAGCACATTAATTATTGCGTAACACGCTATCAATCTGAATAATTTTGATGAATATTGCTAATCCATTGCTTCATATGTTCGGATAATTTGTCTGCTCAAAAACGTAAATAACGCAATGAATGTTGTTGAACTGTCAATATCAAAGCCATTGGTACTGATAGTGTGTTACGCCATTATCCCATTGGTGTAAAAAAAAGCTACAGAAATTCACGTGGTTAGTAGCATTACTTAGAAAATAAAAAAGTGGTGCAACACACACAGTCATTTAAAAAAAAATCACGTGGTTAGTAGCATTACTTAGAAAATAAAAAAGTGGTGCAACACACACCGTCATTAAGAAAAAAAAAAACATAGCAGCAATCTTAGTAAATACTTGTGAGATAAGTAGCATCATTGGTTTATTTTCAGATTTTCAAGACATCATCTTGAAAATCTGAAAATAAACCAATGATCATGCGAATACTAGAAAATGTGCTTGGTTAAGTTTTAATTAAGTACGGAGGAAAGTTTAAGGCCTTAGTTAGACTATAAAAAAAACACTTTTTCAATTACCGTTGTTAGGTTATGTTAAATTAGGATATTTTATTTTACACTTTTCCCTTGCCCGTTGGTATATCTGATTTAGTTATTAACTATGGATGACTTATAGCTAAAACAAACAGAATAAAAAATAGTATGGCAGTGTGACAGCCAATTAAAAGTCACCACTTGTCTTTTAAAAACCGACTGGAAAGAAAGAGTGTGAACAACACAACAGCGCTACCAAAAACCGTAAGACAAAAAAAACAGTATAAAATTCAAGCTTAAACTAAATTCACAATTCTTAATCAATACAAGAATAAAAACCTGAACATACAAAATGACGTTACCGTCACGTGACGTGTGTCGTCTGTATACAAACATTCAACCAAATACTGTCACTATACCTAGCTAGTCGGCTCGTCGGCAAACCCCATAGTCGGCCCATCACTATTACCTATTCAGTTTGTTTGAAAAAAAAAAACACTTTTACAATTTCGATGTTTGGATTTATTTGATAGTTCCAAAATATTCTTATGCTTTAGCAATTCCAGTGTTTTCATTATACCCTGTCCATTAGGCTAACCGTTTTTTGACAGCTGTCTTAGAACGTATACATATTCCAGAGTACGTAAAAGTTAACTTTAAAGTGCATAATAAAATTAATATATAAACTGCCTTATCTTAATGATTTATCTTATTGATGGCTTCTTACGGACATTATAATACCGTACGTGGAACAATCAATGTATTGTGTGTCAAAAAACGGTTTGCATAATGGACAGGGTATAGTTGTCGTATTGACGCCTCCACATTGTATTTTGATCAATAAATCTATCACTATAGGTAAAATGTTTTTTCGAAACTTTCTTCGTCAGTACCAAGTACCAATATCTATACTAATACTAAAGCTGAAGAGTTTGTTTGTTTGTTGGTCTTTTCTTTGAACGCGTTAATCTCTGGAACTACGAATATATAGCCTAATTCTTGAGAAAGGCTTTAGGCTATTTAACATCACGCTAGGACCCTTAGCAGCCGAGCAAAATTAAAAGAGCCAGAAAGAAAAACGCTACGAAAACGCTAATGCTAAACGAAAACGAAGTAATAGCGCGGACGAGCGATGCGATGCGACTGGTTGGAAACAAGAAATTTCACGCGAACTTACTCGTATTTGAGGGCACTACCTTGTGCCCGCAAATACGTCCGCATGAAATGTAATAAAGCTGAAAAGTTTGTTTGTTTGAACGCGCTAATCACTGGGAATACCAGTCGCATTTGGAAAAATCTTTTTGCATTCGATAGCCTAATTCTTGGGAAAGGCTATAGGCTATTTAATATCACGCTACGAGACAAAAAAAGGGTAGAAAAACGCCTAGTGAAATCGAAGTAGCTACCTAATAGCGCAGATGGAAAATGTGGCTAATTTTATTTTGTCTTACGACATCCAAGCGAACGTTGCGCTTAAAAAATATAACGATGGTTTCCAACCGATCAATAGGCTGTCAAGGGTCTCGAAAGTTGGCCGCTAAAATGGCTGATGCATCATTGAGCACGGATCTTGAGAACTCGAGATGTCGACAACTCCAGATATCGAGATTACGGCCGATTCTCACACTCGATATATCGAGAGCCTCCCGGGAATTTCGTGCAGATTATATTCCACTGAGAAGGGTTCATGTTATAAAATAAGCCGCGTTTTGTGCGGTTTTGCGTGTTGCGATTGGTTCTTTTTCTCTGGCATCGACATAAAATAAAAGAGAACTTTTGTTGTAGTAAAGGTACAGTCGATTAACACTGATACTTTTAAACATCATCTTCATTGAAGTGAATATTTCAGCATTTCATATATTATTAGCCTTACGAGTTAATATTCTTTAATTCTGTTCCTATCTTAAAAAAAAAAAATATTTAACTGTCACGCTGATCTCTTGCCGGTCGTATCGGATTGCCGTCCCATCGGACTATGAGAGTGAGGTAAGAGTTTGCGCACACACTTGTGCACTATAATACCTCCCGCGCCGAAGCCTAGTCTACGTTGAGATTGGGTGCCGTGGCGGAAATCAGTCGGAAGGTTATAAATTGTTAAAGCATAACTGCCTATTCATACTATTCGTCAATACACGTGAATACATTCACAAATAATTTGAGTGTACACTGTACAGCATGCATCACCACCGCTCGCAAACGGATCGTTCTATTGACGATACAAGCAAAATAATGAATCGCTTTGAATGAGCGAATTGTATCGATGTGAGGCTGCTAACGAGCACTCCACTCGGTTCTTCGTCAATGGTATTATTGTCTATTGGTAGTGAGGGCCTCGTGGCTAAGTAAAAACAACCGCACGGATTGATTAAAGTTTAAGCTGCTCTTGACGGGGTCGGTTCGTCATGGACCCCCACAAACACGTATAATACAAGAATATTTACGACGGGAAAAGCGTAACCATGCCCTCGCCGATCTGTTATACGAGTGACTGGTGTTGCTGATTCTTATTTAAAATCCTGGACCCTGTCAAGTACATTTATGCTTGGAATTTCTATCCAGACGTATCTGTGGAGAGCATTCGTTCTTACGTTCACAAAAAACACTCAAACAGCAAGACCTTTTTCATAAAAATGCCTGATAACATATATAAAACAACCCACAACTTAACACAACAAACTCAGACACACTCACACACACACACCCTCTCATACTCACTCAGTTATATCTTTAGACATACCTAACAGTTTTATATTGATTTTCCATTGCATTTGTTTGACTTCCTTTTGTCACCCAGCAATTGGCCTCAAATAAATACATCACACCAATAATGGTTCACTTATCGAAATGCGTAGAAGAAGACCGAATCGTTCAAAAATTGTTTCATGAAGAAAACTAAAATTGTTATTTTTGTGTTTTTTCCATACGTCATGTTTTATCACATATAAACGTTTTGTCTTTCTTTTCTTAAAAGGTCGATTACGCCTTGCTTGTTGTGTTGTTTAGCTTCACTAAAGTACCAGCTCTGGCTATCGCAGTCCACTGCTGGACATAGGGCTCTCCCAGGCTGCGCCACAACACTCTGTCCTCCGCCTTCCGCATCCAGTATGTCCCAGCCACCTTACTAAGGGCGTTCCACACTACGCTTGCCAATACACGCACATATGTATGTATGTGTACCTGATGTTAAATATTATTATATTTTTAATTGTATAAGAAGGACTATGTCATTGTGTAACATCAACTAACTGCCTTTAGTTACTCTGTTCCGCTAGTGTAACCATGACTTTGATTTGTTTCTCTCTGAGCGTAATTTAATACAGAAAAACATCATTTTAAATTATCTTAAATATTCCTTAATTTTGGTAATGCTCGTCTAGTGGCCACCACTGATCTTTGAATATGTCTTATCTGCGGATAATGCGACATTACTACTTAAAGTTTTGTTAACCTTATGTATTATAATATGTTGTAGTTGTTTATTATCCCTTAATGAATAAAATCAAATCTTGGCATATTGGATTCGATATTGATTAAATCATGTGTGACGGGAGTCTCTGTTTCAACATGTTCCGGCATTGTATCGCCTGGAATACATCAAAGCCGTTAGATACCTCTATCAATATCAACACCCTTACGGAAGCTTGAACAAAGTAATACCTACTTCCCTAATGACTCGACCACTAGGATAACTTTAGACCGAAACTTCCGTAAGGCAGAGTTTCTAGTGTTATATATACTCTGAACTGAATGGTATAGATAGACTGGGAGTCCGTGTATTCATGCGATGATCTTAACGTTGCTGTTGAGACCTTATAGGAGTTAACTATCTGTTGTCCGCGAATTCGACTGCGGTCCATGATGAAAATTCTATGTTATTCTCTAAGTCATGGGCTACTCATGTGCCAAATTTTATCGAAATCCGTTCAGCCGTTTTAGCGTGAAAGCGTAACAAACAAACTCACTTATGCATTTATAACATTAGTAAGGATTAACAATACTGTTTGTTAATCTTTCAAAAAGATTAAAACATTTCGACTGAATTACCCGGAATGGTTTACATCTATTAAACCAAAATAACCTAAAAAACCATTATCACAGGCTCTACAAACAGAATAATAATTACCGATTGCATTATGCATTCTTTACCTACTATAGGCACGTGTTAAAAAAAAAAGGAAGCAGATTTCAGACCCTTATACTAATCGTATCCAGTCCAATATCACACACGTGACCCCGAAATCTTCAGTAAAAAAGAAAGAAAAGGTATTTATTGCGACTCGTACAGGATTATAAACTAAACTAAACAAAGTTAAAAAAAAACATATTAAGTATATAAAAAAGTAATAAAAGGAAAAATTAAACAGAAAGTCCTATACGAGGTCAAAAGGCTCCTATCTCAGCATGATGCTTCGAAATTTAAAAAATAAATGTCGCATCGCTGTTATTCTTATTGGACTTTTGTGAAAAGTAACAGAGATAACGAGCAGGCCACCTTTGGTGACATGTTGCTAACATGACTTGCAGATGCGTTTTAAAAATATTTTAGTAGCGTTTTCCTATCAAACTTACCGTAATAAGATTCTGTATATAGTATCCTAATGAAATATCCCATCTGGTAAAGTGATTACATCCACGAATCAGAAGTTCGTGGTGCTATAGGTCAGCTTCCTCCAAAATCTACATGGTCCAGATGGAATAGCACAGTACTTGTCTAAAGATGGCTGCAAAAGCAATTTATCTTCAACCTATCTATTACGTCAATCATAATAAAAATATGTATTAAATGTCCAACCAAGTGGAAAACATCTAAAGTACTCCCATTACATAAAAGTGACTTAATATGGATAATATTGGTTTGTAATTAAATGTCATTTAATTACAAGCCAATATTATCGATATTCGGTAAAGCATTTGAATCGGTGCTTTATTTAAAAACAAAACAAACTGCAACGGTGGTTCGCAAGCAGCACGGATTTTTTCCAATTTGCTCAACAGTACATTAACATTACCACACTCTAAGCCAAAAATATTAACAACAAAAAGCAGATCAATGTAGCCTATTTTGATTTCCAGACGGCCTTTGAACGGGTTGACAACGACATACTTTTAAGTAAATGGCAATGAGAGGTTTCTCTGTGACATTTCTAAAATTACGAAGAAGAGTTATTAGAACCAAACAATACATTTTACATAATAAAATGTTGACTCGGAGCGATACCCTGTCACGTCTGGCATACGGTAGGGCACTAACCTCGTACCCCTTCTTTTTCTAGATAATAGCAGTTAACGATCTACCCACATACGAGTATTTAAAACACTCCACAGTTTTAATATACGCTGATTTATGTCAATGTTGCTGTAATAGCTAACTCTAGTCATACGGCCACACATCAATTGGGCATCGACAACATTCACACGTGGAGCGCTATAAACAACTTCTATTTTTTTGGTGTAAACTTAAATTACTTTGAGCTTTTTTTATAAAAAAGGGGGTGATATTCTAGTACTTCAATCAAGTCAGCCTATCATCCACTGCTGGACATAAGCCTCTTCCAGGCTGCGCCACAACACCCTGTCCTCCGCCTTCCGGTCTGTCTCTCCCAACCACCTTTTCAAGTTTTTCACAGCTAGTAACTGAAGAAGGATGTCGTTACCGAGAAGAAAATGTTAACTTTACAACTTGGATACTTTTCTGAAAATAATTGGCCAGAGAAAGTAGTGAAAATAATGGTGCTGACTAATCCAGCTGAGAGATTACTTTTTTTTTAAATAAAAAAACAACTTTGAACTAAGATTTCTGTGAAGATCACACAATTTCTTCGCCAACTCACAATTTCTCAGTAATATCAAGACCACAATAGTGTTGTTACCTTGTTACCACTTTTCTCCGAAGTAACACAGTTTCAGATAATAACGGAAAAGAAATAGCTGTTGGTCGCAGCTGGTGGCAGGTTCATAACGTTATCGGTCGAAAAGGGGCTCGACAAGGTTGTGGAAAAGGGTACTGGATTAACTGAAGGGTTCCCCAAGGGAGGTGTGAACGTCATTTGGGGTTAGAAAACGGTGGAGCTTTTGAAGACTTGTTATGGATGGATTTCGATGATGTACGGCAACAAAAAGATGGGTTAAGAGATAAAAATCAATCTGCACTGTCATTACGGTCGTTTCACGACGCGTTCAGATATTTTCAATGCTAGATTTAATCTTTCCCCTGCTTTTTCGTTCCTAACACCTTCTGTAACATTCCAAGTTAAGTTTAAGGGAAACTTTCGTTGTTTAAAAGCGTTTACAACTTTCATAAGACCCATTATATTAACATCTACAGAATTTAGTATATTACCAAGATTTTTAACCACAATTTAATTCTTAGCACACGAATTTTGTAGACCACTCGCTGTTTCGTTAAACTCCTCAAGAGATCAATTTCGATAAGGAGCGAAGAAATATACATATAGTGTGTAAAAAGGAATCTAATTTTGTGAAGGATGTATTTTTTTCTCGCAAAGAGAATCCCTTTAGTAAGGGGCCCGTATTGGGTTTTATCAGAATACATTTGTGAAATAAGTCTGAATGTTTTTTTCTTATCTTGGAGTGGAGTGATGAATAAGAATGATTTTTCGATTGCCACGATGCAGGTTTATGGTATTGAGTGTAGTAGAATATCTTTGTTGCCATATCGACACGGAAAAAAGAGGTAATGGTGAGGTAGATAAAACAATGAAAAAAAGAAAGTTGTTTCTAAACCTCAAATCTAAATAATTAAGTTTATGACTGTGTTAAAGTAACTAAAGTCACTTTGTAAGAAAACAACAAGAAATTAAAAAGAAAATTAATACATTTAATTCGTAAGACGGAGCTCGCGTCAGGACCACGTGACCTGATCGAAAATTCGTAAGATGGAGGGAGACCGCATTCCAAAATATCAAAAATGCACAACGTTAATATTCAAGTTTTCACTTCTGCCGGCACTCCCGGAGTGCAAACCGTTGATTTTTTTTATTATAAGCCTGTGTTGTCCCTCTGCAGGGCAAAGGCATCCCTTCCCTCTTTCCACTTTTCACGGTCTACTGCGATTGTGGGCCAATCTTCTAAGGAGTCCAGCTCATCCCGCCATCTCTTTTTGGGCCTGGCGCACAGTCGTTTCCTGCCATTGGGGATCCACTGTATTGTATATTGCAAAAGACAAAGGAATACATGAATTTTCAGATCACAGCAGCTCCAAAACCAAACCAATTAGATTGACTAACAACATTATCGAAACTTCCCTTCAATTACTACCAGGCTACGAGTAACTACCAGAATTTATCAACCATTGAAAAACTTTCCATAAAGATAAACATGTTTACCATCCGTGTTTTCCTTAACTTCCCGACATCAAAGCTATTTATTGGGAAGAGAAAAAATATGAGAGCGATTGCCCCAAGCCAAGCGGGGAATGAGGTATCAAGTGTGTGGCTACAGATAAATCTGAAGATACCGAGACAGCTATACAAATTCAATAACATGTTGTAAATCTAATATACCGTGTTTGATACTTCGGGTGGGAAAAATGGCGCTGTTCGGTGTTCTGTTCTGTGTGAGGTTGATTGCATTTATTTATTTATTTTACCATTTATATAATACACACATATATAAACAGGCACGAAAAAAATAGGTAGGTACAGAGGTGATGCTTATTTCACAAGAAATCTCTTCCAGCACACTCGAGACAGGACAATAGATGCAGTGTATGTGTAGTGTGTTGTAATGATGTGTTAGGCGATGTTTCTGTTAGAATGAGTAACAAAATATGATTAGTAGCGACATATATGATCTCTTTGGTGTATCATTGATTTGAAATAAAGTGTCAGTTGTTTGCCATCCATAGTGTGTTTCACTATAGTTTCTGTTAAAATATTGATATAAAAGATTTTTAAAGATACTGACAGACGTTCAAACTCATGCCAAGTGATTGTTTACAATCCTTTTACAGCTATTTTATCTCTGACAGCCACCTAAGGAGCAATCCACCAGAAACGTTATGACAGCGAGAATAAATCATAATTGGCCTATAATGTTCCCACTGCTGAGATACAGGCCTCCTCTCTTCGAGAGGGAATGGGCTATAAGCCACTACGCGGGCCCAGTGCGGGTTGGCATATGTCTTCGAATTTTTGGTTCTAGTTCTAGGACATGCCGATTTTCTCACGTTGTATTCCTTCACCAGATAACATTAGATTGCCAGTCTCTATAGCAAATAGTAATCTTAGTCTCTTAGCAATTATCCTTTCGGAAACTGGGTGTACTCCTATTTTTATTTCTTTATTTATTTTACCATTTATGTACACACATATAAACAGACAATGAAAAACAGAACAGAAAAATAGGTACAGAGGTGATGCTTATTTCATAAGAAATCTCTTCCAGCATACATGAGATAGGACAATAGATACAGAGATGTAGACAGCGTGTGATAGAGCAATGGAGACAAAGAATAATACATAGAATCCAAAAACAGTTCACTTAAAAACTAAAAAAAATTACGACACTATACTAACATACATACAAATAAACATACATAAATATTTCTAAAATAAATATTACTAGAATGATAATAATTATATCATACTCAAAATAAATAAATACATACCTGGACAACTATGATGAAGTGGCCAGATAGTGTTCTTTCACTCTTCTTTTAAAAACTGCAACAGTTTCAGTTTCAGTTGTATGTAGTTCTTGTGTGTAAGTCAATGATAAAGCATATGTGAGCATACTTTGTAAAAGTTTAAAGCCTTTACGACAATCGTCTTCCAATTAGACAAAAGATATCCATGTCTGGACATAGAGCATTTTCTCATAACTTGCAATCTTAGTTGGAATCTAATTCTGGGTTCAATCTCATGAGAGTCGCTAGCATCTTAAACGATCTGAAAGCTATAAGAGTGGCTTTTCTTTCTGAACTGTCATTGTATTTCACGATGTACTTCTTGCGTTACTAAAAATGTAACTAGGTAAGTACATTTTCTTATTATATTTTCTTCCAATCAGATATTCTTTAATATCAACCATAGTGCTTCTTTAAGAGGATCCAATGAATGTAATCCGATTGGTAATTGAATGTGCATTCAAGAACATCAATATTTTATAATGCAAAATCCACATTAAGCTTAGTAGTCCATAAAATATTTGTTGCATTCAGAAATATGTAGTTCCTTTCGCAAATAATAGAGTAATTTCTTCGAATCGAATTGTCTTTTGATATATTATATATACTAGCAGCGCCCCACGGTTTCACCTACATAACTTTTGGGGTTAATCCTGGTTATAAACTATATGTGTGCCAAATTTCATCCAAAACTGTTCAGTAGTTTTTGCGTGAAAGAGTAACAAACATCCATCCATCCATAATTACAAACTTTCGCGTTTACAATATTAGTAGGATAGGATATAATACCAAGTGGGCCACCTGGTACTGTCAAAACTTAAAAAAGGATGGTATGGCTTTTTCGCAGCCCCCTACTAGCGTTTCCTCTTGATTAATACTTTGATTTTTAATTTACACTAATGCCAATGTGGCCTATATCAAAAATTGGTGTAAGTATAGTACTGTCATTGATTCACGTCACTACTACGTTTAAGAATATAATGCTATCTCTTTCACTATCATTCCACACTATCACACACTTTCAACATACACCATTTCGTACCATCCCATCCTTTCATATCATATCTCGCGTTAGCTGAACATAGTGATGCAGATATATTATTCATTGACACCAAGTCTATTCAGAAAGCATAGAATTCCACTGACAACCCTCAGATCCGATACTATCAGTTCCACCGTCCCTCGCGATGTCCATTATAGTCTCAGGAAGGACGTGTCAGTGAGTGAGACAGCATTATACCCGTGTCTAACGATTGTAAGGGAGAGACATGTATCATTGTGTTGCTTCTCGATTGTTAGAACTTTGTATGCAGAAAGGAAACTCCTTTTATGTCTGTTCGCCTAGTACACCGCGTTGGTTTTACGACATACTATTTCACTCTGTGTTTTCTATCATGCAACATTATTACTTATTTGTTCTTTACTGCAGCTTCGTTTTTTGTAGGTTGGCAACCTAAATTGTGATTTTATCACCTGCTGTTATTTTGGCGGGTTCTCTTGATTTAGACATAGGAGTTCAAGGCTTTTGTTAGAACTACCAGTTGTTCACTTACTATGCAAATATTTTTTGACTGTTTGACTTTTTGCGGAGATTTTAGGCGCCTTTACCCATTGTTTGGAAGACGAATCCTACTGTTTAGTATGTTTTTTTGTGGTTTGTGGTGTTTAAATAGGCTTTTATTTTTGATACATGTTAAGTTCTATTTTCTAGAACATCTGAAAGTGCCATTTGACCCAGTCACACAAAATATGAAACAAATTTATTTAATTTTGAAAATAACTCTGGAATTATACTGGCAATTATTATTTTATTTAACATACACAGATTAATTACTAACACTAATATTATTATATACCTACAATTATATAATACGAAAAAATATAGAAAAAGGCAAGGAGCTCATTGGGCATTCAAAAAATTCATCCGCAACACTGTCAATGGGATAAGTGCCCAAAGGGCTGGCAGCATTACCACGTTGGATGGCAATGCTAATTCTTTGGGCTAAAAATAGGCCAGCCCTCTGATCACGTGAAGAGTCAACCCACCGCTTGGCGATGTCCCGAAAAATTCGATGAGCACTCGGACCCCAAGGCCCTAGTATTTCAACCCCAAACGGCTCAAACATATAGCTCCCAATAAGGTTGTTATATTTGCGCTGTTTGAGGTTTTCTGCTCCTGCAGCAGCCGCCCCAGCACAGCCCACCGTGCTAGGGAGATGGGATGGCGCGAGGGTGTCAGCACAGGGGGTCTACTCCGAAGTGCAAAGTGCCAATGATCGTATCGGACCGACACATGGAATATTATTGAAAATTGCGAAAAAAGTTCGGATCGGTTCAGTTGGGTCGGGACCATAATTATTCAATATTCGAAAGAGTGTAGGAGTGTAGAATCGGGACCGACCGAACCAAATAGTAACTTCGTAGCAGGAAACGAAAATTCGGGCGATACCACTTCGGAGTAGCATCCCACACCAAAGGCCTACCCAACTTCCAAGGCATTATGGTCATTCCATCGGGCCTCTTTCTATCGTCACGTGCTAAGCCATTGGGTTCTAAAACAGCTGGCACCCCGGCGGAGACAAGAGCCCGACGGATGATGTCGTTAATGCTGGCGTGCCTTGCCATCCGTCCAGCGCTCTTGCTGCAAGATAGGCCATGGTGTCCGAGGCAGTCGACTGCTTCACCGCATTGACAGCGATGTGGAGCTCCGCAAGGAGCGCCCAGACGCAAACATGTAGCGAGCCGGAATGTGGTGTCACCCAGCATAGTGCCTATATTGGGTGACGGTAGCGCCTGAAGCCAGAGGCCCGACTCCCATTCACCCACAGCCAGCAGGCGGGCACGCTCAGCAACATTGGTGGACGTATTAATAAGCTTATTCAGTACCAACCTGCAGAGCGGCTCATCCCACTGTCTCTGGGAAGCCGGGTTCTTGGACTGAACCGTGTCCGGGCAAGTCACTTTCCAGGCGTTCACCACGTCGGTCAAATATGGCACTTCAGAGTCAACCTGAGCAGGAACCAAGGTTCGTGTGGTTAACTTTTCGGTGCTGTGGACCGAGGATAGGAACGCCGGTAGGCTTACACTAGAAATTTTGCGGAATTAATTAATGAATTATTAATTCAATTTTCAAACCTACTACAATCGTCATTATTCAATATACTTATATGCTCATACTTGCTGAAAATCCTCCCTGCCCTCCTATAAGCACTCCAATCATTCCCTCCTCCCACATTAGTTAAGAGCCTCAAACGCGTCACGTCCAACTCTCATACGTGGACTTAGGCCTTAATTCTTTTCCACACGTGCTCGCTTTTGCCTTTGGGCCTACAAAGTTTCAGGCCAATTTGGCCTCGAGGCCTAAGTAACCAAAAAACTTCATTAATTGAGAAATCTAATTAGGAACTTCATCTTATGAAGATTGAAATAGAGCACGTTGTAATAAAAGTAAAATCTTATATTCTCAGATGGAATAGCATATTTATTTCTGCTTGCAAACTAAAATAACAGCCAGGTACGAGTATTTGCAAATAACTGTGATTTTAACTGGAAAAATGTACAACTTTACTTCTGGAAAAATATATTATAACTTGGATATAAAAAAGTGGGTTGCGTCAACTTAGTTTTGTTCAAATAACATTCTGCAAACGGATGATATTTTCTTTTATGAGTATTTCTTGCTACTAGAATCGTTATGCTAACTAATTGAAACACGACGACACGACGGCGACGACGACGACGACGTTTGACGTCATCACGTCTGCCGGCTGTCGCTGAAAACCAGCGCTGGGGCTCTGTCTTGCATAGGGTCGTAGCATAATGCTGAGCGATAGCCGTTTTGCGTCGATGTGACGCATGTCAACCATTTGTTATTGTTTTTTTTTCTTTATTTGTTTTTTATGTTCTTTTTTGCGTCACGTTTACCGCAAATAAACGTATTTTCTTTATTTTTCTTTCTTTCTTTTCTTTCTAATTAGGGTTTTGTAGGAAGTATGCTTAGAAGTCTATTCTGAGTATTTCACTCATATTATAGACGTGTCTGAAGACAGACTAATAGGAACTTTATGTTTAAATGGCACATAAAGTTGTATGGACTATTAAAAAAATCCACTGTTTAAAAACCTAAATAAAAACGTTAAATGGTCAATTTAAGGTAACTTTCTACCTTCTAAAGTGATTAACGCAGTTTCTTTGCTTTTTCTACAAGAAATACAAGGTGTCGTTTTGAATCCTCGTCAAATTCAAGGAGGTAACCATGCTACTGATTCTCGAGACGAACTATTTTTTTTCTAATTTTCGGAAATTGGCATCTGTGGGACACGCATTTCAAAACTCGGCCTGTGTGAGACCGCACTGTAACTGCCCTTTTACACACACATAAAAACGCGGCCGCTTATGCGATACCATAACGCGATTCTGTTCTTTGAAAGTGGTGTATTGTGAAATACTGTCAAACTTAAATAACTAAAAAAACAAGTATGTATTCATTATTTACCAGGGATAGTAATTTTATACGATATCGGCCGCTTATACAATACCCTAACGCGATTCTGCAATGCGATTCTGTAACCATCTCACCGTGAAAACTTAGGTGAAGTGAGCGTGGAGTGAGCTGTCATTCCAACTAATTCTAGGGATTAACACTATTAACAGCTCACTCCACCTAACTTTCCATGGTGAGATTTTTACAGAATCGATCGGCTGTTCCTTGAAAGTGGTCTATTCTGAAATACTGTCAAACTTAAATAACTAAAAAAAACAAGTAGGTATGTATTCATTATTTACCAGGGATCGTAATTTTATTTATTTATATTTATGTCTTTCATAACAGCCTCCTGAAATTTGACGAGGATGCAAAACAACAGCTTGTATATAATATAATAATAGTTTGATCTTCAACCAATTTGTAACAATGAACAAAGACCATATAAATCGTAATTTATAGGCAGGTATTTGATCATTTTAAACAATAACTTCAACGGGTTGTCGCTCGTTTTCCGTTAAATGGTGTGTGCAAAAACAGAAGGAAAATAATTTACGTCCGTGTTTACACTCAAAGCGAGAAGACAGTTTACGGGCTATGATATTATAATAATGCTGAAGGAAATTGGTGTAAATCCAAACCAAGCAAGATGACAATATAAATCAGGTTGTTTCTAACTTCGTACGACAATAACACCGATTGAGTTGAAAATTATTGTCGCAGTTTCTGCTGACGGGAACAGTTTGGCGAATATGCGATGTAGAACAATAAAACTTTGTTAGTTTGTAGGAAACCTGGCTTTGAATAGGAGAAAAACAAGATAAGATGCTAATATTGTTGTGTAGGAAGGGGTTAATAGATCATGCATTTACAATGGTGAAATCGCCATCAGGTCCCACGCTGGGCGCCAAATGTTAGAATGAAGGCGATGTACTTGTTGCCACAGTGAAAAAAAGAATTTGATGAAAAAACAATATTTAAAAAAAACAAAAGACATTTCATGATGGCTTAGATTACGCGAAATCGCAAACAGAAGATGATTAAGTATATATAATATTTATCTACGAAGGTACCTAATTAAAGAAATAAAAGTCTTTAATGACAATGAAAATTACGCAATTTGATACTTATCTGGGGCCACGGTAGTGCTAAAAAAGTTATCAGAAGACCAATTCTCGTAATTTCAAATATTCAAAATCTAGTCGCAGTCTCATCTCGGCGACAAATTAATGTCAAAAACTTGTCAAAATGTATGGAAATTACAAATTAGGTCTTGGCACCCTACCTACCAATTTTATTAACTTGAAATGTTTTTGGTGGGTAAGTATTATTGAAGCCGGTTTAGTCAGCAATACTTTTACAAAATAGAATGCATTCCCAACGTTACAGAGTCTGCCGTTTCGTTCTATGCAGGTCTAGGAGGTAGGTATATGTTTGTAGCCTGGAACTGCATGTGAAGGTAGATAAATAATGAGTTAGCAAACCGCGTACGGATTACGCCCGGTCGTCAGCTCGATACGGAAAAAGACTTTTTATTTTTGAATTCTTTTTTCATTCACACTTTAGATTGAATTACGTTGCCTTTTTAGACATGCCTAAGAAGTATGTTGTGTGCAGTGCATTGGTAACTTTTCAACCAATTGACAATCTCAATCTGAATCATTTTGAAGGATATCGCTAATTCATATTTTTTTTTCTAATAATGGATTAGAAAAAAAAAATATATATGCTTCATAATATGATAGAAAAATATGTCTGTTCAACTACGTAAATAACGCATTGCTACGGATAGTGTGTTACGCAATCACCCCGCAGATCATGGTACCTAGAAGGAAGATCCTGGGTTACTCTTTCTCCGGGTCATCTTGTATTTATACTCATAACTTACTATCCGCTTCACTTTCAACTTACTATCCGCTTCACTATCAACTTATTATCCGCTTCACTATCAACATAATATCCGCTTCACTATCAACTTACTATCCGCTTCACTATCAACTTACTATCCGCTTCACTATCAACTCAGCCTATCGTAGTCCACAGCTGGACGTAGGCCTCCCCATGCTGCACCACAACAGGCTGGCCTTCACCTTTCGCATCCCGTCTGTCCCAGCCACCATTTTATTCGCTCGTATCTTCAATAGCAAAGATGTAGCCTGAGAACCGTCCATATTCCGTTTCGTATTATATCCGTGATTTTACAAAGCCTTTATAACCATATGATCGAGTTTCAGGTTTCATAGGAGCAATTTCCTTGTAGCATTGGAGTCAAACAAGCTAAATTTCCAAGGTGATAAGTATATTACAGTAAGGTGGAGCTCATTTTGATAATCAGTCCTCTGTACTAATAAAAAAGTTGAAGCGTTTGATCGTTTGAACGCGCTAATCTCTGGAACTACCAGTTGGATTTGAAAAAATCTTTTTGCATTTGATAGCCTAATTTTTGAGGAAGGCTTTAGGCTATTTAACATAACGCTAGGAAACTTAGGAGCTGGGTAAAAAGGAAAAAATTGTACGAAAGAACGCCAAGCGAAAATGAAGTAATAGCGAGGTCAGGCGATGCTATGCGACCGAGTAGATCAGGGGAGCTAGAAATTTCACGCGGACAGTCGCGTGCAGAAGCAAGTGTTAAATACATCTGTCTAGCCTTTTCCCAACCATGTTGGGGTCGGCTTCCAGTCTAACCGGATGCAGCTGAATACCAGTATTTTACATCGAGCGACTGCCTATCTGACCTCCACAACCCAGTTACTGGGTAATACCATACCCCTTGGTAAGACTGGTTGTCAGACTTTCGGATTCCTGACGACCCGTAACGACTGTCTTAGATCCACGAATGACAGCCGGGCTAGCCAACGGCTTAGCGTGCATTCAGAGGCACGGAGGGGTCTCGGTATGTAAAGATGATCACCCATCCACAGACCAACCGCGGCAAGCGTAGCTTTACCTCATCGATCGACCTGTGCGGCTGTTATTACTTAGCCACGGGCCCCTCATAAGCAAGTGTTAAATATATTTCCGTAATATAAGACCAGCCTATGTTGTTTCTCTGCATTATAAAGACCAGTTTTCACGAAGGTATTTATCACCATTCTTCACGCACGTTGGAAGTGCAATTTCCACACGGCTTTTTCTTCGAACATAAAAAGCTGCCATAAAACCAATGTGAAACATGATCCACTTAAAATTCTCTCCACCACCCACGATCGAAATAACAGCATTAAATGGCACTCCAGAAAAATCTTAATAACGAATTAGGTTAACGCACGTCAACTTTATCAATTTATCTGGGTGACGGCCACCGCGCCCATTATACGGCCCCGCCACATGTTACCCCAACGGGTAGACTTGCAGGGTACCAAGGGAGGGGTAGGGGGGAAACAGCCCTCCGGAAAATGTACAAGCTCCTACCGTACACTATTTATGACGGCGCTTTCTTTCTCAATAAGTTAACGTTAACCTTTCCACCGACCCATTTCCGATTGTATTCAGCGACAATACACCTCAAATTCCCATAGCAGCAACTACCACTTAGTACCTTTTACAAAATGAAACAATCCCTGTTGTACGCTCTTTACAATCAAATATCAACTTACAGTTAACGAGGCAGGATTCATAATCGCCTGGCGCTTTTCCTGTAGTGTTAACGTTTCGGATCGTGCCTTTCGAGATGAATCCGCGAGAGTACTTATTACGAAGCTTCTATTTCGTGAGATCTGTTTATTTCTTGATATACAAGCGATTTAGATTCGTATTGGTAAGACTTTTGGGAATATTTTGCTTTGAGAAGGTGAGGGCGTTTGTTTTATTTCGGGTTGAAGAGGCAGTGTTTTTCAGTGAGACTGGAATCGTTTTTCGGATAAGACGATTCATCTAAATGTTTTTTGCATCTTTGTTTGCCATTGTTTCGTGTTGTATTGTTTGATTCTCAAGTTTGGTGACCCGTTTGGCCTTTTAGTGACTTATTATGGAACATTCGTTGGTATTCAGTGTTGTCCTTTAGTCACACAACAATGGATTATTTGCGAGGGTTATGTAAAACAATGTGATTGTTTCCATCAAAGTTTCACCTTCAGTCATTCAATTTTTTTTTCCGTTAGTCTATTAAGTCCCACTATTGGGGAAAGGCCTCCCGCGTATTCTTCCACCTTTCCTCATGCTGTGCCTTGTCCGACCAATCGGTTAGGAACGAGTCCAAATCGTCACGCCATTAAAATTATTATAAATAATTTATTCAAAGGTAAAATTGTCTCATTTAGAAAATGTCTAAAGCTGAAAGTTTTTGCACTTAAACTGTCATAACGACAAGTTTTTATTTCCAAAATGGTTAAGCAAAGATGGGTGATTAAGTATTTTTCCTTTCCCTTTATCCTGTACCGCACAGGGTTTATAAAAAATAAAATAAATAAAACAATTTTAATTCAGATGCCAAGGATCCATAGGTAAGTACATCAAGCATAACAATATTACACAAACAAAAATAATAATTAAAATTTAGATTAAAATGACAATGAAAATGAAAATTAGAATCAAAATTAAAATGTAAATCAAAATTATATTGAAATGACAGTTTTAACAAGGGGCCTCCACAGCGGAGATGACACCCTGCCAGCCACAATCTTTAATATTATAAATAAATAAATAAAATAAAAACCTGTATTCACCCTGTATTCATAATGATCCATCATTTCCTTCTCTTTAGAATCAATGGAAGAATAATTAAATCGTAATGCAAATATTTTATACAGGGTGGCAGGGACATCGTACGCTATGGGGTCTAAACTCCTGTCCTGAATTCATGGTTACAGTTTGCGCGTCGATGTCCCTGCCATCCTGTATAGTTGCATTTCACGTTGATCTTGATATATTTATTTCCACCTACTTCTTTTCGTGTCAATGACAAACCTTACCTTTTTTTTTTTGTGGATTGTAAATCATCAAATGACCCCTCCCGCTCTGGGTGGAGTGGAAGGGAGTGTCAGACTCTTACTGACTAAAACCCACCCGTGTTCCTTCCTTAGCCCTTTCTGTTCCAGGGCAGCGGTAACCCTTTCGGACGATCCCGCCGCTACTACCTTACCTTACCTTACTACTACCTTACCTTACCTTACTACTACCTTGCCTTACCTTACTGCTACCTTACCTTACCTTACTACTACCTTACCTTACCTTACTGCTACCTTACCTTACCTTACTACTGGTGCAGTGGTAACAGCCGCGACTCACCGAGTCGTAGGTCACAGGTTTGAACCCAGACAGGCGCTTTACTTTGCGTAACTTATTTTATCACCACTGCTCTCAAAAACGGTGAAAGAAAACATCCTGAAGAAACCGGCATGTCCTTAAACCGAAATTCGGAGACATGTGACATCTAACAACCCGCACGGGGCTCGCGTAGTGAATCCCACTTCCTCTCGACTAGAGGAGGCTTGTTTCCCAGCAGTGGGAACATTATAGGCTGATTATAAAACTAGGGCCTCCGGTAAACGTTGGTTTTTAATCTTTTATAAAAGCATGTTAATCTCTTATTAGCATGTATATTGTTTTTTTTAATAATAACTATTTATAATTTGATTATGTATTCAGAGCATGTGTACTCGATAATTTGTAAGCTGTGGTTACCTGCAATTGAGTGTGCATTACAGGATAATGTATATTATACAAGTTTTATAATGGTAAAAGATATTATAGAATTTTCATACAATGAGAAGTCAGCTTATAATGGAATTGTGCGCTTGATATGTCGTCGGGCGTACAAACAATATACCATGTAGGTAATAGGTTTGACGGCACGGTTGGCGCAGTGGTTAAGCGATTGACTGCTGCGCTGCGTGTCGCGGGTTCGATTCCCGCACGGAACAAATATTTGTATGACCTACATGTATTTGTTCCGAGTCTGGGTGTTTTTCTATCTATAATATGTACGTATTTCCAAAAAAAAAAAAAAATGTATATAAGTAGTTTATCAGCCATCTTGTTACCATAACACAAGCATTAGGTTGCTTAGCTTGGGACAAATG
This sequence comes from Apamea crenata, assembly GCA_949629185.1. NCBI lineage: Eukaryota > Metazoa > Arthropoda > Insecta > Lepidoptera > Noctuidae > Apamea > Apamea crenata. Next base: position 17,003,837 of record OX451365.1, on the reverse strand, counting down.
GTGCTGTGTGAAATGTCCAGGGATATTATTATTTATTTATTATTATAATACTACTCTACCACTTGACTGGTTAGCACGTGTCCCTGTATTCACTGCAAAGAACCATTACTTCACCAAGAAGTTTCCCATTTCCACAAAACACACAAACAACAAGACATAAAAGAATAACTAAAAACCGTTCAAACTAAAGACGTAAATATAAAAATCCAATTAAACCATAAGGACTTAATAAAAACCGTCGTGGCGACAGCATAACGACCAGACACAGCGAAAGTCGACCACACAGTGCAATAGAAAATCCAATTGGTCCAACTCAATTAAAACCTAGCGACAGTTACTAGCATTCGAAACTGTAAATAAGTAGTCCCAACTGTCAGAGACAAATGAAAGTTGCACAGTGGGCCAATCTGCACACGATTTAGTGGCAATTCCCGCAGACTTGGAGGAGGTTTTGTGCTGTTTGGTGCAAGAGACTAGAATTTGAGTTGGGAGTTTGTGTTGCTTTAAAGTGTGAAGATGAGATCAAGTTTTGGTGTCGGCTGGTTCCGTGGATTGTTTATCTTGTGGTGCAAAGATCGTGGATTGTATTGTAGCCTTTTTGTTAAGTCTTGCAGTTTTGTACACTGTTTATGATTTTATGTCGTCGCTGTTGACAGTGGCATACAGCTTCTGTCCGCGACGTGAAATTTCTTGTTCTCGCGACCCACGCCGTCGCATCGCATCGCCTGCATGCGCTATTACCTCGTTTTATTTCTGACTTTTTTTTCTTGTTCTCGGCTCCTCGGGCTCCCAGCCTGATGTTAAACAACCTATAGCCTTCCTCAAGAATTAGGCTATCAAATACAAAAATAATTTTTCAAATCCACTGGAAGTTTCAGAGATTATCACGTTCAAAAAAACAAACAAATAAACTCTTCAGATTTATTATTAGTTTTTTATATTATTAGATGTATTGTTATTTATTTAAGATAGAGTACATAGATTAGTATATATAAATAAAGATCATTTGCAGGCGTTTACTTGAGTCTACCTCAGGATTCACCAACTGATATACAATATAGATAATGTTGTATTCTAGAAATGCAGCTACTTTAAACGAAGTTTTGATACGTCCACCGTAAAAACGATGAAATATTTTGTACCATACTCGTATTTTCTATTCTCATAGTTGACTCGAGGGCAAACAACGTTTTACGACATTCTTTTATATTTTCTTGTACTACGGAAGCATTCTATGATTTCGTTTTTATTTCACTCATATAACCAGCATGTTTCTGTACATTTTATTTTCTTACGATCTTTATTACTTACGCCATACCATATGCGAACTAAATCGCTGCACACTGGCTTGGTGCCAGCGATAAACCCTCATAGCCTCATGGTTTCTCGGTTTCTCCTTATGTGGCTTTGATTAACCACATAGCACATTAAATTACATAGCGTTTCCTTACCAGTGTCGTTATTATTATCGTCGTACGATCATGAGATAATAAACTATTGTCACACTGCCACTGTATTGTTTTGTAAAAAATGTTTTATGTCTTTGTTATGGGATGGTGCGAGTATATGCGTGTCGTATAGTTTTTGTAATATATGGGTGTTTATGTTTATTTATGAGCTAGATTTCATTTGTAATCGATAGGCGTAGACCTTCCTTTTGGTACTGGGATAAATGTGAAGATTTGATGTGTTTTGAGTTGATTTTTTCTTTGGATCGTTTTGGAGTATAATTTGGACTACATTTCTATTAGGTAAACATACTATGTTAAAAACTTTATTTTTTTAAATAATGTTTGTGCCAAGTTTATTTGTATCTATATTAATAGCACTCTAAAACGTTAAGCATTCATAAAAATGCCTAAGTTGCATACTTAGACATCTATATAACTCAAAGGTGACTGACTGAATGACGACACGATTGACGGCACGGTTGGCGCAGTGGTTAAGCGATTGACTGCTGCGCTGCGTGTCGCGGGTTCGATTCCCGCACGGAACAAATATTTGTATGACCTACATGTATTTGTTCCGAGTCTGGGTGTTTTTCTATCTATAATATGTATGTATTTACAAAAAAAAAATGTATATAAGTAGTTTATCAGCCATCTTGTTACCATAACACAAGCATTAGGTTGCTTAGCTTGGGACAAATGGTGCTGTGTGAAATGTCCAGGGATTTATTATTATTTATTATTATTATTATTACTGACATAGTGATCTATCAACGCACAGCCCAAACCACTGGACGGATCGGGCTGAAATAAAGTTTGTATGAAACTTTGTCAAACTATACTTCTTAACGCGAGCGAAGCCGCGGGCAAAAGCTAGTTTTTAATAAATTTGGACTCATCAAAGCGTCATTTTTGGTCTTTCTATCCTAAGTGTTGTTATTCCAACGGCTGTACTGATTAATTTCCAATATTCTGCAATTGTTGAGTACGTTGGTTCTTAAGAACTTTGATGTACAGTCACGAGCAAAAGTATGTATACACTCGGCTTCATTCAAAAGCGATTTACTCCTTTATATTTGAATACATTTCGAACCCATAGGTTTATCTAATGTGTCGTATTTCAACGTTGCATTCGTTATTTCACGAAAAAAACGCAATTGAAAGTTGCCAAGTGTTGACATATTGGTGCTCGTGACTGTACATATTGAAAATATAAATCGGAAACACCAACATTGTCCGTTAAGGGAGGACGCCCACGAGCAACCTTTAAACTTATTTGTCTCTCACATCAAGTCTTCGGGTGTGTATGTAAGTGCGCGCATGTAGCTACCCAAGAAAGACAACACACACACCACTTCACTTCACAACACTTTCATACCTTTGATGTGAGACGTGTATCAATTTGAAAATCGAACAGCTGCAAGTCTATTCTGTAAAAATATCACCGTGAAAATTCAGGCGAAGTGAGCTGTCATCCCAACTGATGCCAGGGATTGACATTATTGACCACTCACTTCTCACGTCTCCTAATTTTTCACGGTGAGATTTTATAGAATAGGTCGGCAGTATCCTCCAATCTACACCACTCATATTCTTGTTTCTTTCCACCAGTGACGAGACGAGAGAAGTGGACGGGCGTACGAGGTCCGAGTCCGGTGACGCAGACTCTGTGTACCATGTCAGAGGAGCCCTACACGACCAGCGGTGGAGGGACAATCAGGTGAGGAATGTAAGAACCCTTTGTATACGTCTTTATCCTAATGTAAGCGTAGTTGCAACTTTTGTGAGATACTGTGGTTGGTTTGCGATTTTCCAGGCACGAATCGTCCATGTCGTGTTTGGGTTGGACAAGCATGTCAACTGTGGTATTGGTGGTCACAGTTTAAAATTGATGTGTCTTTTTATTTGTTGATGTATCAAAGGCATTTCATTGCATTAAGCCCTATTAAGCCATCCTACACAGACGGAGCTAACATGCTTTTTGTACTTTGTAGAGAATAAGGCACCAACAGTGTTCTAGGCTACTTAGTCCCTAATGTTATTTAACTAGCCTGTATTGTCTTACTGCAGGGAAAAGGTCCCTTCTCCCTTTTCCACACGATTCTGATTTCTGCTAGCGCGGGTCAGTTCTTTTTATAATAGAATAACATTTATTCTTCGTATAGAATAACGTCTCCAGTATTACAGCTAGCAGTAGTAAGTACATACACAAAACTATAATACCGGAAGCAAAAGGTTTAAGCATCAGCATTATGCTCAGGTCACCTAGCGTGTTGCTAGGCGCTGGTTTTCAGCCTAAACCCTTTCGGTAAGACTCAAACTCTAGGCACTAAACATATGTAGTGGTATCTACAACGCCACATGCGAACAACGCGTCATACTGACGTCACGCAAATCCTGCATCTCGCAAGCTGAGTTTACCGCTCCCAGTTCCCAACATCAATCGTCGGGCATTTGCCCGCCAGACACAACACCCGTCTGGTCGGAGGATCCTCCCTTTTCTATAGAGGATGAGTGGACTTTACACCCTGTTCCTCATACCTCTAAATATACATAGTTTTGGCTTGCATAAAATAAAACAACTTTTTTCCAAATTGTGAACAAAACCTAAGCGACACGGAAGCGAACTATACAATTTAATAAGCGAAACATTTCTACGAGCGAAGATTTGAAACTAAAATAATAGGACGTGTATAAAACGGTGAATCCACACTGTATAAATTGAATTGTACCAGGCTACCAGCGAGCAGGAAGAGATAGCGGGTGTCAGAACTTGCTCGGCCGAATTACCAGCGTGAACGCTACTGCATTTTAAATGAAAACTTTTCTGTCTGTACCTTTAGATACCTACATGTGTGATGTGTGCAACAATTTATAATGCAAGTTGGTTGAATATTAATGAGTTACTCGGGATCATTTTGTATAAACTTCTCATAGGAGTAGTGGTGGCTTTTGGCTAAGTAATAACAGCCGTATGGGTCTATCGATCAGGTTAAGCTACGCTTGCCGCGGTTGGTCATTGGATGGGTGACCATTTTCACATACCAAGACCCCTTCGTGCCTCGGAAAGCACGTTAAGCCGATGGTCCCGGCTGTCATTCGTGGATCTTTGACAGTCGTTACGGGTCGTCAGTAGCCCGAAAGTCTGACAACCAGTCTTACCCAGGGGTATCGTATTACCCAGTAACTGGGTTGTGGAGGTCAGATAGGCAGTCGCTTCAAGTAAAAAAAAAGAAAGTATAGTAAAAGAAAGTATACATTATATATTATGGATGAAAAATCAAAGTATATATTGTATTATTATTGTAATGTGATTAATGGTAATTGAAAATTAATGTAATGTTAATTGTAAATTCATGTAATTATAATTATACTAGCTGCGCCCCGCGGTTTCACCCGCATAAGTTTCGATCCCGTGGGAATGTCGGGATAAAAAGTATCCTATATGTTAATCCTGGTTATAAACCACCTGTGTGCCAAATTTCATCCAAATCCGTTCAGTAGTTTTTGCGTGAAAGAGTAACAAACATCCATACATCCATACAAACTTTCGCATTTATAATATTAGTAGGATAATTGATTTTGCATACCGTTAGAACGGTGAGGCATGTAGCACTATGTAATTATGAACACCTTTATAACATACCACGTTTCTGGCAAATAAATAAATAAAAAATAGTGGTATTCAGCTGCATCCGGTTAGACTGGAAGCCGACTCCAACATAGTTGGGAAAAGACTAGGCAGATGATGTGGAGTAGTTGTGTGTTTTGTTAGATTATGAAATTGTAAGAAAATCATGATTCGTGGTTCGTGATACAGATCCATATTTATTCTGCTTGGGCTGCTGCTCGGGCTCGATGCATCGCGTCGCATCGCATCACCTGCCCGCACTATCACTTCGTTTTCGCTTAGCGCTCTTTCTGACTTTTTTTTCGTTTTCCTCGGCTCATAATGGTCATGGCGTAATGTTAAATAACTTAAAGCCTTCCTCGAAAATTGGGCTATCAAATGCAAACATAAGTTTTCAAATTCGACCGGTAGTTCGAGAGATTAGCGCGTTCACCCAATAAACTCTTCAGCTTTATTATTAGTACTTGAGTGTAACGAGCTTCGGGGTTCGTGACAATAAAAACTGCCGATATAAATTACCAAAATTACACTTTAATTAAACAACGCTAATAACAACTCAAACACACGAATTATAAAACACAATTGCACTTAAGTCGCACTTGAAGATCGCATTCGATGTATTCGCTTGTATCGCTGATCCGACTCTGACCGGTTGTGGCTCATCCCGGCCTTAGGTATATAGTGCCGCAGATAGTTCTAGAACCTTCTATTGTCGAAATATCTAGAATGTTCGAGTACATACCGGCCCCGACTGACCAGAACGATAGTTCTAGAAAGTTCTGATCGAAATTTCTACTCGATAATAGATGGCGCTAGTGACTCTGTTAGTTCTGCTACTCGATACTAGTAACTAATGTCACTATTTAGGTATCAGGCATTAATTGTGGCGCGCAACAGAAGTATAGATAGATAGGTGAGCTCATTTGCCTTTTTGTGACTACAGACCACCTGACGATTCTTACATACTTCTTTTGCATCATACACGTTCGACATAACAATTGTAAACATCATCAGTGATGAGCTTATCCATAAGAGCTCTATTCGTGGTTAGCCGTAGTTTTAAAACTAGAAAACAATACCAAAACAAACCTGTACTGCTAGATATTCCGCAAAAGTCTCACCGTGAAAACTTAGGTGAAGTGAGCTGTCAATATTGTAAATCTCTAGCATCAGACGGAATGACAGCTCACTTCACCTAAGTTTTCACGATGATAGTTTTACTGAATAGACCAGCTGCACTGTTTTCAATCAAAGATTTAGGTAACTTAAAGACTACCTACTACTACATCATGAGCGACAGATAGGAATATTATAGTGGTTAGTGGAGCAAACCCAATTCCGTGCTAGGAATTAACCTGTGTTACCAACACTAGAGCCGCTCAATCACCTCACTAGAAACATTACTTCAAACGTCTGTAGTACTAAAATTATTGAGTTAATCGATTCCCAATTTAGGCATGCCTGTATTAGGGAATCCATATTAAAAAAAAAACCGGCCAAGGGCGAGTCCGAATCGCGCACCGAGGTTTCCGTACAATTACAATTTATGACGTATTAAAAAAAAACTACTTACTAGATCTCGTTCAAACCAATTTTCGGTGGAAGTTTACATGGTAATGTACATCATATATTTTTTTAGTTTTATCATTCTCTTATTTTAGAAGCTACTACGGACACATTTTACCATTTTGGATGTCTCTCGCGCAAACTGAATAGTTTTAGAAAAAAATTATATTAGAACCTCAATATCATTTTTGAAGACCTATCCATAGATCCGTGCGTTCCCCACGTATGGGTTTGATGAAATATTTTTTTTTGAGTTTCAGTTCGATACTAACTGAAACTCAAAAAAAATTATTGGGGAACCCCCAAAAAAAAAATAGTAATTTTTTTTCTATTTTTGTGTGAAAATCTTAATGCGGTTCACAGAATACACCTACTTAGCAAGTTTCAACAGTATAGTTCTTATACATAGTTTCGGAAAAAAAGTGGCTGTGACATACGGACGGACAGACAGACATGACGAATCCATAAGGGTTCCGTTTTAGCCATTTGGCTACGGAACCCTAATTAGGTACTAAAATACTAAGAAAATACTACTAATACTAATTTAGGAAAAATAGTGCGATTTAAATGGGTAAAGGATATCGTATTAACTATTAATTGGGTTATAGAGGTCAGATAGGCAGTCGCTCCATGTAAAAAACTGGTATTGAGCTACATCCGGTTAGACTGCACGCCGACTCCAACATAGTAGGGAAAAGGCTAAGCAGATTTTGATTTGCGATTTAAATGAATTAATCATTTAAATCGCACAAATTTTCCTAGTTCCTTATGTAAATATGAAAAAGTCACACGACTTTTCACGTTTGACTTCACCGCTCCGGAAAACCTTTAAAAACAAACGTAGGTACTAAGTAAATATGTACTGTCGGTAGTCTGTAGTCGGTAGAATGTTAACGAAATACATGTTTTAGAGGAACTAGTTAAGAGTTCATTAAGAAAACATGAGGCTTCCCCCGAAGCGTTGATTCGTTTGCGTTCACCCTATTTTACGAATTGTTTCCTTTCCAGGGAACATTCTGCTGGAATGAATTGAGTTGAGGTGCTGCTTTATTTAAATGTAAACTATGTTTTAATTATGAGGAACGGGAGTGTTATTGGGGTTGAATAGTTGCAGTCATGTTATTCGGAATGCTGAAAACTAACATTAAAATTAGAACAACAATTAGTAAGGAAACAATCCTGTATTTTAAAAGAATGTAAAAACATATTTTCTTAGTCATTCCGGAGAGGTTAAGCTACGCTTGCCGCGGTCGATTCGTGGATGGGTGACCAATTCATTACATGTCAAGACCCTCCGTACCTCGGCTGGCTGTCATTTGTAGATCTTTGAGTTAGAAGTCCAAAAGTTTGACAACCAGTCTTACCAAGGGGTATCATGTTACCCAGTAACTTGGTTGTGGAGGTCAGATAGGCAGTCGTTCCATTTAAAATACTGGTATTTAGCTGCATCTGGTTAGACTGGTAGCCAACCCCAACATAGTTGGGAAAATGCTAGGCAGATTGACTTTCTCAATCATTCCCCGTCTGCGTTTTTCTTTTACTCTAAACAAATGTACCAATTTCCTTTCAAACAAGTTAAAACTTCCTCACAAAATTAAAAATGAACGTGTCTCTCCATCACGACTCGGAAACTAATAAATCGTACTAGCAAACAGCGTTCAAACTAAAGTCTTTTTACAAAGTCCAAACTTCTGGACAACAATTTTATACCCTTCTTAATGTACGTATTTAGGTAAACAGTGATTTCGTTGCACTAAAATGTGTGTAACAAATATTTATCTGCAACAAAATTATGGCTCGTAAAACCCTTAAATTGTGGCAAGAAAATATGAAAAATCCATTGCTTGTTTACGTCGGTATTAGGTCAATATTTTCTAACAGAAACGGCAACGTATTTTAAAAATCGCTTTCATTTCGATGTGTTTTCATGGAACACTACTTGGGTGTGATTGGATTGGTTTAAAATCAATTGGACGGTCGAGTAGCTTCGTAATTGTTTTCTGGAATATTCCATGGGTTTGAACTGAGAGACTGGAGTGGTAGTGTGGGTTAATTGCAGTAGGCTCGTCCCCTATTACATAAAGAAAGAAAGAAAGAAAAAGTATTTATTGCAACTCGTACGAGTTTCGACCTAAGGCTTTCGACCACTTTATATGTGTATTTTTAACCGACTTCAAAAAAGGAGAAGGTTCTCAATTTGTATGTACATTTTTTTGTAATGTGCGTTTAGTTTGTGCAGAATGAATGAATGCTATGTTATGTTGTGTTAGATGTTACTGTTTCCAATGTCATCGTTGGAGGTTTCGCTACCATCCGTTTCCGTTTTTTTGTAAATCTCATTATTAGTTTGTGCAGAATAAACAATTTTCTTTCTTTCTTACCACCATTGCTCGACTTGCGTGTTGCTAATTCCAGATCATTATACATCAGACTTCCTTACAGAAGGCCAATTCTCGTAATTTAAAACGTTCAAAATCTAGTCGCAGTCTCATTTCAGCGACAAACAAATGTCAAAAACTTGTCAAAGTGTAGGAAAATTAGAAGTATTTTTTGACAGATGGAGACTGAGATCAGACTGTGAACGTTCTTAAAATTACGAGAATTGCCCCTCAGATTTCTTTCGACGGAAGTTTGTAGCGACTATAGTCAAAGACGGGTAGGTAAAATCATTTGTGGGTACATGTGGTAGTCAATCAAAATTAAACTAACTTTGTAACAGCATCCCGGTTTGGGTTCCTCAGGGGTCGGGCAATGCGTAATTGGGGTTCACCCCGTCAGGGGTTGAAATTGATGGACGTAATCTGATAAGAGGCTTAAAATTGTCCTTACCTATTTATTTAACAATTTACATACACTATTTAACTATTTATATACACACATGAGGAAAAAAATAATCAGTGCCCAAACTTTAACCATAAATTCAGCATTATTATGATTATATAGACCCTTTACCATAGAAACATTTAGTCAGTTATATAAAAAAAATATATATTTTCAGATACTCAGAATCCCGAAAGAACCCACATGGCGAGAACCAGTCTTACCCCTTGGTAAGACTGGTTGTCATAGTGTTGATTCTATCTTGTTACCCAGTAACCGGGTTGTGGAGGTCCGATAGACAGACGCTCCATGTAAAATATTGGTATTCAGCTGCATCCGGTTAGATGAGAAGTCAACCCCAAACCCTAAGCTAAGGCCTAGGGTTAAGTGACATAAATAATAAAAGTAGTGACATAATATTGTATTGTGTGTGTTTTATATGGGCCTTGATGCCTGAAATAAATGGATAAATATATAAAATTAAATAATTCAACACGTGGGTGCAAACAACAACATCAACAGCATCAACAAACAACAATATCAACATCTCTGCCACCCTGTAGGAGAGATATGGACGCACAAACTGTAACCATGGATTCAGTACATGATTTTGAACCCCCAGCGTTGAAATTTACGTTCGGTTATTTAATGCCGCGTAGGTATTGTACTTCCCTATAAAACAGCCGATTACTTATTTTAATAACCGACAAAAAATCTCTACGCTGGGACGTCTAGAATCATGTGCGGAATTCATGGTTACAACTTGGGCATCGATGTCCCTGCCTCCATGTACAGTCACCAAAGGAGATAAGTAACCAGGGTCGTCGGATATATTTGAAGTTTACTAAGAAACCGATAAATATTTTCAAATGAAATTTAATTTGATAAATGAACTGTTGGTCTTCTATTAATTAAATTAAAATTTATTTGAAAATATCCATCGGTTTCTTACTAAACTTCGACTATATCCGACAACCCTGGTTACTTATCTCCTTTGGTAACTACACTTCTGGTTACCCTTTCGACAAATAAAGGCGTGATGTTATACAACCACCAATTTAGGTACATCAACATCAACTATTGACATTGCAATTTCATTGTATTCGGTAATCTGGTGTTTTCGCGTTAAACCTAGTATGAAATTAACTTTCTAAATTAAACAGGCTCAATTATATAAATGATGCCTGTTTTCATTTAACGGAATAATCGGATGGCGGCTGTAAAATTGAATTTATGATGCGGATGGTACTGCCGGCAATAATTATTCGTTATTAGTCCTATTATACGGTCCTATTAGTCAGAATTATTATTAATTGGTTCGTATTAAAGGATAATGTAGTTATTTAGGACTAGAAATACATTTCTCACATGTATTTTTTGTCCCAGCGGGGCTATTGCGTACCCCACTAAATGTAGCAATGACTTTCATTTTGACAGTTAAAGACGGTAGATGAGATAGTAGCGCCACTTTAAATTAACTGCTGGAGAATAGGACCTGTTTCATAGTCGCCGCATTGGCATGAAAAACTAAACTTAAAAACATCTTTCAAATAAGGTAACCAACAGTTACTTCATAATAAATAAGCCTATAATGTTCCCACTGCTGGGACACAGGCCTCCTCTCTTCGAGAGGGACTGGTGGGCTGTAATCTACCACGCGGGCCCAGTGCTGGTTGGTAGATATGTCGCAGGTTTTTCATAAAATTAGGTTTTTGATGTAAACCCGGAAGATGACACATTTTAAACTCAATTTCATCATAAACCTGTAACAATCTAGATTTTTGATCAAAAACCTGAACTAGTTTTGGTTTATGATTAAATTGAGCTTAAAATGTGTCATCTTCCGGTTTTTCATCAAAAACCTAATTTTATGAAAAACCTGCGACAGATATACAACAGTTACTTAGAAGTGGCTAAAACCTTAGAATACATTATGACACATCGGTAATTGGAAACTTACTACTTAAATTAGAAATTATCATGTATTCTAAAGTTTTTTTTTTTCTTAATTAGCAGGGTAGTTGCGTAACACACTAACAGAAGCAATAGCTTTAATTTTGACAGTTCAACAACATTCATTGCGTTTTTTACGTAGTTGAGCAGACATATGTTTCGAACATATGAAGGAATGGATTTGCAATATCCTTCAAAATTATTCAGATTGTTACGCAATTAGTGTGTTGGTCCTTACCCATTTCTAGCCAAATGTCGCCACAGTCTCCCAAGTCTCTTTCTTTCTCTGTGGTCTTTCTGGCCCATCTGCCATGAACAGATAGTGGTTTAAAGGTCAATCAAATTAAGTACGTACCCGTGTTAAATATAGGTGGCCAGCTGATGGATTGCCGGCCCACGACTAATTAACTAGCAACCCTTGCCGACTTTAACGACTTCCCGAGATAGCATTACGTTTGGACGTTCTAAAATATATAGCTAACTTAGTAAATAGTTTCGCAATAGCTTCCTGGTCTAATTTATGTGCAAATATTTAACTTTGAATCGAGCTACAGATTCCTATAAACGAATGCAGTTAGAAATTCCCATGCATCACAATAGGCTCTATTGTACGAACGTAGCAACCGGAACGAAGGACCAAATAAAATACCACGCAGATCTTTCGACCCTTACGCTTACCAAGTAAGGTTGTTTTTGCTGTACTCCGATGTTATGCATAGCTTGCTCTAAGCTTATAATGTTGGGTAGGCGCCAAGTGCAACACTGGGAGGCGACTATTTGGCACGAGACTTCAAAACCGATTGTAACCGATGTGAAAGCCGGTTTTAGGTTTGGCTCGTCCATCAATTTATTCGGTGATAGAAAATTTACATACATTTCACGTTTGTGGGATTACAACATAACAATTTAATGGATGTTATCTTCCGTTTATTGTTAAGGACAGGCGGTAAATAGGCTCACTGATTTATTCATGTACTATAATGTAATGTAATGTATGTATGTTAGGGGTTACAACGTTGTTGATCAACAGCAGTTCTTTTATTCTATCACAAATAACAATCACAGTTTCCATCTATTTTTCTATAATAAAAATGAAATGCTGTTCTTTGGTAAGTGAACTGGTTGAGTACGGCTGTACCAATTTGCCTTTTTTTGTTTTAATTTTTTTTTGTAAAAGTCTTAGTTAGGTTATTCTGGTAAGAAAAAATAGATAAGTTTGGCGAAAAATTGCTGAACAGATTTGGTTGAATATGGCCATAGATTTGTATCCCGATATTCCCACGGGATAGAGACTTATGTAGATGAAACCACGAGGCGCAGCTAGTTAATATTATTAAGTAGCTACGCAATATTGTTAACAATAAAATGATGTCAGTTGAAAAATTTTATAAACGCCGAAACAAAGCATTAAAAGAATTTACAGTAAAATGCTCGTTGAAACATTTCCTTCCCATTGCGCGAAAAAAGCCTCTTTGTAAAATTCCACAGTAAAATTCACACCTCATCATAAATTCGATTTGTTTACAGCAAAATAAAAGATTCCGGCTCGCCAAAATGCAATCTCTGGAAGAGTGACCTAAAAATCTCTTTGAAGCCTTCACATTAAGCAAAACAAAAAAGAATTTTAAAAGGGTTTTCATTTCCGTTGGTTATATTTTTAATTTCCTTGCTGATCATGAAATGGCTGCAGAGCAAACTGTAACCGGAGAAGTAGCGTTTTTTAAGAGAACCGGTGTTATAAGACGAGGGAGCATTATTACAGCTCTTCACAACGATGGGCTGCCAAGTTGCTATGAAGAACTAAATTACGGTCGTTTAGAATGCAGTCCGACTTAATTTCAAAAGACTTTCAACAGAAGTTTCACTTGGTCTAGTAATTAAATTCACGAGCTGGAATCTCTCGTCTTTTAATTCACTGAAAACACTGACCTTCGAGTACAATATACAAGTACGCTGGACTTCATACTATCGATGACAAAACGAAGACATTTGATTTTCGCCATTTCGGCGCTGATAGCAACGTGAGCGTCCGTGGAACTAATATTTTTGATAGCGAGTTTTACAAAATGCGCACACTCATGATAAAAATGTTTTATTGATTTCGTAAGAAAAAGAAAACACATAAAATAGTCTTTTTCCACGATTTAGACCTAAATTATCAAAGATGTACCAAAAGAACACGACGGCCATTTGCAACAATATGTCAATTTTAGTTCCGCGTCCGCTTTGAATCGGCACATAAAACAACTGTCATTTTGTATAGTATATTTAGTCCAGCGGACTTGTTTAATAAAGGTCAGTGCTGAAAAACTGACTATTAACGATCCCCACACAGTGATAGCTATTACTGTGTTCGTTTATCTGATTAATACAGTTTAAATCAGGTATACCGACGTTGTGGTTAAACCCATTTGGAAAAACCACAGGGTTATGATTTGCTTAAATACATTTTACCAAGCTATTAGCAGCCATACTGTGCACACACCAGCTGAAATGAAGCGACATAATAAACGTTGATAATTTTATCACCCAGAGTTTTGTATCAAATCTATATTTATAAATTTTATTTTTATTTATAAGACGGCACGGTTGGCGCAGTGGTTAAGCGATTGACTGCTGCGCTGCGTGTCGCGGGTTCGATTCCCGCACGGAACAAATATTTGTATGACCTACATGTATTTGTTCCGAGTCTGGGTGTTTTTCTATCTATAATATGTATGTATTTACAAAAAAAAAAAATTGTATATAAGTAGTTTATCAGCCATCTTGTTACCATAACACAAGCATTAGGTTGCTTAGCTTGGGACAAATGGTGCTGTGTGAAATGTCCAGGGATTTATTTATTTATTTATATTAAAAATAAAGCTGAAGAGTTTGTTTGTTTGAACAAGTTAATCTCTGGAATTACCGGTCAAACTAAAAAAAATATTTTTGCATTTGATGGCCCAATAGGGTAGATGCCTGGGTAAAAAAATAATAATTATAATTAGTCCGTCAGTTAGATTATCGAAAAATAATGGACACGTATTTTTTCTTTTGTCAACCAAACAAAAAATGACACAGATAAAGCGCGTCACAATTTGGGGGTCGGGTCGTGACGTCACGCCATGCTAAAAAGTGTATCAAGGCGTGACGTCACGCGCAACATTAACGGGCGATATCTTCATAATTTTTTATATAATTGACAAAATAAAAAATACGGGTCCAATATTTTTTGATAATCTAACTGACGGACTAATTAGAATTTTTTAGGCATCTAGCCTATTCTTGAGGAACGCTATATTTAACACCACGCTAGGGCCACTAGGAGCAGAGCAAAAAAGTCAGGAAGAACACTAAGTAACAACGAACGCGAGCAGGCAATGCGATGCGACGGGGTGGGTCAGGGAAAGAAGAAATTTTACGCGGACGAAGTCGCGGGCAGAAGCTAGTAAAAAATCCCCCATATTTTGTATTTTTATGTAGTGAACCGACCGACTGACTGACCGACCGACTGACCGACCGACCGACCGACCGACCGACCTACCGAACGACCGACCATTCTGATGAATGACCTTAAATGTAGTATGAAAAGAATAAGATATGGAGCTCATTTCGGGGATACATAATCCTGCCTCCATGCAGCCCTCTTGTTCCGGTTTGATGAATACTGATGAATATGAGTGCCGATATAATATGAACCACTTGAGACATTTCAGATATGTCCCTAAGGCCCGTATTACAGAACCTCACTGAGAATTACTTAAAACTAGTTTTAAGCCATTTGATTGGTTGAGTTTAAAGTATTGCTTGGGTTAGGTTCTGAAATACGGGCTTAAGATGCAGATGTGATGCTTCTGGCGTTGCAGTCTATAGATGCCGGAGACCTCTGACCTGCACTTTTGCATAACATTAAAATGACTAACCTGGGGGTCTACTCCGAAGTGCAAAGTGCGAATGTTCGGATCGGACCGACACATGGCCGAAGCGAATATTATTGAAAAATGCGAAAAAAGTTTGGATCGGCTCATTTGGGTCGGGATCATCAATATTCGAAAGAGTGTAGGAGTGTAGAATCGAGACTGACCGAACCAAATAGTAACTTTGTAGCGGGAAACGACCGAACATTCGGCCGATACTACTTCGGAGTAGACCCCCTGGAATGGATAGTTTTGTCTTGATGAATGAAATGCTATACTAACAAAAGGTATTTGTGACAAGGCAAACTTGAATGGAAACGCCGGGGATACGTCCTAAAAGGGTATATTGTGACCCTATTGGTGATGTTCTTCAGAAAGCTTAGGTGCGTCGTATTCGCAACCGACGTGCATATATAATGACCACATATGTATTTGAACGTAAATAAAGAAAAAGGAGTATTTGAAGGTGGAGTTCTGCAGTTTCTGTATGTGTATGTGTACTAACCTCCATTTTGTTCCGACCAGGCTGCAAACGCACGTCGAGCACTACGCGGCTGGGCTGCGGTACGGGCATGGTGCGTGGCGTGGTGGCACTCCGGTCGCGAGGATGTGGAGGACACAGAGCCTGAGGAGGAGCCTTCAGACCCCGGGTACGCCACCCCCGTGTCCGTGGAGACGCCGCTGCAGAGCTCCGTGTCTAGGTAAGAGGTTAAGAAATCATGTAGAAATAATCGTTTGCTCAGTGGCCTAGCATAGTGTAGATTTTCAATGGAATAAGAGGCCACCTTATATACTGGTATTGCTGACACTGCCTTATGTATGACAGTATGAGTGACAGTAGAGAATAAGAGACAGAGTGACAGAAAAATGTACCGTAATGTAATAATGTATGTATTTTTTTTTACGATTTTTCTGCCAGTTGCCGTATTATAACGGAAGAGGGAGAGACGGAGCTATGCATGACCGATAGCACCATCCTTTTTTCGGACTGGAATCATGATAGCGTTAATACTTCATAATACGGCCCCAGGTCTCAGTTGATTCCAAGGTCGGCAAACTGTTTTTTCGGTTTTTGCATCTCAAAAGACAATTACCAAATTAAAGTCGTGCCAAAAAGTCTCATGTATCAAGATCAATCAATAGTCGAGCTCCTTAAGTTTTGAGTTGAGCTGCACGATTTCTGACAAATGCGTGCACTGACTGGACAGGTCCTCTCAATCTGAGTGGTTCTTTCCTCAAAAGACCATCTCAGACATCGAACTGCATGGTCTTTATATGATCTGACCAAGATTATGTCTGGACTTTAAAAGAGATTGTGACCTCTGAGTTTGTTTCGGTCTTTCTTCTCAGAGTAGTCAGATAGGAAACGCCGACCTCATCTAGTTTTAAAATATGATTGACGTGTAAAAGTGTTTGTACAAACCTACTTACAAAATAAAATCATTTATCATTTATCAATATTATAGTAATTATTCTCATAATTGTTTACAACATTACGCGTCGGGGATTTGATTTTTGAACAGGGAATTTAATTTAAAGTAAAAAAGTGTTGAATTTTTTTTATTCTCTTTACATGACGTTCCGTTTCAAATGATATGATTAATATACCTTGAATTTTGAAAAAAATTATACTTTGCCGATTCGATTAATTAAAAATAACTAGAATAAAATAGAATAGAATTTTTATTTAAACGATTACCATTTTTGAAGTTATACTTCTTTAGGCGCGTTATGAAAAAATGATGAGAGTGAAATTTTAAGATGCGCGCGCATCACCGTCACACAAAATTCACAGGTTGAAGCTGTCCGCAGAACCACTCATTATTTTTAAAGCTATACGTCACTTTTTTCACCATAAACCGGCCATGCATTTTTTATAGCAACCTGTTTGCTCTTATCGATAAAAAAAAAGCAATGGACATTTCACTACAAAAAATTGGATGCCATAAAATTCTGGTTTTTATTATGCTTTTAATTTCCTTAAAAGGCCCGTGACTTGTTACCAACATTATTCAGCCTAAACAACGATCTTTATTTTTTGTAATTAATTATTTTCGTGCAATTAAAAATTGTTTTTTAAAAGTATAACTTCTGACGCGCGTACATAAGTACACGCACCCATTTTAGATCAATAATGGCCGTTCGTGTATGACATGTTAAGTCCTAGTTTTCAGGTTATTTCGATTTTTTTCAAAATTTCGCATAATCACCCGGATTTTGGGAATTTATTTATAAAAAGAACTGTTGTAGGTGTTAATATGATAAGAGTAGTCTATAAAAAACAAAGTTTGACTTTGATGCAGCATCAGCATGGTACGGGATTGTTGTATGAACAATTATATTGATATTGTATGGACATTCATGAGTATTGTCCTTTCTCAAAAGCAGCCTGATGTCTGGATTTGAGCCCGATTGATGGCAATAGGCTCGTCACCTATTAGAATAGATTAGAAAACCTTTATTCAAACTCAAACTCAAAACTTAAACTCAAACTCAAATCATTTATTTCAATTAAACCATTTACAGGCACTTTTGAATTGTCAAAATTAAATAGTCGGTCAGTTAGTCAGAAAGTTGAAGCCAGTATTTCAGACAGGAGTCCATAGGGTTAGTAACAATGTTACTTAACTTCTAGTGGTTAGGTTACAGACACATACTTAAACATAACTGGCGAAATGTAGATGTACTATTAGGTACACCTCCGCCTAACGGGAAAACAAGGCGTGGTGTTATGTTATGTTATGAATTTTACTGCATGGTTGTTTGTTGCGATTTAACTTCCTAGTTGAACTATCATGACGTCCAAGCTTACTAAGGATCTATAAATCCATAAGAACAATTCCCTAAGGCCATGAACAAATTCTAACCAAACACGTTGCCGTAAACGTAATCTACGTAAACAAGGAGATCTTAACACCAGTCATCAGGAACTGTCGGTTCTGATAACGATACAAAGGTGGTCCTTTAGGCAATGAGCTTACAACTCACGACCCTTCGTTATATCCTCGTATAAATAACTAACTACGGGTTCAGTACGAAGGCCCTTGTCCCACATGAGCAAAGGATTGTTGAGATTTGTAATGGTTTGATTTGGAGAATTAAGCGGAATGCGGTTCGAGACACTCATCAACAAGTATATTTAATACGGAGATGACGATATACGAAAACACTGACAATACTAATACTAACATCGAAATTAAAAAGTGTTTTTTTTTTCAAACAAACTGAATAGGTAGTAGCGGGCCAAATATGGCAAGCAGACTGGGAATGTCATGGTATATAAGAAGTTTAATTTTTTGTCGTTTGTCGTCTCAACCATGTATCAGTCGAAGTTCTTTTTCTATGTGCAGTCTTTTATGCGTTTATCTTCTTTCTCAGATGCACATCACTGAACGTCATCAGGGACCCCTACGCATCTCGCGGCGGTGGTTCCAGCGGCTCAGGGGGTGATGGAGGAACCTCTCCCCTCCGACGGACCTATGAGCCACCCTCCAACATGCCGCAAGCCCGCGACAGTCGCTCCTTACCTCCCAACACCAGAATCAACGCTACTACCTCACCAGCACCTAAATCTGCATCCGCAGACTCAGTATACACAATCTTAATTAGACTACCAGATGCTGACACCGAAAGACCAACGATCAAAATGATCACAGAAGAGTCTCCACCCTCTAATGCTAGACCACACTTCCGACCAACCAGAGGGGACTCAGAGCTCAACCTCCACCCCGCAGGACACCAAGCGTTGACTAGAAGAACATCCCACATACAAGATGTTAGAATCCCTTTGAACGCCAAGATAATTCCAAAGCAGCTGGCAGGGAAGGGACTAGCGAAACAGCCAAAACCAAAAAAGAAAACACAAGAGAAAAAGCAGGAGACGAAAGCGGCAAAAACGTTGTCGGCCATCCTTCTTTCTTTTATAATCACTTGGACGCCTTACAACATTCTGGTGTTGCTGAAGCCTCTCACAGCGTGTACGAAGTGCATCCCTACCGAGTTGTGGTCCTTCTTTTATGCTCTTTGTTACATTAACTCTACGATAAACCCTGTGTGTTACGCTCTGTGTAACGCCACCTTTAGAAGAACGTATGTGCGGATTCTAACGTGCAAGTGGCACAATAGGAATAGGGAAGCGATGACTAGGGGTGTGTACAATTGAATTGTGATGAGCTTGTTTTGATTGAATGATTATGTCTTGCGACGGTGCCAAAATGTAAATTGCCCAATTTTGGTGACCGTTTTATTTTATTTGTTGTTGAAGTGTGCAACAATGCTGGTAATTGGAGAGCAGATGACGTGATGCCATTCCATAGATTTGTAACGAATTAAAGAACTATATACTATATTAACATAGATTGTGAAGATAGGAAGAATGTGCCAAAATTTTCGACATATACCTATTCCTATTACCAGCATTGGCACATTTGAACTAAAGGGAACCTAATTTCATAATATTCCTCCTAAAAAGTGAACTAAAATGGACTGCTAATAAAACGTGGTATCATCCATATTTATTGTGAGAAAGTAAAGTTTATTTTGTCCATTGAAACAATTAGTTGTGAATTTTGATTTCGATTAGTGAGTTGACCGTCCCGTCCATACATAGTATATTATTTGTAGACTTAGATACATTTATTTAATATTAATTTTGTTGATTTATGAATGTTTTGTTTTGGTCGTTTTTTGTGACGTGCCAAATATTCTTCATTCGTAAAGGATTCAGAAGAAAAAACAATTAAATTGAGTTTGACTGGCGTTTCCAGTCACTAACAGAAAAGTGTTTTGCGACACGTATGAGTAAAATGTTTTAAGGTTTAAAAAATTCAGGCATATTATTTTTTAAGTGTAAAAATGGCTTAAAAAAATGAGTCGCTATCTACAATTTACTGCAATTTAATTAACTCAGTTAATTTACGAAGATGTGCACGCCACAAAAAACGTCCGACTCTTCTCCTGTTATAAGAAGAAGAACAATTATTTAATTTTAAATCAAAACTTAAGAGCAAAGATTAAATGCCAAGAGTATATTAAGAGTGATTAGTGTTAGAACAACAGAGCTGATAATAGCTGTATTAAAAAAAATGGTAGTTTGTGAAAAAATCTAGTCAGAGGACCGGTGTGAAAATGTGAGAGCGCCATTTTATTTTCCAATTTTAAGACACACAGTGCAATTTTAATATGTATCTGTAGCGCACCATACGTTGAAGCAACAATAAAAGCTATTTTGTTGCTTCATTTTTATTATATGCCACAAGAAAATCAATAAAAGTGAGCTAGAAACTTGCATCGTGTAAATGAGGTTTTATTTTCGATTATTCTTTCTTTTTGTTGCGTTTTTACAGTCAACAAACGCGCTTGGTGTATAGATACAACTTCTAAACATAATACAGATGATGCCAATGATTAAACTATCTGATAGAGTTTTAAAGGAGTAAGCCGCTTGCAGACCTATCTATTTTGTTGACGGTACATTACGCGACATTGAATTTCAACTTTCGAATATCCGCCGTTCGAAAATTAAATGGTGTCCATCACTATTCAAATGTGAATTCGAATAGTGTTTAGTGCTGTTATAAAACTAGGTATGCAAAATGAGTGAAGTGAAAAGTAAAATGAAGTGTCGGGTCTCGGATTTTCGTATCGGACCGCTTTGAAGGTGTAACTCTAGTCAGGTATTTCTCTACAGTGTTCTGGATAAGGTTTGAGCTTCTAGGATTAATATCGACGAATTTAGATGAATAATAATTTCGTTTGCAATCTTTTGAAGGTAACTTATTTAATTTTCATATTTTTTTTTCGTCGAGTGCTTCAAATCTTTGAAATTTTTGTCCATTGAAAAAAGTTGTGTTGGGGCCTTTTATTTTTTTCGCTGTTATGAAAAGTTTTACATAGCTGTGAACATTCCTTTTCGTTTTTAGCTTCTAACGCTAACGTTATTGCTTTAAAATGTTTCATGTGTTTGTTTTAGATGTAAAGAGTTGTAATGAGTGAGTCGTAGCACTTGTAAGTTAGAATGTATCAACTTTGTGCATCAATGTATGTCGAACAGTATTAAGAGAGAGTCCTGAGCCTTTTTTCAATATATTTACTGCGTGTTTCGTAAAGTATTTTATTTAAAGTAAGTTTTATAATTATAGAAATTCTGAGCAATACTCAAATCTATTTCTTGTGAGAATACTAAATGTTTATTATATGATAATTTTAAGACTTCAAAGATGACCATTTTAAAAAATTGTTAAGATTTGTGTTTCTTTGTCGTGAGTACCTACCTACTCTGTGATTTCATTCAAGATCAACGTGAGATGTGATCATATCTCGATGTACTATAAAAACTCATACAACGATCTTTATCATAAAAGTGACCCTTTCTAAATGTATTATTTTACCTCACTCTTCTACGAAAATTTTATGGATATTACGGAATCTATTATTCCTTTTAATGTCGTAATTACTATCACTATTGTGATAACGTTGTGAGAAATGAATAGTGAGCTAAAATGATAATCCACTTTTAATTCATCGCTAATCTTACCCGACAACGTCTAACTATAATATATTTAAATATGTGTCAGTTAACGTAGATAAAATGGGATATACTTATTCATTGAATTCTAAATATATGTATGGATTTTAAAATATATAAATCGTAATTGTACATAAAACATTCGATATATTAAGTCTATGACATTTGTATCGGCAGTATTACTATGAATAGGAATATGTATGTATTATACAATTAATGTGTGTGTAAGTAAGTACCTACATAAGGTTATGTAACATATACATCAAATCTATGAGTGTTGTACAACGTTCCTTTGTTGCGAATGGGGTTTTATTAACCTAATTATTAATTATATGTATGTGTAGAAATAGAAAATCTATTATATATCAACGCAATTTACATTTAAGTCCTAGATTTGAATAAAACCAAATTTTATACAAAATGGAGGAGAATTACGCATTTTTCTTATTAAAAGTTTTCAAATTATTTACAATGTGAACGGAATAATTGTAAAAGCGTACAGTTCCATTAAATTTTAAATTATAAATGACGAAAGAAACAGTTGTCAAAAATGTGCCAAAAATCGAATGTGATTTTTACTGAAAATATTAAAATATGTACATAATTCACAAATAAAAAACGGTGAATGAGTGAGGATGGGGCTAAAACAAACAACAAACACTATTTCAAACGAACAACAAGCAAAGGTTTCAAATATAATTCCAAGTAACAGTTAAAAAGATCACCAATATCATATCCTACACGACACAAAAACAAAATGCATTTACTTGCTACATTACAATATAATTTACATACAACTTTATGTCTAAAATAATACAGTAAAATACTTTTTAAAGTCGAGAGTACTCAAGAGAAGAACAACTTTTTCTATGGGACTTACTCTAAAATATCGAAAATAGCTTCTATTTCATAAAATGCAATACTGCACATTCAAAAAGTATGGATGAGTCATTTGTCTAAATTTTAAGAGTAAGTCCCAGCACAAAACACATATTATGATGGGTACTGTTAAACAGCGGTTTCCTAGAAGAGCGGTCGCCGCCACTTAACGGCTGCTGTCATGAAAATAGCAGCGGGGTTAGTCTTTATGGTTTAAAAATACGCTCTCTAAGAAAACACACCAACATACTTATAAAAATATCGTTTCAGTGGCGTCATTAGCCGGTAAATGGCGGACGGTATATGACGGCTTTCAGTCTTAGGAAACTAGATTTACCCCCAAAAATATTGAACACTAATATTGTTGTTAAACTTTAATTATTCTACTTATTTACAAAACACTAAGTAAGTACATTAGAATGCGTAATTCTGCCATTAGACCTGACAACACTATTTGACTTACAAATACAATTGCAACACAATTATTTCCTCTGACCACATTTACTTGAGCGAAACATTGTTTTGTTTAATAAAAAGTGTTATTCAATAAACGTTGTAATTATTACTTGCTCCAAAAATATGAATACTTTTTGCATTTTTTTTTTATTTATGGTCTCTTCGACCTTGCTAGCAGAAAAAAAAATATTCAGACATCAGATAAAGCTTGCAAATTTAGCGACAGTTTGTAGCTAGGACAATTTTGTTGACTACAAAAATAAAGAAATAATACCTAACCTAACCCTTTTTTGTCATAATCCAGAAAAATATTCCAATATTCTGAATAGAAACATTGCTGGCATATTAATTTAAAAAAATATATTTTATGCGACTTTTCAGTGAGATATGATTAGTTGATTTTAAATAAAATCTAGAATGACTTATAATTTGAGTCCCTTATTTTTGTTTCATTAACTAAATATATAAATTGTATTTGTAATCACTTGGTAGGTAGTAATTCTAATTCCTAAACGTATTGTCAATGCGCACAGTAAAATTAGTTAAATCTTATTTTTTTTGGATGTCCCTTACTTAGATTTCTAGTCCGAATTGTTTTGTAGGTAATCTAGTAGTATAACACTTTCTAATTCCGAAAAAGGTGCAATATTAAAATGTCAATGGAAAAAAAAAAGGTTTTAAAATAATATATTTTCAGTGATTCAGACAAACAATAAATAACACTAACAGAAAAAAACTAGCAAAAAAAAAGAAATAAAAACATTCGGGGAAAGTAATTCTAAATACGAAAAAGGATTATTTTCTGACTTTGCTGGATTGCGTAACACAATCTACTTTGCTGACAGTACTTAACTGTCATCATAAAAAATGAGTTGTAATTTTTATTATTGCACCTTTTTGTTTTACTCCCCTGTGTAAATTATAATAGTTGACAGTACAAAGCTGGGCCCCAGATAGCCCAAACATTCCACAACATCACGTCTTTAGCTTGGTGTCCCTACATTTTCTATACATTCCCTTCTATCTATAGAGCGACAACATACTAAGAGAGAAAGTATGGATTGAAAAAATGTCTGACACTTAACATTTATTTTTTCTTTATCTTTATTTTTTTTTGTTTTTTACTAATTTTATTAGAATTTTATTCAGGTTGAGTGATTTATAGTCTCTCAATGTTAAAAAATCAATATAATAGAAACTTTTCAAAGAGCTTTCAAGTTTTTTTTTTTGTAATGTAGGTATGAACCTATTTGTATGATGTCGCTCTACATTATCTATGGTAGTGATTGTTTTGCTGCATGATGTTTTTAAAAAAATGCATATTCAGCTATCATAGGAGAGTCTTAAAGACTTCTTGTATATTACTAGATAGTTAAGTACTACATCTCGATGTTAATAATTTTTATATCTCGAATCATAATAGTTTTACAACCTTGCTTTGCGATTAACACTTATTTTGAATTCTTCATATTTAACACCCTGTCATACATATAAGAATAAAATAAAATAATTAAGGTAATAATACCTTAATAAAACTAGATAGTGAATTACAAGATTCTAAATTTTTTGCCTATTTTGTATTACAGATACGAACAAAAAAAAAACATAAAATATTTAAATGTGAAATCGGATGTGACCTTAAATTAATTTAGTAACATGTACCATAGCGTCAGTGTTTTACAGTATTAAGAAGCGAGCTCAAGATGTGCTAAAACGTGTGTAGTAACAGACAAGTAGCGGTTTTATTTCACGTTGCGAAAAATCGTTTCGCGCAACCAAATGATTAATACGAATACCTAGCTAGTAAAATTAATAGTTTTAATATACAGTACGTATGTTTGCTATTTTCCCGGACTCAGTACGTCGCCCGCTGTGAATAAATTATATGAAAACGTTATTTTATGATTAATTTATTTAATGGATGTCATGTAAATCGTATTTTAACTTAATATTCATCATGTTTTTTGTAATATAAGCTGCGATAGGTAACTCAAATATTTTTGGGAGGGAATATATAGTTTGTGTGTTTTAATATATACATTTAATACGTTTTTGCAGGAGTCGTTTAGTTAAAGAGAAAATTATATTAAACTGCTGGTGATAAAAGGAAATAGGTAAAATCTTAACTAAAGTTAGTTATGCTGGTAATCATCAATCAATGATGTTTTCGCAATAAAATAAATTATACTGCCATTTTACTAAAATATGATATATTATTATTTAAATAAATATATATATATACATAGCTTGTTTGAGTAAATCTGTAACTCAATGTAGTCGTACCCTTTTTGTACTTTC
This sequence comes from Apamea crenata, assembly GCA_949629185.1. Taxonomy (NCBI): domain Eukaryota; kingdom Metazoa; phylum Arthropoda; class Insecta; order Lepidoptera; family Noctuidae; genus Apamea; species Apamea crenata. The sequence goes on along the minus strand of OX451365.1, from coordinate 16,978,361 downwards.
TTTCGAAACGTATACATGTTTTCAGTATAATTTCTTATAAAATATTTGAGCTACCTATATTTTAACGAATCCGGTGTTTATTATAAAAACATTTTTAGATGTCGATTTTGTAAAATCATTAAAATAATGACAAGGGATTAAAACGAACTGAAATATTTAATTAAAAGTATTGTCATGTAATATTTGTAGTGTTGTAAAATAAAAAAAAAGTAATGGAAAATAAACTCAGCAAATAAGTATGATAGATTCGATGGGATTTTGCATGAAATAAGATAGAAACAGTATTGAAACATTAAAAAATTATGAAAAAAAGGAAATATATTATTTGTTAAACCGGTTGTTGGTGGATATATTATCATTTACCCTTTATTGTATTTACAAATGATTTTAACTCTGAATGAACCAGCGCTTTGAAATGGCAGGATTTTGAATACTTTATTTTTTTAAGGGATTTAACTGTCCCGCTCAATTTGTGTGTTTTACGGCGTCCAGCGGTCATAATTAAAAGACAGTTGAATATGACAAAATATTTCGGTTCTGGGGGCTTACCCCAGCTCTTATAGCAGGACAGAAGTTAAACTGCACTGCTTTTTTGTACTTAGTGATAGAAAAAAAAGCAGTGCCGTTCAACTTCTGCCGTTCTATAAGAGCTGGTGGTAAGTCCTCTGGTTTTGATTTGCTGGTATTTTAGTTCGTGAGAGATATCTTATAGTTATAATATGAAACAAGCCAATTATCGCTGTTTTTAAACCAACCAGCTCTTAACTTACTGATAAGCCCCATAAGTAGACCTAAATATGAAAAAAAAAACAAATGAAAGAAATATACAAGACTAGCTTCTGCCCGCGGCTTCGCCCGCGTGAATGTCGGAAAGGATAAGAAGTATGTCCTTCCCCAGGATGCCATCTATCTCTTTGGCATCTGCTGGCAGGCAATTTTATCGAAATCCGTTCAGTGATTTAGGCGTGAAAATGTAACATACCTACAGACAGAATATATAATTTTATATAGTACCTATAGCTGTTGCCCGCGACTTCGTCCACGTTTCCGCCGTTTTTCGTAAAAAAAAGTAGCCTATTTCCTTCCTCACGGTTCAGTGGTTTTGATGTAACAGACAGATTAACTTTCGTATTTTAGTAGGGAAATATAATATGTCAATCTACAATACTGTTGAAAAATATCGCAATACGGAACCGCACAATATTATTGTTAATAGCTGTGCCTGCGACTCCGTCAGCGTGTAACTCCTTGTGTTATTAAGTTAATGTATTGGTAATATTGTTTAGATCACGTTCACATGAGGCTTAAGTACCTATAGAAGGGGTAGCGGGATCGTCCGAAAGGGTTACCGCTGCCCTGGAACATAAAGGGCTAAGGAAGGAACACGGGTGGGTTTTAGTCAGTAAGAGTCTGACACTCCCTTCCGCTCCACCCAGAGCTGGAGGGGTCATTTGATGATTTCCCATCCAGAAAAAAAAAAAAATGTTCCTGTAGAACGAAAATACTTCAGCGCAAAGCTTCCGGGTAAACTATGTTGAAAGTTGACCCGTCCCGCACGTGAACATAAAGATTTCTAGAACTGCTAACCCGGGAAAGAGCGACGTACAATAAAATTGACCATGCGAGAAACAACTGACACCGAGATCTACTCCAGCAACACGAAAAGTTTGCCCTTGAGCCTTATTAACTGTCATTGCATAACACACCGATACTGGGAATTGCGTTCTCTTAAATTGGAATGGAAAATTATTTGGTATTATGGGAATTCTGGGAATAAAGACGGTTTCTCCTGCACCGCAACCTGTTAAAATTTGAGCCTCGATTATATTTTGTTGCAACTGGGTTACTTTTAGCCGAGTTCCATTGCAAAGTTGTGGTGGTCTTAAATGTCTGAGCAGAATAATCGGAATGCCAATTTTTAAACAAATTTCATGAGAAAGAAGTCCGGGCATATTTAAAGAATTTAAAAATTCTATCTGGTAATTAGTGGCTTCTTGTTCATCGACCATTCTATTTATTGAACTATAAACTTTGCTTTCCCCCTGTATATTCGACAGTATTTTGTTATTAATCTCAAATGCCTGGTCATTGCGAGGAGTTAAAATGGATCTTTCGCATAGCCAAGAATTGTCCCTATTTAATATATTTGTTACGTCACCGTAAACCGACGATATAAGATGTGGTTGGGATTGCACTATACAACATAACTCAGGCGTCAGAATAAGTTTTCCTTGGTGTAGTTGTGGATAGGTACCTTCACCAATCTTTAATAATGTATCAGAAAATTGACGATCATCCGGGTTATCTCCAGTTCTCACTCGCATGTTTATAGTCAAATGCACCGATTGTATATCACGCCACAAATAAGAGCTTTTCAGGCAAGCCCTAACCTCATCAGCTCGGGTTCCCCGTGGTATTACCGGTAAGGTCTGTCGGAAATCACCACAAAATAAAACCGTGATGCCGCCCATTGGTCGATCATTTTGTCTTATATCCCTTAAAGTTCTGTCTACCGCTTCTACTTTTCGATGGGCCATCGTACATTCATCCCATATGATTAAATTACACTCACGTATTACCTTAGCTTTGTCGCTATTTCTTGAAATACTACAGGTTGGACTTTCCGTGCGATATTAGCGTATTTCATGTATAACTTTGGTGTTTCTATACCGATTTCTATGATTCTTTTTTATGGAATAGTTAATAATGTTAACTTTTTTAATTAAGAATGACTGAGAGTGTTATAAATGTAAGAGTAGACAAATATAACCAGAAAGCTTCGAACTGCTAAGCTATCGGGAGTTACACGTGTTATTGTGAGTCAACCATAAAAGATAGACATATGCTGTCGTGGGATATTTTTTATATAATTTTAAGGAGAACATTTCCGTCATACATGATTTCTGTGTAGCTTTAACCATTAAGGTTGCACACGCGACGGAAGCGTAAAAAATGGAGTAACTTCTCCCGTTTTCCCAACATTTCCCTTCACTGCTCTGCTCCTATTGATTGTAGCGTGATGAAAAGTATACTATAACCAGCTCAGGAGTATGAAAAATAATTGTACCAAGTTTCATTAAAATCCGTCGAGTAGTTTTTGTTTCTATAACGGTTATACAGACAGACAGACAGACAGACAGACAGACAGACAGACAGACAGACAGACAAAAATTTTACTGATTGCATTTTTGGCATCAGTATCGATCCCTAATCACCCCCTGATAGTTATTTTGGAAATATATTTCATGTACAGAATTGACCTCTCTACAGATTTATTATAAGTATAGATATAAATCTAGGTAGTTTAACTGCATGTGTGCATGCAATTTTGCTTGAGTGTTATTAAATGTCAAAGATCATGTTATTTGCCAGAGGAAAATCTATGACGTATGACGTACGTCAGTCAAACTTGATCCGAACTTTGTTTGACGTGGGTATTGGTAACAGTAAAGCCACACTAGGTCCTACATCCTGACCTAGGTCTCAACTATCGTTGAACGTGTTCCTAAAACTTACAACTTGAGCGGGATCTGCCTTTTATTCCGTGAACTAATACAGTCTGAAGATTCAACAAAGTTCAGAGAATCGCTCGTAGACTACTATAGCCTAATCAAACTTCGAACTTGTAAGTGCTCGCAACGCGGAAAATGTGGATCCATTTTTGTTATCTTCTCCTTGATTAAAGCAATCGTGATCCAATTCAAAGTTTTTGTTTTCAAAATGTTTGAACCGTAATAACGATATTGAACTAATCAATAGTACATTATGATACGTGGGACTTAAGTAGTCCATTATTGCATGGCGTCAAATTAGCCTTGCAAAAATACTACTTAAGTCACACGTATCGTATACTATTTTATAGCTCATGTGACCTAAACCCCCCTAAGTCACGTTTTTCTGTGTAAAAATTGACTATTTAAGTCACAGAAAACCGTAACTAAGTGCGGGTGTAGGTCACACAGTGCTATAAATATATTTTAGTTGCAACATTTCAATTAACTAAAGTGCTAATTACGGTGTTTAAAATTTCACACGCTAATGGTTCCACGTAATTATTGGCACCTTATTTTAACTAAACAAATTAACAAGTTTCCAATTTGTAGTATGGAGTTAGATGACAATAATTACGAAGTTTAATGGGCGTGTAACGCAAACAGCGACGCGAGGACTTTGTTCAAATATTCCGCAGTCGAATCCAATTATTATTTGTGTAGTTCCATTAATATTTGTAATGCTTCAATTTCAAAGTTAACTGGCTCGTTCAGTATGTACAGCCCGATTCAAACTGTATGGCGGGTCGAAGTGCGCTACTCGTTGCGCAGTACCTCACCCCTCACCCCCGCTGACACGTGAATTTGTTACTGCGCAGCGACTCGCCTCATGTTCCGAGCCGCAAAAAAGTTTGATTCAGGCTGTAACAGAAATGCAATATTATTATTTTTTTAGTAATTTAAGTGTTATTTTGTCTTTAAGACAGGTTGTTTTTATAACCCGACCAAAATACTCTTCGTCGTTCATGTGTCTATGGAAATGTTTGGCAGAGATTTTGTGTGAGTGACGAACGAAATCAAAACATTGCAATTTAAAAATTTAGGATTTATTATTATCAATGTACAAGTTTAGTCATTCACTATGTATTTATTAATAAAGAAATAAATAAATGTGGTTTTTTGTAAGTTATTTTAAAAATTAATCAATGTTTTTGTATAACCAAAGACAATAAAAATTTAACTAAAAAAATGTTGTGTTTGTTATTTTGTATGTGTGGGTTTTGTTTTTATATATTTTTTTAGTTTTATTAAACATTTCAAACTAAAATATCAAAATGTATAAAACTTTACGTTGTTTACTTACTGAATTAATATTAGTTATTATTTACGTATTATTTAAATATTTTTGTTATGTTTTTATTCCTCCTAGTTAACTGAGGGATACAGGGTGGCAGGGACTTCGCCGTGCAAACTTAAGCGTAGAAATTTTTCGTCGTTATCATTAAAAAAAGTGGTTGTTCCATACATTTTGACCGCGTAAAGTTGACAAAAAAAAGGCCCGTTTTGAAATTGACAGTTCTGGTAGTTAATAAAGATCAAATTCGCAAAACACGTATTCGTTTGTATGAAACTGACAGGTGTCAAGAACGCATTCTCAAATGTCAAAACGGGCCTTTTATTTTTTGACAACTTTAGTTATCGCACTTTCCTATGAAACCGCAGATTTTTCATTTTTTGCCAGCCTGTACTACTAAAATGGTGGTAAACAATATTCCTGGTTTCAAAGCAGTGCAGTTACAATTGATAATTATTACTGTTTTTGCTGTAAACCTATAATTTAAACAGTTTTTTTATATGACATGCCGCTATTTTTTCTACAATGACAGACTGCATTACGAAAAAATAATATTAAAAAAATTTTAAGTCATAAAAATTTGTACAGGTTTCCATAAATGTAAATTATATGCCTAAAACTTACGTACCTGAACTAGGTAATTCTGTGGTTCAGGCGAGAAGATCTAAACATTAAAAGTTGCTATCATTGAAAAATAAGATGTTACAGATTTTGCACCTAAATGACTCAATTAGCATAACACGTAAGTACCTATCTACGAATTCGATTTGCAAACTACATTTCGTCCAAACAGATATAAATGGAATATTGGCCTGCACGCCTAGCTAGCTCCAAACACAGATTAAATTGTAATTGGTCGTGATTTAGCAGACCCATCAAACCGATTGGTTTGCCGAGTCTCAGTGCCTGTAGGTATCCAATAAACTGCAGATACAGACAGTGTTAAAAACTTAGGGACCTATAAACAGTTAAAAAATGATCAGAACAACTGAGGGCTGATTTTCCAATCTTTAGTTTATGGAATAAATATGACGGTTTGACTTACATTAAATACATGGTAGTACATACAGTTTAAAGTAAATTAAACAATATTGTGGCGACACCAGCACCCTTGCTAAGTTGCCAAGACCACTTGTGTTCAAGATGCTGGGCCCGACCATTTATTGGATGTTTCTTTATCGCATTTAGGCACAAAAATGCTATTTTGTAATTATATACAACTGGTTAAGTTAGCTAGTTAGGTAAAAAAATGGACAAATAAACTATTTAGGAAAGGAAATAAAACAAAACGTAAAAATTTTCGAGTGGAGTAGTGTATTGTGTGTAGGGGTGTGTGGGGTGTGTATATGGTGTGAGGGGGTGTGTGTGTGTGTGTGAGGGTGTGAACCATGTGAGTGGGTGTATGTGTTACTCCTGTATAGAAAATATTAATTAATCGCCTTATTTATATTTGAAGATTGAGTGTTTTAATAATGAACGCAGTACACTTCAATAGTAAAGTAGAGTAGTAGTAAAACCAGTTTATTATCCAATTGAGGTAAAGTTGCATTTTATTAGGGCTGATTTTTCAATCGACAGGTTATTTTTTTTTCGTGGAATAAAATTGACATTTGACAGATTTTGTATGGAAGAACTGTCAAAGATTAAAAATTATAGGTACCTCGGATAAAATTATCTGGCGCTGGAAAAATCAGCCCTAAACTAATAATAATATAATCTGAAGGATAAAAATGACAGTTTGACATATTTTTTATACAAAAGCGGTGAAACGGCAGTATTTACTCTCTAGAATAGATATTAAAAAAAATGGGTGCGTGTACTTATGTACGCGCGTCAGAAGTTATACTTAAAAAAAATTAATTGCATGAAAATGATTAATTACAAAAAAAGTTTACAATAAAGTTCGTTGTTTAGGCTGAATAATATTGGTAACAAGTCACGGGCTGTTTAAAGAAATTAAAAGCATAATAAAAAACCAGAATTTTATGGCATCCAATTTTTTATAGTGAAATGTCCATTGCTTTATTATTGTTTTTTTTCCATAAACTGATATTTGTTTATATTTTTGGCATATAAATTGCGATTGCAGATTAGCTGACCTAGCAGCTCAAGGTCAAAGTATTACCGGCGGCGTGCGGCCTACAGACTGTAGGTACGTTGGAGAATAACTTAGGCTAGTACAGTATTTTTATCCCAAGAAGTGACGCGGTTTACTTGTAGTAACCAAGTGTACAAACACACTGTGAATGTGTGTGTGAAGACGAGTAGCGTCAACACACAACACACAGATACACACTTCCAACTTCACCATTGTCTCAGACGGTACTGAGAGCTCCTACGCCTACACACACATTCATAGCGTGTTTGCATGGGTTAACACAAGTAAAGCGCGCGTCGTTTCTTGACATAAAATACTATATCTAGATGACAAAATTTATTAGCTACTGACGTTAGGAGCTAACCTAGGTCATAAACCACGCACAATGGAAGATAATTTAATGATGTGGTGCATGATTTACTGGCATACTTCTATAAGTATGTCTATCTATACATATAAAACTTATATCTATGGCCATACCTATACACAAGTTTGTCACTAAAATAAAATAAGAAACTGTGTTTTGATGTTTAATACAAGTAAGGCTGAAATCGATACGTTTCAGGAACACATAAGTAAAGTATGATTCTCAAAAGCGATTTGATGGCGACATTCAAGGCGGTTTGAGAAATATGCGTTTGTATTACAATATCTGGGTACACACAACGACATATTAAGATATACATTTCCAGAAATGTATATCTTAATATTGAAATTCTATACATTTCCAGTATAAGCTAATTTCTCATTGTACGAAAAGCCTATACAATGAGGTATGCTGAGAGGTCTCTCAGCATCATCATCCCTCATTGTATAGGCTTTTCGTACAATGAGAAATTAGCTTATACTGGAAATGTATAGATTCATATGTCGTCGTAGACGACGGATTTTCAATCAGATTTAGCTTCAATCAGCTTAATCAAATCACAAATAGTGACGATCGTCGTGGACTCCATCGGGCACAGCCAAATAATGTAAGAATAGAGTAATTACTTGAGTAGTTATTGCACACTGCTGCTGTTCGTAAGGTCCCGAGTTCGAATCCCGGGTCGGGCAAAGTGTAACTGGGTTTTCCATCTGGAATTTCTCAGTAACTGTCCGGAGTTTCGCTTTTTGGCCAGTTAATGTCAGCTCGTCCCTTGTTACATGGGGGCTCAAACATAACTGGCAAAATGTGGGTGCACTATAGCACCTCTGCCTAAGCTTTTGGAGAAACTTATCATCACGCTTGTACGTGATGATAAGTTTGTGTTATTGCACAATCTACAGAATCAGACAGCGCAGGTACTTTTGTAGGAAACAGCAGAAGGTCAATTATTCTCGTAATTTAAAACGTTCAAAATCTAGTCGCAGTCTCATTTCAGCGACAAACAAATGTCAAAACTTATCAAAAATGTAGGGAAATTAGAGGTGTTTTTGACAGATTGAGACTGAGATCAGACTGTGAACGTTCTTAAAATTACGAGAATTGCCCATCAAATTGTTTTTAATAATCTACCTATCATGTATCTTTGTACCAGGTTGTGTGTCGATGTCCCGCCACTCCGTGCACATAGCGGTTCCAACTTTGACTACAACACACACACACATACACACAACACTAACTTCTTACTTAATTGTGTAATCGAAGACACGTGTTAACCCAATATATTATGTATCCAGCTATATATAACCGTACCTATGCGTTGAGATCCCTCCGCTAAATTACATTTAGCATGAAAATTTAATCGTACCGTTATTCGATCGAATCGGTACGAGGACTGCGCGGATGTGATCACCGGGGAATATTATCAAGATTGCCCGTATCTCGGTGAGGCGGTGCGTGGCCTGGTGAAACTTAATGGCTGTAAATTACTCATGTTGTACTAGGTAGGTAGGTATATATTGAGAAGGTTGTACTACCTATACAGGATGGCAGGGACCTCGATGGGCAAACTGAAATCATGAATTCAGCACATGATACCCCAAAGCGTAGAAATTCTTCGAGATTATAAAAAAAAATAACCTGCTGTTTCATAGTAAAGTGCACCCACGCCGTGAAAATGTATGGAACAACCATTTTTTTTAGTATCGGTTAGTAAAATTCTACTCTCGGTATGTTGAGTTCATGGTTACAATTTTCACTTCTTAAATATTTTTCCTGTCTATAGAGTTAACTAGAAAGAGTAATTACAAAGATCAAGCAGGTGGAAATCAAGATAATAAAGGAAAAAACAAAAGAAAGAAAATACGTTTATTTGCGGTAAATATGACGTAGAGAAAGAACTCACCTCAAATGCTCATACTTTTGTGTACTCTAAGTTTAAATTAAGCACTCTACTTGATAAAACATGTACATTTTTTATGTGAATAAACGTTATTATTATTACACGCACACCAAAAAGTACAAGTTGGGGGAAAATATGCGTCACATTCACGCAAAACGGCCGTCACTCCGCATAATGCTTCGACCCTATGCGAGACAGAGCCCCAGCGCTGGTTTTCAGCGACAGCCGGCAGACGTAATTGTAGTGATCACTATCACAACACTAACTAACTATACGTATAGTATACGTGTTACACTGGCTCACCACTACAGCCAGCCCCGAGCGCAGGCGCACGTCCAACCTGCACCGCGTCTAACGCCAGTTGTCAGATTGACAGCTACCCCCTCTGCTGGTGTACATGAGACAATGTATTATATCTATTGCATAGATACAAACACTACATCCCTTCCTTTTTAACAAATTTTATTGTTTATAAATGTTTATCATACATCCTCTTAAATAATCGAACTTAATCATTTTTGGTATTTTACTTATACAATAATCAACTTTGACCGTGACATTAAATTTTAATTTATACAGATTTGTTTTCTTCGATTGTCTGATTCTCATTTCCCTTGGTGTCTTCTTCTACTGATTTCCATTGTCCTTCAACACGCTTAAGATGAATTACATTCCTTCGTAGTCTTTGTCCAGTTTCTTCATTCCTTATTGTAATATCCCCTCCTACTGATTGTTCCGCTACATGTGGTGTAGGGTTGAAAGTAGTTGAGAGCTTATTGGTCTTTTCCATTTCTTTTACGTACACCTTCTCACCTTCCGTCAATTCTGGGTTTTCCGCTCTTCTTTTCCGGTCTCCATACTCCTTCCCTTTTTCCTTTTGCACTTTGTCTCGGTCTCCCATCTCGCGTTTTTCACTAGAACTTATTTTGAGTCGTTTCACTACGTCTTTGTTCTGACATTCCACTTCTCCGTTCATTTGCGACCAATAGGGCACCATATTAAAAAGCGTAATATTACAACTATAGCAAAAATTCTTAAACTCTTCACTAACGAATTGTCGGCCGTTGTCAGCAGTGATCGATAGTGGATAACCGAGTCGACTAAAAAGTTCTTTAAGGATTTTAATAATTTGCGAGCTCGTTATGGTCCTGGTTATCTTGATCTCTTTATAGCGACTGTAGTAGTCAATAATTACTAGTAAATAGTCGTTATTCGGCAATGGCCCCAATAGGTCCATTGCAATATCAACCCACGGTTCGGATGGAAGTTCACGACGTTTCATTGGTGCTGGAGGATTTGGTAAGCTAACCAAGGTGCATCCTTTGCAACTCTTTACCATCAACTCAACGTCCTTGTCTATTCTAGGCCACCAAACCTTAGACCGAAGCCGACTCTTCATGGCAACAATTCCTGGATGGCCCTCATGGGCTGCCAGTAAAACCTGGTTCCTTAGATACTGTGGAATAACTATCCTGTTACCTCTCAAAAGGATATTCTCATAAAACACAACTCATCCGCAAATATTTTGTATGTCTTCACAGACTCATCCCATTTGTGACTATAAATCCCTTTCTTAACATTGGTGATTTCCTGATCGCTTTCTGATTGCTTTATTATCTGTTGCATTGAGATTGCACAAGGTCTAGCGAGCTCGACTATCTGATGAACATAGTTCTCTTCTGTAGACTGAATTGACCGATCCGAGTATTTACATAGCCGCGATAGTGGGTCCGCAATATTGGTCTTACCCGGTTTATATTTTACGATATAACGATACGCCTGAAGTCGCAAAACCCACCTTTCGACACGGGCGCATGGTTTTGATTTCGAACTAAACAGAAATTCCAATGGCTTGTGATCCGTTATCAAATCAAATTCTTTACCAAAAAGAAAGGTATTAAAATGCTCGATGGCCCATACCAGAGCAAGGGCCTCTTTTTCTGTTTGGCTATATTTTCTTTCACATTGACTGAGTGTCCTACTTCCATATGCAATAATTCTTGGTCCTTTACAATCAATCTGCACTAAGACTGCTCCTAGTCCTACAGGACTTGCGTCAGCTCTCACTTGCGTCTTGTCTTTAATGTCGTAATATCCCAACGTTTTTATTTTAGATAACATTTTTTTTTTTTTAACTTTTCAAATGCTTCATTGTGTTCGTATTTCCAGTATTCTTCTATATTTGCTTTCTTCCCTAGTTTCTGTCTTAATATTTGTTTTAGGGGTTCTGTCGTCGTAGCCAAATTTGAAATCCATTTGTTAATGTGATTTACTAAACCTAAAAAACTTTGTAATTCTTCTATGGTTTTGGTATTCTTCGGTGGGGTTGCATAACTGGTGTTACTGATGAATCAATAGGAATCTCAATTAAAATATCTTTAAATTTCGGGAAAGGTATTTATACTTCCGCGCCTAATCTAAGAACACCCAATCGCAAAGCGGTGTCTTTCCCAAGTAGGTTCCGTGATCCATCTTCAACAACGTAAATAGTGGCGCGTTCCATTTTTCCGTTTACTTTTATTTCTGCTTCAAAAGAACCTTTGATTTGTAAAGGTGTCTTACTTCCATAAGGTAGTCATATTTTATTAGGTTCTTTTAATTGTTTGTCACAAATTATCTTGTTTTTCTTTAAATATTCCCAGGTTTTATAAGATATTAAATTTAAATTGCATCCCGAATCAATCAACATTTCCAAATTTACTCCTCCTATCTCGCATTTGATTGTTGCGTCGTCATTCAAATTAAATATATATTGTACTTCATTTTCTAAAGAATTTACTGTAGTTTCCTTCCGTGGTCGCTTGTTATAATTATTTTCTCTTTCTTGATTTTGTGCGAGTTTACGTTTCTTTTGAATTAACTTAGATTTGCAACATCTTTGGTAATGGCCTAATTTTCCACAGCCGTTACATTTCTTGTCTTTCGCTGGGCAAGGAACACTTTGAGAAATGTGGCCAGATAATCCACATCTAGTACAAATTGACATCTTTTTCTCTTCATTCGACTCTTTTTCTTGTTTAGTCCACCTTGAATTATCTTGGTATCTACTTCTTACTGCATTAACTTCATTTGTCTTATTATTTTCTTTTTGTTCATAACTGTTCAGTTGGTAGTTCACAATTTCTAGGGTATTGGCTATAGTAATCACCTTGTCTAATGTAATTTCATCACCCATTGTTAACATTTTTTTTCTTAGTTCTGACGACAAAGATTTTTCAAGTATTTGGTCAATTATGTGGTCATCAACTTTTTCGAACTTACATTTCGATGCCTGGTCTCTTAGCTTGATGAGAAATTTTTCAAAACTTTCCCCTTCATCTTGCTTAAGAAGACGGAAGATGTGCCGTTCAAAGGTCTTGTTTTGTTTGGGGAGGAAATAGTCGTCTAACTTACTAATAGCTAATTCAAAGATATCAACATTCTCCCCAGGTTCCACATTTGCTCCAGGCAAATTGTAAAATATTTCCTGCAGTGCACCTCCCCCTAGGACTAGCAACGTAGCTCTCTTTTTAGCTGGAATCGTGATATCAGCGGCTTCAAGATAGATTCGAAGGGATCGTTTCCATTTCTCCCATCTCAAACCGACCGATGTACTGTCACCCTCCTCGATATCCAATTTTTCTGGTGGTGGTAGCTGGTTTGCCATGGTTGATCGTATGCGTAGGCGACCTGAAAATACATCCAATTTAATGGACGTCCGAAGACCATACATCCAATTTAATGGATGTCCGAAGATCATACATCCAATTTAATGGACGTCCGAAGATCATACATCCAATTTAATGGACGTCCGAAGAACATACATCCAATTTAATGGACGTCCGAAGATCATACATCCAATTTAATGGACGTCCGAAGATCATACATCCAATTTAATGGACGTCCGAAGAACATACATCCAATTTAATGGACGTCCGAAGATCATACATCCAATTTAATGGACGTCCGAAGAACATACATCCAATTTAATGGACGTCCGAAGATCATACATCCAATTTAATGGATGTCCGAAGATTATACATCCAATTTAATGAACGTCCGAAGATCATACATCCAATTTAATGGACGTCCGAAGATCATACATCCAATTTAATGGACGTCCGAAGATCATACATCCAATTTAATGGACGTCCGAAGATCATACATCCAATTTAATGGACGTCCAAAGAACATACATAATTATGAGTATATTACATGAAGCAATTCAGTCAAAACTGCTTACAACAGCATTGTTTATACAAATAATGCAATAAGCGACCACATTTATCTAATATTTCCGGAGAATTATAATATTTAGTTATTAAAATGTTTACTTTAATACACTATATTATCGAAAAATCAAATCACTAATAATTAATTAATAAATGAATAGGTGTTCAACAACATCCCACATTTTATCTGAATATTTGTCCGCTCAACTGTTGAAATATCAAATATGATTCTCCAAACAATAGAAAAGTAATTGTGTCTCATTAGTCACAGTTGAGCTAGTATACAAGAAACAAGTAGGTCACCAAAAGTTCCTGTTCTATGAATTTAATTATTGTTAAAGAAAAGGAGGGTAAGCCATGTTTTTGGCTACCTTATTCCTCCACACATCAGTCTGAGGCAATGTCGGCTTTACGATTTGAGTGAAATAAAGTAGATGACTCATTGGAATTATTTTTCGTAACACCTTCCATAACGATCTAAACGATTTTATTCAATGATTGAGTTCATCCAGTACGCAGAATATAAAATGACATAGTAGATCTCTTAAAATGTTGATTGCACACCATGTGTGCAGATAACAATAAAATTTCTATTGTGTCTGTTAATTGGCGCGTGACGGGTACTGGAGTAGGTTGCACTACCGACTTAACTAATTTTTATTGTCACCTTCCTTTCCTTTTAAAGAAATAAATGTATTTTATATTTACTGACCTTTATTCTCGTCGCCACTTGTAGTGATCACTATCACAACACTAACTAACTATACGTATAGTATACGTGTTACACTGGCTCACCACTACAGCCAGCCCCGAGCGCAGGCGCACGTCCAACCTGCACCGCGTCTAACGCCAGTTGTCAGATTGACAGCTACCCCCTCTGCTGGTGTACATGAGACAATGTATTATATCTATTGCATAGATACAAACACTACAGTAATGAAGTCAACCGGTGCAGTATACGCAAGGTATAAATAACACAGTAAGAAATAAAAACGAATACTATTAATACTTATTGATTAAAGGTACTTAATAGGGTATAAATGTTTGGGTTTCAAAGAAATGTTAGTTACATGATACATAGTGATCTTTATTCTCGTCACAATAAGGTTGCTGCTGTCAGCGGTAAAATAACTGTGAACGGATTGTAGTTCGGTTTGCGATGCTCTTTTGTTTGCATAAAAAGTATTTTGTTCTATGTATATTTGAATTAAGAATATGAGATCATTTTTATGTTATGGAACAACAAACTGAATGTCATAGTTAGCTGTTGTTACAAATGGTCACTCAAAAATCAACTTAGAGTAGGATTTAGCTAAAGTAGATAACTGATTAAATGGCGATGGTATGTAAATTATCTGAGATTATGAACACTGCTAAAGAAGTGCTGTTTAACAGATACAGAGCTTCGTCTAAAAATGGTGGTGTTATTTAGACAGGTAGGTATATTTAAAAGGCTGTGACAGTAAAACGATAGCAAATTTTTTTTAAATCACAGTAAGCATAGATATTCATCTGATGGCAGTGGGCTGGCCGTGTTTTGTCGAAAGACAGGTGGCCGCAGCTGGAGCAGACGAGTCCTCGAGTGGAGACCGCGTATCGGCAAGAGTAGTGTGGGACGCCCCCCAGCTAGATGGACGGACGACCTAGAGAAGGTGGCTCGGACACACTGGATGCGGAAGGCGGCGGACAGGGTATTTTGGCGCAGCCTAGGAGAGGCCTATGTCCAGCTGTGGACTGCGACAGGCTGAGTTGATTGATTAATTAATCTGATAAAAAGATTTTTGAAACAACACTGCCTTTATAATAATAAATGATCTGATACAAGCCGTAATCTATCCAGAGTCAGACTATTTTCTTATGAAAAAACCGACACTTTTCTCCCTTACATAATTTCGATCCCTCACCCAAATAACAAAGGCTACTTTTAAAAAACTAATTTACTCCGGACTCGGAATTGGCCTCCAGAGGTGTGCGTGGGATAAACCTATGGAGCTGGGATATTTACGGCTCAAACTTGACTCCTTACATGTCGAAGTTAGGTGCCTATGTCTGCCGGTAAAAGGGAACTTCCTTTAGAGCGGACTGATACGAGAATGTGAGAGTTTCGTAATTAAGTAGGTCTTTTTAGTTTTTTTTTTTTTTTAAACAAATCGTTGCCCCACACTAGGAATTTCTCCTGTGTCGTGGGCGCGTTTACAGACATATAAACTCACATACACAAACAGCCAGACCCGGAACAACTAATTGTAGGTCAAACAAATATTTGTTCCGTGCGGAAATCGAACCCGCGACACGCAGCGCAGCAGTCAATCGCTTAACCAATGCGCCAACCGTGCCGTCAAGTCGAAGTAGGTACGAGTAAATAGGATTGTTTGTAAGTGATTGGTAAGTATGACTGCCAACCCAGTCCAGTTTAAGGGCACATACATAAGAATGACATGCGTCAACGGTAGAGTCAACTGCAACCGTCGACGAGTACCGACGGCTGCAGTCAATGCGTCTCGACGGCGGCAGTTGCCACTGAAGTTGAAGCGTGTCGCTCGCGTGTATGCACACTTACGAGTACCAAGGGGGCAAGGGGTATCGTGTTACCCAGTAACTGAATTGTGGAGGCCAGATAGGCAGTCGCTCCATGTAAAATACTGGTATTCAGCTGTATCTAATAAAAGTGGAAGGTTTGCCTAGGTAGAAGGACCTAGGCTTTTCCCAAACATGTTGGGGTCAGCTTCCAGTTCTACTAGATGCAGCTATTAGCAGCAGTTACTAGGTTAATATGAATGTTATGGTGGATCGGCATTGTTTTGCGATGCTAAGATAAATACTGAGTGACAATTATCATGTTTGGTAGATGGATTGGCATCGCAGTAAGTAGGTATGTTTGTTGTACTAACCATACAGGGGTTGTTTATTGCTTACCATTAATCACAGGGTAGCAATTCGTCATTAATCTAGCATAATTACAAATACCTACTCATTATCATCAACATCTGCCTAGCCTTGTCCCATCTATGTTGGGGTCGGCTTCCAGTCTGCAGCTAAATACCAGTATTTGACATGAAGCGACAGCATATCTGACCTGCACAACCCAACAACTCGGTAACACGATACCCTTTGACATATAGATACCTACTGATGTTAATGAAAATTGCTTAAAGCGAATATCAATAGTGTGAAACACGTACAGTCACGAGCTCCAATATGTCAACACTTGGCAACTTTCAATTGCGATTTTTTCATGAAATAACGAATGCAACGTTGAAATACGAGACATTACATAAACCTATGGGTTCAAAAATACTATGTTCCTAACAAAATAAAATTTCATTCAGAATTAAAGGAGTAAATCGCTCTTGAATAAAGCCGAGTGTATACATACTTTTGCTTGTGACTGTACATTCTAAAAGATAATTAATATTAAGGAATAATAAAAACAAAATATATCTATAATCACGAGCGCAAAGCATAAATAGGCGACGGCTGCACGTCATGACTGTCACAAGATTAAGGCATGATGTTGTGCTTTAGGGGACCCACAGCACAGCGCTGATTTTCAATGGTTACCCGAAAAGAACGTACGGAAACCAAGCATAGAAAAAGTTTACTAAAAGAGTAGTGTTTCCACATAAAACACCATAGCACATTTACCTAGCACGATGAAAAATATGTATGTTGTGCTTTCATTATCCAAATGAAAAGTAGTTAAAAATCATTCAAAATTCAATGTTTATTCCCCACGAGAACAATCAAAATACAGACTGCATACGAAATTACACAGATAAAAAATACAAATGGCAAAGGTAATGTATATTCAGCCTATACGAGGATCGGGACAAAAATTAAAACAATATTGTGCCGTTTCACAAAACGTTGAGTTGACGATATGTTAAATAGAAAATGTTGATAAAATAAACAGAGAGTGGAATTCGTGTTATTGCTATGAGAGACACGTTCCACTACGTGTTTGATTTTCGAACATATTCGCAAATTGTGCTGTTACATTGCGGATATAAAGGCTGTATGGAATCTGGCCTTTGCCTTTGTATTTGCTTTATTTGTGTTTATCTGTGGCTTGTCGAGTTTTTCTGGGCAGTCATTGAAAAATTCAATGTTGTTTTTATTTATTTTTAATTAACTTGTACATTCTCAAATGTGAGTGGGTATTGTAAATGGTTGACGTTTGCAACGTGCACGCAAAGCGAATGAGTCATCGAAGATTTTTATCGTTTTATTTATCTATTTTTTAATTTATAACAATGCACACTTTCTGCTTAAATTCACTTTAGACATTGGCAGAGTGGTCGACATCGGCTTTGCTTGTCATAATAAAAAATGGAATAGAATAGAGTTAGAAAAGTTTTCTATACCTAAAGGTTGGTATTAATCAATCCTTTACCGGTATCTAAAACAAAAGCAATTTATTTTCTACGCCACTTTCTCAGAAAGTTGGAGTTTCTCGCTCACATCTGACAATTTTCTTTTAAAGGTAGTAATCCATTGAAGACATCAAGGCCATTTCTTCGATCACCTGCTTCCGTCTCTTTGAAATTGGGGTCGAAAGTTTGAAAAGTACTTCATATGAGAATGGCAGGATATTAAGAAATGGAACGATGTAGACGAGCAACTGTTTTTTTTTCGTTAGACTATACTGTCCCACAGCTAAGCAAAAGCATCCCCCAAATAATTCCTGGAACTCATTTCCCGCGCCACCTCGAACCAGCCCTCGTGGTACGCGTCCAGGTTATCTCGCCATCTCTTTCTAGGCCGGCCTCGGCGGCGCCATCCATCTTCAGGCACCCATTGTGTGGAGACTTTTGCACAGCGGTCATCCTGCATGCTGCTGATGCGACCCGCCCAATCCGATTTGAGCCTGGCTGCCTTCTTTCCTACATCCAGTATACAGCTTTTATGTTTATTTTTACTTTTTAAGATTATAAGAATAATCTTCTTACTGTTCATCTCTTCGACTGGCGGTTTCTTGGCACTGAATTTAGTTATTTCTGAAACGAAAAATCATAACAATTTTGTAATGGTTTTCATACAATAAACTCTGCTAGCTAAAAGGACTAGGGTACTTATTATATTTACAGTTCAATTCATTAGGTAGGTACACCAACGTGTTGCTTGTATTAACTATGGACATGAGTAGGCTCCGAAACATGTTTTGCAATATAATGTTCTAAAAAATCGATGTATAATTAGATCATTACATTATTCTCCATTAACTCCTATCCATTTGTATACCAGTCCATGGCGAACCATGTAAGATGATAAACTATTAACTTTAGTAATGAGACCCTAATGTACCATGTTTTAAAGCAAATAACAATTCTACTAGCAGCGCCCCGCGTCTTCACCCGCATAAGTGTCAATCCCGTGGGAAAATCGGGATAAAAAGTATCCTATATATGTGTTATTCTAATCTATAAGCTATGTATATTACTGTAAAGTTTCATCAAAATCCGTTCTGTAGTTTTTGCGTGAAAGAGTAACAAAAATCCATCCATCCTCACAAACTTTCACGTTTGATAATATTAGTAGGATTCCATTCCAAAATCAGCAACTAATAATCGCCTCAAAGGGGCACTGCCGCAGCCCGTCTGCATTTGAAGGAAAACATTTAATCCTCGATGGAACGTCCCCTGAAAGTCCTCTACGTTGCCATATGTTGGGCGTGCTGGAGTGCCCCCATGTTTTATTTTTAAACACCTTCTATTTACGTGGCGTTTCACATCGGGTGGTCGGGTGTTTGTGAAAAATATCGCTCTTTTGTTATCGGTTGCCTGTATTTGGAGGTCGTAGATTTTATAAGCTCAAAAATATAGAAAATATTACATTATGTGTGACTGTAGTTACGCTCGGGTGCAAAACGCCGTGAATTAATAGACAACTGAGCCACGCTTTTCTGTGTAAAAATGGACTACTTATGGCTCAGAAAAGCGTGACTTAGTTGTGTAAAAGCGCACTTACGCTTTTAGGTTTAACGAGCTATAAAATAATATTCAATACGCGTGACTTAAGTAGTCTTGTGTACGGCGTTTAGCACCAAGAAATGTAATGTCATTCTGCTATTTTGTTTGATGGGCCTTCCCCAGAAGCCTATTTTCACGTTGCCAGTTAATAACAGAACAGTCTTTACGAAAAATACAGAAGTAAGTTTCAAAAACGAACAGCAGAACGGCGTTTAAATAAAAATGTGTTTTTAAAACGCAAAATTCGACTAAGGTGCGAGCCACAATTATCGTCCTCCAGGTTTCACGTTTACCGTCATGGGCTCTCGGCTCAACTCAACGCCCACTTCCCGCTATTTGGGGCGTAACACTTCTTATATTTTTCTAAATGCTCGAATTATGTTTTTTGAGCAGTGTTTTCTTTGAAAATTAATTTAATGGAATTTTTAATATGTTTAAGGTGTTTTATGGTGGTGTTTTCATGAATTTTTCATTCATTTCATTAATGATCCACACCCTGAAATAGCTGATAATAACAATTTTTTTTTGAGGGCATTGTTGGTCCAGTTGTACCGCGACTTACGAGTTGTAAGTTTTAGGATCGAACCTAAACAGGCGCTTTACTTTGTGTAAATTAATTCATCACCACTGCTATCAAAACGGTGAAGGAAAACATCATGAGGAAACTGGCATGCAACCCGCACTGGACCCGCGTGATGGATTGCAGCCCACTCGCTCTTACCGAGGGGAGGCCTGTGTCCCAGCTGAGGAATATTAACTGTTTTACTGAATTATATGGTAAATATGTTAGCAGTTTTAAGTAGATTCGTAGCTCACAGACAGTTTAATTACACTAAGCTAAATTAATGAATAATTAGACGGTTTCGTATTGCACGATAAATCTGAACTTGTAGTATTTATAGCAATTAATGTAAATTGAACACAAACACACAATGATCTAAAACATGCACAGAGCTAAATTAACTAAACATTGGTATTTGCGCTCAATTCTATTTAGGTACGCCAATTTAATCAGAGAAAACTTGTTAACAAGATTGTCAAAGTATTAGGAAGGTGCCTTGAATGTATAAAGGGTTGTTTTGTTGCTTCCGAAGCTAACAACAGTAAGTAAGTAAGTTCCGACAAATTCGCGGGCACTTCTCATATACCGGGGTAATTTCATTAGGCTTATCAAAACGCAAAGACCAGCTGGGAACATCTATTAAATAAGCATGGAATGGGCCACTTCATCTTTCTGACTGACCGACGCCTAGACAATTCAAAAATGCCTGAATTATTTGAAATAAATGCTTAGTTTTTTTTTTACTAGTTAAAGCGAGTGAAACTCTGTTTGGGTAGGCAAAATGTCACCATCAATATGTAAAAAAAAACGTAATTTTGAACCAATTCAAAATTATTATTTATTTTATTTACTGTATGGAAGACGACATGTCGGTCGTCCGGCGGCGAACCTGGATGAAGCTGGCACAGGAGCGTGAGGATTGGCACGAGAAAAGAGAGGCGTATGCAAGCAGTGGGTGAAGCAGTGGGTGTGAATGATGATGGTGGTGGTGAGGAAACAGTGGGTGAAGCAGTGGGTGTGAATGATGATGATGATGATGGTGGTGTTGAAACTACAGAATTCCTTTTAAAAGTAAGGTTATTCTAATGACACAATTGTCATTAAAATAACCTTTTGTTTGTTTGTTCTGCTGGGGAGTTTGTTGCGCCACTTCTTCCCAGCGATAGCACTAGGAAGTGGTGAAGGGCGGGCGTTTTTGGGGGACTGTCTTTTGTAATTTTGACGTTCAAAAAGATCTGATTCTCAGCCTAATTTGAATAAATGACTTTTGATTTTGACTTACTTTTCCTTTTTTTTTCCGAAATATATTTTTTTATTTATACATATCCGGAACGTGTGTCCGTCACAAATACCGAAGTGATAGTTGAAAATTTGATTTTTTATAATCAGAAACGATCCTGCGAATCCCGGATTATCTAGCGCGCCTCACCGCGGCAGTAATTAACTTACCTGGCGAATGTCGATCGCAATCTGGTGCAATTTGTCATCGACGACAATTGGGGCGCGCACCTCAAACTTTGAGAGTGATTGATAGCGATCCCGGAAGTTTGGGTTTCAATTTTAATTATTTTTTTGAGATTCTTAATGGTTTATGGATGATTGATGCTGATTTTAATGACACGGAAATGAAATTCTTTCTAATGGAAACATTTGAAACTGTAGGGTCATGTTCTAATAGTTTTTATTTTTTTACCTACTTATCTGCTGTCAAATCTCATACTACCTTTAATATTCGTATGGAATGTGTCACGTTTGATTCAATCAATCAACTAATCCTATCGCAGTCCACTGCTGGTCATAGGTCTGTCCCAAGCTGGGCAACAACACGCTGTCCTTCGCCTTGCGCATCCAGTCTGTCCCAGTCACCTTCTTAGGGTAGTCGGTCCATCTAGCTGGGAGGCGTCCCACACTACGCGTCCCATTCAACGACTCATCTACTCCACAGGCCATCGGTCCGTCGACAAACATGACACCACTGCCACTAGCTTGCTTACTCTGCCAAGTTATTACTTGCCAATCGCAACCTTTGACTTGCGTTTTGCTTATAATAGAGACTATTAAAAGCAAATTATCGTGTTATCCAGCAACTGAGTTGTGGATGTCAGGTAAGCAGTAGTTTCATGTAAAATACTGGTATTCAGCAACACCCGGTTAGACTGGAAGCCGACCCCAAGATAGTTAGGAAAAGGCTAGACAGATGATGATGATTATGATGAGAGACTGTATATTTACTGATGCAGGTCCTCCTATCGTATATCATTAAAACTAACGTTTCTAGTGATATTTGTCAATCAAATATGTGTTTACCGGTTAACCTGTTGTACTACTATTTGCAAATGATTATTATTTTGGTGCAAAATCTATTAACATTGGAAAATTCACGGAGCTTTTACTAGCTACCAAATTAATTACCTACGCTGATGAAATTGCTGTGGAATATGTATAAATATTGGAACTAAACTTAACTTTGAATGTGGAAACATAAACTTGGAAACTATGTTATAATAATGTTCTCCTACGCTTTCATCGCGTTGTTATAAAATACAATATAAACGAAAATCGTTGGCGCCCAACGTGGGACCACATAACTATTGATTGATGAAAAGGTCAATAGAACATAGTATTTAGGCGCATATATAAGATAGGTAACTCTACATCGGAAACAATATTTTCAAAGTACAGTCAGGAGTCATTAATTCACTATCAGCTTAAGGACTGTATTGCTGTGAACACGCGGTAAAGGCCGTACCTACGTCTGTGTGTATAAGTGATATATCAACACAGAACGCACACCTCAGAAACCGCACACTGGCTGGCGTCGAACGAAACCTAAATCATGCGTAATTACGCATGACCTTGGTTGGTTCATACCATTGCTAAAATTCGAATCGTTATATCAAGTACCGATAGCTAATAGTCTTACGTGTTGGATCATTAAACGCATAGGTCTGGGTTCCAATCTCGAGATGTGACTTGTATTTTTCTTTTACAATAATAATCTTTATCGGTTTTTTTTTATTATTCGATAGATTAATAAACGAGAATAATCAATTATTATATTTTTATTATTATATTGTAATATGGGGTTAAAAATAAAAATGTTTTATAAGTGATTTCAAATTGTTTATTTGTTATAATTTTATGAACTAGAAATAAATAAACTTCTAGTTAAAACAGTTTATTTTCTCATAAAGAACAATTTATTGAAGTAAAGCAGGTACTCTAACAAACTACAACTAGCAAATCTACCCACGTAAATAAAAAAAAAGTGCGGACTCCTGGTCACAATACAATTAAATTACTCAGTAACTTAGTGCTTTTACTGCCAGTTCGTTCGTTTTAACTTTAGTTGCCTATCTCAAACGTCAAAGTTAACAAATCGTATTTATTAGGACTTATTGCGGTTATAGCTTAAGTATTCATTTTTATTATGAAAAGAAGATTGAAGCTAAACCTCAAAATAACCCTTATTACGGATATGACACAATATTATTTTAATTAAATTACTAAAATCCATTTGTAATTTAAATAAAATAAATAAATAAATCCCTGGACATTTCACACAGCACCATTTGTCCCAAGCTAAGCAACCTAATGTTTGTGTTATGGTAACAAGATGGCTGATAATCTACTTATACACAATTTTTTTTTTGTAAATACTTACATATTATAGATAGAAAAACACCCAGACTCGGAACAAATACATGTAGGTCATACAAATATTTGTTCCGTGCGGGAATCGAACCCGTGACACGCAGCGCAGCAGTCAATCGCTTAACCACTGCGCCAACCGTGCCGTCAATCAATTTATAACTTAATACTTTGTATAACCCCTATTATTATCAATGCTATCAAGTAAACGCTGGCGCATGAATCCAACAATACTGAACAATGAAATATTTTTCTATAAAAATATTTTATTCTGCACAAACAAAACGCACAATTACAACTAAATAATAATAATATTAAAAAAAAAATAAGACAAAACACTTAAGATACACATAGTCAAAAAGACTCGTACTCAAGCATAAAAAATGTTGACACTCTCGTCTATTGCTTGATGTCAAGGCCAGGGGCCAATGACAACTCACATTCACATTGACAAGACAATATTGGCAGACGACTACAAAACAATAATAAAATAACAATCATAACAAAAACAAAAATACCAATTACAGAGTGGCGAAATAACTAGTATAACTACTTTTGTAACAAAACAAACAACAATTAAGCCATGCGTCGCATGTGTGCAAGAATAGGTCGTTGCTCAGCAAAAATGCTGTGACTTCGGACGAACCTATCGTCAACAGCGCTGATTTTCAGCAACTACCTCTCGAATGACGTAATGACGTCCCACCATGTGAAAAATTGTGAAATTTAAATCGGGTAAGTCTAACTTTCCGCTGAAATTAAACAATATTCTAGCTGAACATAGTGTGTGCATATAAATTTAATAAAGAAAAATATATATCTGTATTCATGCGTAAAAACAACTAAATAAATTAAAACCATAGTACAAATAATAATAAGAATGTTAAAATGTTTAATGTAAGCAACAAATAAACGTTGTGTACAGTGTGGTGTGTTTATATATCAGTTCCTCTTAAATGTTATATCTGTCCCATATTTCCATGCAATGCAATTTCAACCGCTCATCAGCAGTGCGATTCTGTAACCATCTCACCGTGAAAACTGAGGTGAAGTGAGCGTGTATTGAGCTGTCATTCCAACTAATGCTAGGGATTGACAGCTCACTCTAAGCTCACTTCACTTAACTTAACTTTTCACGGTGAGATTTTTACAGAATCGATCGGCAGATCTCTCATTCCGTGCTTCCCTTCGCTGTATCGCAAAATATAAACGTTCTTGTTTATGTTTTTCAATCAAATATGGGCGGACAGTTTGCACGGCGAACGGTTCGTAAAGATGTGTCGAATAATTTGGCAAAATATCTCGTTGGTATGAAACCACTTGTTTCATATTAATTGACTAGCTGGGGCCTTCCACTTCGCTTTCGACTGGCAAGGCTTTTTCTGATATCTATTGACGCCCCGACTCACTGTAGGTATTTCTCTAAAACAATAAAAGAGTACTGTTAGGCTACTAGCAAAATACGAATATTAACTATTTGAAACCAAAATATTTTGAAAATATAAATGTTACATATTACATTATCTATTATTATTATACTTAATGTTATATTTTATATTCATCGTTGTCAACGCACACAGCGTCAACACCAACACGACGACGGTCACACACACCAGCGCGACGAGGGGAACGGGCGGCGCGGCGGCCGGCCGACAGCTCGTCGCCATTATCACTCGACACTACAATCGCGATCGCACGCGACTTTATTGTTTTAAATAATTACCTATTAATTAACTTACTATTATACCTTTTCTTAACCAGTCCGCCTTTTATTTATCTGGGCTTATCTAATCGTTAATTTCCTTTTCTTCTATTTAGGCTTAAGATAAATATAAAACGTTTAAAAAAATAACTAAAAGGATTAGCAGTTATACTTTAATTAGAAAAAAAATCGAAATAATAATATTTATATTACTCACACTCAGTCCGGTTTCATCAAATTTCTGTGATATAATAATGTGTGATGTAATATAATTTAAGTCCACTTTTACGCAGCGCGTTATCTGCTTTGATCTCAATACCCTTTTCAAAGCATATTGTCAGGGTATGTACACGGGAAGCATGTGGGTCAGCTTTACCAAAAGATCGCTGGAGGTCCTGCGCATCAAATATAATAATCTTTTCAGAATGCTGTTGGGGCTGCCCCGCTTTTGTAGCGCATCTGAGATGTTTGCGCTCAATCGACTTTTATGCGGTCATGCGGAAAAAAATCTCGTCCTCAATAGCAAGACTGCGGGACAGTGACAACAGTATTCTGAGGACAGTGGCGGATAGCATCTACTCTCTTATTCTGAGACGTTTTGTGGGGGTGATGAACGAGTGAAGTACTTTCCCTTCGCATGTGCGTCGTCCACATGAAGCGATTTCAGATAAACAAGTGTAAATAATAATATGGCACTAACATTCATTATAAGGAATTTACTAACACAGTGGATCTTACGTTGTGTGTAAATAAAGAATTTATTATTATTATTATTAATACTTAAATTTCCTTGCATTTCAACAACACCGCTAATAGATTAAACACATGTCACTAATCTACAATAACAAGTATAACAACCAATCAAAAACAAATAACGTTCTATTTAGTCGCGGTGAATGACTTGTAAGTTATCTGCATCCGTCTACCTTATAATTTGTTTATTTAGATTTCTGTGGGTATAATCATAAAATTTTACGAATAAGTGAACAAGACGAACATGACACGGAACCGTAGTCAATAGCGTGATTCAAAGTAATTGCAAACGAATGTGAGAGTGTGGGTATATAGTGTGTGAATAGAGTGTGTGTGTACCTATACTATAGAATATAGAAATTACTCATTAGAAGAAGGTCGTAAGTTAAACAAAAGTGTCAATCTATTTCTTCGTGACAATGCCACTCGACTTCTAACCCTTACTGTACCTATAACAGTAAGCCATTTTAAAGATATAAAAAAAAAATAAGAATTAGATTGGCGCCCAGGATGGCGCCGTTGAGTTATTTTAGAATAGGCAACACAGCATTCCTGAAACTATAAGCAAAAGTAGAAATGCGGTTCTTTACCCATTTCCTATCGGTAACGTATTAAATCCCTTGTAAGTGGAACGAGAGCAACCTTTTACACGGTTCAATTCTAATCTGGAATGTCACAGAGAAGAAAAAACCTGGAAATCCAATTCAGAACCAAATTAAAGCAGTAAAATCAAAAGTCAACTCAAGTAAAAATAATTAAAATACTTGAAGACAATCTGCAGGTAAAGTTGTGGAATCTCATTTTAAAGTGAGTGAATATGATTGGCGAATATCTGGCGGATAGTTGCCGATGTTTGGAAGTGCCAGGGGGTGAGGGGGCGGGGGCGGTTTTAATTGCTTTTTCAATTAACGCCAACGGAGGGTCTCTTGGGATCCTATTCGTGAAGGCGTAATGGACGGTTCAAAGAAGAGTTCGGATAGATAGGACAGTTTTTTATTGGCGACTTGGAAATCTCGATGTAGTGTTGTAGAACAGTGAGTATAGTCTCCTCTTTACAAATTCTCTTTATAATCTCCTCTTTATAAAAACAGTTTAGTACGGGTGATTGATAAGGGTAATAGAAATATATGGCTACTTAATAGCCTTTTTTCTACCTGACTGACTTAGGTGTATAAGTTTTCCTTTTAGTTTGAGATTAGGATGTTGACGAAGCATATAACACACCTTCGACTCATACTGAACTGACATAATACCCTATGTATAACACCTAATAGGTACGTGAAGACGTACCTATTAGGTGCCATACATACAGCAATAGTTTATATAGAAACCTAACATGAGCAGTCATTTTAGGTGGGTTTCTACTACTATTGCTAGTTGCACATCAATATAGTCTCCACGAGTAGTGATACATAAAAATGTAGGCTAGGTGGGCTTTCAGCCTTATTACCATCATGCTGTCAGGCAATATTTTTACCAAGGCAATGCATTATGTAAGTAGTTCGTGCTGATACCAGACAAGATGCAGAATTATGTAGTTCTTATAGGTTTCTACCTACCCGCCCGTCTGCTCTCCATGTACTCAGCACAAAGTCCTGCACCGCCGACACTCAGACGTCTATAATTCCATTTGCGACTAAGTCGCGACTAGCGGACGTACTTGTTCTTACTCACTGTTAACATTGTACGGATTGAGAGATTGTTCTCCATTTTGTATTTGAGAGATAGCTATTGTTTTGGTTTTAGAATTGTTGCTTGAAAAATATCTACTAATGCAAGCAGGCCAGTTCTAGAACTTAAAATACGTTCAAATTCAAGTCACAATCGACAATCAATGTCAAAAATGTGTAAAAAATTAATGGAAATTAGAGTTTTGACAGATTGAGACAGATTAGAAGGCGAACGTTCATTATAATACAGAAACTGTCCCTCAGGTCACATTCACAACTTTTTTCATGAGGGTGGACCTAACCTGGCATATCAAAAATTGTCACACTGGATGTTGGTTGATGATGCAAAGCTATAGAACGCCACTTGTTGCCATCCATAATCCTTTTCCTTCGTCTCTATAGGTTCTATATCAGTAACTGTATTTTTAAGCTCCACGTTTGCTAAAATTATTGCAGATTAGATACAGTTTGTTGTTATTGGACCATGGTAAGGAGTTCAACTGGTGAAGTCAGTACCAGACAGCATTGCTGCGTTTCCTTCTGATCAGTGTATTATGTCTGAAAGTATTATAGCGGTATCTACAACGCCACATGCGAACAACGCGTCATACTGACGTCACACAAATCCTGCATCTCGCAAGCAGAGTTTACCGCGCAATTAGCATATAATATACTATTTCCCAACATCAATCGTTGGGCAATTGCCCGCCAGACACAATACCCGTCTGGTCGGAGTATCCTCCCTTTTCTATGGAGGTTGAGTGAACTTTACACCCTGTTCCTCACGCCTCTATAGTATTGAAACTTTACAACTACGCAGATAATGACCCATACGATGCATTCCACGTGAATGGTATGTTAGCTCCGTAGTACTGGTTCCATCAAGTACTCATTATAAAAATACGGGTCACCGCTTTTTTACCAGGCCAACTGTTTTCCTAGGATTGTATTTTGATCTCATATTTGTTTGCTCTCCCATTGTAATCTTTACATGATCCTGCCAAGTACAGGCATTCTAAAGCCATCATTTATAACACACTTAATCCCCGACTATTAGAGTTCAGAACATAGTTTGCGACTTTGCACAAAGTGACTAAGTTTCATCTAATACGTTAGCAACTTTAATAGAACTTACCGTTCAAACACTGTATGGCACGGAATTTTGAAGTGAAATTAGCGGTGATTTTGAAGTTGAATTAGCAATTACTTTGTAGTGGAATTAACAGTTAGAGTGAAGCTTACCCATAGATTATGATAGTAGTCTCTTCCAAGACTTTCAGCTCGGATTGCTCAAAAGCTCTTTCCTTGAGAGTACTTCTTTGTTTTGTACTGTTTTGCAAGTGTTTTTGGAACATATACAAAAACAACATATACAAAAAGAAAATTCTTCAATTTGTTCTTCAGAACAGTATCCCTGTTTCTTAAGATACAGGCCTCCTAGTTTAAGAGACAGGATTTTTATTTTTGGTTATACAGATTTTTGTAGCCTTTTAACTTTTTTACAAACAATTATGTATCATTTATAGCTTAGTATATCTACCACTGTGCTCAACCTGTGTCTATCTATGTATTGCTTTGAATAAACCAACATTATTTATGTATCAATAACTCGGCATTCAAATATACTTAAGTTATTTCTCATTTTATAATGTTTTAACTAAGTATATCACTGCAAATTATACAAATCCTGCTAAGATTTACGATAAAGACCAACTCTTAAAAAAAACCATGGAGTTTTTGACAAAGGAGATCAAAATAATCTTCGTTTTCAAGATCTTACTTCACCTATCATTATTGTACTTTGTAAAAGCGAATTTCTACAAGTCTTGTTATAATAACTTTGCTCTACTGAACGCGGTACCGACTGTGAAGGGGTGTGTTAACTTGCACTAACTAATGAGCAAACAGATTGCCCATTCGTACGGACAGATTACAGACTATTATTTGCGTGTTCTCATTACAAAGCGCAGCACGTTTCATGCCCATGTTTTGTTATTAGTAGAGATTAGTAAAGGAGGAAACATTAAATTTCATTGTTATTATGGTGAGATTAATTTTGATATTTGGTGTGGCAGAGGTAGTTGTTACGGAGATGATGGTTAGAGACGTTGGAAGAGATTGCCCGATCCCAAATAAATTGAGATAAGGACAGAAGTATGCAAAAACAAACCGCTTTGGCATGTAAACCTTAAAGGCAGAAACTGACTTGCAACGTTGGTTTTTAATTCATAGAGTTTTTGGAACGCGTTACAGCCGAGCGCTCGATGTGAACGCATGTTTACAAGTCAGTGCAGGTAATCCAACATCGTTTTTTTTTCTTCTTCTTCGAATAACAATGAATAAGGGCTGATTGTTCCAACACCAGATAATTTTATCGGGGGAATAATTTTGAATTTTTCACAGTTCTTCCATACAAAAACTGTCAGACACCAAAATTATTTCACAAATAAAAATTATTTGTTTATTGAAAAATCAGCCCTAAATAAATTTAATGAAGCACACACAACCTCTACGTCTGCCATTCTGAATAAGAATGGAGCACGCTTGAGTCAAGAGCTCGAAGCGACCGTTCGCCGCGTCTTGTGTATCGCCGCTTTGTAATCAAGCTCGCCTCAAATGATACATTTTCAAGGCGAAGACTGACTTGCGGAGTTTGTACAAAAAACGATGCAAGTCATTCTTCGCCTTAAGAAAAATGTCACAAAAACCAATCAAGAAAACCACAAAACTTTTAAGAGTGAATGCTTTATTACTGTGCAAAGCCAATTAAAGAAGAGTTAATTTTGGGAAAGAGACTACCACTTCGTCTAATTACATATGACGCAGGCTTAGCCGTAATGTTTGCCGCCAAGACCTCCGGCGCCCCAACCACCCCAACCGCCAAGGCCGCCCCAGCCGAGTGCCTGGCCGCCCCAGCCGAGTCCATGGCCTCCCCAGCCGAGTCCATGGCCGCCAAGACCAATGCCGTGGCCGATACCGCCTCCGAGTCCGAGACCACCAAGTCCGTAGCCGACATTGATGGGAGCGGCTACGCTGACAGTGCGGAGGATAGGAGCAGTAATGACGGGAGCGACGGCAGTCTTAATGATGGGGATCGGAGCAGCCTTGATGACGTTCGCTGTGGATATCGCCGCAGGAGCCAGGATAGCGCCGCCGTATCCACCGTGGCCGTATCCCAGGCCTGAAAAATATAAGGATTTATATATTTTTGTGTTTTTTGGTTGCAATTCTAATCTCACTCATAATTACTTGAATTGAAGCATATAATAATTAATTAGTATAAGCATAGAGGACATTTTCCGGAAACAAGAAAACGTATTGGATTGGTAATCTATAGGTATCTGTACTAATAATAAACTGACAAGTTTTGACGCGTTAATCTTTGGGAGTAACAGTCAAATAAAAATAATCTTTTTCATTTGATAGCCCAATTCCTGAGACCTAAGACAGAATTATAAAAGTGAATTTAACATCACGCTGGCACCCTTAGCAGCCGAGCAAAAAGACAAAAAAAGTTTCAAAGTACGCTACGCGAAAACTAAGTCATAGCGCGGGCAGGATAGCGGTGATGATACGGGGTGCCAAGGAACTAGACAATTCACGCGGACGAAGTCACGGACAGAGCTAGCAGATGATATGGTGAGTAACGTCGAGATTGAAATTGAGGCCTGCTTCGTTCATGATGTTAAAGAAACACATTTTGCAAAGAAGATTATGTGAAGATCACAAAAATGAAAGAGATAAGTTCTCTTACCGATTCCGCCGCCATATAGACCGCCAATTCCGCCAATTCCGCCGATGGCACTGCCATGAGCGACGGCCAGAAGGCAAGCCAGCTGTAAATTAACGGGTTTATATTATATAAACGATGATTAACGCTAAGTGACATTCAAACGTCAAACAAGAGGGGTGGGTTAAACGCTAACCCCCTTAATACAAAACAAGGTTTTTCTTTCGATCAGGTTTAAACCACTGACCCAGTTATTGAATTAAGAACCCAACTGATAGAGTCATGCAGTTCTTTATACAAAAATTACAGCTTAGTTCGGTGCTAAGTTGTCATTTTAGTATTAAATCGAAATAAAGTTCGAAATACAAGTACTGGCTCACTAGTTTAGGCTAGAACTAAAGTTCGGTTTCGTTTTATAATAAGACGGTTAAAGTTTTAAGCAACGTTTATGAATAAGCGGGTAAGACACCATTAGCTAAAATCAATCAAAATTATTGTTATATTACAATAATCTTGCTAATGATAAACGATGGACGAGCGCATAATTTTCTATTCAAACTCGTATAACGTATAAAAGAACTATTAACTGAATGTAAGTCACTTTTGACTCGGTTCATCAAACACGAAACAAACTGGACTTGTATCATATTTCGAGTTTACTCGACTAGTTATTGACTTGACCTGAGAATTCCGTACTCACGGGCTCCTCAATTTGTATTGAGGCAACGATGTCACACCCAAACAACCCTTGTCATCAACTAAAAACAAGGTTTTGGTCAAGTCCAACATTGGTCGGTGATCCCCGAAATTTGCGCTGTAAACATCCACAAAAAAGATGTCACTCTTTTCAGTGTAATCAGCCTACACTGTTCCCACTGCTGGGACAGAAGCCTCCTCCATAATCGTCCACGCGGGCCCAATGCGGGTTGGTGGATGTCACATGTCTTCGAATTTTTAGTTCTAGGACAAGGCGGTTTCCTCACGATGTTTTCCTTCACCGTTTTGAGAGCAGTGATGATGAAATTAAACACACAAAGTAAAATAGCCGCCTGGGTTCGAACTCACGACTTACAAACTCGTAAGTCAGAGCCGATACCACCGGGCCACCTCTGCCCTGGCAATCACTCATTTATGATATACAAATCAACTTACAGCTATGTAGGTGTTCATCGTGGTTGGTTACCTCAGACGAAGTGTAACTGTTTATTCAGTAGGGCAGCGTTTTATACTAGCGACCGGGTTTCCGTTGGCCACTGAAAT
Source organism: Apamea crenata (assembly GCA_949629185.1). NCBI lineage: Eukaryota > Metazoa > Arthropoda > Insecta > Lepidoptera > Noctuidae > Apamea > Apamea crenata. The sequence goes on along the minus strand of OX451365.1, from coordinate 16,945,643 downwards.
ACAGACGGATGCCGCTTGTCTTGGCACGCACTCATTGCGTTTCGTCAGGCATTAGCATCGGGCATCCTTGCTTGATTGGGGACGATGAATTCATTATCCTTTATCCTTATTGAAAGGGTTTTCGATTGTTTGTTGGGTCTACGGTTGTTTGTGCTTTCTACAAATAGACGGGGGAATAATGGAACCTACATATTGATTAGGAATGCTTGTTAGATAAGTTTTACTAGAGAGGCAATTCTCGTAATTTTAAGATCGTACATAGTCTGATCTCAGTCCCAGTCTGTCATAAATACCTCTAATTTCCATACATTTTTGACAAATTTTTGACGTTGATTGTCGCTGAGATGAGATTGCGACTAGATTTTGATCGTTTTTAATTACGGGAATTAGCCTTCAGGCCTCAGGCCTTCTTTTGTAATTGTATTCATAGGTACTTCTTAGTGTCCGCTGGCTGGCTGGCTATCATTGTCGTTGGAAATGGCATGTGTATTGGTAAATTTTTAGCCATAGAATACCCACACAAGATATCGCCTGTTACCCCCGAAGGTTTAGGCAGGGGCGTACCTATACACCCACATTTCGCTAGTTAGCCATAGAAGGGCTATTTAAATTCCTTTATGAACTGTCTAGTAAAGTTTTCACATAGTTCTAGGCCTTGTTCTACAGTGTCCAAATAGTTACTATAATATATTGGCTAATTATGGACACTATGAACTGCGGGGCAGTTCTCTTTTGGTCTCGTGGTTGCTAGTGCGACTGTTGAGTATGGGGTCCTGGGTTCGATTCCCAGGTCAGGCAAAGTGTTTTTGGGGTTTTCCATTGGGATTTTTAAGTAACAGCCTGGAATTTAGAAGTAAGCAGTGTGATGCCCCCGTGCTCGGAAAGCACGTTAAGCCGTTATTTCTGCGCGAGGAGGAGGATCGAGAGAGGTCAGCCTCTCTCGATCCTCCTCCTCGATCATATCGGATTGTGTGCCGTCCCATCGCACTAAAACATGAGGGATGAGAGAGTGCACCCACACACTTGTGCATGTGCACCATAATGTTGAGATTGGCCGCCTAGGCTAAAATACGGTCTGAAGGACTATTCATATTATTACGTATCAGGTAAATTAAAGAAAAACTACTTTAAAACTCATGTCGGATTGGTGAAACATAAACTCTGTTTTCTCAGGTTAATCAAACAGATAAACAATTTACACCCCACATCGAGTTACCAGGACAGCATGTATCGTAGGCGGCATTACTTACACAAACCACCTGCACTGAGCTACCCGGACTCAACAAATACCTGGAGGCAATACAAATATTTGTAGTGGCGCGGGAATCGAAGCACTCGGCACAAAGAGCGACCGATTCATCACTGTGACATTTAGATCGCTACTTAAAGGTTAAGTAGTTATAAAGTAACTCGTGTAAGAGTTCTCCTGAGAAGTTTCTTGCTACCGTAATGTTTAACTAACGAAGGAACTGGACGAGACTGTTCGTGGAGTGCCTTGCCCGTTCTTCTCCCTAGGAATTCCTACTACGCTTTAGAATGGGCAACTACATACATAGCTTCATCTTTCTGACTGACCCACCCCTTGACATTCCGAAAGTGCCTGTAATTGGTTTATTTGAAATAAATGCTTTGAGTTTGGGTTCAAACGGTACAAGATGAAGTTTCAGACATATTACTCTTGTCAGGTACGTGTCTTGGTGCAATGTTATAAGGTGTAAAACCTCTTTTTCTACTGATTTTTACTGATGCATTAGGCAGAGGTTTTAGCTTAAAATCAGGTGGTCCATACATGGTGCGTCACTGAACAGAGATCTGGTTAAAAATCTCATCCTGTTTCAGGAAAAAAATACCTCCAATTTCAATTTCCCTACATTTTGACAAGTTTTTCGAAGAGGCCATCCGTCTTTATATCTTATTGGCATTATCAAATCTAAGAACATTCATGTTAAATAGCAAAATATTCTCTAAATAGGTGTTAAGTGCCATTAGTATTACGGAACTGCATGCAGCCTTAATATCCTAAGTTTATGTAATTCCCTCCATAATATGTAAGTAACAGTTTTCTGGCTAATTGCCAGGGCGGGCTATCCAGAAACTGGTAGGATGCCTGTTAACGAGTTTCTGCGTCTGATAATGTAAGATTATGGTTACAAGTCTGGAAAGGCATGGTTTTATGCAACTGTTGTTGACATATCTACATCTAAAATTTAGTCTTACCATATTGAAGCCCTATTTATTTTTGAAGGCCAGTTTCCAAGTCCTCAGATAAACTTTCAATTGTGATTTATCCGGCAAAATTATCTGGCATAAGCATCATAGCATAATCAGCCTATAAAGTTCCCACTGCTGGGACAAGCCCTCCTATCTTCGAGAGGGAGTGGGCAATAATCTACCACCCGGGCCCAGTGTGGGTTGGTAGATGTCAAATGTCTTCGAATTTTTGGTTCTAGGACATGCCGGTTTCCTCATATTGTGTCCCTTCACCGTTTTGAGAGCACAAAGTAAAGCGCTTGCCTGGTTTTGAACCTACGGCCTACAACTCGTACGTCGCGGTCGATACAACTGGGTCACCACTGCTCCCCAACATCAAGCTGTTAAGCTAAGCTTGTATTTTATCTTACCAGAATGAAACCCCAGTCTAAGCCCTTCCGGGTCCTCAGGTAAACTCTTAATAGTGATTAATTCGGTAAAGTTACCTATACAAGGGTATATTTGTGTTCAGAAACAAGATATCGAACTAAAATCGAATAGATAAAGTCCATTTTAAAATCTCATAAAGTGGGTTCTAATAATGTATAACATGACACGACACGTCCTTCGTGTCAGTAAGAGCTTGATTAGATTAGAAAATGATGTGCTGAAATATGTTTGTTAGCTAGTTGCGGTTGTTAGGACTGCCCAGGGTCCGTCGAATAGAAAGTATGGGTGATTTTTACCACTTTTTTATATGTATTATGATTGAAGTATGAAAGAAAAAGACATGTTTCACCGACACCAAATAAATTGGGTTAAGGACAGGAGATTGACGATGGGTGGTTTTTACCTAACGATAGTAGTAACCAGGGATACCGAAAAAGAGGTCCTAGTCTCGATAATTATCTACTAATTAGCACACTAATTGCGTAGCATATTTGCAATCATAACCCGAAGGTTTTTAAAGGAAACTCATAATCCATTGCTAGACGTTTTCGAGCAAACGAATGTTCTAAATCGAATCTAAACTGCAGCCTACTTGCGCATCACCAGACATTGGCTGCAGGTTTGAATCTAGATTTATGACCGGTAAATGGCAATATTAGGCTTTACAAACTAATTAGGTAATCCATCATTCACTAAATATCGTTTTCAACCTCCACAGACATTACAAAGAAGAATCACGGACTATATAAATAAATCATGTTAATTCAGAGGCAGAACAAAACATGGCGTGCGCAAATAACGTTATAATACTTTGCATATCGTATCACACACTGATTCCACTTAACTTTATTATTTCCTTCAGCAATTGAAAATCAGCTGTAAGTGTTGCTAATAAGTTATTAACGCGTTCCTCACATATTTGTTTAAAACACAATTAAAACATTATCGTGTTCGGTTGAAGGCTGCGAGTCAATAAATCATGCAATTTTGTGTTCACACCTCGTGCATATTTTTGTAGTTAGCTTCAAGTCACTGTCATCATGAATCAAGGCTGTGAATTCCGGGAAATTTGTTAAAAAATGCCTGTTTATACTACGATTTGACGTTTGAAAGTTTTAATTGTAATCGACTTACAAAATAAGTAGGATTTAAGTAATGTTTATTTGTAGAAGTAATCCTATTAATATTATAATTTTGAATTTTGTATGTTTAGTTGTTTGTCACTTAACCACACAAAAACGGCTTAACGGATGCGTCGCACAGATAGTTTATAACCTAAAGGCCAATTCTCGTAACTTTGTCGCAGTCTCATCTCGGCGACAAAAAATGTAGGTATTTTTGACCAATTGGGACTGAGATCAGACTGCAAAAGTTCTTAAAATTACGAGAATTGCCCCTCAGGATTAATACATAGGATACGATATCGGTATTAGTTGAGAACTGTCAGTCTACTTTCTTTACCATTGTTTTTTGCGGGCTACATTGAAGGACGCACGGCGACATATCAAGCTATACATTTCCAGTATAAGCTGACTTCTCATTGTACGAAAAGCCTATACAATGCGAGGTCAGCTAAAACTGGAAATTGTCGTGTCGTCGTGTGGGTCGTTGTCGTGTGTATCTAATGCTAAAGAAAAGTTGGACAAGGCCTCAACATCAAATTCTCAATTAAAATACAGTGTATAGCTCATCCATTAGTCAAGACTTAACAGATTTTATCATTCATCATTTCGATTAGTTCACTACCTATTGAGATCGCCCCTATGGAACATTAAGATAGTAATAAATTGCTCTAAATAAGACTCTTATCTTGTGTCGACGGGCTAAATGAGTATAGGCCAAGCCGACGTGAAAATATTACCCAGTATAGAGGATTAAAAACTAGAACTGACTGCACAGGATGCGTCAGTCGTAGGTACACTCCACAATGTTAGCACTAACGTCTTGGCGCGTCACTATCACGAGAACGTCATCGCGTCAGCTCGACTGGCCGACTACTCGGCTTTATTCAAAAGCGATCTACTCCTTTAGTTTTTAATGAAATTTTATGTTGTTTCGAACATAGCATTTTCGAACCCATAGGTTTATGTAATGTGTCGTATTTCAACGTTGCATTCGTTATTTCACGAAAAAATCGCAATTGAAAGTTGCCAAGTGTTGACATATTGGTGCTCGTGACTCAAATCAAGGTATACATAACCAGTATAAGCTGACTTCTGATTGTATGAAAACCCTATACAATGCGAGGTTAACTAAAACTGGATAGTAGGTATAACTTGATGTTTAGCCGTGTGTACCTAATGTATCTCTAACTCTTAGGCCAAGATCTATAAACACTACTTAGCACGTTCTTTGCGCAACCGTTATTCCTCTCTCTGTCGCACAACTGACAAAGTACAAGTGCATGATAGAGACGGGAACATATCTAAGACAAAGTACGAACTAAGTAAATTTTATAGATCTCTAAAGAGTCTGTGACTGTGAGGCACTCATGCATTGTGGGGGGCAATGCAAATGCACAAGTAGCTGTAATTTCTTACATTATAGACAAAACCAACATCTTAACAGTAGTTCTATGATATTTTTAACAATATATACCAATCGGAATTTTCTTTGACATAACAGTGTTGATTTAGTCAGTTTTTTTTGGCCGACTAATTTGCTGCAATATGTACCGACGAAATTGTACTCGCAAAAAAACTGTGTAATTGACACTTGAAATATCTATCGCTATTAAAGACACAGTGTAAAAAAATGTACAGTTGGAAAACGTGAACATTGACCGGCGAAGCATGAAAGTTATTCTAAGTCCACGAAATATTTAGTGTGCCACTGAACTAACTATAATTAGACAATTATAGAACAATTAATTTTCGTATTGGCGTTTAAATTCATTAATTTACATATGGATTCTTTGTTCAACGACCTCGGGTTTATACCCTACTTATTACTGAATTCATTTTGTGTGGTTTCTTGAAGAATAGACTACAAAACCTCAACCTGTGTTCATCAATAAAACCAACCACCAATATTTTTTTAGCCTGTTTTGTGTCCCACTGCTGGGCAAATCCTCCCATTTTTACTTCCAAACCTCCCTGTCTTGTGCGATCTCTAGCCACGTTGGCCCTGCAAATTATACTAGATCGTCACACCACCTTTGCCTACCTCGACGGCGATGTCCTCCCTCAGGTGTCCAGTGAGTGACGATCTTTGTCCATCTCTCCGGGTGCATTCGTGAGACGTGTCCGGAACACTCCCTTTTCAGCCTATCAACTAGAATGAAATGGTCATAAAATAAAAATCAATCTGCCTACCGTTTTCCCAACTGTGTTGGGGTCAGGTTCCTATCTAACCGGACGCAGCAGAGTACCAGTATTTTACATAGAGCGACTACCTATATAAACTCCATAACCCAGTTACTGGGTAACACGCTACCCCTTGGTAAGACTGGTTGTCTGACTTTTTTGGGCTTCTGACTATTCGTAACGACTGTCAAAAATCAACAAATTATAGCCGGAACCAACGGCTTAAAGTGCTTTCCCAGGCACGGAGGGTCCCAATATGTGATGGATGGTCACGGATCAACCACGGCAAGCGTAGTTCAGCCGCGAGCCCCTGACATAAAATTAAAACAATAAATTCCACAGCTCCCGTGACAAATTGCAACTATCAAACAATAATATTTAAACTCTCCATGTACCGCTAACCAGATTAACATAACATTGCCATTTAAATATCCGGATATATTCGGTTATAACCAGTCATAACCGTACGTAACTGGATTCCGCTCGAATTTAAAACTGCATTCGTTTTGTTTATGCAAACGGTTCGGAAGACATTTTTTGCTGCGCTGTTTATCGATTTACAGTCTTTTCGTTATTATAAATTCACGTTGTTCCTATGAATTTGAGATGTTAAAGCAATATTTTTACACTAGGGACTTTTCTGTTGTAGGCATTGCATTCATATGTATTTACGTTTTCATCGTTTCAACCTAGCGGAATTTTGCTCTTTACTTACTATTTTAGTCGATAAATATCATATTCTTTACAGATAGTTGGAATTTAGCAACAGAATAAACCGAAAGCACTCAAAACAATCACCAAATGAACTCCATCAACGTGCCCGGATAATCCTACAAACGAATAGTTTCACCAAATGCAATATCCAGTAAATTCTAGTTATAACTGGTTGTGACTGGAGCCAACCAGATCCGCTTCGCTTTAAAACATTCACTTTTTGCGCAGTCGCTCCTCCTTCCTTTGTTTTCGCAAATGATTCCTGGCTGCTACTGCTTTTGTTATATTTTTCTCACACATTTTCCTTTCTTGTTTTTTATTTCCCTTTACAGTTGGTTTCAATAGTAGAACGATTTCAGGAAATTCGAAATAAAAACTTTAAAAGTCAGTTGGCTATGTTGAAATCTAAATTGACTAGCCTGACGAATTTATCTTCTTACAGGTAAGTATTCGTTACCTATGACTTTTTTGTATTCAACTGACTCAATTCCGAAACGTTTATAATTATCGAAAGATTTTCTTTTACTAAACCTTTAGTGAGCTGACTCATTATAGTGAGTCATTTTAATTATTTCCTCTCCGTTCCATCGGGACAGGGTATTTCAGGAAATTTTTAAACCCAACATTATTTTTCGTAACAAAATAAATTGAGATTGGTCCCGGAAAGTTTTAATTACAGTAGAGCCTGTAATCAGAAGACCCCTTTTCTCGGTTCATGACATCGATTTTGGGTCTTGTTTTTCCTACATTTATATTTTTGAAACAAAAATGTTGTCCTTTTTAGGTTGATACGATTTTTGGTATACTGTGGTGGCAGTTACCTGCCATGATTCGATTAACATTGTGTCTTTTGAGGAAGGAACCACACAGATTTGAGTGGATCAGTCCAGTCAGTGCAAGCATTTGTCAGTAATCGTGTAGCTCAACTCAGAACTTAAGGAAATTCGTGTCCTAATCCTATTTAATACAAAAATGAAACTGGACCCACTCACACAATTTCACCGTCCAACCATTGTCAACCGGGCTACTAATTCAGTTACCAAAATGAACGGCCCATAACTTCCACAAAATGATAAACTGAGTGCGGCGAGTACGTTCCATAATGCCATGATGAGATCGTTAGCCCCGTCCGTGGATCATAGCCATTAGTTTATCTCCAGTGGCGCATTACCGGACACATGATACAATTAGGAGCCTTTTATAAGCTGCTTACGGGATGATTAGGTATTATTATACGTTGGTGCAGTTTTGCGATCATGTTAGGATTATTGTTATCAACGTGGCCACCTACCGGGCTCAAACAGTAGAGAATATCGACGAAGAGTATCATCGATCGGTAACATGAGTAAGCTCATTGATTCTTAACTGCAATAAATCAATTAGTCAATTAAATTATTTCGCCATCACTGCTTTCAAAACGGTGAAGGAAAACATCGTGAGGAAACCTGCATGTCCTAGAACCAACAATTCGAAGACGTGGCATCTACCAACCCGTACCCGCGCCGGTGGATTACGGCCCACTCCCTCTCACCAAGAGGAGGCCTATGTCCCAACAATGGGAATATTATAGGCTGATTATGTGTGTGTAATTAGCCGATCCCTGTTTTCTATCAACACAACAACCTCGCCAACGCCCTTATTTACACAACATGCGATACATAATATATTCGGCAATCATCCTACAACATTGCAGTACCAAATACATCTCATTTCCGGGCGAGCTCGTAACACGTTAACTATTAATTTGGTACGGAACCACGTTCAGTGAGAACGTTCCTTAATCGCTTCCATTTCGCATGATTACCGAGGAAAGCAAATAAAACTGCTTTCAAAAGGAATTATGATAAAATGGATATTATTTGAGGCGTGGGAACTCTTGCAGGTGGAGACATGGTCTTGCATGCGATTAGTACCTACTGTGGTAGTTAGTTAAGATGAGATGACGGGATGACCTAGACTCCTTTCTTCAAGATTGATCCTTGGCAGCTCTAGACAGAGAGAGGTGAAAATAGCGTAAGTAGCTCCGGCCTTTGCCCAGGTAGTGGGGCATTAACGGCTAATAAAAAAAAAATGTTAAGATCGATTTTTTTTTTTAATTGGCGTGTCCTGGCTTACTAATGGCAATTAATTTAATTTAATGTTTTGTTTTCCTTACTACTGTATAGAATCAAGTTATTTTAACTGAATAGGCAACTGTGCTGCTGAGGAGTTTGTTGCGCTACTTCATCTTCCTAGCTAAAGCACTAGGAAGTGGTGAAGGGCGGGCGTTTTGGGAGACCGTCTTACGTAATTTCGGTCATGTTGAGAGGATGAGTGAAGGGCGACTAACAAAAGGTATTAACTAGGCAGATGTGAGTAGGAACGCGAGGAGACGACCTAGTGAATGGTGATGATCTTCAGAAAGGTGAGGTGCGTAGTACTCGCAACCGGCGTGCATGAACCAGACGTGTGAACGCGTACACGAGGCAAAAGGAGTATGCACGGATCTAAGCAGGTGACGTTCTGTAGTGTCAGCCTGCTCCCATGGGAATAAGGCGTGAATTTATGTATGAACTTATACCAATCGTATACGCGAATGGTCATGGAAGCACATACGAAACAAGACAAAGAAATTACCTTGACCAATTTCCTTAGTGGGTTGATCTTTGAATTGTTTATACACAAAGCCCAGAGGTACTTGGGAACATTGGAATCACCGCTACTACGTGTCTAGTTCAGTAGTTTACATGGCCATCGGGGCTTTGTGTAACTTAACTTATTTATTTACAAACGTAGTATGTTCGCAAGCTAAAGGATTGTAGTCAATCTTTCAGGTGTAGATGCTGTGAATTATAAATAAATCTTGGTGCTTTCAAGAAATCAATACAGCTTTTCGTTGTCCACTGCTGGACAAAGGACTTTCCACAAAGACACGACTGATTCTCAGCTATTTGCAATTAATCTTCCGTTGCATAATTCCAGTGGCCCAGTGGTAATTAACGGCTGCGACTTACGAGTTGTAGGTCGTAGGTTCGAACCCAGACAGGCGCTTTACTTTGTGTAAATTATTTTATCACCACTGCTCTCAAAACGGTGAAGGAAAACATCGTGAGGAAACCGGCAGGTCCTAAAATAAAAAAATCAAAGGCATGTGACGTTTACCAACCCGCACTGGGCCCCTGTGGTGGATGACAGCCCACCCTCTCACTGAGAGGAGGTCTGTGTCCCAGTAGTGGGAACATTATTGACTGATTATGTATGTATGTATGCTACATTTTTCAAGTCGATATGTATTCATAGGTAACACGTACGTGGTTCTGGAGGCGATAACCTATATTCTTAGTACCAGAATAATATGTATTTAATTCCTGTTATCTGTTTATATGAACAAGAAACCTAAGTCAGGTCTGCAACTAAGATACTTCCTCAAGTCATCGCCACATAAATCCCAGGAGGGTAGTAAGCAATTAAGTCGTTACAGCAGCACCAAGGGATGGCAGCACTCCCTGGGAACTAATTACTACATGCTCCAACCTCAGAATACAGAACAGAACAGAACGCGCAAAGAACTGAGGCAACAGAAACGTCAAAAACTACTCTAAAAAGTAGAGTTTGAAAGTTCTTAAGTAGAAAAGTACCTACATATATTAAAATTTTATTTGTGTTTCAAATTGACGCTATTTCAAGTTAAACAAATATCAACTTTATTTTAATGGTGATTAAGTTGGTTGCAGAGTGACAAGCACTATTAACTCGTCTGGTTACACTCTTACTCGGTGAAGAGAGGCAGGTGCTCGTTCGTGGCATAGAATTATGCTCGTATGCGCCTTCTGGTTCGTTCTCTATTCTGAGGCTGCAACCTCACCCGCCTGTCATGTGCGGTAACTAAGAGATTTATCTCAGCAGAGTAGGCTATACACTGACGTGTAATAATGTTTTAGAGAAGATAAGTATTTTGTTGATATGACAATGGTAGTCAGGTTGTGGGAAATTAGAAATAAGATTCCTTTTAGGTCCTATTTTGACTACTTAGGTACCTACTGTAAAACATGTAGTATGTTTGTGTTGCCAAGAACCACCCAAAAAGAAAATTTACAACCCCTATGGTCGTAAATTTTCCGGATTCTGAAAGTCAATTCATTTTCACCTCTTGTCAATATTAATTTATCGAATGTTAATACTTAATTTATTTTGACAGCAGATTTACGAGGTGATGGTTAGTAATATCATTCACACAGAACTTATTGGGAATCCTATAATTTAAGCAGTAAACGTTTACGAGTTGAAATAAAGTGCGAATTTCTTTTCAATTTCTCCCCTACTTTCGGGTAACGGGTATCATTATCATCACCCCGTAAACCTCAACTATTGAGCACAAAGTTCACCTAAAAGTATCTAAGCGAGGAATAGCAATCCATTTCACCCCCATTCGTAGCAAAAACGTGCGAGTAATAAAGTTTATGTAAGTGCTTTTGTCCGGAGATATGCATGCGCGGGGTAAATTGTTTTCACGTGAGGGTTGAATTTATAATTCATTGCGCTAGGTTTGGGGTTGAAATGTTGAGCGCAAAAGGGGGTCAAGTCGGGATGGATTAGTAAAAGTATATTACCTTTTTGAATTAACATACTTGATTTAAGTTTTATGTCATAACAGTTACGCGCAGTACCTTTATGGGTGTGATTCTCATGACATACTGTTTTTGCTCTTATTTGATACAAGCCTCATACAAATAATTAAAAGGTGCCAAAGGGAAGCCAACTCACTATTTGTACCTAATTTATTTTTCAATGGAGACTGGTTGCTCAGCAACTTTGCGGTCTCTGTCGCTGTCTCCTCGCCGAGATTTGGATGATGATGCGCCTACGGGAGCGACAGCAATGCTACTTTTATGGTAAATTTTCGGTAAGTGGCAACTGGCTAGCCGGCACCTTTTTTGGCAACCAATCGACGGGCGACAGATGCGGACAAAAACATCTCCCAGCTGTCGTGTCGCTATACATGCGTGCATTTTTATACAAACCGGTAGACTTGATGTCAGAGACAAATCAGATGCGGAGATAATTACATTATTTTTTTATTTATTGTGGAAATGAAGGTTTTATCCACATTTATAATAAGTAGCAAGATTAAAACTAAAGGTATTAAAAAAGTTTTTAATTGAAAATCACAAAGTATCACGTGAACGTTGACATATTGCATGATGTTTAACTTATAAATAAAAGCAATATCTTTTAAAGTTACTTATATTACAATAATACCCGTTGAAAATCAAGGGTGATTGACCATTCAATGCTTCGCCACCAAAGAGCTACACCACAAGTCGAGCTGTAAATCAATTGACCTCTTATCGTTAATAGTATTTTACAGTCCAATTTTAAGACTAATTTAATAAAATTATTGTAGAGTTAGGAAAAATTAACACCCTACGGTAATTTGCCATGTGATTGATACAATGGTCTAAGAATGACAGTTGTGATTAGAATATACGGACCATTTCAGTTGGTAATCAATTTGCCCTGAATCTCTGAAAGTTTTCTAGAAACGGCTGATGTCATACCTACATAATTTTTGTAATGCAAAACCCATGGAGTTGTGGTGTGGCACTTTTACCGTAAAGAAGCAATCTTGCATGCGAAGATTTGACAAAGCCATTATCTGATTGAGTAGATAATGGTGATGAGTCGAGTGGGTGACAACCCTAACCAGTAGCACTCCGCGTTCAGCAAAATAACGCTCCTAGAAGATTTTTATGCACTTTTTTAAAGGCTATTGGGATGAAATTGCTCGTATAAAATACGAGATCGTTACATTTTTAGTTATCGCTAAAACGTCTATGAATATACTTTATTACTTTTGAATATTACCTATTCTAGCATTATTGCTGCTGGTATGAACCGTACCTAAGTTTTATTTAAATATTTTTTGGATTATGGTGATTAGAAAATACAATAACGTATGCTATATATACAGAAAAGCGTAGGAAATCTATCACAAATATTTTCTTACCTTATTTTTTTTAAATATCGATAAAATCTCCAAGCGTTAAAATAATACAAAACAAAACGTAGAACAATATTATAACCCTTACTAAATTCATTAAGCATCTAATTTATTTCTATCTAACATACAAACAGTCGTATACTTTACATAATATTATGTATAACACCAAATAAATTAGTTTATCTAACTAAAGACTTTGAAAATAGGCAAAAACAATACCATTTGCTGAAAACATTTCTCCAATGCAAAATGCACGACAGTTCTCTTGAAGGAAGAGAGCTTTTATGCAAATTGACGGAGAAAAGTGTATATTTTAGCGACATCTGTGTTTTACGAAGAGACACTTGTGATAAAAATTCTGGCGAAAAATTGCTTTTGATACTTTTTATGTCTGAGTAGATATACAACCAAAAAGGCTCTGAAATGAAAAAAAAGTTTAGGCTTTTTCTCGTTTATTTCTGGCCTTAAGGAAAACAAACCGTTCTTTCAGATTTCTGAAAAGTATAATTTTAATAGTATAAGTAAAGTTATTGAATATACAAAAGCTACAGTTTCAATTCTCCGAAGGTCCAGGCCAACCGAAAATAGGCTTCCAGTTTGAAAGTATTTTTTATCAATAAAAGAAAAAAAAAAGTTTGAAAAAAAAAATGGTTTATTTTAGTCTAATTCTTAAGGAACCTGTTATTTGCTTAGATATTATCGTTTGTTCAACCTCCTGCTTCTCATTCGTGAAACATAGCTAACGGTTGACTTAGTACTTAGAAAGTATTCTATCAAATATTCTTATCTTCACACACGCCTGGCTCTGGTGGGATCGTCAGGCTGTTCGTCACGTGTTTCATGGGTTCTGCGTGTTCCTGTAAATGGAAATTATAAAGGTTTACGTTTGAAAACTTTTCCTAGCTTTGTCTCGGCTTCTTTTAGTAGTGATTTATCCCAGAAACAGCAGACAACAGTAACAGCAGGATGGTCCTGTTACTGAGAATTTGTCGATGGAGAAAGCTATTGAGCCCAAACCCTGAGGATTGAACACAGGACCCCCACACATGCGACAATTAGTTCAACGGGACAGTCATATCACTTACAATTTCTTGGAATTATTATAATTAATAAAATAGAAAGACATGTTTTTCTGCTACTACACGAGGCTTTTGATACTTACATGTTCTGTGTCAAGCCTGCCCATATCCTGCACATTCTTTATAACCTTCTGCGCCCTTTTCTGCGCCGACGCCGCTCTCGCCTGCAGTATCTGTAATGTATTTAATGGAATGCTCATTATTTCCCCCTTTAGTATTACATAGTATTCAAATGACAAACGAACAAACCACAACGATTTAAAATTATCAACCGTTACACTGGATACTACAGACACAGATACAGTTAGCATGAACCTCAGAAAAGTAAAACCCCAGCTAGTCCGAGGTGTGCATTAGTACCTACCTAGCTTTTTCCCAATGTATGTTGGGGTCAGCTTCCAGATTAGACTGCAGCACCGGGCAGCTGAATACCAATATTTTACATGGGGCGACCGCCTATGCGACCTCAACCACCCAGTTAATCTGAATTCGCGATATATTTGCCAAAAACGTAAACAAATATGAGTTTATGGAAAAATAACTTTAAATCCTATAAAATAAAGTTCAGTTTACACTACAACTTTTTCAACGGTGCTAGTCACTCTAAAACCAACTTAATTACCATTAAATAAAGTTGATATTTGTTTAACTTGAAATAACATCAATTTGAAACAAGTTTGATTAGACTTCACTGTGCCACACGATACCCTTGGTAAGACTGCTTGTCAGACTTTCGGGCTTCTGGCAACCCGTAACGATCTACAAATGACAGCTGGGACCAACGGGTTAGCGTGCGTTCCGATTCCGAGGCACGGAGGCGTCCCGGTATGGACGGTCACCTATTCACGGACCGACCTCGGTCAGCATTGTTTAACCTTGAAGATCGACCCGTACGCCTATTATTATAAAGGTACGAGCCCCTCTAGGAGGCTAAAGCCGGTAATTCAATTCTCTTGTTTATAGGCACAAGGGTAAGGCTTGGAACAGCCTATAGTGTCAGGTACCATAGCAGTTGTATGTCAGAGAAAATATGCCGTATGAAAATACACTTACAGACAGTCGCCTCTGCTCCGCCTCAGCTAGTTTCTCCTCAATATCGGGCAAACTGATGTCAGGCTGGATTGGTTGCAGCAGTCTCTGCAGGTGAGGGGGTGGGGTGGACGCCCGCTTGGTGCCGTCGAACTCTTCCACTGGAATCTCGAAGGCTACTGCTGACGAAGAAGAATAAAAGGAATAAGTTCAGTAACCTTGTCGTTAGGAAGGTGAGATGATCAAGTATTTCAACTATCCTGAGGGCCTGGACCAGTTGCCATCGCTTTCAAAGCGTTTCGTATTTCTACAAGGACTTCCAACATGATTGACGTAAGCTTTTCGGTAGTACGTGCTTAACCTGATCTTCCTCCTTAGCTACAAGCCCGTTAGTATTTTCACAGTATTTAAAACATACTGTGAAAATACTGATGGGTGTTTAAGGTAAAAACTTCAACTTACGTGGCTTTGGTATGACGGGTGTATCCGGCAGCACCACAGTCGGCAAGTCATCATGGTCGATATCGTGGTGGCCCTTCGGTCCAGCGCCATTGGATGTCTTCACTGCACCGTTGGTAGACTCCTCGGCCACCGGGACCGCTGTGGTCGAGGACCCACAACCCATTTTGAGCTTTTATGTTAAGGCTGCAAAGTTTTATTTCCTGTGTGAGTGAATGGTAGACAGGATGAATTGTGTTGGTGATTGTTTGGTAATTTGGGTTTGGTTTGCCTAGCTTATTCCCAACGTTGGGGTCGACTTCCAGTGTAATTGGTTGAAGCTGAATAAGAGTTTTTTTTTTTTTCATGAAGCGACTGCTTGTACCCTGCTACCTTCACAGCCCATTTACTAGTCATTAGAGTGACGAGAAAATAAACATTATCAAAAGAAAACTTGCTCTTGTTTTAGTTCTTTGTTCGTTTGGTAAGCCCATTTTAACACATTAACTATTCAACATCCTGACAAACTAACCTCGTCCAACGACCCGACATTTCCACATACTAAATAATTGTTATTCAAAGGCCACCTAATAACCTCATTGCCATTTAAATCGATTCCATTAACCTAGCATGGTAATCAAATTAGATTGCTCCCCCCTGGCATTTAAAGGGGTTTTTGAACAACACCACACTGTCTGACTTGATAAAAGGTGGTCATTTATCATTTAAAAGACGTCTTGGCTACTTAAAAGATACGGGTAAGACATGAAGTAAGTAGGTGCAAAAGGTTTGGTGCGTTTGTAGCTTTAAGCGCTACGGCGTAGCAAGTGCTACGATCGCGTAGTCAGCGTAGAAGGTACGCTGACTACGCGTAATTTCAGTTTATTTGTTTATATACTGAAGTTATTGGCTTAAAGTCAAACTCCAGTTTATCATACCCCGAGTTGTGTCACAGAATACGCTGTAAAAACTCACTTTGTAGGCTCGTTTATCAGTGAAATTGGCCTAAGTATCTATGTTACTTTAATTATATACAGGAATGAGCTCAAGAATTTTATATAATAATATTGCGAATGCCTACGATACACTCTGTGTTTATTAAAATACTTAAGCAACAGTCACCAGAGAGCGTTAAAGAGGTTTTCGTTTTCCATTCGACTTCAGGAAAATGAATTCCACCATAATCTAAACTTATAATATTATAAAAAGAAAAGATTTGATGTTTTGTATGTTTGTTTGTAACGCTTTCACGCTAGAACAGATTTGGATGAAATTTGGTAAATGGGTAGTAACCCAGACCTGTATTAGGACGAGAATACTTTATAATATCTCGATATTCCCACGGGATCATGACGTATGCGGGTTAAACCGCGGGTGCGGCTAGTCTAATATTACTAGAAGTATTTACGCAATATTTCCAAGTGAACCTTTTCCAATCTTTCTATATCAACAGTGGCTGAGGTCGAAACACTAATCCGACTCGAAGCTTGGAATTAAATGCACCCTCATTAGTTTCGCGTAAACCGTTTGTTTTCGGATTGAAGCCATTCCCAGTGATTGTTACTGAGTAAATGTAATCGTGTGGATTGATTGTTATTATAGAACGAGTTCTGAATAGAACGGGAATTGGATTGTCCCAAAAGAGCGTTTCATAGGAATTAATTGATCATGAAATATTTAAATTAATTTAATGTCTTTGGCATTTCTTGTTCGCTTAAGCAAATCCATTGATGTCATTTCAAGTTAAAGGAGAAGGGGATTATTATTATTTTTACGTCTCTTTACATTTCTCGGGGTCCCGGACCTTTGAAAAGCGTACGAGGGGCGGCAGCCAACTCGCAGAGGCCCTTTAGATGTTTTTAATTAAATGAGGCACCAACTGACGATTACCCCTGTTCCCACTATGCAAGTGCACCCAAGGATAACGCCCGGTTGGTGTAGAACTATTGCAGGATATAAAAACAAAGATATTGGGTTATGGGTTTGGGTGGCTAAAGTGAACTGGTTATTTAAGACTATGGAAAGACTATAGCCCCTGCATGACCAATGTCTTATTTAATGAAGTTCAGTAAGGTTATTCCACTTTTTAAATCTGGGGACAGCAAAGACACAAATAATTATAGACCCGTATCGGTTTTGCCGGTTTTCAGCAAAGTGTTTGAAAAAGTAATGTTGGATCAAATGCTCAATCATTTTAATCGTAACAACATCCTACACGATCAACAGTATGGTTTCACCAAAGGACGTTGTACAACAGACGCCGGTGTCACTTTATTAAAACACATCTTTGACGCATGGGAAGAGGCACAAGATGCAATAGGTATCTTTTGTGACCTATCCAAGGCATTTGACTGCGTTAATTACGAAACACTGCTTTTGAAACTTGAGCATTACGGACTGGGTAAACTAGCTCTTAACTTAATAAAATCATATTTAAATGATAGATTTCAGCGAGTTCAAATAAACGGTGTGAATTCATTGGGGTTAAAAGTCAAAATGGGTGTACCGCAGGGCTCAATATTGGGGCCGTTCCTATTTTTAGTATATATAAATGATTTACCTCATTTACTAAAAACCCGACCACAAATGGTGTTATTTGCTGATGACACATCACTGATTTTTAAAGTAGACAGACGTGCACAAGAGCTTGACGACGTAAATAACGCTATGCTTATGGTCCATAATTGGTTTACTGTAAATAATTTAGTATTAAATGAGAAAAAAACTAAATGCATTAGATTTGCTTTACCGAATGTTAGAAGTAGTTTATGTCACGTTGTATTGAATAAGGAGATACTTGAATTCGTCGAAAATACGGTTTTCTTGGGGATCACGCTTGACTCAAAGCTGCAGTGGGGTCCTCACCTAACATCACTTGCAGGGCGGCTAAGTTCAGCCGCTTACGCTGTTTGGAAAATCCGTCAATTAACAGACGTGGATACCGCGAGACTGGTCTATTTTAGTTACTTCCATAGCATCATGTCTTACGGTATTTTGCTGTGGGGACGAGCTGCAGATATTGATTCTATCTTCATTCTGCAAAAGAGGGCTGTCAGAGCCATCTACAATCTCAGCAGACGCGAATCTCTAAGAGAGCTGTTTAAAAAAATTAACATCATGACGGTTCCTTGTGAATATATATTCGAAAACATTATGTACGTTCGAAAAAATCTACATCTTTTTAGTAAGATAAGTGACAGGCATAATTTTAACACTAGGAATAGGAACAAACTAGATCAACCGCGCTTCAGATTCTCTAAAGTAAAAACTTCTTTTATGGGGTACTGTATAAAATGTTATAATAAAATACCACTCGATATTCTTCAACTAAATGAGAAGAAATTTAAAACATGTATTAAACGCACACTATGTAGACAAGCATATTATAAGTTGGATGAGTATATACTAGATAAAAATGCTTGGCTTAATGCTGGTCCTGCTCCACAGGCACTTGGGCTCACTAGTTGATCACAATTTCTATATTTTGGAGGAGATGCTTCCCCTTTTTATTTTTGTTTTTATTTTTGTGTTTCTGACATTATGAATTTAATGTTTATTTTATTCAATCAAGATTAATTTTGAATACTTCACTATTAAATACCTCTTCCAGATTGGTAGTAACTTTTTATATATTTTTTTTTTCTTATCTTATATTTTTAGTTAGAAAGTTGCAAACTATAGTTTTGTATAATTTAGAAGCATTTTTAAAATTTTGTAAATGTAAGAACCATGGATCCGTTTTTTATGATATTTTGATGTTGACTTGAAAGAGCATGGCAGTTGAGAATATGTCATGCTCACTTAAATGTCTCACTGATGGTGGCGTGTGTGTTGGATCATTCGGTTCCCTACAAAATGGTTGAGCTAGGTGGTGCTGATCCACGCGTCATGTTCGTGAACGGGCGCCGTTGGTTGAGACTGGTCATCTCTTAACTGCCAGGGCTTATTTTTAATGTTATAAATTGTTTCTTTTTTTTACATTGTTCTCACATATAGAAGCAATAAGAATAATGTACCCAGGATTTTGTAATAATATCTTGATTTAAAAGAGTGTCCGTGGAGTTTCTTGCCCGTTCTTCTCCATAGAGATCTACGTTTTTGGAATGGGCGACTAGCTTCAACTTTCTGACTAACTGACCGACTATTTAATTTTGACAATTCAAAAGTGCCTGTAAATGGTTTAATTGAAATAAATGATTTGAGTTTGAGTTGAGTTTGAGTTTAAATTACACACTCAATAATGGGCCCCCAAAAACGGTTGCTAGCACATATGTAATGTTATTATTATTTTGGTAATTTACCTTCAATTGGAATGGTGTAAGCCAATTACATCAATTGGGATATTTGATGAATGAATGGAATTTTTTAATGCCTTATTAACTGTGTTTTCGAAATGAAAAGAAAAATTGAATAAAAAGGTGCCAAAAGTGTTCTACAAAAAGTACTCAAATTAAAAAATGAATTGAATATCTCGCCTGGCACATTATGTCATCCTTAGTGATCCTTGCAACACAAAATTCCACACAGTTTTTTTCGGACGTTTTTACCCATGCAAGCTTAATACTGTTCCAAACGTTGAGCTGCACTAGAATTGACAAATACGTGCACTGAATGGACAGGTCCAAAATACCATTTCAGACACCAACCTACAATCATAATCTTCACATGACTCGACCAAGATTATGTCTGGAGTTTAAAAGAGACTGTGACCTCTGAGTTTGTTTCGGCCTTTCTGCTCGGAGTAGTCAGATAGAAAACGCCGACCTCATCTGGTTTTTAAAATATGATTCAGGTGTAAAAGTATTTGTACAAATCTATTTACTGAAATCATTTATCACCCAGGGTTTTAAACTCACCCAGGGTAACTACAGGCAGGACCTCACCTCAACAAAACACAACTGCACTACCTACATATAGTCCTGACAAATATCAGTACCGTACTGGAACTACCACGACTATTGCAGAAATCAATCTCTAAGTGCCTGCTGCACCAATCAGAATGTCACAATATCACATCATACCACTTCACGCACCAATTAAACTATCGCAAACTCACGTCATACCTTTTCGAGTAGATGGTATGGATTGGCAAACCTGCTGGTTTCCCACGATTATGTATCAGCTGACATTGAGCCCTTTAATTTCTTCTATTGAACTTATTGATTTTATGAAATATCAAACGTCGTGATAAAGGTTTTTTTCTGATACGTGGGTATAATTATATTATTATTAATGTGTGAACGAAGCAGGCCGGTGACTGCAATTCCGCATAGGTACCAACCCGCACTGGGCCTGGGTGGTGGATTACGGCCAGACAGAGAGGAGGCCTGTGTCCCAGCAGTGGGAACATTACTCTTTGAGGAACATTATAGACTGATTATGATCTTTGAGTTTGCCACTTAAGAAAAGGTAATGTAGTTTAAAATGCAAGGAGAACTCTAATAATATTTTTTCCGAATTCCGAATCAGTTGTACAAATACTGAAACTTCAAAAAACCTTCCAAAGCCGGACTTGAAATGAGATACAAGCCTGAAAAAGGGTGTTGTGTTATTTTAACCTATTCAAATTCAGCCCCAAGTATTACCGGAAGTCTAGTAACCCCGGACAGTGGAAAAAAAAACATTAATCTCAACTCATCCGTTAAGTGAAAAAAAAACAAAATAAATCAATATAGCCGACGTTCAACGGATGCTTAGCAATTTTTCAATCTGGTAACACCGTTGCTCCGGTGTTGCTATTTACCCCGATCGCGACTGGGATAGGGGAAATGCGATGGATTGCCGGCAATATTTCCTGATTATACCCCGCCGGTTGTTGCCTCGAGGCATAAACGGCTGTATGGCCTCGTTACGTTTGCATTTAAAAAATTGAGGAGATTTTTTTCGCTCAATTTGTGGCCACTTGTATGTTATATTTTACGTTCGTTTGTATTTCGATGGTTTTCGCTTTTTTAAAACGAACAATGTTGTGAGCGAATCGGTCAGTAACAGTACTTAAAAACGTTAACTTAAAAACGGTAGAAATCACAGGTATTTTTACAGATTAAGACTGAGATCAGACTGGGAACGTTCTTAAAATTACGAGAATTGACAAAATCCACATAAAATTGTGTTGACAAAAATGTTTACTGTTGCATATCCACAAATCTTCGGAATTTGATGGTAATTTTCATATTTTTAACGACATTTAGGTATGCACATACCTACATCAAACTTGATGAGTTAGTTATATGAGATGTTAGTTATATAGTTATAATGTGTCCACCTCGAAGTAAATTGTCCACCAACCCTCAATGGACCTGCGTGGTGCCTTCCTATACAGGCTAGCAGGGACATCGACGCGCAAACTGTAACCATGAATTCAGCACATGATTCGAGACTCTAAAATTGTCAAAAAATAAAAGGCCCGTATTGACATTGACAGTTCTAGTAGTTAATAAAGATCAAATTCGCAAAACACGTATTCGTTTGTATGAAACTGACAGGTGTCAAGAACGCATTCTCAAATGTCAAAACGGGCCTTTTATTTTTTGACAACTTTAGTGTAGACATTTTTCGTCAGGTAAAAAAATCGGCTTCTTCATAGAAAAGTACAATACCTACGCGGTCAAAATGAACAGCAATTTTTTTTAATAACGACTAAAAATTTGTAAGTGTAGAATCATGAGCTGAATCATGGCTACATTTTACGCGTCGATGTCCCTGTCATGCTGTATATCTGTCACGGAGAGGAGCTGTAAGTTCCAGTGTACTAAGTTGAGTACATAATATGTTATATTTATGTCATCTTAAGGCTGTTTTTTCCAACATATAATTGTCCGAGGAATAATTTTGAAACTTTGACAGTTCTTCCATACAAAAAAAAAACTGCCCTTATACCCTGTCCATTAGGTAAACCGTTTTTTGACAGATGGAACTAGCGATTGCAGCAACACACAATACATTGATTGATACACGTACGGTATTATAATGTTTGTAAAAAGCCATAAATCAGATAATTCAATCAGATAAGGCAGTTTATAGATTTATTTTATTACGAATTTTAAAGTTAACTTTTACGTCATCTGGAATATGTAGGTACGTTCTAAGACGGCTGTCAAAAAACGGTTTACCTAATGGACAGGGTATATATAGTATTTGTTTCACATCAACAAGAGCAACTCCTGAAATTTGTATTAAGTTGCTCGTCCTCTCTATTACGTCCCAAAGGAAATGTGAGAGAAATATGTGCGAAATAATCCAAATGCTTTTCAGATTAGTATGTGCATATTAAATACATGTGTATGTCTCCTGGGAAAGACTTATGATGATGTTAAGTTATTTATGATAATTATCAGTACCAAAGCACTTAAGTAAGTCAATACTTACTTTAAGTATCAAAGTTAATTTCAGGTTCCACTGAAATCAAGGTTGCTATGAAATTCCAACTTTAATACACAAAACTATATTTATCTAACTACATGAAATATACACTTTTCTATTTTAACTACACTTTGACTACAAAGAACATAATCTAATTTCGTTGTACATCAACCGGGACTCGAACGGGCGACCCGTGCGACCGCGGCCGCATCGTCGGCACTACTATCGGACACGATTAATACAAATTTTATTCTCACTACTACACTTTTTCCAATATACGTAGTTAGATACTACGACTGAAAGGTCTTGATACTTTGGTGTTTAGAAAATTTGACTGTTTTTTTGTCGAACTAAGAAAAACTAGAAAACTTAAGTAATAATAATAATAATAATAATAATAAATCCCTGGACATTTCACACAGCACCATTTGTCCCAAGCTAAGCAACCTAATGCTTGTGTTATGGTAACAAGATGGCTGATAAACTACTTATATACAATTTTTTTTTTGTAAATGCATACATATTATAAGTGTAGCTTTATTATGTGGTCTGCAATTATAGCAAGTTAGTATTGCAATATATTCAATAATTATCACTGCCTTTTAAAAAAACCACTATTTGGCTACAAACATCACCTTGTATTTTATTCACATCGAATCCAAAACAAAAATTTAAGCACAAACGGGCTCTAATTCCCAAAACTGCGTTTACTAATTAGGGCAATTACGCCTAAACCAACAAACGAAGTTAACCAATCAAAACCGGACAATAACGCAAACAAATCACAGTAACAAGCCAATGTTATGTGTGTCAAGTATCAAGCAGTGTTGGTAGACTCAGTTTCAGGACTGTAACAATGCTTACATAGAAATTACCATCGCCACTGCCGCTCGCATCGAACCCCTTTTACGTTTTAGATATCGGCAACTATGGAGTCGAGTTTTTGAAAATACGATGATGTAGGTCAAGTTTTAGACGTTTACGACGTTTCAGTTCGTTGGCTCAAGGGGGAAGCGCCAGGGTAACCAGGAAAGTTGAAATATTCTTAAGTTTTTGCGATTTGCAGGTCAGTGTCATGTTGAATGTTGATTAAAATATGATTCGCAAGGGTATCAAATATGACATTACAGAATTCATCATCATCTGCCTAGCCTTTTCCCAACTTTGTTGGGGTCGGCTTCCAGTCTAACCGGATGCAGTACCAGTATTTTACATGGAGCGACTGCCTATCTGACCTCCACAACCCAGTTACTAGTTATTGCGAAACCCCTTGGTAAGACTGGTTGTCAGACTTTCGGGCTTCTGACGACCCGTAACGACTGACTTTACAGAATTATGATCATTAAAATCATCAATACCCTCTCAGTTCATTTAATCCTATTGAATGACTATTGCGTGAAATATCAATCAATGGGAATCTATGAACTTCGCGGGCTACCTAGAGCATCCTTCTTAAAAGGGCGGACAATAAATAAGATATCGTGCATTTTCATGGTTTTTGAGGTTTCAAAAAGTAAAGATTTACAATGCAAAACGTTATATTATAACCAATATTAATATAATTAGGTAAAACCAATACATAACTATTATATTGCCACAAGTATCTGACCACCGTTGTTTGTTATATAAAATATATTATCATGCATGTAAAAGTAGTTAATATACTGAGGCCGTTTTACATCAATGATTAAAAACCGTATCTATACTAATAATAAAGCTTAAGAGTTTGTTTGAACGCGCTAATATCTGAGGCTACCAGTCCTATTTGAAAAAGTATTTTTTTGATTTGATAGCCCAATTCTTAACGCAGGCTATAAGTTATTAAAAATCACTCTTGGGCCCTTATGAGTCACGTAAAAAGAAAAAAAGTAAAAGGAGCGTTACGCGAAAATGAATTAATAGAGTGGGCAGGTGATGCGATTCGACAGGTTGGGTTAGGGGATCAAGAAAAAAAAAAAGAGTTTATTAATTTCAGTTCTACACAAAACTTATCTATGTATACACTATGCAGCATTACAACAAAGGAAAAGTGATTTCGATGAACTCTGGCACCCAAAGTAAGATCTAACTTGTGTTTAGGGTGCCAAGAAATTTCACGCGGACGAAGTCAGGGCAGAAGCTAGTAGGTACTGTTTATTACTGCAAACTTTTCTCTGAATAAAATATTAATCAAACCGATGTTGTTTGTGGTACGAACTCGAAACGTAAAATAATTAATTAAAATGCACTGAATTAATTTCAGCTGATTACTGACAAGAGACGAATTTATATTGTAATTCTCTAGAGCCTAGAGTTTGGTAGTTAATTGAATGTATTGGATTAGTAATATGTGCCGGCCGTTAAATTGCTATTACCACTTGATAAGGCTCCGTTCTGATTTCAATTTAATTGAGAGGCTTATGGCTAAGAAATAACAGCCGTACGGGTCGATCCAACAGGTTAAGCTATGCTTGCCGCGGTTGGTCCGTGGATAGGTGAACATCTTTACATACCAAGACCCCCCTCCATGCTTCGGAAAGCACATTAAGCCGTTGGTCCCGGCTATCATTCGTGGATCTTTGACAGTCGTTACAGGTAGTCAGAAGTTCTAAAATCTGACAACCAGTCTTACCAAGGGGTATCGTATTATCCAGTAACTGGGTTGCAGAGGTCCGATAGGCAGTCGCTCCATGTAAAATACTGGTATTCTGCTGCATCCGGTTAGACTGGAAGCCGACCCCAACGTAGTTGGGAAAAGGCAGATGATGATGAGAGGCTTATGGAAAGGAATAAGTGACTACTTTCATATAACTTTCTAAAGAGATAGAGAAAAGGTGGTCTAAAAGATACAGGAAAAGTTTAAATAAATAAAAACAAATAGCTTGTATTCATAACAACAGTCATCAGTTGATGGACGCCTGTTGGTTTTTTATGAGCAATGTGTAGATTCCATTTACGGCTAACACCAGGAAGCAGGCGCTAGATTTAGATTTTTTTAAACAATCAGCAATACCATCCGCCGACCTGTTTAAGTAACTGCGATTAGAAAAGTAGGTACAATTTTAACAATTATTCACTAAGCACCTATAGGAGAAACAATGTGGTAATCCCACCAACTTTTCAATACAAAATATTTTTTGTAGCCCCAACGTCGACTCCACGCCAACAGAGAAGGTTCGTCACTCATCGGGGTGAACAATCACCAACACCTACCATTGATTGCCCCTACATAATGCATAGACAACCCACTCCCACCCCCTGTGGCCTCAAATTATCTTATCGACCAATGACCGTGAGCCCTGAAGCTCGAAATACAAATCCGTCAGTAACCGAATAATGATGTAGCCAAGGATCAAGATATAGCGGTCGAGGTATGCATGTCGATAATTTCCAATCGATTTTAATAATTACATGGTTGTCAGGTCTCGTGGGTGTGTCGCGATTCAACTTGACTGTTTTTTTACCGATTGCAGGGGGGAAGGTTCTGATTTTTTAAAGATGATTTGCTGAATTTAAAAAAAAGTTCGAGAAGTGGTAGCCTAGTTGTGGTGGTAGCCCCGACTTACGAGTAGATCGTGAGTTCGAACCCAGGTAGGCACTTGATTTTGTGTTTTTAATTTCATCACCACTGCTCTCAAAATGGTGAAGGAAAACCTCGTGAGGAAACCAGCATGTCAAAGAACCAAAATATTCGAAGAAAGTGACCCGTAATAGGCCCGTGAAAGAAAGAAAGAAAAAGTATTTTTTGCTACTCGTACAGGATCATAAACAAAACTAAACTAAACACAGTCAAAAGTCCCGTGTGGTGGATTACGGCCCACTCCCTCTAACCATGACGAGGCCTGTGGCCCAGCGGTGGGAATACTATAGGTTGATTATGGTGCTGAATTTTACGTTGATTTTCCAACGTAACAGGTCCACATTAATGAGTACTTTTTTATTATGACTTCATAAAAGGGAGATAAGGGAGGGATGTTTAATGTAACCATTTTGTAAAGCTAATTATTCATGACCGAATTGTTTATTTTCCCACATTTTCCTAGATCACTATTATTTATTTAATTTTTTTAAAACGTTGCCCCACACTTTGAAATACTCCTGTATCGTGGGTGCGTTTACAAACACTTAAACTCACATCTCTCATTTTATTCCTTTAGCTTATGGACTAGTTTACTCTAAACGCCTTTAAAAGGTATACAGCAATTACTACTCGCGCTAAAAGCGTTCCAAAATATTCGCTACCGCTCTAAAAATCCATAACCTCATAATTCTGTTAGAAAATGGTATGCGTTTTATCCAATATACGCATAGCTCACTTTTATCTGGATTCAATCTGGTTTGATCCGGAATTTTCCAGATCTGACCCAGTTTGAACCGGAATGGAAGTCAAAAGCCTAATATGATCATAACGTTTAGTACAGAAATTGTTTTTTTTAGGTAGTTTGAAAAATGTTATTGGCTGTCGTTTATTCTTATCCTTAGTGAATGAAGGTTTTAGGAATAGCGGGATTTTTAGTTTAGGTACCTACCTATTTGTAACCTATGGCGGTAGGTTATACCTAAAGGATGATATGTTTACAGTGGTTCAAAACGATTAAGAAGCCTTTCTCCAAGGGCTTTTTTCTTGTCTGTGTGTCTGCTAGGCTTTGCCGACTAAGTTGGGGTGGGCTTCCAGTCAAACCGAATGCAGCTGACTATCAGTATTTACATGAAACGATTGCCTATCTGACGTCCAAACCCAGTTACTGGGTAATATGTTACCCCTGACTGCTTGTCAGACTTTCGGGCTTCTGACTACTCTTAACCACTGTCAACGATCTACAAATACCAATATTGTTGTGACGGAAAAGTCTTGATATGTAATGAATGGTGGGTTAATACCTAGGCTTCCACGGACCGACCTCCGCCCATGTATTCGTTGCGATTATGAATACTTTAGAAGAATTAATCATAACTCAAATGAAAACATTTAAGTAGTTCGACAAAAAATGCATTCTATATTTTCAGTCCCTAAAAATTAAATGAGGAGAATGGCAAAGACTTCCCAGTAAGTTTAAAAACTCATATGGGCCATTTGGGTGGTTAAGTCGTACCTAAACCAATTAAGATTCTACTAAGATAACGCTCTATATATTTACATACATAATAATCTCAATAAAATTCTCAATGTAAAAATTGAATTTGCATCATGGGAAAGGGAAAATTATTAGTTTTTATAAAGTCACTTGTGGACACTGCCATCTACTGAAAGCATTAGGAACTACATACATACTTACTGTTACTGTTTGACAAAATCTGCTGTTTGACTGTTCACGCACATCGATTGATCCAGCTTCATTACTTTATTATGTCGATAGATGGCGCTACTTGTATCAATGTTAGAAAAGATAATTATTCTACTTAAAAAAAACTTTTAAACATAATTAAACAACAGGCAGTGATTTTTTTAAAGATATCAAGTAGGTACAAGGCAGTTCTGATTAAGCATTTAAAATTAATAAAAATCATGAAAAAAAACTAAGATTATTATTATCAGTACCTATTATTCAATCCACGATTTGTCCACGTTTTTATCCACGATTTAATTAATTCGCCAAAGTTACAAGTAAGAACGGTACCTACTTAATTACCAACGTATAAAGTTCTTGAATTTTTTATATTCTTTATACTATGTATGTTCTGAATTAATCTTGGACTGGTTGAACTTGGACTTATCTAAACAATATAAATATAATATATATATAAATAAATAAAATATACTTAAGTGTAGGTAGTATTTAGGGCGCCGGCAATCGGCGGCGGAATTCGGTATGGAAAATAATCTCAGACAAATGTCCACCTCTAGCAGCATGGCAGATATGAAACGTTTTCACTGCTATTTTCATGACAGTTTCACACATTTCCTGCGATTTTTCAGTGACTGTGTCTCAGATATTTTGTTTTAATTCTTGAAGGTTCATTGGCCTGTAAGCATAGACACGTCCCCATATACTTAAGTTAGTTAAAAAAAAAGATTTCATTTTTTGTATGTTAACGGCTGAGCGGATTTGGATGGGGCACTTGTTTTATCCCAATATTCTTTCGGGATCGAGACTTATGGGGTACAAAAAAATCGCCAACCCATCTTAAGCAAGCGTGGTGAGCAATGCTCGTGCTTTCTCTGTTTGAGAAGAGGACTTTGTCCCGCAGTGGGATAATAATAGTCTGGTATTATTACACTATACCTAATCATACCTCATACTCATTGGTAAGCTTGTAGCTTGTAGGGATTTCTGGAAAAAAAAATAACAATCCCTACTGGTGGGGATTTGTCGATGGGGATTTCTGGAATAAACCTATTAATAGGAATTACTCAATAAAATTAGCAGGCGTATGTTACAGCCATGACAGAAGGTTATCAACTCAGAAGCGCCACTAGTGGCGTATTTCGGAACTAAGTATGTGGTAGGAGTGAACCCTACAGGCTAATAATTTAACCAGTATAACCTAACCTACTTCAATAAATAAAAAATTAAACCTAGAAACCTGAATTAGGACAAAAAGTTCCGATCAATTTTGAAATGTTTACAATAACACTAGACATCTGAAAGCTTTTCACCCTACAATAGACTAGGCCGATGAACTGCACTGAACTGTCACGACCTGAACACGTTTTCAGTCTACCTGGGACAATTTAGGTTTTCAGCTACTTAGGCCTGTGTAGAAGTATGTTAAGTTTTAAGTCTTTTCAACTGTAGAAGTAGAAAATCATATTATTTCAAGTAATTTATCATACGACCCTCTCAGGCCCTTTGTACATAAACATTTTTCTATCATTAAAAATATATATATTCGCCGTCTTTAGGCACAGACGTCAGTGTTGTATGGGTCACTATGGAAGCTTGTAGACACGTTTTTTATGCAGCGCGGTTTATACGCCGTACTGTAAAGATATCGTGTCGTGTACAAATGGCCAAAACTGATTGTGGTTGGGAACACCTAAGGCAAGCGATCGCGCGGTCGTTCACCAACACGATGGACCGATCAGGTGAAGGAATCATCGTCCTAAATTTTACATGGTAGTAAGGGATGCGCTGGACAGAAACCGGTGGAGGCGGAACATCCACTCCAGATGCAACTCTGAAGCTGACCACGATCCTCAGACATGAGGGACCGACTACAGAGAAAGATAAATGGCCTAAGTCTTGATAATAAAACTAACACCTACTTAATTACTTACCTTGTCTTCTTTCTCTCTCTCTTTATAAAATATTACGTAAATAAATATCATCATCAGCCTTAGTCCAGTGCTGGACATAGGCCTCTCCTATAGATACATAATTATGCTTAGGTATATTTTGATTCATAAATCAAAATTTTCATAAGCTGTTACTTATCAAATCAAATCAAAATCAAATCAATTTATTTGCGATAAGTGTTGGTACAATATCGGTCTTAACATATATTACAATATTATTATCTTTATGGGTCCTTAACACTTAGTCATATTACTGTGACATGCAAACATTTATGTTCCTAAATAATATTAAACAAAATTTATTAAAAAAAATAAAGATATGTTTCTATTAAACTTATTCGAATTGCAATTGGATAGAAATATTATTATTAGAAATATGTCATATGGTAATTAAATTATTATAATTGTTATTTATTTTACAATGTCTTATTAAATATATCGTTTACCGAGTAGAAATTCTTTTCCCTTAGCCATGCTTTAAGACACCTTATAAATTTATTACCCGGTAAGATTTTAATACTCTCAGGTATAGCATTAAATATGCGACCGCACATTGCATAGCTATTCTTACTGTATAGTGCTGTCCTAGGAATTATGGGCAAAACTATTCTATTTTTGTGTCTAGAACTTTTTGGATATAGTTCATGAGCTTTTTTAAATAGTTCCGGGTGCATTTTTACCAATTTTGCGCATTCAAAGATGTACAGGCTAGGTAAGGTTAGTACCTTTAACTTTTTGAAAATGGGTTTGCATGATTCCCATGGGCGTATTCCCGCTATGGCGCGGATGCACTTTTTCTGTGCGATGAAAACTCTCTGACTTTCCGTTGAGTAGCCCCAAGTAATCAGACCATATCTCAACACAGAATCAACGTATCCATAGTATGCAGATAATACGGTTTTTAACGCTGATGTTTTTGAGAGTTCGTATAGAACGTACACGAATTTATTTATTTTATTACATACTTTATTGACTTGGGCCTTACAGAAATTAACACCATTTTAGTAATGAATACTGATTGGCAAAAACCTATCGGAATGTTTCCTTTAATCTCATGGCCGCTCAACTCACAATACCAGACGAAAAAAGTAGGAAGATTACGATAATTAGGCAGAAGGGACACTAGACATGCGATGTTATTTTGATTTTGTTACATAATTAATCACCACTGCTCTCAAAACGGTGAAGGAAAACATCGTGAGGAAACCAGCATGTCGTAGAACCAAAAATTCAAAGAACCTGGGACGTTTATCAACCCGCCCTGGGCCTGCGTGGTGGATTAGAGCCCACGTCAGCTGACTCAAAAGACGCAACATCCTACAATTAGATAACTTGTAGAGAGCTTCAATACTAACAAGAGAGTTGCTCCAGGTGAGGAGTAATTCTTCCCTGCCAGATATTCCAACAACTCATCTGGTCATAGTTTGAAAAACTCATTGCAAGAAAAGCAAATACAAAAAAAAATCCATTCAATCAGTGTATGTGTATGATGACACGGAGGTGGCCGCGGGGATCGAGTATTTACTTAATTATTACTAACTTCGATTAACTGGCACCTGTTATATATTATGTTCCTAGTAATAATATGAAACCAATCACAAATACTTCTCTCAAAAGTAGAACACATCAACGCCAGTTATTAAAGAACCGACTCACAAAAAGGACTCAGAAACTAAAACTGGGATAACGCAAACCGATAGTGTATTCGATCCGATCTAATCGATTCCAATCCAAACTCGGTTATTCGATTCGCTAAATCGGATTCGCAAACAGCGTACCACGCGTTTTCGAAAAAGGAAGAGATTGGGGTAAAGTGCCCGATTGTGGGCATAAACGAGAGGTCAACGGCCTATTACTAATGTAAAACGGTGAATCGGCGACAATAATAGGGTGAAGTCACGAATTATCTGTTTTAATATTTAGTTTGTAGATAAATGTGAGAGTATTTTGTGTGGATATTCAGGCTTAAGGCAAAGCTTTTCTGGCATTCGTAGATAGAATGGATTCTTAGCCTTAATATTTTAATGGGTCTATGTAGGTTAAAGTTTACTATCGATACTCTTAGGGCTATCTAAAGAGATAGAAGAGGCTGTAAAAACTCTCAGAAGTGCTTAAGTAATTAAAATTGACCGCGGTATATTTAATTTATATCTACACTTACCATACTCAAAGACTTAATGTATAATTCAAACTGAAATTCATGATAGCTGGGCAAGCTAGTAACTGGGTTGTGGAGGTCAGAGAGGCAGTCGCTCCATGTAAAATACTGGTATTCAGCTGCATCCGGCAAGCCGACCCCAACATAGTTGGTAAAAGGCTAGCCAGATAATGATAAACTTTCAAATAGAAAGCACACATCCCATTAGTTTTATAACCTTGAGCCGAAATAAGAACTTAGGCTCAAGGCCCTTGGGATAAAGAACTTCCGAACTGGTATATTTGGCTTTTGCAGATGTCTTCGAACGACTGCAACGACGACTAGGACTCGTTTGAATCGTTCACTTCATACCTGGAGTATCAAGGAGACTTCAAAGTTTATTTGAAGTTTTTGTAGTATTTCAGATTGAGTTTAATTAAAACTATGTTCATTTAAGATTAAGTGCTGATTTTTTAATCGATAGATTATTTTTATTCGTGGAATAAAATTGACGTCTGACAGATTTTGCATGGAAGAGCTGTCAAAAATTCAAAATTATTCCTCGAATAAAATTATCTGGCGTTGTCCGATAAAAAGTTAAATGACTTTTAATTAAAATTTAAAATTAAATAAATCTAATCAAAATAAATAATAATCAACCTTTATTTTAGACCACAGAGAATACATACAGTAGTGTTAGTAAAGACAGTTTATCTTATCGGCTCAAGCTTTACCTTCAAGAATAGGTCATCCCTTGATGAGATGCAGCTTAGCCAATCAGCATTGATAGTGATAGGCTAGACTGACTGCACGTAGAGTAGCGGAGTAGTAGCGTAACCCACTAAGAGTAGCTATGGCTTTTATTTTGACAGTTCAACAACATTCACTGCGTTATTTACGTTGTTAATCAGACAAATTTTTAGAACATATGAAGCAATGGATTAGCAATATACTTCAATATCATTCAGATTGTGATTGATCGTGTGTTACGCAATTAGGGTGCAGGTACCCACTGTATCACCATGGAAACACTACCCGCCATCTTACCCACTATTACGAGAAAATGGATGCTCATTTCTTAGATAACAAAAATGAATACTTCAGTTATGGCTCGCTACCAAAAGTAATGAGGACATTATAATAATAATAAGTCCAAATAGCCTTTATTTGGTATTCTATTGCTATGTCTGAACCGTGACGTCATCAACAGTAAGCTTAGACACAGATACCGACATAGTTATAACTGTTTCTGGTCTGGAAGCAAAACTTTTTAGGTAATGAGAGAGGGGGGAGGGGTTTGTTGGTAAATTGGAATCATCATTATTCTCCTACCCTTATCCCAATTTATTTGTGGTCGGCGCAACATGTTGTAGCGGTATCTACAACGCCACATGCGAATAACGCGTCATACTGACGTCTCGCAAATCCTGCATCTCGCAAGCAGAGTTTACCGCGCAATTAGCATAGATACAATTTCCCATCATCAATCGTTGGGCAATTGCCCGCCAGACACAACACCCGTCTGGTTGGAGGATCCTTCCTTTTCTATGGAGGATGAGTGAACTTTACACCCTGTTCCTCATACCTCTATAATGTCTTTACCTTCCATACTTCTCTATTAGTCGTCGTCTTGGTAATCGCTCCCTATTACCGCTAGTTGGTAAAATGAAATACTTTTAGAAATATTTTTTTGGGAAAACAATAGTTTATCTTTCAAAGGTATATTTTTGTAATGACAGACTCTGTATTTAGTTGTACATAGTAGTAGAGATACTCAAAAAACCGTAACAATTAGGGTGTTATGACATCCAATAGCACAATACTAAATATTTTTCGTCAGGTCACATATTTGACAATCTAAAACTTAAATAAATAAACTAGACATAGTAAGATTTATAAGTCTCGTGTAGCATTTATTATCCTGTTTTAGGCTATCTACGAAGAAAGCCCCTTTTTCAATGTTTTCTGCTTTAAAAAATACGTTACTTACTTATTAGATATTAACAAATACAACACAAACTACAATACTACAACACCATTACACTACTACCACTACTACTACACTAACTAGTTTTCTTATTGATTTGTGTACCTAGTTTTAATAGTTTTATTTAGTCATTTTTCCTCTCAACCAAAGCACCTGCCATCTAATCTCTTCACCACCCTTGGTTGACTGGTAGAGAATGCCTGAGGCATTAAGTCCGCCTTTGTACCTTTTTGTGCGAAAAGTTTATATAAATAAATATAAATATATACACATTTGCAAACCAACAACTGTGCGCTCTACCCCACAAACTTTCTTATAGAACCCGTTAAAATAACCAAAACAGTATTACTATGTAGTCATTTACTGATTGGACTGCCAACAATGGCGGCGGATACCCTTTTTCGGTAATTTACGATTGTTTTCTACGTCGTATGGCAGGAGAAAATCGCTTTTTTAGGAAAATTAGATCGGTAAATAACGGTTTTGATCGGATATCGGTTTTTAAAACCAAGATGAGATCAGACTAACGGCTTTTTTCTTTTTTGTGAGTTTTACTAATTTATTGGAAGTGTGTAAGGATTTTTTTAAATTAATTTTGTTGTCTTTTCACTTAGCTCTTTTTGAATCCCCTATTTGTTAGCTTAAATTGATGTACGCAGGATTTTATTTAGTTATTTGTGGATAAATCAAGTTAACTTTCAATATCTCTAGAGTTTTTTTGCGGATCCAAGGAATCTCCGAAATCTGAGTTTTGGTCAAGTTTCTCTAACTTTAACTATCCAAGTCATGGCGAGTTTATGAAGACGTAGTAGGTACGGTCGCCAAAGGGGATAAGTAACTAGGGTCGTCGGATATTGTTCAAGTTTAGTAAGAAACCAATGGATTTTTTCGAATAAAATTTAATTTGATAAATGAACCGTTTTTTTTTCTATTAATTAAATTAAATTTTATTCGAAAACATCCAGCGGTTTCTTACAAAACTTCAATTATATCCGACGGCCCTGGTTACTTATCTCCTTTGGTGAGCGTACCTTCATTACATAACACCACGCCTGTATTTCCCAGAGGTGCACCTATAAGTACGTACCTACCCACATTTCGCCAGTTATGTTTAAGACCCATGTAATAGTAGGCGAGCCTATATCAATCGGGCATAAATTCAGAATCTGCGCTACTATTGAGATATTCTATAAGGAAAAATCCGGAAATGTTTACCCGAATTCAAGACCTTATCTAAACAAAACTCGTAGAATGGTATTATGGTTTACTTTAATATCCTACTAGTCCAACTAATATTATAAACGCGAAAATTTGTATGGATGGATGTTTGTTACTCTTTCATGCCAAAACTACTAAACGGATTTAGATGAAATTTGGCACACAGATTGTTTATTACCAGGACTAACATATAGGATACTTTTTATCCCGATATTCTTACGGGATCGAAACTTATGCGGATGAAATAGCGGAGCGCAGCTAGTTTTCTATACGATTAAGTACACGATTGCTCATTCAACAAGCTCAACAAAAATGTCACCTATTACGTTACAATAGGTAGTTCCTACCACATTAACACAAATATTACGTACCTACCTACTTAAACGTACAACTTAAATACCGCATGTCAACCACACAACAAACAAACATACACCAAAACTAGACATAATTATTGTAAGTGAAATTAGTGGTGTAGCTCAAAAAGGTACCCTCCCATGTATGGTACCACAAGGTACCACAAATTGTGTACTCAAATACACTATGACGTATTTGGTGACGCGAATTGGTGACCAAATGTTAACTAAAGTTTTATGTTTAAACATGTTATGTAATGTCAAGGATGTTTTGTTAGTTTATAGAAAACTTGTTGTGAGTTTTAACTGCTTTAATGGTTTAGTGGTTAAAAGAGTCACAGCTGAAAGTGTGGTGTGGGATTCGATTCCCAGGTCAGGCAAACTGTTATTGGATTCCTGTTTAGGAGTAGGGATAGCTGGACGGATAAATGATAAGCCCAGTACTGTTGAGCATGAGGTGTACTGTAGTTATTTTTATTTAGAAGTGGCCGTGGAGTTTCTTGCCCATTCTTCCCCATATGTAGCTACTACGCTTTGGAATGGGCCCACTAGCTTCATCTTTCTCACTGACCGTTTTTATATTTCTATGAACCGACCCCTTGACAATTCAAAAGTGCCTGCCATTATAGTAGGATAAACCTATTACATAATAGGTTTATCCTACTATAATATTATAAACGTGAAAGTTTGTAAGAATGGGTGGATGTTTGTTACTCTTTCACGCCAAAACTACTGAACGGATTTAGATGAAATTTGGCATAAATATGGTTTATAACCAGAATTAACATATAGGATACTTTTTATTCCGATATTCCAAAGGGATCGAAACTTATGCGGGTGAAACCGCGGGGCGCTGCTAGTTTGAAATAAATGCTTTGAGTTTGAGTACAGTCACGACCACCAATATGTCAACACTTGGCAACTTTCAATTGCGATTTTTTGGTGAAATAACGAATGCAACGTTGAAATACGACACATTGCATAAACCTATGGGTTCGAAAATGTTATGCTCGTAACAACATACAATTTCATTAAAAAATAAAGGAGTAAATCGCTTTTGAAGAAAGCCGAGTGTATACATACTTTTGCTCGTGACTGTACAACTCTGCTCAACGTTTCTGGAAATACAGGCGTGATATTATGAAGTTGATATTGTCAACACGTGGGCATGAAATACAAACAAACATCGTATTGTCACATTTCATAGTAAAAACATTACAGTTTTCATGAAGCGTTCGTCATTGTATTGATTCTAGTCTTTATAGACGCGGCACACGCGATATAGGTAACTTGACATGCACTTTAATGACACACTCCACTAGAATAGACAAAACAATAGAGCATGAAGATTCTGAGTTTTTGCTTTCTTTGCTAAATTGCCTTTTTTTTAAATATTTAACGCAAGAAGATAATTTTTATTCGTGGAATAAAATTGACGTCTGACAAATTTTCTATGGAAGAAATGTCGAAAATTCAAAATATTCCTCGGATAAAATTATTTGGCATTGGAAAAATCCACCAGTTTGTAGGTTTTATTTTAAATAGCATAGTTTTCGTGGAAAATGTTCTTGGTTGCACATTTGATCGTATTTTTTTGTATTTCTTCCTACAAAATGTACTGTTTGTTTTCCTATATAAAAAAATACATTTAAGCCCATACCATAAAGGGTGGCAGAGACATTGACGCGCAACTTGTTACCATGGATTCAGTAAATGCGATTTGCGATTGTTTTAAATAATTTATCAACAAAATGAGCGACAAATGTGCAGAAGTGGACTTTATTTGGAGGGACATGATAGGCACACAAATTTCGGTTACAGGAATTCAACCCTCAACCCTTAGTATAGAACTAACACAACAGCAATACGCCTTTCGGGAAAGTCCACTATCAGATATTCATGAATCACAACGTTCGCGACTAACTAATTAACTATTCTATGAAAAAAACAATGAATGAATCAGCGAAATAATTGTAATAATAGTTTCCAGAGAAATATTCATATAAACTCCTTATTAACACTATCATGTTCCAAGAATGGAGAATAAATGAGAGTTGGTCTGAAGTTGTAATAGTTGAGGAAAAGTAAATGAGGTTTCAGTTCATTTGTTGCAAACTTGCAATTAATATTGCAAATGCGAAAGTTGCCCTCTGTTTGTTACCTTTTCACGACTTAACGACTGAACGGATTTGAAGAAATTTGGTACACAGGCAGATCATGGTCTGGGTTATCCGTAAGATACTATCCTTACTTAATAATGGCGCCGATTGCCTTGTACACAAACTTAACTAAATTTAAGTTCGGTGCATCTTTTTCTTTCTATTTCATTAAGAAAAGGACAGAAGATAAATATTAGTTTAGTCCTGTCAAATTAATCAGCTAAATATAAACTTTTATATTTTTGTAATTTATTAGTGGAGGATTCTCAATATTGATATTACAGTGACAACCATTTATATATCTACCTACCAACAATATTCTATCAATGTTACGTTTCATTGTTAGCGCACTGTGTAGAATTCCTAGGAATATCAATGTCAATTTATTAGCAACGTTTGATTACGTGGGTGTAAAGGTTAAATTTGTCCATATGGCTGTTGACAAAACATTAAATCATCATTCATGAAGACAAAAAAAAGAAAACTATTTGGGACACGTACAGGAAATACAAACAATACAAAAGAACATTAAAACTTTTAAGTTTATCTAAGATTAAAACTAACAATTTACTGAAAAGAAAAAAAGGAACACATCGCTGCTTAGCATGGGCCTATGTTACAATGATCTCCCAAAAAATAGAATTACCTACCATTTTCACCAACGCAGATCGATTTGGGAGGATGAAGAACGTTCCACCGTGTTCCTTTTACCATCATAATCATAAGCATATCAACCTATATATCTCCTTATCGTCTTCATCCTCCATAGATTGATGGCTGCAAAATCTTACCAAAAGGCACATACTGGAATGACATCTAAGGGAGGTAAATGAATACACTGTGTGTATTCACGCGACTTACGAGTAGGTCGTAGGTTCGAGCCCAGACACGCGCTTTACTTTGTGTAAATTATTTCATCACCACTGCTCTCAAAACGGTGAAGGAAAACATCGTGAGGAAACCGGCATGTCCTAGAACCAAAAGTTTTAAGGCACGTGACTTCTACCAACCCGCGCTGGGCACGCGGTGCGATACTGTAACCATCTCATCGTGATAACATAGGTGAAGTGAGCGTGGAGTGAGCTGTCATTCCAACTAATGCTAAGGGATTGACACTATTGACAGCTCACTCTAAGCTCACTTCACCTAACTTTTCACGGTGAGATTTTTACAGAATCGATCGGCCACTCCCTTCTTTTTTTTTTTTTTTCTGGATGGGAAATGGTCAAATGACCCCTCCCGCTCTGGGTGGAACGGAAGGGAGTGTCAGACTCTTACTGACTAAAACCCACCCGTGTTCCTTCCTTTGCCCTTTCTGTTCCAGGGCAGCGGTAACCCTTTCGGATGATCCCGCCGCCCTGGCAGGCTTCGGCCCTATCGGGCCCCGTCCTCTGCTGACTTCTCTTTGAGGCGCGCGTGGAACACAACGCGCCGTCCAGCACGGGCCTGGTCCTGACCGGACGGCGAGCTACCCATTACTCACCGCCCGCAGGCCCGCGCCCTCGGCCACTCTCTCTCACAGAGTGAACGCCTGTTTCCAGTGGGAACATTATAGGCTGATTATGCATGTTTATGCAGGTAAAGTACTTAAAGGTAACAATGAGCTACCGCAAACTCACCATACATTATTCTATCAAAGTCATATAAATACCAGTTAGTCAGTATGACACTAGCAACTACCCAAGTTAGGTTTACTACTACTACGATCGAAAGTACCCATCCAGTTCACCATATAAAAACAGCACAACTAAAGGAAGTCCGATCCAAAAGCGACATGTAAACATCTCCAAACATACTCAATACTATTAAGGGAAGTACTTTTAATTTCGCGCTCCATGTGAGTCAGTTCCTAGCGACAGACAATGTGAGAAAAGACCAGACATACCCAAGAGACACCACGTGCATTTCCATACTAGTAACTGACCATAATTTTGGATCCAATCCATAACCAAGGGAACGGAGTCGCTGACTTACTCCAGTTACTGAGTAACGACTAGTGTTGGGCGATGATCGAAGGTGAGTGCGTGCGTGCGAAAATTTTGATTACACAACAACCTTTCTAGAGATGCAACCAGACTGCAGTCGATTGACGTCAATCAATAAAATCGTGACATATTTTGAAGTATATCAATTCATGTTTATTTTAAGGCAATCCGAAATGTAAATCTAGTTAGCATCTATAAGCTTCTTTAATATTATGTTGACTTTAAACAACAGTAATCTAGTACTTCACAGTCAAGCGGCGATTTATTAATTCGCACTAATTAATCGTATTGTAAACTTTACGAACCGCCTGTCTCGTGTAATTGGAATTGAATCTGCGTTAACGTACCTAATCGTTCATTCCAAAATGAATGATTGTTCTGTTGGTTTCAATTCGCAAAACTGATTTCGAAAATCTCTTGCCAACTGCCATTTCAATTTTACACAACATTTACTTCAAAACCAATCAAAATCAAAAGTAATTGATTCAAAATAAGCTGAAAATCAGTACTTTTCGAACGTCAAAATAACAAATGACAGTCCAACAAAACGCCCGCCCTTCACCACTTCCTAGTGCTTTTGCTGGGAAGAAGAAGTCGCGCAATAAACT
This sequence comes from Apamea crenata, assembly GCA_949629185.1. Taxonomy (NCBI): domain Eukaryota; kingdom Metazoa; phylum Arthropoda; class Insecta; order Lepidoptera; family Noctuidae; genus Apamea; species Apamea crenata. The sequence goes on along the minus strand of OX451365.1, from coordinate 16,905,433 downwards.
CCCCCCACTGCCTATAATTAGCCAATACAACATATCTTCACTTGTTGATTTTAATTTTCGTCTCTCGTGCAAAATTCGCACAACAATTCCTCAACGAAAAAAAAAAACACAATCGAAAACCGCACGCTTGCCCAACACTAGCGCAACATATTTAGCCATCCATCTCGGTAAGGCAGGGACCTAAAGTGTTCGCTAAAGATGCTCTTTTTAGCGCCGTGGGTTTCCTTTTGGTCTGCGGTCTCCAATGGAAGGTATTGTTACATAATAATATATTATGAATGAACTGAACTGAACTCGGGTTCAAACACGTTTTTTTGTCTTTGGATTTTTATGGCAAGCGCTAAGTGTGGTAGATATGGGCCTGTCCAAATGTTCCTATGAGAAAGTTTGTTTGTTTTGCGTTCTAGTGTTTGTTTGGGGTGGTTTGGTTGGTAGACCTTGTTGATAAGTTACTGAAGAGGTAGGCAAAGATCCTACTTACTATTATGTTGCCGAACTCCAAAACTTGACCCCTGAGACAGGGGCCCTGACTCTAAATAGTCAGGGGTCAAGTTGTAAAAAGCGAGTCTGCCATAATGTTTGGGTTTTATTTTTGTTTGTTTAGTAGTTGTAGTAACGGAACGTTACGAGATGATTTGACAGCTCTCACCGTGACAATGACTCACAAGATACGATTACGATTCGCTTGTCACTATATTAGCTTATAATAAAAGAATAAAATTAAAATAATCTATATTTGACCGAATAAATAGTTATTTGGTCAAATATAGATTATTTTATTTTATTAATCAATAGTTACAAACAATATAAGTAGTAGTTAGTAAAATGTTTTAGAACAGATTTTATAGTTCAATGTAAAGAACACATTGTTTGAATGCTCTGATTGCCCAAAGCTGAAGCTTCAACAGCTTTTATTTAGATGCGAGTCACCTTGTCCTTGAAAACACTTATCACACTTACAACTGATAATTCAGTTGGTTGATAAAAACACTTCACACTTAGCAGTTAACAATTTTCAATATCAATTTGATTTGCGCGTTTTACGTGTCATTCTGAACTTTGGTCAAATAATAATGATAAATAAAGCCAAGTAATATCTACCTAAATAAAATAATCCGTTGAAAGTAAAACATATTTAAAGCCTTAATTTTTTATTTAAAAAACAAACGTTTTTTTTTTAATATACATCGCCTCATGTTATTGACACGAAATTAACTTCACTGTCATTCCAAAGTTGCCTGGAAGAGATCGCATAAGGCCGCCCAATGTTTACTTTTAGTTTTCGATCATTTTTTTTGTAATGTATTAACGTGGTGTACAATAAATTATATAAGTAATAAATAAAAAATAACTTGTTTACAGAGCGTGTGGTCAATTCATTGAATGACATTTTTTCAATAGAATGTTTGGCAAAACCTCAGCCACTCATATTATATTTAATGACTAATGGGGAATATCTAAAATCGCAATACGTTTTGGTAATAACATTTGCGGTTACGTAGGGCTAAAGTGGATACATAGTTGGGGTATTCCCCAACTATTAGCCCGAGCATCGAATTAAACTCAGAAATTAAACTTAAGAAATGGAAAAAAAAGAAAACAAGTATATTTATTCATATTTATTCTGATGACATTCGCAGGGTCCACATGGCCAGAGTTCGCACAAGACAGGGAGGTTTGGAAGGAAAAACGGGAGGCTTTTGCCCAGAAGTGGGACACAATCATCAATCAATCAATTTACGTACAATTGAGTTCACATTACATTTGATTGATTCAAATAAATATAGTAGGCCTAATGAGGAAACTCGCCGACGGTAGTTGAATGTGTGACATTTTTTACATACTTACGAATTTATACGGGGGCTCGGGGCTAGATTGAAATAGACGCACGGGTTGGTCTAAGGTTAAGCTGCGCTTGCCGTAGTCGGGCCGTAGATGGGTGACCGTCTATTACATATTGAGACCCCTCCGTGCCTCGGAAAGTCGAAAGTTGTTGGTCCTAGCTGTTATATGTAGATCTTTGACAATCGTTACGGGTAGCCAGAGGGATGAAACTCTGACCACCAGTCTTACCAAGGGGTACTTATTCCTATTACCCAGTAACTGGGTTGTGGACGTCAGATAGACCATTCTGGTCAGGTCAAGCAGGTCAAGCAAGCCCTCGATGTAAAATACTGGTAATCAAATCCATCTGGTTAGACTGGTAGCCGACCGCTCCAACATAGTTGCGAAAAGGACAGGCAGATGACGACTTACGAATTTACGTAAATAAATAGGTAGCTAGGTACTGGCTCGAAGTTATTAATTTCAATAGACTTTAATTTGCATTAGTCTTCCGGAACAGTCTCTGCAATATTCTTGTTCAGGCAGTCTTTTGTTTTTAGTTTAAAAAAAAAATAAAACAAAAGAATAATCACCAGTGTTTTCCTGTTCAACGACAACCCACTGTGGTCATCAATTTCTCTGTCAATCGTGGTGATTAGGAAATTATACCCCGCGCCGGGTCGTCCGAAAGCTTCCATTAAATTGTCATCATCAATCGTTTAAAACCTTTTTTACAAATAAATAATAAAAGAAACTAAATATAAACATTAAAAAAGGAGCACTTACAAAATTACATTAAAAACAACGAAAAAAAAAAAATTACCCGTGCAAGGCCAAAAAGGCTGCTCCCTCAGCATAATGCTGCGATATTTAAAAAATAAATACCGCAGCCCTGGTATTAGCGCTGTGAAAAAAAAAATTAAAATAATAAATAAATAAATAATATTAGTTGTATGTGATAAAATAATGTTTATTTTTCTCCAACACATAATAGCAAACTAGAAATACAATAGGTACAAAGTTTGATGAATACAATGAGAGCAAAAAAAACGTTGATATCGAGAAAATATTATTACGAGTACACAACTAATTTGCTTAGTATATAAGCAAATTGAAATATGAATACAATAAACTCCTCTCTGTAGACTCCAAATTACTTGGAAATAGAAACCATAAAGCTATGAAGTTTCCATGAAACAGTAAATATGTAAATGATACACTTCGAACGGAAAATGTTTCTTTAGCTGGGAAATAAGTTCATAGTAGTCTTCGAAGACAGTTTACACTGTACACAAATGAGTTCTCGAAATATGTAAATTGTTGTTACACCCTTTTATTTATTTGTCTTATTGATCTACCATGCTCTCGTAGAAACTTTTCCGAAGCACATTGAATGAACGTCGGAACTACAAGGCTTTGGAAGAAAAATCTGTTAATTAATCTAAATGCATGTAGATCTCCAGGAAAACTTCAGGGTCGCACAAAACAACATTGAATTTAATTTATTACAACTTTTACATCTCAACACGTCTTCCTTATTTCCCCCGAATCACCATCTTCCCTTTCTTAATTTGCTTTCACTCGTTTAAAAACATGTTTTTGTAACAGTTTAGAGACGCTTAGGTATACAAGCCTAAGATACACATCGAGAGTTACCGAAAATCGAGATGAATGGCGTGCAATAGGATTGGCCTATGTCCAGCAGTGGACTGCTGTGGGCTGACGATGTGATGCGATGTGAAGTAGGTACACAATCATCTTGAATTAATGCTACATTATACATATATCTGATACTCATGAATAGATTTTTTGTTAAATCTACACTTATAGAGAAGAACAAAAAATGTTATAAAAGCAAGTTATTGTACGGTTATTATAAAACGAATCGCTTGAACTAATAAAGAGACTGGTCGACTGAAAAGACTGCCTGCTATTTAACCTATAAAGTAAATGGTTCATAATAGAGTCTGTGCTACTCTAAGCCAATACAGTAAAGAAATTAAGGCGAAAACACGACTTAAAAATCAATAACCATATCTTGACCGTACTTCCGGGATTGGTAGGGTTACCAGCATCTTACTGGAATACTTTACTCCTCCAAGCACGTTTACTCTTGCGAATCTCCACTCAAAGAGGTAAGAGCTCAGCTCGTCTAGTCTGTTAAAATCTCACCGTGAAAATTTAGGTGAAGTGAGCTTGAAGTGAATCGTCATCCCATCTGACGCTAAGGTTTGGCACTATTCACTTACTTCATCTTAGTTTTCAAGGTGAGATTTTTCAGAATAGCAGTACTGTTCCTCGTCAGTGTTCACTCCAGCCGGCCAGTAAAGACATCGTTACGTCTTATCAGGTCATGCTTATCAACACACTAATCAACAAAGGAAAAGCCTACATAAAAAACTATCACCACCTAATAGTACTTTCATACCAAATAACAAATGATATAAATTTTCAATGTCAATCATATATTCATGCACACGTAGGTACACGTGATTGGCACTATAATGGCACTAAAACTTATTTATTTCAATATCCGGTGCCACAGGAAGGTAGTTGACAGTTACTTTCGCGCCAATTGCATAACAATATCGCCATCTTGATTTGAGCACGCGCTTTCGAGGGTTCGTTCTGCTTGGACGATTTTTGATTGGGTAATTTCATATCGAATTAATTTCTTTATTACTTAAAATAAGGCTGAGAATATAATAACCCTAAATATTACGAAAAAAAGGTTGTAAATAGCCCCCAAAACACCCGAAAACGATCACTATTCGCCACTCAGTAGGTGCATAATGGTTTGGTGTGATAATTTCATGAGTTTGAGTCTCTACATCCACTTCTACTCTCTTCCTTCTGCCTCTACGTTTGTTTTGTAAAATCGTTTTAATTGAATATTTTAGTTGCATTTTCAATAACATCAACATTACAAGCAATCCAAGTTATATACACGACCAAAGCGCTCTAATCTAATGTCTTTAGGGCTCTGATTACGACTCCAACAATTTAACGATTTTTTTCTGATTTAATCGGCCGACCGGGCATAATAAATTTTTGACTAGTCTCACGAGCGTAATTTAAAATAAAGACTTAGAAATCTTATCTAATAAAAATCCTAAATTATGAATGAACCGTTCCCCAACACACAAACAATCAATCAAGCCACAACCATACGCGTGCGTCGAACGGTTCGCATCCGGCGGACGCAGGCGACGAAAGTAAACTAAGCTGATCGCCCCTTTCGCCATACGGGGACGCACGGGCCGTGTGCGGCGCCTGCTAATCGGACGGGCAGCTGGTCGGATGTTGTCGACAGCCGGAGAGTAGCAGACAATGTGGCGGTATGACACAGATACTGGACATGGAGAAATATCAAGATGTACCCATCTGAAGGAGTTTAGTGACGTAAAACTAAAACATTAGGAAATGTTTTGGGGGACTATCTTATGTAATATTGACGTTCAAAAAATTTTGAATAAATTAATTTTGTTTTAAATGTCAACAGTCAGAGAGAGAGTCAAAAATAAACATCACCGCAAACCTTAAAGGAAGAATTTTGGCATAAACTTAACCTAAAGTTTGTTGTTTTACAAATTGTCGTCAAGGATGATCATCAAGGCAGTATCTCATAAAGGTCCGTTGTGGTAGTTCAGTTGACTGATCACGATCAGCAGTTGACGTTTTAGATTTGGTTGAACGAAAATTATGACGGCAATTGATCATGTCATCGTTTTTGGGGGTCTTTCTGGCGTACATGTGTATAATTTTATTAGTTATGATGGGTATAATAATTAATTTATGATTTATAACCAAAAACTGTTTAATTGACAGAAAGACAATTGTAGTAGGTACAGAAAAAGCTCGCGCAGTAGAGAGAATTGTGATGAAAAGAGTCGAGCTTTAAAAGCTCTCTATTTAAAAAGAACCCGCCGGGGTACCTACACAACTGATGAGACAGAAAATGTATACGACCGTTGCAAATAAGTATTAGATCCTAATAACAATTACTAAGTATTGACCACCGTATAAGTCCTTTTCACCTTCTAATTAAAATGACTTTTGTCATTTATTTCACATCTGACTTCAAAGGAACTGAAGCCCCTTGTGTCAACCGCTGTCTATCCACCGAAGGCAAGCCACCTTGAAAATGTGTTAAATGGCCATTTTACGTAAACAAAAAGCTAATTTTACGGTAAATTCTTACTGGAACAAAATGTGGTAATTGTATCGGTTTTCGAATTACCGAGAAATAGACCCCCCAGAAGGGGAAAGGTTTGATACGAATGTGATAATAATGAATACGAAGTTTAACCGACCTAAATATGTCCCTTTTAATTAAAACATCACTACAGTGTGATAATTTACTAAGAAAATAATACAGCTGTACCCTTTTTCTTTAATTCTTATGTATAATCATCAAAATATTTCAATTCATATTTCGCTGGCTTTCAACGAATGTCGAAACGATTACTATCATACACTTAAACATTAAAAATAAACGTAAAGTATTATGTTCATTAGAGTCCACGACAACATCGATACAACATGCGAGAATGCCTAGTTTTTGTGCCAGTATTCAAGCTAGGATAATTCTTACATGGTATATAAGATAAATATTTACCGAGTGGACAAATCGTGTGGGGTGGGACAAAAATAGGGCAGGTGGGTTGATGTCTCCACCCCTTTAGAGCAACTGGTTTTGCAAAGTAGCAAGCCTTTAAGAAGTTACTATAATAAAATATGCTAATGGACTTTTTACTGGCACGACAATTTTCTAATGATAATTAATACGCTGTTTCGTCTAACGACATGTCTAAGCGATGAAATTAATTCAAAGAATATGTAATGTCTAATTAACCTATCCTCAAATGGAATTGCAAAGTAACTGCATACAAATATCTGAAATTAAAAAAAAAGTATAAAGGTACAAGACGCACCAGGATACCCGACCTCGGAGAAACCTCAAACAAAAGTATCATCAAAAATCTTCTTACGTGCATAAACCCGAATAAACTTCGTCATCGCCCGAAATAACCAATTAGTGTCCCCCCTTATCTACATAACCCGTAAGACTGAAACCTGGTACAAGTGCGCGCGTCGCTAGAACCAAACAGAATCAAAATTCGACGCACACGCCGCACAACACATGGTTTTTTCGCCGCCCCACGTGGAATCTCCCGTAAATTCCAGTGAGCGCATTAAAATTGTATAGGATCGGAGTTTTTGCGCAGTATCGTATGTGACGCTGGACTGGGAGTACATAATTGTAATTAACATAAGATTTCCCGTAATAACCGCGTTGTGCGCGCGCGCCACTAAAATGGCTGCGTCCGCTTTTTGTGCTGCGCGCGTACGCTGAATATCATAAGCTACGTGCGTGGTCAGGCGCACACGGGGGCATTTTTCGTGGAATATTTCTTGACTGGAGTTTTGTTCTGTAACTGATACTCACAAAAACGGCTTTGGGCTCCATTTTTTTCAGTAATTAAAGTTGCATGCATTAGGTAGACATTGGTTGTTAAAAATCGATTTTTTCATTTAAAATCATCCTGAGATTTCCTAACAGAAAATACAGATTCTAATAGTATACAGGCTCTTTCAACTTCCGCAATTCATCCAAATCCACGTCAAAATGGAAACAATTCAAAAGGAATTTTCAGTATTTTCCAAACATCGCCCCGTGTGCAGCGGTCGATGTCGACGGGAGACAGAGCTACGCCCTCTATACCTGCTACTCACTGCTACTTATCGACAATTGATAACCTCCCTTTATACTCACGACACGGCTTCACATATAATTAGAAACAAACAACAATTAACACCAAGAATTGAATTTTCAGAATTTGTCGAACGTTGACTTAACATTTTTCTAAAAAAGTCATAGTGCCTTTTTAGGCATACAATTTTCAGTTTTTAACATCGCATACAAGCTGAAGAAATTGCAAACTATATAGTAAACATTTTTGATTTTTCAACTTGACATTTTACTACATGTCTACCCGCGCCATTTTCGTTTCTACCTGCTCTTCTTAAAGTTCAAATCTTTCAAGCCCCGACGACACGTCTCCGACCCGACACTACCCCGTCTCTTCTAAAAGCCGAGCTCCCTACAACCCGGTCCTTTCGTCTCGTACGATGCGTGTGTGCCGGCCGCACTTTTTGTCCCCACTCGTAACACGATCGTCCCATCTCATAATTTTAGACTTTTTTACCCTCAGTCCTGTACTGGCCTTATTAAGGAAGATGCACTATTACGTTCGATAGCCGTTGGTGATTGACAGTTGCTATTGCTATATGAGTAAAGGCTTCCTTATTGTTACAATAGACATTATAGTTTTAGGATTTGCTAATATTTTTAATCTATAATTTATATGACTTCATGATACGAAATAAAACATTCTTTGTTCTGCCATTCACTACCCTGAAAGTCATTAATATCCAAGTTTCAATTTTTCCTAGGTACAGAAAGAAAGTGAAGGGACTAAAGAAGGAAATACTGCTTAAAACATTTTCAGAGGTCTCGACTTTCCATCTACTTAATACAATCCCACCTTGTTTTAGCCAGCAATAAAAATCGCTACACGTAATACGTACTTAGATAGATAGCATTTAAACGTAGCATTAGTTAGCGGTACTAGCGTCATAACTGCAGAGTGCACACAGTCTCGTCAACATACTACAAATAGCAATCCTGTACTCATGTGTACTCATGTTTATAATGTGTCGTTTCATCTGAAATATACTTACACACACTTCGCAGACTACCGTAAGTTATTAGCAAGAGCCAATGACAGGATAACCAAAATGGCGTTGCATCAATTTATTATAAACAATTTGTAAGTTGCATTTACTTAATTTTCATTTTGAATAGATATCACGACTGTGATATCACTACACACACTCACTCACTGTGACATGACTATGTCTACATTTCTACAGGGTGGCAGTGACATCAACGTGCAAACTTTAACCATGAATTCAGCACATGATAGACGTTAGTGTAGAATTTTAGGTTAACAAAAAAAAAATCTGTTTCATAGAAAAGTGCGCGGCCAAAATTTACTGAACAGCAAATTTTTTTTAAAACCGTCGAAATTATTTCAACGCAGAAGTGTGTAGAATCATGTTCTAAATCTATCGTTGTGCGTCGATGTCCCTGCCATTTTGTATAGTACCTAAGTACTATTTTATTTTTGTCGTAGAGTCGAAATTTTGTTGTGAAGTTTAGTCAAGAGGTTGCGCTGAAAACCACTGTAACAACCCTCTCGAGTGTTGAGTGGACCTTCAACACTCGAGGGATGATTTTGATGATTGATGATTTTGATTTGATGCTTGAACTTTTTGTAAATGTACAAAACAATTTTTGTTTAGGACTAAAAGTATTTATTAAAACAAACATAAATGTTTGTGCTTCTTGTGATGCTCGTTCCATCGTAGATCTCATCCATCGCTTTCCATCAAGCGTGACCGAGGTCGAGAGGAAGGCCATAAAAAAAAAGATATTCCAGTTCTAGACGTTATTACAGACACAAATTACTTTTCCCGATATCCTATAACATAAATTACAGGGAAAAACCAATTGTTGCGGGCATGAAAATGCACGGTACAATCAGAGTAATCGGTATAATCTAGTGGGTATAATCAGATAAAAACATGGATTTATTCGGAATTGCATTTAATTCTGATATCTAAAGCTGGAAATTTAAAACTGGCTTTTTAAACGTTTTTCCAGATACAAAATTTATCTGAACTTAACATTTTATTTTGCAAGCACAGGTTGCAATTTTGACGGCAATTGTATATTATAATATAGTAGTACTAGCTTCAGTCCGCGACTTCGTCCGCGTGAAATTTCTCCCCGTCGCATCGCATCGCCTGCCCGTACGGTTACTTCGTTTTCGTTTTTTTTACTTTTTGTTTTAGCTTGGCTCCTAAACCTAGCCTTTCTCTAGAATTGGGCTATCAAATACAAAAAAATCCGACCAGTAGTTCCAAATTAGCAAGTTTAAACAAATTAACATTACTAACAGTTGGTATATACTCGTTCAATTTCGTATCCACCAGTTTTAAGTAAAGTTATAACATGATATTTGCACGTGATCTTCACCGATAGTTTGTGATCAACATACGCTAAGTCCATAAACCTATGAGACATTGTGTTTCCCGTGTGTTTCCCAACTAAGATAAGAACACATCACGTAGTTATGCTAATGTGCAGTAAAGTATCCTTATATGTGTTACTAAGAGCGTAATTATTGTCGTAATTCATTTAAACATCGGCCATTCTATAATAACCTGCATATTAGGAAATCCTTTACTTTGCAAACTATATGAATTTTTAATATTATTGCTAATTAACGTTGTCTTAATCTTATTATTTTTAAAGAATATAGACGCGCCTACGGATTTTTTTAAAACCAGCATAAGCACAGTAGTATAATCAGCCTTTAACGTTCCTACTGCTGGGACACAGGCCTCCTCTCTGTGTGGGCCGTAATCCACCACGCGGGCCCAGTGTGGGTTGGTAGATGTCACATGTCTCCGAATTTTTGGTTTTAGGACATGCCGGTTTCCTCACGATGTTTCCTTCGCCGTTTTTAAGAGGAGTGGTGATGAAATAAACTACACAAAGTAAAGCGCCTGCCTGGGTTCGAACCCACGACCTACAACTCGTAAGTCGAAGCCGTTACTACTGGGCGACCACTACTATCTTTCTAAAACTACTACGGATTCTATAAAATTCCAAATGCAAAACCATTCGCGAGCACAAAATGGCTGACACAAAAAACAGAACATGTCGCATAATTAAAGTTTACTTTGTGCTCAAAAGCCGGGTGTGCGCGGCAAAGGCACTCATTTTCAGCCTCCGAAAAAAAAACCGTCGCGTAGTTGCGGAATTATAATTATGGTTTTATGTGTAAAAATATGAGTCAGGTGTTGCTTCCGTATTCATTGTGTTTTTTGGCTGTTATTTAATGCAAGGATAATTAGTAGATAAACTTTTTAGGCTGTACTTGCTAATTACTCGTTTGTATGGTCGTTTATTAATAACTAGCTTCAGCCCGCGACTTTGTCCGCGTAAAATTTCTTGTTCCCACTCCGTCGCATCGCATCACCAGCCCGCGCTAGTACTTTGTTTTCGCTTTCGTTGTTTTTAACTCGGCTCCTAAGGCTACTTAGCAGCATTATATTACGTAGCCTATAGCCTTTTCTCAGGAATTGGGCTATAGCCTTCCTCAGGAATTGAGCTATAGCCTTCCTCAGGAATTGGGCTATAGCCTTCCTCAGGATATGGGCTCTACCCTTCCTCAGGAATTGGGCTATAGCCTTCCTCAGGAATTGGGCTATAGCCTTCCTCAGGAATTGGGCTATAGCCTTCCTCAGGAATTGGGCTATAGCCCTCAGAAATGGGGCTATAGCCCTCAGTAATTGGGCTGTAGCCTTCCTCAGGAATTGGGCTATAGCCTTCCTCAGGAATTGGGCTATAGCCTTCCTCAGGAATTGGGCTATAGCCTTCCTCAGGAATTGGGCTATAGCCCTCAGAAATGGGGCTATAGCCCTCAGTAATTGGGCTGTAGCCTTCCTCAGGAATTGGGCTATAGCCTTCCTCAGGAATTGGGCTATAACCTTCCTCAGAAATTAGGCTATCAAATGAAAAAAAAAAAATTATCAAATCCGACTGGAATTTCCAGAGATTCACGCATTTAAACAAACAACCAAACCCTTCAGCTTTTTTATTAGTATACAATAGATGGCCCATCAACTCGTGATGTAGAAAACCGACAAAGAAAGTGAAAATTAACATTTTAAATTAATATAACGTTAGGGTGCTTTATAAAGGCATCATCAAGTGAAGATAATTTAATAATGACTGGGGTACCCTAAGCTGTTCGCTTCTCCATCAATTAGCAGACTGTATATCTTTTTGTATAGAGCAGTGGTGGCTCAGTGGTTATGGCCGCAACTTACGAGTTGTAGACTTACGGGTCGTGGGTTCGAACCCAGACAGGCGCTTTACTTTGTGTAAATAATATCATCACCCTCTCAAAACGGTGAAGGAAAACATCGTAAGGAAACCGGCATGTCTTAGAACCAAAAATTCGAAGACAAAGTGACATCTACCCACCCGCACTGGGCCCGCGTGGTAGATTGTGGTCTACTCCCACTCATCGAGAGGAGGCCTGTGTCCCAGCAGTGGGAACATTATAGGCTGATTATGTATATCTTTTTACTACGACACAAGCGAGTCTCCTGAGGATCTTACGACGCGATAAAACGTGAACAAATACATTTTAAAGTGATAATCATGTAACGCTAATACAAACTTGCTATGTTTTATGTTACAATGCAACTGCTGTCATACACATTCGAAAACAGAAGGGCAATTCTCTTAACTTTAACAACGTTCGCAGTCGGATCTCAGTCTCAATCTGTCAAAAATACCTGTAACTTCCCTGCATTTTTGATAACTTTTTGACATTGATTGTCGCTGAGATGAGATTTTGAGAAGATTTTGAACGTTTTTAATTACGGGAACTGGCCTTTGATTAAAACGTAGTCTTACTTAATTTTCATGCGTTTTCTTCATTTGGCTTTTCATTGCCTTTAACTGGTTCTGTGCAAGTTTCCTGTACCTACTTAAACAAAGTTTAGATAGCAGACACTATTTTAGACAATTTCTGGATACAAAATCGTTAAGCAATAGGCACTTTACCTACTATATTCATTATTTTCTTCACACCGCATCAAATACTCCACTCAAACATACAAACAATACTACTCGTATGTTCACGTGCAAATTAACCTGTTATAATGTTGAACAGTTACCTACATGCCTAGAAAATACTTCTACGCTTCAAATTCCTTCCCCATGAAAATTCTCAAACATCAAAATCGACAAAGAAAGTGAAAATTATCATTTTAAATTAATATAACGGTGGGGTGCTTTAAATGGCCATCGTCAGGTGAAGATAATTAAATAATGTCTAGGGTACCCTAAGTTAGCTTCCCTATCAATTAGCAGACTGTTTTTACTACGACACAACTCTTGAGGACCGTACGACGCGATTAAACGTGACCCAATACATTTTAAAGACATAATAATGGAAAAGTAACACAAACTTGCTACTTTTTATGTTATAAATAATGCAACGGATCTTACACTGTTGACTTAGACTACTACTGATACGCACACGAAAACAGATTAAAACTATGTTTGCTATGCGTATACAAACTCAAGAAAAGTAATAAGTCATTATGAGGTCATAATAATGTAACAGTAAACCCAAACTTACTCCATTTTATGTTATAATGCAACTGATCTTACACTGTTGACTAAGACTACAACTGATACGCACACGAAAACAAATTAAAACTATGTTTGCTAAGCGTATGCAAACTCATGAAAAGTAATAAGACATAGTTTTCTTGTTTTGTATTGCCCTTAAATTGTATTATGCAAGTTAGCTGTACCTACTTAAACAAAATTTAACTAGCAGACACTATTTTAGACAATTTCTGAATACAAAATCGTTATACAACCGGTACCTTACCTAGTACATTCTTTGTTTTCTTCTAACCGCAACACTCCACTGACAGACAATACTATTTTCATGTATAAATTAACCCGTAACTGGGTCAATAGCCCTAATGTTGAACAATGACCTAAACTCCTGGAAAATTCTTCTACGCTTCAAACTCCTTTCTCATGAAAATTCTCAAACATAAAACACCTACATAGGTATATTCTTTGTTCTTTTCACACACACATCCTCAAACATCGACTCACACATTCAAACGTACAAACAATGATATTTCCACGTGAAAACCGTCCTTCAGGCGGTGCGCGCAGCTGCGCGTGAGTTGAACGCCGATGTGCCGCCATATTGAGACCGGACGGACGATTTAGGCGGGCGCGTGCTTGGACATAGCGATTGGTAATTGATGTGACCACTATTTTGGAGGATTTTGTTCTTTTCCTGTTTTGAAAAAAAAACTAAAAAGATTATCGCATAGCGCATTGCTATAAAAATAATGGTTGATACGATAATCTTTTTTTAACATAAGAATGAGACGAGCTTGTGGCTAAGTAATAACTGCCGCATGGGTCGATTCAGGTTCAGCTACGCTTGTTGCGGTAGACCGTGGATGGGTCTTTATCAAGACCCGTCCCTGCCTCGGAAAGCACGTAAAGCCATTTGTCCCGGCAGTAATTCGTGGATCTTTGGCAGTCGTTACGGATCGACAGGGCATTACCAAGATGTGCCGTTTTACCCTGTAACTGGTTTGTGGTTAGGCAGCCGCTTCATGTACTGTGACTAGTAGCCAACCCCAACTTAATTGGGAAAAGGCATCAGGCAGATGGAACGCTGACTTAAAAATTGCTTTCATTCCCGACTTTGCCTTTCGACGAAGAAGAATTCTTATTTCTATTCTTCTGATAGAGATAACACAATATTATTACTCGTTTTCTTCTGTTCTGATATGGACAGAAGTTTTCTTTGCTTATCCGCATAGATCCTTCATCATCATCATCATTCGCCTGCCCTTATCCCAATTATATCCCCATACTTTTCAATTCTACATTAGTCATAATTTCAGTAGTCACCTCCTTTCTAACCATATCATCATTCACACAGTCCATCCATCGTTTCTTTGCTCTTAGTCCATCCATCGTTTCTTTGGTCTTTCCCAGCTCATATAGCTATCAAGTCATAGATAATAGATCTTTCGTCTGATGATTATGATTGAGTAGGTCATTGCTTTGTTATCCAGTTACAAATTACCAGCAATCATGCTTCAACTTCATTAGGAACACTCACAACAGTGGCCAATATAAATATTCATTTCTGAAAAGATTGACGTTCTAAATATGTTAATTTGCCAATCAAAATTATAAATGGCTGACACTTTAAAGAACTAACAGATTTTCATTCATCATTAGATTTGCATGAAAATATATTTACTCAGTAGACAATGCAAATACAGCCGTCGTTTGTTTTTTATTATGGTCACCCTAACCAAAAATGACGTGCGATTCCCAATTACGGGTTACATTTATTAGAATAATGAGCATTAGCAAAATATTCATGCGCTGGCAACATTGAATCTTTAATATAACGAGTTTTTTGTCCGTTGTTCAGAAGAACATTTTCGTTGTATTATCTGCAGGTACATACGTACTTATGCAGGAAGTCCTTCAATTTGGACGGTTTTCGGTTGAGGAAAATCTTTTTTCCTCTTTTTATGAAAGATAAAATACGTGGTAGGTGAAATGATAAGTTGTTGTTGCTATTCCACGATATACGACTGGCAGGTATGTCTGTGTGGATATTACCCCGGTTTTCTTGATCAGGTTTCTGAGCAGAAAATCTACTGTTTTATAAGTTAGCTATAAGCTGAGGCTAAACACACTTTCAGTAACAATGACTTTCATTTTGACAGTTCAACAACATTCATTGCGTTATTTACGTTGTTGAGAAGACAATTTTTTCGAACGTAATATGAAGTATCCAATGGATTTGCAATATTCTTGAAAATCATTCAGATTGAGATTGATAGTGCTACGCAATTTGGGTGCTGGTCACAGATTAGATTTGATAGTAGATTCAAATAATAAATAGGGTTTTGGAAACACAGCGAAGCAGAGAGCAGTGGATTGATAGCGTACACAAACCTGTCTGTTTTTCCCTTGAAACGTATATAGAAAATATTTTCGCCTACTTCTGTAAGGGCACACGTAATGGTGTTAGTAGGTGACAAACAAAATCGTAAAGATAGGATATTATGCTTTACGTCCACCGTACGATCAAGTTCGGCTGTAAATCTAGTTATTTACTTCATATATCTGATGATTATTTACATATCGGAATCCATAGATATATACCTATGTATTTACCTACATATATATAGTTGTGTGAGCTCACAGAAAGTGAAAAAGGAAAATTACGGTTTTGATATTCCTTTCACACGTTCGAGGATTATTGAAATAATCATTATTAAAATTAACTGTATACTTCCCAAGATTACAGTTACGTTTTCTATCCGTAGTTTTCCCTTGGGAACGAACTTATTCTGCTGCACAGACTAACTAAATTAAAACTTCTACAGCAGCCTTAAAAGCTAAGATGCAAAACACCACTAACTCATTTGATTACCTAGTTATTAATTCATAGAAAAAAAGAAATAGCCATACAGGGCGCATAATTTTATAATAATTTTCCGTAAACAAAGACTTGTAGGAACTATTCAAGATGGCTGCGTACAGGAAAAATATTTTAATTTCAACAAACCTTGCTGTCTTGAAGCTGATATCCTTGCGGTAGATGTCTTGACAATGTGCTGGGATTGTTGATGTGTCTTTGTCTATAATAATTACCTACTAGTTTTCTATATTTATACTTACTAAGATGCAATTTTACGAAGGTAAGACCAATGAAGAATGATACGAACGAAGGATGTTTTCCACTTTCCGCCTAGCACCGATTGACTCCGAAAACAGTTGGAAAATCCGAATATTTAACGAAGTTTTGCCTGTGATTCCTATATATGGGAAAGAGCCATAATGCACCAGGGGGGAGCCAGTGCCGGGTTAGTAGTTGTCACATGTCTTCGAATTTTCGGTTCTAGCGGTGAGCTTTTGAGAGCAGTGGTGATAAGCGCCTACCTGGGTTCGAACACACAATCCACAATACAAGTTCAAATCGGGGCCATTACCCAGTGGCCACCACTGCTCTCCAACTCTCTACGTGGCCCAGTACGTGGCCGTGCCACTCGCGGGTTTGTGCAGGTGTACAAACATTTTGTGTACGGACACTTTGGACACTCATAAAGGCAAGACATACATGACAAGATTACATTCTCAACACGTCACCAATCCCAAGCTAACCCGTTAAAATGTCTTCTTGTCTGTTACTACGAAACTTGCAAAGCGCAGGGCAACGTGTTTGTGAACGTCGGAATAGCAACTTGTCATAACTTCACGGTTTGAATCCAGTGTTCTGTAGACAAGTTCAGAGGTTGTAGCTGCTCTGAAGCCGGATGTGATTGGTTTCAACTGAGCTGAATATGCATTAGTTTGGTTTGTTTTTACTTGTAGGAGCTGAAATTATCGTACTGGCGAGAACAAAAACTTTAATACTTTGTTAGGTCGACAGCTTTGAGACTGAAAAATTCGGATGAAAAAAGGAGAGCTGAAGCCCAAAACTTTGGATACCAAACTTATCAGGCGCTTGCGCTTAAGTGAAGGAAAGCATTTGGGGTAAACTTGCACCCCATTTTTACGTAACACATTTTCTATCACAATCCGATGAATTTTGAAGGTATAAATATTGATAAATGATAAATGATAAATGATTTTATTTTTGTAAGTAGGTTTGTACAAACACTTTTACACGTCAATCATATTTTAAAACTAGATGAGGTCGGCGTTTCCTATCTGACTACTCTGAGAAGAAAGGCCGAAACAAACTCAGAGGTCACAGTCTCTTTTAAAGTCCAGACATAATCTTGGTCAGATCATATGAAGACCATGCAGGTCGATGTCTGAGATGGTCTTTTGAGGAAAGAACCACACAGATTGAGAGGACCTGTCCAGCCAGTGCACGCATTTGTCAGAAATCGTGCAGCTCAACTCAAAACTTAAGGAGCTCGACGATTCGACGAACAATACCAAAGAAAGGACATTTGGGTAGGCCACATTAATTACTCAAACTGCCAGACCATGACAAAAACTAACAGAACAGAGAGAAAAATTAAAAATAATATAAATAAAATGACCCACATAGTCTTCACATTCACAATAATTAAAATAATAGAATACTTTACAAAGTAAGCAACTGTCATAGTATATATAAAATCCATTAATGTCAAAGTGTATATAATAAAACAAAAAAAAAAAAAAAAACAACAACAACAACACAGAGAAAAAAATATAAATAAAAATAAAAACATTAAATATGTAAAAAATTGGAAGCACCTTAATCCCAAGCCTTTTTGTCCTCGATATAATCCTTAACGGTATAAAAGGCTTTCTGGCACAACTTACGTTTAATGAATGATTTGAATTTATTAAGGCTTAGATCTTGAACGGGGCTTGGAACTTTATTGTAAAAGCGTATACATTGGCATCTGAACGAGCCACCTATTTTCTTGAGCCTTGTTATAGGTACAACAAATTTGTGTTTGTTCCTAGTATTTATATCATGGATATCACTGTATTTTTTAAACAATTTTATATTTTTATGGGCATATAAAAGATTTTCATAAATATACTGAGAAGGCACAGTCATAACATTAATCTCTTTAAATTTGTCTCTGAGCGAGTGTCTCGGACTTAATTTATAAATTGATCGAACAGCTCGCTTCTGCAAAACAAAGATAGTCTGAATATCAGCGGCATTTCCCCACAATAGAATACCGTACGACATTACACTATGAAAATAGCTAAAGTACACTAAACGGGCTGTCTCTATATCAGTTAAATTACGAATTTTTCTAACAGCGAATGCTGCGGAACTTAGCTTTTTTGACAATTTGTCTATATGCGGACCCCACTGAAGTTTAGCATCCAAAGTTATGCCCAAGAATACGGTGCTGTCTTCAGGATTCAATTCTTCGCCCTTTATCAACACATTAGTTTTCACCTGCCTAACGTGAGGTAGCGTAAACTTAATGCATTTGGTTTTTTTCTCGTTTAGAAGTAAATTATTAACATTGAACCAGTGGACTACTTTAGAGATCGCGCTATTTACTTCGTCAGTAACCTGCTGCTGACGTTTAAGTTTAAACAAAAGTGAAGTGTCATCTGCAAACAACACTATATCATGATTATCCTTTATGAGGTACGGCAAGTCATTAATATAAATAAGAAACAAGAAAGGACCAAGAATTGAGCCCTGTGGGACTCCCATTGTTACTATAGATCCGGGAGATCTTTTTCCATTAACGTCAACGCTCTGAATCCTCTTACTCAAGTATGAAGTAAGAAGATCCAGAGCAGCGTTCCGGATCCCGTAGTGACGGAGTTTCCTGATTAAAGTTTCGTGAAGAACGCAATCGAATGCCTTGGACAAATCACAGAAAATGCCCAAGGCATCGCATTTGTCTTCCCATGCATTATAAATATGTCCTAAAAGTTCAACACCGGCATCAGTAGTTGAACGACCCCTTGTAAAACCGAACTGTTTGCTATGTAATAATTTGTGTTTATTAAAAAATCTTTGCATTTGTTCTAAAATTAATTTCTCAAAAATTTTACTAAAAGTAGGTAGTACAGAAATAGGTCTATAATTTGTGGGGTCTGATGTACTACCCGATTTAAACAAAGGTATTATTTTACTATTTTTCATGAGGTCAGGAAACTCCCCACCGTCAATACAACTATTAAAGATAAGAGCTAGAGTAGGCGCTATAATGTCAATTACAGACTTAGCAACTTCTACAGAATTACCCCACAGATCTGCAGTCTTTTTTACATTTAAAGTGTGAAAAGTTTTAATTATATCTATACAAGTAACATGTTCAAAATGAAATTCCGAATCGCAACCATTAACATTTTCCATAAGCAAAGACTCAGCAACAGAAGGTGATGAGTTTAGGGATTTAGTAGTTGAAAGGGGAATATCCGAAAAGAAATTTTCAAATGCCTCGGCGACTTGTGAGTCTGATTTTATTATGTTGTCATTAATCGACAAGCTGTAGTCAGTGTTTCGATTACTAGACCTTCCCGTTTCACTATTAATAATATTCCAAGTCGTTTTAATTACATTACTGCTGTTTTTAATCTTTAAACCTAAATAAAGTGACTTGGCCATATAACAAACTTTTTTAAATAATTTTGAATAATTTCTAACATACAAATTAAATGCATCAGTGTTAACGTAAGTCCTTTCATTGTACAGTTCATAAAGCCGCGTTCTACTTTTATGAATACCAATGGTAGCCCAATCACTGAAGGATGCGTTACTATTAACCGAGATAGTCTTGGGAATAAAGGTTGAGTTAAATTGTTTACAGTATATATTAAAAAAATTACCATAAAGATGATTAGGATCCGCATGAATTGACAAAACTGGTAATTTATCAGTGAGTTTACTTTTGAAAGCCTCCAAGCGACCTGCAGTTTTTGGGTTAACAGTGATATCTTTTTTAACCACTATTTTGTTTTGATTTCGAATAGTAATGCTTTGCCCGCAATGATCTGAATCTAGTAAATTTATAATTTCTTTGTGGCTTGGTATAATATCTGTATAAATATTATCTAGGCATGTGGCACTAGTAGGAGTTATTCTTGTGGGCTCCAAAAATAGGTTTACAAGATTGTAGGACTGAAACAGACTTATAATTTTACTACAAGAACCTGAGTTTTCTAATAAATTGACATTAAAATCACCACAAATGATAACAGACTTGTTTGAGTTACAAATCCTGTCTAACACTTCATCCATTACCTTTTCAAAGCAGTCATACAATCCTGATGGGGGTCTGTACACACTTAATACAACAAAATGCTCCAATTCTATACAGGCAATTTCAACTGTACGCTCAACAGATAGGCTCACAATATCCTTACGGTCTTTAAATTTGAGTTGGTTACTTACTAAAATTAATGAGCCACCATGTATAGCATTTATTCTGCTGAACGAACTACCAACCTGGTGATTATTAAAATTGAACAAGAACTGGTGGCTTTTCAGCCAATGTTCTGTTATACAAAGAATATCAATACTATTAAAATTCATAAATAATTCTACTTCTAAATCTTTGCTCATAAATCCTTGAATATTTTGATGCACCAGGTTGATACTATTTACTGATTTTAAACCCTTTTTTGAGGTACTTTTGCCATTCTGTACAATATAGCTAGAGGTTGCCTCTATTGTCTTACTTTCTAATTTAAATTATTAACAATGTCATTAATTGTGACCAAATTAGTGGTAGAATTATTTAAAATGTCATTGCATTGCTCAAAAGAAGCAAGTTGTTTAGCCAAATTTTTGGCTGTAATTGTAAAAAAATATGATAGCGACCCAGCTATCTGTCTTTTATAATAATTAGAAAGATAGTACATAACACTGTTATATCTATCTTTTGTCAAATAGAAATGATTACTAACATAATTGTTAAAATCAATCAAATGGAACAAGTTATTATTATATGTCAAATTATGCATTGTCATATTTAATTCAAATCTTAAGCTATTTTCTTCCTGTGGCAAACTGTTACTATAGGGGAATGTAAACAACACAACTTTTCTTAAACTAAGATTGCATAATGTTTTATAATACTGGAGCAGTTCTCCTTTGTTTACATTTCCCCTATTACCCACAAAAATTAGTAAAGTTGTATCCTGGGTAAAGTTACATTTAATAATTTGTTTCATAATGTGAAACAAAGAACAACCAGGCATACAGTAATTTAATATTGAGTGTCCCGGATATTCATTTGTCAACAAGTGACCTAAGTCCTTACCAATCTCATCACAAAATAACACAATATCATTATTTAAAGTTTGTGTACAAGGTTTATTGGAACTATTAGTAGAAGGAATGATCAAATCAACACAGGGTTGCTGTAAGGAGGTATTGCATGTTGGCAATGAGTGGTCTGGCGTAAGTACATTGGATGGTGTTAGACAATGCTCACAGTTGTTTTTTTGTGAGTTTACCAGCTCATTCATTGCCAACACATATTCCCTCATTAGGTCTTCAGAGGTATTGTACTTGTTAGTCATTGAACTAAGTTTCTCCTGTAGATGGTCAAGTTCAGATTGCAAGGTTTCTGTGTCAATGTTGTACTTCCTAGTACTCTGCTCCAAATTAAAAGAATACATATCTAATTGTTTAAGCAAATTCAACCTTTCTCTATTTAATTTAACGTTTTTGATAAAGAACCTTTGTCTCTTTACCATTTTTTGTGTTTTAACAATGTATTTATTGATTTTAATGTATTTTTTAAGTTTTTTTTTACTGGATACTACCCTCACTGAATTACGTGATTGTGATTCATCATCACCTGTCAAATCAATAGTGGGGTTTACTGCAGAAACCATTGACGGGGCAATAGACACCAGCTCATTGAACAGACTTTGATTCAGCGAGGCGGTGATGTTGAGATTTGAATTCTCAAGTTGTGTAATCTGACTTTGAGCCTCATGTAGCTGCTGTTGTAATAGGTGTTTATGACTAAGAGCTTGTTCATACTCTTTGCTACACTGGCTGAACCCGTCCACAATAACCTGGAGCCTATCCCGGGCTTCTATGGCATCAGTGTATTGAATATATAACTGAGCCATTTCATTTTTCAACTTCCTATTCATTTCATTGGCATCAAAGAGCACTCTTTCATTGTCATCTATTTCCTTAATTAGTTGGTCACAGGACTCCCTTGAAGCCTTTAATAGGCTCAAAGCCTCACTGAGTTTGGACTCTTCGAGGCGAGCACGCGAGGCACTACGAGTCATAGTCATGACGAAGGAAGAGAAAACAATTTAGAAAAGAGAGTAGGTAGTTGAGACAGCAGTTTGAAAGGGGATTAGTGTAGAGGAAAAATGAAATTTATATGAAGTAAGAAGTTCTGTCACCAAACCAAATTAAGGTTATGTTTACGTTCAAAGGTCATTGGCATCAATAAGTAGCCGTAATAAAAGTGAACAATGTAATGTGTGGTGTGATTATGGAACGTAAACAAACTAAAAACAAGTAAAATATTATGTATTGTACCTGTTAACAAGATGACAATGCAAAATTCACTTGAGCCGGTAACTGTCACTGTTTCACAATTAAATATTATTATTATTATTATAGTTAGTATTATTAGTAGTATTGTTTGAAAAATTCTTCTGCTGGACGACGTAACTAATAAGTAATGTTGAATTTTAAAATAAATAGAATTGGGATTGTGAATACTATTACTCTCTATTTTTCAATCTCTGCTTAAGTCACTCATACTTACCAGAGTCGATCATGCGTACAATAGTGGTACCGATAGTTAAAAATAAGACAGGTGACTCGTCTGACAAAACTAACTATCGGCCCATCTCGCTTGCGACTGTAACTGCAAAAGTACTTGACAGTGTGCTAAATGGCATTCTCGAACAACATGTGGGCTTGCATGATGCTCAGTTTGGTTTTAGGTCAGGATTGTCCACTGAAAGTGCCATTCTAAGCTTAAAGCATACTGTCAAGTACTATACTGAGAGGAAGACGTATACGCGTTCTTTGTTGTTAAGGCTACCGTGGCGCTGCAGTGCCTCCGGAATGTTTGCAGAAGCCCACACGGACGGCTTCAAGGCCATAATTCGAAAAAATCGGCTTCTTTGCTGCAGCGTCTGCGGGGTGCTAAAAATAGCATTCTGAACGTCATTGCTGCTCGATTTGACTGCCCCACTCAAAAGCACTGGGTGAGGGTAGTGAATGGTTTTGTATATTAGGCTACTTATAGATAAGTACTAACAATACTAACATAATAAGCTAATATTGTTGCTAATATATACTAACAAGATATGGATTTTAATTATCCGAAATAAATTATTCTATTCTATTCTATTACTCAAGCCTCGTTTCTTGAGGCCATTGTCTTGCATAGAAGCCATTACAGGCTGACATTATGATTAAAACATTATGACATTATGATTAGGCACGCTAGATTTAAAATTGAACCCACAAAAGAAAACCCACCAATACCGAATGGCGTAACGCTTATTTATATGTATTACATACAAGAAGAAGGTTTGCAAACTACAGTCCTGTTTCTAAAATGTGATATGTTCAAGGAAGCTGTAAAGACCTTATAGGCAATTGTATGGACCCACTTAGTTTTGTAAGAGATTAAAAAGTATGAATAATGATAAATAATAATACTAGTCTTGGACACTTCGACTTTAATGATGAACTTACTCAATTAGAGAACATTGCTCATTCCCTGGTCCTTTGTCTTGCACCGAGGCAATTACAGGCTCATACCACATAATGATTAAAACATGCTAGATTCAAAATAGACCCCACAAAGGCCACTTTCCCAATTACACCCCATCACAATCTACCGACCGCTGTAACACTTATTTATATGTATTACATACAGGAATTAGGTTTGCAAACTAGAGTGACGGCGACGTAGATAGGAGATAGCCGTGTGAGGAACGGACAGTTGCCGGTAATACATTAGTAATACGATACTTACACGGGTTTACATCGGAATACTCGTATGTTGATAGCTGCTAGATTGGTTACATTTGTTATATTTGAGTAGACTGTGGATGGGAGAAGCTGAAATCCCGGTTTTACTGTAGATAATAGAATGAGTGATGATCTTCTTATTTAGATGAGACTTATCACAATATCAGCCATTCGGATGCATTCAGAATTTATCAGTTTGTTAGCAAACAGGTGGAGGGGTAAGGTAACGGCCCCGTATTGCGAGTTTTGACCTGGGTTCTGATCTATGTGTAAAGAGTAAAATAAATACAGTCACGACCACCAATATGTCAACACTTGGCAACTTTCAGTTGCGAATTTTTTCGTGAAATAACAAATACAACGTTGAAATACACCACCACCACCATTACATAAACCTATGGGTTCGAAAATGCTATGTTCGTAACAACATAAAATTTCATTAAAAATTAAAGGAGTAAATCGCTTTTGAATAAAGCCGAGTGAATACCTACATACTTTTGCTCGTGACTGTACTTGTATTTTTTTTTTAAACGTTGCCCCACACTAGGAATTTCTCCTGTGTCGTGGGTGCGTTTACAGACATATAATCTCACATACACAAACAGCCAGACCTGGAACAACTAATTGTAGGTCATACAAATATTTGTTCCATGCGGGAATCGAACCTGCGACACGCAGCGCAGCAGTCAATCGCTTAACCACTGCGCCAACCGTGCCGTCATATTCGTATCTCAATGTAAGATTAGGCCTGTGGCAGTGGTGGCCCGGTGGAAACGGACGTGCTGACTGACGAGTTGTAGGCCGTGAGTTCGCACCCAGGCCGCTTTACTTTGTATAATTCATTTCATCACCACTGCTCTCAAAACGGTGAAGGAAAACATCGTGAGGAAACCGGCATATCCTAACCCAAAAAAAATAGACGACATGTGACATCCGCCAACTCACACTGGGCCCGCGTGGTGTATTACGGCCCACTACCTCTCACAGAGAGGAGGCCTCTGTCCCAGCAGTGGGAACGGTATAGGCCGATTATGTATGTGTATGTTTAATTAAAAATTATTTTATTTTTGTAAGTAGGTTTGTACAAACACACACGTCAATCATATTTTTAAAAATAGGTGAGGCTGGCGTTTCCTATCTGACTCAACTGAGAAGAAAGGCCGAAACAAACTCAGAGGTCACAGTCTCTTTTAAAGTCCAGACAAAATATTAGTCAGATCTTGTGAAGACCATGTAGATTGATGAAATGGTCTTTTGAGGAAAGAACCACTCAGATTGTGTGGACCTGTCCAGTCAGTGCACGCATTTGTCAGTAATCATGCAGGTCAACTCAAAACTTAAGGAGCTCAACTGTTGTTTGGAGGCTGCAAGCATTATCTTCTTATTTAGATGAGACTTATCACTCTATCAGCCTGTGGATTCAGATGCATTTTGTTTATCGTTACCAAACAGGTGGAGGGGTAAGGAGCATTGGTGGCACAGTGGTAATGGTCTCGACATGAGAGTTGAGGTCGTGGGTTCGAACACAGGCAGGCGCTTTACTTTGTCTAAATAATTTCGTCACGACTGCTCTCAAAACTGAGAAGGGAAACATCGTGGTGAAACCGGCATGTTCTAGAACCAAAAAATCGAAGAAATGTGACATCTGCCAACCCGCGCTGAGCCCGCGTGGTAGATTACAGCCCACTCCCTATCGCAGGGAGGAAGCCTGTGTCCCAGCAGTGGGAACTTATGTAAACAGGAGGAAGATCCCACCATTGTTTTTCGTGACCTACCTAATGTTTCTCTTCCTCAAATTAATCTATTTTCAACGCTTAGCGCTTGCACCACATATCATTACATAAATGCGTTTGGCGCCAAACGTCCTAATTAAAAAATGCTCTGAATATGTGAACCAAGATGACAGCGTCAGATGAAATGAATGATGTGTTTAAATATTCCTTTTTTATTGTTTGTATTTCCTGTGCGTGTCCCAAATAAAATATTTTCTTTCTTTCTTTAGATAGAATGATGTCCTAAATATGTTCAGCGATAAACGCATTTGGTGATTTGTCATACAAATGGGTGTTAGGATTAATTAAGATCCAGCTTATCCCTTGCTGCGGGTTCTCCTAGCGATGCCCTAAGCCGAGGTCGGTACCCCACAAGGGGTGGCCTTAGGGTGTATTCGCTTAGTTTTTAAGTTTTTTAAGCCCTAGCTGGAGGCCTTAATTTGTTGAGGCATCCACAGGCAAGCCCGGTTAAGCTGACGATAACCTCATAGTTTGAACAGCGAGACACAATTGTTAAAAAAAAAGTATTTTATTTTGATCAACCAATCGCAAAACCTAACGTGAGAATCGAAGCTAGAATTACTATTGAGAATTTTGTTCAAGTTTCCATAAATATGTACTGCATTTTACGACAAACTTCATTTTCCAGAAACTTCATGAAACATGGTGTACGATATCGGAAATTGTGGTAAAGGACCTTCGTAATAAAAATTCCATCCATTTCCTGGAATGCCTCGTGGAACGGGTTGCCCCACTTACAACCCGTATGCTATATTTAAAATTTAGAGGAAAAATGTCATCTCCAACCATTTTTAGAATTCTTTTACAGGAATTTTATTTCGCTCATACCAACCGTTAGAGGAAAATGTCATCTCCCGCCATAGTAGACTTCTTTTACACCGATATTTTTGCTCCTATACCAGTCTCTTGGTTTTTCTTATGGCTGGTTTCACCCCAAGCGAATATTTCACCTCTGTTCAATACTTGTTCTACCCGACTCTGTAAGTGTTCTGGCAGCTGAAACATTTTTTATTGCCCTTCTCTGTGGAACGTGGAAGCGATGTTCCTCTGTACATTTTTCTCTCGAACCGTTTGCCCATTTAAAAATACCGACACTAAACTCTAACGTCGAAGTTACTAATGACAATGGTTCTGTTCGACGTATTCAATTAGTGGTTAGCTGAAGACGACGTTTATTTGCTATTCTTTGTGTACCTATTTATTTAGTCTGTTAGTGGAATAATTTGCTAGAGGAAAGGAATAAGTGTCCGTTTTTTTAGTTGGGGTTAAGAATTGTATGGAAATTAGTGAGAACGATACCAATTAAGTTTGTTTAGTTAAGTACTTTCTTTTCATTTCTTTGGTAACGTTTATACTACAGAGTAGATCTTGTCGTCAGAACCTTTAACTGGTTTAGCGACACAACTGACTATTCGATTTTTGGCTGATTCCTATCAAAATCAAAAGTCATTTATTCAAATTAGGCTGAGAATCAGCACTTTTTGAACGTCAAAATTACAAAAGACAGTCCCCCAAAAACGCCCGCCCTTCACCACTTCCTAGTGCTATCGCTGATTGATTTCGAGACTCGTATTTTCACCAATAATGAAGCAAAGACTTCGTAGCCTTGCTTAGTAGACCCTCCCTTAATTAGCTATCACAGGTAGAATTAGCTTACGATTCTATTTATATGCCCAGTTTGGCAATAAAAAATGCTACCACTGCTAAGCAAAACGATTCGTTTTTGTTTATAGGAAACGAGCATTAGACAACCTCTATCATGAGCAGCGTTAAAATGTTTGAATTTCTTTAGCTTAAGATGCAGAGTCCCCAAGTAGGTACTCCTGTCCTTTTCTGGATACGACTCTGCATTCGAATGGTTCCATTTATAGATGATATCGCTCTATTTTCATTAAAAGTAAACGCGACTGCTGAGCTTGGTCCTAGGTTCTATTCCCAGGTCGAGCAAAGTGTTTTTGGGTTTTTTCATTAGGAATGTCTTAGTAACAGCCAGGAGTATGGAAGTTGATGGTGTGATACCCCTGCCTCGGAAAGCACGATAAACATGTGGCACCTGATCTCTCTCCGGTCGTGTCGGTTTGCGTGCGGTCCCACCGAGAGTGAGGGAAGAGAGAGTGCACCTGTGTATGTGCACACACTCGTGCACTATAACACTCATCTCCCGCTCCGAAGGCTAGTCCGTTGAGATTGGCCGAAGTACGGTCTGAAGGACTATTACTCTTTTTAGTAATACTACATATATTGAACTAGAGTGCTGTCTTCTCATTCGAAGCGCACAAAGCTGCTTTTTCGAACATATATATCTATGTATAACTTACGTCTACAATTACAATTAGTGACAAAGTAACATTTTAATACTTGGCTAAGTAAACAGGCCAGTTCATTGGTCGTACAGTGATTAACAAGTGCATACATGTGCGCAGTGGCCCGCCATGGTCTACACTTGAATATGTAATGCCTGCCATGTTGGGAGCTTGTCAAATGCGCACAGAAATGGCGAGGAGACGCGATCAGTTATATTAGTTAAGTTTTAGATCGACGTATAGATTTGTCTTAATTTACATCGAATTTATAAGGAAATTGGGTGTGGGTTTGTAAGTGTGTGCTGGAACTACTTTGAGGTTAGGCAAAGAGGTACCTACTCAATCAAAGCTGTGTCCAGAGAGCTCATTAAAAGTGCATTTCAAAAAGATATGAGCACAATCAGCCTATAATGTTCCCACTGCTGGGACACAGGCCTCCTCTCTGTGAGAGGCAGTGGGCCGTAATCCACGCGAGCCCAGTGCGGGTTGGTAGATGTCACATGTCTTCGAAATTTTGGTTCTGCGACATGCCGGTTACCTTACGATGTTTTCCCACAACGTTTTGAGATGATGAAATAATTTACACAAAGTAAAGCACCTGTCATGGTTTGAACCTTCGACCTACAGCTCGTAAGTCACGGTTGTTACCACTGGGCCACCACTGAACAAAGAAAGTTATATGATTTTTTAACTAATTCGTCCTTATGAGGACGAATAGATGGAGGATATTTTTTTTATTATTGGATGTATTAAAGTGTAGTATTTTGGATTTTAGGCCAACCAAAGCGTACCTAGGTTTATACCTACAAGTACTACCGAGTGTCATTTCTGCCTATTAATAGCCCATTGTTAAAACAATCAACACTTTAACAATTTTATAAATCTAAGACTGCAGACAAAAACTATTTGAGACCAGTACAAGTATGGCATTAAAATTATCAATTCACAACATTAACGAATGCCTAGAAATGTTAATAAAATAAACCTTTTTCTACCGTGCGACTGTCATCTCATGAACGGGGTACCAACAATAAAATACATAATAAAATAGGCGTTTGCGCTTTTTTCGCGTCTCCACTATTTCATAGTATCAAACAGCATATTCATTACAAATCGAACGAGCCGATTGGTTGGCTGACAGCCAATCAGCATTCACTCGATATGTTATTAAATACCGAATATAATTGTTGATGCTATATAACTACGCCAAATATCAACACCAATATTACTTGAACCCTGAGTTCCAATCTGTATGGTGATTGTCAAAGAATTTCGAAATTCCCATACTGATCCAGGGGTCTTTTCAAACTGGTTTTGCTAAGTTTTTTCATACCTTGTAAGTTTTTGCGAGTCGGTTCGCTGTTATATTTTATGTTCAGCTTTTTTATCTTTAATGGCGGATTGGCTATGATTAAGAGTTTTTTGTGGCTCCAGAGTTAATTGCGTTTCAATGATATTGTATTGTTTAAATGGATAAACTTTTCGTTCGGTGTCATGGCGGTTAATGTTTATGGTTTCATTCAAACTGATTCTGTATGAGTCGATATTAATTCTTGTATGTGTAAATTAACTTCTCGTGTAAGTTGTCTGAGTCAAATAAGGAAAGTAATATATTTTGTCTTGTTCTCTGAGATCTGGTTAGCAATTTATCACTTACCTACATTATCACATATTATGCTGATTTTGAGAAACAAGCTAGATTAAAATATTGCCTCCTATATTAGGTATGCCTAGAAGTTTGCCTAGGGCGGATCTCACAGTACAACGCGCCACGCGACGGGGAGCGGGAATCGGAGCCAAATGCCTACGCGGGAATGCATTTTTATTTACGTACCTAATAGTTATGTAATTATGTAGTTATGTAATTTGTATGTAGTAATCACGCGCGGGGGCGCGTGTCCCACGCACTGGAGCGTGGCGCGTGGTAATATGAGATCCGCCTAATAAGTAATTCGAATCCTCACTTACCTACCTAACTTAACCAATCCACGATGGGTTGAGGTTAAGCTATACTTTTGTATCTATACTAGAAGAACGCATTCTCTCGACGGCCGGAGTGTAGGTAGATAAATGGTTTTGGATATATCGAGGTACTGGAAGATACACTGCAGAAGGTCCTAATATAGACGATAAGGAGGTGATAACAAAAACAAACAATAATTTTTAATTACGTTTATTACAAAAAAATTCGAAACGAAAGGAACATTTATTACAATAAGAAAAAAATCAGTTACACCATTGTTATTGACTTGATCGATGCACAAAGTTATAGACCACAAGCAAAAGTCAAAATGGCCGACACTTGGGTAGGTACATAAGTACTACAGTGATATATGTACGTACCTTGGTAAAAACTTATAAGGGTACAGTATTTTTATCTCTTGAAGTGACGCGCGCTTAACTTGTGGTTACCAAGAGCATAAACATCCTGTGTAAGCGCTGCAGCTCTTGGTACCGTTCGAGACACGGGCGAAGTCGCAAGAGTGTATGTGTTATAATGCTGACGTTATTCATCTTCACGCACACAATCACAGCGTGTTTGTACTCTTGGTTACCACAAATAAAGCGCGCGTCACTTTCTGAGATAACAATAATAAATACTGTACTAGCTTAAGCAGCTTTAATATACAAAAAAAAAAGATTATTCTCATCTGGCGAGACTATGCAAGAAAATAAGTGCAAATTTGGTGTTTCATTGAACTTGACTAGCTTGAATACTGTGATCATGTATAATACTAATTGTTTTAGGACAATTTTTAGCAGTCTCACTATGTCTTGCACAAGTATTCTTGCATTTCCTTATGAAAAAAAAAAAACTAATAAATAGTGAAAATTAAGTTTGCCTGTGATCTCATTGACGGGAAAACTAAAATACTGTAAAATAAACAAACGAATAATAAATGCTTCAATGATAGTGACGACGATAGGGCCGCGGTCCCACCGACAGCGGGCGCTTAAGAGGTAGCGGGAGCGGGTAAATTATACCTAACTAATATTTTGATATTAATTTTTACGAGATTGTAGTATTTATATTGGATATAATTACTTAAGCATTTCATACATAAAAATAATACATAAAACCTACTGATTATATCAATTGAATAAAAAAGCAAATTGTTTTATAATTGCGTTACATAAGGTTACATAATATCTAGGTAAACTCGCAGGTTTTCCTAGCTTTTACTCCTGAAACACATCTCAATGAACTAAATTAAATCTACCCGCTTCCGTTTAAATTTAATTAAAACTAAAAATTACACAAAGTGCTAGAAAAATGAAAATAAAACTAAAATACGGTAGAACTCACATTATATTTAAAATGCGTTTTAAACGAGTGTATGAGAAACCTTGAGTTATCAGTTTAATAAGAAGTATTAATGTTCGGTACAAAAATACGCAAGTGATTTGTTATATTTTATACAAACAATATTAATATCTACATACTTAAATATCATAAATTAAGGTTTTTGATTTTAATACGATACAATTTTTACTCATAGTCATTATTTATACCATATTTTATTAATAAACTGCAAGTGACGTTTGATTGGCAAGGACATGCATTGCAAGGCTGTACGTACTTTTAAAATTTCCATCACCATTTTATTTTCAAACTAGACCAAGTTAAAAGGCAAGCGAGTGCCGAAATATAGAGTAAACAGTGCCATTCCATATGACAGGAACCTCATCAAGTTAAGTAAACATGTTTTGCAGAACTCGTGAACTAAATAAGATAGCAGGAACGAAAAATGACGCTGTAAATAAAGGTGAGGCACTTAGAAAATTGTTCTGTGGAGTTCGTGTCGCGAATTCAGCCAGGTTTTTCCACATTTAAATGAAAATTTTTCTCTGCCCTGACTATTTAATGTTTGTTAAAGTCCTGAATGACTTAATTAGGAAATTTTATGTCAGATTGGTTACTTTATTTTATTCTTCTTCTCCGTTAATTACACCACGAAAGCTTAATAATTATTCGAGCAAAATATAATTGGCAATTTTAACAGAGTATTTTTATACAACCATGACATAGCGATTAAGCTTATCATCCTCCATACTTATAATATTATAAATTCGAAAAAGTAACTCTATATGTATGTTACATTTTCATACCTAAATCACTGAACGGATTTAGATAAAATTTGGCAAGGAGATAGCTGGCATTCTGGGGAAAGACATTGGCTACTTTTTGCCCCGGTAACACGTTCCCGTGGAATAATTTCCGACATCCACGCGGACGAAGCCGGAAGAAGCTAGGATTATTGTAAACAAGAGTAGGTACCAGTTTAGATACTGCTATCGCTAGATATGAATATAATCGCTACTCACTGACTGGACCAATTTGATGCTACTACGAATTACGTTAGTTACAATATGGTAACTAACCCAATTCGTAATAGCATCAAATTATAATAAATATTATGTTCTAAATATCTAAGAGGTAGATAATGATCTACCTCTTAGATATTTAGAACAAAATATATTATTTATTAATAATTTTAAAAAGAGTGTTTTTAAACAATAGTAGTTAATCAAGACATAGCTTTTTAAATATGCTGATCACATAAAGCATAATAAATTACAATGAAAAATGTAAGGAACTGCCTTCACAAATTCTGAACAAAATCGCTACTCGCTTACAATCTGAACAAGGCCTTACGATGGAACAATATTAATGACATGTATGAAATACAATGTGATATATTTTTGATTAAGTCTACCTACCTACGAACAAATCTAGATAGCTTGTTATTACTAGAAGTCCAAATATTAACTTTGGTACATAATTTTTTAACTTTTTTTTATTTATCATAAGGTTATATTGATACTTAACAATCTCCAGCATTTGCGGGCTGATTCTGAAACAAAATAATTAATGTAGTAAAAAAATATATTTTAAAAGTTTCGTACAGTTTGTTACGTAAGGGGTCGCCAGAGTTCGCAGAAGACAGGGAGGTTTGGAACAAAAATATTTAATAGTTTAAAAATCACTAGAAAAACACGCTTATAAAAATGCACGTAAAAACAAAAAACTATTCAATATGTAATAGGTTTGTTATAACCTTGAAACCTGATCGTGTTCAAAGTCCATTACGTGGCCTTTCTCACAAGTGCAAACACGACTATGATACGATATTCCATCATGGAATGCCAGTGCCTATCTTCCGGCTTCATCACTAGACCTTGAAACCTAATCGTGGTCTAAGTTCATTACAAGACTTTTCTAAGAAATCCAAAACAGCTATGATACGATTTTCCATCATGAAGTTCCAGTTCATATCTTCCGGGTCCATCATCAGATCAGTTCAATAGTACCATAGTATTGTATTGTCATCAGAACTACATACAGCTGCCAATTTTCACTACGCTACGACCCTTGGAAGATGGTTAAATTAGTTACCTTAGATTCCATTACATAGTTAGTTACATAC
Organism: Apamea crenata; assembly: GCA_949629185.1. Classification (NCBI taxonomy): domain Eukaryota; kingdom Metazoa; phylum Arthropoda; class Insecta; order Lepidoptera; family Noctuidae; genus Apamea; species Apamea crenata. The sequence goes on along the minus strand of OX451365.1, from coordinate 16,871,912 downwards.
AGGTCGACCTAATAAAAGCGTGTTAAAAAGGGGAGGCCTTTGCACAGCAGTGGACGCAACGTAGACTTACAAAAAAAAAATATCCCGCCTTAGTAAAAATTTCACAGAATTTTATTGTCAGCAACTATACCATGTAATGCTTACCGTTGTTCCCGCGTCACTTTCTGCCGGTGCTCAAGTCTTGTAGTTCGCTGCTGTCGTCGCTAGAGGCGCTGGCTCCGCAGCCGTTGGTGACAGTGGATGAGGGACCACCGGCCGCCGCCGCCATGGCCATTGATAGCGGTATGGTGATGAACTGGGGCTGGTTTGATGATGATGCTAAGACAGAACAGAAATGTTTAGGATAAAGTTTTATAGTTATCTGAGTTGATAATTACTAGTGAAGGGTACGCTAACACAGGTTCTCAGGTTCTGGTTCTCTGGTAAAATTTCTTGCTTAAACTTGGGTTAGGGAAAATAATACGAAATGTTGTAATAATTGTTAGAATACTCATTAGACTAATAATTCCTGTGGAAAAGTCGCGGAGCTATATACAAATTAGTATATTTCCATGTACCTACTATGAACATTATGACAGAAAATATTGAAAAAGTCACTTTAATCGTGTAACATTATTGTGCATCTTTGTCATTGTGTCTGATCAAATACTCTTGGACGAAGAAAGAAAAAGAAGTTGCTGATACTCACCGCCTTCCTGACCCTGATTAGCAAGACCCAATATAAAACCATGAGGGTATCCCATAGCAAGATTCCCCAGTCCAAGGTTGCTACCGATGCCATCCAGCCCAGCGAGAACACCTGAGTGGTACAGCATGGCTCCTCCGGGCATCTCGAGCTTGGGCAGGAGTTTGGGCAGGGAAGGACTTGGCTTGCTGCTGTCTGCTTCTTGAGTAGTTGAGGATGTTGAGGCATGTGGTTCGTTGTGGGATTCTCTGAAAATGTAAAATATTTTTTTAACTGAGATTTTTAGGAAGATAAGAAGATAGAGAAGACTAAGATAGAAGAGAAGAAGAAAATGAGAAATTATATTTTATCCGGTTTTTGTTTAAGGTAGTGGGTAGATATTACGAAAACTCAGTGAACCCATGAAATCCAATTTGTTTTCCGACATACACGCGAACGAAGTCGCGACACAGACAGCTAGTGTGTTGTGTGTTGTGTCTACACATTGATACAATATTTTGGACCGAAGATTGTAAATAATTTAAGGAATTCTTGTAGGTGTCTATTTTTTTGAGACTATGCAGGGTCAAATTAAATTACCTAGCGAAACTCTGCATACGTGATGGGTATCGATATCGAAAAATGTCATGATTTTTGTGAGGTTATTGTCCGCAATCAGTGTAGTCACTTAAAATGTCGACTAGAATCAATTATATTTTATTGTAATTTTTGACGTTCAAAAGTGCCTTTTATGTGCCCTATTTGAAATAAATGATTTGAATTTGACGTTATCACAGTTTAAAAAAACGGTTATGTGTGTAAACTTCACAGACGTGGTGGGTATCGATATCTATGCAGATCTAGATTTTATGCATACCTACGTCAAGTAACAACACTACTAGCGGTCGTTGACCCCCAAAAAACCATCAAATATTTTTATTTTATTTTATTGTTTCGATATCGATGCTCGTCACGACTGCAGACTTTCACTAGCTAATTTAATTTGACCCTGTACAGGTCTCTTCTCTGTAAAGACTGATGTGGAAGGTCAAGTCATACCTCTGTTTGCTTTCTCGCTCGTTATTATCGCACGTCCACTCCTGTTTGTGGACCTGCAGCAGCTTCTCACTGGGAGACTCCGGTTCACTGCCGCTCTCGTCACCGCTGTCGCCTGATGATGCTGGTTCATCCTACAAAGAAGAATTGTTAAGTTAGTATCGGTGTTACTGGCACGACTCGATGGTAGTTGTGTAGTTAATAGTTATTTATAGACAAAAGTTTAAGTATCTCTCCGTCGAGTTAAAAAAAACAGTTCAAAAATAATTCTGCGCATTATTTTTTTATTTTTCACGTGGTGCATAATTTGAATGTCGATGAGTCAGGGTTTTCTTTGACGTAACTAAAATGAAAGACAGAATACAGGTCAGTACAAGTCGCAAAACATATGTATTAGCGTTTCCTGCTTGCCGTAGACCGGACAGGTTCCTACGGATTCTTTCCTCAAAGGGCTGTGAAGTGTCTATCTTCTTCTTATCATATGAATGGAAATTTAAAATGCAAAGCTTCTTCGTCCTACAGCAAGTTCAGCAAGACATCAATCCGCTTTCCCTCCTTTCCCCATTCTATATTTTGTTATAAGACCTTTCTCAAACGATTATCAGACATTTATCAAACGACAAGTACCTGCCGAAGTGCTATTATTGTTTAACAGTTTAATCTGCATATTGATTACTGAATTAGCTGTCTGCTGTCCGGTTCCCGAATAAAAGAAAGTCACACCTCCTTATCACGAGATTGATCGCGGGGAAAATTTTACTTGACAAATTATATACCACTTACTGGAATATATTTTGCGTAAATAAAATACCAGTAATAATATTGCTATGTGTACAGTCACGAACACCAATATGTCAACACTTGGCGACTTTCAACTGCAATTTTTTCGTGAAATAACGAATGGAACGTTGAAATACGACACATTACATAAACCTATGGGTTCGAAGTTCGTAACAACATAAAATTTCATTGAAAATTAAAGGAGTAAATCGCTTTTGAATAAAACCGATTGTATACATACTTTTGCTCGTGACTGTACAGTCAATTGCACGCCCATCGTAATCATAGTAAGCAGAAATGAAGTAGATATCAGACCGCAGACGTTTTACTTTTTGTTCATCTTTCACTCCAAGTGAACCATCTAAACACAAAACTAATCAAAAGTGAAATAAGAATCTATATATATAAAATTCAAAGTCCTGACTGACTGACTGACTGACTGACTGACTGACTGACTGACTGAGACATCAACGCACAGCCTAAACCGCTGGTCCTAGAGACATAAAATTTGGAGGGTGTATTCTTCGTAAAGAGTAGGTATCCACTAAGAAGGGGTTTTTCGAAATTCCACCCCTAAGAGGGTGAAATGGGGGGATTTCGTTTGTATGAAAAATCGTATTCCTTGAGTTAATAAACTTGAAACTTGGCACGAATACTTATCTAAGTAAATTATGAAGTTGGGCATTTTTTGTTTTTATAAACTACCCCCTAAAAGGGGATTGGGGGGTTTCAAAGTTTGTATGGAAGAATTTTAGCGCGCGTTCCGATTTAATCGAAATTCAGTATTTATACCTAAAATTGAAAGGAAAGAATAATGTGTATCAGGGTTTTTCGAAAATCTACCCCTGACGGCCTGAAAAGGGGTAGCCAATTTTACAGGGGAGGATTTTACAGCGCGGCTTGATTAACTCTAAAATTGGTATAAATAATCTTTGAGTCAAGTTGTGAACACATCCCAAATGATTTTTCAATATTCCACCCCTGTGGGGGTGAAAAGTGGGGATACAGTTTATATGAAAAATCTTATTCGTTAGGTTAATAATCTTGAAAATTGGCATGAATACTCGCCTAAGTAAGCAATATAGTTTATCATTATTAGTTTTTCAAAACTACCCCTCAAAGGGGATATAGGGGTGTTAAAGTTTGTGTGGAAGAATTTGAATGCGCGGTCCGATTTAAGTACTCGAAATTCAGTGTTTATACTTAAGACCAAAAATAAAGAATAACATGTATCGGGGTTTTTCGAAAATCTACCTCTAATGGGTTGAAAAGGGGTAGGTAGTAAATTTTACAGGGGAGGATTTTACTGCATGGTTTGATTGACTCAAAAATTAGTATTAATACTTTGGACAGAAAATAATTAATAATAAGTATGTACCTAAAGTTGTCGAAAATTGACCCCTGACGAGGCAAAAAGGGGTAATTCGATTTTCAAGGAGAGGACTTGAACTTGAAACTGTATGTTACATTTTCACGCCTAAACCACTGAACTTCTGATTTGGCAGAGATAGATGGCATCCTGGGGAAGGACATACTTTTTATCCAGGTAGCATGTTCTCGTGGGATAATTTCCGACATCCACGCGGGCGAAGCCGCGGGCAGAAGCTAGTTCACTATAATAGTAAACTGATTCAACACTTGGATTTCGGCATGTGGCATCTTTCACTCGCCGACCGAATGATCGAAAAATGAAATGAAAAGAGCAGTTGAACGTTCATTTCTACATAATTTTATCGGTGACGTGTGAAAATTGACTCGAGTGAGCCATTCACTCGCGTAAAACATCTGCAGTACGATTCTGTAACCATCTCACCGTGAAAACTTGGGTGAAGTGAGTGTGGAGTGAGCTGTCATTCCAACTAATGCTAGAGATTGACAGCTCACTCTAAGCTCACTTCACCTAACTTTTCTCGGTGAGATTTTTACAGAATCGATCGGCAGATCAGCTTAAGAGCGGTTTTCATACATCAAGTGTACCTGACATACGGTTCACTGTATCTCGACATCCCAAGAACAAGTTCAGATTCATCATCACTTCAGTAGAGATTGTTAACCTAGCTAGATTTACAAGGAAATACCGATAGCAATACCATATGATTAGTGACTAGTTGCCAGACATTTGAATTCTCGGAAACTGATTGATTCTCTTGACTTAGCAAATTCAAATATATTATTTCACATAATCCTACATGGGCACTAATGAAACGTCAGAAGCTAGATGCACGGTTCCAATTGGTCGTTTCCTATGGAAAAGAGCCGCCAAGAAACTCCACGGTTACTCTTTTAAAAATAATTGGCTTTTACAATGTTTTAAAATTACAGTATTAATAGATAGGAGGACAGTGTAGGCCTGTCAACAGGTACCAAGTGTTTGTCTTTACTTATCTAAGCCAAGTCTAAAAATAAAAATCTTACTTTTTAACGCGAAAACCTCACCTTTATTTAACTTTTCACGTTACAAGGCGCACTCTAAATCTGGCACAGGTGTTATAGAACTTGTGCACTTACCGCGTTTTAGCGCGAACGTGTAAAAACGTCTGCTGGTGCTAGTTACCGCGTTATATCGCGTGTCAGACGATAGAACTTAAGTAGAATGGGGTTTAAAGTGTTTGAGGCTTTCAGAATATCAATGTTGAAGAGTTTTCGTGTAGTTAGTGAAATGGCAAAAACGCCTACCTACCTATCTTAAAAAAGTTTAAGTAGTCTGGCCCAACCCAAAAATATCGCTGTCATTTATGCAATTTTAAGCGAGTCGTTTCTAACTTAAGTTGTCATAAAAATATGTTTTTAAATAGGTATATTTTTTTTTACCAGACTACGCAGTCCCATTCCTGGGCAAAGGCCTCCCTCCACTGCTTCCATCTTTCGCGAGCCCGCGCATCCTCCTTCCAGTTTTCCTACCCAGCCCATCGATTCTGTAAAAATCTCACCATGAAAAGTTAGGTGAAGTGAGCTTAGAGTGAGCTGTCAATCGCTCACTTCACCTAAGTTTTCACGGTGAGATGGTAACAGAATAGCACTGCAGCTCTCAATATTTCTACTCTATTCCTCGTAAAAATTTATGACAATTCATCATTAAAAAATTGCCTGTAACCTGCTGGTAATATGAATGAATTTTCATTGATGAAAACTCTCGTTTTTATCGACGTTCAGAAAATGCTATTCTACTCTAAAGAGAAAAAAATATCAAACTATTCAGCCAAACTATCAAAAACCTAACCACTTATGTCTAGTCATCAATACTCATTCAGAATTCGAACATCACACAACGAACCCAACTATTGGCCATTGTTACCCTGCGCATACGCACACATACATAAAAGGCTTTATGACGTCACACAGATAAATCACGGCAGTAATTAGTTGGTATCGTGCGCATCAAAGCAGCACAATTGTTAATAAATACCTACATAGGATGATTTCCAGGGACGCGGGCGCTGATAGCATCGTCGTTACTGTTGCTGTTAGGTTAGTGGGGATGCGGCGGAAAGTGATTGTTCGAACGAAGTTCTTTATCGCGGCTTGCAGTAGGTACATATGTCTGTAGAAATCCTCACGTAACCAAAAAGCGTTATGACCCCTCCATGCGATTTTCTCTCTTTCTTTCATTCCAGATAGTTTTCAAGGTTTTCGAGGGTTATGGAGACAATAATTTGGTCAAAATGAAAATCCAAGATCGCAGCTGCGAACATTTTCAATTTTTTCATCATGCGTGTTGTTTCCATGGTTTTTGTGGGCGCTAAAGTCGATAGTTAAGTCAAAATGAAAATCCATGATGGCGACCACTTCAGTACAGCTTCTTTAAACTTATACTAGATGGCTCTTAAAAACGTTTATTAAATTCTCACTTAATCTGTGTGTCTCTTTCTATTATACGAGTGTGTGTGCGTGAGATTATCGTATCGTAGGGAACTTCGTTCCTGAGGTCCTCCGACCGCACAAGTTTTTTTATATCGCTTAGTTAGACTTGCCTGGCTAAATAAACTAAATAATTAATGTAGTTGTTGTTAATTATGTCTTTCTACTAACAGCTGGATTACTACGATTTTTATTCAATTATGATAATGACAACATGATGAGGACTATTTTGGAGATTCAGTTAATCTTTGTTTGCAAATAAATTAAAAAATATACTAACTAAGCTAAACGTAAAACGAAGTAGAGACATTGCTTTTTACAGAATATTTCTACGATAAGTTGCAGTTTTAGAATAGGTTTAAAAATCTTGAAACTGCAGATGAGTTTTCTCACAATCCGCATAATAGATCAAAATATTTATTCAATTCAAACATAGTACCGTCTTAGCTAACAATAAGGGCGTATCCACACTAGTCTCCCTGCGCTAGCCCGCGTGGGCGTTGCCTTTATTCACCGACGCACTAAATAATAATAATTGTGGTTAACTAACTACCGTTTAACGCATTCGGCTTTCTTCTGTGCATCTGATAAGTTGGCTAGTACGGTCAGAAAAAAAGGATTTATTTATTTCACAATGGAAGTTTATTTTTTGTCATGTGTGTTGGTAGGTTTCAAGTTGTTTTGTTTATGTTGTTAGAGATATCGATTAAAGTTACATTATTCTTTTTTATCTAGTCCGTGCGCCCGTCTCTCCTCCGTCCTCCGTCTATGTCTCCGTGCTGGGATGGATATTTTAAAGCAAGAGTAGTAAGTAGGCCGAGAGTATTCCCAATATCTCATCATCATTTCTTTTTGTATAAATTAACAGGATCCGGCGCAGTTTATGAGACACAATAGAAGTTTTATGGTTATGTCGGGTATAGCCCTCCGCGAAAGTGTTAATAGATTTTTCACTTCTGAATTTTGTAGATTCAGAATTCAAATTAAAGTGCGAATTGAATCATTACTGAAATCTTGATTATTTTTATACATATGATTGGTTTCATAATTATCAACATTATTCTAGCTGAAAGACGTCCACTCTAGGACATAGGACTCAAGCTCCGCCACTTCGGCCGGCGGGGTAGTTGCGTAACGCACTATCAGTAGCAATAGCTTTAATTTTGACAGTTCAACAACATTCATTGCGTTATTTACGTTGTTGAGCAGACACATTTTTCGAACAAATGAAGCAATGGATTAGCAATTGTGATTGAGAGTGTGTTACGCAATTAGGGTGTGGTGTTTTGTTTCATTATTGGCATTTATTGGTTTCGGAAACCTAGTCAAAACTGTGTAACTATTGATCCTTAACGTCATTTCTAACTAAACATAGCTCAATATCAGCAGTTCTTGAAAATCAAAGTTTTTACATAGAAATAATAATTTAACACAATTAAAGTCCAAGATCTATTTATTATCCGACACTATTCTGCGTACGGTACAGCAGCAGCATTAAGTGTCCGCTGGTACAATCGGTCGGTGCGGCTGCGCCGTTTTTGGACGCTACAGTTTGTTTACCAACTTGTGACGTCACAATGCTACAGTTACCTCATTATTGTGCTAACTGTAAATTAACTATTAAACTGTGTTGTTCACTTAGATGTTGTTTTGTTAAGTGCTAGAATGGAGACTTGGTCTATGGAAACTCTATGGTACAAGCTTAACTATAGAAGTATATTTCTTTTAATATTTTATGGCAAGGGCAGTAATGGTTACTTCAGTTTTGAAGGGTTATAGGGTTTATCGAATAATACTAATACTATAAACAGGTAAAATTTGTTTCTTTGTTTGTATGTAGGGGGTAATCTCCGGAACTACGAGTCGGATTCGGAGAAAAAATCTTTTTGCATTTGATATTCTTGAGGAAGGTTATAGGCTATTTATCATCACGCTACGATCCTTAGGAGCAAAGCAAAAGTAAAAAAACGGAAGAACGCTAAGCGAAAACTAAGTATCGGACGTTTGACGTTTGTAAAAATTCAAAATCAATCCCAGTTTTCACTTTTATTGTTAAATATAATAGAATATTTAAAAGTTTAGAAACACGCACGGTATGTAAAAGTGAGTGTGATAATACGTGTATCCTATTAATATCCCTGGACATTTCACACAGCACCATTTGTCCCAAGCTAAGCAACCTAATGCTTGTGTTATGGTAACAAGATGGCTGATAAACTACTTATATACATTTTTTTTTGTAAATACATACAGGTTATAGATAGAAAAACACCCAGACTCGGAACAAATACATGTAGGTCATACAAATATTTGTTCCGTGCGGGAATCGAGCCCGCGACACGCAGCGCAGCAGTCAATCGCTTAACCACTGTGCCAACCGTGCCGTCAAATTTGGCACGAATTTAATCAATAACACGCAGATATCGCGTTCATCTCCCAGGCAAGTTCAATGTTATTGCTTTTGGCAAGTCACATCCACATCCAGTATAGTAGCACGCGCGAGCGATGGGATGCGACGCGATGGGTTGGGGGCCGAAATATGACGCGGGCGAAGTCTTAGGAAGAAGCTGGTTGAATAAAATGGTGTGTTTAACAATAGACTTTTATGATTGTTATGATGATGATGATAAGTCGAATCTCAATTGCTTGGAATAATAAAGAAACTACAGCATACCATTTGCTTTCATCTTTGCAGATTTCTTTCAATTCTTAGAAACATCTGACAAGATCAGATATAGGTACCAAATTATCATAAATCACCGAAACCCGGCCATGAATAATAGGGATTACTTACGTTCTTAAGTACGAATGAGATCTGTATCATATAATTACAGTTCAATGTAATTATAATTAACGACTAAAATCGACGCATTGGTAATTAAACTGATGAATTATGTTGGTATTCTTGAAATGATACAGCACAAGTTGCGCCTCCTGAACCTTAGTCGAAGAACATAAGCCTTACAATACGAGGAACAGTCGAGATGACGTTACTGTGTAGGTATTATTACCATTGCCTCAGCTTGACTTATTTTCATAGCAGAAAGAAAACCCCAGAAGGAATAGAGATGAAACGCTCATTCTTCTGCAAAATACTGTTTTAAAAACGTTCAAAATCTAGTCGCAATCGCTTCTTAGCGACAATCAATGTCATGAAATTGTCAAAAATTTAGGCGCATACGCTAATAAAATACGTGTAATTTAAACAGGCGATTTTACCCCTGTGGTAGAGCCTACATTAATATGTACTTTTAGGTGCGGTATTCTGAAAAATCATGTTTCTTGACGGATATAAAATACCGCAATAGATTGTACAACTACTTCATAAAATGGCCCGAGTCATACACTTGCTTTTCACTTTGATTGCGAGAAAATGAAACAGGCATCTCACTATTCAAAAATGTTGCAAAATTGAAGAAGAGAATAGCTGATTCCTTTTTTTATTTTCAATTAGTGTCATTCGACTTGTCAGGGTACTTCATAACTGCCAAGTTATAAAAACGTTTCTTTGCGTTTTTAAATAATAAATGACAACTATTTTATCTGGTTTTATTAAATTAACGATAGAAAACACGGAAGATTATCACGATAGAAAGAACGATTTTATTTGATTTGATTATCTTAGTCTTAGAAAAAAAAAATACTTTATGCACTAGATAGGCTTCTTCTGGGCAAGCTCGTTCCACCGTAGATCTCATCCCTGCCTCTGGGCTGGATTGAGGTCAAGAATGAGTCCATTGTCAATAAAAAAAATAAAGTATAAAAAGTGACTTTATATGTCACCTACGCACAACATAAAGACGAACTTTTAGAGCAAGAGAAGTGAAAAAATGATTATTATCATTTTGCAGTTTCACGACACTTCAAGCAGAAAAACCTCTTATACAAAAATCGCACAGAAAATAATATAAACATTTTGCGGAAATAGTGTCTCAAGAGTCTCTAGTTCTCAACGCAAGCTGCCTACAAAGGTCTGGGCGTGATATTTGAACATAGGATCAAATAAAAGAGGAATACCAATATTTACGAGGATGCTAGTGCCAATGACGATCGATTTATGTCCGAGTACAGTTCAGCAAACAATGTCCCCTTTGATATAGAATTTCGGATTTTGGAGACAGAAACATGTTGGAAGCTGACTGATAGTACTTTCTTTTGCAACTGCAGACTCTTTGTTCTTTAACTAAGTATCTAGGTACATAAAATAGGATATCAACTAAGATACTGTGAAGACATTAAGAAAAAAAAAAAAGGTCAGGTTATGGTTGTAATGGCTAACATAAGACCAATCGTTCATACTCGTAGAGATCAACTAAACAACCAAATCTATACGAATAAATAGTACTGAAGTGTCTGTTTGTTTGTTATGTCAAAATTACAGCCTTTTATATACTAATTGCATATGAAAGTACATACGGTGCTTATAAGAAGAAAAACCATTTTAAGTTTTTTGTCTGTCTGTCTCTTTGTTCCGGCTAATCTCCGATACGTCTGAACCGATTTTGATGGGACTTCCAATGGATAGCTGATGTCAAAATATACATTTTGTGTGTTATTATATTTTCATTTTCGAAAAAGAAAAATAATTAGTAAAGAGACACATTATGGTTTTCAGATATTCACGCGAACGAAGTCGCGGGCAGAGCTAGTTTTAAATAAAATAGACATTATTAAGTCTTTTCTGTGCTCTCGAGAACCGACTTAGTTTGTCATGTAGAGAAAAAAACTTGTCAGGTACTACTAATCTGGTCGAAGATTGTAAATTCCCAGAATAAACATAGCCTTACCTACTCGCCCCTTCAATCAATTTGTTAAATAAAACATGTATCAATAAAAACCTCTTTCAGAAGAAAGTCCAACCAAATTTTTCAAGGAATAACTACTTACTGTAGCCGTAAGCAGGAAACATGTTATAAATCACCCCAAGTATATTACAGTACGAACAAAAATCGCCATTACCGCCATATTGAATGCACAGGTGCGTACGCGCAAGTGATACGTGGTGTACTCCCGTCACGTGACTTTTTCATCTGGGGAACGTGAATACTTTGATCGTGAACTTACGTCATTGTGACGTCATGTAATTTTGCGATTTTTGGAATTGGTATGCTGAAGTATAGATTAGAAAAACAAAAAAAACAATGTCTGATGTTGCTAGTTTCATGTGTTTTATTTATCAGCGCGGCAGACGTAAGCAATACGCACGATTTCTCATTGTCCGAAAAGCCTCTGTGCCAATGCGAGGTCAGCTAAAACTGGAAATTTATAGCTTGATATGTCGTCCTCTACATATGTATGTCAAAAATAGAGTGTGAGGGTGTGTGTGTGTATATAATACACCCACACTTATAGAGGTAGCGGTCCAATTCAATTAGATAATACAATGATGATTAGTGAAGCCTCAATGGATATTGATTGAACAAAGTGAACGGAAAGTATCCTATTTGCGTTAATTTCTGACCTCAACCAAATTTGTTGATACCTTATGTGGAAAGAACATTTTATGCTACTAACGGTATAGAACGGTCAATGGAATAATGAAGATAATCCTATGTTAAGATCAGCCATTTAAAATTATATTTAACAGGAAGCTAATTTTGTGCCTTGATCTTTGTTCTTAATATTGTAAAAAAAAACACGTCAGTTCGACGTTTCCTCTCCCAGTAAATTCCAACTATGAGTTTCTTAGAGCCGGTGAGACGTCATACTAAAAAACAAAGCCAGACTGTTGCGCCTACGCAAACCGTAAGAGTCTATTGAGAAAACCGATGTGTTGCATAGCAGCTGTGTATACGTGTATCATTCGGCGAATCCTAGGAAGATTACGTCACTGCTAATAATTATAAGTTGATTCGAACTTTCGAGTAAGTCTCACGTCGAGTATTACCTAGAAATAATTTTCACTCAACGTTTAATGATTTGGTGATACCTGATTAAGTTCATAGTACAATTTTCTAAGTAAATTAAGGAATTTGTAGGCAAGCCAACTATTAATTGAAAACTGGCGACATAATGGAGAGCTATCACAATCATCATACATAGACATAGGCCTCTCCAATTGCACGATTTTGCTCGATCCTCGGCAACTCTCATCTAGCTGCTACCAGCCACCCTTCGAAGATCGTCGCTCCACCTAGCCTGAGGGCGTCCTGCCTTACGTTTCCCGATTTGCGGGGAGAGCTATCATTCAGCTCTAAAACTCTTCTGGGTATTCAGTAAAGGTTTTTCAGTTAAGGAAGGTTTTTATTTAATTCAGCAGTTTATTTTACCTAGTGACGAAATGCAAAGCAGTCGAAACAAGAACACACCGTACAGACACAATCGCTCGATGGTATCGCCATCGATCGTGTTCGATATATCGTCGATCGCACGATACGATACAGATGCTCGTAATAAGATGAATTTGTACTACACTATGATTTTTGTGTCACTTTAAAACCTTCGTAATTTATAATCTTCAAGATAATTATTGGAAAAGTTTGTATGGTAAACTGTTTATTATGTCATGGATGAATGGAATAATCTGTGGTTTACTTCGGATAATTTTGTAACCGTAATAATGTTTTTTTTTTTTTGTGAATCATGACATTGAACTTTACTGTAAGCCCTCAATTTAAGTGATCAAACAAAGTATTGGCTTAAAGGTTTCTGGTCGAAACGATAACAAAAAGATTGATATTGTTAGTTTTGTCTTATCTAAACACTGAATACTGCCCTTAATTTTACTATATGAATAGTTTTTGTTATCTCGGTGAACAAATAATTTTCAACAACAACATTGACGGCACGGTTGGCGCAGTGGTTAAGCGATTGACTGCTGCGCTGCGTGTCGCGGGTTCGATTCCCGCACGGAACCAATATTTGTATGACCTACATGTATTTGTTCCGAGTCTGGGTGTTTTTCTATCTATAATATGTATGTATTTACAAAAAAAATATTGTATATAAGTAGTTTATCAGCCATCTTGTTACCATAACACAAGCATTAGGTTGCTTAGCTTGGGACAAATGGTGCTGTGTGAAATGTCCAGGGATATTATTATTATTATTCATTGCGTTATTTACGTTGTTGAGCAGACACATTTTCCGGACATATAAAGCAATGGATTAGCAATATCCTTCAAAATTCAGTGTGTTACGCATTTAGGGCGCAGTTTCATGGTAAACTCTTTCAATATTACATTTTAATATTTACACTAAACTAGTAATAGCCTGTTCACAGCCTACAATAAACCAATTAACGCAACATACAAAACTTTTTACCCGAAAAACAACCCGAAACCAGATTTTCATACCACAAACAGGACTGAACCGATAAAAATCTTCGGATAACAACGAAAAGCTCTGCGTTATTTCCACCGAATACATTGTAAATCATTATTCAAGGCCCCCATACAAATGTCGGACACACATACGACCTAACAAACATGTGTATAGTAAAGAATTCCTATTATACCGGGCGGAATGCGTCTGGTTGATTTTGAATGGTCGCTTATTATGCACCCATTTACACCCGAGAAGCGGACACAGAGATGTTGCTGTGCTGGATGGGGCAGGATCATGATTGATTGTTTTTTTGCTATTGATTTTTTGGGTGTTAATTTTTTCTTAAACGGGTCGGCTAATTTAAAGAAAACTGCTAAGAAAACGAAAATTACCTACGGGTGACATCAGAAGTAACTTGAAGTAATTTTTCTTTTGACAATAAAAACAGAAAAAAAATGCTGTCAACAAGAAAGGACAATGCTCAGGATGTATGGAATCCCGTACCATGCTGCATCAAAGTCAAACTTTGTTTTTTATAGACTACCTACACTTATCATATTACCTCACACAAAAGTAATTTTTGTAAACAAAACCCGGGTTTCGGCGATTTTCAAAAAAATCGAAATAGTCTAAAACTAGGTACTTTATTTTGTTTGACATGTCATACACGAACGGCCATTAAGTCTCTAAAAAAATGATAATCGTTTAAATAAAAAGTCTATTCTATTTTATTCTAGTTATTTTTAATTAATTTAGAATCGGCAAAGTATAATTTTATTACATGTTTTATAAAAGACGTAATCACGACACTTTCAAAATTCAAGGTCAGGTTAATCATATCATTTGAAACTGAACGTCATGTAAGGGGAATAAAACAATATCAACACTTTTTTACTTTAAATTAAATTCCCTGTTCAAAAATCAAATCCCCGACGCGTAATGTCATAAAAAAATAAGAAAATAATTACTATACTCGTAATATTTTGATCTTGATGCATGAGACTTTTTGGTACGACTTTTGATCACTGTCCTTTACCCATCAGCATTGTCCTCTTTGCTGGTAATAACAACAAATTGTGCTTATCAATCCACCTGCCAAAAGTTTTGTTGATTATTATGAGAATTTAATTTTAGGCAGTTTATTGCAGCATAATGTTATCAACAGGAGGTAGCTGTTGCTACTCTTGACGTGGCAATCTAAATCACTTTATACGACTACCCAATAAATGGCTCTACCCCATTGCTACAAACCTCACGGTCACGTTTACCCAGCTTGACCCAAAACCCAAAAACCACATACATAATATAACTTCTTGTCAGCCTCTTCCATCAAAACATTAACTCCACAACGAAGATACGAAAACAGTAGCCCAAAGGCGTTTGATACGCATCTCGATAGTCCAGTAACAAGCACCGTGTTCATGTCAATCGCGCTAATGTTGCCGCCGAGGCACAATTGGTAAAGTGCATGTATGTGTTACTGCCATACACACCAGCACGTCGGGGAGACGGGCCTGAAGTTATTGGTGGTGTTGGGGCTTGGTGTTAGTATGTAGACGTTTTGAACGGGGAGTTTGGGTAGGGTAAAGACCTCCTTCAGCTTTTTTCTTCGACTTTTACTAACTGTTAGGGCCTCTATCTATGCGATAGTTTGGAAGGAAGTCCATTTTCAGAATTGACCGAAATACCACATTTGCTTGTATGTGTCTGCTAAAAACCACTTCATAGGAGCAATAAATTCCGGGGAAAATATGCAACAACTGTGTACTGTAGTTTGGAAACTGCATTAGTACACTAATAGTATATTATTTTATAGCTCGTTTGACCTAAGCCCGCACTTAAGTCACGCTCTTCCGCGTAAAAATGGACTACTTAAGTCACAGAAAAGCGTGACTTAAGAAGGGGTTTAGGTCACACTGTGCTATAAATTACATTAACCTTTTCTGAACTACATCTCGTCGGTAAGGCTTAGTAAAGATCGCAGGACGAGGGTGCTATAACAAGTGAAGGTTCTGTTAAAATCCTCCATAACTACATTAACGACCCTAACTACCTCTGAAAGTTACAGAAACCAAGTAGGTAGGTAGTGGTGTCTTACGAAGATAGCGCGCTGTCGAACAGATAGATAGTTGTCGTCAACTCCCAGTCTATCCAAATAAACCAGTCCCAATCTAACTAATTGTAACACATTTAACTTCCCACACGGTACACCTGACGACAAATAATCTGATTAACCCACAAAACGTACATCCGAGCGACAACACTAACTAAGTCAGAACTAGTCTAATACACAGCATTCAGACTTGGTTCCGTAGTAAATTGAACTTAACTTACACGGTGTCCAGTTTGTGTCTGAACTGTAGCACTGATACGGATCTGAGTAACGAGGTGGGGATTTGAGCTTCACAGGACCTTGGGTAGTAAGCTGGGTTAGGGAAATGTGCGATTTTGTTGAGTAAACTAATTACGTATGGAGAATTTATTTGCTGACGAGTTTTGGTTAGGTTAGTTAAGTTGGCGCGCATTTTCTCGAGTTGGTTCATAATAGAATGAATCTTAGCCTCCATACGCTACTGTGACCTACAACAAAGATGACAACAAAAACGCAAAAAAAACATTCCTCGTGTCTCATCTTCGCACGAGCTAGGTTTTGGGTAAATCGGTTTTGGCCTAG
The DNA here is from genome assembly GCA_949629185.1 of Apamea crenata. Taxonomy (NCBI): domain Eukaryota; kingdom Metazoa; phylum Arthropoda; class Insecta; order Lepidoptera; family Noctuidae; genus Apamea; species Apamea crenata. Next base: position 16,855,614 of record OX451365.1, on the reverse strand, counting down.
CGAGAACGTAGTCAATCAGCAAAGATGGCGGTGAAAATGGCTGCTCTGCTAAGTATACTACACAAAGACGCAACCAAGGCCAGGTGCAGCAAACACATACATATATCTTCACTCGAGAAATCTCTTCAATGTACCAAAAATGTGACAAAAAACAGAGCCAATGAGATTGCAGCAAGAGAGAAAATTCTAACATCTTCATGAATTTCGTAGCTCTACGTTTTACTTCTTAATCTATCTCCCCACAGAAACCCTCACAGACGAGTATATAAAGTACATAAAGTGTAAGTAAAAGACAAATAGGAGCAAACCGTCGAAGCGTGTCTGTCGCAGAGGTGTTGACGCATGTCCATTGTACGGGATTCGATCCCGGCCGGCGCAGATAACGGCTGACGGGACACACCTGAATTTTAAACGAGCTGAGGTGCCAATTACTAGGGTTTTTGGTTATTGTTTTAATGGAGATTTGGTTATTTTTAGATAAGAGGTTTTTTGAGTTTTATATTTGTAGACGACATTTTTTCTAATTAGGATACGACGCTTGCACCTGCCTGAAAATGTTGTACATTGACACCCACACGATCACATGAGTTTCGTTGTAGCCTATCAGATGTACCGAGTCTAGTTTAGATGGATTAAAGTCAATGGAATTCTAAAAAACTGGAAACTGAGAACCTACCCACACACAACTATGTAATCTTCTGTTTACATATTTAGCTTTATGGTCCTCCGTCAGTAGTAATATTGGAACCTCTCAAAAGAATGGCCAGCAGTTCCTTTGCTCCTATCTACCAATAACAACATAATGCGACCTTCATTCCATTTGCTGATCGCGAACCATAGCAATGCCTTTACCACGCCTTTACCGAAACAGAAAAACTATCAAATAATAAATAATCCATTAATAGATTGAAGTATTTCAAACGTGACCCGTGCCACGAAACAAAAAAAAATAACACGTTGTATATTATTTTACTGTCACTCTCGTCCCCAGCAGGGGTGAAAAACTTTTCATGTTACATTCAGTGACACGGGCTTCCTTCACATAACCTGTCACTGTCATCCGTTGTCCCCTTTAGATTATATTTTTATACGTGTACTTCCCATATTTGGGTTGAAAAGGAAAATAATATAGGAAAATAACTTTCGAGTTTATTTTCATTGTGGTGTTGGCATTAGGGGTAGATATCGAGGGTGTTAGATGGGACATGTAGAGGGTTGACGCTCTCTGATTAAAGTCGTAATTTTAGAAAGTACTAAAGTCAAGGCATTTATTCCAAATATATACATAAAAGGCACTTTGAACGAAAATTTATAATAAAATAGAATGGATTCTAGTCGCCCCTTCCAAAAGGTAATTTCGTATGGAGAAGAATGGGCAAGAAACTGCACGGTTACTCTTTTAAAATGTTTTACAATATATTGTATACATGCATTATATACGTGAAGTAAAATTACCTATATAAATGCCTATATAAAAATATTGCAACCATGGTTGTCAATACATGGTTTCTAAATAATGATTATGGCAATAACATTTGCAATCGTCGTGCATCGGCATTGTCGAGCGAAGCCCATCTTCTGTAATGGGACTTTTACAGGATGATACAGGCAGAATAAGGTGCACTATTATTTGAAAAGGGTAAATGTTGATCCTCCCCATTTTCTGTAAACGATTATACAGAGTGGCAGGGACTCGAAATCATTAAAATCAACTTAACATCAAAGTGACAGGGACATTGACGCACAACCTGTTACCATGGATTCAGTACTTGCGTTGAAATTCATCGTCGGTTATTGAAGAAAAAAGTTGCTGTTCCATACATTTTGACTGCATAGGTATTGCACTTTTCTATGAAACCAAATACATTAAATTATTAGTAAGTATCTTAAATATCTATCTCCGTCGAGGATTCCGCGCAAACCTATTACTCCATTTTGTCCTCCAATGAGAAGAACGGTGTTGGGAACTAACTCTCTATGTGTTAGGTTTTGTAGGGTTTTAAATAGTTGTAGTGTTATGATTGATTTTCACTTTGATTCTTCTCTTCTCTCTCTCTAAATATTAAAAGCCTCATATCTCTCTAAAGATATGAGGCTTTTAATATTTAGCACATGTTACTAACACATATTTATATATTTTACTAAGTTTACTTGTAGCTTACAACTAGCATAATTACTTATTATTGTTTTTTTTTTGTTCATGTGGTGACACAGTGCAACAATTACTTAAAGGTGCAACAATTACTTTAAGTAATTGTTGCACTGTGTAGAGTTGAAACGCATGTTTTATTTTTGTGTGTAGATTAGTGTGAATAATTGTTGGTAGATAAATAAAATGTAGTTAGTAGTAGTGTAGTAAATAAAATAAAATAAAATCTTTGTATGAAACAGCAGATTAAAAAATAACCGACGAAAAGTTTCTACTCTAGCGGGCTCAGTATCTAGAGTTGAATTCCTTTTTCGCATCGATGTCACCTTTATATTTTGAAATCTAATTGGTTTTAATAATTTAATTTTCCCATTCTCACCTAAAGTACAATCAAATATATAATAACAGGGGAGGGATATTATTATAATAACAAAAATATCGACACACCAAAGTACCCTATTTCTAAATTAGCATAGAAATAATGTGAATCAAGTGAAGTAACATGCTGTGTGCTGTGTAGCTGATACAAAGGCAGGCTCTACCGATTACAGTACAATGAGATGTCGTAATTTCTAATGTTAATAACATAATAACAAGCTAGAACCTATTTAGGATTGAAATTGTAACAGAACGGGAGCGTGCGGTGGATGGCAAAGTGGGTTATGTACGGTTTTATAATTTTTGGGGGTATTTTTTTTTTACAAAAAAAAATGTGCTGTTTAGATAAATTTAAATAAGACTGTTGCATGTTTAAAACTCGACTGTTGAACAAATCATAATCAACCTATAATGTTCCCACTGCTGGGACACAGGCCTCTTCTCGGTAATAGAGAGAGTAGGCCATGATTCACCACGCAGGCCCAGTGCGGGTTGGTAGAGCTCACATGTCTTCATTTTTCCTTCGCTATTTTGAGAGCACGCCGATGAAATTAAATACAGACAGAAAAGTGTCTGCCTGGGATCGAACTCAGAACCTTCGACTCGTAAGTTGGGGCGATACCACTGAGCCACCAGTGCTCTCACTGCTAAACATGAACTTCCGAAATGGTGCTACAATACTTAGAAGTGAAAAGTTATACCTACTGTGGAAACAGAGGTGCATTTGGCTAACTATTCAATAAATCTAGTGCCACTTACACGCTACAAAAGCCATATCACTTTAACGTCACATAACAAATATATAGTGGTGCTAAAGGCAAATAAACTATCGTACACTGACCGCTCTTTGATGTCGATACAACATTGTTTTCTCTACCATTAGTACTCTACTTATTTAATCGCTTCATGCTTTCCCTAATGAGCTCCAACAATCAAAAAAAGGGGATTACAGTCTAATACATAAATTCATTTCCTACAAAATATAAATACAATCATAACTTCGTTGTAAAACCCGTGCAATTCCCACAAATCATTAAAATTTTACAAAACGATGGAAACTGCGATAAAAAAGGGGCGATGTTTTTGATGTGTTACAGACCGTTGACGCTCACGTTACAATAGGAACTCCTTTGTGGAACGAACAACGAGCAATGGATACTTGTTTGTTTTGTGTTCGCGTTTGTTTCAACACCTCGTTGGTCAGACCGATGGGGTTGAGTACACCCCAATCGCTTAATTGATGAGTTCAGTGAAATTGGAAACGTTTATTTGAAATTCTGAATCTTTATGTTTGATTTATTTGTCTGGTTTTTTGTTTGTTAGGTAGATTAAAGCAAAAGCACTATTATATCTATTAAACAAGAGATCAAAATCGTGCAAAGTAATAAGGAAAATATCTGAATTTACCTAATGAACCCTGCCATAAAGAAAATTCAAGGAATGTGGGAAAGAATTATCAGTTTCGTCTTTAAAGGTAAATTCTCGTATAGGACGTCCATTAGTAAACATACGCAACCCCATATACCACGATTAAAAAGGGTCTTGAGAGAATCATGACAAAATTATGTATTTACAGCACCTGAATGCCAATTCCTGTACCTAATCAAAAACGTGTAAATCTAGTCCCAATCTCGTGCCAGCGACAATTAAATGTCAAAAATGTAGGTACTTACACGTTACACAATTTTTGACAGATTGAGACAGCGGAGTAATTGCGCAACACACTTATCAGTAGTAATAGCTCTCATTTTGACAGTTCAACAACATTCATTGCGTTATTTACGTTGTTGAGCAGACAAATTTTTTGAACATATGAAGCAATGGATTAAGATTATCCTTCGAAATGATTCAGATTGAGATTGATAATGTGTTAAGCAACTAAGGTGCAGATCCGAATGTGAAAAATTCTTAAAAATACGGGAAATTCCCGTCATGGTGTTAATGTGAGACGTCGAGCTTTAGAAGGAAACTACCACTACGCTTTGCATTCTGGGACTAATCAGAATCAATGAAGATATCCATGGACTGTACTGCCACTCTCCTGGTAATCCTTACACAGTAAACCTAATGTTACCGCCTTTAAACACCCACTTTTATTTACCATCATAGCCCAGTAATTGACTAAATAGCCTTAATCCTCGGTGGGAACCGACGCTTTTACTGCTCAACTTTACACCCTTCCGCCCCAGTGGTTCCCAGCTTTATGCCAAACTCCAGGGATTGGCATAAAAGTAAGTGTGGTTCACAACTTCAATGTTATTGGCTTTTCCAATCGTTATTTCGTTTATATGGTTATTTTATTTCGGGTCTGCATTTTGTTTTATTTTATAGCACGTTAGGGTTAAAAGTTGCTGAGGTGTTTGTTTTTTATTAAGGCTGTTCGGTTACTGTTGATCTATACATACAGACTTTATTGGCTTTGGTAATTTGGGTGTTTACCTGTAGATACAATGTTTATAACTGTATTAACTTTATGTCGTGGCTCGCTTATGGGTAATGTTTCCAATCGATTCATTGTTGAGGTATTTATTTTAAAATGTGTCCCTTTTATCGTTTTACGAGTAGATGCCTTTATACAAAAGGATGCTAGCGTTGACTTTTGTATTTATTGAAACATAAAAAAAATAAAGTACTGCCCAAACTAAGGTCTATTACTGGGAACTGTAAAGTCGAGTCAGTAGGTATGTACTCGTAAGTCAAATCTAATTAAAAAATGAAACAAACTTATTATTATTCTATTACCTAAAATTCTCACAAAGACAACAAAAATTTTAATTCGATCTACATCTCAAAAATCCCGATTCCCGACTTACCCCGTTCCCCAAGCCAGCTGTTTCGTACAAGGCACACGGAAGTCGCGACGGTCACAGTGCACAATAGGCGGCGAGATGAAAGCGCACTTAATATGCGTTACGTAATGGCTGCTAATGGTGGCCGCTGGTCATTGTTGTCTCCTTATCGCACACCATCGAGATTTGCCGATCTTTTTCCATTACTGCGGATGTGGGTATTGTGTATGTAGGATGTTTGTAGACCACACCGGTGTATTTCCGTGTGGCATATCGTCTGTGGACTGTACCGCCACTTCCTAGCGTAAGGATAGGGGACTCAAAGACTTTAGAGCTTTGTTAAGTTGGCAATTGTTTCACTTATTAAGGGAAACTTATAGATACGATACGTAGTTCTCCATAGAACAGCACCTAAATTCGAAACATACTATCAATCACAATCTGAATTATTTTTTAGGATATTGCTACTCCATTGCTTCATATGTTCGAAAAATTCGTGTGCTCAAAACGTAAATAACGCAATGAATGTTGTTGAACTGTCAATATGAAACCCATTGCTACTGTGTATTACGAAATTACCCCGTGCCAGTTAAAACACATTTTTTTTTTAATTGGACTGTAGCTGTTTGACGACCACTTACAAATTACAAATGACCTATTTATAGATACGACTATAAATAGGTATTTTTTTAAGGTAAAGAAAGAAAGGTATGACTTGAAAGCTTCGTTAAGTTGGCAATTGTTTCAGTAATTAAGTAAAGGTAAACAATGGATAGTTGTTCTAAGCTACTGAACTGGTTACCTACTTTGTTGGCTAAGCTAAAGTACTTACCGACCTAATCGATTATTCTCCTTAATTTGTAAAGTTACACGCTAGCCAATATCTTTTAAATCCTTTATCTGTTATTAAGTTATGCAAGCATAATTATCTGTGTAGGTATTAATTCAATGATTTCTTTAATTTGGTATCTACTATGTAAACCAACTAAGAGAAACATTTAACCATGCTTGGACCCTTTAGGGTGACAGGGACATGAATGCAGTATTAAATTTTTAATATTCTGGATTAAATTTTTCGTCGGTTATTAAAAAAAAAAAGCTGTTTCCTACTAAAAGTACATCCCATCACTAAACAATATTTTACGTAGGTGCTGTTCGGGAACTGAAAATAATAACGATAAACTGTTCCTCTAGCAAGTGGAAGTGCTCAAGTGCGGTTCGCGGAAGTGCTGTTCAAATCAGTGCTATAAGTGGAATATCTCATACCTACGCTGTTGAAAATGTATGAAATAGCTAATTTCTTTTTTAATAACCGATGAAATATTTCAACGAAGGGCGCCAACCTGTAATTTACAAGGCAAATGCCGACGTCAAAAATGTGACGCTTCAACGAACGAGTTTAATTTGACAATTGTCCTAGAATTTTCGAAGCCTTCGTAGGGTACATCACTATTTTCATTTGTAACAATAGCGGGATACTGCTCACTGGTACATCTACATCACAGCGATATTTGTGCACCAGTGCGGTACTTTCGGACCTACGAGCACAACGCCCACTGTACATACAGGGTGTGTGTAATAATTCCGGAAGTATTTTCAGTAAATATTTTTGTTTGTCCAAATGTTATTGATGAGATGAATATCTATGCTATAAAACATCCTATAGCACTCGGCAATACCGTAGATTTCTATCAGTAAAAGAAGTTTAGTAATCGGATCAGTTCTTCCATAGATTACCTCTTACAAACAAACAATTTTTCCTCTTTACAATATTATTAGTTTAGATTTAGATTAGATAATCTTTTCCAGGCTCAAATGGGATTGGACGGGTCACATCAGTCGCATGCACGATAACCGCTGAGCAAATCTCCACACATTCCAGAATAGATCGGCTGGACGCGTACCGCGAGGGCTGGATTGAGGTGGCGCGGGAAAAGAGTACCTGGAAGAACTTGGGGGAGGCCTTTGCTTAGCAGTTGGACAAAATAGGTTAAACAAAAAAGAAATCAAATACGTATTTTAGCGCCAAATAGGTGTAGTCAAGACTACTTAACTTTTGAGCACAAATATCGATTGATTATTTGCCCGCCAACTTAATCGATACTTATGCTAAACCCTAATTACTTAGTTAACTTTAGCTCCCACCTGCTTGGGTTATGATGTATCGACATAATCACTTTGGACAAAAAAATACTCATATGTCCTTGCCAAGTCTATTATCATAGTTGTCCTCAAGTACCTTTTAGAAAATTAACGTAATCTACTCGTTTAAGAAAACACAGAGATATTGGCCTATTAATTTATAAAAGCTTGTCCTTTATGTATCACAAGAAACCGTTTACATAATAATTGCGGAGTACAGTTAGCTAAATTAAACCAGTTTTAGTTCACTTCGTGTCATCGTTATTTTTATCTTTAAAGACTACACCGAATTTTGAGGAAAATACTTGAATGATTAATAGAAAAAGTAGAAGATATCCATTTAAGTTTTTTTTTATTATGTTCAAAATGTATATCGCAGAGTTTAACATTTTTATATACTAAAAACCACAGAAGCCTGTGATGGCTTATATATGGCTAGTGAGTTCGGAAAAATATATTTAAAAATATATATATAAAAGTATTTGGCACCATCAAATCAACGTCAAGGTGTTACCACATAACATGCTGAACTGAGACCCATTTACACGTAAGTTTTTTTAAATTACTTGAAAGGTGTTTTATTTATATGTATAAAACGAGAGGAAATGAGGATCGTGTCTACCTAATACATACGCAGGTCCAATTCAGTAAAATTTCAAAATACTCTACAAATGGGTAAGTACTCAATGCTGGAACATAACTAGAGTGTTACAAATATTTCGACCAGAATTTCTAGTACAAGGTGCCGTATACCGTTCTAGTATACCGTAGGTACCTACTTATGAGTAATAGATGTAGAAACGCCTGCTAACTTAGAATATTCTAATGTGCACAGTTCCAAGCTGCAGCTGGTTCTCAAAGCTTACTTCAAGTCTAGCTTGGCCCAACTTTAGCGTTCCCTTAATACAAGCTGCGAGTCACTGCTGGGTGTTTTCATTAAAGTATTGTGGCTTATGGAATCGGTACATACAGAAATGTTATCGCAGTATACAGAGGGAAATTTATTAAAAAAAAAAATGATAATTAGTTTGTACTGCACATGCATACTTGTGATAGTGATGCGAATACGCTAGACGTATTTATTGGCTTACAGAAAACATGTCCAAAAATAAAGTAGTCAGCGGTCATAATCACTTTATAAGTTATGAAAAGCCCCGCTGTATAAGCATAAAAGCCCCAACACACAGTTCACACAGGCTTCACACCGAAACGTTTCGGGCTCCGCCTCGAAAATTTGCACCACGTCGATATTGCGTTCGAACGTGACGAATTCAAATCGATGCTGCAAACATCGTCTAACGCAAATGACGGGCGAAGGCGATCGGATCGGCGTGTCGTGTTTGCCGCGGGCGATGGCCGATGCTGACGGTGAACGCACCGTGTGCATGGGCTTTTGGAAAAAAATTGATCCGTGAATTTTTTGTGGACAGTTCTATCTCATACTGTTCACAATTCCGAAACCCGAAATTTCAACATTATTTAAACCAAATCGACGACCGCTTTTCGCGGTGGGGAATAGGCAAATCAGGTAACCGAAAATATGAAATTTTCGACCCGGAAGCCTGTCGAATGGTTGTGAATAGTTATGCTGGTGTCGTTCTCGATTTCGGCTTTTTGTCAGAGGACAGTCATACGGAAACTGTTTGTCTCTCTCTTCTCTCTCAACTCTTTCAGCCCTTTTCCCAATTTATTTGGGGTCGGAGCAGCATGTTTTTTTCTTCCATAAATCTCTTCCTGTTACCCATCAGTCATCTCAGTAGTTACCCCTTTTCTAGCTGAGGATGAGTTGACGAAAGTAAAATTGTGCAGAAGGTCAAATATGGACCCAGCTCAAACTTTTCCACAGGATATTGCTGCCAACGTTTTTCAGACAAGGTCAAAAACAGGATCAGGTCCTGGATATAAGTCCATATAGGTCCAACAACAAAAAAAAAAACAAGACTTCTGTGAATATTTTTCAATTTGCCGGATAAAAAGGTTAATGATAGAGTGTTGCTGGAGTCTGTGTCAGACACGACGGACCAATGAAACGTTGGAGCGATAGAGCACGCTCCGGATAAACAGTTCACACTTGGACGTCGTGTGGTAGGTATTTGGGAAGCATTAGATTAAAAAGAAAAAAAAAGGAAGAAAAGACTGGGGGGTAGGTACACCTGCAATATGCATAAAACGATAAATAGATAGAATAGAAAACTTTTATTTCAGACAGGAGTCCATAAGGTTAGTAACAATTTTACTTAACTTCTAGTGTTAGTAGGTTACAGACACAAATCTACATACAATTAAATTCAGCGTGGAGCTGCATCCACCTCCGCAACATCGGGGAATCCCACCGATAGATGGTTGAAATGAAAAATTAAGATCAATGAGCGAGATTGAGTTCCATACGGTTAGTTTAGAACTATAGTGCGCCGACGACAGAAAGCGTTCTTGACACCTGTCAGTTTCATAAAAAGGAATACGTGTTTTTCGAATTGACTACTAGAATAGTCACACTGACAGGTGTAAGGAACACATTCTCTCAACGGCTGGACTTTAATCACCGCAACTGGCAGTACGATGGGTTGATCGTGACCAGCTATTTCTTGGGAAGGGACTTATTTTGGATTCCAATAAAGGCTGATACAGATGAAAACCGATTTAAAAACCATGGTATTGCCGAATCATGCTTCATGTTGATATCAAAGGGATAAAAATATTGATGCTACATACATGATCTACACCTTACGTTTTATAAAAAAAAATAACGGTAAGACAAATTATAATTTTCTCGCCAGTAACCTACATTATCGCACCGCGGCACGTGGGAGCTGCGCCAGCGCAACCCGCGGGCGCCTCGCGATCTCCATCCGTACACCATCGCAGACGTTACGGTCATCAATTTGTTGTTGTTTTGATCTGCAGTAGATCGGATTAGAAAAGAGATTCGAAGACGATCTTGAAGATACAAAGACCCGTGAATTTTAATTAAAATCAGAAATAATAACAAAACTCCTCTACGTGTAAATAAAAACCCACAGAAACCTAGCATTATTCTGTTGATTGGCTACGTGACTTTCTAAGAAATGAAAAGCGTAAAAACCTTTACAATGTCCAGGTTTTTTTCTCCACGCCCTAGTTTTAATTCGTAGTCTTAAAAACCATTTATGTACGCACGAGCTGAATAATGATAATTTATTATTAAATGACATAATTCAACCTACATAAACATAAACCTTCAGTCGTTTTCTGCCGACCCCCATAGGCTGAAAATACAGCATGCCACCTGTTACCATCCTAATATACTCCAACGACACCTCCCAGACGGTTCCTTTTACGATAGTCCATTTGCAATCTAATTCTATGTAAAAATCAATCCACAAAGCACCCCAATTCCACAACACACTATCATTCACAATCTGAATCATTTTGAAAGATATTGCTAATTCATTGCTTCATATGTTCGAAAAAATTGTCTGCTCAACAGCGTAAATAACGCAATGAATGTTGATGAACTGTCAAAATGGAAGCCATTGTTACTGTTGGTTAGTGTGTTACGCAACTACCCGCAGGTCGCTTCTCAATTGCCCCTCACATTAAACGCTCACCAATCACCCATCAATACTGAGAAGCGTAAGATCAACGATTGGACCACACACGGCGCCAGGTCACAGGTTTAAGAAAACGGTCACGTGTGTCACCGCCCGCTAGGACAAAACGTAACGGGACCACTTGGAACTGAGACATGATTAATCTTGTTCTTTTAACAGCTGTTTTGGTACATTTTAATGTGTTGTTTTTGTTGTACCTGGTTTGGTGTGTCATGTTAGTGACATTTTAGTGTGTCTCTAATATTTACGGACAAGTTGAGATTTGTGTTTCAAAGATCACTTTTGCAACCCGCCTGGTTGAGAACAGCGGGCTAATTGCGTAACGCACTTAGAGTGGTTTCACACTACGTCCGATCCGAATCCGAATTCAAGATCCAAGTTCAATCAGAATTGGGAATTTTCTAAATTCGGACGTACTGAGTTCAGATGTACCTAGTGCGCAAACCCTCGTACAAATAGTACTATGGCTACTTCGGACCGACATTTCTCGGATGCGTATCGGACGTAGTGCGAAACCGCTCTTGCAGTCCCATTACCATTCATTTTGGCAATTGAACAATATTCATTGCGTTATTTACGTTATCGTGCAGACGAATTTTTTAAGCATATGCAGCAATTGATTATTAATTTTCTTGAATATTAATTGGAGTCTTTGAAATCATTCTGGGTGTCACAGATAGCAAGATTTTAGCGTGCACTCGAGCGATGAAACTAAAATTGGATTTTTATTGAAACGGTAGCCGGTAGGGGGTAACAAAAATTGACGCAGCATAAACCAGGTCCAGTAATTTTAAATAGACTCCAGTGACATCTCTGGCGTTTAGGTAAGCTGAATGCCAGGAAAAGAACGTTCCTCTGATTATAGATCGGAAGATTGAATTGAACACGTTGACTAGTTGACTAAAAAGAGTACACGTAGAGTTTCTTGTACGTTCTTTTTCATGGGCCACCACGCTTTGGAATGAGCAACTAGCTTCATATATCTGACTGACCGACCTTTTGACATTTCAAAAGTGCCTGTAATAGGTTTATAAATGTTTTGAGTTTGAGCTTGAAGCCGGAAATGTTCATAAAGATGACACAACAGAATCAACAAATTACGTTGACTTTAAGAACCTTGATGATATGCAGCTAGAACTATGTTTTGTTTCCTAGATCTGATTGCTTTGGCTCATAAATCATTTTCGCGAGATAGTGTAAACAAATTGCTTTTGGAGTTCCGTAAGCAAAACGGAAACTTATGGAAGGGACGGAAACTATAGTTGGTGAATGCCGAACTGTCTCCTGGTAGTTTGTTACCAAGAATGTTCTAGGCGGTAAGGTAACACTTAGCTTGAAAAGTAATAACCCAATTAGGAAGGAATATATAGTGAGGCAGAGACATTGACGCACAAACTGTAACCATGAAGTCAGCACATGATTCTAGACCCACAAAAAATTTATACGCTTGGAGGATAGCGTAGTTTTTGTTTGCTTGTTATTCAAAAAATGCTGTTTCATAGTACCCATGCGATCATAAGGTATGGAAGAGTAATTTTTTTTTCAATTTACGTACGAAATATTTCAATGCAGGGGTTCAGAACCATGTACTGAATCCATGGTCATAGGTTGCGCGTCGATGTCCCTGTCAACCAAGGATCTGGCTAAAGTCATTTTGAAACATTGTTATGACAAAATAGAATTTCTTTTTCTGCAAAGACGGAAAACCCTAGGGCTCTTTTTTCTGTCTTCCTCTGATAATCAAGCAACCAGCTGAAATCCTCGTTATAAGACCGTCCCTCTTAAGATGTTGAAATTATCCCTTTTTGCCTGTACGGAACACCATTGAAACACTGATCTCATACTTGTCCTGTACATTTAAATATGAGTCTGGATCTCGCTCGTGTCTGCCGGGTGTCAGATAGGCGCAGTCGTGATAGCCCGGCGGCCCGCGACTCACACTTCTAATGCTAAATCATTGACGCGAAGAACTTGATGCGGATTATTGACTTCAAACTTTGACGGTCTTAACTTTTGATGACATAGGCTTTTTAGACTTCGAATCATCGAAGTTACACACAGATGGATCGTCAGCAACAAAAATTATAAGTTTTTTTTCTGATGGTCCTACTGTTTTTCTCAGACTGTACCATTTTCCGTTCACTGGACAATGGAAACTTGGTAACTTTGGTTTAATGATCGCGAAGTACCCAGCATAATCCTTGAACTAAAAATTTAAAGAACAGTGATTTCCAACAACCCACACTAACACAGTGTGGTGATTTACGACCCATTCCCTCACACAGAGAGAATAACAGCAGTGAGAACATTATAGGTTGATCATGAGGAAGTTACGACCCGCGTACCGCAGGGATAGGATCGAGGTGGCTCTACAAAAGGATGCCTGGAAGGATTTGGGGAAGGCCTTTGCTCAGACACGGGACAGCGCACCTTTGCGCAGACACTCACTGGGACAGCGTAGGCTATTAAAAAAAAAATTAAAAGACTAAGATGGATAATTCACGTGAAAATACAGATTAGAGAGACCAACTTATAAAATAGCTGCGTGGGAATATCGGGATAAAAGTAGTAGTCCTATATGTTAATCCTGGTTATAAACTATCTGTGTGCCAAATTTCATACAAATCCGTTCAGTAGTTTTGGCTTGAAAGAGTAACAAACATCCATCTGGCGGCACGGCACGGCCGGCGCAGTGGTTAAGCGATTGACTGCTGCGCTGCGTGTCGCGGGTTCGATTCCCGCACGGAACAAATATTTGTATGACCTACATGTATTTGTTCCGAGTCTGGGTGTTTTTCTATCTATAATATGTATGTATTTACAAAAAAAAATTGTATATAAGTAGTTTATCAGCCATCTTGTTACCATAACACAAGCATTAGGTTGCTTAGCTTGGGACAAATGGTGCTGTGTGAAATGTCCAGGGATATTATTATTATTATTATCTATCCATCCATACATCCATCCATGCACCCATCAATCGATCCATCCATACAAACTTTCGTGTTTATAATATTAAGAGGAAGTAGGATTTCTAAAAACAACACAAAATTCCTGAAGGTTTTGAAATAAGTTATCAAATATCTGAACCAATTAAACCTACATCTCTCTTTGACGCAGATTTAATAAGTCCACCATTTTATACATAACCTTCAATAAACCATCTGCCCTACACAATTAAACTGTATCGTTACAGTATCCTCAGTGTACGCGGTGATGTAAATCAATATCGGTCCAGCCGCTGCGTGTTGTTTTAATGGATCGCATTATCCGACGAGCTGCATCTACTTGTACATCTCGAGGACTATACAATGGTCAATGAGGTTGTATGTTTGTGGTTATGTATCATTCCTTATTTATTATCAATGAAGAGTTTAATCCTTGCAGGCTATTATGGATGAATTTTAGAAAAATACCTCGTTTATACAACTAGGTATGACATAACATAGTTTTAAGACCATTTTTCTAACAATAATGGACAACTTATTAGTCTGAAATAAATGAATTTAATTTTATAACAGCTTCAACTCTAAATAAGTAACAATTTGAGCAGCTGGTAGAGTACTCTCATACATCAACTGTCATCCATGCAACGTAGTGTAGATTTGTAAAAAAAGTTCGACCTCTAGAAACATTCAAGAACAGCACAGTTCTACAATCATCAGTAAAATCATTTGTTGCCAAATCTCACCACTCATTATTCGCTGACCAACGTCCTCTCGAGACAGTTTCATATGCAGCAATTACAGAACCATTTCTCAGTTGTTACAATTCCAACCAAAGTCCATTAGGCGGTGTTAATCCATTTAATAACACATTCCAAACTGCCCATACAATGTTTGTAATAACGCGTACGAAACCGCACGCAATCACTAGTAAACATTACATTTTAATATCACTAACTTAGTACGCGAGCCGTCCGCTCTGATTATTTAATTTTCATAGAGGCGTGGCGCTAGTAGCAACAGGGCCTGCCACAGATAAAATAGGAACTTTAGCCCGGCTACTGTAATATGTAGGTAAGTAAGCGGTGCTTAGTGTTGCCTATGAAATATTCTAAAAGCTTTTAAGGTTAATGCTTATCAGGAATATTTTGCTTGTAAGCGTAGCAGCTCGCGGTTAGCTTCTTTGGAATTTGGACCAAGGAGGTAGGGAATATTTTCAGGCTATCAACCATCATCTATTCTTAAACCTGCAATATAAATTGTGTCGCAATCTCCACTATTTTGAGGATTTATTTCTAACTTTTACTAGCTAAATAAACACGGTAGTCGTGCAAGAAATCATGGAGAGGTCCTGTTATCTTATGGGTATGGACGCCTCGGTTCCTTTGCTATGCTATACATTTTACAGGCACCAGAGGAACCTAGTCTTATATTCAACTCAGCCCAGCCTATCACAGTCTACACTAGGACATAGGCTGCAGGGTCATAGTCTTGTACTGCAAATACTTTAATTAGTAAAACAAACTATTTGCTTTTACTTTAAAGCTTGAAGATCCCAAAATCATACCTCAACAATCGACATCTTAAAAATCAGAATCGATTATATCTCTCGAATATAGGTTGTAAATAGTTGGCGAGGCGTCATCGCGGCTGCAGCGGTTATTGCAGCATTAGCATATAGATGAGGGGGGAGGGCCGCCCCGCCCCAGAGTAAACATTTACGGCCAGGCCACGAGGGCAGCGGTGGATGAATGTCGGGAATGTACGGCTGGTCACGCATGATGATGGCTGGTCAGGCAGGAAAAAGGTTGGTAGTAGTTAAAAAAGTTTATTGGTAACTCGTGGAATGGAAATAATAACTGGGAGTTGTGTGTATTTTTTATGGAGGGTATATGTAGTAAGAAGCTTAAAGTTTTATGGTGGAAAAATATTCCAGTGTAACATTTTTAACAGGAAGCGACAAAAGCATTTTTTTTTTACTTCATTTTTGCTGAATTCCAACCAGTAATGAGGTTTTGTAATAGTAATAATAGTTTGACGAGCTTTTGATTAAATACAGTATGTAACAAAAACCCTGTTGTTCCAAGTAGGGACGTTTTCAGAATCGATATCCGATGGTAATTACGTAAGTCAATTAAAAAAATATTGAAGAAAAAAAAATCAAAATAAATATTTTATAATAAATATTTGAAAAGTAACACTGATTGCTCACCCCTGCAAAGAGAAATAGGTAGCGACCGGTCGCTTTGTCGCCGCCCGCCGCGCCGCACACTACCATACTACACTAAGGTCATGAACTCGTCACGTGTCGTTCACATCACTCAGCTGTTTGACTGATAGATAACACTTTGGGAACGTTAGTTTGAATTTTTCAAAAAGTTGCCTTATCAAGTTTGACGATTGATAATTACAATAAACACATAACCAGGCCTCCGTCACTCCATGTACTTGCACGTTATAATTACCTACCGCCCGGCCAAGCGGTCCGGGCCGTTTGCGGCCCAAATTCAGTGCTGTGGGATCGCGCCAAAGAGTATAATAATAATACGGGAATCGCGCGGTGTGAAGCAATCACAACTGTACGTTTGAGTATTTAGGCACATTTTAGCATGCAGCGGTTGCTGACGAGACGGAGTAGGCTTTTATAGCAGTAGTTAATTTTCTACTAAGTGAAGTATCTGTTACGTAGTAACTATTTAGTCATTTGTGGACATAACTAACACTTTAAAATTAATTTGTTTACCCACAAAGCACGTACTTCCGTAGGGTCTTCTTCAAACATCACGAGGATTTCTTCCTCAATGTCATGGTCTCGAGTCCTCGGTTATCCTGCGATACGATGTTGGTCTCGACCGTGCACAGACCCAATGTTGAACGTCCGTATGTGGAGACGTTGGGAAGCCATAGTCGACGCAAAGTTATGTTCCTTGGAGTTGCGAAACGTTCTTGCTACACTACAATATTCCTCATTTGAATAAGAAATTTTGGAAAAAACGCACACACAGAATTCACTCACAAAATCACAATAATTTGGTTCTTTTTCTGTCAACGTACGATACATCCGTCCGGACGTAAGTTGCGCGGGCGACTGAGGGACAGTGAGGGGGACAATCGGCTAGTGGCGGTCGTACTCAAAGGGAGTTTGTGCGTGCCGCCTGCTTTGTGTTTTGGCGGTTGGCGCCAACCTGTCTAGCTATCGCGAATCAAAGGGGCCGCCGCCGGCGGCGGCAATCTTTATCGACCGTAGGCTAGATCCATTAGTACTTGTAAGTTCAGATGTTATAAACATTTTGTAACAATGCATCGAATTTAAAAACTATCTGATTATGGACAATGTTCGGCCACCATTGTTTTTTTTTTAATTATAACTTCAATAATGGTAAGCCTATAGGTATATATATACGCTCCTACAAGGAACAACAGGGTTTTTGTTACATACTGTATATTGGAAACTTTATAACAGTCATATATTATTGGAAACATACGACGAGAAAAAGGGGTTTTGAAATACTTTATTTCACCATTTGTAATTTGTACTTGTTTCTCACTGAGTTATGAAACTTGAACACTCTCTTTTTTATTTTCATTTATTTAGAAAACTTGAACAAGTTACAATAATATTATTCTTTAAACGGCTCATCAACACCATCAGCCTATAGCAGTCCAATACTGTACATAGGCCTCTCCTATTGCAGCCATTCAACTCTCATCCAGCCGCTACCAGCCAAATTAACCGGTTGAATGTCGTAATTACAGAAACAATTAAAAACCCAGAAAAACATAGTTTTCTGAGAATACTTTGGTCATCCACTGCTTCATAATCCTCGCCCGCTCTTTCCGTGGCTCCATCCTAAATGGCACGCGAAAGGTTTTGACACGGAGCATGATTCCAAGTCCCGCGGCTTATTAATTGTTTTCAGTTCACAACTAACTTTTTGTGCAAGTACAACATGTCTCCGGAGTTTCTCATCGCAAGGATTATGCAAAACAGGAATAACTTTGCCATTGCAAGGAAAGTCATTACTTGGTGACGCCAATCTTTTGAGAGAAATAATTTCAGTTTCTTTTACATTAAAACTTTTGATAACGCCCTAGAGATGGCTGGCATGGTAGAACTAATTTTGGGCACAATTTTTCCAATATGGCGTGAGCGGCAAAATACCTTCAAAATCTATAAAAAATATAATACACGTTGTAAGGAACATTGACGCGCATATTGTTAACGATGTCCCATACACCCTACATTTTTAGGTCACCAAAAGTTTTAAGGTAGGTTTTTTGACTATGAAGAAAAATTCAGTAGGTAAAGTCTCGGGTCACAACAACAACAATTCGTGGTCTAACTAGGAAGTGAATAAAGTTCAAAATCGACCCACCTCAATCAATCCAATGCACTCACTAACGCAATGTAAGTACGTAAGCAACCATCATTCTTCAAATGAACCATTTCCAAAATAGTATCAAATTATGATGCATTCATGTTCAAAAATGGATCATACCTACAATTGGCTAGAATCTAATCAAATTGAATTTAAACCTTACGATTTCAATCATAAGGTTGAAAATTGAAATTCCACGGCAAGAAAAATTAATCACACTATGACACTAAACGTCATCTGTCATTGTGACATTACATAGAAGGAGCAGTTAAAAAAAAATGTCGTCGTAACCTCTGGTCTCTGGGAACGCTATGGTCACTCTGAATGTTTATTTCTTAGATGGATATGCATTACATGTTACGTCATCGGGTTTGTTTACATTTCGACACAAAGGATATATAGCTTTCTGACGTCATTTTAATGTAAATCAGGATAAAAAGTTATGTATGTACACTTGATTAATGGGTGCGTTTAATGGACAAGAAATGCGTTAGTATAGTGCACAGCTAACGTTCGTTCATAACTAAATAAATTTCACTTATTTATGAGTAGACATACTATATTAGACTGATAAAAGATATCAGTCGCTTTTTTTGCATCAGAATATTTTGTTTGTCAGTTTGATAAACTCTTTCCTATTTTTCTCTATCATTACTACGTATTAGTCGCTTTTTTTCCATCAAAATATTTTGTTTGACAGTTTAAAAACTCTTTCCTATTTTTACTACGTATAAGAGAACGTACGAGACGACGACGACGTTTTTTTCACGATTACTTACGTAATATGTGAAAAAAACCGGGTAGTAAAACACTGCTAATGAACAAAAAATATTGAAAAAATCGAGTGCTACCTTTTATCAGACTATAAAATAAAATACGCATAAAATAAACTATTTAAAAACGAATGAAACGAAAAGTTATTTGTACGCAAAATATGAACATTCAATTTCGAGCGATGCGGATTTTCCTGAAACATTTAAAAGTTACAAAATTATGGTTTCAACTTAGCTTATCAACAGCTACATCAAATAGGAAACTTTTAGTCTGATCGAATTATTAATAAAAAAAAAGAAAGGAAAAATAGATTACATTAGCATAGCTATTCACAACCGTTCGATAAGCTTACATTCCGAATCGAACATTCATCAATGTTATCAAAAGAGCTAAAGGCTATTCACAAATCGAATTCGACGGCACGGTTGGCGCAGTGGTTAATCGATTGACTGCTGCGCTGCGTGTCGCGGGTTCGATTCCCGCACGGAACAAATATTTGTATGACCTACAATTAGTTGTTCCGGGTCTGGCTGTTTGTGTATGTGAGTTTATATGTATGTAAGCGCACCCACGACACAGGAGAAATTCCTAGAGTGGGGCAACGTTTTTCTAAAAAAAAAAAAAAAACTAAAACCTAAACCTTTGTCAGTTTAAATCAAATACACGACCGTCGTGCTTCCGACGGCTATTTGCTGTTCAAGGCAAAAGGGTAATTGACAGATTTTCAATACGCCAACCTTCCGAATGGTTACTGTTTAAACTAAAACTTGAAAGCTCTGCTTTAAACTAACCAATGATAAATTATCAGAAGAATACTCTTAACTAACAAAGAATCTTATACAATACACTGCAAAACGCAGACAACAAACAAACGAAACATACCGAACAAACTACCTTCAGTAATTAATACTATCGCGTACCGGCGCAACCGCAACCGGCTGGACGATCGCAACCGAAAAAAAACGTCAACAACTAATAACTCTGCGTGTCCACTGGATGATTTTAAAGGAGTTTCTAGTAAAAAATATAGGCGTTGATTTATAGACACGATTTTCCCACGTGCTACGGGGAATAAAACCCGGAACAGTGGCTGGGAACTATACGCTACGAGCCGCAGTTTTTCTTGGATGCGTAGGGATGCGACTGGTTGCGTGGTTGTTGAAAGTTTTGAAAATTGTTTGGAGAAACAATAGGTACATTTTTAAATTAAAGGACTCATTTTCTACCATGGTTGACTGAAGCGGCAATTTTATTAAATAAAAAACTAACATGTAATTTCTGATTTCCCCTTGATGACACTAAAAATGAAACCGTTCTAACAGCACGGAACTGGCTTTAAGCAAAGAACAGATTCAGATCCAGGAACCGTTACAAGTGTGTTGCAGTTTTTGAGTTGCGTTTGTTTTCGATAAGACAATATCGATATTCTATCGATACTCCCAACTATTCCACCCTCTCCCTACTAGGATAGCCGTACTATAAAACAGTGGTATGTTAGAGCTACGCATTTCTATACATAGATCGTGGATACATCTATAATCGATATTAAATTATGAAGAACTAGCGTGTCATAATAATCGATAATCGTTTTTACAGAATTTATGATTTTATCGATATCGGAGAGTATGATCTATAAAGTGATGTGGAATATTAAAAATTATAAGATGTTGAGTTTTTATAATTACTTGTGGCAAGTGTAAGAAATATGGAGTGCCCAAATAGGGTGCTGCCTTAATGAGAAGTAAACTACTACAAATTAATTTAATCAATTAATTTTCTCGTGAATTTAATTATTAATTTTAATGCAAAAACGTGCTGTATGTATGTGGTCTCGTTTCGAAGAAATATGGAGCGCAGCATCCGTGATATTTTGTACTAATCTTCTTTGAACGGCTGCACAATTTTTCCAACATTGTTTTCTGTGACGCCATGTGAAGACCAGCTTCCACTGTAACTAGGATATGGTTAGACGCGTTTCATGCTTTTTGTAGTTGCTCAGGATCTATCTCTCTATCTAGTGAGGCACTGTCAAATTAACATGAGATTCGCATAAATGCTGCAATACCATACAATGCTAGTCATTATCTCAGGACAAGGTCCCAAAGCCACCCTACCCACCCTAATTACGTAACACACTATCAATCACAATCTGAATCATTTTGAAGGATAGGTATTGCTGATCCATTGCTTCATATGTTCGAAAAATTTCTCAACATGGTAAATAACATAATGAATGTTATTGAACTGTCAAAATGCAAGCCATTGCTACTAATAATGTGTTACGCAACTACCCCGCAGAATGATCTAACAGGACCTTAGTACCACTTTGTATGTCAGTACTACACTTACGCTAAACACACCACCGAAAAACTGCCCAATTTACCGCGCATAGCACGCGGCACGGAAGAAATACTAATTTAAAACACTTTCAAGGAACGCGCGGTCCGATCGTCCTCTTATTTATCCGATAAATAAATATAAATCTTTTTATTGTGCGGACACGTCCCCCGATGGAATCCGGACTAAGGGCCTGGCCTTAAAAGGCGGGGGAAGTTCGCATCGGCTTTATATTCGAGTCGAGTCGCGCGCGCAACAAAAAATCTACGCTACGAGTGCGTACGCATCGTACGGGGATGCCAGGATGAGGGCTGTCTCGAGCGTATGCGCAGGCCGATCAAGGATGTGCTGCTGGAGTTCAAAACACTCGTTTTGAAAACTGATTGCCATATCAAACTCTTCTCTTCTTGTTTTCAGACACTATTGTCTACATTTCTTTCTCATTTCTGTTTTTGCAGGTCTGCTGGAAGAAATTTCTTAAGAAAACCTAACGGGATCCAAGCCAATAGGTAGGTACTAATATATCTGTGATTTTTTTACTGTGTGAACATAAATAATAATAAAAATACCACTGTAGAGTGGAACTCTTTGACAGTCGTTACGGGTCGTCAGAAGCCTGAAAGTCTGTGTTACCCAGTAACTAGGTTGTAGAGGTGAGATAGCAGGCGCTCTATGTAAAATACTGGTATTCAGCTGCATCCGGCTAGACTGGAAGCCGAACCCAACATAGTTGGGAAAAGGCCAAGCAGGTAATAAAAGTGGAACTCGCTTGCCTGGTAGCTATAACCTGGGAGTGTTCAAACCTTCAGTGTATAGGATACTTCTAGACAAGTTCACACCATTGTCTACCCATGATCGCTTACCATCAAATGAAATAGTGGTGAAAACCGAGACTATCAATTTTACGATCGAAATACAGAAAGTTCACGAGACAAAATAATATAATGCAATCTAGCCAAGAATAGAATTTGCAATTTGAAATCTCAGTATTGCTCCGACATATAAGAAGCGTTGAACTTCATTCCTAGAACTGGAATAAAATGTATCGGATTAAATACAAACTAGATTTCCACCGAAGACTATTTTCCAGAAAGTATCGTGTTCAACCAAGCTTTGTGTTGCTACTGAAGCGGGCAAAAGGTCACGTCCTTTTAATACCTACTCATTTCTTAGAATTTAGAAAAGCCCATTTTCCTTACAGATTAATTGGGTATAAAACAAAACAAATTGCGCGTACTACTCCGTACACGTGAGAGAATAAAACCTATTAAGAAATAACAAATTAGAGAGATTTAGCGTGAGAGACAGAGAGAGTTATATCTTTATTCTCTTTCATGTAACGAAATGTGCCTAAACGTGACGCGTCCTTGAAATTTCGTCCAATTATCGCAGCCTAAGAAGTTCCACTTCAAAATGTATGGACTTAATATTCATCAGAACAGTGATTTTCTGCCGAGACACTGGTAAGATCGGACTACCCAATAATAGATATTTTAAGAGAAACTTTTTGTACGTTATCAGACTACTAGGGAATCCTAGTGTGAAGGCTAGTGCTATTCAAATATTGTACTGCCTTTTCTGAACAATAAAGTTTTATTATTATTATTTATTTATTACTAAAAAGTGTACAATTTATAAGTTCTGCAAACAATTCGGTTTGAACTAAAAACGAGAGCAAATTGTTTCGGTGGCGGCACACATATGTATGTCCAACTGAAATATTTGTTCACCAATCATGATGGCCTTATTCTGGAGATCGACGGACGGAATGAGTGAAGTCATTGAGAAGTGATCCAGGAATACTGGAGCTTTAAGAATTGTTTCTGTTCAGAACAGGATATAGGAAGGGAGTCAAATGCCTTCCTATAGATCAGAAGATTTTTTTTCCATAAATCAATATTCGACTTCGGTAAAGCTAATTACACATTTCGGAATTTCTAAAAATAAGATCTTCAGGAAATAACGAATACATAAGAGACGCAAGGCTATTCTTGGATGAGGCTTTTGTCCAGCCTGGTTTCTTGTAGCTAAAACGATGATGATAAAAGTTGTTTAACCAAAATGGTGACCGCTGCGCTTCTACGATGTCACCGTGGAAATGGAAAAGCTTTGGGCCAACTAAAAAACTCTCTCTCTCTCTCTCTTTGGCTCTTGTGCTGCTAGAAATAAAAGCGTTTCTTTTTTTAAATTTAATTTAATACAGACGAAGATACTCACTTTTATCACTTTCGAAACATTTAACCACCTCTAAAACCAATCTCTCCAACCATCTTACCTCCAGAATAAGCCCGTGCACCTCGAACATAGATATACAGTTCAGATACTGAATGCTGACGTGCGCTCGTCAGGTTTATGCGCCAGCGCAGCCCACGAAACGTATCGCAAGAGCAGTTTCGGCACGTGCTGGAATGTATTCATTTGGAATTTTACCAATCCGTGATTATATTCTCTTTGGGAAGATGCAGATTCTGTGATAAAGATGGCAGCAGATAAAACTAATGAACAGTTGAAATCGAATGTATAATTGCTGAAGTTCTAGGCTTTTTACTGAAATTCAGGGTATTCTTAAAGTTTTCGACAAGGGATTTAAATTTTTTTTTTCAATGGATTGTAACTAGAACAGCAGACTTGGAAATCATAGGGTCTGTGTCTAGCAATTAGCTACTCAGATTTACAGTAAAGTCATAATATTAGTAATTTATTTGTGTTTTGGAACGAAGTATAAAGTTCCTAATGCGTCTGTGAGTTTGACAGCTGCTGGACTAAATTGGAACTGGGCTGGTCACATTTCTCGTAAGTCGGGGCACCAATACGCAAAAACCTCCACTCAGTAGATCCCAAATAGCAGCAATAATAATTGGCAATTTTAGTAAATTCTTCCCTACTCTATTTCTTGAAGAAATTGTGACTGGGACAAGGCACTATTATTTTCCAATTTCCTTTCCTATAAATATTTAAAACCTGTTTTTAATATAGTTGAGGATCTACATTAATAAGCCCTAATTAATCCCTTCCAACATAATATCAAGAAAATTCTCAGCTAAAACATTCCAACGATCCGAAGCGTTCCTTTGTCTGCCTCACACCGGGTGAAAATTATAAAAACAAACAGTTACTAATGATTAGCTTCTATCTACAATTCAATGGTGACGATTATAAGCTCAGTGTGCAGGCACCCTGCGGTGGGAGAAAAAATAAATTTATCGCTTAGAATTACTGATATAAGACTACCTTTCCAGCAGAAATGTGTGGTAGCTACGCGGTGAAGCTAAGCTACGAAACTATGGCCGAAATCTATATAATCGTTATAGTATTTTTATCTTACGAAGCGACACACGCTTTACCAAGTGCGTAAGCTCAGGACCTCTCTGTACCGTCCGAGAAAATGGCGAAGTCGGAAGGTTGTGTGTGTGTGCGTGCGTGTGTGTGTGTGTGTGCATGTGTGGTATGTGCTAACGCTACTCATTTTCACGCACATATTCACAGCTTGTTTGTACACTTGGTTATCACAAGTAAACCGTGCGTCGTTTCGTGATATTAAAATACTGTACCTACTTAGCCCGTGCTTTAAGTTAGCCAGATTCCCGTGTCTACCTTGAACTTGCAGTTTGACAGTTGTGTGACAGTGACAGGAATACCGCTTAGTCTAAGTAGGTATGTGCTAAGTAACGTTTATAGATCTCGGGGTTTGTGTATTTTTTCACCAGAACTAAATGATGTGCCGAAGTGGGTAAGATGTGCTGTGACGAAACGCTTTACGCGTATGCAAAAAACTTAGCTTCATTGCATCCTTTTCCACCAGAGGTAAGACTACGCTATAAGAATCAAACGATCCTATTGGGTGCTTCAACACATCCATCGCTACGCAGCTTAGCACATGGCTGGTGGAAAGGCAACCTTATAATGTGGCTGGTACATATCGACGGGAGATGCCTCGAAATGATTTCGTTGGACTGAAAAAGCGAGGTTTTAAAAACACTATTTGTCGCCATTACTGTCTATCTTACGGACAAACACCGTAAAGTGTCGCTAAGCTATTAAGGCAATATACAGGGTGGCAGGGGCATCGACGCGAAAACTGTAACAATGAATTTGACACATGATTCTAAACAAAGTAAGAAATAGCGTAGTAATTTTTGGTCGGTTCGGTTACAGTTTGCGCGTCGATGTCGTCGATGTCGTCGATGACAGGACTGGCAGGGATGCCAGTCCTGTATTGGGTAAAAATAGGACCTAATAAATGCTATCTACTAAAAGCGGTAGTGTCAAATTATAATAGTGGTTACTGAGGTTAGTCAAAAACAGAAAATACTAGCTTCTGTCCACGACTTCGCTCGCGTTATAATCAACTATAGAACATACCCTTTGATATTCGGCATTAGTGTAGCTTTCTGTCAGTGAAAGAATTTTCGAAATCGGATCAGTACTTGCAGAGCATCCTGCTTGCAGAGCATGCTTGCCTCCTACATCCACACTTTTATTATTATTATTTATTTTTAGCCTGTCGTCACACTGAGGGGCAGCCACCCTTTCTCATTTCCACTCATTTCTGTCTTCAGCTAGTGTGGATAAATCTTGTCTGTAGGCGTCAAGCTCGTTCCGCTATCTTCTCCTGGGTCTGCTTTGGCCCATGACTCATTCGGCATGCGGCAAAAGTGTCCAGCCCACGGCGACTTTACCTCTTCATAATATTAGTATAGAAATAAGAGTTTATTTTGGTTTCATTGGGTGATTATTTTATACCGTGTAGTCAATAGCTTTCACTCAAATCCTTTAATCAATTAATTTTATTTGATGCAATTTTAATAATAAATGAGCAAAAGACGATTTAACTGTCGATTAATTGGAACTAAAGTGATATCAACAGAGCTTTGTTGAATTGAGCTTCATAAAATTGAATATCAAAATTCGATGCACATTACAGAACGTGAAATTCCAAAGAGAATTCAATTAAAATTTACGTAAATTGATATCAGACGAATTTCACTGCAGGAATTACGTATAAATCATTAACGTCGCCAGAATCAATTCAATTAAATATTTTTCATGACATTCCGCTTCAGAGATTATAACTACAAAGGGCAGCAAATTAATATGTTATTGCCGTTATTAATTTTATCATAATTAATGTAATTAAGCTGGTTATGTTTGTTAAGTAGTATAAACAAATTTAAAATAAAACTTGAAAAACATGTATGAACCCTGTAACGTCCCGAACAGCCCAGAGGCAAAAAGGATATTATTATTTAGATTTAAGCACTTTGTATCTCATTTTAAGTAAACTGTTTGTGAGGAATAAATTCCCTTTAAACCTAAGTAACGGAGGAAAATCTAATTTTCTACCTAAATCCTGCTTAGTGCTGTGGTACAGCCAGCAACGAAATTCAATTAATACTTCAGTTTTTAAACCAAATACTAAAAAACGAAATACTTATTTTAAATGTTCGCGGTACGTCCGCAATCTGTCCGTGCCGGTGTAACTAATCCCTGAGTGAAATAGTGCACAGTTGGTAGTTTTTAAAGTTAGTTTTTACTAGATTATGTATATGTAACAGGCGCTTCTCGCCATCAATCTCGAAAGTTTGGCGAGTAAAATTGTAAAAACCACAAAATAATGTATTATTGAGAATAATAATAAAAAATGACACAATCTTTTAAGTATTAAGTAGGTGAGTAACTTAAACAGTGGAAAACCATAAATATCGAATACTTTTGTGACAATTTAGACGTTTTTTTAAAGTTACTGTGTTAATCGAAGCGAAATACCTACTTCTCGCTACTACTACGAGTACCTACGTTAGAACTGATGTAAAGTTTCTAAAATATATATTATTATTATTTATTTTCGCCTATGTTGTCCTACAGCAGAGCGAATGCCTCTCTTTTTCCTTTCTACTCGTCTCTGTCTTGAGCTAGTGTGGACCAATCCTGTCTCTAGGCGTCAAGCTCGTACCGCCATCATATAAATATCACAAGAAAAATCCTGCTAAGTGTTCAGTAGTCTTACACTCCCTTTACAAGCACGTAAATCAATCAACCCATTACCTAATGAAAGTCCTAATAGCAAATCAATGCAAAGAATGCTACTCAAAAGGCAAATAACAACAATAAAGCCTTAACAATTCAAATTGCAATTAATCTAACACCTGCCAAGTGTCGACAAGAGCGGAATTATATTATGCTCTAAAAGACGAGGCGCTAACTAACAAGGCTCGCCAGTGTGCACCGGCCTAACACTGATTTAATTATGCAATTCCAAGGTTGGGCTACACTGTACGGTTTGTAGACCACATTATGAGTAGATAGTTCAGGTAATTTGTGGTGAGAATGTATTTGTGGTTGGGGATGTGAAACAGTATAGCAGCAGCTTGCTTTTAGTAAAAGAAATTTGGTATAATATTATCTTAGGTGAAGGAATCATTGTTTTGCAGACTTTTTTTACTCCAAAATAGATTTGAGTGTTTGCTTGATGGTTATGAAAACAAAGGGAAAACCTACTAATTTATAGGCCTAGAAATAAAATATGTCCTCATCAACATTTACTACTACTTACTGAATTTATGGACTGGATTCAGATGATTATTTTATAAAATAATCTTCTGAATCTAGACCATAAATTAATATTTATTTATAATAAATAAAGTAAAAAAAACTCAAAACACTGACAAAGCATTTTATTGAAATGTTGAATTGTTTTTTGTTTTGGCGGTGAAAAATTGTTTTTAATCTTATTTTCACATAGTAGAATATTACTTTGTTTGAATATTTGTATGTGAGTACCATGAGGAATTAAGCTAAACTAAAAAAAACATCAAATGAATGAATAATTGATCTAAATGAATGTTGTACTCTATTTTTGATGATCAAATCTCGAAATATCAAATCTTTCTGAATACTACAAATGCAGTTACATTGTGGTCACACAAACAAGTATGAATCATGCCTAACTCGATTTTTTTATACCCTCGATTGACGCTACATATTTAAAGCGCTATGTTTACATCAGACCTTCCTGGTCAGACGGTCTAATATGGTCATCGTTGAATAAAAAACTCATTGATTGTCCACTTGTTAGTTGAGCTTAATTGTGCACTCTTGGCTTATGGAAATCATATTATCTGATGTTGATAAAAAATCAGGAACTGTTTCAGTAAATTGTTCTAAGTCGTTATTTTTGTACTGATTTATGAGTTGGGTTTTGTTCCTAGTCGGTTTTGTAAGAAAGAATTGCATTGTTGAGAAAATTCAGCGTTCTTATTTCTTTAGTGACAGTTTTTTTTAATCACTTAGCGTGATAAAAAAAATCCTACTTCCTACTATTGTTATAAACGCGAAAGTTTCTGAGAATGGATGGATGGTTGTTTATTACTCTTTCACGCAAAAACTACTGAACGGATTTGGATGAAATTTCGCACAAAGATATTTAATAACCAGGATCAACACATAGGATACTTTCTATCCCGATATTCGCACAGGGTCGAAACTTTTGCGGGTGATACCGCGGAACACTGCTAGTAATGAATAAAATGGAAAACCTACAGCTAATAAAACTGTAATTTTACGTAAGAAAAGATTATGACCAGATCTTTCCTTAAAAAGCTCTAGCTGTGATTTCCTTTAGGAAAGCAGTTCTGTCAAATTATAAGGACGTCATAAAAAATCTGTCATTTTCACCAGTATTTGACATTAAAGTGTCAAAAACGCCCTGTATTTTGACAGCCGTTATTGTGGGACAATTCCCCGTTTTCTTAGGAAACCAAAGCTTTATATCCTTTAGACTCAGAATATCTTAGATAAAAGAATAAGTTTTATTAACAGAGTTCCTAGCAAGATGTGTCTACCGAGATAAGTGACGATGAAACTATCTTTACAACCGTACATCATAAATATACAGTACGGGTCACTGCTTCCGTATCTATGTTAACTCTCTCAACTAAGCACTTGCAAGTGATAGGAGCCAGTTTAAGTTAAACACATTTACGTTTGAACTCATCAACTTCAACTTATATCCGAAATTATTCATAGCTTGCGAATAAAGCAGAGATGGGACAGTTTCAATGTATCATTACGATTACGAAGAAGTACTTAGCTTTGAAAAGCCAATAAAAACCGCAGACTCGACTTAAATCTTTTCCAGAAACAGATATAATTCAATTACCGCACAGAACAATAGCGCTCCGGTAGAAAATAAAACTGCCAACGACTCCACTCCACTTTTTACACCAATAAACACATCGAACCAAAAAATGTGAACACCCACGGACTAACCAGATTTCGAAGGAAAAACATAAAAATCTAAACAATTTTGGCTCCTATCAATATTCATGGGTATACAGAAAACCTTGATGGTGGCCTTACACAGTCAGATTCCAACAGTGGTGCAGTCAGTTTTTCGCGTGCAATTAACCTTTTAAAAAGTTTGAAGAAGTTTCGTTGCCACGCGCTCAGCGCGCGACTCCCGTACATGGGCACCGCACTTCGGATCACCCTGCTATGTTACGGTTCTTTGCGAACAATGCTATAACAACCTAAATGTCACATTTTTAACAAACAATTCAGGACCTAAAATCGGAGGAGTAGAGTTGGTTTTTGAAATGACTGAAGAACTTAATGATATAAATTCAATTGTAATATTGTTCACCTTTAAGCAGGCGGTATATTAAATGACAGTTGCAATAATAGTGATAGGCTAATTAATGTCTTCATATTTGCTGCATTATAACCTGGCTTACTAATGCGTATTATTAAACTACATTACTAATAAACAGATGAAAGATAATTGTTATGAACTAGTTCGATTTGAAACACGAGAATTTCAATTGAAATGTTATTATGAAGACGCTTGAAAATTTCAAGACTGCAGAGAAATATGGCAGAAAAACCGTTACACACCATCTTTAAACACGTTAACTTACAACCTAATACTGTTGTAAAGAAACAGGCTAAGACTGGTGTAAAAAAGGCCTTTAACAGAAATAAAATCTAAGTTTATCACTGTATATAAAAGGCCTGGCCAGCACGGGAGGCCTCGCGACAGATTCTTAGCGTAGCCAACACGATTTATTTGAAAATAGTGCATCATTAAGAGCAATCGTGACACAAAAAAAGTGGTCCATGTTACACGTGAATTGATTTTAATGATTCCTAATGATATCGGCTGTGGAGTTCAGTGGACACTTTGTGTGTCACATGACACTGTCACACGTCGGACTTGATTGAAGCCTGATCTTTGACTTTGATGTCATGATATTTGGACGTTCGGGTGGTCAATATGAACCAGATTAACTCAAAGTTTGTCGCTGCGTTATTCAGATCATTTGGAAAGAGAGAAAGAGGATCGTGTTTTTTTTTTAATCCTATGACTCAAAATAGCCAAGACCGTCCTTGATACATGACCGATGACCGTCAGGCACTAGTTGTCTGGCATATTTTGCTGAACTGGGCCTTTTTGGTGCAGCCGTGAGGCACACTTTCCTGCTATTTTCTTACATCGGAGTTTACGCTTTCTATTTCATTTTTATTTGTTGCTATCTGGTGTATTGTGTGTCTTTTAGTCTGTGCTAAATAAATGTATTTTCTTTCTTTCTTTGATATTAATTGTTTGGAAATATTTGAGTACCCAAAGTCGAAGAAGTATATGTATTTAAGCTCCTTAGCTCTTATTCACATCATAATACAAAGAAATCAAATTAAAAATTACGAAACACCACAACAGAATACCTACACATAAACCGGCAACAAACCAATATAACGATATAAAACGCATTTGTATTATCAAAACAAAAATTACCCTACAATCCCGCACACATTTCGATCAACATTGCAACAATGCATACTCGTATATCGACTCGTTCGCAACCGCTTGTAAATATCTTATTGTATCCAGAGCTCGTCTGTCCGTCTGTCTGTCTACTTGATTTGCTACCCGCTCCTGTATAGTAATGAAGGTGCAATTCTCTGACAGCCCACTCGCGCCGACCTCAAATCGTACGATGATCGATTCGACGATTATAATCGTGTGTGTTTAATCGATTATATGTATCGAGGCGGTTTGCAGGCTTAATTATTGTTGACGGTTGCGATATCGAGCGATTTGCATAGCCTGTAGTGTTGGCTCGAGTTTGTGTGCTTTTATTTGTGGAGATTGGGATAAGAAAATGAAGTGACAAATTAATCCTTAGGTTGTGGTGATTTGTTAGTTGCTAAAGGTTTACGTTGCTTACTCGTATAATAAAGCAATTATCACATTCCTTTGAGTATATTTTCAGCACATATTATTTTCACGACTGCATCTACTGTGACACTGCATTATAAATGATAAATTATTTTATTTTGTAAGTAGGTTTGTATAAACACTTTTACACGTCAATCATATTTTAAAACTAGGCGAGGTCCGCGTTTCCTAGTCTGAGAAGAAAGGCCGAAACCAACTCAGAGGTCACAGTCTCTTTTAAAGTCCAGACATAATCTTGGTCAGATCATGTGAAACCATGTAGATCGATGTCTGAGATGGTTTTTGAGGAACGAACCACACAGATTGAGAGGACCTGTATCATCATCATCAACATCAGCCTACAACAGTCCACTGCTGGACATATGCCTCTCCTATTGCACGCCATTCAACACGATTTTCGGCAACTCTCATCCATCTCGTCCATTTATCATTACATCAAAATTCTCAAATCTATTTTTGAATTTTACTATTCATTCTGATGATAGTTTCGGAAAATGAACTTATAACTTATGAATAAACAAATCAATAGCTGTTTCATAATTTATAACCGGATTGCTAAAGCTTTAGTTTCCCAGGAAAGCGGTTCCGTAATATTATAACGCCCGTCATGAAAATCTAACTCACTCAAAATTATTTAGGTATACTTACATTAGTTTAAGAACTTAGTTATTAAGGTTAAATAAAAAAGGTTTATTATTTTTTGCTTTTCAGTTTTTTCGGCGGTTTAATTTTTTTTTTTTAAAGCTTTTATTTTATATTTTTTTGTGGCTATAATCTACTAATTGTTTGCCAAAGGGCAGGCATATGTGGCACTGAGTAGAGTAATAATACACAACTCAGCATTCAAATCTGTGAGTGAACAATAAATCATCCCTATTTTCCCACCCTTAGGGTTGGTTTTTTTTTATCAAATTTATATGGGACCAACTTTGGGGTGTACCTTTTCAAATAAAAAAAGAATTATCATCGGACTACTCTGTAAAAAGTGGTCATACATAAAAAAAATATATATACGCGTCGACTTGAGAACCTCCTCCGTTTTTTTCGTCGGTTAAAAAGTTACGACTCGCCCGTTTCGGGTAAACTAAGGCGAATCGACTAATAAGCCAGTATTTGACATTAAGATGTCAAAAAAACGCTCTGTATTTGAACAGCAGTTATTGTGTGACCGTTCTCCGATTTCTAAGGAAACTAAGGATTCAAACTCGCAAAATTTCCCAATTTTACTTTTTATTTTTTTCTACATAGACGTTTATCTCTTCTTTCAATCAACAAGTATCAAAGGAGTTAGTATTGTCAACAAGAAGGCTGGTATATATCATGTAACATACTCTTTTTATAATTTCTAGAACTTGTTTTCGAAACATGAAATTACTGAAGAGTTATCTGACCAAAAAGTACTCATTATCGGAAGCTGATGGATGGCTTATACTTTTTCAGCCAGTGTTCGTTCCAAATAATGTTCCGTATTATTTAAGTCTGATTAAAATCAAATCAAAATCAATATATTCCAGAAGTAGTGTTTCGTTTTTACCTTTAAAAATAAATCTATGCATAAAATGAATATATTCTAAGGATTGGTGGAGTGGAACATTTCTTTAGGTAATCTGACTTTCATGACAGAGGGATGTCTGTTC
Organism: Apamea crenata; assembly: GCA_949629185.1. Classification (NCBI taxonomy): domain Eukaryota; kingdom Metazoa; phylum Arthropoda; class Insecta; order Lepidoptera; family Noctuidae; genus Apamea; species Apamea crenata. The sequence goes on along the minus strand of OX451365.1, from coordinate 16,822,260 downwards.
TACTTATTTTTATCTTTTATAATCATACGATTTTGGTGCAAACTCAGCGGGTTTGCCACTTGTTTGAATTTTATACTTTTTGAGTAAATTAAGAGTTTAAAATAAAACATCGGAATTGGATCACCGCTTTTGGTCTGCGGTTCCTTTTTTGGACAATTTAATTTGAAATTAAATGATATCAACTTAAAGTTTATTAATAAGTGGGACAGTTTTTGCTTGCTAAAGAGTATGATATCAATTTAACTCAGAATGACCCATTTTTTTTAATTAATGACATTTTTAGACTGATACTCAAAGATAAAATTATAAGCGAATAAAATTACTCAACTATCCGATATTTCAATTAGCCATCATTAAACGAACTAATTAGTAATTACATCGAAACAAACGACTGGCAACAAAACTAAAAAATGCAACATCCTCACTAAAAGCAGTACATGTACATCTTCAGCAGGTACATCAATAATAATTGTAACCATTAAAATGGAAACTGTTACATCGTACTTAAACCTCTCTCAAAAACGCGGCAAATAAACATTCGCAAAGGAAAACGGTAAATTTAAAATGGCCGCCGCCCGAAGGCAGATGGGTCGGTACTAAAGATCACACGGTGAGTTAATCACACTTGTTACACCGCAGATTCACAGATAAACGCACGAAAAATAACGCCTTACGAATGAGTTATAAGTATCGTCGGCTTTTAAAAATTAACTGTTTGGCTTGTGGCTATTAAAGAGAGGATGTCTCGCGTTATCACAAATGATAATTTTCGTAATGTTCTGTGCGGTGTAATGGGCGGCGGGTCGGTGTGAATCGCGGACGCGCGATGAATGTTGGTAGATGTGAAACTGAAATATTGGATAGCAGATTAAGGGAACTTTTTGTTGTAAATTGGCTGCATATTGTTGAAGCTTTATAAATTTCGAAGACTTTTAAGTTCACTGACTGTTACAGAACTCGAAACTGTCGGTTATGTAAACGGACTGTGTCAGAGATTCTGGTAAAGAGTTTACACGCAATATGAGAAACTAGCCTCAGTAAAAACTATTTCAATATACCTTATCTTCAATCAACGAACCAGTTGATGCGTGCTCGCAATGTCTTACCTGTAACAAAATTAAGGAACAATTAGTAAAACATTCCCAATATCCAACACTCATAAAAAAATGAATAAGTAAATAATAAATCCTAATCCTCTTTTGCTAGATCACAGATGAAACAAAAGTAGCGCTAAGCAAAAATAATTACTTTACAACTAAACTTATTTTACTTCGCTGCACCATTCATTGAGGCGAGCTCGCCCGAACAAAAGATATCAACGAACGTAACTCACAAAAATAATATCAAAACTGACCACAAATTCAAGCTCAAATCAATGTAATATTTATAACATTTCAAATTCATCTTTTGGAAAAAAATATTTGGACTAAAAAAAAAAATTAAAGGTTCCCTAATTGAGCAGTGCGAATAATGACATATTTATGTCTCAGGGTTGGGGCAAAAAGGGGATTATTAATAAATTGTTATTGAACTAGCGGGCGAATAACACGGTGCCATAACAGCCGGCGCCTGAGTCCGTGTATAGCGCAAAAACTCATATCATAAATGCACCTTAGATACGATGGACTTGAGAATGTTTGTGCAGTATATGATATTTATTCAGAAGGCTATTGAGTCGTTCATCAAAATATATCTCCGGTTTGCAACTGCCGTAATGTAAAATGGACTATTGACGACAAAAATTCCATCTCATCTGTATACCTACCTACATTAAAAGCAAATAAATTATTTCTATTTCTGCAAGTTTTTTTTTAATAAATATTCGTGTAGTTTTTAGTGATATTTTCAAGCATTAGAATAGAAATTGATTGAAATAAAGTATGTATATATTTTTTATAGTATGCACCCTGTGTATTTTTTTCAAAGTATGCAACTGATGGGATTCGTACAGTCAACAGCAAAAGTAGATGATCAAAATCAGAAATTCAATACTAATTAACGGAGTTCGCGTCAGAACTGTGTGGCGTCGAAGTGATTCAAAAGTATGACACTGAGTCTGACATACTTTTGAATCACTTCGACGCCACACAGTTCTGACGCAAACTCCGTTCATTAGTATTAAATTTCTAATTTTGATCATCTACTTTTGCTGTTGACTGTACCATCCATGTAAAACTTTAGTGCTCATGTGGCAGCAATTTCTATTCTAATGCTAAGGATTTTTTTAGCCGCTTAGATATCTCTATATTTTTGTCTTATTCTTCAGTTGGTACTTTTTGTGTACTAAGATGTCAATAAAGGTATTTAATTGTTTAAAAATATCTCTAAAAACCACACGAAATTTTATTTCCTATCAACTTTAAATCATCATGCCTGCTAATAAATCTAGAAACCTGCTACAATGTATCCAGAATTGATCTCACAAACTTACATATACTACAAATCGAACAAAGCGCCAAAAGATATAACAAGTATCATTTGGCGTCCACAAAAAACTAAATATGATTCAGCGGACATACCAGAATTGTATAATGATCTATACAGAGGACGCATAGAAGAATTTATTTGTTATAACAAACTCAAGGTTTTGCGGCGGTGGCATCTGATTGTATATTTTTGTGTTTATTATACCCCTTAATGTGACAGAGTGAATGTATTTAGGTTTATTTAAGCTTATTTGAGTACGAATTGAATGGACTCGGTATTTTATTGGTCGATGTTGCATATACTATATATTTTATACGCACATTTGCTCTGTTGTGATTTGTTTTGTACTGAAGATTCTAGTATTGGTTTAATTTGTGTTTGTGCAATAATTTTCCATACTGTTGGGCAGAAATCATGTCACTTAAGCAACGCCTATTAGGGTTAGTAATATTGTATACAGAATTTCCTATTGTCAATTGAAATAATATGATTTCACTGGCTTCATTTCTTATAACTTATTGGTAAATATATATTTATGTTTGTGCTTAACGAGGTTTATTCAAGTATGAATACTTTGATTGGACTCTCATTTAAGATTACAAATATAAGATTGAACCCCAATGATATAAAAATAAAGAGATTTCAATAGCAATAATAAAAATGGATCACTCTTTGGAAGAATAACAGAGGGGCAATTGTCGTAATTTTAAAAACGTCCGCAGTCTGATCTCAGTCTCAATCTGTCAAAAATACCTCTAATTTCCCTAATTTGACAAGATTGCGACTTGAATTTGAATGTTTTTTTAAGTACGAGAATTGGCCTTCAGAACTGATTTGTAATGGAAAATGGAAATGGAATAAGTAAAATGTATAGTTCATATGAAGTGAATCTTGTATGGAAAAAAATGCATAAAGAAAAATCTACGAGTACCTACCCACCGACTCGAAGAAATTATTTTTATTTTTCTTTTTTGGTATCGTATAAGTATGTAGTTGTACGTGATTTTAAGTGTGGGCTTACTTAAGTATTAAGACTGATTCTTAACAGCACTCATTCTCATAATTACGTGCACAAGATTCTCAAGTAAAATAACGATGATTACTTTATACGTTTTATGAACGATAAAATAGGCCGTGTACCCAAGCCCTTCGGTAAACGAAAAATTTATCTACTCTCACAGAAATAAATTTATTTAAGTATCGTATAAAATACCCTTTTTGCGATTCCAATTCAATACAATTCGTATTGAAATACAATAAACAATAGTTAATTGTTGTTCGAAGTTGACAAGAAACACAAAGGTATGGGGTTCGATTCTTCGGCGATGCACTTTTGTGATAATGTCTTCCGAGCATGAGGGTTATGATTGATGACCGATATTAAATATTCGAATTAATACGTGAATCGATTCGATTTGATAAATTATTTATTTTTGAGTGAATGGAAGGCTTTCAACATTGTTGATGTTGCCCGATACGATTTTTGTTACGACATTTCTGGGATTTAGAAGAAAGATAATGTTAGACTAGGATCGAGTCCAGGTTTCACTTCCTTAAACATTAAATATTATAAAACACATTCGAAATAATAGAAAAACAATGTTTTTTTATATATTTCATGTCATTCTTATTTCTTTTTTCTCACAGAAAGGAGGCCTGTATCCCAGCAGTGGGAAAGTTATAAGCTGATTATGCTTAGTATGCTTTTAATTCTTGTGTGAATTGTGCGCTTTTCCTTGTGTTTTACATGAGAGGGTGTTATTATATAATTGATCATAGAATCGTAAACCTGTTTGAGTTTACCAAAACCCATCAGTTTCACAAAGAAAAAACTGCTATGGTAACTCTTAAAGTGACAAAAACTCATTTCTGTCAGGTTCATATTTATTAGGATTACCAAAAACTTGGTAGGTACCACCTACACCACCTTACCACCCGAATTGGCCTGACACATGGCAGGAAATGTTAATAGGTACTTTTTAAGCCTTAAACCGAGGCAGATACAAAATAATTTTCTTTTACTTTCAGCACCCTAATTGCGTCAATCTCGTCACTATCAATCACTATCTGAATAATTTTGACGGATACTGCTAATCCATTGTTTCATATGTTTGTAAAAAACTACTGCGAACAACGTAAATAACGCAATGAATGTTGCTGCACTGTCAAAATGAGACCCATCTCTACTGATAGTGTGTTCCGTGCTTCGCTGGTATCTAATAAGATCCTAATATACTAAGATGAAACTTTATCATAAGTATAATTTAGATAGTTGACAACAGACAGACAAAAAAGGAACCTTCTACTATTATTACCGTAGCCATGTTTATAGCGCCGGCAAAAATCGCCTTCTGTCATAACATTTTGATGACCCATGTTTCCAAAGAATTCTTTATTCGAGATTTTGTTATGATAACCTTCCTCTTTGCTTTGAATTTTAATGTTTCAGTTTCTGACGTTTTCTTTTCTTTAATTTCGCGTTTTTCATGTTTCATGGCGGCCATCTTGGTTTCGTTTCGTTACATAATTGAATTTGAACTAGATGGTATAAAGGTTGGGTTTATTCAAAGCTTTTTTTTATGTGATTTCGTACAAATAAGAAAATAATGGGATCAATCTTCTTCGTAAAATTGGTAAGCCTGTATTTTTTAACCGTTACCTTTGAAGGAAGAAATATTTATTTGTATGTTTAACGTACTTAAGTATCATTTTGATACCTATGCAGATACAATTTGTTTGTTTCTGCGCGTAAATATGTATCTGTCATTGCTTCATTTCTAGTTATTTTATCTATTATGGTATAGTAATTTACAATTTATGTATACAAAATATTGTAAAAAAGAGTAACGGTGAAGTTTCATGCTCATTCCTCTCCATATGAAACTACCTTTTGAAAGGGGCGACTAGAATCAATTCTATTGTATTGTAATTTATGACGTACAAAAGTGTATTTTATGTGCCTATTTGAAACAAATGCTTTGACTTTGATTTTATAGGGAGATAATTTTTGTCGTTAATTTTCGCCTTAAAGATACAGTTGCCATCAACCTCCCACAGACAGTCGCATGTCAAATACCCTTGCAAACATTCTATCAAGCTATCGAACACGCATTACAACATTCTTGAGTCGGCCATTAAAAATGGTGGCCACGCCAGGCCATACGGCCACATATCAGACAATACTCCTCAATACGGGAGCCGTGACCTTTACCATGGCGTATCGGATCGTATCATCTCTGCTACCGACTTCACCTCCTGACCTCGACTGTGACAAGACGTTTTGAAGTATATGGGATACGTGGCCGTGGCATACAGTGTTTATGTCATGCATGGGTTTAAGTTTTCCATGAAGCTGAGAGGCAGAGAGAGCAAGAAATTGGGCAGGCGAATGTTTTCATGTCGAATCGAAGGTTACGTGTATAGATAGGGTTTAATTATCAGAACGCCCTGTTCCGTGACCCAATTTAAGTATCACTCAATTTGACACAAGTTGTCGGAGTGGAGGATTACAGCTGACCTATCCACCACCCAGTGCGAGTGCGGTGTTTCTGATCAGACCATGTCCTACTTGCTGGAGTGTCCTATGTAAGTGCCCGTTCACTTTTTGTTTAAGCTTAAACGAACATAACAGTCCTAGACACTAAGCTTAAGATACACGTTATACTCAATATTTGGTTATTATTAAGTGGGCACTCATCACTATCATTCTATTGCCCTTATCCCAATTTATTTTGGGTCTTTTTATAGTAAAGTTCTCTATTAAAGTTGTCAAAAAATAAAAGGCTCGTTTTGACATTGACAGTTCTAGTAGTTAATAAAGACCAAATTTGCAAAACACGTATTCGTTTGTATCAAACTGACAGGTGTCAAGAACGCATTCTCAAATGTCAAAACGGGATTTTTTGACAACTTTAATCGTCATTTCGGGATTCGCCGCCATTCTAGTCAATCATCTTTCACAAAGTCCATCCATCGTTTCTTTGGTTTCCCCTACTCATAAAGCCCCACATTGATACTTAAATATTTCTCACAACAAGGCACTATAGCTTCGTATTTCGACGATTCATCCATTTTGATGAAAGCCTGTCCCAGAATAAAATGAAATACATGGCCACCCTACATCTAGCTCTTGTTTTTCGAATACCAGCTTTTGTGTCCTGCAGAGCAAAAGCGCAGTCATAAACTTAGGATCAAATGTCTCACAGCTATCCTCGCAGTCCAGCCTATCCATTGACAGTTTTACACTGATCTATTTAAGACTTTCTTTAGAAAATGTTCAATGGATGTTGTTACGAGATATTTGTTCAATAAAGTATGTGTAGTCGTATTTTTTCGCTTGCTGTCATGGGTTTGTATTATGTATGCACTTGTTACTTGCATTTAGAATGTCCTTTCCTAGAGTTATGAGCTGAGAACTTGTAATTTCTTCCTGTGAATAGATTGTACATTCAATAGATAGTGTTATTTGTTTTATTTTTTATGTGGCTTTCGATTTGTTGTTTATGTTCAACGAACGATTGTTTTATCACCGGGCCGTCTGCAATAGTAGGTATAGAAGTCGCTGGCTTTTCATAACATTGTAGCTTAACTTCTTAACCGACTTTCAGAAAAGAATTTCTCTTGTTTACTGTATAGATGTTCCATTCAAATGTTTGTATCTGGCCGATCATTGATAATGACGATAGCCAGTTGCGACCGAGTTTTTAGTACTAAATTCGGTCTGGTGAGTCATATTACTTTACACGCTAGGAAATTATAATTCCATAGGGATAGTAGGCAGGTCCTCGTTGATAAGGAGATACTAGAGACTACCGTTATTGCTAGCCTCTCCCGATAACTTCCAGCTCTTTCGATCAGGGCTAAAGTGAACCACTGTTCGTTTGTTTTCTCCAGCTCGTCATGCATGGAGACTACCTATATATACCTACTTATTGTATCTGGCATGGATGGATGTACCAACAAAGTATAATTCAATTGAGAATCGCCGCAGTCGCGTATCACCAACCCCTATTAAAGCATTAAACCAATGAATCATAGCAGACGTCACCGAATCATATTGATTTATACCACCGTATACAATATGATTTTTTTTTATCAGTTTTATACAGAATTCAATCATAACCAAACGTCGGATCACACATCATCCTGTCTCATTAAGACGTTATTTGGAAACTAAAAAACTTATGAGGGAAAGCTTCATTGTGCTGTCTGAGATCGTATAGGGTTTTTTTTAATAATAATTTATGTTACGTGAGGAAATATCGTATGTTGTAAATAAGCGACAGTTATGAGTTACGGAGAAGTGGACAGAAAATGGTTTTAATTGAATTAAATTGTATTGTGATGTTATGAACTATTGAGAGATGGAAAGGGACAATATCAATTATACGGGAAAATGTTTTTGTTGTTACATTACGGATTCAGGGCGGAATTCACTGAAGGTTTTTGTGAGGCTTTATCTTTAGTTGTGCTGTTCCACTTGTTAGAGAGTTTCTTTTTCTTGTGAAGGAAAAAATATATTTATTATTCTTTAGCTCTTTCTGAAATGAAGTACCTCATCATCTGCCCAGCCTTTTCTCAACTGTGTTGGGGTCGACTTCAAACCTAACAGGATGCAGTTGAATACCAGTATATACATAGAGCAACTGCCTATCTAACCTCCACAACCCAGTTACCGGGTAAGACGATCGAGCCCTGAAATGCACTACCTAATAAAACTCTCACCATGGATTACTTGAAGTTGACGGAATAAGAAGATCTACCTCATAACGTAGCACTAGGAAGAAGACTAGAGGAGAGAGTTCCTCAAATAATAATGCCATAAACAGACACACACAGAACACAAAACACACACACACAGAACTCACAGAACTTTCATTGGCGAAAGATTGGCATAATCAGAAGGAACTACCCAGCTACAAGCATGTTTATAAAATTATTTATGTTAAGTAAATAATTTGTCAAATTAACGGCAGTTCCTCCCTCCTACTCTGCTGTGCCCGACCGGGTCCACAATGATCATATCTTTATAAACCTTCCACCTTAGTTCTCATTGTGGAATACAATAAATAATAATAATAATATAATAATATCCCTGGACATTTCTTGCTTGTGTTATGGTAACAAGATGGCTGATAAACTACTTATATACAATTTTTTTTTTTTTGTAAATACATACATATTATAGATAGAAAAACACCCAGACTCGGAACAAATACATGTAGGTCATACAAATAAATATTTTGAGCACCCTTGTGAAAATAAAGTTAGAAGGCAAACAACGAATTAATGTTACAAAAGGTAACATCCTGGCCAACAAAAGACTTTGCAGAGCCAGTTTTTCTAAAACTGAATGTACGACCAGGTACTGTATTTATGTACCTTTATTTTGCATAAAAACAGTTGATCGACTGATTCAATCCATACATCTTGTGCTCAACAATACTTTTTGTTCCCACAAACAAGAGAAAAGGCGTATTGCCGTCAAATGTGACGTATTTAGTATTTTCTTCGAGCTTTCATGATCGCCGGCGATACAAAAAATATTAATTATACATACATTTCTCCCATGTAGGCACGTTGACATAAGGTAGAGGTTGCAAAAGTTATGTAAGGTTTGTCATTTGTAGAGTTTTGAATTTTGGAGTCTCGGTTACTAGATCTACTTGCTACACTTTGTTACTTATACATATACTCGTACAAATCTATTTTTTTCTCGTTTATTTATTTAATAATAATCTGATTGTACAAGAAAAGATTGGACGGTGACCCCAAACTAGCCATTGGCTTGTATCTTGGCGGTCAGAATTGCGACATTTTGTGTGTAGGTATGTCTTATTTGTGTAAGAGTGAAAGATAGTAGGTACAGTGATTATTGTTTTTTTTTCTTTGGTGATAAATGGTTGAATGTTAGTCTAATTGTCTACATTTCTAGATCGGAATACAAATTAAAATAATGATTAAATAAATTTTTCTTGTCGTCTATTCTACTCTTTATGCCGAGCGACTAAATGGCTAAAGGCTTCCTGGCTTTTAACCTCTCGTCTAAGCTCTTGTCTAAGTTCACGATTTAGGGAAAGTGTAATCAATAAAATATTTGGTTCCTAAGCACATTTATCTTATTTAATTATTGAACAAGTCTGACTGACCAATGTCCGCTTCGAAGGTTTAAATTATCCAAGAGAATTGCGAAACGTCTTGCTATGTTCCGACTATGTGTAAAAAATGTAAAGTGTGTTTGTGATATTTTTAAAACACTAACATAATATTTTCATGTTTGTCAATGTGGAGCCTTTCGGTGACACTTTTATATTGTGTCGTGCTGTAGTTGGAAAGTTAAGACGCATGACAGATTCACCGGACATTTCGAACTCATCTTGTGTGGTCTCGTCCTACTTATTTCACCGCAAAAACCTACCGATTCGCTTTTTATAAAACAAAATTACAAATGCATTTACCCATAAAGAATTATCACCCAAACTGAACCTTACCGCAACGTGATAAGAAACGGGAGCAAGTAACAATATGTTTGCGAAAAAAACATCCAAATAATTGGCTTAGGACCTGTCAAAGCGAAATGATTTCGTCGCGACCGATATCTCCAATTAATTGTTGGAAATAAAAGGATTTTGTACAAATAAATTTTCGTTTTTTTTCTTGTTTGCGACCTCCCTCGTCGATCACAGTGGGGGTGGCGCTGTGACGACAAATGGAGAACTTTCGTATTGTTTAATCAATTTTCGATGAATAAACAACAAGTTATAAGCGATTTTAGCCGGTTTTTGTACGGAAATTGGATAAAAGTTGGACGTTTTAGGGAAACTTTGGTGGTCCCGGTAATCCATTCACTAAGTTTTGCATTAACTTTTTAGCAGAGCATGAAGAGAGTTAGGTATACACTGCAAACGTGTTTGTTTATGTCATTTTTTATAAGGTTTAATATCAAATAACAGAAGGCCAATTTCCGGAATTAAAAACGTTCAAAATCTCATCGCATCTCATCTCAGCGATAATCAATGTCAAAAACTTGTCTAAATTGTCGGGAGACTGAGTACGTTCTTAAAATTACGAGAATTGCCCCTGTGTAATAACTCGATAGAACGTCACAATCAGCATTTATGGGATAAATGAATTGGCCTCTAAGACAACATTTTCAAAAACGTTACTTTACTAACTGCATAATCAAATTAAATACAGTGCTTCCAGAACCACTTCTTCGTCTCCAACGCTTTCAATTTATTTTTCTCAATTTCTCAGCTTCCCCTCATCAAATTAAAACAGAATAAAGTGCAGGGGTTCTTTATAAGATACCTTGCACTTGCTTGCTTTATAATCAGATTTATTAAAACGGGTATAACAAAGTTTTTGCCCACAAACAGCGAACTCATTTAGTGGGGACGGAAAAACGGAGTTTGTTGTGAAACCTTTAAGCATGTATTTTTAATGTTATATTTCAGGCTTTATTATTACATTGAAAGTCTTTTTTCTAGTTAAATTCAATATAGGTGTATTGTGCTAGTGTTTTGTTATTTTCATCGTAATTAGAACAGGGGGATAAGTGCGTAACACACTATCAATAGCAATGGTTTTAATTTTGACAGTTCAACAACATTCATTGCGTTATTTACGTTGTTGAGCAGACATATTTTTCGAACATATGAAGCAATGGATTAGTAATATCCTTTAAAATGATTCAGATTGAGATTGATAGAGTGTTACGCAATTAGGGTACTGTTCTCCGTTTCAATTAAATTTTACGTAATGAATGAAGCCAATTCAGAGGTTTGATAACTTAATTTCTGCCTATCATGTTTCCTCATTAATTAAAATTCAATTTCTCACGAATTAGAGATCAGTTTGATTTACAAAATCACTTATTACTTATTCAAAACGATCACATAATCAAAGCTGTCATAAAATTATAATGACACTAGCTGACCCGGCAAACGTTGTTTTGCCAATAAGTACATTATTTCTAGGATTATTTTTTTGTATGAAAAATATATGTTGGCCGATTCTCAGACCTACCCGATATGCACACAAAATTTCATATAATCAGTCCAGCCGTTTCGGAGGAGTTTGGTAACAAACATTGCGACACGAGAATTTTATATATTAGATAAAACAACATCACGCCTGTATTTCCCGAAGGGTTGGGCAGGGGTGTAGCTATAGATACATCCACATTTCGCCGGTTATGTTTAAGTCCCATGCCGAGCCTATTGCCATTAACCGGTCATAAATCCAGACTCCGGGCTGGTCGTGAGAAATTCCAGGTGGAAAAACGCGATGACACTTTGCCCGACCTGAGAATCGAACCCAGGTCCTCATATTCAGCAGCAGCACTAGCGACCACTAGTCTAACGAGGTTAGTAATTTTTTTTTAACGTTGCCCCACACTAAGAATTGCTCCTGTATCGTGGGTGCGTTTACAAACATTTAAACTCACATACACAAACAGCCAGACCCGGAACTACTACCTGTAGGCAATACAAATATTTGTTCCGTGCGGGAATCGAATCCGCGACACGCAGCGCAGCAGTCGATCGCTCAGCCACTGCGCCAACCGTGTCGTCCAAGTAATTACACAGTTCACTAGAAAAAGAGCATTACGCAACATAATCTAGCAAAAAAACTAAGAGCTTACAGTTCGATTGGCAGAAAATGACGAAGCCATTTCGCAGACAGTAAGTTCGCCTCTGTACAAATTATGTGCTTTAAAGAATACACTGTGGGCCTAAATAGCACAGAACTGGTGCCCTGAGACAATGATGCGGGGTCCCGGCAGACCACGTAGGAGATGGCAGGACGAGCTGGATAGGTTCCATCAAAACGGGAAGGAAGACGTACGAGCTAGCGAAATATGGAAGGAGTGGAGCCTTTGTCCAGTGCGAGTCGGATTCGGGTTAGGGTTCCGTACAAATTTGTAGGTATGTAACTACACATTTACGAAATTTGGATCTTTTCCTTTACTTGTGACATGACATTGCTTCTTGCCAAATTTCATGATACTAGGTCAACGGGAAATACCCTACAGGTTTTGATTCCCTTGCAAGTGTCAAAATATGCGGCATAAGCGCCCGTATCTTTTGATTGCGTTTACTTAGAAGTTTTATTTTTATTTTTTTCACTGCTTCAAGGGATTGCAGCCCTAAGTATTTGATATTAATTTCAACTTGATCACTTCATGCGTTTCTGAGAAAAGGGGTATTGACAGACGGACAACGAAGTGATCTTATAAGGGTTCCGTTTTTCCTTTTGAGGTACGGAACCACACTAAAAAGAATTACTAGCTAGTAATGAAAATAATAAACACTAAAATTCTTACTTACAATATTAGACTCTAAAGTAAACACCATTAATATAATATTAAATTAAAGTAATTTGCGGAGTAATGACGGGCTCTATAAGGGCGTGTACAAACGAGCGGGGCTCACAGAAGCACGCATTGATGCCTATTAACTGCCTATTTAAGGAAGATAGTTTGTAGGTGATAAATGGCTGTAATAACTGTATTTTCTTTTTAAGATAAATAGTCACGCCATAAACCGTTACTTTGTGGATTCAAGAGGTAAATGTGATTGATTGAATTTTTTTGCTGACGCTTGAAACATTGTTGCCGAGTAAAAGTTGCAGTGAATTACGAGTTGTTTTCTCAATGTTGTCGTGCTGACGGTTTTTAAATGGCACCTGCGTTACAGGGTCTTCGTCAGCCCACAGTGTAGAACGTTCCTTATGACTGCTCGTGGGTGGGTGTGGTCGACCGACCGTCTACTAAGAATAACAGCATACACTATTATAATATTTGTATTACCGGTAAATAATTCGATTAATTCAGCACAATGGTGGCTAAGAACAAGGCTCATGTGACAACGGACAAAATCTTGCACAAACGCTTCTGCAATTCAGATCATCTGGTAAATATTTATGTTCGAAAATACTCCAAAACGTATCCCTAACTTTTGTTACCACTAAAAACCAAACATACCGGCATTGGAATTAAACCCTTAAACCCCTGAATTATACGTTTACGCGTGCTAATGAAACCATTGGTACTCAAGTCAGACGCACAGCCAACGCTTAACGAAAATATCCAAGTAAAAATAGATAATTTAATTCAAGCGGTTACCACAAAATGGCCCAAAAATGCCGGAGCAAATCTAACAAGCGAAACACAGGTTTACAATATGCACAAAAACTGCACAGCAAATGTCCCGAACACGGTTCTAACACGGTCCAGAGCATGTCCCGGGTTTTTGTTGACATGTCCAAACTTGTCTACTTATGCACGAATCCGAAATGACGGGCCGATGCTCCGATTCTCGAAACGGGAGCGGAAAGAAAATCGATTTATTTCGGATAAAAATTGGACCGAATTTATATTAGTGTTTGTGAAGAGAATTTGAAGCCATTGGGATTGAATGAATTGGCCGAAGAATGGTACAGCCGTCATGCTTAAAAAGTTTTCGATTTATTTCCAGAAACCCTTTCAAGTGTTTTGTAAAATGTTCCCGGTAATCCTCGAGTACTTGAATTTGATAGGCTCTTTAGACATTAATCTACGAATTGGAATTGCAACATTCAACAAAATATATATTGTTGTTTCTCTCGCAAGACGAAGGTAAAATATTAATAACTCTAGTTCTCAATAATGTTTAGAGCGCTTAAGAGATACATGTTCTTTATGAAGAAAGCAATATGAACTTTCATCGTTTCATCATTCTTCACAAGACAAGAGCGCAAAATGGCTTTTACGAACGATAATTTCCACCAACGCAATATTTGTAAATAATAAAACCGCTCTCTCTTCAATTCCTTTGACTTTTCATTAAGCCCGAAATTACTTTTACATACAACGAAGTCAATGCAATAAAACGCCTCACTGAGATCCAAATATCGAGTAACACAACAAATGGGTCCCTTTAAATCGAATTAATACAATTCGAATGTCGGACATGGGCGCAGTATACAAACTCTGGATACTCCCAAACTTTGTATAATGTGATGCTCTTAAATGTCCTTTTTGCGAGTTCCATTTGACAATGCCTGTATTAATGTTCTTAAATTCTCATGTTTGGGGATTTTTGTATTATTTGTTTTAGTCTTTCGTGTTGTGTTGGGCTTCCTGTACACTTTCTTTACTGCTTCTGTGGCAGTGTTTACACAGTCAGATCGAACTGAATTTGTGTATTTTTGTTATTTTTTATGTGTATTAATTCTTCTGCTTCTTACATATCTTTTATACGTAGTTCCAGAGGGTCTAGAACAAAGTGATATTCTATCAGCGATGACGATGGTGGGAAAGTGATTTGACACGGGTTGATACAAGTTACCGAAATGACTATACTATTGAAAATCGTTGTAGAAATACGAAATGCTTAGAAAGGGATTTCCAATTATCTAGACCCATTAGCATAAGCACAGAATAATTAGCCTATAACGTTCCCTCTGCTGGAACACAGACCTCCTCTCTGTGAGAGGGAGTGGTCCATAATCCACCACGCGGGTCCAGTGCGGGTTGGCGGTTTCCTCAAGTTCTAGGCTCTTTGGAGCCCACAAATCTAAGCTTTCAACGATTGCTATTTAGCAATCTACTTTTATTTGACGTATTTATACTAATTCATTATTCATGTAAGTGAAAACTAAAACAAACATTTTAGTCATATTTGTAAATAATAACAACAATAACATTTACTCATTCACTCCGTCAAACAAAACCCACAATAGATAAAAGCATTTCACCACAATTAAAAAGTATTAATTACTGGCAACAAAAATAAAAGCTACAGTGGCTACAGATAAAAAACAACAAAACTAAATGATTCTCACTGATTACATATCGCGCCATCTTAAAACCGTTCATTAACTGAGAACTAATAACCGAGAGAATGACTGATGTTCCGGTAACCACACTCTCGGTTTTCAAAGGACATGATTGTCCTGGGTTTAAATATACAGGGGTTATTTTAAGCACGTGCTTTTGATGGATCGAATTTCAAAGTTAGTATGTTTTATATTATAAATAAATAATAATAATAATAAATAAAAAATAATAAAATAAATTACGGCTCACTCCCTCTCACCGAGAGGAGGCGTGTGTCCCAGCAGTGGGAACATTATAGGTTATGTATATATTCTTTAAGCCACGGTTTCCTAAGACTGCGGTGGCCGCCATATAACATCCGCCATTTACCGTCGAATGATATCATTGAAACGTTATTTATGAAAGTAAGTTCAGAGTCAAACCCCGATGCCATCATTTTCATGACACCGTAGCTTTATTGATGTGTTTCAAGCAAGTTATAATATTAATATGTTAGTTATTATATTGTAATATTAAATTAAATGATTGTTTGTTACAATAACAATTAAATACCTACTAATAATTCCAATTTGATGCATGGAAATTTAAGTTGAATGAATTTTGATTTAAAGCCAGTAGCAGGATCTTTTCTAGGAATTTACTTAGTTGGGGATATTATGAATGAATCGCCATGTCGTAACTAGTCATATGAATAATAATTTTATTAGGTTTCCTATACTTGAAACCACAGTGAATCCAAAAAGATTTTGTTTCAGGTGTATCTTGGAATTATTGCTCATGAGGTCAATACATGTATACTTTTCCTGTGTATTAACATGTGTATATGTCGCAGCCAACTGGCTTAATTAGCTGTTTAGTTAACCGCCTAGCCTTTTAACTAATGGCCTGAATGATATTCAATAAATTATAGTTTAGGTCGGAACTGTAACCAATCACGTGCGAGCCGAATTGGTCGCAGTAACTAAGCCAGGGCACCCCGACCAAATGGGTTAGGTTAGAACTGTGATCAACCGCGTGCGGGCCGAGAGAGCGAAGCGAGGCCAGCCCCTGCAGTATCGACATTCATAGCGATCACTTTACGACCGATTTCGGTAGCAAAGTCCCGGATTGACAGGTGTAATGTATGGAGTGACAGTTCAAAGTTAACTATTATTGAGAACTGTTCATTAGCACGTTATTGTTGCTTTTAACCTATATCTTCCACTGCTGGGCAAAGGCCTCTCCCTAGGACTCCCAGCTCTTGCGATCCAGGACTAAAGGTGAACCACTGGTCATTTGTTTTCTCTAGCTCGTCCCTCCATCTTCTACAGGGTTTACCGCAACGCTTTCTAGCTGTGTCAGGCCTCCACACAGTGGTTATTTTGGCCACACGAGGCCAGCTCAGTCCCACTTCAGCTTTGCGGCTTTTTCAGCAATGCAAAATTTGGCTCTAGCCTTGATTAATCTATTCCTTAGTCCGCGTTATCAATCTGTTATGGTCGCCCTACGTCAGATGAGTAACTCGTCTCATTATAATAATTTCACACGTCCTGCTTGCGCGGGAGTGGTGATAGTAAAATAGTAATTAAGATGAAAGCTGCCAGTAATCGGATAGCTGTGTTTTTGTTTGCTCTAGGTGTTAAATTGTTAAGTGCCTGTCAGTTTTTGTTGAAAGGAATCTCTTTATTACTTATCAGGGTATTTTTGTTAAATGAATGTAAGAGAGAAGCTCTTGACTAAGTAATACAGTCGCACGAGTCGATCAAAGGTTAAGCTACACTTGCCGAGGTCAATCCGTGGATGGGTGTCCATCCATTACACACCAAGACTCCTCCGTGCTTAGGAAAGTACGTTAAGACTTTGGTCCCGGCTGTAATTCATAGATCGTTGAAATTTTTTACGGTTAGTCAGAAGCCCGAAAGTCTGACAACCAGTCCTGGTAAGGGGTATCGTGTTACCCAGTCACAGTTGTGGAGGCCAGATAGGCAGTCGCTTCATGCAAAATACTGGTACTCAGCTGCATCCAGTTAGACTGGATACCGGCCCCAACAGGGTTGTAGTACGCGTCCGTTTATAAGGCTCATCGATTTTTTTTAAAGTTTAGCTTCTTAGGGCCTTGTCATTTCTGCATCACTCCGTATACTTTTTAACCGACTTAAAAAAGGAGGATGGTATTAACCCAAAGGTTGGCTGGTAGATAACGCCTTATTTTATTAAAACCACCTTTTTGGGCACAACATAGTAAAAAAATAAATAAGCTAAAGTATTAAGTACCTACCGATAAAATTATTATTAATAAAAATATAATACATATATTAATTTGTCCGTGACCTAATTTTGCGGTAATTCTAATCGCAAAATGATCCCAGTCCCGGTTCTCTATAATATTAATAATTAAATTACACATAGCAACATTTTACTGTTTGAGGTTTCATTTATTATTAAATTTTCATTTTACCTTATTATTTTTTATCTAACAAGAGTTACATATAATTGCAATATTCGTATGTAAATGAATCATTTAACATATAATAAGCGAATAGTATATTACACATTTAATAACTTAATTAATATTCGTATTAGAAACCGCAAATTAGTATGTTGTATCTATTTTAAGTGAATCACTAGCTTTTAACCACAATGAGCTCCATCAAAGACATTTACTGTGTAGGTATTATTCGGTAGGAGAACGACAAAACCCTCCGCTCTCATCAGACGGAGGGCATTCGTGAGGGTTTCCCCAAGAAAAAAAATATTCAACAATTCAACGAACATTGCAACTGAAGGGAAGGGAATTTAAATACGAATATTTAATAGGTATTCCAACAAAAATTAAAAAAAAAAACACCTTTTTTTATAAAAATACAACCGACTTCCAAAAACAGCCACTTTAAACTGAAAAATAACTTTAGTTTTGGAAGTCGGTATCTATTTATAAGCGAAAACCAGTAGCGTTTAAAAAATAAATAGTTTGTTTTAAGATATCTTAAGTTTTTATGTTTAACAAAGAAATTATTCTGATTCGGAAAAGGCTAGAAATCTTGCATGGTCCTTATTAACATATATATTTTAAAATAATTCGCTGTGGCTAAGAGGACTATTTTCCATTGTATTGATTCCTGAGGTTTCTTTAAAACCACAAGGCGTTAAGAGTCTGTTCTAGGTAGCTGTATATCTACGTTCCTTCGGTGCAGCACCTTCCAGTTATAAAGTAGAGCTAATTCTTTGCAAAAAGTACTAAATCGGTGTAAATAAAGATATTTACTAAATAAACCCTTATCTAGGTCTCAACAACGCAAAACAAGTATAAGAAAACAATATCAATATAAAACTAGATATCTTTTTATCAATGGACATACCTAGGCATACAAATTGATAGTATACAATATAGATACGACTAAACGAGACAGCAATATAAAAACACTAGCGATAGAGCGAGAAAGAAAATAGAAGTAAAATGTAACCTCAATTTTATTGTGGCCTTTTAAGGACTGGACAGAAATGATTTTATTCTAAAAGATTTCAATCTAATTCAACATCTAAGCAAAAGTAAATAAGGTTGAAAATCAGTTGGTTGATAAACAATCGTACCGTGTGCAACCGCCGACGCTGATTATGACAAGTAAATTATAGTAATAAAGCGGTTTCAAATGGTTAAAATGTGTTTTTAAGGTTTTAAAGTCGGTTAAGATATTATGATGTCTTTATGTATCGATAGTGATCGGTGTGAAAGTTAACGATTACTCCCTTGTTTACAGTAATGTACAGCATGTACTATCACCAAAACCTATATCTGACCATTTTGAAAACAAAATCCCGTGCACATGATGACCACAGCTGCGTCCGTAAGTAAAACAAAAGAGGATCCTTTTGAGGTCGACGAATGATATGCGCTGCATGGAGGAATAGTCCTTACGGTGGTCAGACATAGATTTTGGCGATACTTAGTATCTACTTGAAAGAAAGAAAATACATTTATTTAGCACAGACTAAAATACACACAATACCGTACACCAGATACATACACCCTAGGGGCAATTCTCGTAATTTTAAGAACGTTCACAGTCTGATCTCAGTCTCAATCTGTCAAAAAAACCTCATATTTCTCTACACTTTGACAAGTTTTGGACATTTGTTTGTCGCTAAGATGAGCCTGCGACTAGATTTTGAACGTTTTAAATTACGAGTATTGGCCAAATTAGGCAGGCAAGGCAGATTGATTGATTAAAACAAATCAATCAATCTGCCTCGCCTTTTCCAAACTATGTTGGGGTCAGCTCCCAGTCTAACCGGATGCAGCTGAATACCAGTATATCAGATAAAAACAAATAAAAAGTGTAAAGTCCCATGTAAGAAATTGTACCTCACGGCTGCGCCAAAAATGTCCAGTTCAGCAAAAATGCCAGACAACTAGTACCTGACGCTGGTTTTCAACTGGACCTGATGTGTGAGGTGAAAGATGTAAATCAGTCTTATACTGCAACGTGACGCAAGTACGTTGGTTGGAAAATTGAAAAGTCATGTTACTCGTAAGTCGCACTTAACACACACATACACAAAATACACATGTGACATAAACGCACGCTTTCTTCCCATGGGGGTAGGCAGAAACTATAGAACGCCACCTGCTACGATACTTACTCATTCCTTTTGCTTCGTTTACGTTCATACATTTTTGAAGTGAAAACTTCTTTAGCGGCGTTGTGCACTTTTCTTGCGATGGGTAAAAAATGTTAAACCCGCGTCAGGACTCGTGACCTGATCGGAAATTCGTAAGACGGAGCTCGCGTCAGGGCCCGTGACCTGATCGAAAATTCGTAAAACGGAGGGAGAGTTTTTTGTGATGGGTAAAAAATGATAAACTCGCATCAGGACACGTGACCTGTTCGAAAATTCGTAAGACGGATTCGTTTTTATTTTTTTTGTGTATTCATTCACATCATCATCATCAGCCTACAGCAGTCCACTGCTGGATATAGGCCTCTCCCATTGCCCTTACTCGTCATCTCGGTAGCCATCCCCTTTCTAACCATATCATCACACAGTCCATCCATCGTTTCTTTGGTCTTCCTCTACTCTTATAGCCATCGACAGTTAGAGGAAAGTTTTAATACAGTAATATAAATGTTATTTTTCGATAAATGTTCTCTATGAAATCATGATGACAATCTGGCGATATTTCATGCCCACTTTGCCAGCTAGATCTAATGTGAATAATTAATTAGTGTGTGGGTGTCGAAATCACCTTGTTTACTAGTCTTCGGCACTACTAGCTAGTTAAAAGACATTTATTTAGTTTGGATTATTGGTTAGGGCTACCGATTTATTTATCATTTTGTTATCAAGTTTGTCTAACAGACAGCTGTGGTGCTGGCGAGTTTGTCGCGCTATTTAGGAAGTGGTGAAGGGGGGTTTTGGGGGACTATCTTATGTAATTTTGACGTTCAAAGGGTGATGGTTCTCAGCCTAATTTTAATAAATGACTTTTGATTTTGATTTTATCTGACATTTGATATTATTAAAAAACCATCCACAAATGGTGTTATTTGCGGACGATACTTCCTTAATTATTAAGATAAATAGCCGTGCATCAAATCATGACGACTTCAATAACGCCCTACTGCAAGTGCAAAATTGGTTCACTGCTAATAATTTAGTATTAAATGGGAAAAAAAACTAAATGCATAAGATTTGCTTTACCGAATGTTAAAGTAGTAAAAAAAAATATTGCTGTTCCATACGTTTTTACGGTAAGGTAAGGTAGGTATCGCACTTTTCTGTGAGACAGAAGATTTTTTTTTATAACCGACGAAAACTTTCGACGCTATGGGGTCTAAACTCATGTGCTGAATCCATGGTTACAGTTTGCGCGTCGATGTCCCTGCCACCCTCTATATATTTGAGATATATATTTTTTATTTTATGTTTGAATAATGTATCATCTGATGGAACATTGCAGTCAAATATGAAACCGCTTGTCTAGAAGATGTCTATTAGCTCGCCTGCTGTGCGTAAAGTCCCGGGTTCGATCAGAAATTTCTCTGTAACAACCCACACTCTGGATTTGTGTCCGTTTGTTAGCAGTTACACCTCTGTCTAATCCTTCGAAGATTACAGGCGTAATGCAGTTATGTTATCTGTAGAAAACTCCAACAGTTTTTCAATCAAAACCTATGTAAGGGATAAAACTCAGCCAGTATTCCAGTGAAAAAAAGCAGTAGGTAAATATCAATTACCATTTTACATCGAACTACACCGACCACCGCCTACATCACTGTTGACATTCTAATTCACTATCACTTTCATCGACAAACATACAAACACTTTTACTACGACTATCGAACATTCCCCGAATATTCCCCATACGTCGAATCAACGCTATAAACCTACATATTTCCAAGAAATTGCCATGATAACAATATAAAAGTATGCAGTTTGTCCTTGATTGTGTGACTAATATCAGTGTGCTAATGTTCGCCAAGGCTTTACGATGGCGATCACGTTCGCATACAAAGTGGTATAACAATGACATTTATGTTGCATTATCCACTAATCATTGGTGCTTGCATATTAAGTTGGTATATTGACGTCTGTTCTGAGCTGTCAAAGCGCGTCTGCTTGCTACTGTTCGTCAGTAGTGCAGACGAAATTTTGATGCAAGGGCTTATTCTGATGAAATGACGGTTTTCGACACATTTGATAATGAGGAATGAATAAAATTTCATAAACATTTTTTAATTTAGAGCTGATTTTTCAATCATCTGATAACTTTATTCGAGGAATAATTTTGAAATTATGACAGTTATCTTCTATTTTCTTCTATCTATATTCTATATTATAAAAATGAATCGCTGAATGTGTTGCTAAGCGCAAATCTCGAGAACAGCTGAACCGATTTCGCTAATTCTTTTTTTAGAATATACCTTGAAGTACGAGGATGGTTCTTACGGAAAAAAAATGTAAGAAAGTTGCATCACGCGGACGAAGTCTTGGGCAAAAGCTAGTTCCATATAAAAACTGTCAAACGGCCATTTTATTCCTCGAATAAAAGTTATCCTACGATGAAAAAATCAGCCCTTAGTAAGAAATTGCAGTATAAAACTGATTTACATCCGTCACCTCACACATCAGGTCCAGTTGAAAATCAGCGTCAGGCACTAGTTGTCTGGCCTTTTTGCTGAACTGGGCCTTTTTGGCGAGCCGTGAGTTACACTTTCCTGCTAATTTCTTACATCGGACTTTAAACTTTTTATTTGTTTTTATCTGATGTGTGGTCTGGTCTGGTGGTATGGTGGTCTGGTCTAGTCTGGTGTGGTGTAGTCTGGTGGTCTGGTCTTTTAGTTTGTGCAAAATAAATGGATTTTCTTTCTTTCCTTATCACACGCGGTGCGGTGCAATAAGAGCCACTTTTCGAGTCTTGTCCGAAAACCATGTGTTGAAAAGCATTAACGTTCAGTAGGCTTTATAAGCTTATGGTACCTAAGTAATAATATTTTCTATTGGAATTACCCAGTAATATTGTCTTCCAGCTCGATCAACAGACTAAAATATTACTTGTCGCCACTATCTTTGTAAAAAAAATAACAGCGCCACGTGAGTTTTTTTAGAACTAAACAAATTAATATGCCGTACATAATTGCAAAATTGATGACCTGTGAATATTAAATATTTCCGTGTAGATTGGAGGACGATATTATGATAACGTTTGTCTATTGTTTTGGCAACAAATAAATAAATTAGTCAGGACATTCTGGGAAGGCTCTTTGTAGCGTGCGGTTATTCTATGTTAGCCTCTTGTCGCGTTTGTGGTAGACGCCGTTTTCTGTTGCCTTTACCTAGAAAGAAGATTCTTGTTATTGGTTTGAAATAGTCGTTGTTGAAACATATTAACCTTTTTTAATATGTACCTATTTTAAGTATTAGGCGATGACCAATGCCTTGTCACGTGTTTGCATTGCAATCGCGGTCATTGACCCAACTCATCATCATCTGCCTAGCCTTTTCCCAACTATGTCGGCTTCCAATCTAACCGGATGCAGGTGAACACCAGTTTTTTACATGGAGTGACTGCCTATCTGACCTCCACAACCCAGTTACTGGGTAATACGATACTCCTAGGCAAGACTGGTTGTCCGACTTTCGTGCTTCTGACTACCCGTAACGACTGACCCAACTATATTTTCTAATTTAAATAAAATCCATTAGCGTTCTGAATCAATATGTGTTCGTGATCTTCAACATGTTCCAATAATGAAAAAACAAAGTTTATTGTTTCAGTTCCTCCAGAAGAGGTATTGTGAAAAGGCAATGACCGCTAGTATCATGCTAAAGCGCAACAACTATATAGTACCTATGTGACTTAAATCTAATTTAAAATGTAAGTTTTGTTCAAATTAGCATCGTATCTTTGCGTCTGTGTTTCCTTCCACATTTTTAACCCGTCTGCCTTCGAAGCAAGAGTAAACAGGCACCTTCTGGGCACGCTCGTTCCATCATAGACCTCATCCATCAATTTCCATCAGGCCAAGAGGCCAAGAGCACGCCCATTCAGCAATAAAAAAATATAAAAAAAAAATTCAAAATGACGAACCCTTAACTGTAAACACGCAATCAACCCGTCAAGATCTCAACAGTTCAAACCCACAGTTAAACTCTTTTGAACCGGCGATAAATCCGGCAAGCTCCGAGTTATTTTAATAAACAATTAAACGGATATCTCACGTTCTTCAGTCGAAACAGGAAGACATTTCGAGTATTTCCCCAAATAAAATAATTGACGGCGGCATTATGGCAAGCCACTTTCAAAACTAAAAAGTGTACATACGATGTCTTTTAATTACTTACATAATTACTTAATCAAGGCGATAAATAAAGGGGGACGGTGGAACAATTTGATGTGTCGGGTGTAGTTAGTGTGTTATGATTTTTATGTACTTTTGTGTACCTATAAGGAATGTTCTCGTCTGAATCTATACAAATTATATATAAATTAAAGTCGCTTTTCATGTCTGTCTGTATGGTTGCGTTGTTCTTCAAACCAGGCAACGGGTTTTGATGAGGCTTTAGCCATCATTTAGAGAATTTATTCCGGAAGATTTACATGTATGATAGACCCTGTCCGATTAATCACATAATTATGATTCAGGTTGATAGTTTAACTATTGTGTCTACTTTGTGGAAAGTGAAAGTGTTAACATTAAACGGATGATTTTTTTGATGCCCAATGAGCTCCTGCCTTTTTTTTTATTTTTTTTTATTAAGTATATAATATATGTATATTTTAGTGTTAGCTTGTAAAATTGGCAATTAATCAGTTTATGTCAAATAATTTGCCTTAAAATTATATTTACTAAAATTAAAAAAAAAAAAAACATTAAACGTACAAAATAAAGAAACTACGGTTTTGTCGTAAATAACGTACGAAGCGAGGGAGCTAGTAAAATTGTAATGTATGATTTTCTTTTTTAATTATTTTCCGTACTCATAATAATAGTTATAATCATGACCTACCTGTGATACATTCAAAATATTGGAACGAATAAAATATTGACTAGCTATTTTGATGTGTGATTCTTTAAATTATATCGTATCGATTTGGCTTACATTTTACAAATTAAAATTAAACATAATTGTAATATATGTAGCATTACCTACCTTCAGTATTTTTTTTATGAAAAAATGTATCAAATTATTCTAGATTTGACAAATTATAATTTAGTATGGAGAAAAGGCGAAAGGAAACATCTTAATGTGATCGTTCGTCATGTTAATGCGAGTTGTAAAGTTTCCGCTGAAATATGAGCAAAGTTTCGTGCATCGTTCCTTAGTTCACTCATGTGGGGATTGGAAACTCGTTCCAGAAATTCCTGAAGTGGAAATTGTATCGTGAATTATTTGTATTTTTTCTCAGGTTAAAACTTTTGTCTAGAGCCTTTCTGTATTGAAATCTGAGGACATTGACTGGGTTTTTCTTAATAAAAGTTTGTTTTTTCTTGAATTCGAGCGTACTATTTGTTAGGTACTTGAAAAGAGTAAGTAATGATTGGGGGTCGAGGGGCCGAGAGTGAACTAAACGAAGGATCGCAGCAAATGGCGTACTTTAGTTTCTGCCTATCACCATACGAACAAGACGTAAGTTTGTATAGTATGTACCCGCAGATGACACGTGTTTATTTTATTCCAGGACTTCTATTCATGATAAATGATAAGAGTGATTTATTTTCTGTAAGTATGTTTGTACAAACTTATCATTTATCATGATTTAGTTTCCCAGATGATTTATACATCCCTTTTTCATGGTTTGCATTAATCTTATTAATGCTTCAATATACTATGCTCAAAACTAAAAATTCTGAAAACCATGGTTTTCATACATACCTACATACATAATTAAAATTTAAATTAAAAAAAAAAAATGCAATACGCATGTATGAAAACCTTGGTTTTCAGAATTCAAAATTTTTTCATGCATAGGTAGAACTCAATAGCATATTAATGTGTAGATAGATAGACCCTTATAGTAAAGCCTCTTATTCTGGACCAAGCATTTGTCACTTGGCAGGGTTATTTTTTTAAGCTCACTGTCAACCGTCTCTTCTGTTGTTTACCCTTTACTTCAAACTTAAGACCTTTTAAGGAAGGTCATCTGTACACTTTGTCACCAAAAGCGAAGCCGACGGGCAAGCCATTAGTTAAAACAAAATGTCACGCATAAAATTAACTCTGTTACAAATGCATAAATTGATCTAAAATGGTAATAAGTCATTAAGAAACTAATTAGTACCCAAACAAAAAGGGCTAGTGGACACTTTTTAGTGTCGCGACACTTTTTAGATAGAAAAGCGGTGCCATATAGGATGGTACCCCGCAGTTAGATGTAGCAATTATTTAGTGACGGACAATTGTCGCAGACAGACTGACAGGACATCGCTTGATGTATACAACAGTGTATAAATGCCAATAAGTTAGTTATAGGATAAAGTGACACCGCCATACAAATGTCATATGTAAATGTAAGAACCATGGATCCGTTTTTTATGATATTTTGATGTTGACTTGAAAGAGCATGGCAGTTGAGAATATGTCATGCTCACTTAAATGTCTCACTGATGGTGGCGCGTGTGTTGGATCATTCGGTTCCCTACAAAATGGTTGAGCTAGGTGGTGCTGATCCACGCGTCATGTTCGTGAACGGGCGCCGTTGGTTGAGACTGGTCATCTCTTAACTGCCAGGGCTTATTTTTAATGTTATAAATTGTTTCTTTTTTTTTTACATTGTTCTCACATATAGAATAAGAATAATGTACCCAGGATTTTGTAATAATATCTTGATTTAAAAGAGTGTCCGTGGAGTTTCTTGCCCGTTCTTCTCCATAGAGATCTACGTTTTTGGAATGGGCGACTAGCTTCAACTTTCTGACTAACTGACCGACTATTTAATTTTGACAATTCAAAAGTGCCTGTAAATGGTTTAATTGAAATAAATGATTTGAGTTTGAGTTTGAGTTTATGTTTGTAAACATGAGGAGTCTTCATTAGAGAGAAAAAAATTGGTGCGGGTTTAGGAAAGTGTTGTTTTATTTTGTCTCAGATCCTCACAGGCTTTGACAGGTCGACTTTGAATACATTGTATATCTTACAAAGAATAATTCGTCTCTTCGTTTACGAATGCGAAATGCTTCGTTGCGAATTAAGTAAAATTACATTGAGTAAAGAAAGTTTATTGATTTACTTACATAACTTCTACAATGTTTAACACAACTAACTATTTACATTAGGTACTAAATTAAATGACTAACTAACTATACAAATAAGTAGGTACAAAAATCAAAAGGACACTTAGGTGTCGAAGTACTCGTCCGCATCGCTGTCATCCGGAAACGTGCCCAGAAGACAGTTGAGTGAAGTGGAAAAAAAAAGTTTTTTTTTTCCGTATACAGAGTGGCGATTATGTTATCACATAAAATAGTACAGCGGTTATTACAAGTTGTTAAAAGTCTGTTAAAATAATAAAATTTAAATTTTACTAAAAATAGAAGAAAAAAGAAAAAATAATTGGCGTAAAAATTGTCATGAAATAAACCTTCCTTGATAATAAGTCACTAGACACGCGTGAGGCAATGGTATCAAGAATTCAACACAAACTTCATGTTATTGTTACTAAGTAAACACAAATTAAGTTTAATGTTGTTAGGTAAATACTGAAACAAAAAAAGGTCCCACGACTAAAACGTTAATTGTTATTAATTCTTTTAATTTTGTATGTTTAATATACGTTATGTAGAATACGTGGTTTCAATTCATGTGATAACCTAATCGCCACACTGTGGCACTGTATAAAATGACTTAGGTGACTACTCATCCGCTCGGTATGAGGTACTCGTAGGTGCATTCATTATCAAAACCTAGGTAAATATAGGTAGGTACCAACTATCATAAAATACAAAAGTTATGTCGGGTAAAACCTGGACCAGCAGAGTCCGATAAAACCACACATGTTTACGTCATATCCGGATTAGTTTTATGGTCAAGTATAAATAGATCCTTTTTCAGTCCAAACTTGGGCTGATTTACATTTTAATAAGTCACCTACCGGTGTAATATCTGCATTGTCTACAGTTAATTATAAAGTTTCCTCTATGCATTTAAATAATTCATGTTTCCTATTTTCCTTCAATTTGCAACAGCATGTAGGTGCACGTCAAGTTTTTCATTAGTATCTACCTACCCTACGTAGAATAGATACACAACATCACGCCTGTATTACCCGAAGAGTTAGGCAGTGATGTAGGTACGTCAACAAAAGAGATAAGTATGCAGGATCGTCGGATATAGTTGAAGTTTAGTAAGAAACGGATTGATGTTTTCGGATAAAATTTTATTTAATTAATAAAAAACAAACAGTTCATTTATCAAACTAAATTTCATTCGAAAACTTCCATCGGTTTCTTACTAAACTTCAACTATATCCAACGACCCTGTATACTTATCTCTTTTGTTGACGTACCCACAGAACAGATAAAAGAGGTTTTATCTGTTCTGTGGACGTACCTATATCACACCCATATTCCGCCAGTTATACAGGGTTTATTTTCAAAGACCAGCCAAATTTAAGGGCGTGGTACAGACAATCCAACTGAACAACTTTCTCTATGGGACCAATATCGTAATCGCGAAAAATTTATCAACCACCCCATAGAAACCTTCAATACCTACTCGACCTAAGCGTATGGAACGGCTGAATTTTTATTCGCGATTACGATTTTGGTCCCATGGAGAAAATTGTTCAGTCTGATGGTTTGTACCACACCCTTCAAATTGGCTGGTCTTTGAAAATTAACCCTGTATTTACATGTAGGGGAAAACATATTTCTGTCAACCTGGTACAAATCCAGACTCCTACTAAGAAATTTCAGATGGAAAAAATCAATAACATTTTGCCTGACCCAGGAATCGAACCCAGGACCTCGTGCTCAGCAGAAGCGCTTGCTTACACGGAACAAATATTTGTATTGCCTACAGGTAGTTGTCCCGGGTCTGGCCGTTTGTGTATGTGAGTTTAATAATAATAATAATAATTTATTTATCTCAGACACCTGCAGTCCATATTTTAAAAACATACATTTTAATTACTTATAAACTAATTAAAATTATAAACATAAAAAACCCACAATAAAATAAAATTGTGACTAATTAAATGAAAATATTCATAAATAATAATAATTAAAATTGTAAAAAAAATAAAAATGACAGAATAATTTAAAAATAAAATGTCAAATCGTAAAATGTTGTAAGAGTGTGAAACTATAAAAAACTAAAAATTATATAACTGGCAAGGACAATTAACTCTATGGGAAATAATTTAAAATTTTTACCTGCCCCAAGCCCGATATACGGGTGCATGTAAGGCCTGCCAGTGTTGCATGAAAGGCCCGTCCAACCTGTTGGCAACAACGGCGAGATAGAGAAGAGTTATGTTGAGCAGATTTTTTTTCTCGAACTAATGAAGCAATAGATTATACAATATGCTTCAAAAATATTCAGATGGAGATTGAAAGTGTGTTACTCAAATAGGGTACAGGCTTATAGAAACCGTGCCTCAAGTGTTACGCAAACTTATGATTTTCTCAATCAAATGCAGGACAATAAGAAGCCGTTTAGGTCAATTACGACGGCACGGTTGGCGCAGAAGTTAAGCGATTGACTGCTGCGCTGCGTGTCGCGGGTTCGATTCCCGCACGGAACAAATATTTGTATGACCTACAATTTGTTGTTCCGGGTCTGGCTGTTTGTGTATGTGAGTTTATATGTCTGTAAACGCACCCACGATACAGGAGAAATTCCTAGTGTGGGGCAACGTTTTAAAAAAAAAAAAAAAAATTACGTTAACCGACCAACCGTCAACTCATTAGGCTATCCTTTAAAAATTCCTTTTGACATTCGAGCCGTACGAATTAAAAAATCAATTAACAATTAATTATTAGTCAACTAATTCCCGTGAAATTAAATTAAATAAAATTTTGTTTTAATAAATGTCTTAGGTAACGTTTTATGTAAATTTTGGCTTTTTACCCGTTCGGTGTCGACGGGGGGTAGATTGGACCCCCGATGCAACGCCCCATATCCTGTCAGACACCACTTCAGAATAAGTTTTGAACGACATGACACCTGTCTCGCAATCGTCTGCAGTTTTGGCGCCCAATTAAATATGAGGCGCGAAATGTCGAAGGACCTTAGCGGGTGATTAAAAATATAATAATAGATAAACGAGTATTATCGATGGAGAATGCCCTTATTTAGCATGTTGATAATGGTAAACGGAATGGTTTAATTAAGTATTTAAGTATTTGAACGGAAGACAGTTAAACTAACATCATTTTTTAGGGTTCCGTACCTCGAAAGGAAAAAACGGAACCCTTATGGGATCACTTTGTTGTCCGTCCGTCCGTCCGTCTTTCTGTCTGTCAAGACCCTTTTTCTCAGGAACGCGTGGAGGTATCAAGCTGGAACTTATATCAAATACTCAGGTCTACTGACCCTTGGAGCTGTGAAAAAAACAATCATTTTTAATTGTACGGAACCCTCGGTGCGCGAGTCCGACTCGCACTTGGCTGGTTTTTTCTTAATTGATGAGCGGTGGTGGCCCAGTGGTATCAGTCCCGACCTACTAAGTTGTACATCGTGAGTTCAGACCCAGTCAGGCAATTTTGCATTGTGTATTTAATTGAATCACCACTGCTCTCAAAACGGTGAAGGAAAACATCGTGCGGAAACCAGCATATCCTAGGACCAAAAATTCGAAGACATGTGACACACATGTGACACTGGGCCCGCGTGTTGGACTATGGCCAACCTCACAGTTAGGAGGCCTGTGTCCCAGCAGTGGGAACATTATAGGGTGATTATGCTTATGACGTGTGTTGAACGAACGTCAATGACTAGACACATATTTATTAGACGGAAAGATTCTCAGATTTCTGTCTACCAGGATTAATACCACGAAATCCAGCTTGGATACAAAGTATCCTATTTATCATTCATACAGTGTGTTCAATTCAAATTGCACATTTACGACACATCCAATGTGATTGACCTTTTTAAACGCGATATTTGGCGGGTGTTAATCTTCGGACGAACGTCACTTCCGATTGGGACGTTCGCGCCGGAAGTTATAGAGACGCGCCATGTCTCGAATATTGATCCATATTTTTTTGGTATTATTTTTCATGGGACTTTGTAGAGCTTTTTAGCCATCTATATTGCCCAGTGATTGGTTTATTAACACATTCATTGCTGGGAGCCCTGCTTGAGGATTAATTTTAGCGCAATCATAATGCCGGTGACCCTTCTGGAGGGACCACTTTTAAAATTATGCGGTATGGCATAATAATATGAGCCTTATGAAAAGTGGGAGGAGTCGAAAGTGTTAAAGTAGCAGTAACTGCAAGTTGGTATGACAGAGTGAGTAACACCGAAATTCGTCATCGGTCGAAAGTCTACGATGTCGGGGACAGAGCGATGCGCCTCAAGTGCAGTTGCGCAGGCCATCTAGGAGATGGCTAATGGAGTGAAGCTGTGACCGAATGGTGGGCAAGGTTAGGCCAAAGAAACCAGGGCCGTCCAAAAGCGCGTTGGGTTGGTGGTATCGTTAAACTGGGGGGAAACACCTGGATGAGGGACGCACGGAACCGGGAAGTATGGCTGAAAAAAGGGGAGCCCTATAAGTACACAGCAGTGAGTGATTCTGGGCTGAAATGTAGTCCAACGAGACACTAAGTACTAAATGCAAGTGTAATAATAAAGTACGTGACTACATTACGTGTTTCAATGATCTCATTAAAATATGTACCTACATTTTCTACAGTTCACGAATTATTATAAAATAAACTTTAATTTACAGGGAAATATTAGGAATTTAAATATGTATGTAAGTATGTATATTGTTACTATGTTATAAATTACTTATTAAATTTATTAAGGAAGCTGATAACTATAATTGTGTAACTTTTAGAATCATTCAAAGGAACTCCTGCTCCCTAGAATTTATACATTATAATTGACTAGCTGCGCCCCGCGGTTTCACCCGCATAAGTTTCGATCCCGTGGGAATATCGGGATAAAAAGTATCCTATATGTTAATCCTGGTTATAAACCATCTGTGTGCCAAATTTCATCCAAATCCGTTCAGTAGTTTTTGCGTGAAAGAGTAACAAACATCCATACATCCATACAAACTTTCACGTTTATAATATTAGTAGGATAATGAAATTTAATTTATATAATTTTATGTGGAATTTACGTGGCGATTTCCTTCTGCAGGTATTCTAGTGGTCGGTAGTAGTCACGTGTTCGATTAAGTAATACTAATACTGCGGGGTGATTGTGTGATACACTATCAGTAGCAATTGGTGACAGTT
This sequence comes from Apamea crenata, assembly GCA_949629185.1. Lineage (NCBI taxonomy): Eukaryota > Metazoa > Arthropoda > Insecta > Lepidoptera > Noctuidae > Apamea > Apamea crenata. The sequence goes on along the minus strand of OX451365.1, from coordinate 16,790,115 downwards.
CAACAACATTCATTGCGTTATTTACGTTGTTGAGCAGACAAATTTTTCCAACATATGAAGCAACGGATTAGCAATATCTTTCAAAATGATTCAGATTGCTAGTTTGTTACCCTATAAGGGTGCTGGAGTAGTTTGAAAAGTTTGTAATAGGATGTGCAGCCATGCAACAAAAGGTTCTTATCATCCTCACGTACACATAAAATGTATGAGAGACAATTTCTGCTCTTTGTCATACTTGCATGCATGAGCCTGTACCTATCCCTCGGAGGGTTAGGCAGTGATTTACCTATAATAGGTACTACAAAGGTTGTCTACTAAAGTCAACCTTATGTAGTGCAGGCTGGCTATAATTTAGCGCGGGTTCAATTCGAACATTCAAGCAAGTTTAGAACGGCGTCATATACTCGTATTTTATTAGTTTTTTTTGTTTAGGAAAAGAGAGTGCTAGTTTATTCGGCAATATGTAAAGATGTTCAGTCAATATAAACGTAATGGAATCGCATCGTTGTTTGATTCCTCCCGGTACCTTGAAGGGGTGTGTAATATGTGTATGGTATAATAACAGATAGTATAATATCACTTGAAATAACGTTCATATGATATAACTTTCATATGCTATAAAAATAAATAACCTAATTTCATGTGATCGAATGTTATATTTAATATAACCTTCTTTTACTCTAACCTAACATTTAGTATACCGTTCATCTAAACATATATAACTCAAAGGTGACTGACTGATTGACATAGTGATCTATCAACGCACAGCCCAAACCACTGGACGGATCGGGCTGAAATTTGGCATGCAGGTAGATGTTATGACGTAGGCATCCGCTAATTAAGGATTTTGATCAATTCTACCCCCAAGGGGATAAAATAGGGGATAACAGTTTGTATGAAACTTTGTCAAACTATACTTCTTAACGCGACCGAAGCCGCGAGCAAAAGCTAGTTTCATATAATTTTCAATTTGTATAATGGTCTTTTTATTTTTTTTAAACGTTGCCCACACTAGGAATTACTCCTGTCCGGTGTTTTTACATAACGTTCAATAAATTGACCAAATTTTCATATACACTAATTTTCATGCAAAATTCTGTAATGAATAAGTAAATATCAGGAAACATCATACTGTTATAACCTCACCTAACCCAAATAGAGGGGATCTGGCGTTAATGCACACTGTTCTGACCTAACCTAATATGATTCAATACCAGTGGAAAGTATCTGACGCAGGTATGTATAAGGTAAATTATATTAAACGTTACGGAAAAGGTTCATTAAACCATATCAAATTAGGTAAATTGAAATTATATCAAAACTACTGGTAGTAGATTATTTATTTATTCTAAAAGATCATACATATCATTTCATCGTTATATTAAAAAAAAAGTATAATAAATGAAATACACTTTTTATTTAGTAGGTCTTCAGGCTTTTTGTTTAGTAGGTGTGTTAGGTCATTATTCCACACGTTACAAACCCACCTTGAAGGGCTCATCAGCCCTTCACAGCACCTACACCCACATTTCGCCAGTTATGTTTGAGTGCCATGTAATAAGGGGCTGCTACTGGTACATTCCTGACGGAACCCAATAACACTTTGCCGGACCCGGGAATCGAACCCAGGACCTCAAACTCAACAGTAGAGCTTGCGATAAGTAGGCCAACGCTGTGACTCCTCTAACCTCAGTGAGTTCTAAATAATCTTTTAATCCTTACACGAAACTGCACTTTGTTCAATATTTGCTTCAAGTTTTGCTTTCTCGCCTCGGTAACAGTAGGTAAAGAGTTTACAACAGGAAGGTAATTACTTACATAATTTCAGTTCCTCTACTTGTGCAGGCCGATAGCCTTTATAGTACAAGTTCCCCGTTAGTGTTTTCTGAAAACACAATATTTTTAGTCATCTTCCTCACCGATTAGTTAATTGGCTTTCATTCCCATATTAATGTGACCGCAATTCTTGATAAAACACATATTGCTCTTTTTACCTTAATTCAATGTACCAAAATAAGGAATTAAAACGCAACTAGTAGAAATGTATAATTATGATCATTAGTTGCATAAATTAGATTAATTAAGGAAGGAATTTAGTCACACTATATAAAACATGTCCCTGTAGGCAACGGGATAATTGCGTAAGACTACCAGCAGCAATGGCTTGTATTTTGACAGTTCAACAACATTCATTGCGTTGTTGAGCAGATACATTTTTCGAACATAAAAAGCAATCGATTAGCAATAACCTTCGAAATGATTCAGATTGTGATTGACAGAGTGTTACTCAATTAGCGTGCAGCTTCTATGCAACAAAACTAAGAGGAGAGATAATAATATCCCTGGTTTTGATCGTTTCGAGATAACCCTCTCTACTATCATGAATAACAGGCCCATAATACAGAATTCTATGTAAAAATGTTCACGGGATAGCCCGGCTTATGCCCATGTCCTAGAACCAAAAATTCGAAGACATGTGACATCTACCAACCCGAACTGGGCCCGTGTGGTAAATAGTAGTCCACTCTCGAAGAGAGGAGGCCTGTGTCCCAGCAGTGGGAACATTATAAGCTGATTATGATAACCAGGCCAGGATCAAATACTTAACCTGGTCGAGGCAGAGAGAGATCTTGATTTATTTAAGTCCGAAACCTAACCGCAGTTGGAAGTTGTTGTACCGACCGTTGTAGATCTGTCGACGTTTGGTAATAACCGCAAGTCAATACAATTACCAGAATCAATGGCTAAGGGTACTTATGCGTTTCCTGGCAATGTAGGAGTCGCCTTTCTTTCCAACAAAATGCTGAATCTTCCTCTGAATCTTTAATCCAAACCTCGGGACACATTGTCAAAATGTTGGTCTTCAAACTGCCTGACAGCTTGCCTGATTAACGCTTATTTTTTTTTTTTAATAAATGACCTAAATATTTAATTAAAATTTGAACAAAAGTAAAATAACAAAAAAGTAAAAGTAAAGTAATATTATTAGCTCTTAGCTTTTATATGAAATGCTGAAATACAATGAAGATTATAATTTTGTATTAATTTAGATGACGTAATAGGCTCGCTATATTAAATTGAACTTAAACGTAACTGGAAAAATGTGGGTGTCCCTCTGCATAACCCTTCACTGAAAACAGGTGTGATGATATGTTATGTTTAGATGATGTTTAAGGGTAGCAATGTTAATCGACTTTTGTTGCAGAGCATACTGGCCATATTCATCATTTCTATGGGCATATTGCATTTTCGTATAGCAACTCAACTCGAAATTTTTGATATATATTTTTTTTTTCAAAAAAACTTAACCTCTCAGGATGTATCTGTGTGCTAGCGAGCCGTTCAATGTAGGTATATATGAATCTATCCTACTAATATTATAAACACGAAAGTTTGTATGGATGGATGGATGTTTGTTACTCTTTCACGCAAAAACTACTAAACGGATTTGGATGAAATTTGGCACACAGGTGGTTTATAACCAGGATTAACACATATGATGTCTTTTTATCCCCAAATTCCCACGGGAGCGAAACTTACGCGGGTGAAGCCTCGGGGCGAAGCTAGTGGGTTAATAAAACAATAATTCCAGTTGGATAATATGTGATTTCAAAGCACAAAGTTGTCAAAAGTGCAGACACCTTTACTTCCTCGTTGCCAATGTCCTCAGCATACAAAATCACACCGGATGCGTAGTGTGAACTTTCCAAATGGCAATTTTAAACTTACACCTCAGAAAACCATCCGCAATACGACTTTCACCCTTATTTTTAAGCCGATAAGGTTTATTTATTTAAAAAAACTTGTGTCAGAACAGTGTTTTATGTTTTGTTTTGTAACTTTTTCATGTAAAGGAAGTAGTGAGTATACATTGATGACATAATAGTTTCGAGACGTGTCCCACATTGTCAATGGTTCCATTTCGGTACATGTAATAGATCCGAACGACTCCAGCATAGTTATAAGCCAGTTTAGACAATGGACAAAGTGCTAAAGTCTGCAAAATATTTTTTTACGAGTCGGCATGGTTCAAGTTAGGAATATATAGGATAATGCATTATTTATGGTAAGCATTCTTTTATGCATTGACGGAAGGCGAAAATTTGTGGCTGGCAACATCTGCTTCATGCATTTTGATGATCTTATCTTTATGCTCATCAACACGTGGGCGTAATAAAATTTTGAAGGGAAAAAATTGTTTTATGTAAAAAAAATCTTACACATAATCAGCATATAATGTTACCACTGCTGGGACACAGGCATCCTCTCTTCGAGAGTGGGCCGTAATCCACCACGCGGGCCCAGTGCGGCTTGGTAGATGTCACATGTCTTCGAATTTTTGTTTCTAGGACATACCGGTTCCCTCACGACGTTTTCCTTCACCTTTTCTATTTCTTGTGACCAAAAGGACCGGGCCCTTGGCGCCAGGAAATAAAACCGTCATAACTTTAGGGAGGGCATTCCCTATGCAAGGTGCAGCAAGGCAATTAGGACACGGACGTGACGTGGTGACGATGCTCTTGCGCACGTGATGTGGGATCTTAAAGATATTGTAGAAACTCGATATAAAAGAGTAACCATGGAGATTCTGCCCGTTTTATTCCATAGGAAACTACACTTTGAAACGACTTTCTACAAACAGATTTATTAATTAATTTTTTTCTTGTGAATTGGGCCTGCAGACAGAAAGCGATGGATGAGGTCTACGACGGAAGGAACAAGCCTAGAAGGCGCCCGTTCATTCTTGCTTTGAGGGCCGACGGGTTATTATTACGCGAAGACAAGGTTTTGCGTGGGTTTGGTTTTGGTTTTTGGTTGGTTTTTTGGGTTTTGGTTTTCCTTAAAAAAGTGTACAATAATGTACTTAGTGCATTTAAAATAATCCATGATGGATTTTATAAACCTACCTACAGGATGTCTCCAGATATATACTTAGCAGGGTAAATCCAAAATTATTTAAATAATGATTAAGTATATTACATGCACTATACCTGTTTTGGAATAATCAACATACCATATTAGGCTTTATTCGGGAATTTTCCTTAAAATTTAAAATAGTGTAGCAAATTCGCAATTGACTTGTATGGGCTTCGGGAGATTAGAATGATACATTTCCTGTCCATTTCCTGCTAGCACTTTCCTATTGGATAACAATAATCTAATTATGTAGTATTAATGTTATCTTAGATGATTAAAATTGCAGTTACCACAAATAAAATTAATGATGTATAGGAACATGTGACGTGGTGGAAGCGTTCGCTGCACGTTCGGTCATTTCCGCCAAGTTTCGGTGACATTCGAGTGTCCATGATTTACCTTGTTGCGGGACTATCTGATTATTACATTACTTTATGTAACGATTTTTTTATTTGCCGATTTTTCAATCGCTAGATAACTTTTACCTGAAGAATAAAAATGGCGGTTTGACATCATTTATATACAAAAACTGTCCTACTGTCATATAAAACTTATATGACGATTGAAAAATCAGCCCTTAGACCGATACATTCTGATGGGAAGATGGAAAATACTAAAGTTGATTTACTTTTGCCAAAGAATGAGCGAAAGGCTTAGTGAAAGGCTGCGAAAGCTAGTGAGTTTTAGAGCTTCTTCTTTTCAAAACAAATAATGCCACGATACAATGCATATTATTGTGATGTGTGTTAGATGATCCTTTATCAATCACAATTTATAATCAGCATATAATGTTCCCACTGCTGGGACACAGGCCTCCTCTCGATGAGAGGGAATCAACCACAATTGATAGAGGTAAATTATTTAGTTTTAACTGAAAATTAAACTATACTAGATAATTCAATGTTATAACAACTCATTGTCTCTAAACAAACTTCTAAAACTGAAAACACCAAACCCATATTCACAAACATTAAAAAAAAATATCAAAAAACTAAATTCATCGACACACTCAACGTCCGAAATGAATTTTATCGCTCCAATGTCAATGTCCATAACGTAACATTTGTCCTAAAAAGTCGTCAAACGGGACCCATCCTACAGCTGTTTGAAAAATCGTAATTCGGCGATGGTCCTGCATTTCTAATTTATTTTTTAACTTGATGTCAATGCCCCATTTTAGGCGGAAGTGTCTGCACGGAAACCGGGAAGTACTCATTGTGCATTTTTTTAATAGCTATTTCGATTCGCAGGATATTACGTTTTTGTGGAGTACATTGACACCGATTAGGTTTTATGACTTAGCGCCATGGTGACGCGGAGGAATTGACGATTTGTTTGGTCCTTAGGCTTAGACTATGAAAAAGTTCCAATACTATTGGGAATTTTATAAAACTAGAGGTAATTGTAGCGGTACATGACTTGCCCAAGTAAGTAAGTGCAAGATCGATTAGTAAGTATGAGCCAAATAACTTCAGCACTGGGTATACGAGTACCTACTTAGGCAAGATTGTTTGTACTCATTTATAAAAAGATTGCCCTGCCCTACTCGTTACGATACGATACGTATTTTTTGCAAAATTCACTTTTTATGGTTTGGAATTTAAAGTTCAAAATCGCTTATTTTAGTAAAATCTCTTAACTACATTTATGAATCTTTTATAAACGAAAACATACATCACGACCCATCGCCAATAGACATATTTTGACTGCACTGAAATTGGTCCTTGGAGCCGTAGCCCAATCCACTAATTAAAATTTAAATCAAGTAAAGTCATCAAGACCATCTCAAGCTCAGACCAGCATGACACACCACTCAATTCCTCTATCATTATCATAAATCTATTTTTTTCCTTCCAAAGAATGAAGCAAATCACGAAGCATAAATAATATCCCTGTTACTGAACTAAGATAAATGTGGCCGTGCTTAGAGCAGGTTCACAACGGTTCAGTGGGGTCGGGAACGAACTCACGACCTACGCGGAAGGCAACACCTGAGGTACATGAGTCTTTATTTTCTCAGCTGCGGTATTAAAAGGAGGAAATTATGAAAAGGTGGTGGAATTTTAGGAAGCTTCAAATCAATCAAATCCCTTTATATGCCAGTGTAGGTATACAATGTATGATCTTAAAACTATAATGGCCCCTTTACATTCTACCATTACATACGGTGTGCAAATATTTAATTTTAACCTGCACAATGTTATTAATATAATTAAAACAAACACCAATAAGATCTCATGCTAAAGGACTTATAGGAACAAATTAATTAATTGATGTCAAAGTTATACCTATGTCAGTTCAAGAGATAAAGTTTAATAAAATGACAGATTAAGAATACAGTGCAACCTTAATATAACGTACCTCAATATACCGACTTCCTTGATTTAACAAATTCTTCGTAATCCCCTTGAATTTTCTATAAGAGTCAATGTAAAATATACCTTTACATTACGGTGATTTTTTGCGAACAACATCTTAGTAACGAATTTTCAACTATCAAAAAAAAATGTAAACCTCTAATTAACGATTTTTTTCAACCCAAAACTTTTATATTTTTGGGTTGAAAAAAATCCTGACTGAATCACATATACATATATTGGGGACTTTCCAATATATGTATATGTGATTCAGTCGCGACAGGTTCCGACACGTTTTCACCTCTTTATAAAAAAATTTAGACTTGATATAACGAATGTTTACTTGTTCCCTTCCGATTTGTTATATCGAGGTTGCACTGTTTATAAATAATTGTGTTGATATAGTAAAATTTGACCATCAATCAATTATTATAAGGTATATACCAATATTATTGATTCATAACTAGTATACAGGATAAATTTTTAGCGAATGCGCAAATCTTGAAATTGCCATGAATTCAGCATGATTGGCTGATTCTAAACCCTCCCCCCGCATCGTAGATATTTTTCGACGGTTGTCAAAAAAAAAATCTGCTGTTTCCTAGAACAATACAATACCTACGCGGTCAAAATGTATGGAACAATTAACTTTTTTTTTTATAACCTACGGACAATTTCTCCGCTAGTCTAGAAACATATTATGCTGAATTCACTGTTACAGTTCGCCCCTGTATTAATATCAGTTTTAAATGCACTTTGAAATTACGTAGGTTTTAAAACATGACAATTCGTGTAACTCTGCTATATGACAAAGTTCTCTATTATGCAGAAACAAAGTGAGCTTATTTAACGCTTGTCGATGAAAGTTTACGTTCCGTAACGAAAGTTTGGAAAATGGAGTGGACATCTTAGAAACCGTTATGTAACAAGGCACTAACCAACAAAACGAACTATCAATAAGGCTCAGTTATCAATCAATCAGAATAGATAGATAATAGTACTCCACTATTACGAAATAGTAATTCAACCTCAAACTATAATCTATGTATAAATAGGAAATTCAGTAACTAAAGCTCAGTACAATCAAAGGCCACCATTTAGCAATCTGGATCACGACTATTATCACATGTCGTGATGAATAAATCATCTGTATTAACCAGATTGTGAATGAGGGTCTGTGTGGGATGCGCGGGCGCCGATGACGTCACCCACCCGCCAACCAATACCAACCTTACTACCTTATAAGCAGATTCCATTTTCAAATTGCCTTTCAAAGTCCTAATAATCAAATATCGATTCTACACGATTGTAATCTTTAAGCTGATCGATTAAGATTTATAATCAAATGGTGAATCGATGTGTGTTTTAAGTGATTTAGTTTCAGTGTCTAAACATGGTATTAATGAACGATTAAAAACAAGTCTGATTGACGCGTGGCGATTATGAATTGTTTTTATCGAGTAAATTGATATCACAGGTGTACGGAATATGTTAATAAATCATAAAATCGATTTATAGCGTTAACAACTTCATTCTTAGTTCTCTATGGTCGTGCTATATTGAATAGAGTAAGGATGTGAATGTAGGATTCCCTTTAATGGATATTTACGATTTCTAGTTTAGAATTGTCAGCTAATTAGAGTAATTAGGGCTGGTTAGTTTATCGATGCAATATTTATTAGAACTGTATCGTATACATCCTCCCAGATTGATATCAAGGAGTTATTTAGCTATACGCGTGTCACGACAAATATCACCTGTATGCCTTAGAAGGGTAACGGTAAAGGTTTAGCATACTGAACGATATGTTATAATTACTAATCTACCCAGATACGTGTTTATAATTATAAACTAACGGACCCGACAGACGTTGTGCTGTCCAACAAAAATCCCATAGAAAAAACACTTTTAATTTTTCACCAATTATGAGGGCAAGTTTTTAAATTTTTCTTTCTCTAAAAACTTTATCCAGAATATTTCAAATCTTTAAACAAAAAAAAAAAACAAAACAAACGGTGCAGCCATCCTCAAGTGATGGTCTCACCAATGAACAGCATTATATTTTTACTAGCAGCGCCCCGCAGTTTCACCCGCATAAGTTTCGAACCTGTGAGAATATCGAGATAAAAATTATACTATGTATTAATCCTGGTTATAAACTATCTGCTATTAACCAACTACAACATGTAAAACTACATTCTGACAAAAAATCTAACCAAATCTAATCTATCTAATTCTGTTTTTGATATTTTTTAAGATCACTAGCATTACTAGTATTAGCTAAACGCTTCTGCGCGTTGTGTTCGCCAATAGTGAAATGTGTGGGGATCGAACGCACGCCCTCTCACTCACCAGCCCGCACTATCGTTGTTGCTTACACTATAACCTTTTCTCTTACGACTCCTACACTGAGAAATACAGCTGCCAATCCTCAACAAAGGTACCACTAATAGTCACTCAAAACGTAAACAAAGCGACATCTCAGCGATTTCCAAGTCGTAACTCCATTCAATCGCACAAAATCACAGAGTCCGTGTGGGCGATTGACTCATGCCGCCGAAAAAGGACATTTTCGTCTCCTAGCACCAAAAATAGTAAACAACAATTAAATCTCAGGTTTTTGTCCAAATCTCCACGATGTCACCTTTTATGGGAGCTACTGTGTTCCAAAGAACCACTTACGAATTACAATGCTTCGTATAAATGATGTTTAGATTAATTGTTAGCCGTTTTTGGACGATACTTTCTCTTTGATACGGCAGTTAAGAGCTCGTGTTAGACTGTTAATATATTGTGTTGTGTTAGTACTTACTACTGTTTAGATTGAAATCTGTTCTATGAAGCGAAGAGTTGGATGGATTTTAATGAATAAACGGCTGTTTTAGAGGATGTTTATTACACAGATATATGCTCAAATCAAACAGAATAATTCTTTATTATTTACACCATAAATATTACAGATATAAATGTTGAAATTTTGCAAGGGGTGACACAGTGGGCGGTCTCATCGCTCAGGGTAATCTTTTAAGACAACCTTTGAATGGAATTAGAGAAAAAGGAGAGACAATACTTCAAGTAGTCTGTGACGTACCATTTACACATATACATACATACATAAAACATGTACATAGATATATACATAAAAAAAACAAATCAAATTTATTTACTTTGCTAACATTGGTAATTAATTGCTACATAGGTTTCCATGATACAGTTCTCCATGATCTGCAAATGTGCATGCACATCATATTTAATAACTTAAACTTTAGCTACTTTTATTTTAGAAAAAGAAAGAAAATCAAAAGGTCTCGCAAACGAATTCGGGCAGCAGCTAGTAATCAAATAAAACTGCTAAACTTAATTAGGGATAAAATTTAATATCCCACAGCTGAGCAAATTATCTCTACCATACAGAAAAGGCATTGGTCAATAACAAAGCTTACTTAAAGCATGTTCAAAAAAATCTGATCAAATAGATCTGCAAATGTGCATGCACATCATATTTAATAACAAATTATATTAAATTAAAATTATGCAATATGCTGAGCAACTTTTGGGTATTATGACTTAATTTAGAATGACGACATAACTTAGTTTGGTAAAATTGGTCCTTCGGTACACACCCAATTAACACAACTATAATTTACATTAACACCAAAACTAACGTTAGTCTAAAACCATTAACCGACAAATTAATTCTGCCTAAAGCCATGCAAACTGAAACGACTCGATGACTCTCAATCAAAATTCAATCCTGGATTCTCTATTCCACTACAAACAAATAGATCTAAAGCTTTCCAATCATGTCCCTCTGGGGACGACGGGAATTATTATGATAACTCTAACAAAGAGATCGGCCACCCACGATCCATTATCTTGGCTAGGAAGTCCGGTTGGAATGGTATGGAATAATTAGTAGCCTTGCAGTTTTGTTCGCGATTTATGATGTGCACTCCTTCGATTTTATGTTGTCCTAGTACATTACTTGTGTTCCGATACCGTTAAAAGAATACTGAAATAGATAAAACTACAGCAACTACAGTTAATGACTCAGTTTTAATTAAAATGATAACTGATTTTATCTATTTTGAGCTTGATGTTATTAACCCTGCAATTACTATGTGCATCGATGGATAAAAATGATAAACGGTTTTATTTCTGTTAGCAGGTTTGTACAAAAAACTTTTACACGTCAATCATGTTTTTTAAACTAGAATACTAGATGAGATCGGCGTTTCTTGTTTGACTACTCTGAGAAGAAAGGCCGCCACAAACTCAGAGTTTAGTCTCTTTTAAAGTCCTGACATAATCTTGGTCCGACTCAATCTACACGGATTGGGGAGGATGACAAATGAAGGGGTAAATGCTGTAATTACACGTTTTGGCAAAACTAAAAGCAATGTGCACTTTTTTGCAATTTACCTTAACTTTAATAATAAAAAAAACTGCTGGTGGGTGAAAACTGGAGACAAAACAAACTAACATCTTCTATGTGATAAAGTAAAGCTACTCCCACCACCCTTTCCTATTCGTGGTCGATTCTTTGCCAACTCACCTACTAACTTTTATGACCACGTCCGATATTAACTACCCCCGTCCACCCCATAGACATAACAAGCATGACGATATTCCGCGACGTACAGGGAAACATGCTTCCCAGACTCGCGGGAAATCTTGCCGATGCGACGCCAGATAGACACATCTTTACATAATAACGTTTGAAATTCATGCGAGGCAAGGATATTGAAATATGGTTATGAAAATATATGGAATATGTAGAGGAGTAATAATTTTTCGCTTGCATTTTAGAAAGTCGATGGAAAATTGTCCAAGAAGCGGAAGAATTCTTATTTTACCATACCATATTTTAAGTCGTGATGGGCCAGTGTTTATGGCCTCGTATTCAGGAGGGTGTGGGTTCATATCCGGTAACGTATAAGTAACGATATGAGAAAATACCGTGAGGAAACCTGCACCCTGATTGCGTAACACACTATCAATCAGAATCTGAATCATATTGCTAATCCATTGCTAGATATGTTCGAAAAAATTGTCTGCTCTATAACTTAAATTATAACGCGATGAATGTTGTTGAACTGTCAAAAATAAAGCTATTTCTACTGTTAGTGTGTTACGCCATTACCCCGCAGGACCCGTCTTGAACAAGCGTGGTGACCAGCTCGTGCCTTCTCTGTATGAGAAGAGGTCTTTGCCTTACAGTGGGGCAACAATCATGATCAACCTATAGCGTTCCAACTGCTGGGACACAAGCCTCCTCTCTGTGAGAGGGAGTGGGCCGTAATCCACCACGCCCAGTGCGGGTTGGTGGGTGTCACATGTCTTCGAATTTTTGGTTTTAGGACATGCCGGTTTCCCCACGATGTTTTCCTTCACCGTTTTGAGAGCAATGGTGATGAAATAATTTACACAAAGTAAAGCGCCTGTCTGGGTTCGAACCTACGACCTACAACTCGTAAGTCGCGGTCGTTATCACTGGGCCACCACTGGTCTCGGGACAACAAAAGGTTGGTATTATTATGTTACGTTTTAAAAGTTACTTGCATTTCACTTACAAGCAAGTTTTGTATAATTCTAATCATTTTACAGACAGTTTTTTTCTTATTGCAAATTCTTTAGTAGGTAATTATGTTATGCACGCTATGCAACAATCTATCAAACTCCTTTTTCATCATCATCATCATCATCATCTGCCTAGCCTTTTCCCAACTATGTTGGGGTCGGCTTCCAGTCTAACCGGATGCAGCTGAATACCAGTATTTTACATGAAGCGACTGCCTATCTGACCTCCACAACCCAGTTACTGGGTAATACGATACCCCTCCTCCTACTACTCCTTTTTCATCACAGTCGCTATTTATTATGTAGGTATGCCTTAATTGGAAGAAGGTTCTATGTTTTCGTTACAATACTGACACCTAGGAGTCTCTAGTGTCCTGTATTATTTACCACAACTTGTAGAATATTAAAGATAATTTCAAAGTAGGTAAAGAATTTTGGGTTTCGCTAAGATTAAAAGAGAAAAACATTACTTATAATAATAATAATAATAAACATTTATTTCAGACTTTCTGTCCATAGGTACACTTACAGAACATAGAACGAAACATACAATAAAATACACATACTAACAAAATCTCAAAAATACACAACACATAAAAAAGATACAAACAATAAGATAGCAGTGACCACACAAAAGAAGCAACATATTAAATTTGACGAGGAGGAAATGTCCACTGCTCACAAGGCAGTGTGCAAGCGCATCCAGCGGCGCAGCAGTGGAGAGTTCCACCTGTCCGCGAACACGCTTAGGAAGCTGTTGCTGCTGGACCTACGAGTAACACGACTCAGCAGCGACGCATATTGCAACTTGATTACTAATGGTTTTCGTACCACCATTATTGGGCTCGACCCCGTTAAATGGGACTTATAACTGGCCAAATGGAGGTGAACCTCTGCCGAACCCTTTGGGGAATGCAGGTGACATATTATTAGTAGGTGTGTGGACACTCATATCAAGCGTCAGTTCTCATAAGTTGCCTTACTTTTCATCATTTAGAAGAGTTCGATTAATTTACCTCTACATCCTATTAAAAGGACCATGCAGTAAAGCTTTCTCTTACCTACTTAATTCAGGAATAACCATAGTAAGGGTTTTTTATGTAATAAGCGAAATTTTTAGGAAAATGCGATTTTTATTGTGAACGATACGACTACAGTTCTCAATTACTCTTTAGGATAAAAATCGCTCCCTTACGATAAGTCGGCGGTCAGGGCTCGATATTTCCATGACTATACCATCTATAGAACATGCAAATATAAGTAATATCATTCTAGAAATATGACAGTGATGGCAGGGACCACATCCATCATATTCGTGGTGCAGTCGCTCAACTTCAACATAATTTTATTTTGAAACGTTGATATCAATTTATGGAGATAGATATCTGGGCATCTATTATTTATATAAGCAGTAGGAACTTTAATGGAGGAAAATGTGTTAGAATTCTAAGGATATAGAAAAATTTGGGTAATTTTTTGGTATATGAACAATTTCCATTACAGACCGCAAGTCTTCGTGTTAAATGTTTTTTTTAGGAGAACATAGGTTCCTTCAGATTTTTTGATGATTCAAAATTAAACAAAGGAGATCACGTACCTAATTAAGCGCTAAACCACCTGGTTCGATGGATATTAAGGAATTCGCGATTTAGTATTCTATTGTGTAGTTTGTACCATGTTTAAGTCACAAGTTCACATTTCGTTATTGGCTGAGCTGTAGTATTTTTATGACTCGACATCCATAGCTAAACGATGATTTAATTAACGTCAATAGTTTCTGTTATTGTAAAAATATACATTATGCGAGGAAATTAACACAAACAATATCATCAGCCCTCATCACGCGCAAAAAATTAATTCATTACGAGGCAGAAAAACGTTTGTTTCGAAGCACGTCGATGGAGCGTGATCGATCAAAATGTTGGACATTGACAAATGCGCTAACACGTCGGCACCCCACCACGGCATCCATAGCACCTTCGCCCCACTAGCCTCCGAGTTTCCCACTTTCCCGGACCGCCGTGAAGTTGGCAACACAGCGGTGGGCGGGGCGGAGGCGGAGCGGGGTGTGACGCTCACCGCGCGGCAATCGCCCGCGACCACGTCTCCATGTCACTCCGCCGCGCGCTTTCCAGCGCTCGCCTGCCACCAAAACACACGACCAAACTTTACCAACTACTCAAACCCGAGATTGCATGATCCGACACTTGAATGATCACCTCTATACCCAATCAAAAAGGTGAGCCGTACGCATGTATAATAAAGCTGACCTTTGCACGCACTATTTGTCGCTGCTCATGATTAATTCATGACTCCTGTATAGGTTTTTGCAGTAAAGTGCGTATAAAACTATTACAGAAAATAAAAAGAAGTATCAGCGACCCTATGGCGTGGGACTGAGGGAGATGGAATTTTTTTGAGAAACTGTAGTGGTGTACATAAGGTCGATATTATAATTGGTACGCAATTTGAGCTCGACGGAGATCGGCATGCGTTCGGAAATAAAAAGCGGCTACGTGCGACGAAAGAATCGATAGATTACAGTTTTTGCTGATCACCTCACTAGTCCTGGCGACATTGTTCGAGAGAACGTCAATTAGGGATAATGATGAACTGTGTTTTTGAGCTTGGACGCTGCGATTGTTTGAAATTCATGCCACTTTGATAAATGATACGAGCTGTAGTTTTTCTTGAGAAATTAATTTCTCGTTTTCCATAACTAAGGTTCCATTTTATGGTCAGATTGTAAGAAAACTTGGTATACATTATTATGGCCGATACTATGATTATACTGGATTCCTGGGGGTTTTTCTTTTTCAGTGAATTATCGCTGTAGTTTTTATTTTTTGCTTGAACATTGATCTTGAATCTAAAGTATGTTTACGAGGAGATTACAATAATATATAACTTTATCTGTTCTGTAAACCGTTCAAGAAAAATAGCTTAAATAGTTCTCTAGCGGATTCTTACAACCCTAATTTACGACTGTACATTTTTCTTTACCAAAATTCCACTTCAACTTTAAAAGATGTCGAAAACTTCCATCACCACTGATTTCCCCTCAAACACTCTAACTCCCAGATGAGCAAGGAAGCAGACAATTATAAAGTTAATGCATAAACTTAGTAGTTTAAACTATATTATGTAACTAAGTTAGTAAGTTACAAAGTTACCTTTCAGCGACTCTAAACTGCCCCGTGCACGTCTTAGTAGGTATCCTTTGCTTCGTAAATTGTGTTATAAATGGACTTATGTTTGTGTGTTTATGTCTGACGTTATTGCTATCATAAACTTTGGGCTAGCTTCGAGGTGAGATTTTGGTGAAAGAAAAGACATAGATATTACTTACTTTTGCGGCCTGTTGATATGATGCCGTTTATTTTGGAATACCTGATGATATGTTCGGAATGAGAGTGGCATTTGCATGAAAAAAAGTAAACAGTTGAAAACAGCTAATTATGACTGTCTGGAACCAACTCAAATAATAATAATATCCCTGGACATTTCACACAGCACCATTTTGTCCCAAGCTAAGCAACCTAATGCTTGTGTTATGGTAACAAGATGGCTGATAAACTACTTATATACAATTTTTTTTTGTAAATACATACATATTATAGATAGAAAAAACACCCAGACTCGGAACAAATACATGTAGGTCATACAAATATTTGTTCCGTGCGGGAATCGAACCCGCGACACGCAGCGCAGCAGTCAATCGCTTAACCACTGCGCCAACCGTGCCGTCAAAAAAACTCAAAATGTACCTAAATTATTACTTAACTATTTGCAAATTAACTTACCAGAAGACTGAATGAAACTCATGCTGTACTCATAATTCCGGGAATAGGAACGAAGATATATGTATAAACAGAACCATTAAACAAGAGTTCAAGTCATCCCAATCAAAGTTCCCCAATTAAACTTAACTTTTGTTTATTTTACTCCAAAGTTCTTTGCTTTTGATGAGTAATTACTTCCTTCAACAAATAAGAGAAGGCTGCTAATAATCTATTTTACGGTACGCAGTAGTAAAGTGCAGAATTGAGAAGTTTCAGTAACTTAATAAGTTGGTGGTAGCGAAGTTAATGTCAGCAGTTAAAAGTTAAAACTATCTGTAAATGCTTGAAGGTTTCTAAGGGCCGGTTTTCTGATCCGTAGTTAACTCAACCAATTGTTAGAAATAGTAACTAATGGTAAAATTTCTGCGAAATGTGTTTTTTGAACAATTGCTAGTTTGGTAGACCTTTTTTTTTAAATACAAAACTTTTATTTTTCTAAATAATAATAATAATAATAGTAATTTATTTTCTCTCAAAAAGGTACAGTTTGATTGATAGGATCGAGTTACATTTTAAAGTTCATCCTTTGTGAGGTACTTGACATATAATGTACTGAAATACGCATATAATTATGTCTTCCTGAAAGTTAATAATAATTTAACTATGAGCTGATTTTTCAATCGAAAGATAATTATTATTCGTGGAATAAAATTGACGTCTGACAGTTTTTATATGGAAGAACTGTCAAAAATTCAAAATTATTCCTCCGATAAAATTATCTGGCGTTGGACAAATCAGCCCTATGAAAAATAAACTTACCTAATAACTAAGTAGAGTATCCAATAAAACTTCTGAATTCCCCATCCAAACAAATAGCCCCTACACTAAAACAGAAAGTTGTTTTTCCCTCCTTCCTTTTCTTTTTAACGACACCAATAAAATTCTGAAGGAAGAGAAAGTTTCCTGAGATGGAATAAGTAAGTAGCTAAATTGTAGTAGATGTTGTTTTTGTACACAACTATCTAATTAATTTAAGTTTTCCAATTATGTTGTACTGCTCTGTGAAATTAACTTTAAACATCAGCCATGAACCCCGTTGGATACGAGAAGCACAGAAGCGGTCGAAGTGGAGGTGCTTGGGGAGATCTATGTCCTGCAGTGGACGTCTTTCGGCTGAAATGATGATGATGATGATGAACTAAAACCACGCTACTGAGATATGAGATATTATATGATATTGAGAACGAGGACCTGGGTTCGATTCGCGGGTCGGGCAAAGTGTTATTGGGTGTTTCCATCAAAAAATTCTTAGAGGCAGCCTGGAGCCTGGAGTTGGGCCAGGTTGGCGGCAGTAGGCTCACCCTCTATGACATGGCACTTAATAACTGGCGAACTGTGGGTGTAAGTATGGCTCATGAGCAGTGTACCAAATTCTCAATACACCAGATTCTTAACCCACCAGATTACCAATTAACCTATTTCTCAACTTACCCGATTCTCTACTCGCCATATTCTCAATTCACCAAATGTTGTACAGTTAGGTAACAAATTGTTTACGATTTGCAATAGGTACGTACAGAAATGCCGCAGTGTGAGCGAACGGTTAGTCTATTAGTTTAATTTTTTTTGATTATTAAATCTGTAGGTCTGTCTAAAGGACCCTAGGTCACATTTTATAAATTATTCAGTAGAGATCATTAAAGATGTCAACACCCGAAATTAGATGTGTATAAAAAGTAAATAGTGTATCGTTGTAGAATAAAAAGTATGATTATGAAGTTTTATTAAGCTATTATATGAATCATTGAAAATACAAAAAACTACAAAAATAATCTTAAGTATTGTTGAATTTAACGATGATAATAAAAAAAAAATGTTTATTTCATCAACTCGTGTAAATAACATTGTTAAGTTTGGAGTCACCTTTTAAGCAAAGATTTGCTTGTATTAGGTGGTTGCGCTGATAATGATGCTAACAATTAAAGTAAAGCATGAAGGTACACCCCTGCCTAACCCTTACCAGCTGCATAGCCTGGTATTTCTCAGTAGCAACCGACAGGTTGACGGCAATAAGCTCGCCTGTTATATGGGGCTTAAACGTAACTGGTGAAATGTGGGTGTACCATAGGTGCATCTCTGCCCTAGCCCTTTTCGGAAGACAGGCATGATGTTATGTTTAATTAATTAATTTATGTATCCATCTATTTCAGGCAACAAGGCCCATATTAAAACACATACAATACAATATTAATATAACTTAAAAATACTATAAATACATACAACATTATAATCACAAGTAAGTAGTATTAAGTATGTACTGTTTCACTGAACACACCCACCAGCACTGGGCCCACGTTGTAGATTACAGCCTACTCCCTCTCGAAGAGAGGAGGCTTGTATCCTAGCAGTGGACTGATGATGCTACTGTATCACTGTCTCTATGTACGACAAGTCTGCCGTATCCATGGTGACGTCACTATAATTCTGACTAATGGAAATAGTTCTTCGATTAGGCTGAAATGTCTTGAAAACACTGGATCAATATAATCTCCTAATCCTATAGTGCTATAAATATCCTTTCGAGTACTAGCCGATCCAATACGATAGGAAGTTGCTGACTATCCTACTAATATTATAAATGCGAAAGTTTGTATGGATGTATGGATGTTTGTTACTCTTTCACGCAAAAACTACTGAACAGATTTTGACGAAATTTAGCACACAGATAGTTTATAACCAGGATTAACATATAGGATACTTTTTATCCCGACATTCCCACGGGATCGAAACTTATGCGGGTGAAACCGCGGGGCGCAGCTAGTTAATAATAAATTGTTTCTCTATAATTATAATTCACTTTTATGGAAAAACAATGATAACATCTTATTCCATATTGATACAATGGTGTCAGTAGATATCGACCCGAGATAGTACACATCGAATTGAGGCTATTATTATTTTTTTGTTATATGCGAATCTATTATTCTACATCAAAAACTCCACCAACAATGCGAGGCATTAAAAAACTACAGATATAGTTAAACCAAAGCACAGAATAATTGGAATTCGCAACGCGGAACGTCTCTATCTAACGAATTTCTAATTTATTGTGCGCGATAGTACACACCCCGGCAGTAAATCGTGCGCGTACGCATCTAATCGGCGTTGGTGGCGGCATCTCGCGGCACCTTTGCGAACTAAGATGCAGAAGCTCGCCGCTCCGCACTCGTGCGATTAAAAGCTATGCAATATTTCTATTTGCTTTCTATTCGCCATTATCTTGCGTAGTGCTAGGTGGTGATAACTTAGTGCGTTTTAATTGTGCAGTTAAGTGGCTGAGTAACCGTTTTCCGGACGGTAAAGAACGCTGGAGATTGCGTATCGTATCTCTGCTATTATGAATCTCGGAGATTTGGTTTTATGGGATGTTATTTGTGGTTACTTTTAACTCTTTCATGAGGAAAGGTTACCTTAGAGTTTCGACACCTAAAAAGCTCTGTCTCTTTCTCAATGATATACATACGATCATGAAGCACTTCAAGTTTACTTTAAGTAGCTAAAGGTTGATAACCCTCTTTTTTCCATTAGCCTATATTTTCCAACTGCTGGGCAAGGGCCTCCCCCATATTCTTCCACATTTATTTGTGCTGAGCCTTCAAAGTCAAATTCAAATCGTTTATTTCAAATAGGCACATAAAAGGCACTTTAGAATGTCAAAAATAAAATAAAAATAAAATTGATTCTAGTCGCCAAAAGCTAGTTTTCGTATGGAGAAGAATGGGCAAGAAACTCCACCGTTACTCTTTTAATTTTTTTTCCAATATTTTGTATACATTAATTATATGTGAAGACGAAGCACCTAAAATTACATTACTACATCACTAACCACTATAGGTAAAAGAATGAAAATGGATTAATGAAACCTTGACATAGGTATAAATCCCCTCTCCGGCCAATCGGTTAGGAAAAGAACTTGACTTAAGGGTGGATAAACCCTTTAGTCAAGAAATTCTAGGCTATTAACAGGCACATCTAAAACCAAAACTTAACTTGTATAATGTTAAATGATCTTGTAATTAGGGTCCAAGACATCTCATCTCCCACTTATAAGCAGTCTTACAGCTTCTTAAAGAAAACACTACAAAATATAATATCATTTCCATCATATTTACATGCATCTTTGTAAACAAGTGTCATTACAACACATAAAAGTCTTTAAATTCTTACTTTTGTCGTCATAAAAAAAAACTTTAGTCGAATATCAACTTTATTTTTAAGTTCCTAGAGTATTTTTTGAAGTGAGGGTTTAAAAAGCGGCGCCTACGCATATGTGAAACAGTCATAAAGATCGCTAGTATGGTCAGGCGAAGCGATCAGGTATGTTGTTTAATTTGGAAACTGTTGAATGAACGTTTAACGTAGGTGAATACGGTATCGAGATAAAATTATTATGAATTGTAATGAAGAAGTAACTTATTTTTAAATTAATGAGTGGACTGAAAGCCAGCTAAAAACAACGTCATCGGTGCTATTCTGTAAAAAGATCCCCGTGATAACTAAGGTAAAGTGAGCTTAAAGTGTGCTGCCATTTCACCTGATGCTAGCGATTGACACTATTGCCAGCTCACTTCTCACTTCACTTAAGATTTCAAGGTGAGGTTTTTACAGAATAGACCGGCTGATCAAACCTATTGAACATTCTAAAATTAAGGTTTTCACAATATTTTTTATCACAAACAAGTTATCTTCCTCTTTGAATTTCGAAAAACTATTCCTTCTCACTCAACTGTGGCGGAGCCCAGAAAGAGGATAACGTTATTTTAGTAACCCTGTATAAGCACCCTCTTGGCATTTCACTATACATTCACTAAAGCTTTGGTTTCCTAAAAAACCCGAGAACGGTCACGCAATAACAGCTGTCAATATCCATACAGAGCGTTTTTGGACACCGTAATGTCAAATACTGGTGAAAATGACAGATTTCATGACGGCCGATTTATTATGACGCTTTCCTAGGAAACCCTAGCTATAAACAACGTCAACATGATTATAACAACAAAATAACGTACAATATTAACCTCCGACCAGCACTCAATTTATTTACAAGCACAAATCATAAATTATAGAAGCTTCATCAATATAATTATCACATTAGAATAAAAACTTAAAATAATATTCGCGAAATTCGCTCAATAGTGTTGCGCACCATACGGTTATGATTTAGCATGTCGATATCGATTACTTTGTCGCGGCGCGGCGAGGCGATAAATCGCATGATGTCGACGCGCATGCGTACTAACGAACGGCGCACGAGCCTTTCATTAACCGTTTCGATTACATTTCGCTTTGTATGCGATATTAATGACTTTTATGTAAAAGTTACGATAATTGTTTGTATGAAAAAGAATTGCCTTACCTGGGCGATGGGAGATGGTTGTACTGTGTTGTTGACTTACCTGTAATTAAAAACATAGCACGTTAGTAAAAAAGTATAAGTTTTGACAATTCTGTTCAGTAAAGCAGTTTAGTTTAACCTTTACCAAGCTATGCTATTGAATGAGCTTTAAATAAGCATAATGTACAGTTTAGTTTTCCAAACCTAAAAATATTAGTTTTAATTATCTTTAGACTACTCTTATTCCTAAGTTTCCTTAGAATCAGATATTTCCTAAACCACAAAACTAGCATCACGACCGAACATCGAATTTCCAAAGAATACCTAGTATCTTCATTAATTAAAACATAACAGCACAACGCTTCAATTGTTTCCAACCTCATGCCTTCATTAAAACTGATTTAATCGCGATAATACTTTACCGAAAACCAGAACAATTCGAAAATTCCCCGAATTTAGCCGAAAAATGCACACTATTCGCGTCGCGTGCTAAGTGCGCCAGAATTGTGTTCGATTAAGTAAATTTTGGCGAGTGGCGGCGGTCGGTGCGGCGCGTTTGATGTGAGCGCTAAGTAAACGTCACGCTCGCCAGCCGTAATTGCGAATAGGGATGCGAATGTGTCGATAGATTTTAACATTAAATGGGGATGCGTATTTACATAGAAATTATTTAAGCTGGTGTACATAACCTCATAGGTAGGTTATCATATATTTTCCTATAGGTAATCCAAAAGACAAAAATAGGCAAAAATACTTAATACATGAAGGAGTATTAATAGTCTAAATAAACTAACAATACACCAATATTTACAGCATAGATACGTAAGAAATCCTCGTCTCCCTGTCGAAAAAAAAATAATAATAGTGACTCGCCACTCGCAATCTCTTTCGATATTCTTTTTCTTTCTTGCGTAGCTTTTAAAAACAAAAAATAAACAAAACTGACAACTCATTCATATCACTCACCCAGTTCCCCACATCAGTATTCAAAAAAAGTCATTCAACCTGATGATACCCATTATGTTTATAACTGTCGTTATCGATATAATGACAACACTACAACAGAGGTCGATAATTATGAATGGAACATTTTGTTTCCGAGTCCCGCCGTGCGCCTGCGGCGATCTCATAACTTGTCTTTTTCTCTCGAGTATACTTTCTTTTTAGGAGCGTCTTCTTGAAAGTGTGCAGCAAAAAGTTGGTCAAGCGTGACCACTGTATGAGCAGTGGGTTCCGTACATTTATATTATTCATTAAGAAAAAAGAAAAGTACAGTTAACAAAAAAAAATCTGCGTCCTTGGTGTTACAATAGGTATATTTTTTATGGCAATTTATTCATTTATTTTTTTATCATGAAAACATTACTTTGATAATTTATCCAGTAGCCAGTCCGATTGTAAAAATATTCTGTTACCTACAATAAAATTACAACCGTTATATTGACAGTTTATTAGAAGTAAACTTCAGCAGTGTAACCTACCTATAAATAAGGGATCATGAGTAAAATTACTTCTGTTTCCAATACTTTTTAATAGGCATACAGATATCGCATAGCAATGTTTTACAGTCGGGATTAAGAAATAGCAAGAAAAGCTGGCAACACGTCCTATCTATCATAATATCATGTCTACATAATTTATGTTCTGATTTGTAATGTAAAGGTATTCAAGAAAAACTGTTACTGTTTACCTTTGAAGAGCGAAGTGTCTGTCTAATTTAAAAATGCTTCTATTCATATTTTTAGAAAAGAGCAGAGTACTTACTGATAAGAGTTAATTAAAAAAAAAAAAACTGAATTATCTTTTTTAATCTGACTTACAAAATTTGCTTTTCTTTTTTTGTTTTTAAATGCCTAAATTCAATCCAGTCGGTTTTGTTTTAACTTTACCTGACATCCTGAAAAAATCTCAATATTCCTTATTTGTTTTGCTAAACGTTTTAGGAAAATCATAGAGGATCCCAAAAAAATACTGTTACCCAGCCACCCTGAAACTCTTTACATAATATGTAAATCTTTAAATATTATTTACTAACAGTACTCGATAAAAAACAAAATAATTAATATTCTTTATGGAAGTTGTTTATTTCATATAGGATTAAAATTCTTATATGCAACATATACACAACACAACACAACACAACTATTCACACTAGGTACTAAATTAAATGACTTACTATACAAATAAATACAAAAACAAAGGAAATCTTAGGCGTCGAAGTATACAGGGTGGCAGGGACATCGACCCGCAAACTGAAACCAGGAATTCAGCATATGATTCTAGACCCCCCAGCATAGAAAATTTTCACCGGTTAACAAAAAAAAAATCCGCTGATTCATGATAAGTGTACCAATACCTACGGGGTCAAAATGTATGGAACAGAATTTTTTTTACACAATGTGACCGGTTGCGCGTCAGTGTCCTTGACACCCTTTATTAATTAATATTCTTGTATACTCGTATTATTGATTCTCCAGAAACAAAGTTTTGGTTCCTTCATCATCTAACTCTATCCCCCGGAACCCTAATCTCAAATCACCTATCATCACCGGAGGTGCTAAACACAGTTATTACTAAAATTATCACCTGCTCTTTTTATCGTGTAATGATATTTTTTGTCCTGTCTAGCTCTAGAGACGGTCGTAATAGGAATGTTTGTTTAAATCTATTACGGATTCAATATGTGGTTGGTGTGGGCCAAGTGATGGGAGAAAGTGGTACCTACTCATTTAGCAAGCGTTTCTCAGTCAGATCTGCATCTAACTGATCATGTAGAGGTTTTAACACCCATTTTCTGGATATGTCAAAATTAACGAAAGTTATCGATGTGTCAAAATTAAACGCAAGTCAATTGATCAGAAGGCCAATTATCGTAATTTAACCCGTTAAAAATCTAGTCGCAGTCTCATCTCGGCGACAAACAAATTTTAATGTCAAGAATTTGGCAAAAATAGCAAAGTATTTTTGACAGATTGAGACTGAGATTAGACTGTGAACTGTGTGTGTTCTTAAAATTACGAGAATTGCCCCTCTAATTGGCTGTGGATAATTCAGTCAACCAATCACAATGGTTTACGGGTACAAAGTTGATAATCTGTTACACGGAATAGAACATTTTTGTGTTGACTTAAGTAAGTCAATTTACATAATTATGAATGGTCAATGTACTATTTTGGAATTGATAGAAAGCAAAACTTCATTTACGATTTGAGACTGTACATTTCAGCTCTCTTTTTGGTGAACAGCCGATCAATTCTGTAAAAATCTCACCGTGAAAAGTTAGGTGAAGTGAGCTTAGAGTGTGCTGGCAATAGTGTCAATCCCTAGCATTAGTTGGAATGACAGCTCACTTCACCTTAGTTTTCACGGTGAGAGGGTTACGGAATCGCACTGCAGGTTAATTGTAAAATAGATAAATGAAAACTCATTCCAGCTCTCGATCAACACTTCACACCAGGGTCAGGCACTAGTTTGAATTTTTTCTCAACGACAGCAGTAACAAAATCGCTCCGTTTGTATCTTAAAACACACATACAACAATTTCGTTGAATGACAAATAAGAAAAGATGATTACACAGCGAACGATCATTAATAAGTAATTGATTCGAACTATCCATCGATCCGAACTATTTGTGACGAATGATCGATATCTCTGCAATTATCGATTTCGTTTTATTCGTTCCGTTAATCGATCCGATGAATATTTAAGTAGAGGATGTGATCTCTCAATGAATGAATGAAAAACTCGAAGGTAGGTTATTTTGGTTTAGTTTTAAAAGGCCAGCAGCCTCATTACTTACTTTGAAGCGGTAATTAAGGAACTAATTGTTGGTTAGTCATTAAATTATTCACGTTGGGTAAGGAAGGTAAGTTTCATCTAGTTGATCTTTTTTTTATATGTAGGCTTTTTTTTATATGTTTTATATGTAGGCGTATATTTTTACCCTAGTCTTTAGCAACGTAGCTGAAAACGTGCAAAAGACGCAAACGCGACTGCTAAGCGTGGGGTTCTGGATTCGATTCCCGGGTCGGGCAGTGTTATTGAGTTTTTCCATTAGGAATTTCTTAGTAACAGCTCGGAGTTAGGAAAGAACGTGAAGCCGTTGGTCCTGCGCCTGATCTCTCTCTAGTCGTGTCGGATTGCCGTCCCATCGGACTATGAGAGTGAGGGAAGAGAGACACACACTTGTGCACTATAATATCTCCCGCGCCGAAGGCAGTCTCCGTTGAGATTGGCGATGCCCACCATGGCCGAAATTCGGTCTGGACGACTATACTGGAATGCGATAATGAGTGGTTTCTCCTTGAAGCAGGTAGCTTAAAATAGAAAGTGTCCGGCGGTGTCACTTTGTAACCCAGTCCGAGTACTTACGCTGGTAAATTGCACGTGTGCCAAAATGTTCTATGCAAAGTCGGCAATAGCTCATGCTGACAACCTAGGTTTCAGATCGTGAGTACAAACCTCACCCATTGTATTACAATATTGAGGCACATGCATTCATAGCTTAGCACAAAAGGTTATCAGGTCTTTAAAAAAATATAGTAGTCTGTAAAAAAATATACACAAATTGAAAACTCGATAGTATCATTGCCACAGCAAGCTTCGCACAAATACCGAGCTCCGACACGCAGTACATTAGTTTACAAGCACTAGCAAAGTGTCACGAGTGTCAGAGGTGTCACGCGCGTGCAATTCCATTTTTTACGCTTGTCCCCGTGTTAAAGCTCGTAAATCGTGTCATTTTCACGTCGCCGAGAGCTTGCATTTTGACGAGGTAATAGTCGAGTATATCATCTGGTGGGGCCGTAAAAATAGAGGTTGTATATACGATGCGTGAATGGCAAATGGTCTGAAGAATATCGGACGATGAATGTACAAATATTCTACTTATTTTCTTCTTATCGCCATCATCGAACATCTTTGACAGTCGTTACCAAGAGGTAACGTATTGCTCAGTTACTAGGTTATAGACGTGCATGTAAAATACTGGTATTCAGCTGTATCCGGTTTGACTGGAAGCTACCCAACTTTGTTGGGGAAAAGTTTAGTCTGAAAATGATGATGATGCTTAAATTGGTATAGCATTGAAACATGGTGCTGGGGAGTGTGTGTGCCACTTCTTCCCATATAACACACTATGAAGTGGTAACGGTTGGCGATTTCCTCGCTGTCGTTTGTAACTTTTGATGGTTAAAAAGAGCTGATTGTCATCCCAATTTGAATTAATTAATTTACTTTTTGTCTCGTGTCAATAGTTTAATACCTACGTCGAGAATAGCAAATGCTGAGGTGAATAATTCAATAGACAAGCAATTGAGTCAGGTTGATAACAGGACTGCATTATCGCCTTTGGAAGCTCTATTAATTCACTTTGACCACTAATCCAGATGCGTACTCATTAATTTGCATAATTTGGTTCGGAGCAGCATCCATTACTGAACTATTTAACATTATGGACCCATCCATATGTTAGCTAGTTAGGATACGGTCATACGTGCGCGAAATATAGTTTGTAGCAACGATCAATATTGTAATTTTATTTATTTATTATTTTACGTAGGTGCCGTTTGGGAACTAAAAACAATATTGATAAACTGTTCCTTCGAACCGCACGTTACAAAATTTTGTTTCAGTGCGGTTAGTGGAAGTGCTTAGGTGCGGTTCGGGCAAGTGCTGTTGAAATCAGTGCTTTAAGTGGAATATCACTACTTTATTGCACTCCAGAAAATGTATAACCAAAAATACATTTAACACTAGAAAACACACAAAGGGCGGCCTTATCGGTATTCGGCTTTATTTTAGTTCTCTGGTATCGTGGCCACACCAGTGTACAATTAGATAAAACCTCGTAATATTTATTGTGCAATAATATATCATTAAATAATTTATAAGAGACGTACACACGGCTACACATCAAGCTATGCCAAAACAGTATTGGCTGACCGTTCATTGTGAGAAAATATCATACAATGTGAGGCCGAGACAAACTGGTTTTGTATAGCTTGACGTGTAGCTGTGTGTACATCCCTACCTTTGAACGCAAATCGATTGTGGTTACATTCAAAGGGATTTTTAAAGCTTTTTTTTTCTTGGATGGTAAGTTTACATCATCTTGTTTAATAGTACTGTAATGTATTTTATAATTATTTAATCAGCGGGGTAATTGACACACTAACAGTAGTAATAGTTTTAATTTTGACAGTTCAACAACATTCATTGCGTTATTTACGTTGCTGAGCAGACAAATTTTTCGAGGGTATGAAGCAATGGATTAGCAATATCCTTCAAAGTGATTCAGATTGGGATCATGTGTTACACAATTAGGTTGTACTTGGTAACTAGCATACTGTGTTGTAGGAAATTATGTAAAGTTTAAAAGCTTATTCGATTACAGTGATTTATTAAAATTGGGTCCAATATTGCGCTAAAGCATTCCAGAGAAATCTCGGTTAGTTGCTTAACACCTCTCTCAAACTCGAAATCGGCTAAAAATCGAAATACCGCGATACAGATAATCTCATTGCGTATCAAAACTGTTAATAATTACAACTATTACCCGAGCCGAGACGATGCAATGTCTAGATTAATTGATTTCGATTAGCGAAATATCTCGCCGGCCCGATCCGATTGTATCGAAACTAAATTAATCGATTATACGTGCGGTATCGATTTAATGCTACCGCGTTACGCTATTTTCGTCTAAATTAGATTAGTTGATAGCGATGAATCAATTTGAAATGATGTAGAATATCAGTTTCTGTATGTAGGTAAACTTGTGGTATTGTTTGTTTTTGAAACCTGTTTTACATGTTATTAAGTTCGCAGTAAATCGGCGTTAAGCTGGCAATTTAGTTTTAATGATCGATTTACCGTTTCTTTTTAGTCTGAGAGAATATTTGGTGGAAATTTTTGAAAAAACTCATAATTATAATGACAACACCGATTTGAAAGTGTTTTTGTTATAGCTTCTCAACTCTTCAAAAATTATGCTTGACTACCTATACACTATCACACATCACTAATCAATTCCAATTTGTGTGACTTCACTACTTGTTGCATGTCTATTATATACGTTACTATCTAACTCTGCCGAATCCTACTGTAATTAAATCAATTAAACTCCATAGCTCAAGTAGCGGATGTTAGAGAAAAAACAACCAGGATGAAGTGGGAGTGGGCACCCAGAGGATGGGCAAAGATCGTCACTCCTTGGACACCTGAGGGAGGACATCGACGTCGAAGTAGACCACGGCGATGGTGGTGTGACGATCTGATAACCTCTGCAGGGCCAATATGGCCAGAGTTTGCACAAGATAGGTTTGTAAGGAAAAGGGGAAGCTTTTGCCTAGTAGTGGGATGCAAAATAATCTATCAAAAAAAAAAAACTACGGGACTCATGGGTCATCATCATCTGCCTAGCCTTTTCCCAACTATGTTGGGGTCGGCTTCCAGTCTAACCGGATACAGCTGAATACCAGTATTTTACATGGAGCGACTGCTTATCTGACCTCCACAACCCAGTTACTGGGTAATACGATACCCCTTGGTAAGACTGGTTGTCGGATTTTCGGGCTTCTGACGACCCGTAACGACTGTCAAAGATCAACGAATGACAGTCGGGACCAACGGCTTAACGTGCTTTCCGAGGCACGGAAGGGTCTCGGTATGTAAAGATGGTCACCCATCTACGGACCAACCGCGGCAAGCGTTGCTTAACTAGATCGATCGACCCGTGCGGCTGTTATTACTTAGCCACAAGCCACGGGATTCATAGGTACTTAATATTAATAATTTAATCATCATTTCCAAATCATGTTACTAGTTTTACCTGCTACCAAGTCAGATAATTCATGACTTCTTTCAAGTACCGACGTTTCATCACAAAACAGATTTTTATTAGCAACCAAGTAACTAATGGAAACGCGGAGAAAAACTGCGGGCTCATGTTTAATACCATATTTATATAAAAAATATCGCATGCATTACGCATAGCGCTGGTTCGAGCCCCTGCTGTGGCAGATTGTGGCTGGAGAACTATTCTGTAGTACCGATGCTGTATCGCTACGATTCTTAAAAGGATTTTCTGTTAAAACCGTTTTTCTTTGGAAGATAAACTTGTAATTTTGTTTGAACTTTGAAATAGGATCGCAAAAATCGTTAGCCTTAAAGTTTGTTATTCGTTCGAGTAATTTCGTTTCAGAAATTCTTATTACAGGGATAGTAAGAGGATAGATATTACATATACATAGGATAGATAATACAGGCTAGCACAATAGCCTAAAAACAATAAAGACAGGTGGCAAGCTTTTTTTTAAAAAGTAAAATTATTTATGCACTAACTTTAAGGAGATCTTCAGGAAAGTAATTTATAATCAGGTAAAAGAGCATTTATAAAATCCCGGGACGCTGAAATATCCTCTGCCATAATTTCTACTATCCAGAATACGGGGATTCTCCACTGGTGGTCGCTAAACAGAATTCTACAAGCGTGTGCCGGGCCAATAACATGAGGTACGTCACAAATGACTTCCTAAAACAGCACAACACTTGACTTGAGAACATTCATGTTGTGGAGATAAAGGATCTGAGGATCTGTCAGGAGTTGGTCAGTTGTCAGCCTGAGAGCAGTTAGTGAGGAAGGGAATACTGATAATAATGATTTAGAAACAAACTTAGACTTAAAACGATGGTATCGTAGGAATAGAAGAAATTGTAAAAGTTGCTGAGAAAATGATGATAGAGAGATTCGAGTATAGAACCATTAATATTGATGTAACAGAGAGGGAAATAAGTACAAAAAATCAGACACTCTCATATTCAACGCTAGATGAATAAAGACTGAAATAGATAAGATAATGATAAACATTATACACGACGGTTTGAAATATTCAGATTATGATATCCAGAGTAGTAGTAGAGTTAGTACTCATAGATATACCTACTATAATATCCATAAAAGACTATGAAACATATCAATAACAAATATCTTGACTTAGGTATATAATATTTTTTATTTTTATTTATCCATTTATTTCAGGCATCAAGGCCCATATAAAACACATACAATACAATATTAATATAACTTAAAAATACTATAATATAACCCGAGTTTCTTCAAATACGGTGAGCAATTTATCTGAAACCAAATTGGAAGGGAGGCGGACTTCAGTTAACTGGGAGATTTGTTACATACTCGTACAAAGTATTCTGCATACTATAAAATGTTTTATTTTACCATCATCAGATAAAAACAGATAAAATATATGATGATTACATATGGGATACGAGCCAAACGATACGGTATTTAAAAAATACTAATTGATGTCATTTGAATTTAAGGAACTGCATTGTATGATGAAAGTAAATAGCTTTAAAAAGTATCTAGCGTGTAAAAGCCGAGGAATTTTTGATTGAAAGTCGGATTTTCAATACTGTTGAACGAAAATTAGACATTAGGGACTGTCCAGTCACTACTCCTTTTGCAAGTTCCAAATAAACTCTTGTGATATCTATGCCAATGCCCTATGTTAATTTTGGTACGACATTGGTTATTGTATTATTAGGTAGATAAGGCATAACTGCGATTTTCTTCTAGAGAGTAAAGCCCTTTGTACACAGCACGGTTTCATTACAGTACGGCGTATAAACCGCGCTGTAGAAAAAACCAGTTCGTGGCACTGACGAATCGTGCCTACACACGGCAAATAAACCGTAGTTTTTCACGGCAAGAAAAATGTGTGTGGCCTAAGGAACATTTAAGGATTTTGCGAGTAGTAGGTGGCGTTCTGTGGTTTCTGCCTACCTTCAAGGGAAAAGTGTATGGTTGTGCATTTAGTATCATGAAGCCCTGAATTGATTATGTCATCATTTGAATGGTTCCAATTACAACTCATTAAAACTTCTCATAACTAAATAGACCATAGAAGTTTGCTTCCCTCAAAACATGCGTCAACGCAGCTTTTGTTTTTCAAATTGCTTTGTCCTACAAAGATCACCTGCCTCCAATTTAAATAAAAAGGAGGTCCTCTAACAATCGATATATATTGCGTCGTAACTACCATTCTCGGGTCACCTACTTAATGTTTTTAGTAGTAAATATTGAAATCAACAAGTTAGATCTGCCCACGCCACAATAAGATCACTATCATTACAACTTTGGCTTATAAAGTTAGTGTGTCTGTCAGTGTTAACTTTAGTACAGGCTTCTTTATCTGTGATAGTAAATTATTCCTTATCAGTATGCGTATCATCCATGAAGAGTGTATTTATTGTGGCAATGAGACAAAAGGGCGACTTTGCAGAAGTGAACATATCCAATGGGATCGGATGAAAAGTGATTAATTTGCGAAAAACCATAACTTTACCGGGGACAGTGGGGGCTCAGTGGTATTGTCCTCGAGTTACGAGTTGTAGGTCGTGCGTTCGAACCCATTCAGTCGCTTTACTTTGGAGGAAAACATTATGATGAAACCGACATGTCCTACAACCAAAAATTCGAAGACATGTGACGTCCACTAAACTCTACTGGGACCGCGTGGTAGATTATCACCCACTCCCTCTCACAGGGAGGAGGTATGTGTCCCATCAGTGGGAACATTAAAGGCTGATTATGCATAACTTTACCTCTGAAATTCGTACCTCCACCGGTTTGTGGAATACCAAGAAAAAAGCTTTTTATCTATGCACCTATTCCTGTCTCTTACTCACAAACCCAATCTAAAAACTCGATGACGAAAGCCACAGGTGTCCTCTAGTCTAACTAAAAGCGCAGATTACTAAAACAGCGGTGACCTGAAACAATTACATGACTAAGCGCATTGTGACACACGGTAATCGCACGCGCAGCTGACGTCACACTAAATTGATCCAGATTGCGCGGGAGAGCTGTAATCGTAGAACTTAGATTGTTATGATACGTGCCTCTAATTACTTATGCAATTGTGCTCTGCTTTCGGAGGAATGACTAAATAACATAGAGGTATGAGTGGATTGAATGTGCTGGCGAAGGCCAGTGAGGTATTTGCGCAAACGGTGCATTGTGATACCTGAATTTGATGCAGTTTCTGCAAGAGTTTGATGCCCTACGCTCACTTTCTGGTTCTTTCAACGACAACCAATTTCATTCCCCTCTAGCTTTGCCCGCGACTTTGTTCGCGTGCCTGTCGGAAAACAAATTGGATTTCATGGGTTTTAATTTCTTTGCGCGGCAACCTAATTCTTTTTCTAATATAAAAGTAAGTTACAGTAAGTTGCTTCTTATAACATCAGCCATCTGCCAGTGAAAGGGCCGTCGAAATAGGTTTAGCCGTTTCGTAGATTAGGCGGAACAAACAGACAGACAAAAATATAAAAAAATGATTTTTTTTTTGTTACAAGGACCGTACCTATATTCTTTTATCTGCATTCGGTAAACAGCTGTTATTTTGACATCACAAACAGACACTTCAATTTCATTCATTTGTATAGATGTACCGGATGTGCTAAATCTACGTTGACTGTACGTCTCAAAACTTCAGTTATCTCCTTACAACCACTGAAAATCAACAATACATCACAATAAGACCAAAAGCGCACACTTTGAAGAGCGCGCGCCTGAAGGCAGATACGAATTTAAATAACCAATTACTCAGTACTGGTGCTCGTTGATTTATTGGTTAATTTACTTTAACACTGATTGTGTGGTGAAATTAAAAAGTCGCCGGCGACTTTGAGTTTCGGCACCTCGACAAGTCGACACATCACTTGTTCGTATGAATATTTTGTTTGGTAAATGTCAACACTTCTTGAGAGGAGATAAAAAGGGTGATATAAATGGTGCGAAGATGAATTTTGTTGCAATTTTATAAGTAGTATGGTCGTCATCATAATTATGATGAAAAACAAATTAAACATTACTATTATTACAACACAACACAGATTAAACATTACTGGAAAAATTCTAAAGTTCTATGCGTCACCTCTGCCAAACCCTTGGGGTAATACAGGCGTGATGTTATGTTATATTATTATGAAAAATATGGCTATACTGTCTAGATCTCTGTAAATATATTGTAGAGCCATTTCCCAAGTTGTTGGGGTCGGCTTCCAGTCTAACCGATGCAGTTAAATATAAAATTAATAGTTTAATATTTTAACCCGATGAGTGTCGTAATTACAGAGACAATTAAAAAGCCATTGTGTCTCGCGTGGATCTACGTTCCGACATATGAAGGTTTAATGGCGCGATAAATATATAACGTGAAACTGCATTATTTTTACTGGAATATGAAATTGTCCGACGAAATTACTGCAAAGATTCTTATTAGAGAAGTATAGCATTGTATCGCCTCGATAAAAGTCTAGATCTACATACCCTTTTGGTCTGTCTATAGTATCCATATTGCAGAGTAATCGGTAAATAGTGGGTGTACGACTGTTGGTATCTTATTCCCTCGGGGAGTAGAGGCGTTTCGTTTGAATTACGACGTAAGAATTAACTCGTATATTATTGAAATTAGCTCAGATGTTTATTCCTAATGCACAATGCAGGGCCGATTAATGGTGGTCAGGTTTATGTGAAAAGGTAAATTCAGATTACAATGTCCTGGTGAAGTACCTATAGAAAGAGGATACAGGACTTGCCATTACTAAGTTAAAAAGTAGGAACATCATCAATGACAGACAGGCGTGTAAATGAACACTCTAGTTGCTGCAGGAGCAAAGCTGTGTCTTTTCTGTCATCACCATTCAAGCGAAAGTCGTTCAGTGCCGAACGTCGACGATTTTTTCATCCATAATTTAACAGCTAAAAAGGTTGACGAAAAGAACTGTGATTGTTGGAACACCTAACTGTTGTTATCGCTGTATTTGCTATCGAA
The DNA here is from genome assembly GCA_949629185.1 of Apamea crenata. Lineage (NCBI taxonomy): Eukaryota > Metazoa > Arthropoda > Insecta > Lepidoptera > Noctuidae > Apamea > Apamea crenata. Next base: position 16,755,226 of record OX451365.1, on the reverse strand, counting down.
TAAGGATCATGCTTCCCCGTTGGTAGGGGAGGGTTTTCAGCACGCATATTCGGCACGAAAACTAAATAACCGAGGACTTAGGTGGAGCGTGATGAGAGGATGACTGAATTCTAAAAAGAATAGTCGTTTCTATAGATTGAAGATTTTGACGACACGGTTGGCGCAGAGGTTGAGCGATCAACTGCTGCGCTGCGTGTCGCGGGTTCGATTCCCGCACGAAACAAATATTTGTATTGCCTACAGGTAGTTGTTCCGGGTCTGGCTGTTTATGTATGTGATTTTAAATGTTCGTAAACGCACCCACGATACAGGAGTAATTCCTAGGGCGGGGCAGCATAAAAAAAAAGTACTAAAAGAAAAAAATGATTAGCAGAATGTCACCAAATCCAAAAGATCTACTAAATCAAGAACCACTCCATTTCCCAACATCGATACATTACATCTAGAGCTAAGTTTCTAAAGCATGTGCTGGGTGGGAACTGTAAGATAAAGTGCAGCATGAGTGTGGATGAATGGGACGCCACGGGGCGCACTCCGTACCCTGGACCACACAGCCACGCATCTAGGACACCCGGGATGTTCGCTAATCGATGTTGTTTGCACGACTTGGTTCATGTGGGAATTAGGTTTTGGGATCTGTGGTAGAGAATCGGAATTTCAGGATTTCAAAATTAAAAATAATTTATTCAAATTAGACTAAGAATGCATCTTTCAGGATTTTTTTTCCATATTCTGGTTGGACAAAATTTCGCTAGGTAGAAATCGACACGAAGACAAGTTGAAGAAGGCTGAGGATCAGCAGTTTTTGAACGTTAACCATGTACAAAAGACAGCCCCGAACAAGCCCCGCCCTTCACCACTTCCTAGTGTTTAATATCGTAATAGGTGATCTACGCTGGTGTTTGTATGGGAATTAGCTCTCACGAACCCCACGTTGTAAACAAAACATTCTGATTTTTGCTTGCGTTTTTGCCTTTTTAATATCAGACTGTGTACTTAGCAGTTAATAGTCAACTACAACTCGTGACTTTCCACGATTATCGCCTCTACGTTTATTGAAATAAAGCTTATTGATTACTTTAACGATATTAGTGAATTTTCATTAATGTAATATATTTCTCACTTTTCGGAGAAAAATCTTATCTAAGCCCTATTCCTCGAATTTGATGCAATACCAGATACTGTGATCTACAATTGTAATTACAGTTTCCAATAACGAAGGGTCTTTATATAATACCTAAAGATGATAGATTACGAGGAAGGGTATAAATTTTAAAAATAATTAGGTATTGGTAACAGGGAAGTGATGAGGCCAAAACGTAAGAGATAGCGACTTCAAACACGGAGAACTTGACACAGAAACACTTTTCAAAATAAAAATAAAAAACAAAGTATTTTTATTTTGTTTTTGAAAATATTGTGAACAAACTGGCAAGTCCTATAACCAAAAGTTTGAAGTCATGTGGCATCTACCAACCTACACTGGGTCGGCGTGGTAGATTACAGCACACTCCCTCTCGAAGAGAAGAGGCCTGTGTCGCAGCAGTGGCTAAATTAAAGGCTGATTATACCTAAGCTTACAGTTTATAAGTCAAACTTTAACGCTTCAATAATTTAAGCTAAGCTAAGCTAAACAACTGCTAAATCCTATATCAAATCTTCCCCTCAGATTGTCTTGTCTATTAAAAAAATAAGTCTCCGACACGTATTGAATATCAAAAGATTTTCTCTTTGACTATTCTTGCTCAAGTGTTAATTTCCTTCATACTTCGTTTCTACGAAACACTCGAGTGTAATACCTAACCAAATTGCTCGTACCGACATCATCTCTTTTCTCTTTTTTTTCTAAGATTTCTACTAATTTTCTGTTTTTACCCGTGAGAACCTGTAATTGGCTTTATGTCTCGTATACAATTGTTATCCTTCTGTTACAGCTGTTGGTTCTCCTATAAATAAATAAAGCTCGCTTCATTCCCCAGCTTGCACCAGAAACCCGTCTGTTATCAGACGCGATCGTATTGCGTAAATTTGTCGGTTAATTACGCGATTCCTTACGCAACACTAAAATGCTACCGTTTTAATTGAACTTAAAAAAAACTTTAATTGGTACTGCGAATTTAATTTTTCCGAACGCCGCGAGTAAATCAGACTGGAGTTACTTTCGTTTATCGTAAATCGACGATTTTATGATGTTTTTAAAAAATCGATGTGTTTATAAATAAGAATGTGGAAGTAGGAGTTTGTTGTACGATAAAAGAGTCTATACTGCTGTTTTATGTGAGAAGCTGTTTTATAAAAATCATTGAAATTGAAAAGATGTGCAAATAATCAAACTAGCTAGATGAAATTAGAGCACTGAGGAAGATCTTGGCAACCTATTTTACATAATATTTACTAATTCAGTTTAAATGTAAAACTATTAATTCGTTATTAACCTGATCATTCATGGTTTGTTAGTTTAATCTACTCTGATAATAAATCTTACTGTGTTCATTAATACTTATATATAGGTACACTTTAACCATTTCTAAAAGCACAAACTCATTTCATCTGCACATTGCCGATACTGTATTTCACAAATAGCTATTTTTGGTAAATGCAGAAGGCAAACCCAGTGCCAAAACATAGCAGGAAATATCCCTTTTAAAGTGCCGATAATATAGTAATTATTCGTTTAATAACTTTCGGCAGTAAAATCAACAGACAGTTAGTTTTTATCAGGCAACAAACTTTGCAATCATATGCAACGCAGAGCATTTAAAATTAAAATTTAGTTAACGATAAAAATAATTTACAGCGTTGGGAAATATGTAAAAATTTTATTTGATATTAAACAATGTTATTTTATTGGGCATTAAAATATTTAATTGTAAAAGTAATTAATGAGAGCAAATTTCGCGACACGCTACCTGAAGCGAAGCTTCGGAGCACGCTGGTTGGCGAAGACCGTAAATCTTTAAATAACTTTCTGAGAATCTGCTAACTGATTCATAAATAGGAATCCACTTAGAAAATCCACCTCTGCCTAACCCTTCGGGGATATACAGACTTGATGTTATATGTTATAATTTATAAATATATAATTTATAATATTATGAAGAGGTAAAATTTGTTTGTATGTTTTTATGAAGGGGGTAAATCTCTGGAACTACCAGTCGGGTTTGCGCTCCTTCCATAATCTTTCCAAGTCAGCTCCAAGTAGACCCTTGCAATACGTACTAGCTCAAGAAAATGCTAAGCCGAACTAATGATTCTGTCCCTAATTAGCCTAAATGACCCCTTAGCTCTTATACTTACAGCTCTTTTTCTAATAACACTCCAACTCCAACTCTGAACTACCCTACTAACAAAACGGGTACCAATAAATCAAATAGAAGGTTCCAACAATGGTCACCCATACATCAATGTCAATAAACGAATTAAACGTTTACCCGCGCGTTACGCGTCATACGTCACCCGCGACTCGTCCCATCGAAAATAATTTCCTCTTAATTTCGCGCTATTGCAATTTTGTTTCGACTTCGAAAATGGCCGCCGATGCGTGGCGGGAACGTGACATGTTCGCAAGTGACACGTACAACGTTGTCGCGGTTTGCCAACTTGTCGCTGTTTATCGGGTAGCGTAATGTAATAAAAAAGGGTTTTTAAATTAAACTGTTTTTGGAAGCGGATTTGTGTGTACGAAAAGCGGATTTGTGGACAGTGTTTACCTCTGTATTGATAATAGCATATTCTGCACTTTATTATTGTTAAAATAGATACTTAGCTACTATCAGTTTACCAGTCTTACCAGTGGGTTACCCAGTAACTGGGTTATGGAGGTCAGATAGGCAGTCGCTCTCAACCTGGTAAGACTGGAAGCCGAGCCCAACATACTTGGGAAAAGGATGAGGTACCATAAGCTTGTGAGAAAAAGTTCCACATAAGACTAGGCACTTGCCAGGACCATAGTGATGCAACAACCCATTACGGCCCACGAGATCTTCAATCTGCACTTGTAGCTATATGTATTTCACTACCAATCTTAATGGTCTTAACGATATAATTATAATCATTAACACAAATTAACATAATCCGCCACTACACAATGAGCTCACTACATTTAACGACTGTGAATAAAATTGATAAAACGCAAAGCGATCTAGCTGTTTTGACAGCATAATGGAGTCGATGAGAACTGCACTTCAAATAAAATTATAAAAATTAACTGGAGGACCTATGTACTTCATAAACTAAACTTGATAAAAAGGACGTTATTTTTACATGGCGTGCTGTCCTCAAGATTTGGGTTGGTAGACAGGCGCGACGCGACAGCGTGACGTGACAGTAGTAGAACAATTTCTATGAAAACTTCGTGGAATTTGTTTTACCAGAATCGCGTCGCACCGTCGTGTTGCGGATGTCTGTAGGAGCCCTTTAACATACAACAAGCACAAACATCGATTGAAATAATGGCTGTCCAATAAACAAATATTAATAAACGAAATAAAATATCAAGGAAAAACTTTTTGCAACTTCAATCCGCTTGCCAGATCCGAACAGATAATTTGCTTACAATATAATCGTACAAAGATTGCGACTTCATGGAAAGGGGGTAAAAAGGACTCGTAGGATAGAGGCTATTATATTCAAATTCACTTCGGAAGGCAATTTATATGGAGTTTATTGACAAGACGGGGGACCGCGGCCCGACGCAGCGGCTCGCGCGAAATTCTTCGACAGAATCTCTTTCGGAACCCGCCTTAATTGAACGAAGACAATATTGTTAAAGTTTTTATGCAGCCTTAAGCGTAGACAATAAAAAAAGTTATTTTACTTTATTCAGAAACTTTGGAATCTAATTTTGTAACTGAGTTTGGAACAAACGAATGCGTTAATTAAATTTTCTTGATGGCTTTAAGTGTCGGTGAAGAATTTTTCGTGAGGATTTTATGTTGTTTTGTAAAAGATGGTCGTTGGCCCTTGTGCTGGTGTTTCGCAAACGGCCAGAAGAAAGTGGACACAATGCGGGATTTCACAAGACAGATTACAGAGGGGCGCATTAATAAGGTGGCGTTTATAAAGCGTGATTCGATTTGCATCCGACACGACTCTGTTTAACGGGGATTGAAGAGAGAATCCCTTGAAAATTGAGTGACGTTCCTTCTGAACCCACCAGATTTGACTTCATTTCGGCACTTTGACATTATTATTTTTAACAGACCGTTGTTCCCTCATCTGCGTTAACGTTTGATATTAATTCTGTAACGTATCTAAAGAAACTCGTAATAACAATATTTTATATACAAATTTCATTACATTATATGAAGCAGCAGGTGAAAAGAAGCTTTATTAAAAAAAAACTTTAGTTTTTTAGTGTCTGACCTACTTCGTCTATATGAGTGAAAGTGACATTTTTATTAGCTTTTTTTTTATTTGCTGAAAGAGTCGTAAGGTGAAAACGCCTCAAGATGCGCTTCATGTCTCGATCTCGAGATAAGATCGTAATCTTTTCGGATATTGCTCGCTATAATCATATGCGGACTTTTTTGTATTTTTTCTTTGTTTTTTTCTTAAGGGCGTACTCGAGGCGTGCTGGACAATGAGACGTGCTTGAAAATATAATGCTATATTGTTGCTTAAGCTAACTTAAGGAGTATGCGGATTAAAAGGATTTTTGGTTTTAATTTATGCTTTATACTTTTGAAAGTTTGGGAGAAAACATTTTGTTGCGGTATTTTTGAAGGGATTGTTACTAAGTTTGGTGATAACAATATAGCTAAAGCCGTGTTGTTCCTGTAGAAAGTTGTTCAAGTACCTAACTTGAATCTTCTAAAAGAGTACAGGCCAGCTCATTTGAGATGCGATAGTCTTCATACCGCCTATACTCTAAGTTTACAGTAGATAAAACGATGATGCAACACATTTACGCAACACTTAATTTCCTTACAGAAAACGTTGGCTGAGAGTTGATTGATCTTACAGCCAAACAATTTCAATGATCATAATTATATAATGATCGTTAATTGTTTGTGTTATATGAAATATGAACCTAAAACAGTTCACAATTTCGTAAACAATCATACTTGTCAGTTCCAATTTCTCATAGAGTAACACTGTAAAGTGTATAGATAAGTAGTCTGGCTCGAATCCTGCGCAACGAGGAGGGGGCGGCGCGAATTACGAGCCAGCGTCGCCCAGCGGCGCGCACGCGCGTCGATTTACGCGCGTCATAGTTGTGCCAGTGATGTGCGCAGTCATATCGATAAATAGCGAAGGAGGATGTTGTAAGGTGTTGTGGTTTATATTGTTGTTTTGATTTTTTGCAGGTATCATCGGATGAAAAATCTTGAGAGATGGATGGGAAATTTTCTGAAGAAATGGCGTGCATTTATGTGTCGATGACAAGCATGGAGTCAAGACATGTGTTCATTTTGCTGAAATAGACATTGAATAATTTTAAAAAGAATGTTGCTGCGTGCTTTACAAACACTTTTGTCACAAGTTCCGATAACCTTAATGCATCAGATGTTATTCTAGTCCGACCCTAAGGAACGATTGCAGAAAACTTCCGAAATCGAATTAAACACTTCAACATACCCACTCTATCGATAATTCTATCGGACTTGCGCACAGCACTATGCCGCCGTAGGCAACCACGCGCGTTATCGCTCCGCTAAAAATGTACCGTGACCCCCGACACTAACCAAATTATTCTCGCTCCTAACTCACAGATAGCGGGTTCGATTCCTGCTCCGATCCAGAATTGACGGTCAGATATCGAACACTATTTGTCAATGAATAAGTAGTTCATAACGGGGCTATGGAAATGGCTGTGGGAAAAAGAAATTGTGTTGTGTCTTACAGTTAGCGTTAGTCTCTTATTCAGAAAAACCGAATGTAAAAGGATGAATATCAAAAACTAATATGACGTACTTTAAGGATGATGTCCTCAAGTACCTACGAGTAATATTATGATTGTAGACGTCACATATTCTTGTATGAACTTCAACTCAAAGAATTTATTTCAGTTAAATCATTTGCAGGCACATATGTATGAATTATCAAGGAGTTGTTTAGCCCGAAACAATTTATTTAGAATTAAAATAATATGTAATTAAATAACAACTATTATATAATTAATTAATAAAAATAATAAATTCTATCCTAACTTAACTAAAACTATTCACAAACTAAAATACATATACCTAGCGTAAAAAAAATTGAGCCGATAGATGAAGCTAGAGTCTGATGATAGAGAGAGACTGATATTGCCTTTTCCAAAGCGTAGGAGGTTCCTATGGATAAGAACGGGCAAGAAACTCCATGGACACTCCCATCCAAGTTGAAATAAATCCATGTTAGAATAAAATTCGAAACCAACTAAGGAGCAAATAGTGATAAGACTTTATCATTTTACTTACGTGGGTTTTTTTTTCGATTGCACTTACCTAAATAAGTGAAATCGAAAAAAAAAAACCACTTAAGTCCTTTCAAAATGTATAAAGACTTTCGTGACTCAGTCACTGAAACAAACAAACATGCAGACTATTTAATTGCAAATATACCAAAAGGTTACCGACCTAACATGTCATCATTAAGGATTTAGATTCCCTTACGGTCAGCCGTGGTCAGTTAACTTACGATCACTCGCCAGTCAGTCGACGTCCAATCGTGGGGTCGGGAGTTCAAATCTGACCCCCACATCTGACGGTGAACTGCGTGATGAACTTCTATGCCAATTATGCTAAGTGCTTTCAGCTTAATTGGAAACCGTTGAGACATATTTGTTTTAAGGTGGATTTGAAAGGTAAAGACTTTTTTATTTTATGTTCCACATGATATTCGTACGTCGTACCACGTAGGTACTTTGAAATTGTACGACAACAGAAACGAGTAAGTATAAGTATTGTGTGAAAGTTGAAATGATTAGATATAACATTCTGGCATGAAGACCGAGGGGCACTGACCTATATTATACAAGTACGCCGGACATCATTTGATTTTCGCCATTTTGGCGCTGATAACAACGTGAGCGTCCGTGGAACTAATATTTTTGATAGTGAGTTTTACAAAATGCGCATACTCTTATGATAAAAATGTTCTAAATATCTCGTAGTACACACAAAATACACAAAAAAAGTCTTAATCTAAATCATCAGAGATGTACGAAAACAACACGACGACCGTTTGCAACAGTGCAGTGTATCAATTTTAGTTGCTGAGACGCTCGAGCAGGGCGCTTTGAATCGGCACAAAAACAACTATCATTTCGTATAGTATATTTATTCCAGCGTATTTGTTTATTAGAGTATCAGTGCTGAGGGACAATTCGTATTTTTAAGAACGTTCACATTACTCAATCTATCAAATATACCAAATTACCAAATTCGACATTGATGGTCGCAGCGATGAGATTGCGACTAGATTTTGAACACCTTACGAGAATCATTGAGTAGATATATGGATGCTGCTGTGCCTTCTTTTTATGGAAAAAAGAAGACAGGTGCAGAAAAAATATATAATAATTATAACATAGTGAGATAATTAATTTTAGAGGAAACTTTTCACTTTATCTTGATAACAAGTAAAATCATTTACTTAAAACATAGCCTCAAATACCGTTACGTAGTTTGCAAGTCACACGCCTTTTTTAATAATATTTAAAAAAAAATGTAAATTTTCGTCATTTTGAAAGTAACTAAAATGATTGTCATAAAGGTTACTTGTTGCTTGTCTAAAGTATCTGTAATATCTGTCACAATTTATTTATCAATCTCTGAGATCAAAATCGACTGTCCACTTTGAAACCGACAGCCAAATATCAGTAGTTTAAGTGTTCCGAAATATTAAGAAAACTAGGTACCTATACTTTTGCAGACGGTAACCATCATTGGTCATAATGCGAATTAGTCAATATGCGTCGTAATGGGCAAAAGGAGTTTTTAAAGAAAAGCAGCAAAGTTATGACAGTGTTTTAGAAGTTATATTTTGTTTGCAACGTTGTATGTGTAGAGACAAGTTCAAATTCAAGTTTCATTGTGTGTCCCAGCTAATTTTTGCTTCTAATAGTATGTTGCACCATGTCACAACAAAACAATTTAGTGGTACCTATGTTTATTCTAAATTGTTACTAATCGATTTATTTACTCGTTAATTAATCTCAATCAACGATCACAACTCAATTAAAGATCAACACACTTGCCAAACAATTTAAAATCGCAGATGAAGTCCCGCGTTGTTACAATTCAGCAGACCAGACATTAGTTGGCACTAGTCTCGAGAGGATCTTACAAACTTCTCTTAATAAAGAAGATAATCCCGTCAGGGGGAAACAAATGGTGACATTTTTGGTAATGTTCTTCAGAAAGGTGGGGTGCATAGTATTCGCAACCAGTGTATGACAGTAAACGAAACAAAAGGAGTTTCAGTTGGCGTTATGTAGGCAGTAAGCCTACCCCTATGGAAAGAAGGCGAGAGTATATGTATATCCCTTCGATCAAGAAGATACACTCAAAAGATTGCGTAGCTACGAAGACTGCTGCAAATACAACTTGGCAAAATAGGGGTTTAAAAACCCGTCCGACACCCAATGCGTATGCGGTGCTGTCCAGAACATGACCCAATTGCTGGATTCAAAATCAAAAGTTATTAATTCAAATAAGCCTGAGAATCGCGCACTTTTAGAATGTCAACATTACATAAGACAGTCCCCCAAAACGCCCGCCCTAGTCCACGTCCTAGTGCTTTAGCTGGGAAGAAGAAGTGACGCAACAAAGTCCCCAGCATGAATGCCCCAAGTGTCCACCCACACATCAGCACTTTTGACGATCTTGATGAACGCCAGTAACGCTGCTATTAACGTGGCCACCTACTGGGCAGAACTAATTAAAGAAGTACCATCGACTTGAAAAGAAAAAGATCAAGAAGTACCAAGAGTACCTTTAGATTAGATTCTTGATCGAAGGAGCTCTACAGACCTGAACTTCTGCCACGCACCTTCACAATAAGTTTCGCGCTTTCCAACAGTGGCGGTAGCACGCCTCTCAATATTCATTAGCCGAGATTTTGATACAGTTTAAATGTACGTTTTTTTTGTTAATTAAAGGGCATTAATTGTTAACAAAACTGCTTTCGACTGACCATTGCGCCGGCTTGTGTTGGCCCAATGTGTGAGTTGAAGCGATTTGTTGATAGATTAATTTTATTTTTGTTTGTGGATGAGTGGGTATAGACAATGTCATAATGATGATTCGTGATGTTGATTGACATACAAAATGCTAGCTTCATTCTGGAGAAGGAGAAAAGAACACAAGGAAGAACATGCTGATTTCTTATTTTAGAAGGTTCTTTTTTCGGGGGATACTAAAATTAATCATTATTATTTTTTCTATGAGTAGAATTGACATTAGAATATATATGTTTCTGCACAAACCATTAAAATTAATCATAAACTTGCAGCTTACGTAATTTTCAGCAGTTTCAGATCTATGATAGATGATCCTTTCCAGTATCCATGGAGTCGCGTGTTCCCATAGCTTGCACCAAAACACCAACGCAAAAACAACCGAATTAAACGTAGTAATTGATATTTATTTGCTCTACTTTGTGACACACAGGCTATAAACATTGCCTCTTAGTCAATCGAAGCATTTTTTACATATTATTTCTTATGTTTGTATAATTGTCGTGAGAGCCTGGAATATAGCCTATAGGCCATAAAGTCCGATAAAAGATTGGCAAAGGACCTTTGTAGCAAAAGACATATCGTCACGATCATCTATCTGCCAACGAAGCATAGGTTTTTCTTCGCTTGCGTTTCGAGTTCGACTTCACTTCATCTTAAGCATCGATGTAGTCGATAATGAAGGTCCGTCGTCCACGACACTATTCAAAAATAAGGTGTTCATCATCTGCCCAGCCTTTACCCAACTATGTTGGGGTCGGCTTCCAGTCTAACCGGATGCAGCTGAGTACTAGTATTTTACATGGAGAGACTGCCTATCTGACCTCCACAACCCAGTTACTGGGTAATACGAAACCCCTTGGTAACACTGGTTGTCAGACTTTCGGGCTTCTGACGACCCGTAACAACTGTCAAAGATCCACGAATGACAGCCGGGACCAACGTGCTTTCCGAGGCACGGAGGGGTCTTGGTATGTAAAGACGGTCACCCATCCACGGACCAACCACGGCAAGCGTAGCTTAACCTGATCCATCGACCCCTGAGGCTGTTGTAACTTAGCCACAAGCCCCTCTAAAAATAAGGTGTTATGAACTCGAATTACCAATGAGGAGCCAGAATGTCGCAGCACTAGTATTTCAACGGCGACGATCCGCAAACGACAAGACTTACTAACGAGTTATTAATTAGTTTCATAGTTTGTGATTGGTCCCGTCGTGGACGTCCTCCAACTTGCTTCCTCAACTTCAAGTGGAGGAAGCAAGACTAGATTCTATTCTAAATAAATACTAATTGTTTTTGAATGTACGAATATCTCGAAAGACTTCCGCATAATCATCCTTTACTGTTCCCACTGATGGGACACAGGCCTCCTCTCTATGAGAGGGTGTGGGCCAAAATCCAACACGCGGACCCAGTGCGGGTTGGTTGATGTCACATATCTTTGAATTTTTGGTTCTAAGACATGCCGGTTTCCTTACATTGTTTCCCTTCGCCGTTTTGAGAGCAGTGGTGATGAAATTAATATACAAATAAAATGCCTGGCTGGCTTCGAACTTATGACCTACAACTCGTAAATTGGGGTCGATACCGCTCCTACTCCTGACACTTTATGGGAACATAAAGGCAGATGATGATAATATTCCAAACACCATCACACCATTCCCCGTAACACCAATTTCTTGTAATGCCCCAAGCGTCCTGCCTACACTCTTGACCGGCTATCAACAGAACCTCTGGTTTAACTTTGTAAGCAAGATTTATGTAAAACTAGCCTCTTTATGTAACCCACCAGCGGCTCGCACGCTTTGAATGAATACATCAAACCTTCCGCGAAAAACTATGTAAGTAAGTGGTGGTAGAAACCGTATCAAGAAAAAGCCTAGTGGTTTTGAAAGTAGCCCTCGTCAGGCATTGGATCGATCATAGATATTATTCGGATAGGTAAAAAGATTCTCCTAAACTCCTAAATTATAGGAAGAAGCAACAGTGTTGATTGCCTCGAGTAGCATGTTTTAGGTTTGGTTACTCTGAACCTAATATACGACTCAAAAGCACGCATGCAATTTTGACAAGGACTGGGAAGGTTACCAACCTTCCCAGTCCTTGTCTTCGAATTGTTAGTTCTAGGACATGCCGATTTCCTCACGATGTTTTCCTTCACCGTTTTGAAAGCAGTGGTGATGAAATAAATTACACAAAGTAATGTGCCTACCTAGGTTGAACCTACGACTCGTAGGTCGGGAACACCACTGGGCCACCACTGCTCCCTGACTTTAAGCATCAGATACTATATCAGATATATCATCTCATTCCACATTAAAAATTATATAAGCCTTAAAAACATGATACAATCATACATAATACAAGACGCAAGAGATCCCCGAATTGCAATCATAATGAAACAAGTAGCCCCAATAACCGAAGCGAAATCGAAGGATAGCCGAAAGTACAGATCGAACCGGAATAATACAATGAAGCTCATTATTAATATTCAGCAGATAACTCGTGTGCAGATAGAGATAACGTTTTTGATACTTGTTAAGGAACAGTTTACTTTGGGGAAATATTAAATGGTAAGGCACAGGAGACACAAATTCATGGAATAGTTTTTATTAGTCATAGAGTGGGTGGTGACGATATGATTAGAAAGGGGGTGACTAGCGAGATGACGACTAATAGAGAAGTATGAAAAATGAAGTTTGTTTTTTTTCCATAATCCGTCGAGCACTTTAAAACGTTTTTCATAATGAAATTCTAAACTGGGTGACTGGTTAAGACTTGAAAGCACTTTTGCTTTATACACTTAAAATAGAAAATTGCACTACCCAACAAAGCTACAACACCGTGACAATTTCTACAGTCGAACTTTGGTTACCAAGTCATTAGAACTAAAAGTTGTGTCTGTGTGACATAATCACATTTGACACGTACGAATTAGCAGCCTTAACCATATCACAGCACGATCAAAATCAACGCCATATTCCACTTCGTTATACAAAACACACAGTGGAAAATAATCTTCCACTATGTAACGATAATAACAAAATGGAATTATCGTAACAATGTTAGCCTTAAGGCATGATCTGCGGGGCGGGTTGCCTTTAAACACGACAAAGGGACTCACGTAAATACTGTATTAATTAATTTGTACAGACAGCAAACTAATGTGTCTCGTTAAGATAGGGAGGGTTATTGATTAAGGAAGTTTTGGAGATGATAACTAATTTAAATTAGTTATGTGAGCGCGTCAGGATGCTCCTTGCATAATGATTAGCATTGCTTATAAGTGTTTGGAATGAAGTTTCTTATCGCACGTTGTTAGTTTGTACACTTGGCGAATGATAGACCGAAAAAGTGTAGCATGTTGATCTTCACGACACTTTTTTAGGGTTCCGTACCTCAAAAGGAAAAACGGAATCCTTATAAAATCACTTCGTCGTCCGTCTGTCAAGACCTTTTTTCCTCAGGAACGCGTGGAGTTATCAATTTGAGATAAATATCAAATACTCAGGGCTGCAATCCCTTGAAGCAGTGAAAAAATCAAACTTCTAAGTCAACGCAATCAAAAGATACGGCCGTTTATGTTCCGTTTATGCCGCATATTTTGACACTCGCAAGGGAATCAAAACCTATAGGGTACTTTCCGTTGACCTAGAATCATGAAATTTGGCAAGAAGCAATGTCATGTAGCAGAAGTTAAGGAAAAAATCCGAAAACCGTAAATTTGTAGTTACATACCTACAAATTTGTACGGAAGCCGCGGTGCGCGAGTCCGACTCGCACTTGACCGGTTTTTTTATGTAACAACAGCGTTGTGACGGTTAAAATGTTACACTCTCATTCGCCAAGTGTGCAAAACCGACAGGGACTTCATTTCAACCTGCACCCTAATTGCGTAACACACGATCAATCGGAATCGGTTTCATTTTGACAGTTCAACAACATTCATTGCGTTACTTACGTTGTTGAGCAGACACATGACACACTTTTTGAACATATGAAGCAATGGATTAGCAATATCCTTCAAAATGATTCAGATTGAGATTGATTGTGTGTTACGCAATTAGGGTGCGGGTGTCCCAGGACACCTTTCGACTGTTTTTGTTTTTATCACGAAGAAAATTGACACAAGTTATGCTTATTTCAAGAAACTGTTATTTTGAATTGTGAGCGGAGTACAGCTTTTTAACCGACTTCTAAAAAAGGAGGAGGTTCTCAATTCGGATGTTTGTATTTTTTTTTTTTTTTTTTATGTTTGTTCGCGCATATCTCCGTCGCTTGCCAACCGATTTGAAAAATTCTTTTTTTGTTGGATAGGGTATACTTCCCAAATGGTCCCATGAAAATTTTATCGAAATCGGACAAGCGGCTTATGAAAAATCAACAAAAATAAAAAAAAAAATATCCCAGCAAAAAAGTGAAAAATAAAAAACTTTTTTACAAAAAAAAACAACCGACTTCCATAAAAACACTACAAACTGAAAAATAACTTTAATTTCGGAAGTCGGTGTCGAAAAACGAAATAAAAAAAAGCAAAGACACCGACTTCCGAAATTAAAGTTATTTTTCAGTTTGTAGTGTTTTTATGGAAGTCGGTTGTTTTTTTTTGTAAAAAAGTTTTTTTATTATGAAAATAATGTATCACAAATGCTTATTGGAACAGAGCAAAGAAAATATCGTGAAATGATTATCATGATGTGATGATTTGTGATTGATTATCTTCATCATCATCTTTATCTTCTTCGATATGCTCAATATGCTTGAGTACGAGGCTTTTGACTACGTTACATACGTACATACCTGAAATGTTCCCACTGCTGGGACACAGGCCTCCTCTGTGTAGGAGGGAGTGGGCCGTAATCCACCACGCGGGCCCAGCGCGGGTTGGCAGATGTCACATATCTTCGAATTTTTTTCGACTACGTTGCATGTGTATGTTTTGTCTTTTTGTATTTGTAAGTAATGTGCGTTTTGTTTGTGCTGAATAAACAATCTTTCTTTCTTTCTTCGACTTCACAAACAGAAATAGAAATAGAGCTCTCTTTGCTTGTGGCCACCACCTCCTGCGCCAATCTCCATGAAACCACTCCTACCTGTACAAATGCCAACAAAAAAATCCAGACAGGCAGAAAAATAATGACGAACCACCTGATATTAAAAGTGCCCACACAAAACGATAATATTTATTCAGAGTTAATTTCAGTAAATAAGCTGAAACGGACTTTTCATAAATAAAAGGCTTCACGTTCACGGAATAATGTAAACATTTGTGACGGGTGTCGACAATTTACTTTGTACGATGAACATATTTTAACAATTAAATTAACTCGTGTGGAAAGCTGTTTATTTTAATATATTATGAGAGCGGATCATTTTACTCCTGTTTTTTAATTATTTTGTTTTATGTTTTTCATAGTTGAATTTATATGTCTTCCGTAGATTGTGGATTTAAGTACAATA
The DNA here is from genome assembly GCA_949629185.1 of Apamea crenata. NCBI lineage: Eukaryota > Metazoa > Arthropoda > Insecta > Lepidoptera > Noctuidae > Apamea > Apamea crenata. The sequence goes on along the minus strand of OX451365.1, from coordinate 16,739,600 downwards.
AAATTAAGCCTCTGTCTTTGCCCACACCCTCTCGAACAGAGATGGCCTGTGTCCCAGCAGTGGGAACATTATATGCTGACTATGCATATGCTAAGCCTTTCTAACTAAACCTACTAATACGATACATAATCGTATTTGGAAACATACTGCACAGAAGAGCACAGAAATTTTAAAGTTCTGTATTTTCTTTGTTACTCGACTAAAGCAAAATCTAAAAGAAAGGGTTATGAAAGTAGGCCAGGCAACGTCAAAGGAAATTCAATATGGCGGACGCTAGACGTCATGCGAATAGTTCATACATTTTCAGTTCGTTTTATGCCGTGGGGCTGTTATTTACTTCTCTTATTTGCTTAGAATTGTGAAGTTATTGAATTGTTTTATTAATTAAAACTTGACATTCATAAATGCTTTATAAATCTAACAGGTTCCTGTTATTTAAAAATCAACGAATTCAGAGGGCAATATACCTTACACGAATATCATATATAAGAAAATTTGTAAATAATGCAAACAAAACACATCATTTTTACAACTTTATTCATCCAATTTCTACTTATTCTGCAACCAGTACCTACCCGTACATAATCATTACACAGTAGGTGCATCGCAGATAACAAAAAGATGTGGTCGAATAAAAAGCGATCATAACAAAGGGCACGACCACAGACGACCACGCGCGACCGGCGACCACAACTGATTATTTTATTGTTTCACTTTGCTTACTTTTTTTTTAGTGAGGGTACTTGTTGAATTAAGGGCATTCGTAATGCGTATTATTACTGTAGAAAGGACTCTATTAACAGGTTGAATGCCGTAATTACAGAAACAATTGAAAAGCCATTGTGTCTCACGTGGACGTTCATACGAAGGGTTAACGTATTTTGGTGAGTGCAGATTTTTGCACCAAATTTGTAAGTGCGACGATCGCGAATGTGATTAAATAATCAACTATGTCTTGTAAATAAAAGGTGTTAAGAGTGCTGAAAAAATGGATGCATTTAGGTAGGAAAATTACCAGTACTTTGAATCAGATAACTGACTTATCTTCCTGTGCGAGTCACAATAAATACCTACATTTTCTTTCTTTCTTTAAAGAACATTCCGATTCGCCTCGTCAACGTACAAGAAAGAAAACACACAATTTGAAAATATGTTACTGATTGCCTCTATCAACTCTCTTTAAACTAAAACTTGCACACATCGGAATGTCATCTTCAGAAAAAAATCCCAGCCTAGGCTTACCTTACCTACAGTGCGACAGCGCATCCTTACGCTAACAATTTTAATGTGTCTATATACCTAAGTAATGAGGTAAGTGATGTATCGGTACTAACGAAATGATTTGACTCATCGTTCGCTCAGTACAAAAACTTGCACGAGCGGGAATGTCAGCTGACTTGGGGAAGAGAGTGCAGTGCTGAGGTATTTACAGACGGGATGGTCGGTTGAGATTGTGTACTGAGGGGCAATTCTTGTAATTTTAAGAACGTTCAGTCTGATCTCGGTCTCAATCTGTCAAAGATTCCTCTAATTTCCCTACATTTTTGACATTGGTTGTCGCTGAGATGAGATTGCGACTAGATTTTGAACGTTTTTAATTACGGGAATTGGCCTTGGGAATTGGCTACTTGGGAGGATAAATATTTATCAAAAAGTGAAAAAGATTGATCAGTTTTATTTGAACTGCCATTTTTTTTTAATATCGAAGAAGGTTGTGCCATTCAGGAATTTCCTAGGAGCAGCACACAGTTTAGATTTTTTCCCGATTGATCGCAATAGGCACCTGAGTGTACGCGCGGCTACACATCAAGCTATAATAACCAGTATACGCTGACTTCTGATTGTACAAAAATCCTATACAATGCGAGGTCAGCTAAAACTGGAAATGTATACCCTGATGTGTTGCCGTGTGTACTAGTAAATATAGGTCTTAACTAAAAGACCTCTACCTACCCCTTCGGGAAAGATAGGTGCGATGTCATTAAGATTGACGATGACATTAAGATTGTGTCAAAATCATTGTCCTTTAAAATCGTACCTACTCGTAAAATTAAATTTCAGAAATAAATTCCAGCCATTTCGTTCTTAACTACTCTATCGAAGACCAAGCTCTCATAAAGCAACTCAGCCGTTAACTAAACCCGTCAACACTCAACCAGTTGAGCCTCTAAAACAAATTCTTGATCAATCAATCCACCTAACATTTCAAGGAATTGTAGTAAACCGAATCAAGTAATGTCATATAACTCGAGACACCTCCATCAAGCCGTCGTAAACTGCACCTAACTGATCTATGACCATACGAGGCAGTTATCTGTCCTCTCACATAAAAGTGACCATTTCAAATTATTGGCATTGGGCACTGGTAATTAAACTTGAAGTCTGAGACGCTTGGAAATTAACGGGATCGATGTTGTTCTCACGGTGAAAGGTTTGTTTAAGAAAAGGTTACACTAATACATGTTTATTGCATTTCAATTCCGATCCGCCGTTTGGGTGTACCGCTAATATTTTAACGATTAGACTATAGTGCAGTATAGTCTATCCGTTTAGATATTTGTGATGAGTTCTTTTTTATGACGTCATCAGTCGTCAGTAATCTAAAGGAATTCTATGATAATTTGGCAGAGAGAGGACTTTATACAAAAAGAAACATTTTTACTAATTTCAAAGTCACTTAATCAGAGTTACTGGGAACAGGCATTACTAGCCTATGAAGACTAAAACAGGGCCGGCCTTTGACTTTAAAAGCAGTCAGGCAAGAGATTTTTGCATCAATGTAATTAATTCCGGCTCCAGGAACTAGGAAAAGTGGTTTCTGGAATCGATTTCCGATTTGCTTTACTGAATAAGTTCCATCTTAATGACTTACAAAAATATACATATTATATATGATTTGTATTATTATTATTTTTTTTTTTATACACTTATGTGTATAAAAAAAAAAATAATAAATCCGTCAATAATTTCTGATCAAATTAGCAATTGTATTTCAGACATCCTGACAGCACAAACAATAACATAAATTCATAACCAATTACAATATCCTAGAAACTAATTAATCCATTATTCCGACATTGCTCGAGCCCAGCGTACACGCAAGTACAGTCATCCATAATAATTTCTAATAGGATGTCTCCCGTACGATTCTGCGAACGGCGGCGCCCCCCGGTCTGAGCCATTACATTGCCGGATGGACCACTAGCATACCGGTACGCGTGCCGGATTCACCTATTTACCTGCACCTTGATCGGAGATATAGGAAATATTTTTTGCTCCGACTGTACTTGTTGAAGATGCAAATTGTTTAATTAGGTTTATATCTCCTGGTTTGCGTTGAATAACTTCAAAGATTTTTGTGTAATATGATAAAAATCTTGGAGTAATTTAATCTTACACAATATGCCAGCAATTTCTCTTCGTTGATTCCTAAGATTTTGACTTCGATAATGTGTCTGTGACGGATCAGTGATCTATCCAATCTACCGAAGGTAAACTTTGATACCCTTGATTGAGCAGCCCCAATACTCCTAATTAAATAACTCGTCATATGATCCGGAACTAACATTATACATATATTGCTACGTAGATTTTCATCAAATATACTTCCCGAGACCTTTACCAGAAGGTCAATTCTCGTACTTAAAAAACGTTCAAAATCTAGTCGCCATCTCATCTCATTGAAAAACAATGTCAAAGTGTAGAGAAATTAGGCGTATTTTTGACAGATTGAGACTGAGATCAGACTGTGGATGTTTTTAAAATTACGAGAACTGTCTCTCAGATTATCTCAATCAAGAATGCGTCTTCCGGTGTCAACTCGTCTATCGAGAAAATTTTCTACCTTATCGGCTGCCAGTACTTCAGTTTTTCAAGTGACGTAACTGGCCATTGTCACTTCACCTCACCTCCACAACTATTCAACCACAATATCATTATTCTCCCACAAAAACCGCGGTACGTACACTTTTGAAAACAATTCATTTAAAAATAATTCGAATTTCGTATACGCGATGGCGGTGCGCGGTCAAAAAGCGCAATTGTCTGCAGGGCCGCGGCGACGCGCGTCTGTCGCGCGCTGCATTCTAATGAGGGCGGGTTTTTGTCGCGCGACAGCGTGGGAGCGTCGCCCGATGATCGATATCGCGCGAGTGTGTACTCGCCCTTACGTTGAGCGTTACTCGCCGATTGGTTTTTGTTTCTGTTTGTATCTATTTGATTTCTAACACGTACAAATGTGCTACTATGTTGCTTGGCTGTCTACCGGAACGATTGACATAAGCGGTTTCCTACGTCCTTATTTGTAACTTGACTGATCCCGTTGTAAATATGATGGTCAGTCCCCGTTGAGACGTCAAATATATTAACCAGGCTTTTAAAATGATGTAAGTGACTCAAACTCAGTATTATGGTTGAAATATTTTGTTTTTTCCTAATTTGGAGATGAACTTTTACAGGGTCAAATCAAATTAGCCAGCGAAACTTCGCAGATATGATGGATGTTGATATCTTATATCGATAAAACACAAAAAAAAAACTTTTTCTAAACACAAGTAACTACTCAACCAGCGTCTGTTGACCCCGTAGACAGCTGTAATTACTTAAAATTAAGGGTAATTTTTTTTTTGTTTCTCTTCATTATGTACCCGTCACGTCTGCGAGTTTAGCTAGCTAATTTAATTTCATCCTGTATAAATAAAACAATATCAAAATCAGGCTAAAGTCACAACCCGTATAGTGACATCAACGAAAAATAATCATGATAATTTCTTAGCACGAGCCCATCCAAATTACCACCTCAACAGCATGAACAGAGATTACCCTCCTCGCATTTCAAGCGACTCAACGAAGCGTATAGTCTGACTGCGATTCTCCTAAGCGACAAGCAGGTTAACCGATCTAATTATGCAGACTAGTGTTTCGTAATCTCAACACGTTTCACTACACGCGATCCGAAACGATGCTGCAGCTCGATGATAAGGATTGTAGGTCTGAATACCGTTAGGACTTGAGATTAGTAGGATATATCCTAGTTCACAAGAGGGTTTTGTGTCCTGTTTGAACATATCAGTGCATACTTAGATATAGCAGTAAGTACAACACAACTTTCTTTTTAAGGTGTAGAAGTTATAGACAAATCGGATTGGAAAAAAATGATTTCTGTATCCAGGATACTTTCTGAGTCGCTGATTTTTTTATTAAAAACAGCGTAGTAATAAAGCAGCTGCCTCGATCAACATCTCCCATCTCTCGGCTCGCATTGTGAGGAGGTTCCCGTCACTGGAGCCCTAACCACCGGTAACTTAGACCTTGCTCCCGATACCGGCGCACTACTATTTTTTTATATTTTTAAACGTTTCCCTTATGTTTTTTTATACAAATATTTAAAAATGTATTAAATAAGTAAGAAGTAAATAAACTAAAAACAGCTGCTATAGCTAAGAGAAATAATAAAGTATCAAAGTAGATAGATACACAAATAAAGATGGATTTGGAATTAAGTTCATACTGAAAACTGATAAATGCGAAACTTGATGATTTTGGGAACAGAGAAATTATACCGTGTAATTAAAAACATAGCTCAAAGGCGATCCAGGAAAAAGAGCTAGTTGAACATAAATGCACAGCCCCACATAATACTCCATACAAATCACGTACACAAACATCCGGGCTCGCTACAAATCTGTAGGTCAAATATTTCTCCCGATACGGGGCTCGAACCCGGGACCTCAGCGTAAAAGGCACTGGCTTCGTCTGATCCATTTTGAGTTTAATTGTTTTAACACATACACTGCTGATTTCATTACTGTGTAGGAGTTATACGATTAGCTAAGACCTGAAATACGTACGAGAAATAGAAGCTCAGATATGGATAGATTCGTAGCAGGAAATGTAATAGATTAAGGATGGCAAGATTGCAATAGTTCCCAATTTTTTATGAGCCCGTTTTTGGATCCTCTAATAAACTCGGTTCAAGTGCTTGGGGATTGGCATAACAAAAGAGAGACCTACATATTATGTGGATCTTCTTATTAGCGTATCGATGGCAAAAAAAAAATGAAAAAAAAATGCCCAAAATTCATCAACGCGAATGCTGTTCGCTGACGCAGCCATTATGTCATCAATTTGTATGTGGATGATGATCTAGAATTCTAGATAAACCAAACTCTAATTTTAAACTGGCTGTTGAGAGGTGGCAAGGTTTTGAACGTCAAAAAAATAATACATAGAAAATAATACTAAGTTAACATTTCTAGTTTCTAAGCTGGTCCTTGTCCTTGCAAGCTCAAACACTTGACATCCAAGTGGCGTAGCAAACTCTCTCGGAACATAAAACCTACTCGAAGTATCACAACTTCACAAGACAAACCCTTCAATCTCAACATTTCGTGATACCAGAAAAAGCAATCGTAAAACATATTTCAAGTCAAACCAACCATAGAACAATCCACGCTTTTTGCGCTTATAAATTCTTTGGAAAATTTTCAATCGTCATTTTTTTTCTGCGTTTTTTTGCATTCCGTTTCGGAAATCCGCGCGTAGTGCCGCGTCGCGTTTTTTTTTTGTCGCGGCTACATACACGTGCGGCCGACGTCGATTGTCGCCTGCTTTTTGTCGTCTAATCAATTTTCGAACCATCGAGCTTGTAGGGAGCCGTGCACACTGGCTGATAGTCTATTTTTGATTTTGATGGTAGGATTTTTTACCTTGGATTTTTCTATGGTTTATACAGGCCTAAGCCAGGCGCTGTTTCGCGTACTATGTTTTTTGATAAAGTTTAACTAGTAGGTAGTTTGCAATGAAGGATTTCAGATTTCTCTAAATGCTGTTAAAATCTTGTGTAGGTAAGTAGGTAGAATTTTTAATTACGACGCCCTGAAAACTGAATGTCGACAGAACGAATCACAAGACGATACATTAACTTTCTTTGTTGAAATCAGTACAGGATTAGCAATTACATAATCATTATCAGTCTATAATGTTCCCACTGCTGGGAGAGAGGCCACCTCTAGAGAGAGGGAGTGGGCCGTAATCCACCACGCGGGCCCAGTGCGGGTTGATACGTTACATGTCTTCAAATTTTTGGTTCTAGGACATGCCGGTTTCCTCAAGACGACGACGCCGACGGTGAAATATTTTACACAAAGTACAGCGCCTGTCTTGGTTCGAACCCTCGATCTACACCTCATGTCGCGGCCGTTGCCACTGGGCCACGACTGCTCGCTTAGCAACTACGAAATCCATAAATTCTCCGTCACACCTCAACCACACCCAGTGGACAGTCCACGTTACAAGTAACAGCCCATTGTGGCTCCCACAATAGTGGCAGGATCCACTTACGCGCTTTTTGGACAACAACTTTATCCGAATCAATGGATCGTTAAGTTTCAAGAGTTTTCGGTAAAGGTACACAGCGCCGAGGTGCGAATTTTAACGGCTGGACTCTGGAGCAAAAAGAGCCATTGATTTACTAATTGCCCTTACTTTTAATTGGATTTTCTTCTGTGAAAGGTTTGGACGTGTATTGAGGATGCCGCAAAGAGTTCGTTTTGTGAATTTTAAAATGGTTCGGCGGATTTTGGTTCTTGAGTGAGTTTGATTTGAGAGCATCGATGTGTGGTGTTAGGGTTGAATATTTGATGATTGACACCTAATCGACTACTATATTTATAGGCTTAGGATTCTAGAGGGTTGAAGGGGAGGAGGTTGTGCAGGTCCGATAGGAATACGTTCCATTTGAAGTACAGCTGCATCCGCTTAGACTTGAAGCCAACCTCAACACAGTTGGGAAAAGATTATATAGATGATAAAGTTTCTTGAAAACAACTTTACAGTCACCTGTTGTGAACAAGTTCTATATTACTGAGGAAAAGAGAGCTCATTATCGAACCAATAGAATTACGGGTACCGATCTAAACGACAAAGACGATTACAAAGAACCGTATGTCAAAGTTCACTTTCTTGTCTGGCCAATAGTAATTGTCAGTGCCCACTCGAGGCCCTACTCAATGGAAAACTACCCACAGGCCTTGAAAATCAGTTAAGACATTCAACAATCCAAACTACCAGCAGGTACACCCTACAACCGGAGAATCTAATCCAAAAGCAATAAAAACTGAAGTACGGAAGTCATCTCGTATCGTGGATTGGTTCGCGTTAAATCGGAATAAGTATAGCATTACTTTGTCGGGGGCTATACGATGCTGTAAAACGCAAGTGTTTTCGCTACTGGAAGCGAGCTGCGCAAGAGTGCGAGTTACTTAATGGTTGGCCAGCTAGTAAATTGGAGGATTGAGAGGCATTCACAGATGTTACTGCTGTTTTGTCTAATCGTAATGGAGTTGGATTGGGGAACGCAGCATTATGCTTAGCGATGGAGGTGACGCATATTTACCCCAACTTGTTCCTATTGTGTTTGTGTATGTTTTTTTAAATTCTTTATGCGTCATATTTAATGTAAATAAATGAATTTTCTTTCTATATATCAGACGGTCTTTGTTAGACCTTCTGAATTGAATTCCGTGAGGATTTCATAAGTTTAGACTGGATGAAATAGTAATGAGTCAAAACAAACACCCGTTCTGTATTCAGCAAAAATCTGTTTATTTGGAACTGGGTTGAACCATTATTTTGAATGGTAATTTAAAATTCCTGAAGACGCAAAGGCAACAAAAGAAAGCTGGAACTGATCAGAGATCAGAAAACGTTCAAAATCTACTCGCAGTCTCATCTCAGCGACAAACAAACGTCAAAAACTTGTCAAAATTTAGGGAAATTAGAGGTTTTTTTTGACAGATTGAGACTGAGATCAGACTGTGAACGCTTTTAAAATTACGAGAATTGCCCCTCTGATCAATTCTCGTAATTTTAAGAACTTCACAATCACATTCTAAACTCAGGTCTCAATCTGTCAAAATTAACTCTAATTTCCCTACATTTTTGACAAATTTTTGACACTGATTGTCGCTGAGATGAGATTTCGACTACATATGTAAATTGTGAAATACGAGAACCTGTCCTTCAGGTCTATGAAGTTTGGCTGACTTATACGAATGGGTGATTTGAGTAAAGCATTTTGTAAAGTCAAGCAAAACACACGTTTTCGAAAATTATATTGGGATCATTGATTGCGGTAACGGGACATTTTGTAGACGGACCCTACATACTTAAGCAGTAAATCAAAATTGTAACAAGACCGCACCATACCTACCAATTACATCGAAATTGCATATAATTTAATGATTTCCCAAATATGCAAAATTATAAATTATTCAATTACAATTAAATGTTCAACGATGAATGTATTAAGAGTCCATACTTAAGTCATTTGCTTGATAAAATAAATAAGTACGTAATTTATCTTTTTTTGCTTTTATAGTAATTAAGTAAACCATTGCATTCTCAAATACGTGAACTGTCTTGTTACGTCACAAACCTGTCGCTGGACCACCATCGAAACTTCTCCATCAAAACAAAAGACCTTTTTCGCATTCCAAGGCCCTTGTTCCCAAGACATAAGGTTGACATTCCTTTGCACAATTTTTCAATCACTAAAGCGTTTTTTGTGAGGAAAATGTTTAAAATGGATGAGCATTTAATTCGATATTTTACTTGAAATTAAAATCGTATTAACGGTGCCGCAGAATTAAGACGTAAGTGAATTTTTTTGAGGTATGTAATTTGGTTGTCTCCTAGCGGCCGCTGACCTGAATACGGGTAATGACCGGTTAAAGTAGGCGAAGGTTGGAGACAGGCTGAAATGGACTCATAACGATGACACTTAGCAGACCAAATAAAGTGTACAGCTAAGCTTGAATAATAATCATAATGTCAGAATAGTCCAGCTCTAAGAATTCTAAGAATTGCAATTTAAGCCTAAAAGTAGTATCATATGGAATATTAAAGAGCCCCGAGCAGCTGCAACCATGTAAGTACCTATGGAGATGAGAGACATTATAGCAAAAATACTAAGTACGGAATTTGAAAATATTGTATACATTTTATCTCCTTGAATAAACCATAAATCAACCGATCACAAACCCATCTGAAATCTTTATAAACCAATTTCAAAATTCAAACGTAACGGACACTTGAATTAGCCAATAAGACGGCGCGCCAACATGTACATAAATCGCAGTGGCGCGCGCATCTTTTGTAATTATTCAAAATCTTCGAGGGCGACTGCTAAGGGCATATAAATCGGCCGTTAATAGTGTGGACATGGCACACAATACTACTGCATTGCCCTTACTATGAGCTAAACTTACGTGTAACGCGGTACACGAAAAAGTAAGGAGAATAATTGAAAAGTTATTAATTGTTTGTGTCTAAATTTATTTTTAGTTGATCGTGTTATTTTATTTCCTAAATAGCTGCGCCCCGCGGTTTCACCCGCATAAGTTTCGATCCCGTGGGAATACAGGGATTATATTGTATATCGGGATAAAAATTATCCTATGTGTTAATCCTGGTTATAAACTATCTGTGTTCTAAATTTTATCCAAATCCGTTCAGCAGTTTTTGCGGTAAAGAGTAAGAAACATACCTAAATCCATCCATCCAAACAAGCTTTCGCATTTATAATATCATAGTAGGATTTATGTTATAAGTATTTTGTACCTACCTTTTTTGTTCTCTTTTTTGTTTTAAGTGTTTATCAGTGGAAACTTGTAAATGGCCTTGAAATGCATATTGTTTAAGAACACTGTTTATATTAGCTGTAAGTTTGTCGAACAGGATAAAATAAAATAAATAGGTAAATAAAATAGATAGTTTTGGCTTATTGAAATAAGTAGTTAGTTGGGCATTGTCTTAAATATAAATAATAAATAAAACCAGCCTATTACTGTCCCACAGCCGGGCAAAGGCCTCTTCTCATACAGAGAAGGCATGACCCACGCTTGCTCAAGGCGTGTTGGACATAAACCATTTTAATATTTGGCTAAGAAACGTGGCAAATAACACAAGCAGTATAAAAACTCATTTATCTCATAATGATGACAAAGAACACAGGATTACAAAATCATAGACTATTTAAGGGTTCTAGAGGATAGGTTAAAGCTTAATCTATCTCCAAAGAACTTAAGCAACAACTAGAGAAATCTTAATGAAACTTTAATTATGCCATTCGATGAAGCCATTGCATCAGAATACGAATAAGAATGAACAGTAATGGATTATTTGCGGCGGCAATAAACATGGAACATGATTTTATAATAATTACGAAGACTACCTACCTACTACTGGTTTTTAAAGGCATCCCTTAAGAGATAAAACTACCAGGTGCGCCAAAATGTATGGATACTCGAATCAAGTTGCGTTTTGGACATTGGACATCGTAATAATGTGTGAGTAGTGACAGATTCTTGGCATCGCCTCTGGGTGCTAGCAACCTGTTTTATTGAAAAGGGAACCGCAAATTGTAGTAGTCACACTGTACAAACTTTCGCGCTGTCATAATAATTATGTATTTGCTGATATAGATGAAGTTTATTATGTGAAAGCTTGGTTTTTGATTACGGAGAAAAAAAGATGGATGATACTTTTTATTTTATTAAAACATTTATAATTTTAGCATACATTTAGCTAGCTACCCGAAATCCGTTTAGGTGCTTTACTGACACCAAACTAAAATCTCTAAAGACAGTGTAATTCGTTGCTATAAAGTCTATGATGTGATAATTTCTAAGTATGCAATAAATATTCCTCTTCCTATGAACCGTGGTACACCTTTATGGGTCCGTGCGACCAACTCAGTCGTAAATAGAGCAGTGTCACGCGCGCGTACAATGTACAAGCCACCCCGGGAGTCAAAACTAGCTGTTTGAATCAGTGCACTTACAAAAACGACACCTACACACATTGTAATTTCAACTTTATCCGTAAAACTTTTAAGTTGAAAATTGATCTTCAGATTTTGCATTTACTACGTTATGAAAAATGACATATCGAAACGTGTGTTGTTGACTTAAAATCGAGTGTGTGTTTGAAGTATTAAGGTTCAGTTTTCTTTGGTCATTTTAGTTGATATGATAGTACACAATTAAAAGGAGATATTTATGCAAAGCCAGCGGACTGGATGAGTCATTTTGTGTAAGAAATGGGATGCTTATGAAAACCTATCTATTGTTTTATTATGAACGAGATTAGCTTCGGTGGGCGATGTTGTTTTTGTAAATTAAGATGGTTGTATTTGCATCGCAGTTCCTTGAAATGGATAATATCTTTATTTGAAGCCGACTGCGGAATGTGCTGTGCTGGAATAATGGTAATTGAGATTAAGTACTTAATCGGAATTATGTCAATTTTGCTTATGAAGACAGTCGAATTTTAACTGCAGAAAAATTAGATGATTAATCTGCACTATAGGTACCAAATATCTTCAAAACACAAATCGCAGACGTCACCCGAAAAGCAGCCAAGGTTAAGTGGGACTGGGCTGGACACGTTTGTCCCATGTCGAACGAGTCATAGACGAAATCTACCACCGTGCGGGTCCCAGAAAAATTCCGGCGACATCGAGGCAGACCCAGGAGAAGATCGAAGACGGGACGAACTTGACGCCTACATACTGGAATGGTTCACAGTTCACACTAGCTGAAGACAGAGAGGAGTGGAAAGGAAAAAGCGCCTTTGCCCTACAGTGGGACAACATAGAGTAGAAATAAATAACAATTAATGCCAAATATATGGTGCTATACAAATTTTAGAATACAAATACCAAATTCCATACTAGGTACCATGCTAGACATATTATTATCAATGAATAATCGACGCTGCTACCCATTATCATAATCCCTTGTCCAAAAGTCAAAACTGACCTCACACGAGTCTAACATTACCTAGAGGAAGAATATGGGGAGGCTTATGTACCCTCAGCTGACGACCAATGCATTGGAACCTTTATAACTAGCTAATTAAGAGCTAGTTTATATAATTCACCAATTCCCTCAACAACTTTCCGCCTAAAGACGTTAATAAATTTACGAAACAGATAGGCGTCCCAACGTTCAACTTTATAGTTCCGAACGGATTTCCTAAAGTCCATATTTCAGCGAGGACCTCAACTATGACCACAGGACGGGGTCACAGCGCTCGTGATAGTTACCAAACAAATATACTACATAATAACGTCACATAGTACATAGTAGTAAGGAAATACAACCTTGAGGTAAGAAACACAGAGTATAATTTTGATTAATGTTAGAAAATCTAATAAAGTTACTCAAAAATGAGTTTTATTTTACAAGAACTAAGGTTGAATTTGGAATAAAGATCCATTCGAGAAAGGATGTTTCATCCAATAAATGAAAAGTAAAGGAGATCTCCGCAGGCGGCGCCGGGTCATACAGATAGTATCGGATGACCGAGAGGTCCTGAGGCGTCGTTTAATTGCGGGGTGCGGGTTCGATTCCCGGTTGAATCGGTGGGCGGTCGGTGGCAGGCTTTATAAATTGTCCACGCGGTAGCTACGCTGGGTGGCGAATGGTGCATGACCATGTATATGGTAAAGAATCGTAGCTAATACTCTCTATTTGTATTTGTGATTCGATTTGTAAGTTATCTTTAGTAGCAGAGTTCATTATCTTATTGAGTTACTGTCTGTAATAAAGCTTTATCTGAATAGAACCTACGAATAAAATGCAGCTCAGTTCTGCGGTACTTAATATAGCAAACTTGTATTACATCACTTTAACTCAATAAGCAAATTCCGATCGTCCACCTTTAAAAACTATTTAGTATTTTTTTATAGGAACCGAATCCGACTGCATGTCGAAAGCCTCTTCTGATACCTACCGAAAAATAAAGACCATAGGTCACGTTTGGTCTTCACATTTTTCTGATTTTAGCTTCTTCTCCTTAGCGTGTCGATGCCATCGTGGAGAAAGGATTAGCCAATCGGCGTGGAAACTCTGAACTGAAAACTGGAACAGATTGCCTAGGGTGCGCCGGACGTATAGTGGCTCAGTAGTTACGTCGCTCGGGGAGGCTTCTTTCTCAGCTTATAAGCCCAGGGTTCTTTCCTGTCAGCAGTATAGTATCATGTGCCCCATTGATTTGGATATCTTTTACGGCTTAATAGGTAATCGATTTATATTCATTTAATATTTATATTCATTTAATATTTATATCAGTTTTTAAACCTCCCACGAGGTGGACCATTGACCTGGTGAAGGCCGCGGGCATCCGATGGATGCGAGAAGCACAGAACCGGATGAAGTGGCGGTGCATGGGGGAGGTCTATGTTCAGCAGTGGTATTTCGGCTGAAATGATGATGATGATAAACCTGTCCTTGATAGCCAGGCTTAGAAGTACTTAGAACCTAAGATGAACCTGTGTTTGAATCACTCCCTGCGAGCCTCCATAACATTTCCCTCTGTTTAAGCTATTCAAAAAATCTCCTCAAAATTCCACTCTCATCTAAATCCATAATCACTAACAACATCAAACAATATTCATGCAACGCGGCGCGTCGGTACATACAAACGCGCGGCGCCTTTACTGCGCATCGCACGATCGCGCGGCCACGACCGCGATACTGAGATAGGCGCTTTCACCGGGTGCTGATAGCGTTGAGTATCGTAAGACCGAGAAATTAGGAGAGTGAAATACTTGTATAAGGTAGAATTTGGAAGGAGGCAAATTATAGGCAGACGACTCCATACATCATGCAGTAGGAGTCTAAAATGTAAAAAAAAAACAGCATTAAAAGATCTACCTTGAACACTGGCTAGTACTTAGGTTGATACGATATGAGAAAAAGTTGTAAGACGAGATTTGATATCAAAGGATAGAAACATCAGCGACACTGCAGCATGCTAATTTCCAAACCAAAACTGCAATCGTACAAAGATATGTACCATAACTTCTAAAATCTACTTATAATAGCTTTATCAGTTTTCCAGTACACATATTTGCAGGCTCGCATCTAAACATAGGTAAAAGTTGAAAGCTAAACAGGGAATGACAAACTCTTAAATTGATGGATTCATTTTGACATTATGTCGTTAGGATAAAGACACCATAAAAGAAACCATCTAATAATCGTAACACTAATGAAGTATCTAAAAATAATCAATATACACAAATGATAACAAAACATCACCCAAGTAAACATTCACAGACACCTGCACATATCCCACGCATATATCCAAAGGTAGTACAACTGAGAATAACCCTCAAAAGTTCAAGGTTCCAAAAAGCCCCGAAGGCTAAAATGAAACATAGTGACAGGTACCATGGTAGGTACATGAATAACCGAGGATGTGTGGCGGGAAGACGATGCGGATGTCAAATATTGACTCAAGATATTGTATGAACTGGCGCATGGCGGCGACTTGACTCAGTGATACAAGCGTCAATGGTGGAATGGTTTTTCTGTTACAGAAATGACTAATCACAAAACGTTACTAGTGAGAGTAGGATATTGCATAATGGAGACGAAAGTTATAATTGGTATTGTAAATCAAGCAAATATTAATCCAAAAAAATTACATCAAAGTGTTCATAGGAATTAAATAATCAGTCTTCAAAGCAAGAATGAACAGTCATCTTCTGGGTGCGCTCGTTCCATCATAGATCTCATCCATCGCTTTGCACCAGGCAAAATCGAAGGCAAGAACAGGCCCATCTTTACTAATGAAAAAGAAGGAGTTAACCAATAATGAATTGAAAATTCATAGCATCAATATCAATGGGTACGTGTTACTTACATGACAAAGAAATGGGAAGATAAAAAGCTCAAATATTAAAAACCAATTCTAGAACAGCTAAATAATGTGCAAAAGTTGTTACAAAAGATAATAAAGAATCGAAGGCCACCCTTTCTACGTTTATCTATGTTAATTAAACAGATTCAATTAGTTTACAAGACCGGGAATGCAATGCAGAAAGATAAGCAACTGATAGGGTAATTATCACATCTGCATAAAAAGGAGTAAAAAGTCGATTTATATATTCTTGGACATTCAAAGTTCGTTGGTTTTAGTTCTCAGTTATATCAAGTATAGTATAGTTATCGTAGTAGCAGATTGATTCAGCCATCATCTCCTTGTCCTTGTCCCTTGTTACTTGGGGTCGGAACAACACGTTTTTTTTCTTCCATTCTATTATTCATTAGAAAGGTTCATTAGAAAACTAGCGTCGGACAACATCTGAATGAACCTTTATGTTTGCAACACTATTATTGTTTGAAACAGTATTTTTATTTTGTATTTTGTGTTTCACGAACTGTGTCCAAATAAATTTTATTTTCATAATATATATTTTTTCTTTCTTTCTATTCCTTTCGTCACGCTATCATTCGGTGCCCTTCTCTTTCATATCATTTCTCACACAGTTCATCTACATTAATTTGGTCTTCCTCTCCCACTCCATCCATCTAAATGTATATTCATCACTCTTTTAGTCGCATGCGTTTCAGATTGACCCAGAGAACAAATCTAAAAAAGGCTTTGGAAGTCGAAAAGCCGGTCTAGACGTCATACTCAGACGCAGGTGTTTACCTACTAAAATCAGAATCTATCATAATTATACAATCACCGTCTGGAATATTTCGCAGAAAGCGATAAAGCCACCCATTGTATATTTTTTTGTGTTATATGTAAATAAATAATCTATATAATCAGCCGTTATGTCGTATCCCATCATCATCTGTCTAGACTTTTCCTACGTATGTTGGGGTCGGTTTCCAGTCTAATTGTTATGTATTTTCTGGTGTACAATAAAGTATAATATATAAATAAAACCATCTAATCACTTGTTTTTTCGTTTCTATTAAACAACATAATTACACAAAATAAAGCTAAAACTTAACTAAACTAAAATCAAGTAATCAACGCCGCTTATACAATAAATTGACATAATTAAATTCAAATCTAAAGATAACATAATTGATTTCATTCATTTAATTTGAAACCCACCGCTAGCTTAATTGGTTACATTTGATTCTTTCCGCTTCGATTCCAAGGTCTTAATAACCGAAAATTTACATACGTTTTAATAAAGTAAATCTAATTTCGTACGTAACTAACTAACAATTGCGTTGATTTTGCCTTCATAATCGTTATCATTCACAGACCAACTTCACCCACTGCTGAGCCTAGGCATCTCTTTTCTTATGCCAATCGCCAGCCTCATCCACGTTTTGCCCACGACGACAACAATGTCGTCTGCCCGTCTCGCCGTCGGACGACCGACATCGCGTCTTCCAGTCCTTGGAAGCCACTCTGTCACAGCCTTACTCCACCTGTCATTACATACATTGTCTTTCCAGAAACAATACAAACATCATGTGATGATCTTATTGCTTCTATAACCATCATCTTCCTGGCCATACCCTAATTTATATGGAATCGAGGCAACATGCCGTCGATTCTATACAAATCTCACCGTAAAAACTTAGATGAAGTCACCTAATTTTTCACTGGCAGATTTTAACAGAGTCGACCGGCTAATCTGCTCCATCCCATACCACATCTCATCATATCAACGGTCATCTCAGTATTCACCCCTTTCTAGCCGTATCACCTTTCACACAATCCATCTCAGTATCATTTCTTTGGTCATCATCTACGAGTATTCTTTTAGCCATCCACTTAACGTAAAAAGTCATACAAGATCAAAGTTCGCAAAACGCAAATCGCATAATCCCAAAAACAAACAAACTCGCTCCTCCCGCAGAAAGTAGCAACTGCAAAATCCGATGCGATATTTAACGCTTTGCGATACATAATTATTATGACAGGACAATGCTGTGGCGACGACAAGACAGCTGTTTACATCCTGTAACGAATACTGTGCAGTGCGGGACAAACTGTGATAGCATCGAGCATGAGCGTTTTGTATCGTATTAATCTGGTTTGTTATTGTGAGCCGGCCGTTTTGATGTTTTTCTTGTGTTTTAGTTGTAATAGATGTAAATGTGAGGTGAATGCTGTAGCTTTTTCTTGTTGCGGCCTTTTTACCTTTGTGATTAGGGTGTTGGATAGTGCGAGTTCACTTACTTTAGAATAAATGAATGCAAATTAGCTTGAGCGATGATGTCCATGAAGTAACTCATACTAGCAGTAGAACATGTCAAAATACTCAATGTTCCAATAAGAGAATTAGAAAGTAGATCATTGCGTATCTCGCAAAAAGGTTGAACAGCACACATTACCTAAAATAAAACGTTACAATTGTTTATACAAAGCCACACGCCGGAAATAAAACACACTCAAAACAGGAAAAAAATTAAACAACCTAACTGCAAAACAAATTCAAATCTCCGAGCAGGTTTCCGACATTGTTAATAACACAAAGTGAGGTGTGGGAGGAGTGTAGGTGTGTCACGCGAAAAGGTCCCAAGTTTAAATTGCTGTTTTTGTGATAAATCAAAAGTCTGCCTCCTGACCCCGACTGCGCCGCTTGTTTTCTTGTTTGACCATCAAATTGCTTATTTACATAACGATGAATCAGATGAATTGAGATTTTACCGACTTCGCTTTCGATTTTTGGGTAATTAGCCGTTTTTAGCTTGTTCTACTTATATTTGGGAGGTTTTTGGGATCGTTACTTCCGTATAAAAAAAAAACTATTTTTTTTTGGGTTTTCGCACTTAGGTAAATGATGAATCAAAAGCGAAAGTATAAAACATTCCACTTTATAATTGCTCTGTTTTAAATTGTAAAAAATGCAGAAAAAAAAACATCTTACAACCGCAACTACACAACCACTTAGAACTCAAACCGCCGCAAGTCACAAGTCACAATACACAACAAAGTCCATTCAGTTTGCCCCAATCCATCTTCCCGTTCATATTAACTAATTCATGTCTGATATTTATACGTTGCTATGGCAACAAAGGGTAACCCAGATAAGGGCCTGCAGTGGCTTAATAAATAACGTCATATTAGAGTCGGTTACAACCACAGCGTGGGCGGGACTCGACTCAAGGTTTTTACTTAGTTTTTTAGTGCTGTTTTATCTAGGTTACGTGTATGTAGATTTCATGACTTAGAATATTTGAGAATTATTTATGGGTAGCCATAAATCTTGAATGATGAAATTTAAGACAAAAGCTGATTTAAATTGTTGTTTGTTCTGCTATAAAGGTGAATGACTTATTCAGATGTCATTAAGTTTATGTGAGCGTTGATTTTTACAGCTTTTCGACGGCAACATTTTGTTTATTTTGGCTGTTTTTTTTTCTCTCTTTTTATATCTAATCCACTTCGTATTATCCCATTAATCCATATTAAAACTACAACTACATTAATAAAACACGCAGGTATTTAACTGAATAAAAAATTAACAATACCACTCGATAACAATCAGCAACGCCCTCGTGAAACTCCTGCGCGTTCAACAATGTCTGTTGAACGAGGTAACATTAATTTTACGTACGATATCATCTAATGAGGATTGTAAGTGTCGGGTTAAAGACCACGAGAGAGCAAGGTTAGTGACAGGTGACCATACAGCCTCCCATCTTCTTCCTTCTCTCTCTTATTATGCGTCATAAACAGCACCCTAATTACGTAACACACCGAATCATTTTGAAGGATATTGCTTATCCATTGCTTCATAAGTTCGAAAAATTTGTCTGCTCAACATCGTAAATTAACGCAATGGATTTTGTTGAACTGTCAAAATGGAAGCCTTTGCTCCTGATAGTGTGCTACGCAATTATCCTGCTGGACTAGACTACCTCGTTAGTCCAGTGGGTCGTAAACGGGTTGACAAAGTGTAAATGGATTTCCCAGTAGTATTTTTTGATACCCGGATTTGTTCCCGGTTAATGCCTCGCTCCATATTACATGGGACTACCCCTACAAGAAATACTGGCGTAATGTTATGTTTTCCCGGAATTCTGAATCTTGCACGCCTAATCGTTTTTAGGGGCTACATTTGACTTAGAAATTGCCACGGGATGTTACCCAGTAACTGGGTTGTGGAGGTCCGATAGGCAGTTGCTCTATATAAAACACTGGGTATTCAGGTATATCCGGTAAGACTGGAAGGCGACCCAGCATAGTTGGTAAAAGGCTAGGCAGACTTTTGATTTGATTTAGAGATCGACTTCTAATCATTTAATACGTCATTCCGACCTTTGACCTTTCACATCCAAATCGATCATAATCACGTCAAAAAATACTAGTAGCCATCTTACATTAATTTCTCCATTGATACACTATCTAATGAGCATAGTAAACACGCAATTGTTCCTCCATACAATATTTTACATTGTTCGCGTGTCCATACATTTGTCAATCTTGATAGAACAGATCAGACCGGCTTAACATTTGAAGATTTATAGTCCGACTGAACTTTAGTGAGTGGAAGTCGTTTGAGTTAGAGACTTATAGTGTCATTGTTAGTTGTGCAATATTCATAAATTGAATTTTTTGCTTTGAATTGGTATAGGTCACTTTTTTTTCCGTTCCCATGGAGGATTTCAGAGGCTACTGCGGGTTTTGAAACAGGGTTGCGGGGATCTTCAATTCTATGAATTAGACTATTAATAATTATAGTCTACAGAGGCTGTAAGGAGCAATGAAATGGACCCTGGCCAATAACCACGCTAATCTATTTAAAGGACAAATTGATTGATTTTTGCATTGCTATCCCTTTATCCGAGTACATACAAATCAATAACACCATTGTATTCGAGTTGATTGGCGTACAATAGGAGAGGCATATGCCCATGAGTAGACTGCTATAGGCTGATGATGAAAATCACTGTAAAGTAGATGAGCTATTCATCATTTACGTATCCGTATAATGCCATCATTTGCAACCATGGTGAATAATCAGCCAATAATGTTCCCACTGCTGGTATTCAGCTGGGCTTCCTTTCTATGAGAGGAAGCAGGCCGTCATATACCATGCGGGCCCAGTGCAGGTGATTGTAGTTTAGTTTCCAAGAGATACCTGCTTTGTTGTTGATGGTCATTTAGGCTAACTTTACTTAAAATATTTCATGGAAGCTCACAAGTCATCCTGCCGTTGTTAATTACCACTAGCAGGTACAAAAAATTACAGTCGTCATGCTATTTACACAAGAAGAACATACATACAAGTAGGTACAATACTACTGAAAACTAAGTGAAGTACAAACATTAGTGGCGATTGGCTGTTACCCAGTTATCACTAATTAAGCGGAGAGTACTAAACGCCACGCGGTGGGCGGGGCATGGGAACCAAGAGCCACCAACCCAGCTTTACGCTGCTTAGTAACTACTGGGGCTGTAAGTTGGGAAAGACCAGCGGTGGCAGTGAAGCGAAGGTTGGAAATGCGATAAGCTGAAGGCGTGAAGAAAGTCATGTGTATAACACGATAGTTGTTTAATCGAACTTCTCGTATAGGTTCTACATTGAGTAGTTTCCGAGTAGTAATACCTACATAGTTCTCCCGAAGATCTTACTGCTAAATGAGGCATGGTCATAAAATATAACGTTTACCAGATACTTGTGCGATATCAAACACCTTCGCACCTCGCAAACAAAGCCGCAGTAATATAAAGGACGCAATGAGATTTCTAGTATGCTTTAAAAACTATCCAATCTTAGCATGAAGTGCTCCAAAAATAAATGTTCCTAATGTTACGATTAATAATCTAACTTTAGGAGACTGATTACTTATCTTATTACAGAGTAATAAGCTTACGATTTCCTATAATTTATAAAATTTTACCAGCACACAAGAGTAACCTTTCCCCAATCCGAGATTCAACCCTCTATCTCTCCTTCCTTGCGCCCACGCTACCGCGTTATACGCTAATTGTAAGTTAAACCAACTTAAGTGGCAAACGAGAAGTAATTGTTTTACACGGTAAGCCTGTTTGAGCTTTAAGACGATTGTTTTTAGTATTAGCGCCTGTAATTCTCTTTTTTCTGGTGTTAATATTACTGGGAACGTAATTGGTAGGAGGGAAGTAAAGTCATGCTCACTGCGAAAAAGTAACTAAAAGAAACAGTTTAAGGTAAATTGTTGGTATAGAGCAAAAAGGTTCTAAGTGACATAAGAATATTAAGTGATTATGTGCCTTAATATTGAGTTAAGAAGGGTATTATGTAAATTCAAGCTATAGGGTGGCCAATTCAAATGTATACGTAATGTATACGTTGGTCCTGGCTGTCATTCTTGGATCTTTGACAGTCGTTACGGGTCGTCAGAAGTCCGAAATTCTGACAGACAGTCTTACCAAGGGTTCGTATTAACCAGTAACTGGGTTGTGGAGGTCAGATAGGCAGTCGATTCATGTAAAATACTGGTATTCAGCTGCATCCTGTTAGACTTGAAGCCGACCCCAACATAGTTGGGAAAAGGCTAGGCAGACGATGATGATGAATTCGAATGTGTACAACTATTTTTGCCACCATTTTTTTTATATATTGGTTTTTAATAAAATTAATCTCAATTTAAAGTGCATATATATACCTTTGAAATGGCCACCCTATATTACCCTTCTAAGATAAAGAAATGTTGAAACGAATAGGAAATTATAATTCGTTTTCTCTAAACACAAAACAATTCACTATTTTAAACAAAAATAAACAGGAAATATCCTATTAAATTGTGTCCAGTAACATTTCAGCATCGTCGTTAAACAAAACAGATAAAAAATAGAATGGAAAACCATTTTCTTAGCAACCCGTCCTCAGACATTATTCCCCTTGTTAGGAAAACTTGTTCCGTAATTCCTTTGTAGCGGTGGCGGTTACAAAAACTCAGTTCCGCTTCCCTGCAAATAATAAAAATGTATTTTTGTACAGTTTGCCGTGGGTCGGCACGTGCCGGCTAGCGGGTCAAAGTGTCAGCTAGTTTGTGTCGGTGCGGTCAAAGTTGAAGTTACACGTGTATTTTAAATGCCATTTTTGCAAAACTCGTTAGGAACGAGAGTAGGTATATAAAGGAGAAACTGTTTCTAAACGGCTATGGACTTTGACAGGTTCTTTTACTCTGGATTGAAAATTATAAAAAGCTTTATTAAAAACTGTTTTTCCCGGAAAAGCTCTATTTATTGGAAGGGAGTTCTTAACGGAGCTTACGGAAGGAGTAAACTGGGGGAAATCGTCACGTAACGAAAAACCGTTATGCCCCCTCAATGAGACCTTTTATTACATATAATATAGAGAGTTAGAAAAAGAGAGAGAGAAAGACAGTTTTCATGGTTTCCGAGGGTGCTGCAGCCGATAGTGAGGTCAAAATGAAAATCCAAGTTGGCGACTGCAAATATTTTCATATTTTCGCAGCCGCCATCTTGGATTTTCAATCTTCGTTCCTGCCGGGGATCCCCCGACCCCACACATTTTTATCTTTCCTTTCGTATCAAGTCTTCACTGAAATACTAGTTTTATACAATATATATACCTATAATATATGCCACATACCCACAGAACCTCATACAGCACATATGTCCTTATAAGCAACAAAAATAAGAAATCTAGAACACAATACATGTCCTCAAAAACAAAAGATTACAACAAAAGGAGTAAACTCGCGCGATTTGCGCAACCTTTTGCGTAAAGAGCGTAATGTTAAAATTAACGCGGAGTGACGTACCCTTGACCGGCGACCGGTGAATCATACGCGCAAGCGCAGGTATGACAAAAGAACCACTAATAAATATGGCGATAATGTTCCCAAAAATAAATAGCCCATTTCATCAGAAGTTTTCTTCTTTCCTATCGGCACGCAGGCACGCTACAAGGTGAGAATGGCTGATGCCGTGGCAAAGATTATAAGCTAATCAGCAAGATTTAGTAAGTTATTATTACTATTATGTTATTTTGCTTTCTTTAATTTTGTTTTGTTTCATTTTAGATTTTACTTATATTTTATTGTTTAAATTCAATTTTATTTTGGTACATACCTACATCACTTTTACCTTTTAATAATTTGACATTGAAAAGCAAGGTCGTCTAGCACACGTTTACTTAAAAGGAGGTCCCTATGTAAGATTTACTGTAAAAGTTATACAAGTTTCTGCAATAAACCTTTTATTTATTTATTACTAGCTGCGCCCCGCGGTTTCACCCGCATAAGTTTCGATCCCGTGGGAATGTCGGGATAAAAAGTATCCTATATGTTAATCCTGGTTATAAACTATCTGTGTGCTAAATTTCGTCAAAATCTGTTCAGTAGTTTTTGCGTGAAAGAGTAACAAACATCCATACATCCATACATACAAACTTTCGCATTTATAATATTAGTAGGATTTATAAGATTGTACCGGAACTGACAGCCCAGGATGAGCTAGATGTCCACTTAGGTATCACCACTTATGGAGGCTATTTAATAATGGACCCCTAGAACTTACCCATTATTACCGCATTTAACTAACTTCTATTCACCTCCTCACATACAACAGACATGAGTAATAACTAAAATACTTACATTCATACATAAACTCACGCTCTCTTCCCATGGGGTTAGGCAGAAACTATAGAACGCCACAATCCTATTACCGGAAATATCTATAAGATCACACTACTTCTGCGGGCGTTGCAGAACAAATATTTGACGGCACGGTTGGCGCAGTGGTTAAGCGATTGACTGCTGCGCTGCGTGTCGCGGGTTCGATTCCCGCACGAAACAAATATTTGTATGACCTACAATTAGTCGTTCCGGGTCTGGCTGTTTGTGTATGTGAGTTTATATGTCTGTAAACGAACCCACGACACAGGAGAAATGCCTAGTGTGGGGCAAAGTTTAAAAAAAAAAAAAAACTGTGACAAGGCATAATTATTGGATCACGGATTAAAATATGACAATATTTGTGACGCATTTTTGCCACATTCGAAGGACAAGATTTCACAACAGTTGGCGACATTCTCTTGTTATTGTCGACGTCTACAGTCTTCATGCTTGAGCTATTTGAGTTTTGAACCAATCAGACCTTCTGATGTTTTTGTATCTCGTGCCACCGACAATTCGCTGCGCAAGGGCAAGATGCAGCGTCCACTGATAAACTTTTAATACAAGAAATTAAGCTTATTTGGTCGCGAGATTTATTCGTTAATTAATTGATTAAGACTCCGTTTGTTACTTCTGCTTAATCAGTAATCAGTCAGATTATTATCTTACTACTTAATGTCTGATTGAGTGAGTTAATTATGATACTGATGGCTAGTTAAGTCATTAATACTTTGGAAAATTAACTCGTAGGAAAGTATAGTGTTGGTAATCTGATAGTGGTTTTTTTCTAGTTGCTGTTGATATTGAAAGTGCAGGATAAGTTTTTTAACTGCCTTGTGTTCTCAATTATCGGTGGCCAAGCAACAGAGCAATATATCGATACCATCACGTCTGCGGAGTTTCGCTAGCTATTTTAATTTGACTTTACTTTCATAAAGTAAGGTTCAATTTTGTAAAGCTTTTAGGTATATTTTCTGTTGAGAAAAGCTTTCATCATAATTAACTAGTAATCTGCTAAAAGCTTTAGTTGAGAAAAGGCTTCCTTATATCCGCTACTTACAGGAAAAGATACTACAAGTTTTTAAAGAAAATAAAACGTGTGCATTTGGGGGATCTCCGTCAGGAACTAAGTTTCTTACGCGATACTCGCACGCACACACACTCGAATATAATAGAAACAGACACCCAGAGAGAGAGAAAGTGTGAATTTAATACACGTTTTTAATACCGAGCCATCTATTATAAGTTTTTAGAAGCTCTCATAAAGTTTTCGTCATCTTGGATTTTCATTTTCATCTCACTATCGGCTTTAGCACCCTCAAAAACCATGAAAACGACACCCATAACGAAAAATTTTAAAGTTTTCGCAGCCGCCATGTCGGATTTTCATTGATCTCACTTATTGCCTTCAGCACCCTCGAAAACTATGAAAACTACATCAAAGTCACACGAACATGATTTATTTGAAACTTTTACGTAACTTTATTGCTATGAATCATTAATTTCAAGTTACACGAGTAACTTCAGGCCTGACCTCAAGTTTAACCGTAGTGACGTAAAACAAAGATACATTAAGTCCACTTAACTCCTACGCATCACGACTTACCTTTGTTAAATAATTTTAGACCACAACATAAGGGTATGAATACGTCCTGTAGACTATTAAGAAATCTTAGGTGGCTTCTTCGAGTGACGTTAAGTGCAACTTAAGTTTATACGCAGTAGCCTTCTATGAGCTTAGTAACAAAGTTCTGCGATCACCAAGCCGTTATCTAAGCTAGGTGATTATCAAGTTAGAAACGGCTTGGGGTAATTGCTAAGGGTAGTGCTGGTCATTTTATCTGCCTGCAAAGCCTATAGTTTACATATATGGGAGATAAATGATCTTTGACATATTTTTTTAATATTTTACCACCGTTTAGGTAAACACTCTAACGGCCAGTTTTTCGAACGGAAATTATCGCAAAATTAATGTCACAAATTGTTAAGCGCACGTAAACAGCTGCGATGAGATGTTGTTAAAACATTCATTCAATAGCAGCAATTCGAGGAACTTGCCCTTGGAGTACCATAAGCGAAAATACCTACCTACCTACTTATACCATTTTTTCAACGCCACGTTTCTTAGATAATCTATTCAGAACACAAGTAGTTGCTGCGGCGTTGGGAAGACGACGGCTATTATTGCTACCTGTAGTTCCTACATCCACACACGGAATATGTACTTTCTTAACGCGCTCTATAACCTCCATACTCTACACCAGTAACATTATACATCGACTAACTCCAACTGGGCCCAGAGCCACAGAATCAAAGGTCAAACTGTGTCCGTTTGATACTCACTTATCTAACGTAGGAGCATGTTCGCCTTCGGTTAGCTTTTGTCACACAATACGAGTGACGTCACCAGTAAATTATCGTCGTAGATGCAAGATGGAGGATGTAGGTCGTGGAGTGAGGTTTGGCATTATATTGTGTGAGGGGCCAGATGTTTTGGACATTTTGAGGTTCTTTATGGAGCCTCACATTGCAATCGTTGCGTAAAATTAGCAGAATATTTATTTATTTATTAAGATTCTGGCATTTTTATGAATAGATTACCCTATCGAATAACAAATAAATCATTTATGCGAGTGGCAGGATTCTCCTTTTTACAAGCTTTTATTTAACTTGCACTGTTCGTATGAATGTTTGTAAGTTGTCCGTCAAAATTTTTTTAGATTGGTCTTGGCACCTACTTGCCTATATCTACAAATGTATCATAGGTAATCGCGTAAAACAACAGAGATGTGTTAATACATACATGTTTTCAGAACGCGTTTCAAAAAGCTGGACTGTCTTCATGTTTTGAAAATTAAGCCCAAACAGGCTGAACAAATTAATGCTAGACTGATTATTTTAAGCTTGAAGTTGTTATAAGAACTTCATCAATAGTCAACTAGACTAGTTAAATTCATTCTAGTGTTATTTATTTTAGAAGTATGCATGTTATTGAGTGATTTTTTATTTCTCTTTTACTCTTACACACGCTGTCTACATCTCTTTATCTACACTGTCATATCGCAAGTATGCTGGAAGAGATTTCATTAGAAATAAGCATCACTTTTGTACCTACTTTTTACCTTCTTTTTTTCTTGTCGGTTTATATATGTGTACAATTATACATATATGGTTAAATAATAAATAAATAAGTTAATAACTTACACCGTTGAGCAAAAACTGTCCTTTACTTTAACAATAGTTCTCCATCTAACTACTAAACCCACA
Organism: Apamea crenata; assembly: GCA_949629185.1. Lineage (NCBI taxonomy): Eukaryota > Metazoa > Arthropoda > Insecta > Lepidoptera > Noctuidae > Apamea > Apamea crenata. Next base: position 16,711,929 of record OX451365.1, on the reverse strand, counting down.
AAGTATGTCACCGCCTGCAGTCATCCAGTAGCACCACATCTCACAGATTGCAACAGCAGATAATACTTTAACATCGTTAGCATTACCATTAACTCATCGCAGGCCACAGGAAGTCAGTCATCAGATAGACTTTATTTATAATCAATACTGGCTATTAAAATAGTGGTTTAGCAGCTAGAGTATCAGTAACCTTTTAGAACATTATCACTTTCATTGGACTTAACAGGAAAGGTACCCAACTGTCCAGCTCCGGTTTGATTTATTTTGATATAATTATGTTAGAGAGTAGTCTAAAATAACAGACACATATTTTTTTTAGCTACCCAATCTCAACCTATTGGGAGAAATTCTCCTCCAAAGTACTGAAAAGTGACTAAATCCTCTAACTTCTGTAGAGAGTTTTGTTCAAGGAAACTGCTAGTTAATTACTGGTTTGATTATATGTTTGAGAACATGAAAAAATAATGAGCACGAGTTTTGTTATATCGGCTCAAACTCATATTTCCTAAAAAAACACCCTTCAAAGTTTTATATTTCTCATCGTTGAAGATAAACTTTGGTTATTTTATTAGTGTTTTTTTTAATCTCTTTTCTCAAAATAAAAACAATATACATACATTTGGCAGTTTTGATTTTGAAAGTTATTCTCTTATAATATAATATATAATAGACCATATAAATGCCAAGAAAAGTGTTGTAGCTAGGTACGAATAAGAGAAAGACTAAAGAAAATTTGGAACGTGTGAAAGATTAAATACATCTAGCTAGGAAGGAAGTGAAGGCTTTAGAAATTTTGATCGAATTTGAAAAAAAAAACGATTATGCGAGTCGAGTTATGCGAACATAAATCTATGGATCAACTGATTTTTTTTTCACGATTTCAGGGTTGGTGCCGTAGTAAAAGTTGTTCATAATGATGAGTACAATGTACAATCCCCTTTTAAGGATTAAAACGATCAAAATTTAATGGTGTTGATGTGGTGAAGAACATTCACGGCTATTGCGCCGACCAAATAAATTGGGATATGGGCTGCAGAAGATGCGAACCGATGTAACCACAGAACCGGTCGAAGTTGTGGTGCTTGGGGGAGCCCTATGTCCAGATGTGGACATTTTTTGGCTGGAATGATAATGATGATAGGTAGCAGAATTAGTCCTAATTATGGCCCAGCCCCAGGTGTGACTTTATGTATAAGTAATCATGAATCATTATTACAATAAAATAAAAACTTAGTAGGTACCTACCTATTTCTAATATTATACTAATTCAAACCTAAGCTAACAAGCTTAGTTGACCAATGCTCCTGGTATAAATATGATTCCACCACATAGTTTACGGGTTAAGATTTGAACTTGCGACCTTTTGATGGCAAGTCAATGGCGTCGCCGATGGGCTATTATCGCCATACATCTTTCAATCTTACGATAGCGATACCGTGGGAGTAATCTATCTTTAACTCTGAAGATTATCACAGCTGAGCATGAGATAAACAAACGAACTATACTTGTTCACCTTCATATTATAAAGAGATGAATTGCAAGAAAAGTATTCCGGCTGATCAAACGGAAAATATACTTGTCCTTGATCATCATCAGTCTGTCTTCACGGATTTTCAATGACCGATGGGGAATATTGCCAGCATTATGGTAAGTCACTTAGATCAAGTTTACAGGGTTACCATGGATTCAGTACATGATTTGGGGGTTCAGAATCATATATCACATTTCATATGCGTTGAAATTTTTCTTCGGTAATCTACTTATCTATATAAATAAAAATGAATCACCGAAATGAATGTACGCGCATAACTTCCGATCCACTGCACCAAATTGGATAATTCTTTTTTTGTGTTTGTTATTGTCAGGACAAGGTTTGTATAATAGAAGAAAATTAAAAGAAGAAAAAAATATGGCGGTACGACGTTCAGGGGGTCAGCTAGTTTAAAATAATTTTGTTGTTTCATACATTTTGCCCGCGTAGGTATTGCATTTTCCTATGAAACGTAGACTTTTTTTTGATAACCGACGAAACATTTCCACACTAGGGGGTCCAGAATGTATGCTGGTGGGCATGCTTCAAGTTTGCGCGTCGAGGTCCTTGCCACCCTGTATAGACACACAGAAAGGTGTAGCAGTCCATCCTCTTGGCCTATCTTAACATAAAAATGCGCCCTAACCGATAATCTCACAGTAAATATTTATAATAATAATAATAATATCCCTGGACATTTCACACAGCCCCATTTGTCCCAAGCTAAGCAACCTAATGCTTGTGTTATGGTAACAAGATGGCTGATAAACTACTTATATACAATTTTTTTTTTGTAAATACATACATATTATAGATAGTAAAACACCCAGACTCGGAACAAATACATGTAGGTCACACAAATATTTGTTCCGTGCGGGAATCGAACCCGCGACACGCAGCGCAGCAGTCAATTGCTTAACCACTGCGCCAACCGTGCCGTCATCACCGTCACTATTCTATTTAAAAAAAACATATAACTATTCTCTTAAGATGACGTGTCACCGAAATTGACACTTTTCACCCTGAAATATCAACCTAGAACCGAACCTTGACAACATCTCACACAATAGAAACCTTGCCACAGACAAACAGACGTGCTAATAACGCGGGACACTTGGATCTCTACCGGGAACCCGCTGACTCAGCGTGATGTTTATATACCCGTCACGTACATAGATGTTTTGTTTCGTCATTGTACATTTTGTTTTTATCTCAATTGATGACTGTATTTGGTGGTGGTTTTGTTAAAGGATACAGTTAGGTTTGTTAAGCTTAACATATGGTACGTTTTTAATTAGTAAAGAAAGCTACGTTTGACTTGGTTGTACAACTCAAAGGAAAAATTGAGTAGGAAAATCTATGTCCACACTAGGTAGGAAATATTGTTTTAATTGTTTTGACTTGTAATTTGTGTTTTTGGAATTGTATTTTTGAATTTAAATTGTATTTTATTGTATTTAATTTAATTTAATTAATTTTTATGTTGCTTCTTTTGTGTTGTCACTGCTATCTTATTGTTAGTATTTTTTTATGTGTTGTGTATTTTTGAGATTATGTGTATTTTATTGTATGTAAGTATGTTTCGTTCTAAGTTCTGTAAGTGTAGTTTAGTTTGGGATCGACATAAGAATGAATGACACCACGATATGACAATTATTATTGACACATACACCCGATGCGCGTAAACCCGTCCGAAAAATATAATTAATCGGGTGCAAGGTTCATTCCGAAGTTTCGAACTATTGTCAGACGTGCCAACATCTTCGTTGATGGACTTAGAGAATAGGCCACCAGGATGAAAAGTTCTACCCAACCACAAGAGTCAGTTCTCACTTTGCCTCTGTCTCGTCCCATTTACATGATACAAGTTTCTGGCCTGTGGCATATACTACAGTACAAGCATTTTTTGCACCAATTTTAGTATATGACTTGCATCTTCCTGCACCGGAGAAGCCAGGTGGGTCGCTGCAGGTACAACTTAGTCAAATGGGGCCTACGACGAGCCACAGCGCGACTAGAGCCACACCACAAACGATGCCTCATCTCTTGTCGTACCCTCTGTGCAAAAACACCTGAACGAAGACCTTTGCGAAACCAACGCTAACGCTATCGAAGTGGCCGAATTCTGGTCGAAGTTTGTATCAAATTAGTAAAAAGGAATCATCTATACGACGAAGAAGAAGCACCATTTAGGCTGTGCAACTTTTATTGCTGCTACAACATAATTATGATACGCCACAGGCAAAATCGCGCAGTGTAAATCAAGCTTTATGTGGAGTTCAAACCCTTTAAATACCCTAATTTACATACATAATAACATAAAAATTACCAACATGAAAATTAAAGCTAGCCGCACGCCCCTAGGCGCGAGATGTATGTTAATAAATTCCATTAACCTACTGCTGAAGTTATATAAGGATGAGTGCGACCCGCGCACCGCGGTATAAATCTGAGGACTTTCACTCACTGACAGCTCAGTTTATTAACTGAAGCCCGCCACAGTGTAAAAATATCGGTGTATTAAAAGTAAACTCTCGCGTGGGGTGATGCTTCTATCTTGTATCGAGTTCTAAAGTTTGCGGGATGGAAAAGTTCTTCATACGGGTTCCTCTTGGTAATAATGTACCTACATACTTGCTATGAATGTGTTTTCTATAGGATTACGGGAAAGTTCTTCGTCATCAATGCAGGGTGGCAGGGACATCGCCGCACAAACTGTAACCATGAATTCAGCACATGATTCTAGACCCCCTAGAGTTGAAATTTTGCGTCGGTTATGATAAAAATAATGTGCTGTTTAGAAAAGTGCAATACTTATGCGCTCAAAATGTATGGCACAGCATTTTTTTTTTTAATAACCGGCATGAAGTTTTAACGCAGGGGGGTTCAGAATCATGTAAATAATCCTTGGTAACAGGTTGCGTCTCGATGTCCCTGCCACCCTGTATGATTATTGCGTATTCAGGTATTTTCAGAATGGCTGGGAAGAATTTCTATTTAGTAGATATTTAGATGTCGACTGACCCAATTGCATAAAGTATGACCAATGTGAATAAAGCGTAGAGAAGTTGTATCTCATCTCATAAAAAATAACGATCTATTTTTTCTTCGTAGTTAACCCTATAATTTAATTAAAATATAGCTTATTTGTCATCTCTATTCGTAAATGTCATACTGTAAAACCTACTCTGTGGTCATACAAATAACTTTGAATTTCGGAAGTAACACTGATTCTGGTCGCTCTCCCGAATTGAATCGATAAGATTATTGTATATCGACGCTACACTAGCGACGTCCGACAACTTTTCCTTCCATTATGCTGGTACTCGATAAACTCTGAGGCAAGGCAGTCAATTTGGAAAGTAAAACGAAAAAAAAAAACAAAAACAGACTTTGTACATTGAGAGTTTATTTAAGGATTGCAGCTACAATAACTTAGAGAATGCCAACGTGGCCACCTACTGGGCTCAAACTATATAAAACATCAATGAAGAGTACCATCGACAGGACAAGAAGAAGAAGGAGAACCTAGGCATTGCTGAAAGCGATTGTCTTTCAGGAGTAGGTAATCTACTATTCAAACTTGTTTCAAAGTAATTATTTCAAATTAAACAAATATCAAATTTATTTTCATGGTAATTAAGTTGATTTCAGAATGACTAGCACTATTGAAAAGGTTATAAAAATGTTTGCCTAAACTGAACTTTATTGTGTAGGATTTAAATACGAACTTTATTGTGTAGGATTTAAATATGAACTCTATTGTGTAGGATTTAAAGTTATTTTCCATAAACTCATATTTTTTTACATTTTTGGCAAATAAATCGCGAATGCAGTTAAGCCATGAGCCGGATGCGAAATGACGATTCCCGAGAACATTACCAATTAGGAAAAGAAAATCAGATTATCATTTCCTTGGATTCCTTATTCATTCCTGTCGTATTTGCTTTCCCTATAGCGGCAGATAAGTATGAAAGTCAACACAAACAGAAAAAAAAACATGACAACAACATGCACACAGCACCGTTTCTTCATCACTTTTATTCAATGAAGCAAAAACATACATACGAAACGTGTCACGATTACCATTTTTGTTTCTCAAAACATTCGTTCATTGTTCGACTAACTAAAAACTGCATCGTATCTTAAATATCGCACAAAAACCATACAGTTTGTTGTACATCAAAATTAATAGTAACGAAGTAGGGACGTGACCGTAAATTACTATTAGCGAGGGCTAAGCGTGAGTCGGACTTTTCTAAGGGTAAGTAAGGGTTAGCGCCAAGTTTTTGTAAAGGGACAACTGCTTCATCATCTGACTAGCTTTTTCCAACCATGTTGGGGTTGGTTTCTGCCCCCTGACAGACTGGGAAAAGGGTAGGAGGGCGAAAAAGGGTTGGGGTCGGTTTCCAGTCTAACCGGTTGCAGCTGAATATGCAGCAGTATTTTACATGAAGCGACTCTATCTGAACTCCACAACCAAGTCACTGGGTAACACCACACCCCTTGGTAAGAGTGGTTGTGCCCTTCGGCCCGTAACAACTGTCAAAAATCCACGAATGACACCCGGGACCCAACAGCTCAACCTACCTTCCATCCACAATCGGTCTCGGCTAGCGTACCTTAACCTGTTCGATCAACCGTGCGGCTGTTATTGTTTAGCTACAAGTCCTTGCAAAGATAAATGCGTTTACAGGTCTTTTATTTTTTTTCGTAGTGCTACTTTTGGAAGCCAGATCGTATCCAAACGACAAATTGATCTGTTCCAGGCTCCTTTTACAGTGTGGTGGCTATACGAACGACAATAACTTCAATACTACAAACTTCAATTGCATGCTAGGTTAGTGGAAGACGTATTAATCAACCGTACCAAGTTGTTAACGCAGAAGCATTGAAAGGTTTTTACTTTATAATCCATGTGATCATCTTTTTTCATTTCATACGAACACCAGGACTCGTATGATACAAAACAAAGTATGCGGTCATCTTGGATTTTCATTTTAACCTCGCTATTGGCTTTAGCACCCTCAAAACCCATGATAAAGACAGCCATGACGAAAAATTTTAAAGGTTTCGCAGCCGCCATCTTGGATTTTCATTTTGACCTCATAGCGGTTTTCTGTTACGTGCCGAATTCTATTAGTTTACTTCTACCAAAAGCCACGTTAAAGAACTTCGTTTTAAAAAGAGGCAAAGATTTATGTCGTAATTATTGAGGTCGTCGATTTTCTTCATAATCCTCTGTCTTTCCTCTTTGGTACAGAACATCCTCATCCACAAGGGCCCCTAAAAATCCACAACCAACAGCTGGCCATTACAAAAATTTATTATGATCATCACATACATCACTGATCACAACTCATTGTCGGCTAGTTGCGCTAAGTATGTGCGCATGATTGAAACACTTCATTATTAAAGCGCAGAACAGGTGCACAGTGTGCGCATAAGCAAGTATATCCATGTTGCTAGTTGGCGCATTGTCTGCAAATTGGTAGAGCGTTAAGTTAATCTCATTGGGTATGTGAAGGGAGGTACTAAATACTAGTTGTATTGTACATACACTGTGTTATGGACGTTATGATAATCACTGTCGCTAACCAAGATTGAGTTAACGCGGTGAGAGAATGATAAGCAGGATCAATGTGGAATGCAATGGCCTTTTTACTTCTTAGTTTTCTTCTTTATCTCAATAGTGTGCGTAACCTCAATGCTCAGTGGTAACTTAGGTGGCAGGCTTACAATGACATGGTCGTTGTGGACTGGTTGATTTTATCTTTGATACAATCATAAAATGCTGTAGTAGCAGTTGGCAGATATGAAAGAAACTTGCAATCCGAAAAGCTGTTCTGTAAACACATCGATCCGTCTATAAGTAGATAAAATAAGAAGTTCAAAAAACCATTGCATTGCATAAGCACTAAAACCCAAAAATAGAAAAGACTTTCAAAAACCAGGAGTCCTAAACATTTTTCTAGAATAATATTCACGTCATTTACATAATAGGGTTTATTTACAAACGCTGCTTAAAGTTAAGAGATGTTCAAACGTCAAAAAAAGTGGTTAAGCAGACGTTAATCATTACTTAACGTTTATAAATAACCTCCGATATTTATGACTCATGCAAAACAAACTACGAAATCTATGTCCATCTCTCAACACACCATAAACAAGATAGTAATCTATCTCCAAGTTCTAAGCACTAACCTACTAACCTAACTTGAATGGTATATCAGTTACAACCCATCTGGTACCAACGTGTTGCGTGCATCATTATTAACACACGCGATACCAATACCAAAGCAATACGGTTCAAGGTAGGGGACCATGTCACACACAGAATTAATTACCTGACGTGGGATTCGACATGCCTACTGTTGTCAACAGCCTGTGGCTCTAGTAGATTGGCGATGTGTTGACAATCTGTCACGATGTTCGATAATTTTTTGACAGCAACTGTCAGCGATTATTGTCAGGTTTAAATACGATGTGGAGAAGATACGATCTACACGATATGAACAATTTTATTTTATTAAAAGGTGTTGTAAGAATGTAATACATAGCATTATGCACTTATATAAAGCAATGTATAAATGTAATTGGTATAGAAATTACGCTTCAACTCATCATCAAAATGTCTGAAATAATCATGAAGCATTGTGTACAGAAGAAATAAGCATTAAAGCTCCTCTCCTCGTTACCAAATAAATATTTAACTAAGTAACATTTGAATCCAAAATGGAGAATTTACATCATCACGACACATTGAATTCAAATTTTATTTTCCCGAAATGTTGACGACACCTGCCTTCTTTTAGGCCTTTCTCGCATCTAATCCGATTAAATTAAGAAAAAAATCCAAGTTTGAATAAATATTCATAGTGCAATAACCGTTAAAATAATTTAACGATAAAGGAGTACGTCATGGTTAAAAGCTCCTGCGATTGGCATTGTTTCGAGAAAGAGAAAAACTTCCGTAATTATTTTAATTTCGATAATGTACTCTGTTGATTGAGCATAACAATGCGGCAATTGTTTTAAGTAGATTTCTTTTTATTTTTGCGAATTCAAGTATGATGATGCATCTCAGGAGCAATAACTGCTTTTGGTATTGTTGACACAAAAAATCGCAAATAAATGGCATCTGTCCTACTGTGACATAGCAGTCTTGAAACTACGGGGGCATTCTTTAGAACAATACCAAACGAAAAAAACAATTAAAATGATAAATATCTCTTACAGAAATGAGCAAGAATTCTCGCAAACATCCCACGTACCGTTCTATATATCGCTGGTGTAAAAACATTTCATACTGCGTTTACTTCAGAAACCGAGAAAAATGCGAACCTCGTTAGACTTAGACATCCCCATTCTCCTGCAAACTGTCTAATTGATCCCCGGCCAGCAAGCCTTCGGATCTCACACCGTCCACGCGGATAAATTAAAGCCAGAAGATTAACGAAACTACGAGGGCATTCTTTAGAATTTAGAACAATAACAAACAAAAAAAAAAAAACAATTAAAATTATAAATATCACTTGCAGAAATGACCGAGAATTCTCGCAAACCTCCCACGTACCGTTCTAGATATTGCTGGTGTAAAAACATTTCATACTGCGTTTACTTCAGAAACCGAGAAAAATGCGAACCTCGTTAGACTTAGACATTCCCATTCTCCTGCAAACTGTCTAATTGATCCCCGGCCAGCAAGCCTTCGGATCTCACACCGGCCTCGCGGATAAATTAAAGCCAGAAGTTTAACGAAAGGCTCCCCGCGGACTCATGAATTGTTAATACAATTTTAATTAAACTTCATAAAATTAACATTGAGTCCTCGCAAAAAGCCGGCACTCACAGCCGCCAAACTCGATTTGACGAATCATTTTTTTATTCACCAATGCGATATAATTAAATGTCTTCCAGACTCAAAGCGAATAAAATTTACATAGAGTTGATTAGATTTCATTACGTGGACTATTACGTGAAACAAGATAGGCAGACGAATGAATGCAAATTTCTTTATTGAAATAAAGATATTCAGTTTTAAATGCTGCCTGTTTCCATTTCGAAAGTCGGTAGCCCGTGTGCATTGGACGTAGGGAATTGTGTCACCTGTCAAAACTTAATACCGATAGCTCGAATTGGCATGGCAGCGCAATTCTCTTTTTACTGGACTTTTAAAAACTAAACAGTCGATGACAGTTTGAAGTTTGCACGAATACTCCTCCCGCAAGATGTCAACTGCATGTAGTAAATTGTTATCGATGAAAAACCGTAGTAAGAACATCCAGTAATTTATTTATATTGTTTTTGTTTTCTTTGTTTGTTTTTTTGCTGATTTGAAGAGCGTTTTATACTTGCGTGGTCATAAAAAGGCTTTGGACAACAACGTGTCTTTAAACTTGATGTGTAATGCGAGTTTTCTTACAATGCTTCGGAATTTTTATTCATTCATATACGAATTACATAATTTCTGGCGTTTCTTATGTCTTATTTCGAAATTTTCTTAGTTATTAAAAAAAACTGCTGTTCCATACATTTGACCGCATGCGCACGCGCGCATTTGTATTTAACAGCAGTTTTTTTATGATAACCGACGAAAAATTGTTACGTCTACATCTAGAATCATGTACTGAATCCATGGCTACAGTTTGCTCTTCGATATCACTGTCACCCTGTACAGTGGATAAAAAAATAATCTGGCCCTCACATACGTAGGTTAACTGAAGATCAATGGATGACAGAGTCCATGTACAGAGAAGTATATTTTCGTGCCAACATGACTAAGTACTTCATAAACAAAACACGCTCAGGATACAGTCACACATCTCGCTAGTGAAAGTATCAAGATCATTCAAGATGGACACTCCGTACTTTGACCTGTCAATGTAAATGTTTAAAATAATGATCGCTGATTGTAATGCAATCGGACACGGCTCAGATTTGCGCGGATCCATGCGGGGTTGCCAACATTTTATAAAGATTTAACTCTTACATAAAACGAGATTAAATTATACGCTTTTTTGCAGAGATAATCCTCTTACGTAAAGAAAAAGTTATGCTGTTTTCTCTTGTAAAGGTATGCTCATATTACGTCTGGTTGTTGAAACTAAAACATCTATTTATTAGCAACTTGCAAAGCAGTAAATACCTACCTAATTAGTTCATTGTGGTGTCTGTAATTAAAAGGTTATCTACTTGTTACTTTTGCTACACAATTCTCGTATAAATCGTATTACTGACTTTAAAAATATATATTCAGTTAATGTCTATTCTTTTCCGATAAGAGTGAAAGACGACAGGCAGTATTTTTCTTTTTTTTTTTAACAAAAATGTGAAAAATGTTGAGCGCCCCTAAGCCGATGATATATCTCTAAAATCTGGATCGTCATCAAGATTCTGAGAAACAGATCGCAACCCGATGAAGCAAGGCCTGAATGCCTACCTAGCGGTATTTGATGCACGTGCCGACAGCATACACACATAATATTGTTATAGAAGTATGAAAGAGGATTACGTAGGACCAACACTTTTGTTCAGTGAAACAGAACAGATTCCTCAATTTTTCACAAAAGCACCTACTGGTTCTTTAGTCTACTCAGCATCACCAAAAGGTTGACTGGTAGAAAATGCCTAAGGCATTACTCCGCCTCCGTACATTTCTGTGCTTAAATTTTTAAATAAATAAATAAACACAATAAGAGGGAAGTTTCTGGCCTTGCCTGGAAATAGCTTTCAAGTAAAGCTGCGTCTAGTGCCTAAATAAAGTACTAATTCCTCCTTGATATAAACTGAAAAAGAAAACGTATTCTAATCAGCCAAATCTCAAGCTTTTTAGGTAACGAACGAAAATAAAAGCGTTTTCTTGAGAAACGATTTCCTTTCTCTTGTTCAACAATAATGTTTTTGGCTAGGGAAAAACAAGGAGTTTGCTATATTTTCAAAATACTATGAGTGCTATCGAATTTAGGTCAGTATGGAAATACAAGTATATACCTAGTTGGAATTATCATAAAAGAAATTTTTGGCCATGGTTTTTTCAAAACGTCTAGCAAGCCTTCGCGCGCCGGTCAAAGAGGTCACAGTAGTATATTTTCATATCAATATTAATCACGGACACAGAAGGCCGCGGGCGTCCACCATAATTGATTTTTAATGCACCAGCCGAATTGGCCAGTATATCCCACGGTTTAATTGAAGCACCATCAACCGTTGGGCGGTCAGTCATAAATATGAACTCTACGTAAATAATATGGAGTCTGTGGCGTGTGTTGCTGCGAAAAACATGAAGATACTTTCACGTAAAATCATCACCCTAGAATATTCAGGGCCAGTAGTCGTCGTATGGTCTGATGAATATTATGACTATCATTTATACAGAAATTCTGTCAAAAAGGTTTCTATAAATTACTTTGGCGACAAAAAGGCTTGAGATTAAGCTACTCCTATGTACCCCGAAGCGACAAAATAATATTATAATGTAACTAAGTGTTTTAGAATTATAATTGAGATTGTATTTTAATTTAAGTTAAAACAGGCAACACTTAGGCTGGTAACACTTTCGGAACGTAGACCAATAAAAAAAAACCGGGAGGGAAACCGTGGAGGGCAAAAACGTGTGCCCTCCACGGACGCTAATCCAAAGTATTCTGCTATTGCATAATATTTGTTACTAACAAAATATGGACAAAAATACCTAGTCTAAAATAAAAGATTTTTATTAGTGAAAACCCTCAGTTTATATTCAGAAGGTAGGACAACCCTGTACAAAAAAAAAACCTATACTCAAATCCTGCAATCCCCTTCAAACAACGTTATTAAAACTGAAACTGTCACAGCAAACTCGTACCTACCTAATCCCATTTCTGCACACAATGGTTCCAATCCCAATTTTCCAAACATCACTCACTATTTGGGCATAGACAAAAAATAACAGCCTGCACTCCAATCCATCAATTTTGGGTCAATATGCAATTTTCCGTTGTACATGTAATCCAATCTACAACTGGCTGAAACAAAATCGTTTCGGATGGAAATGGATTAAACTTCAGGTTACATTTGCACTTCAGGCTTTACAACGACAAATTGAAATAGCAGATACTACGTTACGACTATGATAAAACTACAATTTGGGCTTAAGAACTTAACTTATCTGCTGTTAGAAGCTGTCATAATCTGGCTGAAGCTGGCATCTACCAGTTCGTTTAATAGGTGCTGGATTTTCATCCTAGCACCGATAAGTAACTCTATATGATTATATAGTATTATCAGACTATAATGTTCTCACTGCTGGGAGCCAGACCTCCTCTCGGTGAGTTCAACACGCGTGGCCAGTACGGGTTGGTAGATGACACATGTCTTAAAATTTTGAGTTCTAGGACATGCCGGTTTCCCCACGATGTTTTCCTTCACCGTTTTGAGAGCAGTGACGATAAAATAAGTTATACAAAGTGCCTGCTTGGTTGCGAACCCACGACCGACAACTCGTAAGTCTCCAGTGGAATTACTCTGTTATTGTTACCACTGGGCCACCACTGGTCGCCCTGGGCCACCACTGTTATAATATGATTATAATACTGGTTAAATGAAAATAGGTTTACTGCCTAAAACTAGTAGAATAAGCGAAGTCTCTAAATAAGGAGCAACACAGCAAACACTCTTTTTTGAGCTTCACCGCATTCGCGTAAAATCTTAAAGAGCTTTTTCACAACCATTTGCAATTTGCACTCTCCTAATCTTCCGCCTTGGAATCTAAACCTCCTATATCCGATCTAACGAGTGAAATACCACAAACTGGATGTGTAATACCTAAACGCAACTATGTTTACCCAGATTCTAGTGTAAGATCCAAACGGACATCCTCAAAGCACCCCGTTGAACTCTTTTAAACGACGCCGCTCAAAAAACCTTATACAAACATGTGTTTGCTATTTTGCTATTCAAATATGGCCCTTATTTACTAGGTGATAGGATTGAAGGGTGGTGAGCTAGTGTTTGATGTTGTGGCGGAAGCGGTGCGGCCTCGCGTTGGTTGTGTGGTACAAGTCATGAGAGAACAAATGAGGCTTTGATGAAGTAGGCTGTGTCTTATTATTTAAGGGAAAACCTGTTTCTTAAGATTTGTAATCTAGTTTGTTAGTAGTAAGAAACAAAGAGGGGATGCCTATCTTTGAAAACTCATCTCCAATACGAAAGGAGGGTAACTTTTTCTTGATGGTTGAAAGCTCAAAAGCTCAAGACAAACTTGAATGAAAGTGGGACAATTATTATCGAAAACTACATGGAAACTATTGGTAACCGTGAAAATATTTTAAAAATATTTTACATGCTTCAGATCAATTTTTGTTGCTTCTCAATCACACATTGCTATGTATTACTTTTCTGATACAAAATCACATCCATCTCAACCCAATCTTCTACAACTTAGGCCTAACATTTTATAGAGCGGCGCACGCGCCGACAAGGAAGTGACGTCACGGCGCGCCCCGTCCGCCGCGTCGCGTTATCTCGGTCGCGCGTGCCCCATTTATCGATATCTTTCCGCCAAGGGGTCACTGGACATTCGTACATATCAACTTAAGTACGTGACTGTCTTTTAACGTTGCGTAAAAGATTTTGAGATGTGATGCAAGATTTTTTTCGGTGTTGCAATTTTTTCAGCACCTTTTATGTTTTTGGATGGAATACGGACACTTGTAATACCTACCAGAGGCATCGCAGAAGCGTTGCGATCCCAGAGATAAAGCTGAAATGTTTCGTGTGTCTGTTCCTACAGCCCTGACCCCTGCTTAGCGACAGAAATTGGGTAAGGTTAAACGTTTGTATTTCTGTAACATTGTTCTAAATACCCTATAGTTTAAAAAGTTGGGGGACAATATGCGTCCAATCCACGCAAAACGACCATCGATATGCGAGACAGAGCCCCAGCGGTGGTTTCCAGCAAAAACGTTTCGAATCAAGGATATTGCAGGGGCTTTCAAAGATTAATCCTTGAAGAAAGATTATGAGCAGGGTCTGCATTTGCGAACTACATTTTATTATTACGAATTGTTTATCTTATAGCCCTTGTAGGCCATAGGGAAACATTGTTCTTGCAGTGTTGATCTCTGACCCAGCACGTTACACATTAAAGTGCTAACGGCTCTTACGAACTTATTTTGTGTATCAAAGTGAATTTAAAGTATGTCTGAGATGAATGCCATAAAATAAAAGATGTGAAAATTCAGATATCCTACCGACCTGCCACGATGAAAATTTAAGGATATCGAATATAATTTTCTGGACTTGGTAAAAATTTTCTTGATAAAAATTTTCAATTATTTATTAAATACTTTCATCATCTCATTTGCCTAGCCTTTTCCCAACTAAGTCGGCTTCCAGTCTAACCGGATGCAACTGAATACCAGTATTTCACATGGACCGACTGCCTATCTGACCTCCATAACCCATTAACTGGATAATTACAGTACGATACCCCTTGGTAAGACTGGTTGTCAAACTTTCGGGCTTCTGACGACCCGTAACGACTGGCAGAGATCCACGAATGACAGCCGGGACCACGGCTAGTTTATAAGCTATTTATTAAATAGTTTATAAAACACAATTCCAATAACCAACAGGAAATTGCGTCGCCCGCGTTGGTGGATGATTGACAGAATTTCGAAAGACACTCAATATAAAACGTGACAGTTTTGTCCCTTTCTCCAAAAACCTCAATCAGAGCAAAGCTTTCATTATGTTTAATTTATAATTAATTCAGTTGGTATAATATAAAAGTACTACCTAATTGAAAACTTTTGCTTTTGCAACTAAACTTCATGTAACAACACTATCAGCGGTCGTTGACCCCAAAATAAATAACTAAATAATCATCAAATAATTTTAGGTTTTGTTTTTGTCATGTTTAGATATAGATTCCCATCACCTCTGCTGAGTTACATAACTATGTTATGACGTGCATAATTAGCCTATAATGTTCCTACTGCCACAGGCCTCGCTGTAAGAGGGAGTGGGCTGTCAATAATCCACCACGCGGGCCCAGTGCGGGTTGGCAGATGTCACATATCTCCGAATTTCTGGTTCTATTTCCATGCCGGTTTCCTCACGATGTTTTCCTTCACCGTTTTGAGAGCAGTCGCGAGAAATGAAATTACTCACACAAGTAAAGTGCCTGCTTTGGTTTGAACCCACGACCAACCACTCTTTAAGTTGCGCTGGGCCACCACTGCTCCCAGTGCTGACTCTGTCTCGCATAGGGTCGTAGCATTATGCTGAGCGATGACCGCTTTGGGTGGATGTGACGCAAATTTCCCCACAACTTTTTCTTTTTTGTGTTTGTGTTCTTTCTCTGCGTCATGTTTACCGCAAATAAACGTATTTTCTTACTTTCTTTTATCTGCTGGGCTACCACTGCTCTCCTAGTCGTTCAATTAGGTACAATATCGAAAGAACCTTTAAAGTGTTTCGTACTGACTACTGTACAGTCACGAGCAAAAGTATGTATACACTCGGCTTTATTCAAAAGCGATTCACTCCTTCATTTTTTAATGAAATTGTGTGTTGTTACGAACATAGCATTTCCGAACCCGTAGGTTTATGTAATGTGTCGCATTTCAACGTTGCATTCGTTATTTCACGAAAAAATCGCAATTGAAAGTTACCAAGTGTTGACATATTGTGCTCATGACTGTACATAATAAACGCAGTCTACTGGCGGTTTCCTTGTAAGCTCACTTCGCCACCTGTCTTCGATTGAGCGATAACTGAACGGGTCTGGTAGCCTGTCAATCTGTTCCTATTCAATGGTTATTAATATCAATATTGATATAACTGGACTGGTTTCGTTTTCTGACGCTGATTGGGGGATGCAAGGGGAAGATTCTGATCTGGAACTTGGTGATTATGATGACGTAGCTGATAAACGGGTAGGAGGCCATTGGACTGTGGAGGCGGATGTTGGAGACAATAATTACCTATAAATAAAGGAAAACATGAATCAAAGGATCTTGAAAATCTTGGTGATTTTAGGAATCAGAGAATTAAGTATGATACTGCTCATAGTCACTATTAGCTGTGCCCGCGACTTGTTCGCGTGCAAGTCGAAAAACAAGTAGGATTTCATGGGTTTTAAATTTTTTGGGCGAAACCCTAATTCTTTTTCTAAAATAAAAGTAGCCAAAGTACTCCTTATGACATCAGCTATCTGCCGGTCTCAAAGCCCCGTCAAAATCAAAATCGATCCAGCCGTTTCGGAGATTAACCGAAACAAACAGCGACAAACAAAAAAAATTAAAAATTGTTTTTTTGTTATAAATGCATACTTCCATATGCATTTAGTTAAAAAGACTTAAGTTAGTTCAGTTAATTTTTACATTACAAACAGAAACTTCAATTTTATTTATTTGCTTATATGACCAGTATCATAATTCCATTTGTCGAAAAAATAAGTAAATGATGGAGATATCGATTGTGTTATATTGTGTGTGTGTTTTATTAAAGCTCTTGTCCTTAAAAAGATTCCCAAGTTATCGCGTAATGATAGTATCTAATGCTTAAACAAATATTTCCACGTAAAATTCAGTCGACATAAAGCTGATAATAAAACAATTTACCGCGAAACAGAAAAGATCTTTAACGCAATTCAAACGCCACATATTTGTACCAATAAATCACATTTGGACACTAAGATTTGAGCCTAGATATCCAAACATTGCAAATAGATTTCCTAAGAAGAAAGAGATACACGTATCTGATACTAATGCGAAGAAAAGAGACAAAAACAATTTTATCCTATCTGTTTAAATCAATAGGCTTCAACGTGATAACCAAAATGTTTAAGCGTTTTAATCGACGCCAATGAATTTTTAACCTACCATTTTAGGTTATAAGGTGAATATTTGCTTGTCAGAATAAAGTGCTAAGTGAAATCTAAGTATGATATCGGTGAGCTAAGTAATAAACAGTGCTAATGTTAATACGCATGCGCGTAGATCTAAAAGATACGGTCTCAACGGCGCCTAGGGCATAAAGCCGGGTGTGCACTTACCACTTTATTTTGCCAGTATAATAATAAGTTTGAATTTTTATGTTGTCAGTTTGATATGGATACGAAGCAGCTGAGAAATATATTGCGATTGTTTATGCTTTTAGTTTTCTGAACTTATTAACCTAATTAGCATGAGTGTGTAGCATGATGGTGTTTACTGATAACGACAACAAAGTATGTTAGCAGACTTACTTTACTATTTTTGAATAACTATTTGAGACATTACCATTTGTGGATCATGTAACTAATATCCATTTACATAACGCAGAATATTCACAGAATTCGTTCTGCATCATAATATTAGGGATGAAAACATGATCATCATTCTCTTGCCCTTATCCGAATTCATTTGCGGTCGGCGCAACATGTCTCTTTCATCCATACTTCTCTATTAGTCGCCATCAAGGATGAAAACTTAATAACAACATAACCTACATAAACTTGAATTAATTCTATCAAACTTCCGTGTCACCGGTGTCACCTTCCGTGTTGCCAACACAACCACTTAAGTCACTTCATCAACATAACACTCCAGTGTACCTTCCGCCCAACATTTAAAATCTTAATTTATGACTATAAACTAAGATAATAGTTTCAGATAACCGTCTGTTTGTTTCTACTGAACTACTGCAATTATAACTTGTATACGAAGATCATTATTAAGATGTTCACGGCTTTGTTTGAGCAGTTCACAAGTTAGATTATTGAGATAAGAGGTGTTGGTAAAGTTCGTTACAAGTTCGATAAGGTCGGATGTTTGACTTTGTATAGCAATATTCGATTATAATTGAGATATTAAGTGGGATTATTGAGCTGAACGCAGTTTAAGAAAATGTTTAGGTAAATCAATAGATATATAATAGAGATAGAGAGGTAGACCTCATTTTTAACCGGATTCAAAAAAGGAGGGGTTCTTGTTATTATACATATGCAGAAACCCTTGAAAGCTTCGAAGTCAAAGTTCTTAAAACATAACTAATTTGATCTATCAAAAGCCACACCTCTAGTAATATAACAAAATTATATCCTAAATTAACTAAAACTATTTACAAACTAAAATATAGCGTCGAAAAATTCATCCGCTAACAAATCTAGTAATAGAAATTGAAGTTATAGAAATAATAAATAAGCTGGTCTACAACGGTTGACAATCAAATCATCATCATCTGCCTAGCCTGTCCCCAACTATGTTGGGGTTGGCTTCCACCGGATGCAGCCGAATATCAGTATTTTACATGAAGCGACTGCGTATCTGACCTTCACAACTCAGTTACTGGATAACACATACCCTTTGGTAAGACTGGTTCACAGACTTTCAGGCTTCTGACTACCCGCAACGACTGTCAACGATCTATGAATGACAGCCGAGACAAGCAGCTGACAAACAAAGCTCGAGAAAAAAACCACAAAACACAACGATAATGCTAAACTAAGCCAAAATTTAACCCTCGTTGACATAAAGCATGAACGTTACTTCAATATCAAGGATAAAATCTAACCAATAGCATAAATGAAGCAGACCCTAGATAGAGGAAAGTCAAATAAACTGTTAATATGCGAAACGTTCTTACAACAGTGATAAGTAATGTAAAATGACAAGAACGACAAGATCGGAGTAACGAGGCTACCAATGCCAGGGTTCACAGTGAATTCATTAGGATTTGTCACGTTAACACAGATACATATTTTAATAACTAAGTTACTCTCGTAACCTTCAGCTTTCCTGATGCTAAAATATTAATATTGCTCCTTGGAGCACCAGTAGCCCGTAGTAACGGCCCCAACTTACGAGTGGGTCGTCGGTCCCAGACAGGCACTTTACTTTGTAATTTATGTCATCACCACTGCTCTCAAAACGGTGAAGGAAAACTTCGTGAGGAAATCGGCATCTCCTAGAACCAGAAATTGGAATACATGTGACGTTTACAAATGCGCGCGGCGTGGTGGATTACAACCCACTCGATGAGAGGAAGCCCGTGTCCTAGCACTGGGAAACATTATGGGGTGATTATGATTGCTCCTTGATGATCAAAGAGGATATTTGAAAATAAGATGATATGGTAGAGGTAGGAAAGGATATTGACATATTTGACAGTAACCTTCCGGTTGACTAAAAGTTGGAGATCAAAGAAAATCTGATTAAAAAACAGTAAGCCACAAAAGAACAATAAGTCCAAAGACAATTAGTCCACGGAGAAGATAATAATACATCTAATAATGTGATTCATCAACGCTTTGACTCTAACTAGTCCGAACTAAGGTGTTGCTTAATTAAAGAACTGTACACTAGATGAATGATAAGAATTGTGAAGACCTCTAAGCAACATTATGACAATAACAAGACCACCGCTAGAAAACCCGACCCGTAGGTTTTCTTCACGAAAAAACCTCTAACGGAGAACAACATACGCAGTACATCTTCTCACGCACACACGCGCACACCACATGTGTCGAAAACATGCACTCCTGCGCAACACCTTGCGAAAAATCACCGCGGCCATACTGTAAAATGAATTCTATACATAAAACGATAATACTGCGAAAATTTCGTTCCAATAATTACTTGGTATCGTCACTTATAGGGATATTTAGTCACATGTGATCACCGTATTTGGTATGTTGTTTTTATCTTGTGTCTGTCCTTTTCTGTTTCATGTGGACGATGTATGTCTGTCTCTGTCTGATGACGTCACTGAACGGTAGTTGCGAGTGGTACTGCGGGATCTTCGAGACACCTCCGAGGCAAGCGTGATCGGTCCAAAGGGTTTGTATAAAATAAGTTCACGTTTACTTTTGACTACGCAGGACGGCAGGATTTAATTCTAGGCTTCTGTCCATGATATTTATGTGATTATGTGGCGTTGAATGGCGATCGAGAGGTCGTGGGGTCAGGAGTAGGTACCCTATTGTGATGAAACCACTCCTTGATAATAAACATCGTTGGTTTACTTTGTTTAAGGGGTTATGTTTTAGTATTGGTAATCCTGGATCCTAAGTTGTAAGCATTATTTACTGGTCATTGAGAAACTCTTTATTGCTCTTTATACCAGCGCTGCGGCTTTGTCTTGCATAGGGTCTTAGCATTATGCTGGCCGTTTTGCGTGGATGTGATACATATTTTCCGCCAACTTGTTATTTTTTTGTGTTCTTTACTTCATGTTTACCGCAAACAAACGTATTTCTTTCTCTCTTTCTATCGGTTAGAAAAACAAGAAAGTCTTAGCAAATTGTAGAAAAACATTGTGGTTTTTGAATTTCATATTTTGCTTGATTTCATGATGAAAAACATGAAAGTAAAAGAAAGCATCCTTCCAACAAGGATACCAAATAAGGGTAAGTGCTCATATACATGAACGGCACGCGCCAACGGCAGAAGCAACTGCAGTATAAAAATCAAAAGTAATTTATTCAAACTACTGAGAATCAGCTCTTTTCGAGCGTCCAAATTACATACGACAGTCCCCAAAACGCCCGCCCTTCTCCACTTCCTAGTGCTTTAGCTGGGAAGAAGTGGCGCAACAAACTCCCCAGTAGCACAGCTGTCTGTTTAGTTAGAAGAACTTGATTCTGTTCAACATATGAGCACTAAAATAATTCATTGATGTTATTCATTATGAAAAAAAAGTAGTGCACTCTTCAGCCATAGTATTTAAATAAAGAAAGAAAGAAACATATTTTATTTTCAATGTTTTTTTTTCGTTACTAGAGTGTCCTTGTTTTACAAAGCGTAAACAACAGTATGAAGTTTAAGAAATTAGCATTTGGCCATCAAAAGCCATGTGTCACTGTGTTGGACACATTTTTTTAGAATTTGTGACTCATCAGGTTTTACTATTGTTGCAAAAGAATGACCATCGATTGGCTAAAAATATCGCAATAACGTTTTGTTATAAACCGCAAACATTTACATGTGATGACAAGGCCCACTACCATTCAATATTGGTCATATTTTATAAGGCCCGACTTGGTTTAAAAGATTTAGGAAAAGAGCCAGGATCAAGCTATACATTTCCAGTATAAGCTGACATCTCATTGTACGAAAAGTCTTGTGTACTAAATCAATTTGTCTCGCAGGATTTGATAATGGGTGAGACTGTTGTCCTAGAAAATTGTGAACAACCAATTGATCTTTTTTTGTTTCTAGGTCGCGAAAGCTCAATATACAATCTGCCTGTCAACTATGTTGGAGTTGGCTCCCAGTCTAACTGGATGCATACCAGTAGTTTACGTAGAGCAGGCCTATCTGATCTCCACAACACCGTTACTGGGTAACACGATACCTTTTGGTTGTTAGATTTTTGGGCTTCTACTACCCGTAACGACTGTCAAAGATCTACGAATGAGAGCCGAGACCAACGGCTTAACGTGCTTTCCTAGGCACGAAAGGGTCTTGATATGTAATGAATGGTCACTCATCCACGAACCGACCGCGGCAAGCGTAGCTTAGGCTTCGATCGACCAGTGCGTGTTATCATTTAGCCATGAGCCCTTCTCAAAGCTCATCTGCATAAAATACTATCTACTTACACCTAGCTCCCGAACTCACCAACACAAACATACTCTGATATCGCGAGTACACCCTGACAGTCGCGTGTCAACTTGTGAATTAGTGTTGTGCGAGCTCGCGTGTCGTCAGCGACTGGTGTCGATACTTTATATCGATATTTATCGATACGACGCCACGACTTATAGCCACCGATCGGCTGATAACAAGCCGATTTGTTAGCGACCGATGTACACCAAGTTTTGTTTATTTTAACAACTTGAAGCGATAGGTGGACCGGTCTATGTTGTATGTCATTTTAAAATATTTCAGCATGTTTTTTATGTCAAAATTATTTTATGAGCTTTATGATTTATAGCAGATATGTTTATGATAGCAAATAGTACTTGTTGCATACGAAGCCGGGGTAATAGGTAGGTACTGCTATGATTATATCGATATAGTCATACGAATCTAAATGTAAAACAAGGAATATTACTGTTAACACAGCAAATTGTTAAAATATTTTTTTCACGAGAGTGTTGTTTATTTCAAAAAGGTTATAAATAAAATGTGACAGCATGACATCCTATATTTTTTTTACAAAAATTCTTCTATAACGAGTGCATTGTATCCTTCTGCATGCTTTCATACTTTCTTTGTTCCTCCACAACATGCACAAGGACACATACCTACAGCATACAAACAGCAAATCATAAAAATGTAGCGTGCGAAACCATGCTGTGCAGTTTAATAATTCACATTGTACATCAAGATAGCAGCCGATTATATTTCAGAAGCGTCGAAATAAATTCATATTCATAGCGCACTTTTTATCGATAACAAGTCACGTCACTGGTAGCAAGTCGGCTCGTTAGGTCGTCGGTAATGTGTCGACATTTCTGTCGCCACTCGCGCGGCGCGGGTTAAACGCTACGTGAAGTTTACGATATAGACGCAAATTAGCGAGCGGCGCGCACGCAGTCTTAAGAGTTAAAAAAAAGCGTTTATCGAACCCATCGTCGCGTTTTAGGAAAAGCGAACGGTATCGTATTAATGATGATTGGTGCGTTGAAATGGGTATAATTGTTCTTGTCTAAATAAGGGGGGTGATATGATGGTAAGATACGTGGAGTTTCGCGCCTTGGTTTTACAATCTTGGTGTTGTCAGTCATGTAGATTGTAGCGTATGTGTCACTTACCTACAGTTAAATTTTTACCAGCTAAACGGGGATATTTACCAGTGAATTTGATCGCGGTCTAAAACGCGTTCAAGAGCTGTCAGTGTCATCATTGAAAGCTCTTGAACACAGTTTAGATGTGCTGATCCCGTCCAGATTCATGGGTGAAATCGCCCAAAGAATTTAAAAAGCCTGTTGTGCTCTACCGACAGCATAAATAATATCAAATGACAGCATTAACAGCAAAATGCATCTTAATTTCTCAACATTTTAATCAACAGTAAATTCCTAGATGTTAATTCCGATTACAAAAGACAGTTGTCAACATATCGCATAGGTATCGACTATCGATAATAAAACCATCAGCATCACTATCAGTCGACACGATCGCTTATCGATCTAGAGTTTTCAACGAGCAATTATACTATTGAAATGTTCTGCTTAAAATAGATGAGGTTTTGCAAGTACGAGGAGGTATAACATTCAAAAGAGGTTATAATACAATCAAATTAATTTAATCACTAAAAATAACAAAGTGTGTGTGTCTTAGAAAGCATGTCTTAAAAAGCTCTAATCTTCGCAGGTACTAAGTAAGATTTAGCTAAACTTCAAGGCCAATTCCCGTAATTCATAACGTTCAAAATGTAGTCGCTATCTCATCTCAGCGACAATCAATGTCAAAAACATGTCAAAAATGTAGGGATATTAGAGGTATTTTTGACAGATTGAGACGGAGATTAGACTGTGAACGTTCTTAAAATTACGAGAATTGCTCCTCTTTCTGAGTTTACTTATTATTGTTCTAATTAATTCTTCTAGAAATCATTGATTGTTTAAATGTATGTATTTAATATGAATTAGTTTCGCCTCTCGACGTTCTCTCAGATAGTCTCTTAAAATTGATAAAAATAGACCCCGAAGCTTCAGCCTTCCGACCACACGCAACACCAACTGACAAAGAAAAAGGTCGCATTTTAACATCAACCCCTTACATTCTCTATCTCCAACAAGCGACATCAATATCAATCTACAAACGAGCATTAATAAAAAAGATCTCGATGGTTTATCGAGATCTTTTATCGATCCCTAGGATCGGGAATCGGTCTACAGTTTTCAACAGGCAATTACACGGCGTTCTTTTAAAAATAATCGAGTTTTGCATATACATACTGTAGTACCAATTCACACGCCTCTCTATTGTAATGATACCTGATGACGGTTGAGATAGGGTGTCCATCTGCCCCTACACTGTTGCTCCAGGGTTTTCTGTTAAATATGATGGTTGCATACAGGTGTCTTGTAATTGTTTATAATTTAAGTGATCTGTATGTGATAGAGACTAATGCGTGCACTATTCGATGGTTGTCATTAATTAAATGGTTTAATGTTAGTGGGATAGAGGTAGCGTGTTCGAGTGTGTGGCAGTTACATACTTTGTAATAGGAATAAACTATATTTTAACGTACAATAATTACTCTTCTTATAACGCACTACTGACTTGACTTTTCGCTTTTAGAATATTATGAAGATCCACTAAATTGTTATACAAGGTGTCGTTTTGCATCCTCGTCAAATTCAAAGAGGTAACTATGCCACTGATTCTTGACACGAATCAATAATAAAGTAAGTAGGTTATTTTTTTTCAAATTTTCGGAAATCGGCATGTGTGGGACACGCATTTTAAAACGCGGCCGCTTGTACGACACCATAACGCGATTCTGTTCGTTGAAAGTGGTGTATTCTGAAATACTGTCAAACTTCAAGTATGTATTCATTATTTACCAAGGATCGTAATTTTATTTGATTATTTATGTCTTTCATAACAGCCTCCTGAAATTTGACGAGGATGCAAAACAACAGCTTGTATTTTACATATTTACGTATATATTACGTATTGCAGTTTACAAGCAAATCAAAATCAAAAGTAATTTATTCAAATTAGGCTGAGAATCAGCACTTTTCGAACGTCAAAATTACAAAAGTCAGTCCCCCAAAAACGCCTGCCCTTCACCTTTGTTTATCTAATCAAATCTACACATAAACAATACCTAATTCTATAGACTATTGCGACAATTTCATGAATAGGTAGATACAATTCAAAAGTGCCAGCAAAATCATCAAACTCAAATGAGATGGCTATCAAATGATAGGAATGTCATGACAACAAAATTATAAAAGCAAAATATAAAAGGTTTTGGGCAAAGTTATAATAATTGCATCACTTGGGCAGGCTGCTAAACAAATTCCTTTATTTTTTCGTCACAAATCTGCATAAAAGGTCAATTTAAACAAAAAGTTTTAAAGTTTTCGTACCGAGGTGTCGTTAAGGGTAAAACCCACGTTGCAAATAATCTGTAGCCTCCTTTAGGCATAAGTTGTAGGGCAAAACAAAAAAAATACAAAGTTACGTGCATCGTTTGAATGGGAGATCCGGCAGAGTGCCAAAGTTGTCATAGCTCACAGAATAAGCAAGCTGAAGCGGCAAATGGACCGGCCATGCTAGCCATAGAACCGATGACCATTGTGGAGATATATTTTTGAGTGGAGACCATGAACAGGTAAACGCAAGGTAAGACGCCTTCAGGCTAGGTGGAGCGACGATCTTCTCAGGGTGGCTGGTAGCAGCTGGATGAGAGTTGCCGAAAATCGAGTTGAATGGCGTGCAATAGAAGCCTGTGTCCAGCATTGGACTGCCGTAAGCTGATGATGATGATGACAATGATAGGTAGGTTGTCTCACCATCATCTGCCTAGCCTTTTCCCAACTATCGGGGTCGGCTTCCAGTCAAACCAGATACAGCTGAATATCAGTACCTATTTTACATGGAGCGACTGCCTATCTGACGTCCAAAACCCAGTTACTGGGTAATACGATACCCCCTGGTAGGACTGGTTGTAAAGACTTTCAGGTTTCTGGCGACCCGTAACGACTGTCGAAGATCCACGAATGACAGCCGGGACCGACGGCGGGAAGGCACGGAGCTAGGTAAGCTAGCTAGGTTATATATGCAGCAACTTAGCAAGCAAGTTCAAACTAGCCAAAAACTTCAGCCATTACCAGATAAACAAAAAGCACAACAAGACCACAACACCGTATACCGTTCCTGATATCTCCCCAATCGTCCCTGTACTTTTGATTTACCACTCGAGCATGTCCAGCCAACATTACCACCTACCATATTGATTGTTGCCAACATGTAATACAATACACCAGTTTACACCGATACCATCAAGTTAACGTCACTTATTTTAGCACGTTATCTCTTAACTTATGTATTATAGTTTCGCGAAAGTAGCGTCGCATACTTTCTGAGATAATATCGTTATGACGAAATCTGCTCGTCTGCAAGTGTGAAATTAAAAAAGGTTGAGTTTAGATGTGTTGTGGGGGAAGCTGGGAGTTGGAAGAGTTGGTTAAAGGCTAAATCTTATCGAAAATACAACAGCCGGACTATTCTGTAAAAATCTCACCGTGAAAACTTAGGCCAAGCCGCGGGCAGAAACTAGTACCCATATAAAATCTTGGTGTTTTAATAACAGGGGCAGTCTCAATCTGTCAAAAATACCTATAATTACCCTATATTTTGACAAGTTTTTGACATTTGTATGTCGCTGAGATGAGACTGCGACTAGATTTTGAACGTTTTAAATTATGAGAATTGGCTTTCTGAGCTAATTATGTCACGCTTATGAACTCTTATTGAGCACTAAAATGGTCAAAGATTCACGTCATGGTTTTCATCTGTTTGATTCAGTGGTATTTAAACAACTAATGTAAATGTATAACTAATGTAATATTTATACTAGGGTAGGTATAATTTAATAGTATAATTAATGAATAACTAGTAATATTTATTAATGACGTAGTGATATACTAGACACGTCGTCATTTCCTTAATAGGAAACTTACAGCGATAATAAAACTACTTCATCCAGACATTCACGCAATGTCTAAATTACGAACATTACTGTAACACACCTATATTTATATTTAAAACCAGACAATTTACGTTACGACTCCTCTATCGTTGTAATCTATAAAAATTAAACAAGAATAACATTTTAAAACCACTATAATTTTCAACCTTACAACTTTCATATTAAGATCGACGTGATATGCAAAGAAAAAAATTGTAAATGTCATCTCCAACTTACTCTAACCAATCAAAAACTGAATTCGTTTTGAAGATGGCTTTTATTTTGATTGACATAGAGTTGAGTTTTCTTTTGATGGTTGTTCACGAGCTGTATGTTAAAGTTGGTGGCAAAGTGATGAGATTAATTATAAAGATGCATCTACGGACTGGTTGCGTATAACGGTCGGTGACATGCGAAATAATACGCTTAGCGAGAAATGTTTCAACTAATTAATTTCTATGAACACATTAAGATTACATGTAGGTCGGTCGGTAGTTCTCTGTTAGAAGATTTTAGGAATAAGCTCTAGAAATGCGGATGTTTTTGGCGAATTTTCTCACGATTGTATAAAGCTGATACTAGCTTTTATAATTTATATGAATACTAACCACCCGCCCCTGATTCACACGGCCTTTACGACTTGACAAAATATCAAGGCTTCTGTTTTATTTGTAACTTTATTACTAATGTACTATATACATAAACCTTTCGTAATCAATTCTCTAAACTATGGTGAAAACGGTATCAAAACCGGTTGCGTAGTTTTGAAGAACAACACGATCACACAGACGGACACGCATAGCGATTTTCATTTTAAATATGCATAGATACATCAAAAAAATCGAAGACATGTGACATCTGCCAACCCGCACTGGGCCCGTGTGGTGACTTACGGCCCACTACCTCTCACCAAGAGGAGGCCTGTGTCCCAGCAGTGGGAACATTATAGGCTGATTATGCCTTATGCCTATAGATATACTTGGGGTACGGCTTTGCTCACCAATGGGACACCGAAGTCGAACTTAAAAAAAAAACAAAATCAAAATCGGTTCATCCGTTCGAGAGCTACGATGCTACAGACAGACATACACACACACAGACACGTCAAACTTATAACGTAACTTATTCGTTTTTACGTCGGGGGTTAAAAATAAAATTGATTACATTCCTCAAGATTTTCATAAACTAACCAAGCAAACATTTGAAAAAGCGCTAGAAAAGCTTAGGTACGCGGCTACTGTATAATTTCATGTTACTTAGTATTTGTAAGTAGCTGCATCTATATCCTTAGGCTCAATAAAAAAAACTATGTAAAACTACAAGCAGCTGAAATAAAACGTCAAACAATTTCCTATTTTCTTTCTTCTCATCCAAAAACATTAAAAACGTATTCAAGTAAAAATGTTACAGTTCTTGTCATCATTTCTTCGAAGCCCGCTTAACATCAGTTTTTATTCGGAACATCAAAAAATACAACCATCTTGAAGATACAAGAAAACTATGTAAAAGTCGTTTTTAACATAATTTAATAAAATATTGCCCGTTTCTTGTCTTTTATGACGGCCAGGTGGTAATAAAAGAAATATAGTTATATTATGAAGTGTATAATACTGTCAATAAAAATGGCTTACAAATTGGTCAAATTGTTATGACATAATACATATTCACCGTATTTATTGATATCTACCTAATAAAACTTGAAAAAATATTTAGTTCCTTAAGTTTTCATTTATCATTTTTGGCCAGTCTACTATGAAAGCTCTCAACATTTTTGTGAAATGTCATAGGCCTAAATTACAATCTTCTGCTTCTTAGTGTGTCGATAGCAATCTAAATAGACTTGGCCCAGAATTCGGCCACTTGCTTGGCGCCATCACCAGCGTCCATCAGTTCCTGTAACGTGCAGCTGACAGGACAAGCAGGACACGATATTAAGTGTCGCATCGTTTGTGGAACAGCACCAAAATTCTGACCACAGGTAACCGACCTCATCTAGTTTAAGTAGTACTTCATCTTCCCAGCTACAGCACTAGGAAGTGGTAAAGGGCGGGCCTTTTTGGGGGACTGTATTATGTTATTTGACATTCAGTGCTGATGATGCAGTGCAGATGCTGAAGTGCTGATTCACATTCTCAGCCTTTTTTTTTTTGATTTGGATGGGAAATCATCAAATGACCCCTCCCGCTCTGGGTAGAGCGGAAGGGAGTGTCAGACTCTTACTAACTAAAACCCACCCGTGTTCCCGTGTTCCCTTTCTGTTCCAGGGCAGCGATAACCCTTTCGGACGATCCCGCCGCCCTCATTCTCAGCCTTAGGGCTGGTTTTACCAAAGTCAGATCTTTTATTCGTGGAATAAAATGGACGTCTGACAGTTCTAGTTTGGAAAAACTGACAAAAATTCAAAATTTATTCTCTGGATAAGACTTATTCTAGGTATAAAAGTTTAGTGAAATTAGCCCTTATTGGAAGAAGTGACTTCTGATTATAAGTAAGTCTGAATTGAGACACAAATCAAATGAATAACTACAATTACGACAATTCCTCTCCAGAGTAATTGCCATTCAGCCTGACCATCTCAATAACTATAGCTTTATTTACCTTAGCAATGATTTTCCGGAAGCTTACCGAATAAGGCTGCAATAAACTTAGCTCCTCATACAAACGATGACGCGGACCGCTGTAGGCGTCATTTTAGAATTATACACTGGTACAGGTGGTAACTAGGAAGAGTGTATCCATTGTAAGATGAGACACGAGATTTCTCACGGGATATGTGGATATTATCTAGTAAGGACTAGGTTTATGTGTGTTGTCAGACTAAAATGATATCACAAAATATAATATAAGGTTATAACAGATCTTTGAAAGTTTTGACTTGAAAACGTCTATTCGCTCGGTGTTGGTACTGGTGGCATTTTTAACGTTTCTGACTGTAGAATTACCGTTAGATAATCACTAATAATTACGAAACTTTTTGTCATGATTGATATCTTGTTTACATTTAAACGCGATTAACAATAAAGCTTCACTACTACGAGTAGTGTCTGATACTCCTGAACAGTAAGAAAAACAGATACGTGAGTATCTGGTTTTCTTACCTATACCTACTATTTATCTACACGTTTTCCGTCATTCAAAAACGTATCGTCGTATAAAACGCGAACTAACCTCGCGCGAGCGTGCCGTGTAGCCCGCAGAGTGTCAACACGCGACAACAAATTGTCAGGACTCACGGCACGGCACGCCACGGTGACAATTATCTCGTCGCGCGCCGGACATGCGGGGAAACGCCCGGATGCCTCCACAGCTTTTAATAAACTGCCAATTTATTCGTTTAAACAAATCTGTATGTTGATTAAATACATACATTTGGCTTTTATCCAGCAGTTGACTATTGATTAGTTGTTTCTTTAGATCTATTAAGAGGAGATAGGAAGTCTCATGTGCAGCCATGATTTCGAAGACTGCTAAAATTAGAATGTCTTAAGTGACTAAATTATAAACCTATGGGAACACTTTCTTTTTTTTTAATTCAGCCTATATTGTTCCCACAGCTGGGACACAGGCTTCATCTCTGTGAGAGGGTGCGAGCCATAATCCACCACGCGGGCCTAGTGCAGGTTGGTGGTAAACTCATTACGGGATTATAAACCCCGGGAAACAAAAGATCAAGAAATAGAAGAACACAGATAAATAGAATACTCTTTATTACAGATATAAATGTAGAAATGAACAGATGAACATATTGGATCATAATCATCAGGGATAGGAGTAACGACCATCACTTATTTAAAGACTAAAATTGATTGCACCAAAAGCTCCGCATTAACTTACACCACACCCTTAAAAGCACAGACACGACCACAGAATTATCATTAGCAACAAAACAAGGAACTATCAATGGCAGATTAAACTTGATTTACATCCACCTCAATAATCCTAGTAATCTCCAAAACTGTAGAGAAACAGTAGCAAACAGCAACAAACGATAAATAGTACTAAAACTAAATGCAAAGCCTGTAAGGGCCGCAAAGCCTCGATAAGTCAAAATCCCTGTGTTCAGTCAACAGTCGTAAACAACATTAACATTGTCATAAATTGCCGGAGTGACGTAACGTCGCTATCCTTCCATGGTACAGTGAGATGAAGAAACGAGGGTGTGGCTTTAGAAACAGCGGAGCCATAACCTGGACCCTAATTCACTATGACCACTTAATGATTCCTTACTACGAAACCACGTCAATTCCTTAGAAAGAAAGAAAATACGTTTGTTTGCGGTATACATGACGCATAAAAAGAACACAAACACAAAAAAAAAAATACAAGTTAGGGGTAAACATGCGTGACACCCACGCAAAACGGCCATCGCTCAGCATAATGCTAAGACCTTATGCGAGACAGCCCCAGCGCCGGTTAACTGATCGCTCCTTAGCTAATCACGGCGTCTGCTGGATAACGTATCCTCTATGACACAATGAACCAAAACCGCGCGAAATAAACGCGAAGTTGGCGTGGTTTGAACTGTCAAAATACCACGCTTGACAACCGTACGTGGTAAGATTATGCGGGGAATAATAAATACCATACAGAATTGGGGCCCTGAGCGGGAGAAGTGATGATAAGTATTCTGCATAGCATAATTAGCCTAGAATATTCCCACTGCAGAGACACAAGCCTCCTCTCCGTGAAAGGGAGTGGGCCATAATCCGTCACACGGGCCCAGTGCTGGTTGGTGGATATTGCATAAACTATCCATTAAATTCATTTGGGGCCGGTTGAAGCTTAATCGTATAAGCCTGAAGTAATTAAGGGAGCTTTTGGGAATCATATTGAAAATAAACATGTTTATAATATCCTTGAAACTGACTTCTTGTGTTGTTTAGTTTTTGGCAGTACTAGAAAGAATATATTTTTGTTTAAACCAAAATTTTGCACTTGTCTACCTAAAAGAAAATGGCGTAACATAGAAGAAAGTGGAATTTTATAGAATGGGTGATGACTTACTTGAGGCCGGCGCTCTTTTTTTACTATTTCTATCATTCATGTCAGCAGTCACCTTTTCACTCCCTTTTCATAACTCATTCAATCCAAAAATATTTTCTTTGAACAATGAACTTTTGTTCTTTGCATCAGAAATCGCTAACTTAAGACCCCAACACGCGTTATAAAGCGAAATAGGCGCGAATCGGCGCGATACAGGGCTACCGTGCGCGCGCCCCGCAATAACTCTCAATTATCGACATCAAAGCGGCGCGCGTCGATTGTTTCTTGTGACGTGACATATAACTGTGACGTCACATAGCACGTTGTTCTATTTTAAGTGTATGGTGTAGTTTGATAATCCTACCACAACAGACTGGAGTGATGGATGAAATATGAAGAGGAAAAAAAAAATAGTATATAAAAAACAGTGCAATCGCTTGTCTTATCGCTCTTATTATATAGGTAGCCACAAGGTATTGATAGAAAAATAAAATTCTTTATGTACACAAGCTACATAAAAAAAAAACTATATATTCCTATTTTTCTTTGAATCCGAATGACCTTACCTACGTTTCTACATAGCGGCTCACTTATCTACTAAAACCTCCTTTCGAAACAGAAAACACAAAAAGTCTTGGAATTTATTTTAGCCACGTAAGCTAAGTAAATACTTCTCAAATTGTTTTAAAGTCTGGCCGTTTTCTTATTTCAAAACTGGTTTACTATCGGACTATTTGTTCAGGCTAATTTTGAGAACAGATAAGCTATTGTAATAGGTCATTTACCCTTTCAACTAAATCTACGATCGTTGAATATTTATTTACGAGTAGGTACCTAGTTGAGGTTTTCTTGAACCTTATGAGTTTCATATTAGTGATTTTCGGCATAAAAATCGGCTAAGTACATGTCGGACCACGCACAGTGAAGGGTTCCGGAGTTGTGATGAATTTATCCCAAGACCAAACTTAACACTGCAGTTGAAATCATGTTCTTCCATACATCGATATAATTATGTACGTCACTGTCAATTCTCCAACTGCAAATGTAAGTTTGTAGTCGCAAAATTTTTGTGAGCTAAAACTACGAATTAAAGATTCCGGACTGTTTCTTTTACTTGTGCTGTGAGACCATGCTTCTTGCCAAGTTTCATGATTTTAGGTCAACGGGAAGTACCCTATAGGTTTTACTTTACTTGCGAGTATCATAAATTACCGTATTTTTATTGCGTTGACTTAGAAGCTTAATTAAAGCTCTAAGGAACCTTAGACCTACGTATTTGATATTAATTTCAACTTGATACCTTCATGCGTTACTGAGAACAAAATGTCTTGACAGACTGACAGACAGACGGATGGACGGACAAAAAAGTGATCCTATAAGGGTTCCGCTTTTTTCCCTTTAATGTACGGAACCCTAAAAAACTTTCTTGATATATTTCGAATTAAACTTAATTTATTATACCTACCACTAATTGTAAACAGTAATAATAAAATTGAAATCGTTAAATCAATACAATTAATTAAAGAATCGCCCATGCAGCTTTTCACATGTCATGCCTACATAAATTAATATAAACTCCTACCGAGTTCCACCTTATATTACTCGAAGTTATAATAATTAAATGCAAGTCCTCATGAATCACAGCAAGATGCTACTGGCATGCAAGTCGAATTGCACATATGTGTAAGTAAACGAACAGGACTTGAAATAAGGGTAGGCACACGTTGAAGCGTTGAACGCACTTAGAAACGCACTATTGTGATTTTTCTAATACATTCTTGTCTTGATTAACCTTTTACGTTTAAAAATTCGACGGTATCATATTTGATATTAGTGGAGAAATATACGCTGATAAAAATAAACGTTTCCAAGGGCATTCAAGGGAATTTCATAAATACTCTAATTTTAATATTTGCAATGGATACAATTTTAATTATAATAAATCGTTGCACACCTGTTAATGTGGGTTTTTAAAGAACTTTTAAATCATAAAAATCTTTGTTTTTTGAGGTCTTCTTTTTAGTGTGTCGATAGCAATCTTAATGGACTCGGCCCAGAATTCGGCTACTTGTTTGGCGCCATCACCAGCGTCCATCAGTTCCTGTAACGTGCAGCTGACAGGATACGCAGGACACGATATTAAGTGTCCCATCGTTTGTGGCAATCCAAAGTCCACTTTTTTGAGGTAATATTGGTATATGTCACTGGTATATGCACTGGTACCTATAGGTATGTATGTTACATTCACGACTACCACGCCTGATAAACAAATCGGAAGTTCCTATGAACTTTCTATCGTTATTTCTTAGTTAGATTCTACGACACCCACGGAAAAAGATTGGTAGCAACGAAACGGCAAAAAATGGGTACACGACAAGATCTTTGCCGATAGTCGCGCGTTTAAAAAGCCTCGTCTGTAGCAGCTTTTACTTGTGAACATCTGTACGTAGAAAATATGCTTTAATTTTTCTCGAACGTGATGTCATTTTGTACTGGAAGAATGTAAACAAGTATGATTCAGAACTAGGCTCGGTAATAGTACCTACATCATTAAGTAGGTATGCTGATAAAAAATAAGATATCATTTTCATTATACATTATTAAAATATTTCTTCTGAATATTTGCTGAGGGAAAATCAAGACTTTACCTGTAAATAACACCTGTATCACTCTATCTCTTAGTAAGGTTATACGAGTAAGTAATGCATAAGGATTTGCTACGAAAAAAAAATTACAGAACCGTACCCGTGATGGATGAGAGAGATTTAGTGTGAGAGACAGAGATAGTTATATCTTTCTTCTCTCTCATGTAACGAAATGTGCCTAAACGTGACGCGTCATTGAAATTTGACTCTCAATTCTCGTCCAATTATCGAATCGCCGCCTAAGAAGTTTCACTTAAAAAATTAAACAAAGGATAGTTGGTAATAGCCTATGGTGGAAAGTAGGTATAGACAGATATCAAGTACTTACCTTAGCGATCTTCCTCTTAATCGTAGATTCCAGTTTCTGTAGGAGAAATAGAGAGAGTAATGTTAATAGTTAGGCAAGCAAAGAAAATCAGACAGTCCTATTATTTCATTATTATGTTAAACAGAGGAGGTATTGTTAGAGTGCTATCCATCCAGAGTTAGAATTCAAGAGTATAGAACATTCTTCGAGACTCATGTACCAATAGCCAATGTTGGTTACGTATATTCGGAACTAGCCGTGTACACATGATAACAACAAAAATAATAATTGAGTACGTTATTTAACTATCAATGTATGTCCAACATACGCCAACATTGGTTTTTGAGTATCGGAGCCACACAGTAGAATAAAAAATGTCAGTTGTTTATATTTTGACCTGAAAGCAGCAAAACCTCTACAAGATTACTAAAAATGCATTAGAAGAAATTTTCAATCAAGCATTCTCCGTGATTACAATAACTATAGGATGTTGTCACACTGGCATTTGCGTCCAAACGAAAGTGTCAAAACGCCACTATAAATATTATACACGGCTGAAACTATTGCTTACCTGTCGATCTATTCTGGAAAAATCTCGCCGTGGCCACTCAGGTGAAGTACGCTTGAAGTGAGCTGTCAATCCCTAACATTAGGTAGAATGACAGCTCACTTCACTTAAGTTTTCACGATGAGATCGTTACAGAATAGGCAGGCTGTGGGCCTAAACACAGTGGCATTCTACATAATTATAAGCAATATCTACAATGGAAAAGTTCAAAAAAATATTAGTTTGACATGAGCTACCCGAAAAGCATGTCAATCCTGTTGAAAGTCGTTGTAGAAATACGCAACGCTTCGAAAGCGATTGTCATTTGTCTAGGCCTTCTGCTTATCAATCGTTTATTAGCATTCTGTGTGAGACTACCAAGAACGTAGACGAAAGCCGCAGACGAAAGTTTTCGTAGCAATGGTCTACGTTCGTGCTACG
Organism: Apamea crenata; assembly: GCA_949629185.1. Taxonomy (NCBI): domain Eukaryota; kingdom Metazoa; phylum Arthropoda; class Insecta; order Lepidoptera; family Noctuidae; genus Apamea; species Apamea crenata. The sequence continues at coordinate 16,675,852 of OX451365.1, read as the reverse complement.
GCGTAGTACACGTCAAAATATTAAAAACAGAAGGCCAATTCTCGTAATATAAACCGTTCAAAATCTAGTCGCAGTCTCATCTCAGCGATAAAAAAATGTCAAAAACCTGTCAAAGTGTAGGGAAATAAGAGGATTTTTTGACAGATTGAGACAGATCAGACTGTGAACGTTCTTAGAATTACGAGAATTGCCCCTCTGATATTTATATATGATTTGTTATGAAGACTCATTAGAAATGTTACAGTCGCATGCAATAGTACTCTAGTTATAGGATAGTTTTAGAGGAAGTGGAGGAAAAAAACAAGAACACGGTTGGTTTAAATATTTATTAGTACAGAGTAGGAAAAGTCAAACAGCCTGAACATGTATATTGTAGCTATAGGTAGTGCTGAATTTAAAGTAGGTAATAAATAATACAGTACCCTCTAAAAGTTAGTTAACATTTTTCCACTTCAGCTGTGATGCCACATTATGATATAAAATCCTGGTTTCATATTAGGTATAACGTTTTATTGACTAACGCAACCTACGATTTATTGATTTCAACATTATCAAACTAATTTGACAAATAGCAGTGCGAAAAACGACAAAATCATCTAACCGGTTGAATACCGTAATTACAGAAACATTTAAAAATCAATTGGGTCTCGCGTGGATCCACATTCATACAAAGGGTTAATCAATAACGCTACATCACCTTGATCCCAATAAACCTACCCTCATGATCTACCACAACGACTTTCCATTTACCACCAGAAGCGTTCATATTACCATTCTTTAAGACAAAATCAACTCGATATATCACTTGAACAAAAATCGCTTCAATAAAACTTTACATGCGCTATAAAGTCCAATTCATACCATGTATAATTCGGCCATACCATTAATTAATCGCATCCTTCAACGATAAATATGGCACATAACGTTAATAAAGTAACTTCAATCAGTATATTGCTTGTTTTATTGTTGCCAGTCACGATAATATCGGATGAACACACATAAGTAGTTCGCATACGATTTTTATCAGTTTTAAGTATGGATTTATTGAAAAAAATTAAGCGAAGTGTCGGATATAATGGGCATAACCCAGTAAGATTTGGGGGAACAAATTAGGGTCCATTATGAAGTTAAATAAGGTTTTCCAACAATGTCAGCCTACACGCGAAGTATGTTTGTGTTAATCAATATGAATTACCTAAGATTGCATGGGAGGTAGTGACTGGTCGTGGTGTGATGTCATCTGTAACCTGGTTCTCATAACATCCTATCAATAGTAATTTAATTCTGGTAGGTATAAGGTTTATACAGCTGGTTCTTTACGTTGTATCTGAGGGGCAACTCTCGTAATTTTAAGACCGGTCACAGTCTGATCTAAGTCTTAGTCTGCCAAAAATACCTCTAATTTCCCTACATTTTTGACAAGGTTTTGACATTGACTGTCGTTGAGATGACATTGCGACTAGATTTTGAAAGTTTTTAATTATTGGAATTAGCCTTCTGATATAATCGTGTAAAAATAGCTAAGTTGCCCATTGCAAAGGGTATTTCGAAAAAAAGTAACAGTTCATCTTCAGGTAAGTTATCATATTTTGGAGCTCGAAATTAGAAGATATAACAAAATAATCGAAACAGCGTCATAAATCTAAAGATATTCCTTGGACCCACATCATAACGTTGAATAAACAAAACTTTATCACTTATCACCTTTGAAACTTGAACTCATCTAAATCTCTGCAATCTTAACCTCAGGTATTTTCTCCTCGATCTTGAGTTAACCGTAAAATTACCAACAGTACAGTACTTTGAACGCAAGCAAGAGCCTTACACATAACTTATTACCGCGGTGTATCAAAAGAGCCTCCATGGGTGATAATACTTAAACCTTCCGAAACTCCCTAAACCGTTAGCTACTACCAAGATTTATGCCCCAAGAATCTCTTCATCATAAAAATTCTTGTAATGTCAAGGATCTTGACTGGTAACCAAATTTACTATCAACTTACAAGTGTCCTTATAATAAAATCACAACTGTCATTCTGTCAGTCGTATGACGTGTCAATCTACATATCAACAAGCAAGTGCCCTGAGCCTGACAGTACGCATCGACACGAGAAGACGAATCCACTCACTACCCTCAATTAACTTTGTATGACAAAAAAGTGTTTTATAAACCACTTTTAAAGACCACCCATTTCTCCAAAACCCAGTCACATAATAGTTTAAAGGTACTAAATCTCTGTGGCACACGTCGCCGACGCGACCCAGATAACGAGGTAATTGCTGAGCCTTGATCTGCGCAAGCGCAGGCGCCGCCATTAGTGGCGCATTTTAAATACCCGCCATTTTATCCTAATTGGAGGGAAATAGGCCGAGGGACATGAGAAAATAGTGTGTGTGATACTGTTGGTAGAAATTATGTGAGTCAACCACATTGTTTGAATGTTGGCGACATTGTTTTGGAATAGGATCGCTTAGCATAGCTTAAGTTGGTATCTCTGTTTGGAAATGTGAGTGGTAAAATATTGAAATGCGCGCTTATTATTACAAGGTAAAACACCCTTATTTGAATTGATTTAAGTACTTAGTTCAAAATTGCAAGCAGTAGCACTGCTTTCAATTTTGAACTAAGTACTTCTCATTCAACTTGCCTTGTTTTTTTGCTCGGACATTACAGATGGTAGCCATTTTATTGGCAGTCCTAGCGAAACTAAGTAAAATACATTAAAAACTTAATGTTGAACAGAGAATTTCTTAAATCCTCAAACAGCAGTTAAAAGTGCTGGCAGGAGTGTGTGGGTGAAAAGAGGGCGAATCGTGAACCGAGCCCATGGAATTGTGTCACGCTGACCACGGCATGCAGTAGAGAACCACGACTTAAATTGTATGAATATTTAAAATTATATATTATCTTAGTTCTTGCCAAAAAAACGTTTTTTTTTTTTCCACAAACTAATCATATGAATCTTGATTCTAAAGGGATTTGTATAGAGATGCTTTTTGTCTTTTTTTTTTAAAAAAAAAATATTGCTAATAAGCGTTTAGCTTAGACGAAAACTTCCTTCTCAATGCAAGCACGAAGATTAAGCATGGTTTCCTGTATAATAATCCTGCTTAAAATAACAGAGAAATCCACACACAAGTAAACAGCACACACTCATGCTAACCGACCTTTAACGGCGACTAAAGTTGCATACAGACCTGAAAATATAAGAATACAATATAAAATACATATCAATAAACATAACATATTTACAAAGATATTTTTTTTTTTTTGCAAATATAAAATGTTTTTTCTCCTATAAAAATACATAGGTGTTATCATGGGTATATAGGGGATATCACAAGTCACAACATAAGCAAGATATAGAGCATAACACCCTTTCCTGAACCTTTGACCTTCAGGACTTTCAGGGATATCTAATTTTCTGTGAGTCCTATACTGTCCAGTATAAGACTCACAGAAAATTAGATATCCTATCTTACGACTATATAATATTATAAAGCTGCTTCAGATTTGCCACAGGTGGCAAACGAAAACAAATATTTAGAAAAAAAAAATATTCTCAAATTCTCAGTGGTGGGCAAAATAATGTATGATATAGAGGTCTCAAACGAAACTTAACTTAATTAAAGATGTTGTTAAGTCTCTGTCACTACATCATTAATTGACAGTAACAACATATACGAGGCTTCAAATTAAGGAACTTTTGAGAATTTGGATGTAAGTAAAAATCTATTTCTTTTTTCTTTTTTGTATCAGCAGTGTTTAAGGCAACCTAATGTGTCCACGAATTCCTTAATTAAATATAATATACTGCCCCAAAGGCATGTTTCTTTGAATGACGTGTGTATTGGTAGGTAATGAGTTGTTAACCTGACATTTAAGCTGCAAACTTGCGCAGGAGTTCGATTAAACTGTTTAGCCAATGGCGCATCTGTTAGTAGGGACAAGATGACGGTTTAATTATGTTGCTTTCTGATGATGGGCGAAAAAAAATCGATAAAGTTAAAACATTTTTTTTCGTTCTGCAAAAAGCAAGTATTTAAGAATTAAAATAGAGCCATCTGCCTTGCCTTTTCCCAACTACATTGGGGCCGGCTTGGCTTCCAGTCTATCCGAATGCAGTGGAATACCAGTATTTTCCATGGAGCGACTGTCTATCTGACCTCCACAACCCAGTAAATGAGTAAGTACCCGTAACGACTATCAAAGATGAACATGACAGCAGGGATCAACGGCATTAAGTGTTCTCCGAAGCACGGATGGGTTTCGGTATGAAAAGGGAGTTACCCATCCACGGACCAACCGCGACAAGCGTAGCTTAACCTCGATCGATCGAACTGTGCGGCTATTACTTTGCCAAGAGGAATTAAAATGTGTCTGACCAATATTCCAACGCGTTCTAGAATACGATGAAGGAAAAAACGAAGAAAAAATATCAATTTATGTAAACTACAGTCCTCGTTATGCATGCTAACTAGACTCACATTAACTCAATAAAATCACAAACATAGTTTCAATTATTTCATTTCTTTATACTAATTGGTATCGGATTATGCTATCTTATAATGAACCAACCATTGATTGATCCAATTCCTGATTACATGTATATTGAATAGTAATAACATCGATATTAAGTACTTAACAACGTCTATTAGCATCGACTGAATATCGAAGTAGGAATCTAAGAGCATGTGCACACTTACGACTGCCACGTGCGGATAGTGGCAACGAAATAAAAATATAATAGGAGAAAGTACAAAAAAAAAGATAAAATTAAGATCAAAGAACACAAATATAAAAAAAAATATAAATTGTTGTATTGGTTATTATAGAACTAGCAGCGCCCCGCAGTTTCACTCGCATAAGTTACGATCCCGTGGGAATATTGGCATAAAAAGTATCCTATGTGTTTATCATGATTATTCAACTATCTCTGTGTCAAATTTCATCCAAACCCGTTCAGTAGTTTTAGCGTGAAAGAGTGACAAATGTCCATCCATCCATCCTCACAAACTTTCGCGTTTATAATATTAGTAGGAAGGATGTCAAATACAACCAAGTATTAGTGCGTCACCTTAAATCGCAATAGCCTGGCCTGACTCATCAATATTTATACATCCATACAGTATGAAAACATGCAATTTACCGACATTTTTTATCGTAAAAAGGGCGTGGCCGTAAAATGCTTAGAGTCGCAAGCGCGGGACATGTGTTAAACGTCGCAACGCACTTGCGATCAATTTGAATATTTCTGCATAAAATCTATTAATTCATGGAGAATTTTGTTACGGTATATATTTGTGTAGTAAACTATGGAGACAGGTGCAATGAGAAGATAAAGTACTCTGTCCAACACGTTGTCTTATATTTAATTAATTATTAGAAATATACAAGCTGATTTACGCGAATTGCAATGACAAAGACCTCCATCCAAAGGTTGTCTTTAAAAGATCGCACTTCGCGATAAGACCAAATAATATATTTATATCTGTAATTTATCATCTGCCTAGCCTTTTCCCAACTATGTTGTGGTCGGCTTCCAGTCTACCCGGATGCAGCTGAATACCAGTTTTTTTACATGGAGCGACTGCCCATCTGACCTCCACAACCCAGTACTGGGTAATACGATACTCCTTGGTAAGACTGGTTGTCAGACTTTCGGGCTGACTACCCGTAACAACTGTCAAAGATCCACGAGTGACAGCCGGGACCAACGGTTTAACGTGAGGCACGGAGGGGTCTCAATATGTAAAGATAGTCACCCATCCACAGACCAACCGCGGCAAGCGTAGCTTAACCTGATCGAGCTGTTATTATTTAGCCATGAGCCCCTCATGTCTGTAATTTATATAGTGTACATTCTTTGGTTACCTAACGCTTCAATATAATTCATCTGCCATTACTTCAACGAGCTTATTTATGTAACAAAAGACTCATACAGGATATCATAAGTAATACAAAATAACAAACATCATATTTTACTGTAAATAAATTGCTTTATTCACTTCTAAGTGAGATGAATTATTAAAGTAGTAGTATCCGTTTCCGGTAAATAGAATAATAATGTAATTAGTGCCGTATTAAAAAGTATAGCTTGAAACTTGAAGCTTATGACATAATAAGAGCTGCCCTGCTTTTACATTCGAAAATAAAATGATTGTCGTGTTATTGCATAACACCATCCTTTAGGCCGAATGATGGACGCTGCTCGGACAAAGTCTGGTCATCTCCAAAACATAATGTCCACTGTTAAAAAAATAACCATTCACACGTGGTGTACCGTTCGCATAAACATCTATAACGTTTTTAAATGTAGGTTAGTTTATCTCGAAAAAATAAACTAAATAATACAAAGGTAATTTAAATTTTTGGTTTCTTACAAGTCTGTGGGGATTGCTTAACACACTATCAGTACGAATTGCTTTCATTTTGACAGTTCAACAACATTCATTGCGTTATTTACGTTGTTGAGCAGACACATTCTTCGAACATATGAAGCATTGGATTAGCAATAACTTTCAAAATGATTCAGATTGCGATTATTGTGCTAGTGTGTTACGCAAATAAGCTGCTGGTTTTTATTATGGAGACAGAATAAGCTATAAGTAATGAAATATGGAAGTAACTACCAATTGAAATACAGATAAAGTAGGTAACGTACCTAAGTAATCAAGATTACATAGTGATAAATTAAAATGATTGCAATTGCAAATTCCCTTTGTCTTAGAATTCTTTGTTTCCACGCTCATTCATAAAGTAGATGGCATTATCGAAGCGAGGAATGTCATTCATGAACCTATCACGTGCTGGTGGTCAGTAAACAACTTTAACATAAATTCTAATGGAAACCATAAATAATAGGTGAGTCTGTTTACTTTATTTCACTTAGTAACCAATCTTAGATAGAACTTAAGAAGGGTAGTTGTATCCACTCCGTCCACTACATAATGTGAAAGCTAACAGGGAAGAACTGGGAAACATTTTGCGACGACCCCAACCTATGTGGGACAAGGGGGCCTAAAAAGGCCACTTTGGCAGAATCATAATAGGATAACAATATGAATCATATTAAAAAAAAAAGGATCTGTGTGCAATTCATGTCACGCAATTTACCTGTTTAACAGTTTTGTATAGAAATTCGTAAAATGGTCCACCAATATTTACACTAAATATGATTGATATGAAATAATTTGTGGGTGATTAAACTATTATGTGTAACCATTTAACGAAAATTAGAGGAATTGCTTATGATCAGCTGGGAATTCAGGAAATGAATAGCTTTTAGAGGTATTGCTTAAAGTGGCCTTTTTAGGCTCCCAGGGCTGAAGAAGTTGTTCTGAGTTCACTATAATCAGAACCGTAGTGTGAAAGTAACAAGAATTTCAAACTAGGCTTGTCAATTGTTACACGCTAGGCTTGTCAACTGAAGAATCCCGTTGAATTTGAAAGCAGCTTAGGCTTGCCACTTCTTAAAACAGCAGGAAAGAAGGAGATATCAAAGCAGCCATCTGAGGAATCAGAACAATACTGGCATACTCTTCAAAATGTAGTACATCTGAGATATCTCAGTACCCTATATGACAAAGTAAAACACAAAATACGTCAAACCCGCGAACACTAAATAGTCGTCCAAACAATTTCTATGCGTACAGTACGCACGCCACACAGCGCGCACACAATATGTCCGCGTACATTTATCATCATAAGTGCCGCTATACACCCTCAACAAAGCGACGCGACACGACGCGACCGCGACAAAGCGTCGGACGACACAGCGACACGATTTGTAACTACACCTAAATATTGTATTGTTATTTATTACTACCATTTTACACGGATTCGCTTGTACGCCTGATTTAATAGTATTTTCAACGAGGATAATTCTTGGGTGAATAATAGATTGTAAGGATCTGGGGTAGTGGTAACAATGGTTGGTAGCAGTAATTTTAGTTTAAATTGTGTTGCCTTAAAAGAGTTAAATAGTTGGGTATAGAAACTTGTTGTTCTGTGATAAAATGGTAGCAACTAACCCTACACCTCGGAGGTTGATATCTACGGCCCTATTTCGGGGTCAATTCTGAGGAATTCTCAACTCTGTGTGGTACTCTCCTCAAAAGACCATTTCAGACATCAATCTACATGGTCCTCACATGACCTTTTTTTTTTGTTTGATTTTGGGGGAATCCTCCAAAAGGCACCCGACCTCCCGGGAGGGAGAGGTCGGGGAGTGTGGGATTTTTACCTAACTAAAACCACCCCGGTGATCACCATCAGCACATACGGTTGGTCCCGGTTCCTCTCACATGACCTGACAAATTTTATGTCTGGATTTTAAAAGAGACTGTGACCTCTAAGTTTGTTTCCGTCTTTCCTCTCAGAGTAGTCAGATAGGAAACGCCGACCTCATCAAGCTTTTTTATTTTTATTCTATAATAATATGACGTGTAAAAGTGATTCCGATATCCTACTTACAGAATAAACAATTTCATTTTATTTCAGGGGTAAGATTTCCGATGCATTTAGACGCACGTATTACCTATAATGCTTCAAGTTCTTATGTTTCAAAAGCATTTCCTGTAGAACTTTTAACATTTGCAGTTGAGAGAACGCACAAGTGTTAAACTTTCGAATTTTTTAAAGATGCAATGAAAGGATACGGTTACCTACTGAATAAATTTACGAAAAAGAATACGAAACGGGATATGATACATTACGTTTGGGCCATTTTTAAGTTCTGAAACAAAAACTAAAATTACTCCTACACATGAACCGTTCACGCCTTGTATCACACCGTAGCGAACCCCGTCGAATTCACTGCGATTATATCGTAAAAATTTACATTGTCGATTTAAATGTATCACCTCAATTCCTATCTCACTCTGACTAACTACGACAGAACAGGACAAAAGCAGGAGAGCGCATAAAATTAAATTGGATGCGATAATTAACGTGGGCTGGTAAGTAAACAGAGGACATAAAGAACATCAGATCATGATTTTCGGGCAAACAACTCGGGGCTATGGACAATACTAAAGTAATTTTCAACTTTAATTTCAGGGAATAAGTCATGTTTATGCTTGTTAAGTACGTAGAGATTTTTCGACCTGATTTTTAACGTGTCACTATAATTGGTTCCGAGACGAGTAGTCGATGATTGACGCGTAATTTTGACGCTGGGCCGCCATTACTTGCAGTTTCGCGAAAAAGATTTTATTGGTACACGTATCGATCACAAAATTTTATTTAGTTTCTGTCACATTGTACGGTTATTACGAAGATTTAATTTATTATCTTCAACATGTCGTTCAATGTAATAAAAGTTAATGTAAAAACAGTCGTGTTAAATTAAATTGCCGATTGAAATCATTCGGACATCCTTCTGGTAAATCAAAGATTGAATAATTTTAAGATTTTATTTACAGACACTTAACGCAAAGTTACATACAAGTATTGATTTACTCGGAAGCGATGGCGCTTTCAAATTGTGTAGGCCCGCAGCGAATCTGCAATACAACTTAACAAAGGCTATTATAAATACTCGGTAATAATTTCTACCAATTATATGTTTAATGTCATGGAGTTCGCATGCTCCGATCGTAATGATGCACAAATTGAATACATCATAAAACTTTCAAAATAACTGTATAATTAACACTACGCAATTACAGTGACAGTTTGTCAGTAAAAAAACGCATTTTTTGGGACACAAGATGATATTCATCACACACGCCCCGAGAAGATAATTCGCGAACAATTTGCTTGGTTTATCAGTACGTAATTATCCGAAACGCGTACGTTAATGAACGGTTGCGTTACACTGCGGTGTGAGCGACGGCCTGTAGCGGAGACTGATCCACGATTAAATTTATAAAAATTGCTTAAGATAACTTTATTAGGATTTCATTCTTGTATTTATTTAAACACGTTTAGTTAAAAATATTTTAGATACCTAAACCGATGAGAAACAGTGTTTACTTTACACAATATATTACTTAATTATCATCTCATCAGCATGGTGATATTTATCACCAAAAAGTGCAGTGGGTCAAAGTCTAGCTGTTGGAAAAGCCCATGACTCAAGTCATTATGAAATGCGACTTATGTTGTTGCTATTAAAAAATAACTTTTAAGTAGGTACTCCAACTTTTTTTCTTTCTTTTTAATAGTTTTGCACATAACACAACCTCCATCCCTTTCCGCAGCTGCACTCGCCCGCCATTTTACAAAACTTGCACCAAACCTTGAAAAATCGCACTCTTGCGCATCTTCGCGTAAGAATAATGTGGACGGACCGCCGGCGTGTTATTAACCTGTGAGTTATGGCGTTGACACGTATAGTGTCGGCGGGAAAAATATTACGCACAAAAGTGATAATTAGCCATGAAATCTTATTTCCGTGAAACTGTGGAAAGTTGATTGTGTAAGCTACTAATTAAACGAAGACTAGGGATGGGACGATGGAAAAAAGTCGAAAAAAAGTCTCGTATTTTTTGCGCTGTTGAGTACTGGGGTACAACTTGCTTTCGAAGTGGTTTTGACTTTAATTTACTGTTTTCGGATTTAAAATGTTGAAGCTTTGATGGTCCTTGTTTTGAAAATAATGAGATAGAGCTGTCTGTGTTTCATGTGAAGATTTATTTAGAACATAAAAATGGCTGAACTTTTTGTTTCTAGCCTGCAAATAGAAATTTTTACAACGTTGACATTTTTAAACCGATATCTGTCAATACTATCACGAGCCAGAATTCCAATTAAACTAATAAAATAACGTTAATGATCAAATAAATAAGTAAGACAAAACTAGTTAAAACTTTAATCCAATACAAGAACCAATTAAAACTATTTTACTCCCATCAATTTGTAGTCGACAATTTCTATTCAAATGACGATAAAAATTCATTACCGTCAGTTGTTCGTAAGAGCGATGACAATTCTCCTAAGTTATTGCGCTCGGCCGGTAGGGGGCACAGCTGATACTGTCTACCTGTCGCTTTACCATCAGTAATATATTCATTCAGTGAACATCTGACGAAGAAACAAAAGGTTAGTTCGTAAAAAATAAGCAATATTTGTGTAATTAAATTCCTGATACATTTTCATGGTAATTAGTGAGAAAAACTTTACAGCTGTCTGTTTTTCCAAGTTGTTTGTTTAACCGTCCTGTTGTAGTACCAGTTTTTTCTAAGATTAACAAACAGGAAGTCAGCTTGCCATGGATAGTGGTGAATGCCTTCGACGTATAAAGAATTTGATGATTCGACGACCCAGAACCGAAACATCTGGCGAAGAACTACGAGGAGAGCCGACTGCAAATGAAATGGGACAAGGCTAGGCAAAGAGAGAGAGAGAGAGAGAGAGCTAAAGAGTTTGCCGAAATGTTGCCAAACTCAGGGAGAAATTCAAGAGTCTTGCGTCTATAAAGTGCTGGGCAGTAATCGATATGTAGGACGCAGGTAATACTTTTCGGGACTACACAATCAACATGCAGCCTTACTACTAAATTCAGCATCTCTCACAACTAGATAATTGTCCTAGAAGCAAGTTGGATAGCAACAGGTTTGCAGCAGACAATTCGTGCCGACCTAACACTAGGTTTTATCTTCAACAGCCTTTTCTAAACTTTCCTAGGGTTAGTATCCATCCTAACCAGATACTCTTGCAGTATTTTCCAAAGACCCACTGCCGTCTGACCTTCACAACCTAATTACCGCTAGATACACTCCAGTAATATATGTTCAGGTTACCGTAACGTTTAGTAAGCACGTCACATTGGCTGACCAGACGTATTGCAGGCTTCTGATTGGTTCAAAATCTGGTTGTGCAACCTGTCTACCCAGGCTAGTTCGTTATCTGTCTAAATGATTATCAACGATAAGCGATTACTGTATGTAGGTGCTGAATGACAATCAGGACACCATAAACTACCTGATAAGACATAAAGACCAGTTTACCGTTAGATTACTTAGTAATTAGTAAATTACAATTAGAAATATGTAGTTGATTTTTTTAAACACTCCGGTTATACTTATACTCTCTGTGTTTGAAACTCTTGAAGAAATGTTAGCAGCTAGTGTGTAATGTGTATGTTGGCGATTTCGTAGCGAAATCTTGTGAGCACTCCAGTATTGAAGAAGCCAAGAATGACAATTCTGACGACAAAGTATCATTTTTGATGTCTTCTCAAAAATGAAGACCAGACCTCCAGCCTCTTCTCAAAAGTTCTATTTCAGGCTAGTGCCCGATTAAATTACATAGGATAGATTTTATTTGGGGGATATTTTTTGGCATTTTTCCATCACATAATATCACGCCTGGATTCCCCGTAGAGTTAGGCAGAGGTCAGAATATTCCTTTGCCCAAAAATTTTGACCTAACGTTGAGGCCCGAATCTAGACTCCAAATCACGCCAAACAACCGAAAGGTTCTCAAGCTATTACACTAGTTCCGGGTCGCCGAAACTGCTCTACAAACACCTACCATGTTGTTTACGCTACGCATAATGAATGGCCAACACTTAAAGGCAATTAAATAATTACAAATAATGTATGCACGAGACTTTACAAGTACATAAATATGTAATGAGATAGGAAAACATGGATTCTGTCACTCGAACGTGCATATTGTGGAAGCTAAGAAGAACTGGTTATAATGGAGATTGTGACTATGAATATGGTAGATACGACTTACAAGTGTATGAGGCATGGTTTAGTACAGCTGTTTGATTAAATTCAATGGAGCTACAAGAGTTGTTCTAAGAAACATGGTGCAAAGAATTAATAAAAAAGTGAATATTTTGTTATTGTTATTGTGTTATTTTGTTTTTCTATTAATTTCATAAAAGTGAGAGGTAAAGGTTCCATGGAGATCATGGAAGGTTCTAGGGCGCTTCTGTAAAGCCTGTAGGAGTTAGGATAGCTACTGACGTTGCTGACTAACAATTTTGTTTTCCAGTGTACTTAGGAGAACATGGAATTTTTCCGACAACAATTTGAATTTAAAAGTAACCAGGTAGGTATTACCATAAAATACCATACATAATACCGTATTAAGACATATTGTTTTGTCAACACAAGACTGCGAAGATATCGTCGTGATTGATTCAATCGCCACGACCTGCGCCGGCGCAGCTTTCTACTTATCGAAACCGCGAGACGCCCATGCAGGTAGCTTTATTGATTTTTCTTTTTATTTAATTTTGTACGACACAATTTATTTATCATATTGTACGCAGTAATAAAATTAAAATATTTTAAGGTTTAAAATATTTTAACACTAGTCAGTGTTAAAATATTTCTAATTAAAATATAAATATTCTTAATAGCGATATTGTGAATCCCATAATTGCACCAATGATCGATTTAATAAGATTTTTTTTTATTTGCAGAAACTATTTTGGAAAACCTTAGCAATAGTGAGTTCAGACGTAGATCAGAAGGCCAATTCCCGTAATAATAAAATAAAATTCAGATAACTTGATCCATAGTCCGATTTAATTGAAAAATACAATGAATTAACATCAGAAATAAGTTAACATCAGAAATAAGAATCAGTATCAAAAATTACAAATACTTAAAATAAATTAACATTATAATCAAAAATTTAAAAAAAAATTACCATTAAAGTCAAAAATAAAGTAAGATAAAAGTAATTAAAAACGTTCAAAATCTAGTCGCAATCTCATCTCAGCGACAGACAATGTCAAAAACTTGTCAAAATGTAGGGAAATTACAGGCATTTTTGACAGATTGAGACTCAGATCAGACTGTCAACGTTCTCAAAATTACGAGAATTCTCCCTCTGAGCAAAGATTATATAATTAAGAAGACCTCTGTAGAAACATGTTTTCGTCACAAGTTAAAAACTGAGAAGAGTGTAAAAGAAAAGATAGGTACCCTGCAACAACACAAAGAAGAAATAAGAAAAATATTTGGCACTGAACCAGACATTAGAAACCCGACAATATAAATAAGGAATTTTTTTTAATGACATCTATCTACGCATGATCATACTACCCGGGAAAACCACAACTACTTGATCTAAATTAAATTTAAATGCGCCATTTCATTCGCGTAAACATCAGATAGCATTTAAATGGAGATATGCTTACGCTCCGAGCTAGACATTTGCCTGGCCTCAATGATCTAGAATTCTAGGTGTTATTGAATATGTGGCTATGAATTTAGACAGATCATAACGTAATGCTGCTGATATTATAACTATACTCTGTGTCCGCGTAGAGTTATATAGGCAAAGAAAGGACATCATTCAGTGTCGAACATGTTATTAGTCTCCCAAAAATTAAAGTGTCATAAGAAAGTATATACCTACTCTTTTCTTAGGAGAAATAACATCTTGAGCATTTTTTACTGTTACAGCGAAAGTCTAAAATGAATCCCTGGCTGCTATTTGAGATTGAAAATGACAAAAATCATATTTTTATGATAGCACTACTTTAATTTTTGGGTTCGAGTCCGCGTTTGGTTTTGTGTCCTTTGGATCCACAAATTTTACATTTTTGGCAAGCCATTGTCAATGGAATAGAGTTCTAGTAAAAAAAATATTTTTCTCAAATTTTTTTTCTTGATCATTGGACAACCCATCTTAAAAAACACTGGTTTCTATAAGAATATTTTAAATCCTACACGCTAAGAAGAAGATCGATCAAATATCATACATATACATATACCTATGCTGGATATAATATGTCAAAAGCAGCTCGGTCTTCGGTGAAGAACATTGGCGTTCAACTAACCCTGCTTCGCCTTTGGGACCTCATGGGCAAAATATTCCCCAAACAATCAAGGCTCAAATCCCAAAGCCTGCCACAATGGTCACCTCCAGACCGAAAGGCGACAGCCCGTTCAATAATCGGAAAGAAATAAAAATATACTGACGTCACCAATACAATAAACGTCAAATAATTTTAACTTACAGTTTTATGGGGACCGGTATGGGGTGTAAAACTCAATATTTGCCCACCAGAGTGGATGTGGTTTCGATACGCGGTGGGTATGCTGCGTGTCGACATAAACCGATATTTGTAGTTAACTGTGAAAGCAGGTATCTACTAAATAGATGGCTATCATTTCATGGCAGAGTGATAAAAGGATTTTCATTGGGGGTTGTCGCTTGTTGTCGTTTTTCTACCACTTCGCAAGTCGAGTAAATCTTGAGCACTATTACGAATGAATAAGTACCTAATGCCATTTACAATAGAGGTGATATTTAGTAAAGGTTTTACGTGCTGTTTTTTACGAATTTACAATGATTTAAGGGGATGACTTAGTATAGTAAGATGCCACCCTAATTGCGTAACACAATCTAAATCATTTTGAACGACATTACTAATCCATTGCTTGATATGTTCGAAAAATTGGTCTGCTCAACAACGTAAATAACGCAATGAATGTTGTTGAACTGTCAAAATGAAACCCATTGGTACTGTTAGTGCGTTACACATTTACCCCGCTGCATCAATCTCCTTCAACGTTTCCCTTAATTCACAGTATCTTCAAGTCCTCAGGAATTCAGGATATTTCATTACCATCTATACAGACAAATGACATCGTAAATTTTTGTCATACCCTCGCTCAGCCACCAGATCAATTCAGAAAATCCTCTCTTATCAAACATATTGACATCTCACCAATAACATCCATTCGCAGGACACACAACTTTCATCAATTGGTTCGGAAACAAAATAACATCTTATTAAGAGGATGAAGTTAACGTGGGCGGTGCCGGCCAAGCTTTCGACAGTGGTTTCACCTCGATGGCCGTAATTGATTCTGATTCGCGTATCACTTTCGATGTATCGATATTTTAGAGCGGTGTGCAAGAATCGGTTACGCTAATGGCTATTCTATGAAAACTTTTAAATTCAATAATCGTTTTACTCATTTTTAATATTATTACTGTATGGAGCAGTGGTGGTCCGCCGCGACTTACGCGTTGTAGGTCGTGAGTTCGAACCTAGGCAAGCACATTACTTTGTGTATTTTATTTCATCACCACTGCTCTCAAAACGGTTACGGAAAACATCGTGAGGAAACCGACATGTCCTAGAACCAAAAGATTCGAAAACATGTGACGTCCATCAACCCGAACTCGGCCCGCGTGGTGGATTATGGCCCACTCCCACTCACAGAGAGGAGGCCTGTGTCCGAATAGTGGGAACATTATTGGCTGAATATGCTAGTGTAGGTATTCGTAAGCAAAGTTGTGGAAAGTTCGTCATTTAACCAATTAAAGTTAAGGTGGCTGTCATGGGTTCACAACAACACAACATTAGTCTAAGCAAAATCTACTGTGTTCATTGACCAACCCAGCGACGCTTACACAACTGCAGATAAACAGTTAAGTGCTACTTCAAAATACGACATCCGTTAATAAAACTTAGGAAGTCAATTGGTTCAAGAAATATAAAGTTTCAATGAAAGCTAGTTAGCATTTAAATAAGCAAAAGTTTAAAAGGCAATCTCACAGATTTGTTAATATGTTTTTAAAAAGTCTTGAAGCTCTGTGAGGCCATACCTACAACGTAGATTTAAAAGGATATGTTCTATTCACATTTAAAAAAGTTTATAAAACAAGCGACAGTAACTGTTGTATGAAAGATGATACTCATATGTTAGACCAAACTATCGATGATCATGTTAGCTCCCATATAAAGACCACCGTACTCTTGACAAATGGTTCAGGAGTCCAAAAACATCTTAATCAGTCACATGAGATATAGCTACAAAACTGCTAAATGGTGATCACCAAAAATGAAGCTAATTATGGTCAAATACACATCAACACACATAACATGACCATTATTTAGACAAACAAAATTAAGAAAACTGTAGGCGACGAACAGGACTAAAGTAAATAAATAATTAAGTAATTAAAAAATCTAGGAGTGTTTAATAAAGAACTTATATCGTACAGGCCGATGTGGGTAGCGTGTATAATTTAAAATTGCCATTTTTTTCCGCTGGCAACCCACGGCCAGATTAGTCAGTATTTCGACATTCTCGGCCCACATGCGCTGGTTATTAACATAAAACGCTACAATTCATTGTGCAATAAACGCGAAATGCGATTTTATCTAGCGACAAGACGGCGACGTAAAATTCAGCGACGTGTTTTTTCGACAAAACCAATATTGGTTTGTTTGCGCCAGCCCTTCGAGCTCGGGCGTTTGAACAAATGTTTGCGGATCCTTTACATTTATGATTTTGTTCTGCGTAGATGATAGATTTTATTTTTAACGCTTCGAGATACAATATCCTGTTGGCCGAAGAGAGTAAATTATGAAGAAAGAGAAAACAAGTCGAGGATTAATACTTTATCAGGTTTAATTCTAAGAAAAATTACATAAATGAAAGACTAATGCAAATTCAATAAAAGATGAGACGATAAACCAAGCTATAAAGTTATTAAATCAAAAACATGATTACCTTCTACGGCAAATCTATCAATGACCACAGTTAATAGCAGTACTTAGGTACCAAATTTTGAATTTGACTACCATTAAACGATTTAAGTTTGACCAAACGTTTGCACAAGTTGGGCCAACAAACGCTACTATCAGAAGTCCGTATTTCAACCGAAGTATAAAACGGTGCGTATTTTAAAGTTTTCAACTTCATTGTACATTTACACCCCCACAATTGAATTTTACGATCCCCGTGTGAATATTTCAATAGTCATTACGAGTATATTGAATTTTTATGCACTTTTTTATTTGCAGGTACCCGAAGTGTTAAGCTGTAAATCTTCTGCAGAAATAGCGGTTGAAGTGCAATAAATTCTTAAACCCAATTGGCTTATTTCACCGCCGATATTGTTAAAGTAATTGGAGTGGAGGGTGGAGATATAATAAATACATCAAAAGAAAGATACGTCAGAAATAAATAAAAAGAACCGCACGAAAAACACTTTATCAGGGTTTGAGAGAAATACTCATTAAAAATCTGGAAAACTGCAGTTTCGAACTGCATGCGATCATAGGTACCCATTGACAAGCAAGATGACATTAAGGAGACACAAAGCACTGCAACAAACAATGCACTTCATTGCATTCCAACGTACGATACCGGTACCAATTCCCGGAGCAAGGGTCACATCCCGAAAAATTCGAAACGTAACTGCACCACGCCTGCACGTAACGAAGCTTTAGCTTAAGCCATCAGATAGCACAACCTGAATGTACGGCCTCTGCTAACTGCCACAAAAACAATGTCCACCACACTGGTTTACAGATAATATTTCAGATGAAACAAAGCTCATACAATTTTGCCAACCGACAAAGCGGCATCGCAAATCTCATTTGCAGACAACAAACAGATAACTATCTCATTCTTTCAACAATGGCCGGTAGGCTCATAAACAGAGCCTAATTAGTAATATTCCGAGTGCATTGTGGTATCTTAACAAATGGACAATAAGATGGAAGCGTGGTTATCTAGGGCGATAAGGGCGCCGCGCCGGGGAGCGACAATTATCAGCCAATGACGTTTGCTTGGTGCGTTTTCGCGGAGGCCGCTGAGCGAAAATTTGGAATCTAATATCGCGTTGTGCTCCAACCATTGCTGCATGATACTCAGTTGATTTAACTTGGTTGGAGAGCAAAGCATCGTTGTAAGTTGTTCGTCGGGTAGGC
The DNA here is from genome assembly GCA_949629185.1 of Apamea crenata. Taxonomy (NCBI): domain Eukaryota; kingdom Metazoa; phylum Arthropoda; class Insecta; order Lepidoptera; family Noctuidae; genus Apamea; species Apamea crenata. The sequence continues at coordinate 16,657,199 of OX451365.1, read as the reverse complement.
TCGTTCGTGTAAGCTTACGCGTTCAGGTTGAGATAGGATCGTGGTCGGAATACGTAATGGTCGGTAGTGCTCGCCCATGTAGCTCCCGCTTATTGTTCCAACTCTTGTCCGGCGTAGAACGTAAATTGAATAAGTGAGTCTTAGAAAGCTGAGTTACGGCGGCTCGGATTAGACTTTCTTTGGCTAAATTGGACTCTAAGTCATAACTTGATTTATTGGCATTATATCGATGCTTGATATGTTTTCCAGCTCAGCTGACGCACTTTATGTAGGTTCAAATTCTGCAGGAAAGTGGGGTTTTAATCAATAAGGCGCATTTATTGGGACCTAAAAAGGTTTTATAATTGACTCATCGTTCTGGCTGGTGACAAGCGGCAAGCCATGGGATCTTGACTGCCTAGGCTTGATTTAGTGGATTTCTATGTTAGACAACTCCTAGTATCGGAGTTATGAACAGTAAACAGCGACACGCCTTTTACTGACACAGCTTGTGTGTTCATAACACCTTGACCATTAACTCATGTAAAAAGAAATGGGAGAAGGTAGCTTAAAAGGTTATATTTTTTCTGAAATACCTAATCAAAATTTGTATTCACCACCTTTATAATTTCAAGAAAAAATATGGTCATCAAGAGTAAAACTAGGTTCTACGCTTGCCACAATAACTAATACGCATTTTATGCTAACTTCCAAGTAATTGATATGTATGTAGCGAAACGCTGGATCACATTCAAGCGCTTTATAATTCGCGTAAAATTAGCTTTATTTTTAATAAGCGAGCGACGCCGCTGTAAAAAGCCTATGTTATTAATACTTTTGTTAAGTCCAAGTTAATTGCTTTTGGCGGTTTGTCTTTATCGAGCGTGTTATTATTTAATAATATTCAATTAACATAATTTATTAATGAAATGAGGGTATCTATAATATTTTTGGAATGCCGTTCGGTTTAAATGAGTTAGGTACTTTAGTGGTGGAACGAAGTAATATTATAATTAGTTCTGTTAATGAAAGGCTATATTTTTCTTAATATGCTATTGGCAGCGAGGAATGCGGCTAGAATAGGCTAAACCGACTCTTCCCGCGGGTTTAGAGTTTTTTGTTACGAGGGCAGTCAGCAAGCTCATTTATTCGGATACAAAGAAAACTTGTAAGTATGCTGAAAGTCAGTAAGAGATCAAACGGTTATCGATTAGCGAAAATCTAATATGGTCCTTATGACCCGCCAGTATCGCTACAAAAAGTTTTCGTTGCAGTATCATAATAAAAGTGAAGATTAAAATGTGCAAATACCCCTCAAATGTGACGACCTAAAAATGATTTGAATTCGCATTTCTCTAAATTACGTATGAATTATATGACGCTCATACATCATACAGGACCGCAATGACGGAATTGAAACAAGTGACAAATTACGTCATTAGGGAAACTAGTTGTGCTGCTCTAATGAAAGTTGTCGCATTTCGTATAATAATTTTTGCAAAGTACTGTCACTAACGAATGGGTGGAAACTGATTGACTTAATGTGTAACAACATACAGTTAGCTACTGAGGAGTATGGTGTACGGTCTGTTCCAAAAGTATCAAATGATAATGTAAACAAATGGATCAGAAAACGTACCTGTGGACGCCAATTTGTAGTGTTTTTTTGATGATATTTCAATTATAATTTAGTAATGTTTCAAACAATAATTATTGGAAAAAGTGGTGAGATATAAAGTTGAAACCTTCTAAATACAGATGAATATGTCGTATTCCCTTAAATGCGTGATTGCGTAAGATTGTAACCTGAACAGGGCTTGTTTACACAGTCATCAGATAATCTTGGAACACAGTATAGTAGGACTTACCTATGTGAAATGAAGGAGTAGAAGTCGTAACCATTACTTTCTCTTACCAATCCTAATTTCCCCTTTCAGTGTTGAAATGTGAAATTGAGCTACCTCATAGCCAGATTGTACTACCCTGTATGTTTATTGATTTTGTCATTGATTAATTGACATTAAAAGGACTCATCAGAATTCTAAGCGATCCCTCTCCTTCAAGATGGACATTGAAATCAACAATACGAAACATGGCCATCGCAACATCTTAGTACTAACTACCCACTTACCAAACCTGATGTTTTTACGATTGCTGACAAAATCGCGATTGTCTTTGTGCCCTGACAGTCGTGTTGTCAGTTGTTTCAGTGACAGCCAGTTACATAATAAGCTCCTGTCATTGACAAATGAATCTGTCCTATAGGGATGTCCCCTACAAGAAAGCGTCAGTTTTGAGATACAAGAAGTATCGACTTTTTCGATGTCAATTTGATGAGGGTTTTAATGGGATTATGACATAATTTCCTAGTTTCCTTACACACTGGACCAGTTAGCTTACTAATTTTAAATTCATTGTAATTTTCAATCACTACACGTACAATTATTGCCACACGAGGCACTGCATGATCCCCCTATAGCGTTCCCAAACTGCTGGGATACAGGCCTCCTCTCTGAGAGGTTGTAGGCCACCGGGCTCAGTGCGTGTTGGTACATGTCACATGTTTTCGAATTTAGCACGAGGCACTGACGTGTGTCTGAAAGAAGATTAAGAGCTTTTCAGATTTTTCATCATCAGTCACTAATGCATTGTGCCCGAATGCAATAACCGCATTTCTTTGGAATTTCGAATTTCTTGCAGGTAACCCACAGCCGATCACTACCAGCAAGTAAAGCTTAAATCAGCCTATAATTTTCCCACTGCTGGGACAAAGGCCTCCTCTCGGTGAATGGGAGTGGCCGTACCCTACCAAAACGCGGGCCCAGTGCGGGTTGGTAGATGTCACATGTCTTCGAATTTTCGGTTCTAGGACACGCCGGTTTCGTCACGATGCTCAAATTAGCTACATTTTTTCACCGGCAAACCAAGAAATGTGGAGACCAGCCCTTTCATCAGACGGTAAGACGAATAGCGTTCGCATCAATTCCGTATCTTCAGTAGTCAACGAACATCGTTTAAACTTTTTATTACTACGCCATGTCATAATGTTACATTACAGTGAAATGTGTGTTTATTATGAAAACATGAGGCGAAATATTTATTGGTTGAATGATTGAATGACGTTGCCCGCGTACTAAGTTCTACGACGATAGAAAGAAAGGGACGCGAAAAAAATTGTCGATGGTTGCAAATTATGGCCGATGTTCAAATTATGTTATGGATTATATGATGAGGCAGTAACATATTGTTATCGGTTATTTTAATAAGTCATATTTCAAATTAGTTGTGGGTTCTTGCAGTAGCTTTTTGCGCCCATAAGACATTACGAAGCGGCGAGCTCTTTGCTATCTGAAGATGTTCCATAGACCATAGTAGTTACCTATACGTTACAATAAATTATTTTGAATTTGAATTTGAATTTTATAAAAATATTTTTCTCCAAGTTCTCAAGCAAGATCTGCATTAATTTTTGGTCGACGACTACAAATGTGTCTTCCATAGTAGGAAGGTACCGCTCAATCGATCAACTTAGAGAAATAGTCATCGTTTTGCCAACCAATGACAGTTGCAGTAAGCGTAGAAGTAAACAGTTTGATCGATCGTCTTCATTTCTAAATATTGGCGACTTTCAGATGTGGTGCTGACCTCTCCGACTTCATATCCAGTGCTGTTGATGATTTTCATTTAGTTACATACGACGACATATCAAGCTACACACTTCCAGTTTTATCTGACCTCGCATTACCTATACATAGATATAGGATATAGGCTTTTCGTACAATGAGAGGAAATGTATAGCGTCGTACTTACTTTCTTGCAAATGCACTTTAACCACGTAAATGTAAAGGTCATCGCTTATCACCAACTTAGCATTTATTATTTTATTATTATTTTATACGAAATATATTTTTTTTGTGTGAAAAATAGATGTTGGCCGATTCTCAGACCTACCCAACATGCACACAAAATTTCATACAAATCGGTCCAGCCGTTTCGGAGGAGTTTGGTAACAAAAATTGCGACACGAGAATTTTATATTAGATGGAACCCCAAGCCAGCTTTCCTACACTCCTTTTATTTAACATCATTAGGACGAGGATACTTCCATTTCAGAAAAATAAAAGAAAAGCGGCAACGGAAAACCAATAACAATGTCTCATAGAAACTTCTTCAATTTCATAGAGATTTTAAAAAGACAATTTTCTTGAAAGCTTTCAGTAAGTTCCCTATTGAACTGGAAACTTAGCAGTTCAGTAATTCTATTTGAATAAATCGGGTCGCAATTGAAAAATGTAAAATGGTAACGATGGATAATATCTCAAAGAATTTGCGAATGAAGGGAATTGAACTGACAAGGAAGCGGAATAGAGAGTATCTACCAGGTACCTACTAAGAATACACACATCATCATCTGCCTATCCTGTTTTCCAACTATGCTAGGGTCGGCCTGCAGTCTAGTCGGATGTAGCTGGATACCAGTATTTTACTTGGAGCGACTATATATCTGACCTCCACAGCACAGTTACTGAGTATCACGATACTAAAATACAGTATACAGTATCAGTTTAATACATACATATAATGTTCCAATTTATGACTCATCGCTTATGAAATCCACAGCAATGCTTTCTTGTAAAACTACAAAAAAGAAACGCGCACCTGACAGTTTTTGTTAAGCTCCGACAAAAACAATTTCTCCCTTCAAATATATTCCGTACTACAATCAGCTGTCCCCTCAAAATTAACAACCGGTCCTGCGCATAGTACACAAAAATCGATACAATACAACATCGATCACGGATCGATTGGTCCGATTATCGGTAATTTCGTTACGAGCCAAAAACTGGGCCCAAATACCTGCGTTACAACCTGAGTGAATACTTCTATAATGAAATGACAATTACCTACGACAAGCAAGGAGATTCCTTGCGACCTTACTGAACTGGGAACGCACCCTCGATATGAACTACTGTTGGTTCTCGATGAAGTATCGTTTTACGAGTAGGTAAATGAGCGAATGATTTTTTATTAGATTGGACCAGTTAGTACCCTACTACGAAAAGAGATTTAATGGGATCTTGTTTTCCAGATCAGTTTGTTGGGATTTTTGTTGGTCGGTTTGAATTGTAATCATTTAAACTGCTCTTCCTTTACATTAGGTTTTCTGTTAATAGATGGTTGCCTATTATTATCAAAATTAGATTTGCCCCGTTAACAACAACCGCAACTGTCAATACCTAAATCTTTGGCATCACGCGGAATGACAGCTCTATTTAATCTCACTTCATTTCACACTTCTTTCACGGTGAGTTTTTTCCAGAATAAACCGGCATGCCGGTTTATTCTGGAAAAAACTCACCACAAACACAAAATACATAATAATGACTAATAGAAGCGATATCCGGCATAAAAACAAGCACTTGCAAATTGAAATCCCTAAGTCTATGAAAGCCGATTTTCAGCCCACCGTGCGGCAGTTTGGAAGAGCGTTAAGACAAACTACAAAATAAACGCTGCACAGGATCCCTAAATGCTTAGGTTACATGAAAGAGTGAATCTAAGTGAAATTACAAATTATTTTATAGACAGCTGAGTTCCTGGAGAACTATTGGCTATTGTCTTATTCCCACACATGGCGGGTGAAGTACACCAGAGATCGTTTATGACCAAGTATTTAGCACGTTATCTTTTACCTTTTGTCATTTTCTCTCGTGAACCATTACCAATGGTAGGGGCGAGCATTTATCGAACGTTCGATTGTTTTATAAATAAAGGCGACCGCAAAAAATACTATCGATCAATCGTGCGAAAGTCAAGCGATGGGGCCAGATAAAGATATCCCACAGGAATCTCATCTTTCCAACTGAAGATTTAAGATGTATTTCTCATTGTTCTTCAGTTAAGGGCATTACTCGGCGTATGATGACACAACAGTCAAAAAGGAACCTTATAATCATTAGTGAAGGGTGATTTCTGATTGGTGTGTAATGACGTCATATTCGTGCGTCTACGAACGTGAAAGATTTTATACGAGAGCTGTCCAAACATTTTATACTTTCAAATCTGTGCGCTTATCTGTAGTGATGATCTGAAGAGTGTTATCTTGGCCGGATCAGCTCATGGGAGGTTCCTTAGATCTTTATTACATGGGCCCGGTGTGCTGCATCCACACAGTTACGTTTTATTAAGTAATAATGAGCGGCGATTACAATTCTTTAAATGTTAAGGCACTTCTAATGATGTTATAAAATCGAATTATCGCAATGCTGGCATACATCGAATTGGGATCAAATCGATTGGAAATAATTCCGATTTTGTAACTCAAGACGTTTCTGCAGTTAAGAAACTGGATTGCCTTATGAAGCTCTTCTTACTACGTATAGGAAAAATGGCTGGACTTTCATTCATCATCATCATTACCGAAATACGTCCACTGTTGGACATCTATAGGCGTCTCGCAAGCATCGCCACTTCTACCGGTTCTATGCATCTCGCATTCAGCGGATTTTGATTCGGCAATCAAAATCAGCTTTGAGATGGAATTTTCTATAAACGAAGGGCCGTCCCAGGTGATCCGAGTTATTTCTTAATATACCAGTTATTAAGAGTTATAGGACGACATTATCGGCTTTTCTTTCTAAAAATCTTAGATGAGCTGTTCTAAGAATCGATCACCTTGCAAACTTTATAGCCTACTTCGATGATTTTAATTACTTTGTCCAGCATAATAAACGAAGGTTTTACGCGGTGACTGTCTATATCTTTCGTTCTCAAAGAAATTCTACCATAGCGAACGATATTTTTAGAATGGACGAGGTTGTTTTTTTACTTCCTGTCAGTGTAAGATCTAATGTCGTTTTTACAGCCGATTTGAGTCCTAGACAATTATAGGAGAAGTTGCAGTGTTTTATGTACAGATCTAAGTTACCTTGATGTTTGGACATCGTAGTTAGCAGTGGAAAAAAATGTCCAAGGCCAAAGGTGTATTTTTCTGCCAGCAGCACCAACTGGCCAGGACCCTAAATAACTCACAATGCCACTTAAACATAGGCTTTATCATTAATCAAAGATAAAATGCATAAAGATCGAATCAGCGGTCATAAGCTTTTTAATAGGCAGTTAAAATGTTTGCAAACCTGCGCTAATGAGAGCGGTCATAACAATAAAGTATGAAGTACATGTTTTTTTGCTTTTATTTCCAAACAATACGGTCATTTGTACTACAAATAAGTATCGCTGTGTTTATCTCGTTATACAATCTTCAGGCTAGTTATTAAACGCAAGTGACTTAAAAACATTTCATCTGGTTAACAATTTGTACAGTTAATTTTGTTTTACAATTAGTATGGTATTTGACAAAAGGACAAACCACAAATCTAGTGTAGTGTAAATTCATCATAATATTTTGAACTCTACAGTGTTATTTCTAAAATATTGTAAAGAAAACTGTGATTAATATTGTGCAGGAAATGGAAACTGCTTAAGAGCTGGTTTAGTGAATTTGAGCTAAGGAAACTGAAAACCTATAACCAGCTCTAATTAAAACCTGTTGACCTCTGGGTATTCAGGAAGACAACAAAATATCTTCAAAACGAGGTACTTAATAGCCTTAGTAATTATGTTCGTAGCTTTTACGACTTCTTTAATAAAAGATTCGAGTAATTTGTTATTTTCAGCAACATCTTTCTATGAAACTCCCTTCAAAACCCCACAGTGTGTGCACCGCCCTGCTCCACAACCGCTCATATTTTGATTCCCCGTCAAATTATGCTATTGTGTCCATTGCTCACTTTATCCCGATACGTCAACGGCATGACATGTTTATTGGTGACGGACGGGTGATGGCAAAGATGGCCGATCGAAGATAAGATTATATTCAGAGATTCAGAGCATTTCGGCGAAAACCTGATGAAGGATCATAAATAATTTGATTGTGCTGGATAAATATGGATTTTGTAGAATTATGGGGAAGGGAAGAGCCCGCAATTGATCTGTTTTATGTTAATAGACTAGAGGGCGCTTTAGTTAACGTTGATCGTTCTTCCTTACATTGTAAGACTTGAGTATTTCAAACTCATCTATGGTAATTCTATCGCAAAGACTGAAAGTGATGTGGATGTCAGTAGTTAGCAAACCTCAGATGGAAACGCACGGAACGGAAATTAACTTAAAAGTAGATATTACAATAGCCTTCAAAAGTTAGTTGAAATTTTTCCACTTTTATTGTGACACACCACATTATGATTTAAAACTCTACTGATCCAAATGTTTGAACTGCTTTAACGTTTTTATTGTCTAATTCAACTACCTTTCACTTATCATAAAAAATAATCTACCTAGTAATCTCTTATGAGAACCTGATATTTTTTTTTAATTTTAAATCATAATGTGGCATCACAGCTGAAAAGGAAAAATATCGACTATTTTTTACTGTATATGCAAATATGTAGCGCCAACTTTAACTGCACTAAAGTTGTCGTAGACGAAATGAGGATGAGGTTGGGTAGTGAAGGGCAGCTTCGTGTCGAAGAAGCACTGACACCAGGGGCTGCAGTCTCGACATTCATAGCGATCACTTTACGACCTAATTCGGTCGCAAAGTCCCGGATTGACAGGTGTAATGTATAGAGTGACAGGACTTTGCGACCGAATTCGGTCGTAAAGCGATCGCTATGAATGTCGAGACTGCAGCCCCAGGTGACTTCAGTTTAATTAATAGACGAAGCCTATTCGACAAGATTTTAAAAGGTGCGTCTATTATACTTAGCACCTGGATACAGCACCTAACTGGAAACTGGAAGCGCGTAATAAATAAACAAAACGTCGAGAAAATAAAGTTAATAACCTCACAAATGAATTGCGTCTCTTCTCACTCTTTTACACATTATATATGGCCAAAACCACCTCAGTATGGCCATATACGCTTTTCTAACGACTGAATGAATCTTTTATTGTCCTGGTAGCATGTTTACATTGTGAAAATAGGGTTAACGTTCAAACGCCGCCGTGTGCAAAAGCTAGTGATGTAAGCATGACTCAAACCGACACAAATACCCTTTTCAGAAACTTAACGGTGAAATGTATCAAAAAGTACACAAAAGTCGAAGCTATCATAAGTTAATCATTATTTATAGTTGTATTAATTATGTATATGACAAATGTCCAAAGCTGTGTATATGGCGTGTTATCAAAATTGTTAGAACAACAATATTTGTAGCGCGGCACCTTTTTGTGTCGCCCACAGCGAGCAAGCGGCATCAAGGATTGAGTGGTCCAAGTTAGGAGAGATTGCGATAGTAATTAAAGAAACAGTAATAGATATGCGCTCTCTCAATAATGCTACGGTAATGGTTATATGTGAATACCAGATCATTGATAAATAACCATTATTAGAAATTAAAAAAAGAAAAACCATTTGAAAAATGCAGCACGTGAAAAATATCAAATTCCCTTTGCGAAAGAAGGTTCAGCTCAACATAACACCGCAATAGCATATCAGCCCCTAGTCAGGCTTCCTATAAACAGAATATTATACTGATATTTCACCAGCTATTTAAAGGCTTTGTTGCATTTTCAACTTCTTGTGCTTTCCTCTGACGCATGCGTGTATCGCTATTGTGCATGCTATTGAGCTTGCCTTAAAACATGTTGCTGTATGCCGAGTCAGTAACACTTCCAGTCCGACAAGACTGTGAACTAATGGCCGAACCCAATTACCTATCTATCACCAGTTTTGGCATACTGGAGGTAGAAAAACCTGTCTATCTCTGGTTTTAACGTCCCAATAATTTATATCAGTAGCGATCTGTATGATTATATTATACTGGCAGTTAATATTATACTGGCTACCATCAGTAGCAATCTGTCTTTAACTGACAATACATAGGCTGTTGGGTTTGGCCGTAAATGAATGTGGATGGCAGCGCTGCTTGTGAAAGAAAATGTCAAAAATCAAACAGTTAACTTCCTGTTTGAGCTCTTTTTCGCCACGACGAGACTCATGTCGGACTAATAAATCTTTGAAGACGAAAGAGGAAGAGTGCAGACATACCGTCCGACTCTAGGTACCTACATCTTTTGCAACCAATCCAAATGATTGTCTTAGAAATTACGTCACCACCAACCTCTAACCCATATCGCCTCCTCTCATAGCTTCCACCAAACTAAATGAACAGTCAATTAAGTGTATCGCCTACGCCAAATCCGCGACATGACGACCGATACATTCTATAATATTCATTATAAATTGCGTTATATGTCAGACTATACCTACACAGTTACAAAGGTCGGTGAGCATTATATCTATGTATGTTTTTTTTGTATTTTCCACGTGGCATAACATCTGATTCTGAATACAAGGTTGAATTGGGTCAATGTCAGTCTGTGTGTTGATAGCGTAGGTCTGACTATGTGTTTTGTAAGGCTGCTTGCATAAAGATACAGGTTCCCAGTACGGATAAAGGGAGACAGGCGCGACGCAACTCTGGTGGAATAAATTTCTATGAAAACGTCATGAAAATAATTGCTCTACCGAAGTCCATAAAAAGTCCGTAAAATAGTCCATTCTTTCTGTATAAAGGAACAGGTTGAAACTTGTCGGAACCGACTATACTTTTTCGTACCGGGCACTCGTGGGTTGACCGACCCGTACCGACAAATTGGAATCGCAGACCTATTTGTCTGCCGGAATCGCAGATGTATCTTTATGCAAGTATGCAAGCACCCTAAAATTGTAGTCTAGCGAAGTTATTATGTTGGTCTCCTCTAGGAGTGGTTCCTGTCTGCCATGGTCCTCGGTATTGAGAAGCTGTGGAATAATGAGCTGGTTTACTTAAGTCGTTCATCAAGCTATTATATAGAGCGACTTGAATAAAACATATTTGTAATTATTATAATCTGCAAATACTTACTATATAGTTATTGCATAGGTGGGTGGACGACCTACAGAAGATAGCAGGGTAGATCTGGATGGCACTCGCACAGACCAGGAAAGCATGTCACAAAAGGGAGGATGCCTATACTCAGCAGTGGCTGGAATTGGACTTCCAATGATGATGATGATGTTTGCATAGGAAGTATTTTCCACGGTTCTTTAAGGTGACAAAACCATACATGGTTGAACTAAATGAACCTCAATCATATTTTATTGGTTTGACTTTGTATGTATATCTTCACGATCTAAAGGAGTCATTCTGAATCCCACTGTATGTTTTTTTAGTAATATTAATAACGATAACGAAATCATGTTTTATCATTGTCATTATTTCTTGATTACCTCTTAAATAGTCTTCAGAACAATAAGCTCGACAAAAACTCCTCGGTCCTTACAGAGTATTAAAATAAGACGCTGCAGAAAAAGCCGTATTCTACAGCTATCGTGACAATATCACGTGATGGAAACCATAAGCGAATATTATCGATAATAATCAATAACTTTCCAATACAAAAAAGTGCGATTAACGTATTGATGAAAGCTCTTTCGGCCGACGCCAGCCAAAACCTACCACGCAACAAAAAATACCCTTCAAATAATGAAAGTAAGGATCAAAGTCGTCTAACAGGACATGAACAATAAAGGAGGGAACATTCTCCAAATTAAATGTCAAAAATGAATGAAAAAATGCAATCATCCTGTCAAAGTCTACACAGAAACGATAATCGTTTACAATAAAAATGCCTTCAACACTTACGAAGCCTAACTATAGATTAAACCAACATATACACACATATTTCAGCACTCGCCCATCAAATAGTGCATACATATGCAGATAGAATCGATTCTTTAACCGATATTATTATTATTAGAATCGATTTAAGAGTAAAAATTATTTGTTCTTTGAGACGTCAATGAATGAAGAATAGTAATTACCAATAACTGTAGTTTTTCGCATTATTTCTTATTCTTGTCCGTATTAGGGAGGATGGGGTCATAATGACGCAATTACATTTAACGACAAATGTAGTAAAGTTTTTATTATGACAGAGTGGGCAATACTTTTGTCCGGTCGAAGAATGTAGATAATATGATACACGGTAATTGTACTAGTCGGTACTTAATAACCAACGAATAATTCGAATGCCTACCTATTTCAGAGGGGCTTGTGGCTAAGTAATAACAGCAGCACGGGTCGATTAGGTAACGCTACGCTTGCCGCAGTTGGTCGGTGGATGGGTGACCATCTTTACATATCAAGACACAGACTACTAATTAAAAGGAGGAGGAGGGGTTGAGAGACTTTTACTTAAAAGGAGGTCCCTGTGTAGGATTTACTGTAAAAGTTGTACAAGTTTCTGCAATAAACTTTTCTTTTTTTAAGACCCTTCCTTGCCTCGGAGAGCGCACGTTAAACAGTTGGTCTCGGCTGTAATTTTTTTTTCTTTGACAGTCGTTAGAAGCCCGAAAATCTGACATCCAGTCTTACCAAGGGGTATCGTATTACCAGTAACTGAGTTGTGGAGGGCAGATAGGCAGTCACTTCATCGTGTAAAATACAATTCAACTGCATCCTGATACTGGAATCCGAACCCAACATAATTGGGAAAAGGCTAGGCAGATGATGATATAATTAAAAAATTACACATTGTTGACATTACTGACATTATTATCAAGGAAAGAGAAATGTTCAATTACCTTCTTTTAATTAAGTTAACTAACTAAATGAATTACTAGAACACTCTCCAACTATCTCACATCTACGATATAATCTTCATACCGATCAATTTTATCTAAATTATCGTCGTTAATCAACAAGCTTCGAATTATTCTCGCATTTTGTTTTGACATTTTAACAACAATTAATATCGATATACAAGAAACAATAATCGATTAAATCTTATCGATCACGCAGTAGACGCTTGCTAGCATTTTTATCTCGACATATTTAACAACAATTAATATCGATATAATCGGATCAACAATCGACCAACAAGATCTTATCGATGTGCACGCACTAGCTGTAGCTAGAGGCACCTGTTAACGGTCTCTTACGTCATGGTGACAGTTTGATGGAAAATATGATAAATAAGCAAAATGATAGCCGATGGACGAAGCTGTAATTGTTTATGGTGCACGACGAAGCCATTTCGAAGAATAAATTCATCGTCAACATCTTTTAATCGGAACTGGAAAAGCTGTCGTTGTACCTATATCGAAAGAAATGGAAGTGTTTAACCCTTAGTATAAGTAGAAACACACTATCAATCACAGTCTGAATCATTTTGAAGGATATTGCTAATCCATTGCTTCATAATTAATATGTTGAAAAAATTTGTCTGCTCAACAACGTAAATAACGCAATGAATTTTGTTGAACTGTCACAATGAAACCCATTGCTACTGAGTGTGTTAAGCAATTACCCCGCAGTTTGCTCTTCTCTAGAATGGAACCTAACTTCAAAACGGCGATATTAATTGGACACTTCTCGTAGATACGACGTACCTACATGAACAGTTTCAAAGGCGTATCAACTCGGGTAAATCGACCATTAGAGTGCAACCACCAAACTTTACTCTTAATTCCTTAACTTTCGGCACTTTGATACGACTTTCCCAAGTTACTTGGAGCAGAGTGTAATTTCTTCTAGTTATTAAACTTCCCTTGAAGATCATCATATCCTTGCCCTCCAACCAACTTATTTGTGAAATGTCATTTTCTATCACCATCATCTAAGCCTAGCCATATCATCGTTCCATATAAGGCGAGTGATAAATGAAGGGCGGGTGTTTTGGGGAACTGTGTTATGTGATTTTGACGTTCGAAAAGTGTTGTGTCTCCGCCTAGTTTGGATAAATGACTTTTAATTTGATTTTGTTTTATATAGTCCATCCTTCTTTTCTTTGGTCTGCCTATTTTCTTCTATTATACCAAATCATTTAATTACTTATAGCCATTCATATTCTTAATAATCACTTTTCTTTCCTCTAAATCACATGGACCACCACAATCGACTACTCCTTAGTTAGTTTGGCACAGTCGCTACTTCCAAACTCCATTTTTTATACTTATTTCTTCACTAAAAGATAACATCGCAAAATCCTCCACATTTTATAAAAACGTGTTATAACTAATTTGCATGGTTCAATCAACGCTCGCAGAAAAATCGGGTAGCTTCGTGAAATTGATGGGGTACCACGAAACGCACCTAAAAGCACCATTTTTTTGGACAACACTTCCGTGTTAAAAGATGCGTTTGCGACACGTAATAAATTATCCAGGATAAGAACCTTTTATACTAATTTAGATTTTATTATGTGATTAAGGGGTGTTAAAATTATAATCAATTGATCTCTCTTGCTGACATGTTTTCGAAAGGGCTGTGAGGCGACTGTATTCGAATGATTAAAAAAAAGCTTTGGAAGTTACTTAAGCTTAGTGGCTCTGAAACACAACTTAGATTAATACTCGGCTGCTATAAACAAAAACGATTCGTTTTGCTTACCAATGGTAGCATTTTTTATTGCCAAACTGGGCATATAGATTCGTAAGCTAATTTTACACGTGATAGTTACTTCCATATGGGAGAGTCTACTATGCAAAGGTATTTTCTTCATTATTGATAAAGATACAAGATTCTTAATCTTAACTAATAACGATCCGTAAATTAGGAATCGACCAAAAAACCCTTGCCGACTCGTAGTCACAACATCACTCCAACAACATATATGACATTGCATATGGTACAAAGGTTGTCTTTAAAAGATCGCTCTTAGCGATAAGACCGCCCATTGTGTCACCCTTTGTAAAATTTCTATATTTATGTCTGTAATTTATATGGTGTACATAATAAAGATTATTCTATTCTATTCATATGTTAGGGTGTGCATCAATCACCGTATGACACTCCTTCCTACATCCTTGAGGGATCTCTTTAAAAACGGTTTCAATCTTAGCTCCCATCTCCGGACAATCTTCCCCCAAACCAGATCCGCATAGCTATAAAACTCAAGCACAACATTGTGGGTTCAACAACGTCTGACCCGCAATTTTAATCAGTCGATAGCGATGATCGACGATTATTGTGTTAAATTCGATACATCGAGAATGATGGGAGTCCCCGTAAGCTGTACCTCTATTTATTGAATCTGATAGGTAAATTGATGTGAAATATCTCGGTTGTTATAGGTATGGAGTTGGTTTGAATGTTGGAGCTTTAAGGAGGCCAGTATTCTAGAACAATGCTGGAGGATATATCTCGATTCAAACTGTCGATGGTAATAGGTACTAATCTCTACAGATCTAGTTTTAATAGAAGTTCATTCATAGAGATTCGGTTCTATTGGACTTATGAAATACTAGCTGTACCCGTTGCTTCATTCGCGAGCATGTCAAAATTCTTGGGTTTTAGCTCCAAAGTAGCCTATGTTACTCCTTATAAGATCAGCTATCTACCAGTGAAAGTCTCGTCAAAATCGGTCCCGCTGTTTCGGAGGTTAGTCGGAACAAGCAGCCAGACCGAAAGACAAAATTAAAAAAAAAAAGTTTTAGTACCGTTTATTTATTTATTTATTTATCCTCACACTGGAACGTGATTATAGTTATAATATATATATAGTTACTTTTATATGCATTTAATAAAATGCTATTATCCTGACATTACAAACACTTACAGACACTTAAATTATATTTATTTATATAGATGACCACATTGCTCTTTTGGTTGCCAACGTTTCCCATCGTCAATACAAATGGACTCGTCTCAACAGGCTTTTTCTTTGTAACTTTTATATATGCAAGCCTTTGCTCTCCGTACCAACACATTTAAAACAAGCCATTCTATGTCCTCTGACAAACGAGTTATAAATTGTTATGAAGCTATGAATTAGCATGATGCCATTATTTATCAAAATGCATATTTTTAATACACGAGGCTTCAGGCACAAGTCCCGAGTTATCTTATCTGATAATACTTAGACCTCTGGCTATCTTGTATGAATGTTTCATAATAAATGGCTGAGCACTTTTCTGGTGATACACTTAATTTCTTAATAGATATTAATAGTGGCTTGGAGCAGTATTAACGAACAGATAGGACTAATATATTTAATGATGTACAGGTGATGATGTTTTATCAGAACAAATTAAGGTAATGTTTGTAAATGGGGAAGACCAGCCGTGAAACGGACCCCCGGATATCGTAGATGGTAAACGTTTTACAGAAGGTTTATGGGTTGACAGCCGCAAATCACTTTAGACTGTCATACTTCAGGCTCTATTTTTTACCCCATGAACTACAATATGGGTCATCAGAAGAGCATAACGGTACTATACAGGGTTATTTTAAATTGGCTAGCTAAACTCCGCAGGCGCGATGGGTACCTATATCTACACCTGATAAAACAAAAAAGTTTTTTTTTGTGAGGTCTTCGACCGCATTTATTGTAGTCGCTTGAAATATCAGTTCAGAAAACCTGTTTTTTTATGAGTATCAATATCTTTATTTACTTGATCTTCGCCACTTTCTATCTCTCTCTCGAAAACAGCACCTAAAAGGGCTAAAACCTCATCCTCCAGACCAAGGACCATCTGCAAAAAAAAGACTCTCGCAAAAAGAATTCCGTGTACATTTTTATTACGCGTCGCCATGCGGCAGTCCGTCAATCTTATCGACGACGGCCCTCGAATTAACGCCCGAATATTATCATCAAACAAATTGTTTTGCCGTGTTCCCGGTAACACCGAAATTGTTAAGTGCTTACTTTTAGCTTATTTTGCATTTAAAACGCGTCGCCTGTGCTGTATAATTTTGGCTATAAATCTTTGGGTGTTGACGTTTGATTTTGATGATGGTTTCTACGACAATGTAAGGTATTCTTCAGGAAATGAAATTTTAGCATAGTCAAACGTCTCTGAATTCCTGAAAATTCAACAACGAATGAGAAAGTTGTTGGTTTTAGATACAATCCTAGATCGTCTGGCAGATGTCCGAAGCAGTGGTTACAGCATTAGAAATAGTCATTTTTTATTCGTAATAATGTATATACATAAGGATTTTTTCAGATAGGTAGTCCCAATACATTTTACCTGCATACCAAAAAAAAACGAATCCTACTAATATTATAAACGTGAAAGTTTGTATGGATGGATGGATGGATGGATGTTTGTATATTTCACGTAAAAACTAGTGACCGGATTTGGATGAAATTTGGCACGCAGACGGTTTATAACAAGGATTAACATATAGGATATTTTTTATCCCGATATTCTCACGGGATCGAAACTTATGCGGGTGAAACCTAGGGGCGGAGCTCATATTTAATATTGGAATCTCTTTGTACTAATAAAATCCGACCGCTATAAATTCTTGTTCCAACACCCGGCAAGGCGTTTCAACTCCCGGACCTTTGTTGTGCAGCTAATGGGACGGAAGATTTCAGGAATATTAATTTTATTGTCCTCAACATGAATCAGAGGTATATTTATTTAGACTTAATTGATGTTTAACAAACAAATGCGCCTAGGATCTATCTTAACCCAATACCCCAAAATCGTTTCAAGACCCACTCAATCTCTTTTTCACCAAATTCCCTGACCTTTCCAAATGTCCCACCGACCTAATGACACCGTACCAAACCACTACACAACCGCTAAAATCAAATTTATCGCGAAACACGACATAATCCCTTCCCATTAAAACATAATTTCCCATATTTATGTCACCATCGAAAATCCAATTTCTTACTAAATACGTATTAACATGTGAATTGATGTCCAACGTTTTAATTTCCCTGGTTATGTCAGCGGCTTAATGAAACTACAGAGTTAATGTTATAGGTAATTATTATTGAAAATCTTCCTTTTGATGACAAACTCGTTTTGGTTATTCCGTGCGAGTTAAAATCTTATTTTGCTCGACCCACTAACGTCTGCGCATGAGTCTTGTGATTTAAAAATAATTGACCTTAATTTTTTCGTAATTGAATCCGTGTTTTGTTTTCGTGGATCTGGAAGTATATCGTAAAACGTTGGAGTGATCCAAATGGTTAATGTAGCAAAGAGATCCGGCTATAGGAACTTATGTCATCCGCAGATTTAGCCATAACTCTTCCTGCCTAAATTGTTTAGACTAGTACTTATTCTACTTAGTCACTGGGCTGTGTCAGGCATTCAAACGTAAGTGTTTGTTAGATGTACCTACCTAAGTGAAAGTGCCTGAATGTCTAACGATGAATTAGTAGTCTTCAATTTAGGATAACTACTCTAAAGAATGCAATTAGTAGCTCCTTGAATAGGGATCACAAAAGCATTGTCTTGCATCAAATTACTCTTAAGTGAGATGTTGGAATCTGTAATCTAAAGCAGGTGCTAAGTTTAAACTAGAAATTCTTACAGCGAGAAAGTATCTGCCATTCCTAAATCCCGCATTTAAAATGACTCGCTCAAAACCATTTCCTAAAAGCTTTCAGCTTACTCATCATAAACAAATATGGAGAGCACAAAAAGCTAATTCAGTCTTTCCCCCTTTACATCCACACGGATGATACTCATAAAAGAAAGACGAAAAAGCATCACACTTTACTGTTGTGTAATAAAAAGAAAACAAAACAAGTGACCTGACTTTTCACACAATAACACGCGCTCACAAAAAACATTAACTTACGCAATTTCGACAGCCCAATGTTGCGTGAACGAGCAAAAATGATAATATATTGTAAGACCCGACTCCCATAAGCCATGTGATTTCTGCCACACAGCAAATACGACTACACAACGCTTAACATTTAAATGATGGTTCCAACCAACAATTTCCCCACCATATAATTGAAATCAAGTCTTCTGACGGTAATTGAAAATACAAGAGTAAAGGCATTGATTTTTTGAGGGTACTTTCCAAAATTACTATGTGTTTGTAGGGTCAAGTTGACCGAGTAACGCCCTGATCGTTTTTTGTTTAAAATAAGATGACTTTTTGTTAAAAGTTCAACGGAATTCATGGTGTATGAATCAGATGTAATGTGTAAAGAATTGAAAGAGTAAAATCACAATGTTCTGTGATATTTAAGCGAACTCTACAAGTACTTGTTCGGATTTATGTTTCCGTCGTTTCGAGCTCTTTACAATCGTTGTGCTAAGACCACGAGACACTAACAGTTTTTTCTGCGAATGCAGACGTCGGGCAGTTAGTACCTAATGATGATAGTAGTTAGCACATAATATAAGTTTTAATGACCAATAATTCATCCAAGCGGAGAAAAACAAAGTGTAAATATTAAAGCGTCAGTTGATATCTGATAGGACCGGCTTTATGAAGCCCGAAGACCTGATGCAGGTGACGTAGGATAAAAAATTTAGATTCATAACTCTTCATCTTCAATAATTGGAGAGACCTGAGAAAAACGTTCATTTCATTCGTTCATAAGCACTACGTTATATTTTTATGTTTTCATTTACTTCTGACTTAATCAAACGCCATCTGTTCTTGTTCAACTAACTTGGTAGGTAAATTACACAGATATATGTTCCTGTAGAGGCATTCAAAGTGTCCCAACAATCAATGCCACTTAGCCGTATGAACCGATAGACTAATCGATTAATTGACCTACCTCCAGACAGCTTGCATGTAACGGATTTAGGTCACCCGTTCAACCGCCTAGCTTACAATAGCTTGGCCCTAAGCTTAATCCTTCCTAAGCTCCCATTCTCTCTGACAATATTGGATATCGGACTATGTATACAAATTCTTGGTTCAAAACAGGTAAATAGCAAGCGTGGGTAGATAGAAAGTATACGAAATTGATACAAATACCACTTCTATAATACGTATTAATTATGTTTAATGACTAATCGTCGGCAGGCGCACCCAAAAATTCTTTGTGTTTATAAAAATTGAAATCTTGCAAGCGATGTTCTATTTGTTGTTAATTATGCAGTGTTGAAATCTTTGAGTCTCGTCTTAGTCTGGTCAATCCAGTTTTTGGTGACGTCTAGAATTCTTCTCAGTTGCCTAATTCACTTTTCTGCGGGACAGTGTGAATATCGTCATCATCATTCACTTGCCCTTATCTTAATTTATTAAGGGTCAACGCAACATGTCTTTTTCTCCCACACTACCCTATTAGTATTTTATTACAAGCTTTTATTTAACTTGCACTGTTCGTATGTATGTTTGTAAGTTGTCCGTCTAAATTTCCGCATCATTCCAACCATTTTTCAATATATTATAATGAAGAAAGGTGCAAAATTCAAAGCTAAAAATCAAACCCAATGTAACCACGCTGTCCAACAAAAAAGTTAATCAACCCCCAACAAAACCTGAACAGCCATTCGAACCCATAACCATAACTCCGGCACGCCGCCAGTAACTCAGGCTTTTTTCATCCCTTAACATTAACCAAAGAAATCGATTTGTAAACAACACAATAAGAGTATTAAATATAATCATTCTCACGCATGTGAACGCAACGGAACGCATCCAAGTAATGGCATCGTGGTATTTCTGTTGGCGCGTATAAAAATGCTCGATAACACCAGGATGGTGGCTCGGTGGGCAATTTGCATTAATATAACGTGTCCACGTTATCGCTCTGCGTCCTCGTGTGCCAGTTTGATGCGACAGGAACGGGACACAGGTTATAAATGGAAAGTTTGCTTCGATCTCCGAAAAGTTCGAAGTTTTTCTGGCTTAGATGGTACCTAATGCTGTCGGAGTTTCAGTATCATCTCGAGTTGTTCAATTCATTTCTATTTAGAGAAAATAGCTATAATTGGTGGTTATAAGAGATATAATCTACCTCTCTGATCATTTTAATTTCGGTTCAAATGGCTACCCAACTAAAATGAGACTGGGCAGGACATGTCTGCCGCATGCCGGATAAACTGTGGGCCCAAATAGGACAGAATTGGTGCCCTGATACAGCGAGGCAAGGTCGCGGCAGACCACGTAGGAGATGGCGGGACGAGCTGGATAGGTTTCGACAAAACTGGAAGGAGGACGCGCGGGCTCGCGAAAGATGGAAGGAGTGGAGGGAGCACTTTGCCCAGGAGTGGGATGAGAAGACTAATAAAAAAAAAACAAAAGAGTGTTTCTTTAAGGCTTCAGAAGCTTGTAATAAGTACCTAGTTATTCGATTGTTTAACTAATGCTGCTGTTCTATTAATCGATCATAGATACCTAACTCTCTTCCGAAGATTTCAAAGAAGTTTAGTTTATTTTATAGTACTGTCATATGAATACATAAATAGAAAAACAGAGAACCGTCTTTATCCTGTTGTTTAGAACAACTAGTCCACAGACGCGTCAGGTGCGCGCAAAAACTGCTACCTACCAACTCGCCTTCAAATGCCTACATATAATTAAGTAGGAATCTCGGTAATGAGTGCAGGCACGTCTATCACGGCTCTCACTGACCATCATCTACATAATGTGACAATCAACAGTCATATATCAACATAACGCAACACTTATGGAGCGTTACAACGCAATGAACATTTTGTTTGTGAAACTGAAATCGATTCTTCTTTTTTTTCCTGTGCATGAAATCGTAAGTAGAAACTGTTGCTGCAATGGAATAATTTACGAGATTTACACGTTTTATTGGATTCGATTAATTGCATTAGATGAGTTAAGCTAACAGTATTCTCAGTGTGTTCGCAGATCGGTGGGATCCCCTATGTTGCGGAGGTGGATGCAGCTCCACGCTGAATTTTTATTGTATATCTGTGTAACCTATTATCACTAGAAGTTAAGTAAAAATGTTGCTAACCCTATGGACCCCTGTCTGAAATAAAAGTTTTCTATTCTATTTTTTTTTTATTTCTACGGTTTCCTAGTAGAGCGGTAGCCACCAAATAACGACAGCCATGAAAATGATGTCACTGGGCTGACATTACGGTGTCTTACGTTTCAGTGACGTCATTCGACGGCAAATTGCGGACGCTATGTGACGGCCGCCGCAGTCTTAGGAAACCTTATCTTAACGCCCTTATTCATGGTAAACAAAAGTATAGCATCGTTTCAGCGACATATTGCAAGAAACATGTTGAAAACTTTAAGAATAAAAGCTGCATTGAAGTTTCCAACAAAAACTCCAATTCCGAAGAAAACAATAAAACAAATTGTTTTCACTTCAAACAATCAAGTTATGATGCTCGCGACAAAAGGAGTCGAAGAAAACTGTTGTTCAGACAAGTTTGTAAGTTGTACGTCGATAGAATCGACGGGAACTTAGTAAAAATAAGTAGAAGTACGCAAGCTTAGCGTGATTGGAAAAGTTGTCATGTCCCATAAGGAACTGACGGAGCACTTAGCAACTGTTATATATTCTAAAGTATTTCGGAAAAGAATTCGTAGTTATAAAAGAGAAAAGTGTTCCAAGAGAGAGAAGTTTTAAATGTAATGCTTTAATTAGTACCTAATTGAGTTTCTTTTAGTGTGTCCTTTACTCTCTAATAAATAGGATTCAGTAATCAGAACAACGACAACAAACATTTTAAAAGAGTAACGGAGGAGAGAGAATAAATAAGATTATTCCTCATCGGAGACCTTTAGTAACTAAAATTGTATGTTTACCTTGCCAAGTACTTCACGACAAATATCTTATCAATATCATCACTGATATATTTGTAGCGGTATCTCATCACGTCGGGGTCACCAGTATAGAGGTATGAGGAACTGGGTGTAAAGTTCACTCATCCTCCATAGAAAAGGGAGGATCCTCCGACCAGACGGGTGTTATGTCTGGCGGGCAACTGCCCAACGGTTGATGTCGGGAAGTTGTATGTATGGTAATTGCGCGGTAAAGTCTGCTTGAGAGATGCAAAATTTGCGTGACGTTGTAGATACCGCTACATATTGTTAAAATAAAAATTAAATAATCTAAAATTAATTAATTAATTGTCTCTCGGTGGAGTTTCTTACCCATTCTTCTCCATACCAAGCGTTCAAAAGCGCCTTTTATGTGCCTATTTCAAATAAATGCTTTGACTTTGGAGTTTCAGGAAATTATTCAACTATTTCGTTACATAGGATTTTATTTTTAATTCAAGCAATAAGGTCCCTCTTCTATCAAGACAGTGTATGGCAATGTTTTTGAAGTAAGTACCCATTATGTATTTGAACATATTAACATATCAAACTAATCAAAGACCACACACAATTACCAATACACACTGACTCAATCGCCCATTGTACTATTATAAGCTGGATAATCTCCATTCTACAATCATTTGGACAAGCAGATTGACGGTCAAATAAAGTCTGCAAGCAGACGAACGGCACTAGAATCCTCTATAAATTTACCCCATTGAGATGACGATCAACTTGTGAAATTACTTGACCAGCATAAAAAGATACACCTATTTGTACAAAAATAAGAATTTCTTCAAGAGAGAGAAACGCGAGACGAAAGTGTAGGCTCAAATGAAAATGGCCAGCATTATGTAGTAAGCGACGCACGTACTAAAGATAATTCATTGTACGTCACAATATTTTAAACGGATGCATTAAGTCCTGACCCCTCACAGATAATATTGGTGTCCAGTTTAATATATTTTTTAATGAATGTGGAAAAATAAGGTGTTACTTTATGCAGAATCGTGCATAAAGCCATGAGTTACAATATGTCGGCGAGAAAGCGAAAAAACTAATATGTTTCGTGTTGTTTATCTTGTGCGCCGAGAGTTGAATGTTTATGGTGTTTTTGAAGACTGATTTATGAATGAGCGCAAAACCTATTAAAACGATTTCTAGAATGAAAGTTTGGAATATTTTATATGATTCAATGTTGTTTTTTTTTTTTTTTTTGCTGAACATAATGTTTTCGATTTTTGTATTGAAATAATATGAAGGAAAGTCTCTAAATTGTAAACATAAAAAAACATAAGATTCAATAAACACAAAAACTATTGATACCTGTAAAGCATACCTGAAAAGCACATCAAAGTACACACAAAATGCAAATGTCAATTGTTAGTCGTTAATAAATTAACTTAAACCTAGTAAATAATAGGAAAAACCACGTACCTTACTGCAGTCTTCAATTTCCTTCTTCAATATTCACAAGACGCAAAAGATTGGCCAATATTAAATTCTAGAATTAAAACGTAACTCTGTCGAAGGCAAAAGAAAGCTGTCCGAAACGCCTCTCCACGGCCGGTGTGCACAAACCCGAAGGTGGATCATTGAGCAATTATTGCATGTTTATGATTGTAATATTCGCGTCTGAACGGCGAAAGTAATTATGGGGACAGCGATACAGCTTTTGGCTTCGACACAGTAAAAACTATCAACCGACAGAATCGAATATGCGCCGCTCTGATGACCGCATGCGTTCACCAGCGAGCATCTCGATTCGGTCGGATTTTAGCATCGATAAAAGCCAAACACTATCGGACACACCCCTTTAAAACACCGATATTAATAATGTAACGTAATTAAAAACATCGAATTGGATGCTTTACGACAATGTTTGCAATATAACGCGAAGGGAGGATGGTCCTTATGGTCCGTTTGGCGGCGACTAGAATTAAAGTACAACAAAATTCCATCGAATGCGTACACATCACTTTAGGCCTTTAAATGATGTGCCGAATGTCGATAAAATAGTGTTGTACCCTAATTGGGGCCCCTTAGCCGCCGCCCCTATTTACATTTTCCGATTCACGGTGCCGTCGATAAAGTTCCACCATCTTGGTTTTAAAAAGGAAAGATAACGTTACTTACTCAAGTTTCAAAAGTTTTTGTTGGGTGAAACTTCAAGTTCCGGCACAGGACGTCATAGAAGACCAAGTTCCCAGGGATTATCCAACAGTGGATGGGGAGGTAGGAAGATCTTAATCACAATACAAAACCTGATAAGATTTTTTAACGTTTTATTATTTTTTATATATATATTTTTTGTAATGTCTCTCCGATTTCATCTACGACATTGTACAACCACATTATATAAATTACTCGAAACGATAAAATAAGTTTATTAAAAATAGAGTAGATTAAATCTTTCAAAAAATAATTAAATAGAAAAAACTTGTACAACATTGCATCTAGTATTACAAGACCTCGCTTATTATGTTATTTATTGTACATATTTACAAAAAATGTATTTTACAGTAACAATGATCTAGCGTCTTTAGGTATTGTTTCTATCACATTGTCATTCGCGTCACGGAGGAGACAAAATGTCACGTCTCCTGCGTGACGTCATAGTAAAAACTTAATCATCGAGTAATTTCTTTTCTACTTGAATTACAGTCGGCCATTTCACAACCATTGGAGTAATGTCCCAAAAATATTGTCAAAACACTGAGTAATATTCATTTAAATGTTGCAGAAACCGCCGAAAATATATGTCCAAGGTGTAAATGAATTAATTAACATTTTCAACATTAACTTTTTAATGGCTATTGTAAATTTTAGTGACAGCTTAATACTGAGTACATAAATAATTTATGAATTTGGACGTGCACTTCCACATGACACAGTGACCAGGTAATTCATTTTCATTTACAGCTTGCAAACAATTTTCTCTACTCATCGTTACAATAAAGTATATGAGGCGATTACACACACGCGGACCACAATAAAGTCGCACGTCAAAAATGTACTATAAATATTATAATGAGAGCTATAAATTTTATACAAAAATATACATGTAGCTACCGCGTGTGTGTAAAGACTTTAACACGAACAAGCTTTTAAACGAGAATGGAATTATTGCACGTCGCGCATTTATCAGTGAAACATGAATAATCGTCTTGGAAAGCAATGAGCGCCCGTCGAAAAACTTAATTTCATATTTAAATATATGTTTTCGATGTTTTTGTCTTTGTTTTTCGGCGTTCGGCTAATGTTTCTGTCAACGGCGTGCCTAATTTCATGATTGACACTTCGCTTGTCGGCTGAGATGCGAGAACAAGACGTCGGATGGAAATTAAGGTATCATTCAACAGTAATAGCACTTTTTCTTTTGGTGAAGGATGAATAAGGGAATGAATCACTTTTTACTTATCAAATACTTTCGTATTAAAGCTAATAGTATTCAGAAAGAGTACTGATTTGATATCATGAATCATTAAAGATGCAGCAGGTCTATTCTTTAAACATTTTACCGTGAAAACGAAGGTGAGGTGAACTTAAAATGAGCTGTCATTGTCATTGACAGCTAACTTGACCTTAGTTTTCAGGTGAAAATTTTACAGAATAGATCGGCTGGTAGTACAAGTGAAGTGTCAACACGTCTATATATTTGAACTATAATTGTCAGTGTTTAAATAACCAAAAAATCTCTTACAAAATTCTAGACTAGCGCCTGGTTAAGTAGTGCTTCAAAAAATAATTAAGTACCAATAATTCAAATACCGCGACCACAGTTTCAGAGGCCTAACATTCAGAGATTCCGTAATATAATACTGAGAAACAGTCATTAAGTTTAATTTTAAGTACAATCTTCGGCTTCTCACTTGGTCGTTCATAAGGCACTAATAAGACACTTCCATAAGTCTTCATAAGTACAGTCAGCAACAACAAACTTTTAAAATATGTTGACGAACTTGCATTAAACTTTATCATTTTTAAGTACTTTTGAATATTTACAAGATAACGCCAATTCAGCAATTTATGTGGCTGAGTGTACAACCTTGTTAGGATACATACGTTACTTAACACTTAATATATTAATTTATTATTATTATTGTATCAACGTCAAAATCGCGAGATCCAATTTTACTAGCAGTTTCTTACTTATTACTATAACTTAGCCATTTATAAAAATTTGGATACTAGTAAAATTGAACTAAAAATTGGCAGATGCTTCGTTAAAATATGAATGAGAACAATTTAAAAACTAAATAAAAATAAATAAGTATTATAGCAACTAAATTATTATGTTCGGAAATAAATGGTAAGATTGATCATTACATAGTCTGTGTAAGCTAGCTCGATTGTTAATTAAATATTCATTCTAATACCACTTTATTTGATCACCGGTGACTGGGCATCGTGTGCCGCCACCCACGCGAACTCAGATATCACGAAGTACAAAAATATTGTAACAAAGCATCGGCCAAATGTTTCAAAAGTCGCTCAAACACACATCATGCCTTACATTAAACTCGTTACTCTGGATGGATCACAAACAATGTTAAAAATATACACTGAAGCGCACACTGGGAATGTTACGTACATACAGGTATCAATAACAGGACTCGATCCTTAAGGACTCGTCACTAACTAACTACATTATAAAAATATATATTAGAATTTTACCATTAAAATTATTATGAAACAATTTTTAAGAGATCACCCTTGAATGTATCCGAAGTCGCTGCAGCAGCACCAACACTTAGCACCAATTTAGAGGGAACGGGATTTGAGAGAGAATGATCGATGGTCCTTAAAATTAATTCGTTGCATTCAAATTCAGTAATCGTTGGACTTAAAACTACAAAGAGGATGGCACTCGTTTAATGGCCTGAGAATTAATGAGTAAAATGCATAAGAGTAAACCTTACAGTTACCGATTCGCGTCACAAATGTAAATTTTAAATCTCGCTTATTTTTTAGTCTGATTGTACAGACGCCAGCACGTCAAGCACTACAATCTGTTAAATTTCTTTAACAGATTTGAAACTTTATCGCTAAAGCATTAAGGTTCAAGGTTGATCGGGAAAATTTGACATTTTCGGGTAGCTTGACCTGCTGCCGTCTGTACTTACTTACCTACATTGAGCGAAATTCAAAATTTATTTCTGCGATTCCGTACCTTCCTTACAGTTAAAATAACGCGAAAATATATGAACAAAATGTACATAGCGAACATAAACGTTTTATTATGCTAAGCCTCGCGTCTCGTGTGATTTGGTAAAGCGAGTCACGTAAGTTTGTTTGTTTGTCTTTCCCCTTGTCTCGCTACATTCTATGCGTCATTCCGTTTTGATATATCAACTATTTATGATGGTTTTATGTTAATGACTTGTTGATTTGTATGATTCGATCTGCGAGGAACTGAGTTACGGTCCGGGTCTTGGAGAACATTTACTACTAACTTTATTAGACTAACATATAGTTTCGTTGTAAAGGATTTATTGAGAAAATTGTGGATAATTTATTTGTTTAAAAATGTATCAGTGTTGTATTCTGAGCTTATAAACTAAAAACAAAAGAACATTTACCGAGTTATTTTGTCGAAAAAACTTTTAAAAATCTTATTGGGACAGGGCTTAATGTAGAATTTCATAACATCCGTAACTATAAAGCTGAGAGCAATAGTGACATTCCGAATCACAAAGTAGATATTGCAGTGCCGTTATTACAAAACATATCGTATAACAGCACAAAAGAGAGAACAGAATTAAGTCATAATTTAAGGAGGATGGCCATTTCGAAAGGTTGTGTAACGCCAAGTGTACCGCGAACGCTTTTTATCGCGCGCACCACCTACTCAATGACGTCACGCACTCGCGAAGGCACAAAACTTTTAAAAATTCAAATTTTAACATTCGAATTCATTTTGATTTAAATCTGGCAACAGTCACTAACAATTGTGGCGACGAGACCACCGGCTTGCGATTTAAAAAGTAAGTTAGGTCGCGTAGGTTGCGCGCGCGCTGTCGTGGGCGGGCGGAAGTGAGAGCGTCAACGTGGAGACTTTTGCGTCCTTATCTAACAACAATTAACACGACTTAGAGCGAAAAGGACGGTACATAGACAATTCCGCAATGTCACAGATCACAAAACCCGATACTAGGCTGTCAAGGCTCGTCAGTTTACGACCACTTTCGGTGCAGATTGTGATGCAACCGATCGGATCTTGAAATCCGAAGTTTACGTAGCTGCGCGTGCGTTTCATTGAGAAAAATATGGTCATTATCGTGCGAGTGCTTATTGCAGAAATTACAATATTCAAGTCACGTTCCGTCGTGAATGCTCTTATAAAAAATTGCAATAAATATTGGTTTTACGCCGAATCGCTGCGGAATTGATACGGTTCAAATAAACAGGCGTGTTGTCGATCAACCGGCCGGCAGCCCACCGAAGCTCGATTACATACCTACACATTAATTTTGATACAGTTAGCCAACATCTCGCAAGGCTGAAACTTTTTTTAAATACTTAATGAGACATTAAAATAACACAGCGAGGTAAAACCGCCTGTCTTGACGTGTAAAAGTTACTTCTGACACAAAAGCCACTCATAACACTGATAACTTTGAATGGATCAGAAAATCTAGTTAATATCGATGTATTTTAAAGTTTAAATATAAAAGTATAAGACTTTTATCGACATAACTTAATAAAAGATATAATTATTACCGCATTATGTGTCCGCACGCGTGTTAGTCACACAATATATTGAAACGTACATACCGAAATGCTGGTATGTACGTTTCAATATATTGTGGCTGTAACAGAAGATAAATTGCTAAACGCTAAATTACTTTTAGGAAGAGCTTGAAGTAATCGCCGACCGTTTTACAGTCACACTAAAGTGCAAGCAGACAAAAGGATTACTTATAGCAATAAAATTGGCCGGAGCCTGTCGTTTTTGCGTCAAAACTGCGGGATCAGCGGCGAATCTAACGCGATTTCATCGGTTTATCTACTATTAAATTGTGGTGTAAGTTCTAAGAGATGGTCCTCTGGGACTCACGATAGACGTTCGTTCATTCGTGGGTCAGGTTTGAACACCCATAGTTATATAATCAACGACTATTCGTGGGTCAGTCAGGTTAGAACTCATCGTCATGTTTTTAATATATGATTAAAAACATGAGGATGTGTTCGTTTAAATATTTTAGAAAAACATTATTGGCCTTTGCCCTGTAGTGGGACAATACAGGCTAGTTAGATTACTTAGATTATTCTGGGTTTCACAAGCACTTCTTCGATCAACTGGTTCTTTGAATTTACTGAATTAGGTGGAATTATTTTAATTTCTGTTGACTCATCGAATTCTTTACGAAGTTAGCCTTCATATTTCCAGTATATCGTATCCTATGAATCGATTTACTTTTATTACCCGAAACATTTGAAAAAAAAAAATAAAGATTCTACCGAGTTCTATCATCCGCTGTGTTCTTACAACTCGCTCTACAGTATCAAAAGCCACGAAGAGAACATCGCCACGATTTTACGATCCAATCTCTGGAACAGAGCCTGCGTCGCAAGCGCACCGAACTATGAATGGCATCCGACACTTCCTACATCTGTCGCCACACTATTTATAACAACACTTTCGACTAACACGCGGCAAATTGGATAATCCAAGCTTACACGACCATCCTATAATCGATCATCTATATCCCATTTTAGGGCACTCAAAGACTTCCATTTAAAAAATAATAATTCTGTGAAAAGTGCGGACCAGACAATCACATACATATAGTTGTATATTCAGGTTTCAAAATTTACTTTCCTTTTGAACGTAACCAATTTAATTTGCTACAGATTTTAAAAGGGACATTCGATTCTAGTGAAAAAACAAGTAACAGGTTTTTTGATACAGTTTTTTTAAAGAAAGGCCCGCTTTGTTAATGAAGGTAATTTCGGTGACTGGACTGATTAAGGAGACGGTGACAGGCATTGATTATGCATTAAGAGAACCATAAACAAGGCTTCGATGTAAGGTGTTCATATCAAGGCTCCTGACGACTAAATTAATTTAAAACGATTTTATTAAAGGAGATATGTATGAACCGAAGAAAAAGTCCTGAAGAAAGTTTTGAGTATGAATAATATAAGAGCACTACAAGAGTAGGAAACCAAAAACACGATGGATGGACTGTGTGAATGATGATATGGTTAGAAAGGGGGTGACTACCGAGATGACTAATAGGGAAGCATGGGAGAAGAAGACGCGCCGACCCAAAATAAATTGGGATAAGGGCAGGAGAATGATGATGATTGTGTATGAACCGAGGAACTTTTAAATTCAGCCTCATTTCGGCAAAAGATGATAACACAAACGAGATAGATAACACATGCAACATGGTGGAAAATCACCTTCGCTCTAGGCGCATCAACGAGTTGAGATTCACGACACGACCGCAACGGTACGATAGTTGTCCGCAACACAATAATTCCGGAACATATCTAGTTAAATGAACCAACTGCAGTGGTCATACATAAATCATGCGCAGGAGTGCACGCGCCCGTATGTGTAGCAAACGCGGGCATTACACGATCGACGCTCGAAGTGGAAGGACGTCGCCTACGCCTCATTCTAATGCAACCATGAGCCAATACGCCGATTATATCACCGTTTATGTAGGTGGCCTTATAAGGTTAATGTTTAAAACGACAATAATTAGTCTCTTTTGAAAGGTTCTTGTTTTCTTGTTATATGTTTAGGACATTTCCCACGAGTGTGAGCGGAACTAATCCGCACGTACTGACGATTTGCATTTGAAAGGGTTTTGTTTGTGTAAAGCTCGATGATACTGGCCTATAGAAAAAGTGTTATGATGGATCGGCGGTCACAAAAGCTAAGGATTTGTTTTCAGTACTGAATGGCCGTCGAGTTAGCGCCGGACGCGTGTTGAATACATTATAACTGGAAGTACAATTCCACTCTGTGTGCACAAGTGTCCGTAGTAAGGAGAATATAACAATATGTATAGAATATACGAGGCTGTATCTGATGCCGTACATGGCTTTGAAAATTGAAATCGTTTGCCTTTTTAGATCAACCGTTAGTACAGCTAGTACTGAAGATAGATAAAAGTTGACACTGAAACATACCAACGCACTCAATCAAAAAGCAATAGAACGTCAAAAGTTGAATGTTCAATCTGGACAACAGGCCATGAAATTGCCAGCATAAATCTTCAAAAACAAAAATGACAACTGCATCCAAATAACTATGGCGTTTACACACAATCCCGGTCGACGTTCCCACGTAGCTGTCACCGCGGGCGAAGGCGCACTATACACAGCCTATCGGGGCATCTACACCACTCCAGTGGACAATCGTCCTAACAAAGCCTTACCGACCGGGGCCGGGACCCAATCATTTCCCACGCGGTAACGGTCGAGCCTCAACTGGGACGCTAGTTTGAATTTATGGACGCGGAACCATCGCCCCGCACCATATCCAATACCATTTCAAGATGACCACTAGTGAAGACATTACTAGATAAACCAGAGATGTACTACACGCTACAGATATTAGCTCGCCCAGTGATGAAGCCGAAACGGCGCGCACAGATCGCGATACAAAAGCTTGACCGATAAGCTGTGTTCTTTCAATAACAGGAGGAAACATTGTTTGAACAATAAACCTAAAAAAATGCTGTCATGTCACGATAAAGAGCTATGACCGATGATCTTTGGCGAATATTTTGAGTCATTGCAATTGTTAAACCACCTGATGATTTTGATCATCTCATTGTATGGAACACGGCCCGTCAAACATTGGAAATAACCAAACTTATTTTTATCCGAACACGTGGACGGCGACTCTGGTGTTGTTAGTTCAGCGTGTCCGGAACATTTTCAATTTCAATCAGTTTAATGACCTTCATAGAAATATCGACATCAGTAAAGTTTGTGTACAGCTTAACTATTTTAGAAATCCAATTGTCTTCACCTATTTCCCAACATGCGGTCTGTTTAAAAAACGTGGAATTCTCTCAATGTTTTCGTTGGTATGATTCATGGCTTAAATCATGTGTGTAGTAAATACAGTAGGAGTGATGGCTGAGAAACAGAATCGATTTGATTTGATGTACTGTAACACAATATCTAAAGCAGGTCGGCTCGCGCGGTGACGCGGCGCGCTCGCAGTTTACGCTATTCTCGGCGCGGGCCTAATTTTAACCATCTGCGTCTCCCAGTCTAGTTTTAGGAAGTGGGCCGACTCAGATTCGTCGAATTAATCGAGTCGGATCTCGATACGTAACGTCCGACCGTTCATTTCAAACATCATCGGTGACGTAAACGCGAATTGTTTGGGCTTTGCTTCTAATTCCGATGGGCCAATGAACGCCTAAGCTCATAAATGCGGCCAGCCAGCCACAGTACATTGTATTTAATTAAAAACAAAACACTTAATTGGACTTGTATAAATCCAGATGACGCAATAGCTGCCAATCAAAGGATCTAGCACAGATGTTTGTAAATTGCGCAAGTGGCATATAATCGAGGGTCCAATTATCGAAATGACACAGACGTCTGGCATATCCAGTCGGACGATACACTCCCGGCTAAATCTATAATGGATGAGGCGCGTCCCGCGTCAATCCAGTAAACGAGATCGCATAATCGGACGCATACATAACGGAAAGACAATGCGGGCTGCACTCATTAATCGGGGGGAATTAAAAAGCTAGGAAGAGGTAATCGGGACGCGTCCAGGGACCACGGATAAATTTCAATTAGAGCAATCGGGGCGTCTCGCGGAAGCTTGTGGAGATGGAGCCCGGGATAGCAGCGCAACAACGTGCATACGAATGACCACGTCCGACGCATACAAAGGGGGACCTCCGCCGCAAATCATTAGAATTGCGGTAAGTGAGATGTGAGCGGAATTGTTAGATCCGATGCAGCTCCTAGATAATGACGTTGACTTCGGATTAGCTGGCACCGGCAACTAGAATGTTTACCTGACATATAGAACGTAGCTTTTAGGATTTAGTGTCATCGCTGTTGGTTAGCCCAAGGGAACTGACTATTTATCGCAATGAGTCGCCCCTCAAAACGAGCAGGTTGTTTGTTGTGAAGATAATAAATGTGAGAGCGGAATTAATAAACGTGTCAGTTGTACGTCGCCACACGAGAATGATGTACAATGTAAACGTCGGGGCATAATTTCGTCGGAGGATTTGTGACGCCCTACGCTGGAGCGACTCGGCTCGCCAATTTGTAAGCGCCGACATAAACCGCGGTGTAACGAAGCACCTAAACAACGAAATAAGCGAGCATCAAGCGACCCGCGGATATATCTCAGCGGCTGACATGTCGACAACACAAGAAGCTACTCGGACTTTACATTCGCCGACGTAACGAGGGGAGCCGCCGGCTCGCCCATTGTATTTATGCCTTAAACACAATTTATTTATTCGCCAAACATTACGGAGACACAAAATCTTGTCCATAAATACATGTGAAAGCACATATCAAGTATCGGAATGCAAACGGCGGGGCTCGTGTCTGAATTATGCAACAGAGCGGCGCGGGCGCAGGCTGCCGTAATAGTGCACGGAGTGCTCGCCCAACGCAACTCCTAAAATAATACGTACCGCGAATGTGGATAACTGAACCAGAAGCCCATGCCTCTCGAAATAACGCACTGCCCAAATCTTAAGCAAGCGACGCTGCCACTGGATTTTGGGTGTAGGTACATTAGACGCGACAGAATCGAGGAGCCCTTCCGATGACGGGCGACTTTCTTCGCAGATTAATACAACGATCCATTACCTAAATGACGGCGCAAATGGTATTTAGTACGGTCATTGCTCTTGTCGAAATTTCACCAAATTGCGAGTGCCTCCTGTTTGGCTGCCGCGCGCTGGACGGATCTCTTCATTTGCCCGCCGAGCGGGGACACGGCAAAGGCGGTTTACGAATATTAGCCTTATGGCTGATCGACTGTAAGTCCATCGATCTTGCGTCCGGGTGGTCGGGCGGCACCACGTTAATTACAGGGGAGAACCGATCATTTACCGTGAATTTCGCAAACATTAAATAATTTTTAAAATATTGAACCGGCGATGCGTTCACGCGAGGAATAATAAATTAATGATCGCACCAA
Source organism: Apamea crenata (assembly GCA_949629185.1). NCBI lineage: Eukaryota > Metazoa > Arthropoda > Insecta > Lepidoptera > Noctuidae > Apamea > Apamea crenata. Next base: position 16,622,540 of record OX451365.1, on the reverse strand, counting down.
CAGAGACACGGGACTCGACAGCATTGTGGTCACCGCTTCCTTAAGATTTACACACAAATATGTCTCCGAGAGGATAATCAAAACGGCTCAGACAAAAGAACAAATAAAGCTGAAACTGAAACAATAGGCGCAGAACGACGTTCATTAACCGATGATACGAAACAGTGAAGAAAGTCGGCGCCGCAATCTTGTAATCCTAGAACCACACGCGGCGATGATTACAAGGCACCTATTAGTCAAATTAGCTTTATTGTTGCCTTTGAGTTGCACAAGGCGACCAATCGGCTTACACTCAGACAATTATGTAGGCACATTAGCCGGTACAATACGATGAGTCAACAGAAATTGCGTCCCGAGCGTTTATCAAAACAATAGTATTGATAAGTTAATAAAGCGAGGTGCGAGACGCCTAACGAGCGATTACTGAGCGATGTGGAGAATAGACGCCACGCGTCTCGAGCCCGCCGCGCGCGGAATACGTTATGGAGGCGTGACTCACTGCCGCCTGGAAACGCGTCCTAAGTCTCGTTCTACAAAAGTTGTACCTACTATAAAAAACATTTACAATTTACGATTCGTGTCGACATCTCACAGTCGCCACTACGCTTTTTACCAGTCTCTCTCTAAGTCGGGAGATGCGAACGTGATGCGAAACAGAAAGAAACCATCGGTGCAGGAATGTTACGAAGCACGCGCACGCCGAAAGCGAAAACTCAAGAGTTCGCGAGATGTTACGAAACATGCGTATTCTCGATTAGGGGATACGGCCGGAGCGAGGGCACTGACCGACTTCCACATTTATACCGCTAATTCATGCACAAGAGCATCTGCATCCTACGAGGCAGCGTTACGCCAAACACTCGCTCAGCTAATACAGTTTATATTCACGGAACAGACACACGACGCATATTACACGCCGAGAATACGTAAAGAATTATATTTATGTAAACGACTTCACAGTGATGACAGGTGAAACTGTTCCTAGCGGGAGAGAAAAATGCCGCCTTTGAATATTAAGACACATAAAACGAGATACGGTATGTCCAACACATAACAAAGTCACGAAAACATGTACAGCGAATAGAACAGTGCGCGATAGAGATCTCAAAGCGCGCTCGTCGCGGGACCCGCTTATCTCTGGGAATCGTAATTACCGCGTGAATATTTCAATCGATTCGACTTATCGATGATGCGCGAACAATAATGATCGATATCAGTCCGGACGTATTATTTCCGTACGTCAAACGTGGACTCGGTGAGAACGAGCAGAACGACCCACCTGAAGACGAGAGATTTTTATCGATCCGCCCGCGAAACGAACGAATCGACGTAATCGATTTCAACATATCGGAGCTGACAAGCGATATTCGAGGTCGGGGGCGAAGGCTCAGTGGGCGCCGGATGGGTTCGAAATTAAAACGATATGCAAATTAGGTACGAGAATTAATCGTCGGGTGCAATCGACGCGACGGCCGCGAGAGCAGCTACTGGGTACAAATCGATGAATAAATAGTGTCCGATTAGCGGCGCAAGGTGTGTTCAGCGCTTAATGGATGAATCGAATCGAATCCGCGCAGCTCAATGAATCGACGCGTCGAACGCTCCGTATTTGGCTGTATTTGATCAGTCGCGGGTTTCATTGATTAACGTTCGCGCGAACAAGACGATACGGAACACAATTAGGCGCGATAGTTATCGGAATTGAATATAGTCCACGTGTGCGCGCGTTGTGTTGCTCCATGCGGCTGGATGTGCGCAGTGACGTATACGAGGCGGCATGTGAAAGCTACTGCGTTACTCGGGATTGATTTTCCCCGTAACTTGACGGCCGGCGTCGAGTTTGACAGGAGAATTTATAATAATCACTGGCGGTACCACCGAAAGTAATTTTCAATTAAGTTTCTTGATAATCCGGATCACGGGCCGGCTGGACTTAGAACCTGAGGCGACAGCGCGCTCCCTTGATAATTGGAAACTGTCTCTAGTTACAAATAACACCTGCTACCTACTTTGTTATTAGTTTTTTCTATCTTTTCTTTGGTATTTCATAAATATTCACCGCCGACGTTACTTTTACAGTCTCGTCCTTCAGTTCTTTTTTCTTTGGCCGCATTTAACTTTACAACGTATGCTAATAGAATGGTCGTTAAAGCGTCTCTCTACGATTTGGTCTATAATCAATACTATTAAGCGCCGTTCCGAATACGTGAACTTTACAAAGAGCTAGAATGAAAGGCCGATTCATTCACAATAATGAATCAATAGTAGCGCGACCGCTCCCACTTCCGAGTCGTCACTCTAAACGATAAACCGGTCCGTGGCGTTAATTATAAACCGATTTTAAATCAGATTATTTCGCTACCGAACACCGATCTATCCGTTTCGACATCTTTGCGTCTGAGATCATCAATTTCATTGATAGGATTTTTCGATAGATTGTAATTGAATCATCTTATTTAAATCGAATTTTAAGCTCCAACCACGGTGAAATTTTGTAAGGTATACGTTTCAGAAATCTATTTATAAGCAACGTGAAAACCACAGAGGAAATAATCGTGATAAATGATGAAGTCTCCGTCGACGGAAGCGTAAAATTCCACCACGTGATAATTCATTTCTTGCGTCCACGGTTCTTCTTATCTTTAACGATCCGAATGAATACGTCAATCTCGATCCGCAATCGGTTATGAGACGTTCGCTCATCAACACACACTGAACATTTTTATTATATTACGCAAAAACAGAACTTTCATAAACACGTCCGTAACTCAAACCTGGAGCGACGTGATCAGCGAAAACAATCTACTCGTCAAAATATTTACAAAATATATTAACAAAACAGTTTATTGCTTGTATATTATTCTTTCTCTTATCTAAAAAAGCTAACCTAGAACGTGACTATCTCGTTAAACAGTCGTAACCTGCCGCTGGGGCGCGCCGATGATGGATTTAGTCTAAGTGCCATCGAACTACCGTTGTGGGTGATGGGACATGTGGGGGTGTGACAGGTGAGCGTGCGAGTACGGCTGGCCAAGGGAGCTGAGGGGCAGCGGCGAGGGGCAGGGGGGGTGCTGGTGGTACTGCTGCAGCGGCGACGGCGCCAGCCCGGGGTGGTGTTCTAGCGGGTACTGCGCTGAACCCGCGTACGCCAATTGCCTCACCTTCATATCCTCGTCTACTACGTTATACGTGAGCTCTGTTTCCTCGTAGCCCGTCGCGGCCATGCGCTGCTCGCTGGTGGTGGGCGGGTCGGGGGAATTGAGGCACGTCTGGATCAGCCGCTTGCCGGAGTCTGACGTGATCATGGGCTGCAGCTTCCGCGTCGCGAACGTGTATACGTGGCCAGTCTCTGACGCAACTAGCAACATCACTTGTGTCCCCGTCAGGGTTGACAGCTCGTATGCCTGGAAAAGAAAAACAAGTATGTTAATATTGCAATCCCGTAATACTAGAAATAGATACATCACCGATATTATATATTTGTATAATGTTTTGTAAATATTTGTGTTGAAAGATTTTTGATCTAAATAAGCCAGTCAAATGCAATTAATGTCACCTTGTCGGATATTACAGCACTCTTGGCATATTTTAATTCAAATCTAAAATTAAACCTCATTTGCTTAACACTTACACCTTACAAAAGGTTTTACGAAATCTCGTCCAAGTAAACTAGAAGTGTTTAGAAAATCTAAATTCTTAGTCTGACCTAAATCCAAAGCTATGCAAGCCTTGAAAGTTTCTAGACCGTTTCAGTGACGCTACTTTTTTCATTCCCCACTTTCACATAGAAATGTTTAGTCTGTAGTCCCATCACACCGGGAAAACTGTTTGTTTCGTCAACAGCACGATAAGAGAGTTCTCCTCAATCCAATTTGCCGCTCGGTACTTCAAAGTTTACATGGACAGTGTTATCGGCTTCTAAAAGTTTCCCCGCCGACCTTTCACCTCTCCCACACTTCTAATTCGTATGTAAACCACTACGCGTTCGTTTCGGGAGCATATCACTCTCTCACGGCACTCTTTGTGTATGCAAGACGAATTATCACACCCACTGGCGCCCATCCACCCACACCTACTTACACCACCGTTTATTTACCAATGGCACATTCTAATTTCGACTCCAGTGCCCAGCATTAAGAGCCGTGTGACAATATATTGTTAAAACAGCAATTGGACACGGACAATTGACAAAAGTCAGGTAGCCAGCATTATGTTCATCTGTCAAATTGATGCTAACTAGACTGTATGCCTTAGTACGATAGGAATAGAGGATTGTGTGAAGGATTTCTGTGAGTTTTCAATGCAAATTGATTGTGTTGTGTCTAATTTGGTTTTTCCATTGCATAATATTGGTCTGCGGTCTCGCCCACTAGAATTATCGGTTACGTGGTAACGGTTTTATTTGTAAACCATTTTATTAACCACTTATTGACTTAGTTTTGTATTGGATTTTGAATTTTATTACTAACGTGATTGATACCTTTGTTTATTTTTGCGATTATATTAAAAGTTTGGCAAGCTTGTAAAGTTTCTGCGTCCTAAATCTAGTTTCGAAGCTCATGTTCTACTTTCACGAATTTTGAATGCTGTCTGTATGCATATTTAAATATAATAATAGTCAATACTTTATAATTATGATAGTAACCGAAGTTCAGAGATCACACAGGTCACTGAGATTTAAATCAAGATTGAAATGAGAAAGAAGTACCTAAGCATCAAAATATAAAGTTTTAAAGTGATAAAACCGTTGCAATATCTTTCAAAGCCCATCCTCGCTTCACATTCAAGCTCCAGTGTTTCAAAATATCAAAGAGAATCAATGGACTTGGACAGTATCATTACAATGACAATAAGCCTCGGAAATGGGCTCTGACAACCAAAGCTGTAGTTAATTGAATCCTGTGATTTAGAATTTTCAACTTAATCCTCATTGCTTTAAGAATCTATTTACATCAGAAAGAGCTGAGTGATCGCTCTTTTCTCAAAACTTGCACTTCCCTTCTCCATTCATTGAAGTGATTGATGATAAAGCTGTAATTAGCGAACCTACTGCTTGCATCTTTGACATCGACACCCTTAATCTCGAAACTGGGTCATTGTAAACTGATTCTTATTAACTTCACAGTAAGGTTCTTACTGACAGCGCAGTTTAGTTGGTACCGGTATAAAACACTGCCGAAATTGACAATTACAAATGCACCTTTAATGAGCTTTGTTGTTATGCATGATTAATGAGGCTTCAGTGAAATTTCAGTGGACTTGAAATTATTGGTACTGAGGTCAAACTTAAAAAATCGGAAATTTCTTTTGAATAAGGAGAATCGTGTTTTTACGTTATTTTACGTCATTAATCAGGGGTAATATAAGACGTCTGACGGTACTTTGCTCATTGAAAGAGATCTGAAAATTATGAATATTTTATTTCCGAAGGAATTATGATTTAAACAACAGAATATCATATTTATTTTGGGCACTTTTCCCCCTGAAAGCTATGTTGACGAATTTTTTGATACCCAACGAGCTCTTCCTATTTACCTTTATATACTTGTATATACATAATATTGTGTTAGATTGTATATCGTATATAAGAATAAAATTCCTGCTTCCCACAAAACTGCTTACTTGCATAATAAATTCCTCTATCAATATTTTGATACTTAACTTATATGTATTATATTCTTGACACATTTACTGGCCTATTTATATTTCGTTATCTGATCTGCGAAAGAATATCAAAGTTAACGTAATATAAAAACGATTATCGATATATAAACGGGTTGCATTAAAAGATCCGACTTTATAGCCGCAATTGATTTTTATGATCGTTTTCATGTGTACATAAATTTTCGCTACTGCACTGTAGCTAAGCGAATTAACATTGATAAAATCGAAAATAAATATTCATTCGGTCAAATCAAAATGGAGCTTGTTCGAGATTTAATAAACTGTGGTGAAGTGACTGTGTCTACTATTAATAAACATTTACTTATTATTTTATCATTTAAATTATAAGTAGGTACTTCTTGCTATTAAAATTATGTATTTTTAAAGCACTTAAGGCGAAAGCGTCGGTGTAGCCCGCGAAATTCATTTTTTGTTTTCAGTCTGTAATAGGTTGTATGTTGATCTAAATATTATTCGCGGCCGTAACAAATATTTATTTATAGAATTATAATCATAAAACTAGCTAGTTACTTCAACAAATTGCACCATATACTATCAAATAAATCCCAATAAAAATCTTTCCTTGTGAAATCACAATTACTGGTCTATTGTTTACAAAAAGAAATAGTTTCTCAATAAGTTTATCACGTCAATTTTACAGTTAAGTTCAAATTACGCCGTCGAAGTTTAAACCAATAGCTTAGTTTGAAACATGATTAGCCGGCAAACAATTGGTTAACCTCTGTTTGACTCCAACGGTGACCTGAGGTAGGGTTGCCACAAGAAAAAATATAGTAAAAATAGTAGAAAATATAGTAGTTAGTATTTTTATTTAATTTAATAACTTCTTTCTTTACCAGCCAAAACCAATAACGGTTATAAAACCCAATTAGAGAACAAATCCACTATACTAAGACATTGTCACTTTCACGGTTGTTGATGATCACATCACTGTCAACAGTGTCAACAGCTTTACGATACTCGAACGCCCTAACATTCTAACAGCACACATTAACAACTTTCACTATACTTAATCCCTTAAAAGCCAAGCCTCCAATCCAATGACACAACATAATCCTTAAATTAAAAAGAGCCAGTATTAGTAAGCTTGACAGATCCATTCAGAACGATATCTACAAACCGATGTTGCAAAAAATGTCCGGATAAGTGCTCCAGTTAAGTCACAAGTGATTGTAGTAAGGTGCAACTAAAAATCCGTAAAACCGGTGCACACGAGACATAGGACCGAAGGCAGCCGAAAGTATACGAAGGTAAATTCGAAAATCGAAAGCCAATTAGCTTGTCAAAGTTGATCGTAATGATACGTGATGTGTGGACCGACTGTTCTCATTAATTGACAACTAAGAATTAACGTACGATTATGTCAAGTTGGACCTTATATTACGGAAGGCTATTAAAAGAAAGCAATGGTTCCCGTTCCTCCATTCCATGTTCCATTGTTTTCTCGCTAATTTAGGACTGAAGGGAACACTTATCCTGCGTATTACGCGTGCGTAGGCGATGGTTTAGCAACCTGTCTAAACAATTGGCTGTATAAATAGTTCGTGAGGAGTTAAGGACGTCGCCTCGAACAATATCAACATACTAAAATAACGAGGGTTTAGGAAGCAAAAATATTTGTACGGGATCAAATGTAACAAAATTTCATCTCCGTGCTGGGTGTAAGTTTTTGGGAAAACGCATTGCCTCGCCTTAGTTATACCATAAAGATTGCAAATCGTCCAACTGTCTAAATCTATATTAGGATTCAAAGCAGGCTCTGCTCAAAGCTAGCGGAAAATTAATTCCACAAGGTCTTTAGATTTCATAACTACACGGCAACCCGTCTAAAGGCAAGTCGAGAATCTTCACGAAATGTATGATCTGACACACGAAATACAATTTAAAGAGTCCGTTGAAGGTGAAAATGTCAATATTATGTTGAAGGGAGCGACGAATCAACTGCAGAACAATATTGCGTAAACGTAAGGAGTTTCGCTACATGATAAACAAAATTGGAAGATGACCACATCAGTGACAAAGTAACCAACTTGAAAATTAAAGACTAAATTTCCAATCCCAGATAAAAACAACTGTACAAAGTACAGCTTTCCAAAAGTAAGTACACTGTAAGAATTCATATAACAACAATGGCTTTCAAGACTCGCATCTAAGGAGGACACAAAGCGCACTCGAGACCTAAGCCGATCAATTGACTGGAGCACCATAGAGACATCTAGAGAATAAACCCTTTCCGCTGCAAGGCACCTCAAATAGGTATTCTTCTTAGATATAGTCTGTTCATTTTATAAGGGTTGGGGTGACACTTCCAAAATAACGTTTTACACTTTTTATCTAAGATTGCACGGATTTTCTATTAATATCAATCAATAGTAATAATGTGGTAAACAATCGATTATCGAATAACCAACTCTCGATTTATGTCATGCCAACACCAAAATTACAATTTGGGATGTGTCATTCGTCGTTTTCTGAACAGACTATACTTATAAAACATTATCGAAAAAAAAAAGTGAAACGCAAAATTTCCTCATGATACTTTTGTATCCTTAAGCTAACGATTTAACTGTGCAACTCATTTAAGTGTAGCCCCACACCTTCGGATCTGATGTGTATAATAAAGGCAGTCATTACGAACGCGGCGCAATCCAGCTAAGTAAATGATGGTTACGCTCGTCACTTATCATAACACGGTATAACGAGATATGAAGTTTTTTCCTATATCACTATTATAAAAGTAATTACTTTAACTTAATGGGGCTTCGCGATAGTTTTTGAGATGGAAGTGTTAACTGAGGGGCAATCCTCGTAATTTTAAGAACGTTCACAGTCTGATCTCAGTCTCAATCTGTGAAAAATACCTCTAATTTCCCTACATTTTGACAAGTTTTAGACATTTGTTTGTCGCCGAGATGAGGCTGCGACTAGACTTTGAACGCTTTTATTTACGAGAATTGGCCTTCTGATAGGTGTCGAATATTAAAAGCAGTAAGTATGCATGAGATGTATTATGATTATGATAATCATGTTTTATTTTTTCATCAACACTAATATAAAACTATTCATTTTTTTCTGTTATTAAAATGATGATAGATAAAGAGCTTCTGTTTATGCTCCAAGTATAATGCAAAAGTTCAATATGAACTTTATCTCAAGTGTGTGAAATATATTTTCGCAGCCGTGGCAGCCCTAGAATTTCACGGTGCACTATCCTAACTGTCGCCCCAACTCTGGGCGATGAAAACTACACTTTTTGCCGAGATCAGATACAGAATCCGATAGCACGCCAACTAATAGCTCTATAAACAAGATAATCGGCCGGTTAACGCTGGGAAAGATGTCGTGCCAGCGATTTATGAAATGCTTTAAAAAATATGAAAGTTCAGTGTGCTACGAGATTATATGATAGCGGCGAATAGGTGAATTTAAGTGGTCAAAAATTTATGCGTTTCCCAAATATTTCATAGAAATAGAGTAATTAACTAAGCACCTTATTACTCTGCTGTTAATCATATGGTAATAAAACTGTCAAAATGTGTAAAGTCGGTTTTATTGATGTCATCATGAACTATGAGGATGAGAAGAATACATTTATAAAACTAAAACGAACCACGCATTATTTAACTACAAGGAAAATGTACAGGACCAAGAAATAAAAGGTCAAATTAAAATAAATACAGAAAAAACAAAAGAAATTTAAAACGGACAACTGACGATGAAAAACGTCAGTCAACCCGTTCACACGTGAATAACCACTTATGAATGGCAAAAAACACATTTGATCGTCACGAATTTTTGTCCCTCCTTGTACCTTAATAATAAAAACCCTACGCCGATGTAAGAGTTGTGGTAAATTCACGAATTAACCGGAGAAAGCATTCGGGACGGGACATAGCGATACGACATTACAGTGACAAGTGCGACCCGCGACAACGTGGGCCAAAAAACCAGCTAATTGCGACTACAATGGAGCACAAAGCGGCCGCTTTTCCCACGGAGCATCCGACCGCGCATGCGTACCGATCATTTCATGCGTGCTCCTCTTTTATTGCCAAAAATTAATGCCCGGTAAACAGTCCTTAATTGCAAGCCAGTCTTGTTAAAATCAGCGTCGGTAAAACCGCCTGTCACACTAAAAGTAACATTTCTCGGAAACGAAAAACCAGAATACACATAAAACTTGCAATAACTGACTAATAATAACGTAACATTACGAATACCCTGTGATTCTTGTGTCGATTTTTGGTGCTCAATCGTCGTTTTATGACATTTTAATTTTATTGGTTAATGCAATTTTGCCCATTCTGTCGGATCATGGTGCAATTTTGCTTTAACAACTTTATAGCTACGAGGGATATCATATATTGACATGTAAAAAAAAAGAAAAAGTTGAAGATTCCAGTTTGAAGTATTAATAATGTTCGATGGAAGTTTAAAGACAAATGCAGCTTGCGGTAATGAAAGTATTAAAATTATCAATCGACATCAAACATCGCCAAGAACTTAAAAAGTTGAATTCTTTAGATCTAACACATTTAACTTGAACTTCGTTAAAAATGATTACAACAGATAAGTATTTTTTTTTTTTAGTAACTACACAGGTGGTAATTAAGGTTTTAAAAGCTTGTTAGTGATGACAAATTAATATAGGTACGTAGTTTTCGATACAGCTTTAATTACATTACTTTGTATCAACCTTCACGAAAGGTGGCAAATGAAAAATAACATCGCGGCTAAATAGTTGGAAGATACTATCGAAGAATTATTCATACACATGTAAGGCATGCTGCTGATAATACTCATTAACATTCCCTCATTTATCAACGAAGCATCAAACTATTTGCTGAAAAACTGTAAAATTCCACGAAACCAGTTTGTTTTTACAGATTTTAAAGTGTAATTAATTTTCTAATTCATTATCATCATTACCAACAAAAAAAACAGGAATGCCGAAACTGATTCAGATGACATCTGAATTCAAGAAAACTTCTACATTCACACTATCAATTTCTACAGAATATTCACCAAGGTCCGATACTGAGCCCACCATTGCTGCCTATAAAATTCCATGAATTCCCTATAACCACACAAGCCTGTACCGATCCACTTTCACTATAGCCTAAGGTGTTAACCTATTATCATCTGACGGTGACTAGACGGCAATTCATATGGAAATGAAGTAGCCGACAGGTTCACTCACTGACGGCAAGGCTAAACACTCAACATTAACTTTAATTAGTTTACAGGAAACTGTAGATACTTTAATATAGTCAATAGAGACGGTAGTTGGAAAGTATTTCCGTAAAGTAAGTAATATTTGGGTGGAAGGTTTTGAAAGTCATCGTCAAGGCAGCTTCAGTAACATCGGTAGAGAAAAGCAATATTTTCATAATCTCTAATGCTTTCAACAAACTGTTTGTAACGAATACTAATAGCAGAGTTCCTTTAATTCCGATTCATATTAATGAGTATTCGATGCTTTTTACGTCCAGATCATCGAGCAGAACTGACAGAATGTAGACAGAATCACTAACTTTTATTCAACACAGATTGATAATGGAGGAATTTCCTGAAATTCTTTAACAAAAAAAGGCGAAATGAACATGCAATCACAATAAATAGAACGCGAAAATGTGAAAGCCGAATGATAAGATTCGAACGTCGCGTGACGATTGATAAGACTTTCAACTACAACGAAAAGCTTTGATAAAAACGCGTCAATCTGTTAACGGAACAGGTACGTCACACGCCACGTGCGTTTTCTATAATAAAAAATAACGTAGCCTTAACAAGGGGCTAAGGAAACCCCAAAAACAGGTTATGAAAGGCCCGGTTGCCATTTGTGGGCAGCACTCGACTGGATTAGTCGTAAAAGGTTTAAACGGGCCGTGTTCGTCTTTTGCCTACCGAAGCGTACCACGCCACGTGGCTGTATTTGTCTGCATCACTACGTCATCGTACACCCTTTATGGCAAGGATGATGCCATTGCATTAAGGACGTGGAGTTGATTCACCTCTGACGGGATCACAGTTATGAATAAGTTGATATCAAGCCAGCGATGAAAGTAATCAAGTTTTGCTTCTTACATGTCAGTTTTTTCTAAAAGTTTAGTCATTAAAGACGTCTAGGTCCCATTGAATAGTACCGCAAGAGGTTTAGTCGCTGTGGGATTCCAGCAAAAACATTTAACAAGCGGTCAGTTATATGACACTAATAAGCGGTCATACGATCAATAATATAAAAGGATGATTCGTATTCCAGTACAGGACATAACAATAAATCATGAGGATCCATAGGGGGTTGCCAATTCTCTGTAATCAGCGCCAGCGCCGTAATGATCGAAAGTGAAAGTTTCGGGCTTCATTATCTCTCACTGCAATCCAATCGGGAGCCACCCGTTTAATCACGATTAAGACTACTTGTATACTGCTAAGCACGCCAATTCCAATTTGCTAACCGACAACGATGTAGGAGAAGACATTCCATAGAAACCGAACAGAAATCGTTTAAACCAACAGCAAATACATATTAAGTATGCGATAAAATTGGCTTTCGGATTGTTTGTTTTGAGAGGTCGTCAGATGTGACCGAAAACTTGATTAAAGAAAAAAAGTAATGATTCAGAACCAACCAGTCGTTCGGATGTTTCCTTGAATAGCGGTACAGTATGCAAATTACATTGGAGATGCAACAGAGAAGAATTCTGATACGAAAACCTACGCATACAGAGAATGTGTTATTTAAGATAACAGCGCTGCAACGATATTTCTGAATGTCATTCCTTAAAAGCGAATAATGAGTCCTGGAAGCAGCATTTATATTGTTGCATGCCACACATCATTGACAATATGGATTTCATATGTGATTCTAGATCCAATAACTGACAAGTGTATATAAAAAAGCAGAAAAAAGACCCAAATATCAGGAGCAAATTGCGCAAAGCAGGCTTAAATCAGCTGTTAATGAAAACGTATCACGGTAATTACAAAGTGAATGTTGTTAGTCTTGTTCATTAAGCAAAAATCTGTATCGGCAATATTGAAATTGTCATTCAGCTCAAGCAAGAGATTGCACGTTGGACGGCGTCAAAGTGGCACTCGGCCGGCGCGGCGGTTTAGCGGCGTCTACGGCGATTAGTTTAAACGACGCTTAAACAATAATTACCGATTACGGAGAACCGGTGTGTTATCGTCGGTGTAACTCGGGTAGTGCGGGGACTATTGCGATCAAGATTAATACCGAGACCGCGCAAAAATTTCCAATAACGCAACGTTTCAATTTGTCACCGGGACTCGAACGCCAGAGATAATCTACAACCGCCATTGAAGATGACCGGTTAAATGAATTTGTATTCAAACTGGTGAAGGCTGTTTCTTTACTTGTCGACACATTCCGTTAACGCGGCCCGATGGATTAAGTTACTACAGAATATTCAGAGACAAAGCCGGGCAAGCTTGTTAAATAGAAACCAAAAGCCACTGAGCAATTTGAGCACTATTATCCAACGAACAATATAAGGAAGATTCAATTAAACGACCAAATCTCAAGCGACAATAGGAGCTATAGCTAACAATACACAATCCACAGAACAATGGGCAATCCTTGAATCAATATAAGCAGGCTGGGTGTTCTATAGATATTAAGATTGAGCCTAGAGCCGTATGCAAATGTGGTCGGGCGTCGATATCGACGGCAATGGCGTCGGTAATTACACGTTCATAGTCTCGTTGCCAGTTTCATTCATAAACATGCGAGATTGCTTTATGAATGGTAGACTGTCCGTATTCTTAATTTATTGTGTCGCGCAATACACTTCCATAAGTTTCCTGTTTGATTATTACCATTTATCGAATGTTGTTCGTGTGCTATGTAATTTTGTAGACCGTGTAGACGCTAACACGACCTTCATAAATGAACTTCATTCATATATAGCACGAGCACTAATCTTAGTCCAATTATATCGAGTGCGCGCCGCTGCAACCAATGTAGTCGACGGCATACATTGTGCAGCGATATACGAGATGAATTTATTAAATGTATTAACATTCAATTCATTACTGGAACACGCGAAAAAACAAACATAACTCAACACGCTATTACCCGAGCTTATGAACGTAAACCTGTCCAACTGTTAATAATTCTTTTCTTAATGGCCTCTCATGGCTGAATAAATTTTAGCGCTAAATAAACAAGCTTTATCTGTGATCTCCACAATGCAACGGGTCCGAGGGTAACAGGAGCCGACTGAAGCGCCGCCACCACGATACCATCACGCCGATACGCATCAAGGAAGACCAGTTGTCAATACATTTCACCTGCGAACTGAACTAACTTGATGGCCTGTCTGAGCCCAGAACGAGTTCCCATGAATTGTGTTGCGTGCGAGACATTTTTATACTTCTGTACGACAACGTGTACCAGCGACCGATGGCTTCCATGTTAATGTATTTGCTATCGCTCCGAGCTTTATGTGGATGATCTCGTTCCGTTTGTTAAGATGCCTGATAGAATTTCTAATTCGGAAAGAACGTCGATTCAATGCAATCGAAGATTTAGATCGCGAAGAATGCACCCCGTGTTAAATGCTAATTTCTGTCTCGGCCTTATGCAAATGAACCGCAGTGCCACTAAATAGCATTAAGGCAGCTACGGGCAAATATTCCGGTAACCTTATTTACTGGACAATTCATACGTCCAAGCAAACAAACACAGGTGGTCCCAATAAAAGGTTCGGAGGACGCCAAGCGCCTGTGTGAGGATGCCGCCCTCCCTAAAAGGATAATAATACGTCGTTGCGAAGCTCACGAGCCACGGAGAATCCCCAAGACTCCCGGAGAAATGTAAATTGACCCGCTACCTGACAAATAGCTTAATTAACGGCTAACACGCGACACGAGAATTATTGAGATTATCCGAATGGTTCACCCCAGGACGTGCACGTCAGAACCTTTTTTGCAGTTTTTATAAGCGAGGATAGCAGACGATACGCTTTTTCCTAGCCTTAATCAAATTCCAAGCAGAAAATTTATCTTGGAAATGGTTCGCCATTGTTATGCGCTTAATTCTGTTCGTAGGAAAATCCAAAAGCCTTAAATTCCTTTGAATACAATGAACAAAAGAATCAGAAAGGAACTTATGAGACGTCCTAACTAGCCCACATGCAGCAATTTAACGAAGGCATTAAATCTCAAGGTTAAAGCTGGAGTTACGTTAAGAGATTTAGTTTTTTTCGCAATGTTATGCGTCGGTAGGCGTCACGTGGGCGCGCACGTGACGACGATGTGATTCTGTGGCTTGCCACTGCACGACCGCTCGCGTGGGCGGCAGCCACAATACTGACACCGATGGGCGCGTTCGATACCTTCAACCGGACGATTTGCCTCATAGTATTTTGACGGGCTATCAAACTCTGAACGCACACAACTTTAAAAGCTCACTCCATAAAGTTTTCCGTCCGATAAACTCGGCAAGAGTTCTAGAGCTGGAGCTGTCAGTCACCCTTCAATTTATCGATCGAGGTTGCCTGGCAAAAACGACATCGTTTCTGAAATCAACCCCGTAGCGTACGACAAGATCCAGTTTTCTTTAAATATTTTGAATTCCATCGAAATCAGCTTTGCGGGTAAAAAGCTTTAGTATTGTTCAATTTCATGAAAACGACGGCCGAACGTGCGGTTTCCCACCGAAATCTGGATGTTTGGCGATTTTTTTAATTGATCGGGTAAAAAAGCATGTGGTCGTGCTCTCGAACCGCAATCAAATAAAAACCTTACTCGTTAATGTTTTATGTATGAAATACCCGAGGCCGATACATTATTGATGGAGTCCTGCTGGCTTGGCGCGTTCGGAAATTTTGACAGAACGACAGATATCGTCGATCTCTATGGTAGCCACAGATCTCATTCGATGTTTTTACGCGGCTCGGACGACCGATAACATCTGACGTCGAATAATTTCGGAAAGGAGTAAACGTTCCACAGCCCCGAACTCACTCAACTATGTAAATAATGCATTACTAAACATGAATTTCATATGAACTGAACTTAGAAAATATAAAGATAAGCATCGGTTTTAAAAACACATTCAAGTCGTTGTGGATGAAAAAGTTGATTGAAATAATATTCCTAACCACTTCGACACATCATAAGAGAATTAACTATGTCAATTAAAAAATAATCTTAATCAGGAGATCGCAGCCGCGCGAATGGAGTTTCCATGTCACCGTTAAAATAATAAATAAAAAAATAAACGGCTCAATTTCAACAAATTACCGTCCAACAAATTGCGTAAATAATTATCTTTGCACAACGCAATAAGACGTTTACAAATAGGGGTACATTTAGTAAACAATCACAATTTATTACGGTGACCATCGCGACATGTTTAGATGGGACACCTGAAGAACTATTTCGGTCGAACCAGTTGCGCAGGCGCATCGTTACCGCGCAGGTGTCTGTGTCTCTCTGTGTAGGGTGGCCAACACACTCGCATTAGACGCTATTTATTAACTAGTACTATATGTATGGAAATTCGCAAAAGTACTTTATTTTAATTGGACAATATTTGCTTAAGATAATAATTTATCAAAGAATTATGGATTAACATAATTTTTATTAAATAAATAATTATGAACAAGCTCGCTTCGTCATTAACGTTTAACTCTGTCCAATTTGCTACCAACAATGCTGAACACGGGGCACCTAGATGAATAAATATGACGTTTTATGACATTCTAGCACCGATCAATAAATACTTCATAGTGACTAGCTGTCTGCTGTACACAACCGACATTTTACGTTTCTTGGTCTATAAACATAGGCCAGGAAACTTGAGTTAGGTAAGGGCACAAAGAGTCTATCTATTGCAAATGCTTTACATTCAGACTGATGTAAATATTTTAACAGAAATACATGTAGATTGGTTTTCACGATTGGTAGATACGAGCTACCTAAATGTTTGGTTTACTTTCATCATTTTTATCTCCATCGGTCTTCTAATTCCTTCTTGATAAATTGTTAAATATTCTCTTGAAATTGACCGATAAGTAAACATTATCTTTTGTTTTATACGTACTAACAGCATTGCTAGAAAATTTTAAGCTTTTTAAGAACTCCCTCAAATTATGTCAACAGTTAGCGACTCCCGGTTCACGATAAAAATTAAACATCATGATTAAAAATCATAGTGATGGCTTACAAAGTATGCTGAGCACGGTTATCTGTTTATCCCATGGGACCTACATCTCTTGGCAGAACCGGCTCAGCCATCACACTAACTCCTTAGTCACTAGCTTTTAGGTGCAAGATATAAACTGATATAAACTGCCTTAACAGTATCGCAAAGTTGTGAAGGGAAACTAAGAGGCAATTCCGGTAAAGGTAAAGTATTAAATCATCTTAACTTTCATATTAAACATTATAACACAAAGTTAGTTAACAGTTACCACGACAAATAACTTTCTACATTGTTTTACGTTCAAAGTTAAACCTGAAACTCGAAAACGAATCTAACATTTTCGTATTTCGTTCATTTCCACCGAAAGCTTTGAAACAACCGTTTTGTTGGGCGAAACGAAAACTGAATTGGTTTTTATTCATTGTCGTTTAGAATGTACAAAGTAAAACGTTTGTTACAGTACGGAAAAACACTTTTTCAGAAGCTGAACACATTCACGGAAGGATATTTTATAATCATGTCACCCATATATCCATAAACCACCTGACGATTATTATAGCGTCATATTATTTTTATCACGAATCAATTAACTCAGGTGTCGAACGCTGTTTACTACTCTTTATAACAAAACATTTCCGGAATTGTGTCCAATTATGATTACAATATCACCAACAATTACGACCTGATGATACCCAGCGAGTAAATCCAGAAACAATTTTACTTTTTCACTGAAAGAAGGCATATTTGCGTTTGTATATTATATTTCTATGGCTTTCAGAATGTTTTTTATTTATCGCTATCGCCTCTGTCTTGTCACAGTCAGTTTGTTTGTCCACAGGGCGCTCATTACACGCGATAATGACTGGATCTATCTGCAAGTGTAATACGATATCGCGGCCATTGTGCGACGCTTAAAAATACAATCGACAGGAAACAATACTTTATCTTTTAGTACTTCAGTCACGACCTGATGATATCTTATGGACTAATCAACTGGCGTCCCAGGAATGATTAACTATTATTTCTTTTGAGGTTGTTAAATTGTATTGGTACAACAAAAAGTTCTGGGTAAATTGATAATGAAATATGTGGCAATCCAATTTATGGGTGTTAAACTTTTAATAATCAGACTGGAATTCAGAATAAAAATTACTTCTTTGAATGAGTTATTCCAAGGAAGACAGATTACAGTAGATAACTTATTCAACCAAGAAAAAGAAGTACTATAAATTCATTTCTAGCTGTTCGTATCGCTTCACATCTGTACAGAATTAAAACACCTTAACTTTTCAATTAGCTTTTAACAAATTACAGCAAGTACTCTCCACTGTTATTAAATATTCATTTGGTTAAAACTGTTAAAAGGAACACTTATTTACCACTTTGTGGTGCACTTCGTACGTTGGGCATGGCGCCTTAAGATATATAAAATGCATTCAATTAAAAAGAGTAATTCGAAACAGTTTTTCAAAATTCCTCCGCCGAGGGTTTTAAAATGGTGGAAGACTTTTCGAAACGCGACATAGTCAATTTGTATTACTCATTGATTATTATTTTTAAAATAGAAATGAGGACATGCATGTTGGTTCTTAGTGGAGATATCTTACTGAAAAAAATAAACAATAATGTGCGCTATTATGGTCAATGTACGTCAATCAGCGTTATAATTTCAAGTCACGTATTCACATACCCATAGAGGAAATTTAATTTATTAATAGACTAATTCTTATGACATATTAAAATTCCCGTTTTGTTGTGTCATCATTATAATAATCATCTAATTATATACATTATAATGGTAAGAATTGGTCTAAAATTAATATCATTTCAGTAATTTAGTTTGATTATTCATTGGCTCTGATTATTGGATTCTGTAGGAAAACATCTTGAGGAAACGAACAAAATGTTCTAGAACCAAAAATTCGAAGACGTGACATCTACCAACCCGCACCACTCCATCTCGAAGAGAGGAGGCCTGTGTCCCAGCAGTGGGAACAATATAGGCTGATTATGTGTTACGTGTTCATTGGCTACTGAGGATACTTTACTAGATTTTCAAAAATAAGCTCTCTCTTTATCACATTACGGATATTTAAATGTTTCTTTTTTTATTTTATGCTGGGGTTTTGTGTTCATTTTTGTGAAGAAAGAACCATAATATATATATATGCATTGCAAAAAATCGATGACGAAACTAGAAACAGATCATAGCGAAAATTGGAAGGAATGAAGTGCCGAAGGGAACACGACTAACCTATCACGATCAAATAGAACCGTAAGTATACTTTCACAACTTGAATTCAGATGTCTTCAAAATTGGTTTGATAAAACTACTTGAAGTAGAGCGAGATGCTTTAGCGATGGGAATCAATTAAATTGTTTTTTCTTGCAACAAAGTAATATTATAATACTTCATTATATTGATCTGCTCAGCTTTGCTCCTTAATTTGTGGGCTATCACCAAACCCACTACGGTATAAAGTATTTCAACCGACTCATAAAAACCTAGACAAGTCTAAATTCTAACAATGCGATTATTCCATGTGAATTGAATACAATCGCTGGTTTTAACATCTTGACCGACATTAATGACAAAACTTACCACATATTCGTGCACATAACTCGGTTTTCTCGAAAACTCGCATCGTGATCGTTTCAGTCGTGAGTCTCGAAAAACCCTTTGATGTGTGCCCGACTACTAACGAACTATGCCGACCGATAAGCCCAACTATTAGTAGGTACAACTTGCCGACAGATGTCGTCCCCCAGACTAATCACTGTAACTGTTTACAATGACAACTTGTACCTCGGGTTGTAAATAAGATTTGAATTTCATACTGCTTTGCATGACACAAGTGCAGTCTATTTTTTATTCACTTGAAATGGAATTTCAAGTACAACGAAGAATTTCGAGCAAATGAAAAAGCGCAAAGGTTCTTTCTTTTCTAAATCAATCAACTGGTGGCAGAACATAGCAAGGCATCGCAATGGTCCCCGAGTACTAGGCGCGCATAACAACAAGGCGTTCACGCTAGGTGTCGTTGGGAGGCGGGCCGACGCGCCAGACATTCCCTTTCCACCGCCCAATCGCTATTGATCCACCCCGTTCCCCGCTCTACGCTCGTTTCCTAGCTAACAGGGAGTAACGCGTTAGTTAACTGGGGACCTTTATAATATGGACGCGTTTGACAACCTCTCTCGTAGTCGTGGACGCCTGGTAAGTGAGTTGGTTACGCGGTCGCGCTTGGTGCTAACGAACCGTAATATGGCAGGGGGCGCCCCTACCGACTAGGTGCTGAGCAAAAAGTCCTTATTGTTTGCTTCTAATGTATTATTTTCCAACAAACCTTTTGAAGCAAAAACATTATTCCTAGAATTAATAAATTTTAAACCACGTTACATTTTAATTTATTTCTACTTACTTTTATTTCTAGATTTTAATGTTACTGCGATAAAAGCGCCACCTGCCTAAATATTTTGTCAGTTGATAGTGATACATTTTATCGCAAGATGGCACACGATGTCGAACGGCCGGGAATGAGCGAGCTCTTTGTACTTAATGCGCTCCTGGTATTTTTGAGTCCATATTTGGCGCTTTCATTTCGTCCACGGGCAGTCAGTATGGACTGTGGAGTTGTGGAGTCGGACGACAATCGAATTATAATTTAAAGATTAATTTACGTTCTTGATCGTTGCTATATTTTTTTATGATAGTAAAGTTATTTGAATAAGATATCGTAATTAAAATATTTGCTGTGAAGATTTGACTGAAGACTTTAACTGACACACTGTTTAATAGGTTGATTTACATAGGTAATATATTCTCAAGTATTAAAAACTTCTGTTAAATACGCTTTATCACCACAAAATACCAGTGCAATATTATAATTTATATATGTGTAGGTACTGTTTGGTGAATAAGAATAAGAACCAAATAATTAGCAAGTGCGATGACTGTAGTGCTCCTAATCACTGTAACAAATATTTTAGCAGCTTTATGCACATGACGAACGAACCTTTACAAATTCGTGACAATATTTTAAACTTTTCTTCGCAGAAAACATGCAAATGAAACCGCATAGTATTTCGATGCCAATGACCTATCATTAAAATATTAGGTAAATAACTCTTTCTGATAAAGCTACTTATTCCTTCGCAGTGTATTGAGAAATCGTATTTTTTGTGACAGCATCGTACATTATTTATGGATTGTTGATAGACTTGGAACCCTATAATTAACACACAGCCAGTGTAAGAGTCCACCATCGAAAAGCTAAAATGTAACAGTAACGGCAAAGAACAATAACAACTATTACGACATATTTTGACATTTCATTAAAAGGTAATCAGAATAATTTGTCCAGAAATGTCCCAATCCCAATAGATTTGGGTTATCAACAGTTATGAATTCTACAAAAGACAAACAATCAAACGGCCTTCCACCCCACAGCAAACATTTATATAAATAAATCTCCGCTAGCTTATAGGCTTCTGTTTTTATTCGGCTCACAATTACCCCATCTAATTTGGGAGCGTTTAAGAACCCACCAAAACACAAAAGCCCGCCACACAGGTCGCACCGGCATTAGCATTACAAAACGGTTGCGGGCCGTGAGATATGGGTCGCAGATGCGCGCCCGCGCCGCGCCGCCGTAATTAGTGTAGGCGCAATATATAATTGTTTCATTTCAGTAACGCCTGTCCCTCTCACTGCTGCGCGAATTGTTCGCGAAAATATTAATGGACTTAATAGCCCCGTGAGGAATCTACGAAAAAAATTGCAAACATTTTATTCGAAACAAAAATTTTGGCACAATAATTCCGGCCATACCAGAAGCTGTCGCCACACAATTAACAGATATCTACGTCCATGTACTAACATTAAACAATACTTCACAAAATCTCAAGATCTAAACGTCGTCAAGTCGTGTGGGAAAATAATCTCAAGCGCAATCTACATCCGAGCTAGGTCCTAATTAATTTAGTAATCGTTCGTGACGACTTATTCCGGCCCTAGACCCAACCACGAACCTAACGAAATCACGACTCCGCCAGACAACGATAATCGTTATTTTAAATTTATTAAAATGTCCTCTTTAAGGACTATATCGGAACGCCTATATCGGACTGTATAATTTATTCTTGCATTGGAGGAACGCGCTAAACAATGAGGGCTATTATCATTTCTAGAAGAGCACGTTTTGATTTATAAATGCACTGCAATATCATCCTTGCTGAAAAGTAATCCTTGTTACTTTGTTTATCCTAGTTTTATGATTATGATATTGGATGTTATACTTTAAGCGAGCACTTCATATTTATGTGATAAAAATTTCCATAAAAAGCAAGTGAAAATTACTTGAGCTCGGTTAAACTAAGCAGAAATGAGTCAATGTTTATTTAATGGATTACGTTTAAACACAGTGATGCTTTTAACAATAACAGCAAGTTGCTAGTCGGCGGGGCGGTTAGATTCTAAACAACATATTGTCGGCAATTTTCATGACAAAGTCGGCACAATACAACGGCATGCCGACAACAAAATGCCGTCGTGTCGGCCTGACGGCCCCTGGGGCGTCGCAATTAAAGTCCCGGTTGCACGAGGTGATAGGTGCACCGAATTGATGAGCAGGCCTTTACATTGATTAGCTTAAGATATGTACATATTAGTTTTTTGTGTGGTCAGACCCCTTTCCCTTTTATAGACCTCAGAAAAATAACGCTGAGTACGAGACACCCGAAAAGCTTACAGAATTTGGATATTGCTGACCATTGAAGCATTTTTAGATCCCCGAAAATTGCCGTAATTATAGACATTGGATTTAAGTTGATAAAGAAAGATAAAGTATAAACAGCTCTGCCCAGCTAAAGTTCGAAAATTCTAATAATTAAAACAAATTTTGTTGGGTTGGGAAGGACAACAGCAATTTACCAAGACCTCAAATAGCTAATTTGGTCCTAAAACTCATCTGCTTAAATTCTTAAACGCTGTCATTCAGTAAAGCACGTTTAATTGCAAAGGCAAGTAAGGCTGCACGTTTTAAGGGGCATTACATCGCATAACGAGGGCGGATGCGCGGGCGCACGCCTAACAAGTAACAACAGGGCACGCCGGCGACTTTGATACCCGCTGCGCGACAGGATCGCTTGCGTGCGCGCGACCCCGATGCGGTGCAAGATTGAGGCGATTCAGCATAGCCTTTATACCGAAAATTGTTGAAGATTTAGAGAGAAAAAAATGAATGGTTTCTAGAGCTTTTTACGTCATTTTGCACTCATAAATTTTTGAAAGATGCGATATAAACATTATGATTCGATATATTCCAAAACAACATATATGAACACGAATTTTCTTACATTGAGGACTTTAGGTTTTTAGCTTTATTGTAGCTTTCGGATTTTGAATGTCACAAAAAAGAATTAATACACAACACACAATATTTTGAATTGGGACTCTACATGACAGCAATGCCCCGACACGTGAATTTTAAAATACGATGCGATTGACGCACCAGACGAAAGTTTTAACCATCAAAAAGGCAAAAAAAAAATCCGTTACATCAGCGAGGGCGTAATTAAATTGGATTTTCTTTAAATAAAACGAATTTTCTCGTAACATGCAAACTCAAGCCCGTCCAGTTCCTGCATTAGCGCATGCCTTCGCCATCGCTCACCATTTGCATCACAGTTCAATGGAGGATTTTGACGGACATCACTACACGGCTCGCTCAGACGTTTCTACACGCATAGATTGACAATGTCTTGCCGCTTAATGAAGCTACCGTTCGGTATTTCTCAGAGGAATATAGGAAATAAGTAGTACTTTTATTAAAGTTTCTTACCTTGTAAGATTGGATTTATATTGAAAAGTCTGCCATTATTATAAGGGTTTTTTACAAAGAGCAACTACGTTTCATTTATATTCCTCCTGTGCGCACTAATTATACTAATTGATCTATTCCTTAGTTTATATTCGTAACGCGTATTCTAGATAAACAGGATAGGATTCCTTTTCAATACTGCTGGTTGGTCTGGTACTAAAGTCAAATTAAGTTTTAATTCCATATTTCTATACTAGAACTGAATTTGGGGGAATGATGATTGATCAAGCAGAGTGTCCAATTATTTTCTACAAATTCTGGCAGATGGAGATAAAAATGATGCAGAATGAATCAAACGGAGGTTTTGTATTTTGGGCCACGTGAGTATAACTGTTTAAGGAGCAAATAAACAAGGATAAGCAAGCAAGAAAAATAAGCAAGGAGCAAATATAAAACAGCCCGATACGGCAACTCAAGCTTTTCCGAGGAGCTTCTTTAGCTTCGATTGGAACAAATCAAATCACTCTCGAGATGACGATTTATTTGCAAGTATTAAGAATATACAGTTTTAATTTTTTATTGAAAAACTAACTAGCTTATGTGCATCTTTCATACAAAATTATATTTATGTGAGATGTTTAAAGGGCTAGAAATGCGATGATGATGACAGCGAGCAAGATCTGGTAGTTTTGACAGTCAGTTTTTTACCTTGGTCATTTTTAAAGTCTATAAAATAACCGGTAAAGGATAAGTAGTTAACTTTTTAAAACCACTGACAATATAGGTATACCTACTCAAAACACGATTTCATATTAATAAAAAGATACAAGTAAACAGTAAAAAAAATTAGTCTTTTCGGTGTATATGTACTCGTATGAGTTATAATGTCTCTTTTTTTACTATTCCGCGATTTGCTTTATTTTCGATATTAAGTAGTTACTATAGTTACGAATAAATAATTTAATAAGAGCCTCGACAGTAACAAAACAAAAAACCATATTATTAGTTATGTATTTACAAAATTAAAACTATTGGTGTACCAGGATTAAGTGCTATGAATATTGCAGTAGATTACTAGACTGATTTTTTTTTAAATTGGCAAAGACGTTGAAGCAACATTAAATTCAAAAGCATCCCACACTCATTTAGATAAAAGATGCCTTGTAAAAACTGGATTAAGATACATATATTATTAAGTATATCATTAATCACACGTGTTATTGGGTAGATTATTTCGAAAGGCGCGCCACAATATTTATGCAAAATAAAGCACTGCTTATTCCGTTTAATATCTTGACGTCGGCTATTGGAACACCGGGTAATAGTGGCCAAATGCATGCAAGTAGTCCAGGCGTAATCCGGGACACCGCGGGGCGCCCGTCCAATAGGACGCGATATAGAAACGAATCCTAATCGAATTGGAAAATATTAACATACTTAAATAGAAATAATACAATTATATTTATACAATAATTAGTATGGTAACAAGATTGCTGATAAATAAATATTTATATGCAGAGGATTATAGATATTATCATAATATGCAACGACCAAGAGTAACTTCCTCACTAACATTTCGCAACTTGCTATTTTTGCCGTTACAAACTATTTATCAAAAACAATTATAAAATTTTCAAGTATCAAAAAAATATTTCCTCAAAAGCTCAAAAGTAACACGGCATTCTATACGAAAATTCAATCCATGCACAAAATGATACCTGTAGCGCCATCTCTTGGCGAAACATATGAGTTAATTATGACAGCTGTCTCGACTTCTATTTACAGAAAGTTTGACTAAAACTGTATCCTTCTAAGCCACAAAACAATCACTATCTTGTAGTTCATGTTGTAATATGTTTAATTTTACGTCGTATGGGAACGATAAACTAGCAAATAACTATAAAATACTCACGAAACATAACCTTGCAACAACTGACATCTGTCAAAACTTTCATCACAAATGTTCACAAAAACACTGTAAATGAACATAAAACACAGTTTTACGGCCTCGACGAACGAGAAATTGTTAAATATTGACAGAAAATTGCATCTGGACAAGTTTTCAGCAATATTCCATGGTATTCAGGTGCTGAGAAAATCATAACCTCTAAGCCCAAAACAAGGAGAGAATTTTGTGTTTTACAGCCAGTTTATGCAATTATTTTACCTTTAACCATAAATTTGATAGTAACTATTAGTGCTGTGTAATGTTTTACTAGCATTGTTTCTAGTTTTAGCTAAGTTTTAGAAGATTTCAGAACATCAGTCTTTGACATCTCACTGTTTACACTTGCTGCTTGCACCAATTCATCACCACTACAAATTAGATTTTTGGGTATTTTTAATGAATTTATCTGGTTTCGAATATTCAAGTTAACACTGATGTAACAATGGTGTAGTATTTCATTAAAGTTAAATTAATTAAATGAGATTAAAGTTAAATGAGTTGTAGTCTCCCAAGTTTTCAAAGATATTGGGCAACATTTTAAAGATTTATGTATGGTGTTATATGTTATAAAACAGAATTTCTTTGGCATTATAACAATTTACACTATGAGCTACAACTGTATCAATTCATAATCTTTGAAGATTACAAATTGGATCAATCAAACATTTTAGTCTATATAAAAATTAGGTTGTAGTTAGGCGACTCCGCACATAAACAAAACTTAAAACACAATATTTCTCATCAGTTGGGCAGGACAGAGGCACAGATATAGCTTGGTTCACTCATGACTGCCATGAACTTATACATTGTATTGCACTCTTACATGCATGCTGCTTGCAAGCAGCCAGCGCTCCCTGACGACCCATATGGAATATTGCCAAAACCGGTCTCACACACCCACCTTCTTCATTATCCCAGTCTTCCGTTTGGAGAATGTCGTGTACCGTCGCAGTTTGTTGTCAATGTATTCCATTTTGATCTTCACACGACCCTTGGTCTTTTTGCCATTGGAAGGTGGCGATTTCTTGGGTTGGAGAGATGCATAGCCATCATCTGCTATGTCGGGCATGGGGCAGTGCTCCAGGCCGACGTTCTGCTGGGGTCGCTCGTCGTAGCACTGGTCTGAGGGTCGTTTGACGCCGGCGCGCGGCATCGGACACGGCTGCATGCCGGGCCGGAGCCCGCCGCCGAGCGCGCTGGGCGGCCGACCAGCGCCGTACATATCCGGCATCTCGCCGAGGAGTCCCATACCATACGGCGACCCGAAGCGGGGCTCCCGCGCTCCGCCGGGCGCGTCCATTATAACCTCGCAGTACGCCACAGTAACCGGTGCGCGGACGCGCTATACACACTTCACCGTCCGAACGACGAACGGAGACTAAGTTCGAACCGAAAACGCGAAAGAACCGAGGGCGGGACTGACGAGTCGGCCGCTTGGACCGCGACTGACTTCGCACAACTGCGTCCCGCGCACCTCGACCTCTATCTGTCTCTGTCTCGCGCGACGCGTGCAATATCTTTCGAAGGGGACGGAAACGCAAAGCGCGGCCGTAACCCGACACATCCGTAGGAAAAGCGAACGTTCGCCGGGAACCCGCGAACGTTTCAGTGCCCGAAATCCGTATTAAAATAGAGCTTTTATTTTGAGTTTATTTCGTAAATAGAAATAATAGAGTCGGAAGTGGAGCGGCTCGGGCGCAGCGGCGGGGCGGTGGGCAGTGCCAGAGCCATATTTAGACGCGAGCCGTGCCAAATATGGCAATCGACGGTCAAATGGGGGCCACTGAAATCCCTCCTACTCGCACCTGGCGATTTTCACGTCTAATAATTAAAAACTTTGTCACGTCACTTAGGTATTGAATGATACATACCTATCTACCTACCCATGCCTCATTACATTTACTTAATATGTATGTGTCGTACTCGAAGGTAGCTCTGTAGCTGGATCTATTTGACATTATCAAGTTTTATACGCTTTTTCTAAGCGATTTACTCGGGCCTATGTGTTTAATCTACCTATTTCTATGAATTCAAAACAGAACTAGGCATTACCGGCGTACCAACCGTAAGAGCTATAGAAATTAATTCTTTAGCTCTAACCCAGCAATAAAAAAGTTACTAATATTATCAGCTACGAGTTAATATAATTAGTGCATACCTGAGTACCCGCCTAGTATTTAAGTAAGTACTATGTAGTTACAGCGATAGGATGTCATTCATTCTGTCGCGCACCAATTGAATCAAGTTTAAAACAAAAGTTTAACATTCCAAGATCCTAGTCAGAAATAATGAAACACGAGTGTATCTATCTATAGACAGGTAGGAATCTAATAGGGTTGACGGGACTACATCTAATATACTAAGTTCCATCATCTGCCTAGCCATTTCCCAACTATGGGCTCTGCTTCCAGCCTAAACGGATGCAGGTAAATACAAGTATTTTACATGGAGCGACTGCCTATCTGACTTCCACAACCCGGTTACTGGGGAATACGATACCCCCCCCTTGTTAAGACTGGTTGTCAGGCTTCCAGACTTCTGACAACCCGCAACGACTATCAAATCTATAAATGACAGCCGGGACCAATAGTTTAACCCAACGTGCTTTCAGAGGCACGAAGGGACAAAAAATATTGTAAGTCTAAAGGACCTTTATGTAGGTAGGCACGTTTAAAACATCATGATCTTCATTTATGATTGGTATGTTAGTACATCAAACGTGATGAATGGTCGATATTAATGTAAATATTCAATGTAATCAATGTTGCAACATAGTCTCATGATGAATAGGTAATCAATATCTAGGTAGCTATATGTAATACTGACTTGGCCCTTACAAAGTACTAGTGAAACAAGTTAAGCTTTTAGATTTGGGACGCCCTATTTTAACAAAAAAATGCGCTCTAAAGTTGAATATCTCGCAAACGGATACCTAAATCAAAAAATCGCCTTAGCAACCTCTCAATGTTTTTAAAAGGCCTATCTAGTAATGCCACACACAATGGGGTAGACGCAATGATGTATAAAGTCATTTGGTAGACGCGATAAAAAAAAACATCCCACTTTACGTGTAGGGGAGCTACCCCAAAAAAAATATTTTCGTGAGATTATTTTACCACTTAGTCGACGTAGTAAGACACATTATATCCATGCAAAGTTTCATCTTTCTAGCACTAACTGTTTGGAAGGTAAGCCGAGGACGGACGGACGGACATGACGAAGTTTCGTCAAACATTTGAAGCGACTGTTTTTAGGATTCCGTAGTTCAAATCTCGGACCCTTAGGTATAATAATAAGGAATCCTAGAAACGGTCGATATTCCACAAAAATTAATCAAAATCCTCCCAACTGTGAAACTTCGCTGCGTATCGAGAAGTTTTACCGTTTACCCAACATGGCTTTATTTACCAAACTTTCAACACCGTAAAATATGCGTTTTTAAACCCAGGGGCCTCAAGATTTATGACAAAAATTAAAATTAGACGCATTTTATGGTGTTGTTAGCAGAATTTTGTAAATTTTCTCGACAACCGCCAGCTGGCCGCCCACTTTCCGCGATATTGCCATGTTTCGCCTTTTTAAGTGTATTTTATTGTGCTTAGTCAGAGTTCAGTAAACCTTACTACATTGGAAAAGTTTTGAAATTATCTTTAGTGTCGTGTTTAGAATAAAATAATTTCTTAATTACTTATTAAGAAATTAGGGTCAAAAAAAGAAAGTTTCACAGAATTTGAAAATGTCATATTAGTCAATTTTTTAAAGTGTTGATTAAATGTTGAGTAGGTACAAAAATATTTATGTTGTAAGTATTCAATTGTATCAATCGAAGAATTTTATTTGTGTGTAGTTGTTTTTATTTATCGTGCACACTTGCTTTTCCAACTCACTTTAGACTTTGGCAGAATAGTTGACATCGGCTTTTCTTGCCATTTAAAAAAGTGGAATAGACTAGAATATAATTATGCTAAGATCTATATATGGACGTGCATCCTATACATGTGGGTCGCGCGCTTTTGGACGGCTCTGGTTTCTTAACACGGTACCTAAAATCTGCATTTACGCTCAGTAGTAATCACAATATAGGTAATATCAATATGACCCCTATGAACGACCCAACCTACCTACGTACCTACATACGTGGGCAGCATCCAGCTAATCACAAGGATAATAGGACCTAATCCTTATGAGTTCCCAGAACCGCGTAATCTAATTAAATGTTTTATTTAGTTAATTGGGGCTACAACCTAATCAATATTGGTTCAACGATTACCTGGGGAAACTGTTCTTGAATTCATTTAACAGGAAATATTCATCCTACTACGTCAGTACTGATTAGGCACCTATTTTAATGAGATTGTGGATGTGGGTACAGCCCGCAAGAGTTAACTTGAGACCTCCCGATCCTCGAGCTGTTACCGCTCTTGCCATCGAAGCCTCAGTACCGCGCGCTTACGTCTTCCTGGTGAAGTCTCAAGTTAACTCTTGCAGGTTACCTAGAGTACCTATTGGACCGGTTGCCAAAAGTACGAGAGTTCATATCCTTGGGACCCACTTCTTCCACTTTCTGGTGGTCTGATGGCTGAGGAACGTGATTGAGTCCAGGGTCGGGCAAGCGAGCAATTGGAAATTTGCCTGAGCCTTATAAATGAATTTAGGATCTACGTATAAGCCACCATGTGTGCATGTAGTCACCATTAACCGGTTGAATACCGTAATTACGAAGCCACTGTCACACGAAGTTTTAGAAACTGTTAAAAAAAACCCGACCATCTGTAATGCAGTTAAGTACTACAATTATTGCAAATAAATTTCATTTAATTTCACGTGGAACCACGTTCATACGAAGGGTTAAACCAAAAAACGTAAGTTAAACTACCTGGCAACACTGACAGCAGCAGGGGACTTACCGCCTACAGTCTGCCCTAACACTCATGCATGGGAATAACACAACATAACATTAATCTAACGTTATTTCCTATAATAAAATAAACACTAGGGTACGTGACCGATGACACTAAGACAAATATATTCGTAAACATATTATGACGATAGTAAATGACATGAATAGTAAACTCGTCTATGACTGCATTGTCTATTGACCGGATATCCGATAGTGTCAAATCCCGTTGGAACGTTGCCTAGTTTTCCATAAGCAGTTTTGTTGGAGGGAATATTTATTTTTGTTCTAGCTTTGTATTCTTTGTTTGGATGATTAGTGTTTTAGGTGAATATAGATAGGTAGGTAAGTACTTTTATACTGTGTAAGAACCGTTTAAAAAGTTGTGGGTACAAAAACTTGCAATAAAAAATACAGACAAATGAACGATGAACGGACTGTCTAAAAATCATATAGCTACAAAGGTACTACTGAAATGACGACTAAAGCGCTTATTACACTATCCAATTTTAAGGAATGCTAACTAGGAAATCGGCAGATGTAATCGCAGTTAGAACAGATTGGATCCAATTTAGTGTAAATTGGAGGTCCAATCGCACTACTTCCTAAATTGTGTGCAATCGTTCTTCACGAATGCGTCTGCATACGTCGTTTGACCGATTTATTTAGAATCCAATTTAGTGTAGTGTAATCACTAGCTTCCGATATCCTAGTTAGAGTGTTCCTAGTTAGTATTCCTTAAATTGGATAGTGTAATAAGCGCTTAATAGAGAAGTATGGAAGAAAGAGACATGTTGAGCCGGCCACAAATAAATTGAGATAAGGACAAGAGAATGACGATGATTATGGTATTCAGCTGCATCCGGCTGGGCCGGAAGCCGACCTCAACATAGTTGGGAAAAAGGGTAGGCAGATGATGAATGATGATGATGATGATGACATAACCTGCTTCTTTTTATTAAGTCGGTTAAATGATAAGTGGTTTTATATCTGTAAGGGGCTGTTCATTAACACGCTTTTATTAGGTCGACCTGTATGTAACTATGTAATGGAATCTTGCTTCCATTACATAGTTACTCCCCCTCCGCCCCTTTCAATCTTACGTAAGATTAATCCATCTACCAATATTGCAAAGTAGCAAAAAACGTTATAATTTTTGCTTACTTTTGTGATCTTACGTAAGAACAACCTAGACCCCTCCCACCCCCACGTAAGAAAAAATAAGACTTGTTTGGACCCCCTCCCCCTCAAATCGTATTATGTAATGAATGGACAGCCCCTAAGTAGCTTTTTAATAACAATACTTGACTTCCACAATAAATTAACAATTTAAAAAAAACGAAATATTTTCGACTCGTTTCCCACTTCTTCAGTTGACGCTACAACCGCATCGCTCACCTACAGGGTAGTACAAGGTGCATCTATGTGTAGGTACCCAACCGCACGGAAAGCCCGTAGATACGCGACCTGTAATTATTATTAAAATAAATAATTGCATGAGCATTTAATTAATTAATTATAAATTTTTCAATTTTAAGTAGCAGTTAAGGAAAATAATTTCGATACAGAGTGCTCGTAGCAACTGATAAGTCTCAGTGACGTCGGGTTGGGATTATGACGTGATTGACTGCAATTTATTTTAAGTTTGCCTGTGTTACCACATGCAATTAGTGTTGCCATATGTAATTTTAGATTTGGAGGTACAAACCGCAGAGGTACCTGCCTATTGTATGGGGATTAAAGGTTAATGAATAATGCATACCTTCTGATAACGAATGAGGTTATGTACGGTCACCAAAAGGGATAAGTAAGCAGGATCGTCGGATATAGTTGAAGTTTAGTAAGAAACCGTGAGATGTTTTCGAATGAAATTTAATTTGATAAATGAACTGTCTGTTTTCTATTAATTTAATTAAAGTTTATTCGAAACATTGGTTTCTTACTAAACTTCAACTATACAGGGTGGAATTTTGTAATGCCACCTGAAAGGAAAGTACTCTTAATACTGTAGATAGACAATTTTACTCAAAGAAAACATTCCTTTATTTTTTGACAGAAAGAAAACTGCATTCAAAGATTTTCAAAAATTCGCTTGCCACAGCCGGGAATCGAACCGACTAAAATCTGTAAAAATTACACCCTGTACTTTTATTGCATTGATCGTTAGGATCAATTATAAGGATGAAATCTCTCTAACGAACTTGATAAATAAAATGATAGGAAAACTATAAAATCTTAAATTATTTTAATTATTTACAAAAAATTGTAAATTAGCATGTCATGGTCATTTAAACACTGTCAAGTATCTTGAAATATTGGATCTCTTAAGAAATGAGTTAAATGGTTTCCCCGAGCAAGAGCGAAACCAAATAATTCTACAGCAAGATGGTGCTCCAGCCCATAACAGCAGAATCACTACTGCCTACATTAATAACCATTTTAATACCTGGATTGGTACAAACGGCACAATCAGATGGCCTGCGAGATCACCAGATGTCACCACTTTAGATTTTTTTTTGGGGATATGTGAAAAATCAAATTTACATTAAATCTTATGCGAATGTATACGAGTTGAGAGTTGAAGTTCAGAATACGATTTATAGCATTCACCACAACACGTTATTAAAGGTTACTAGAAATGAATTCGTTAGAAGAATACATTTGTGTATCCAAGAAAATGGAGCCCATTTCGTGCAAAGAATTTAAGATTTTGTAGTTTTCCTATCATTTTATTTATCAAGTTTGTTAGAGAGATTTCATCCTTATAATTGATCCTAACGATCAATGCAATAAAAGTACAGGGTGTAATTTTTACAGATTTTAGTCGGTTCGATTCCAGGGTGTGGCAAGCAAATTTTCGAAAATCTTTGAATGCAGTTTTCTTTCTGTTCAAAAATAAAGGAATGTTTTCTTTGAGTAAAATTTTCTATCTACAGTATTAAGAGTACTTTCCCTTCAGGTGGCATTACAAAATTCCACCCTGTATATCCCATCCCACGACCCTGGCTACTTATCTCCTTTGGTGACCGTACTAAGTGGTAGGTACCTAACTATTCTTTTCTCTTTATATGCACGATTTTATTTCTATTTTCTAACCGGTGATGATTTGATTGATGATGATGATGATGGTAATTACTGGCTTGTTTTATATAAGGTAGGTTATGATAGCGGCTCTGAAATGGAAGTGGGCAGGACACTTTGTTAGGCGTGTTGATAGCAGGTGGAGGTGAGCACTAACGGAATGGTTGCCGAGAGATGGCAGAAGAAGTGTTGGCGGACCGACAGAAGATAGGAGGGAAGACCTGGACGGGATTCGCACAGACCAGGAAAGTATTTCAAGGCACAAGGATGCCAATCCCCATGCAGGCTACGACTTCGATGTGCATCTGTTTTAACTGTACTGACATAAACCAGCTGGTGCTACTTCCCGAGTCTCCGACCACTACTTTACTAACATGAGCGCACATAATTCGAAATATAAGTACAATAGTTCAAGAACAGTTTTTTATGAACGTGTTCTCAGTCATGCGCGAGTTGAATTGGAAGCTGATAATCAACACAGCTTCTCAACTGGGGGAGATTCACTGAATGGAACAAGCACAAGGATGCCAATGATGATCATGACGATGATGATGATAAGGTACTTAAGCCCTGTAGGTGACCACATTGATCTCGGCAACATTGTCGTTTTTTTATGTTTTCAAAATGGACGCTTCTGACACGAACGAACAATAATACCAGGGAGGGGGGTCCAGGGGATATTATTATTATTATTATTATACCTTCCTACCTAATTCAAACAACTGAGATAGTAGACAAACATGAACAGTACTCCGGTTAAGGAGCACCAAGAGTACCTCTAAAAAGTAGCAGGGACCAATTTCAACGCAGGGGTTCAGTATCATGGGTTCAGCACATGGTAACAGGTTGCGCGTCGATGACTCTTTTTTTTTTTTTTGTGGATGGGAAATCATCAAATGACCCCTCCCGCTCTGGGTGGAGCGGAAGGGAGTGTCAGACTCTTACTGACTAAAACCCACCCGTGTTCCTTCCTTAGCCCTTTCTGTTCCAGGGCAGCGGTAACCCTTTCGGACGATCCCGCCGCCCTGGCAGGCTTCAGCCCTATCCCCGTCCTCTGCTGACTTCTCTTTGAGGCGCGCGTGGAACACAACGCGCCGTCCGGCAGCGTCGATGACCCTGCCAGCCTCTATATAGGGCAGGTGATTCGTCCAGCAGCGAGACGAGGGTACACGACATTATCATCATCGCGGCTAGAACCTGACCTGGATGAGGCACAGGAGCGTGGGGATTGGCACAAGAAAAGAGAGGCTTCTGCTCAACAGTGGCTGAAGTTGGGCTGTGGATGGTGAAGATGAAAAAGCTTGTATGAGGGAGAGGAGAGCCCATTACGACCTTGTACATTGACAAAGTTGTTAAACCAGATTAACTAAAAAAAAAAACTTTATCAGTTGGTTACTCAGAATTCGCGCAACAGACGTAATAATATAATGAGGAGTTCCTCAATTTACTCGATATTTCCTTCCGTAGTACCCGATACTGATACGATGACGCAACATCGGTAACCTGCGCCATTTTATCATCCTGTAGCTAAGGAAACTATACGCAACAATTAATTAATTTGCGATATACTTATTCAATAATTTTTGAAGCAATATTTAATTAAATGTGCTACTTTATAACGGCCAATAGTAGATACCTATGACAGACATGCGAAGAATGTTTTAATGGGCCTTTTTGTAAGTTAAATGTTAAGAAGTTACCGCTACCCAATTCCTTCCTTCCTTGAAAGTAAGTACCTAGGAAGTTACTTTCGTCAATAATAAATAATTGCGTAACACACTATCGATCAGAATCTGAATCATTTTGAAGGTTACTGCTAATCCATTGCTTCATATGTTCAAAAAATCTGCTCATCAACGTAAAGAACCCAATGAATTGTTGTTGAACTGTCAAAATGAAAACCATTCATTACTGTTAGTAATTCCCTGACCGATTTCGGTCACGGTGGCCAATCTCAACGAAGATTAGATTAGATTTTAACAAGTAAACCTTGTGAAAAACTAGTGATTGAGCCTCCTTAAGCCTGTGTTACGAGACTCCAAATCTTATGTTATTGTGGTGTTCACAAAGTGCTGATTCTCAGCCTAATTTGAACAAATTACTTTTGATTTGATTTTGATAGTAGACCCACATTTTGATAGTAAGTCCACATTTCGCCAGTTATGTTTGAAAGTTCCATGTTTTACAGACGCATTAATCAAAAATCTTGAACACTAATCTTCAGAACTAAACAGTACAACTTCATACATAATCAGCCTATAATGTTCCCACTGCTGGGACATAGACCTCGTCTCGGTGAGAGGGAGTGGGCTGTAATCCACCACGCGGGTCCAGCGCGGGTTGGCAGATATCACATGTCTTCGAATTTCTGGTTCTAGGACATGCCGGTGTCCTCACGATGTTTTCTTTCACCGTTTTGAGAGCAGTGTTGATGTAATAATTTGCACAAAGTAAAGCGCCTGTCTGGGTTCGAACCTACGACTCGTAAGACGCGGCCGTTACCACTTGGCCACCACTGCTCCAACTTTACTTGGATCATATCTACAGTAGACGTTCTAAAGACATCAACGAAAACGAGAAGTAAAAATCTGAGCTGAACTTTTCGCCCAACTTAAAGGCTTAAAAAATAACCCTGCAAACCTGCAATCAGCTGTTTCCCTCATCATATATTGGCCAGGTCGCCGTCAACTTTCTAAACAAACGACGGCCGAGGGCCCCGGGACGGGGCAGCCGCATTCCTTGCCAAAACTGGCGACCATTCGCGCCAGGGATGGACATGTTGACGCAATGCCATTCAATATGCCACATATGATAGGCACTGCATGATTTTGAGCAGGAAAACAGGACAATATTAGATTTATTTGTGTAACTATTTCTACATTTAATAAGTGTCATTTGTATGGACATATAAGGAACAGTTTTATATCTATGATAGTACCTAAGTAAGGAATTTTGTGACGTGGTGGTGTTAAGTTTTTTTTTTACTTACTTTATTCCGTATTTTTGTACAAACCTTTAATAATCCTGAAGACCAATTCTCGTAATTAAAAAGTTCAAAATCTAGTCGCAATCTCATCTCAGCGATAACCAATGTCAAAAACTTGTCAAAAATGTAGGGAAATTAGAGGGTGGTGATGAAATTATTTACACGAAGTAAAGCATTAGGCTGGGTTCGAACCCACAATCTAGAACTCGTAAGTGCCCATACTGTTTACATATACATAGGTATGCGCACTTTAGAACCAACGGGCGATATCATTCGAAGCTATTCGAGTCTAGGTATAGGTCCAAAACATAAATCGACACTTGACTTTTAACCAGGGCACCGATGTTAAAAAAATATTGAAGGTTTACAAAAATAGAATCATGTCAGAAGTGGGATTCGAACCCACGCCCACAGAAGTGGACTGCGACCTGAACGCAGCGCCTTAGACCGCTCGGCCATCCTGACTTGTGAGGGTTCTGTCAAATCAGATTATAGTTCCATTGAAGGTCTATGTTACAAAAGCACGGCAAACAAGTAGTTAATGTAACCACAAAGACCAATGGTTTACAGCAAATAAACTTATTTTGTTTATTTTCTTTATAAACAAAATCCTTCAAGTTTTTTTAACCTAATTTAATTTTCACGTTTTAATTGCAAAGCTGCGTGAGTCGGATGAATACTATAGGATCGTGCCTTTCCTTTTTCTCTTTCTGGGTATTGCCTATGAGGGAGCTAAATTGAGTCATGGTCTTTCCGTAAGTATACCTTAGAATTCACAGAAACTTATATTTAAATTGCAGGCACATACTCGTATTACTATTGGAAGGTGGGTAAAACGGTAAAGGAAAACATCGTAAGGAAACTGGCATGTCTTAGAAACAAAAAAATTAAAGACATGTGACATTACCAACCCGCACTGGGCCCGCGTGGTGGCCTACGGCCCTCATCAGTGGCGTAACTATACCCTTTGGAGCCCGTGGTAAATTCATAGAATAGGGCCCTCCGGCCCTCCCTCAATGTAGAGAAGTTCAACCAAAGTTATAATTATTTTTTACTGGCACTCTTCCCGCGACTTCGTCCCCTACGAAATTGACAGCTGAACGCCAACCAGCCAGCCAGCTGACCTGACAGCCAACCAGCCAGCCAGCTGACCTGACAACTTCGTTGGTTTAGTGGTCGAAAAAAGTTTGCATTTCCGCGTACTTAGGTATGTTAGGATCCTCCTGTGCTCATGGCCCTCTCGAGCCGGGGGCCCCCTCCGGCTGGGGGCCCATGGCATTTTGCTACTCCTGCCACCCTATTGTTCCGTCACTGGCCCTCATCCTCTCACAGAGATTTACCGGCCTTTGTCCCAGCAGTGAAAACATAATAGGCTAAATTATGCTTAAGCTAAAGTAGGTACCTACTACTAAAGACCTAGGAAAATTCAATAATGAAATGATTTATGTAACACACAGTGAGCGCATGTAAAATGTAAATTACCTTATACAGAGATATTAAATATTAACAAGCAATTTTTTTTATCCCAAATTGGGAGCAGGACAAATTATTAATTTAGTTAGTTTTACCGCATTAGAAATTATAGGTATTAAGGTCTATGCAGTATGAACTATGAAGTAAGTGTCACGTTTGTTACAGGTAATTCACTCTTACGAATAGAATTTACTAGAATATTTTTCAGTGCTATTACATGGTATTGAATTAAAAATTAGATGTTCGTGCGTAGGTATGGCACTTTTCTAAGAAACAGTTTTTTTTTTTTGTAAATAACTGACAGAAAATTTCAACGTAAGTAGTTGGATTCAGAATCTTGTGCTGAATTTATAGTACGTACAACAGTTTGCGCGTCGATGTCCCTGCCACCCTGTATAGTTCTGCAGGTTGACAGGTTTACTCGTCCGAGTGTTAGGTAGGGTTTACTCCTCAGAGTGTTTGGTAGGGTTGACTCGTCCGAGTGTATGGTAGGTATTATAAGTTCAATTACGGACGGACGGACGTTGAGAGGACGAGATAGTGCGTATAGCGATAGACGTAACGAAAGACAGAGAAAGCTGGCATTCTCTGGAACAGGCCTTCACCTCAAGGGTTCTCAAATAAGGAACGATTAAAATTCTTAAAATTATTAATAAACACTGTAAAAAGGCGGGGGACAGGGTGTTGTGACGCAGTAAGAGAGAGGCCTATGTCCACCAGTGGACTGCGATAGGCTGAGTCGATTGATTTTGATGATTGACTGTAAGAGAAATATAATTAAGGCTTTTCTATTTTATAGGTTAAAGACAAAGGGGACTTCAAATCAAGGGATGGGAAGATGGCTTACCAAAAGGATAGAGAAGATATATTAGCTTTATGACAGAGATGAGTGGAAGAATCTAGGGAAAGCCTATGTCGAAGGACAACCAGAAGACCACTCTCATCTCAGCGACAATCAATGTCAAAAACTTGTCCAAAATGTATGTAAATTGATTGTATTTTTGACAGATTCAGACTGAGATTAGAATGCGATCGTTCTTAAAAATACGGGAATTGTCTCTCTAATTTCACCAAGGGGTACCTACTTGCCGTGTTGCCCAGTAACTGAGTTGTGAAGGTCAGAGAGGCAGTCGCTCCATGTAAAATACTGGTATTCAGCTGCGTCTGGTTAGACTGGAAGCCGACCCCAACATAGTTGAGAAAAGGTAAGGCAGATTGATTTATTGGTTTTTGTAATAGTCACGCACGACAGCAAATGAGATTTGACAGCAAGACAGCAGATTTTTTTCAGATTTTCATCGATTCAGCGCCCAGAAAAGAGGCGGGTAACACTGAGTCATTCCATTCTTTCCTCTAAGTACCTACAATGACAGGCAAAGAGGTAAAACATACACAAGCGACACGTGCTCGAAAAGGCTTTCAGAAACCAATATAATTATGTATAATTTATCTATATATATAAAAATGAATCCCTTGGTCACGCCATAACTTGAGAACGACTTTACCGATTTCATCCATCTTTTTTTTAAGTTTTCTAATACTTTGTAGAAGGTTCTTACGGATTTTTTTTTACGCTTTTACGCTAAAACTGCTGAACGGATTTAGATGAAATTTGACACATGGGTAGACCATGATCTGGAGAAGGACATAGACTACTTTTCATCCTGGATCGCAGACGAAGTCGCGGGCAACAGCTAGTAATAATATATTTATAGGAATTCGCCGTCATGGTAGACCACGGCGAAGGTGGTGTGACGATCTAACGAGGTTTGCAGGGCCAACATGGCCAGAGACCGCTCAAGACAGGGAGGTTTGGAAGGAAACAGCAGTGGAACACAAAAAAAGGGAATTATCCAAAATTTTCCGAGCATGCTAGTCACCCTTCCCGGGGTAGCTGTCATAGATGTGTGTGTCGATGACCTGCGCTTGATTCACAGTAAGAATTATGGCGTTGTATATAATGTTAATCTTTGCGTCAATACATGCTAATACCTATTGCCATTGTTCATAAGTATTGCATATGTATGTGGCCTTATGCAGCTAATCAATGAATTTATTATTAATATTAAAGTATATTGTACTGCGACTTTAATGTCCT
The DNA here is from genome assembly GCA_949629185.1 of Apamea crenata. Classification (NCBI taxonomy): domain Eukaryota; kingdom Metazoa; phylum Arthropoda; class Insecta; order Lepidoptera; family Noctuidae; genus Apamea; species Apamea crenata. The sequence continues at coordinate 16,582,375 of OX451365.1, read as the reverse complement.
GTTCGTTGAAGATTAATGTTAGAAGATAAACTGGTAACGTTTTAATGGGGGTAACAAACTTATACCAACGTGACAATAAGTCATAAATTAAGGGAATGTGAATGTCGGTGTTTAATTGTTAATATTATCTTTATTTTACGCTGTCTTACATTTTCTCGAATTAACGACTGAATGGATTTGGATGAAATTTGGTATACGGATACACCATGAGCAGCGTCCTAACTGCGTAACCCACTTTCACAATCACAATGCCATCACAATCTGAATCATTTTGAAGGATATTTCTAATCCATTTCTACATTATTATTTTTTTGTTTTCTTTAGCATATACTGTCCCACTGGGCAAAGGCGTCCCCCTAGTCCTTCCAGGAACTCTCTTCCCGCGCCACCTCGAACCAGCCAGTAAGCGTCCAGGTCATCTCGCCACCGCTTTCTGGGCCGACCTCGGCGGCATCCATCTACAGGCACCATTGTGTGAAGACTTTTGCCCAGCGGTCATCCTGCCTGCGGCTGATATGACCCGCCCAATCTTATTTGACTTTGGCAGCCTTGCCTACGTCTATACCCGTTTTGAAACGCAGCGTGGTGTTCCGAATTTTGTCCTGTCTTTACAGCCAGAATGCTGCGTTTCATCACTCTTTGGCAAACTCCAAGTCGGAAATTTTGCGACTCGGTGGGCGACCTGAGGGACAATTATCGTAATTTTAAGAACGTTCACAGTCTAATCTCAGTCTCAAAAAAAACCTCCAATTTCCCTACATTTTGACAAGTTTTTGACATTTGTTTGTCGCTAAGATTAAAAGGTTACATGCTCTGTGGCTGAGATGAGACTGCGACTAGATTTTGAACGTTTTAAATTACGAGAATTGGCCTTCAGATCTAAGCACAATTGCTACATAAGTATATTAAAAAAAAAATTGTCTGCTCAACAACGTAAATAACGCAATGAATGTTGTTGAACTGTCAAAATGACAGGTTTTGCTACTGATAGTGTGTTACGCATTTACCCCGCTGGATTAGGCCTACCTAATCATAGGATACTTTTTATGCGGGAATTAGGTACGTTCCCGTGGAATAATTTCCGAACTCGACGCAGACAAACCCACGGGAAAAAGTTAGGTAATTCTATCTACACCAGGAAAGGAAACTAACCAAACTGAGGTTAATGGTCACCAATCGGTAGGTTAACTGTTACACGGATCAGAAAGCAGGAAACAGCAACATGTAACTGAAATAATTAGAATAACTAAATTAATCATCGTGTTGTATTGTACATAATATATTCACTGCCAAATAAATGAGTTATTTTAAGCTTTACATCATTTGTTTACAATTTATTTATATACACAAGTGTCATTGGACTAGACTTTGGGCAGAACTGTTATTATTATAATGTAGGTACGAACTCGAATCTATACAGGAATAATCGAATATAATTATATTATATTTGACGGCACGGTTGGCGCAGTGGTTAAGCGATTGACTGCTGCGCTGCGTGTCGCGGGTTCGATTCCCGCACGGAACAAATATTTTTATGACCTACATGTATTTGTTCCGAGTCTGGGTGTTTTTCTATCTATAATATGTATGTATTTACAAAAAAAAAAATGTATATACCTAAGTAGTTTATCAGCCATCTTGTTACCATAACACAAGCATTAGGTTGCTTAGCTTGGGACAAATGGTACTGTGTGAAATGTCCAGGGATATTATTATATTATATACCTAAGTACAATTTTATATTGAACATTAAACATGCTGCATTCGGTAAGCCTGATTTTCGGGCGAGAGTAGAGTAGCTATCGGTTGTCGTTTGACAATGGAGTAGGGACTAAGGGGCCCCAATCTATCGCGAGGCCCTGGGCACGTGCCCAGTGTGCCCAGTGGGGAAGAGGGGCCTGCGACATCGACGCGCAAACTGTAACCATGAATTCAGCTCATGGTTCTGGAATCCCTAGCGTAGAAATTTTTCGTCAGTTATCAAAAATAAATATTGCTGTTCCATACATTTTGACCGCGTAGGTATTGCACTTTTCTATGAAACAGAAGATTTTTTTTTTATAACCGACGAAAAATTTCTACGCTATGGGGTCTAAACTCATGTGCTGAATCCATGGTTACAGTTTGCGCGTTGATGTCCCTGCCACCCTGTATTATATTGATAACCAGCTGATCCGACAGACGTTGTCGGACGTTGTTGCATTTCAATAACTCATACAAAAATCATATAGAAAAAAGACGTTAAATTTTTTCTCGAATTTGAACATTTTCCGGGGAACTTTTCAAACCCTTTCTAAAACCTATTTCGGACTATTACGAACATTTTGAAACCAAAAACAGCCCAGTCGGTCTAGCCGTTCTCAAGTCATGCTCTTACCAAGGAACAGCATTTCATTTTTTCATATAAATAGAAGATAGACTTTATGGTAAGTTCTGCCCGACCCAAATAGACGGCTATGGTGTAATGTACAGTCAACAAAAAACTCGATCAACATTAAACTATTCATAGCAGACGCAGACGAGAAACTTTTTATTAATAGCAAAAGACATTGGGCAAAAATTTATGAGTCTTGGTCCAAATGTACATCACTAATGATACCTATGTCACTGTCACTATTAATAATAACGAGTAATTTTTATTAAGACTCCCATCCCATAGAAAGATTTCTCAGTAAAAAATGTTCTCCCTTCTTCTCCACTGTAGCCGAAAACTATAGATTTTCAAAAATGGACCCCGCCAAGTTAAAAAATCAATTTTGTAATAACACTCTCCACTACAGGAACAGCTACCTTATGTCCATTAAAATATATACTATGTTCTATGTTACTGGTCTGGTTTCCGCACTCAGTCCTTCAAGTGGACCATTGTTCGTGGAACCAGGGTACATTCAAGTCAATGAAAGACATATTACTTACATTGGTAGCTCCATAGTACATAGTACTCACACCTGTGCACTTCAACCCCAGGTAGTTTTCGGAAATTACATTTAAAAAAAAAAAAACAAATAAGGGGCCATTGTTGAAGTTTTCAGACCAAAGAAATATTAATATATAAATATATTATACTTTACAAATATATACTTAACCATATTCCAAAAGTAATAAGTAAGAGAGCTACCATTTAATTTTATTAAAAAAAACTAAAGACTTCGGCTTCTCCATAGAGAAAAAAATTATAGAGGGCAATAAATAAATCATAATATTGTTTAATAATAAGGTCGATTTATTTAGTTGTTTAGTAGAAATGTGGTTATTGTTGTGTTTTTATTTTATATTGTATAAAATATAATAAGATGTCTTTGTCTAAACAGCTTGATAGATTTTAACAAATGTTGGCTATTATAATTTTGAAAAAAAAAACAATTGACGATGTAGAGCTTAAGTTACTGGTTAATTAATTTATATTGAAACCTGGGGGTCTACTCCGAAGTAGTATTGGCCGAATGATCGACCGTTTCCTGCTACGAACTTACTATTTGGTTCGGTCGGTTCCGATCCTACACTCCTACACTCTTTCGAATATTGACTATGGTCCCGACCCAACTGAGCCGATCCGAACTTTTTTCGCATTTTTCAATAATATTCGGTTCGGCCATGTGTCGGTCCGATCCGAACATTCACACTTTGCACTTCGGAGTAGACCCCCTGTAACGGGAACAGAGGTTTTTTATACTTACCCTAATTAACGGCTAAGATGATTATTCATATTACACAATTGACTACTGCCATTATTACAGTATAATTTGGGAATGACAGAGGGATTGCGATCGCAGACAAACCTGCTGCCCATCATCCTGACACGATTACTCAGCCAGCCATTCTGTCTCGGTCCATCTATAGAAGATATTTCTCGGAGTGAGTCAATTTGCTGCATTCCCATACGTCAGGATGGCCGAGCGGTCTAAGGCGCTGCGTTCAGGTCGCAGTCCACTTCTGTGGGCGTGGGTTCGAATCCCACTTCTGACAAAATGTCTTTTTATAGTGGATAGTTTTATTTTGACATACATTTGAAAGGTTTCGGGGAAAAGTTTTCTAATATGTATGAACATGAGCAATAAAAAATTTGAACCAGTAGTTCATATTAGGTTGTCATACCTAGTTGAGATTGAATAACACACAAATGACATCGGTGTTCACAATCAGTGCAAGTTATTGATTTTAATACTGTAGTAAGTAGGTACTTAGTGATCTCCATAATGGGCTTTATCTCGGCAAAAATGGCGCTTTAATACTGCGCTTTAAAACTGTAAGGATTGATTTTTCAAATCAGATAATTTTTATCTGAAGAATAATTATGTCAATTTGACATATTTTATTTTCTATAGAAAAGCTGTCAAACCGCAATATTTATTCCTCAGATAAAGTTATCTGAGTATTGAAAAAATCCGCCCTAAACTAACTAATATATCCATCATCCAGAAGTATACTACGGGACGGTAAATAAATATCAAACATTACAAAAAGTGATTTGTCAGAAGTGGGATTCGAACCCACGCCCACAGAAGTGGACTGCGACCTGAACGCAGCGCCTTAGACCGCTCGGCCATCCTGACATGTCGGATGGTTTCCAAATTCAATATCATTCGAAGAATCTGTTTATCCCGAAAGATGTAGGAGTAAGTACCCACCTACTTAATAGGAATCTTTTATATAGAACATTATCTAGGAGTGATGTCATCCATTGAGATATCATTTGGCAGCGTGTGCCAATAATTTGTCACATTGATTGTTTACATTTGGGTAAGCTAAACTTATCTACTGGGATAATAACCGAATGGAATCCCGGTATCTGTGCAGACCTATTGTAATACACAAATTGGTTAGGACATGTTTTTCTACCGGAGGACTTTTACGGGGTAAGCAGCAGTTTAAGCCTTTTCCAACTTTTATTATAATATAGGTACCTAAGAGGCAATTCTCGTTATTTTAAGAACGTTCACCAGTCTGATCTCAGTCTCTATCTGTCAAAAACACCTCAAGTTTGCCTAGATTTTTTGACATTTGTTTGTCGCCGAGATAAGACTGCGACTAGATTTTGAACGTTTTAAATTACGATAATTGGCCTTCTGATGATAAGCACAGATGCAGTAGACATTCAAATTAATGGTGCACGCTTGGCTTAATGAACTTCAATCCTAATAATGAGTCTACTTCAGCTCCAGACGCCGATTAATGGTGTTTTATTCCTCATCGCCAATTACTGCCTACCCCCAGAATTTATTAGCGTGACCGTGATAAAAAAACGTTAATCAGCTGTCTATTACCGCTACAGTAAAATTAAGAACCTCATTAGGATGCAACTTTATGGAACGAAGCTTATTATGGCCGCGAACACAGAGCCGCCGCTTCCCCGTACGTGGTCCCCATAACTTTCCACAAGTTGCCCCTTTATCGAAACAATGTCTAACAGAACGAATGCCGAACATTGCAGGAATATCGTCATCTAGTAGCCAATTATTGAGGAACGCTCCAATGGGGTATCGAAACTCTCGGAATCCAGCCCCGCACTTTATGTCTCTATTCATTAAACCAGAGCCATACTAATTAAAATTGTTTGGTTGGTGTAACGCGCGAAATAAATCGCGGCCCGCTCGGGGCTCGGGTGGCGTGTACGCGTTTTGCTTTGTTTTTCACTTGCTACATATTTGTGGGGGTCTGACATTAACACCTTCGGGTTGGTGCGTACAATGCGCGACTTGTCGGGTGCTACAAAGGCGCGCATCGATTTGCGGCCAACACTTTAAATATATCGACGTGGCTGACAATGCGTTTAGCGGAGTCGTAAGTAAACTAGCACGGATATATGGGGGACGCTGGGCTTTGTTCACACAGAGATCGGATCGGTTCCGCCTAATAGAATACGTTTGTTTCGCACTCAGTGAATGTTAAGCGCGGATTTGTTCGATTTATTACGTTAACTTTGTTTCGGTAAGGCTCGTTCGTTCCTATTTAATTGACCATGGTTTAATGCGCCAATTAAGGAGTATCTCGATCCTAGATGTGCCCTTTTGAGGAATGGTTTGTACGATGATGTAATATGAAAAACCCTGTAAACAAACAATGCCTTTAGGTACAAAAATGTAATTACCTACATAATTATGTCATGTGGTCTATTTTCATTTCATAATTAGGTAAGCGAATGAAACAATCAAATCAAATGACACATAGTTGGGAGAGTGTTTGCCTACTATGTGGTGAAAATAACAAATGAGAAAATACAGATAGCTTAGTTACGTTCCTACCTACCTAATGTAGGATGGGCACGTGAAGGAATGAGAGCTCAGAGGTTCTTGAGAGATTCCCCTCAGTCCTTCCATGTAGTTAAATAAGTAGATATAGGAACCTACCTACCTCGGCACTAAGCAGAAAACGAAAAATAAAAAGCCCGTAGGATAACTATTAGAGATGTTTGATTGAAGCAACATTATGGGATGTATATAGGATGGTGACATATCTTAGAGATAAACTCATTCTCGCTCGTGGCTACTCATTTAGCACATTTTAGCACCTAGAACCTTTATCACGTGCATCACTGCTGCTTTAACGTCTACCTACCTACTACTTACGTCTAGCGGCAGCACTCAGCAGCAGTAGGTAAGTAGTTAGATTACCTAGATAGAGATGGTTACAGGACCCACTGGGGCGTTAATAGCACATCGAGGTTCAACAAGAGAAGATGACAGACTGTCGTGATACTTTTACATAGGTTGACCGCTAAAAGGATCTTTTGGCGTTCGAATCACGATGGGGGAGGGATACGCTTTTTGGTTATCATTTTGTGAATTGTATAGAAAAAACAAGATGGCGGCGTTAGTTCCGATTTTGCCCACGCGCCAAATGAACCTTGTAGCGCAACCTATGTATATTATACAAATACGAACAACATACTATCGATGACAAAACGAACACATTTGATTTCGCCATTTTGGCGCTGATATCAACACGAGCGTCCGTGGAACTAATATTTTTGATAGTGAGTTTTACAAAATGCGAATACTCTCATGATAAAAATGTTCTGAATACACAGATATTCACACGTAGTAGTAAACACAAACTACACAAAAAAGTAGATTCCACGATTTAGTATTTCCTACCTACATCATCAGAGACGTGCCAAAACAAGAGAGAGAGGCTCGAGCCGCTTTGAATCGGACAGAAAACAACTGTCATTTCGTATTTAGTCCAGCGTACTTGTTTATTAGAGGTCAGTGTTGTAGCGCTATATGAGTGACGGAGTCCACAAAAAGCCGAACTTTTTTATGTGCCAAATTAACGTCCGCGTAGGTACCTACCTAGATACTGTACTTACTTTAGCACAATCGAAACTATCATTCACAACAACACATTCAGCGCTTTCACCCGTGAAACGTATTCACAACAATAGCCGAACACTCCTTGCCCCTTGAATTACGGCGCGGGCACATAAAATTACCGCGATGCCTGTAACTATTCCAGCGGCATGCTTCGCGCATCCCGACGCTAAATCCCGTGTTCATCGGATTCCATTCTTCTGTCGTCCGTACCTACTACCGCAGCGGATTCTGTGTGGCTTTTTGTTTGTTAGGGTTCCGTAGGGAGTAATTAAAAAAAATAGAAACTTTGGTGTCGGTAATTTTATTTATTTTCGTCAACAAAATAATCGATGATCAATATTCTATTTAAAAAAAACAGTTTTACTATTAGACTATTTGAAGGCCGGAGAGGCCTAATACTTACTTAGTAAAAAATGCGAAGGAAAACAAATCCGCGAATTATTTTGGACAATATTTTAAAAGTACATAATTTAATTTTTATTTGTAAAAATTGTGATTAATAAATAAATTTAAAATTTGAACAAACTAAAGATGAAGCAATTCAAAAACTTTTCCCATACCTACATAAAATTCTTTGTAATTCTGAAAATTTGTATAAGGGCAACTAAAATACTTGATATAGTATACGGAACCCTACATAACACCTTGTCGCACGTACGGTAGGACTTTTAGTTTTATTTTGTTTTTAAGGAAAATTGGAGCCTAATTTAAATTATTGAGCTGGAAGAGATATTGGCTGGCCGGATAGTAGGTAGTCTGTGGTCGTGTACTTTTTGTCTTAGAATCCTTTTTGTAGAACATTGTTGTGCTAGCAGTGGGTTGTTATAGTGTAGGAAAGTTTATGTAGTTGCAATCTTTAATGTGCTTAGAGCATTTAACAATCCGACTGCTTCGTTGGTGTGCTGCACCCTAATTGCGTAACACACTACCAATCTCAATCTGAATCTTTCGAAGGATCCATTGCTTCTTATGTTAGAAAAAATTGTCTACTCAACAACGTAAATAACGCAATGAATGTTGTTGAACTGTCAAAATGAAACCCATTGCTACTGATAGTGTTACGCAATAACCTCGTTGATCTACTGGTCGTAAGGGTTACTGCTGAGCATGAGCTCCTGGATTCGATTCCCGGGTCGGGCGATGTTATTGGGTTTTTCAACCTGGAATTTCTCAGGAGCCGCTCGGAGTCTGGATTTGTGACCGAGGCTCACCCCTCTTACTTGGGACTTAAACATAACTGGCAAAATGTGGATGTACTCTATGTATGTAGGTAAGTACACCTCTGCCAAACCCTTTGGGGAAACAAGGTTGGTTTAACTATTAGGGGAAAGTGGGGGAATTGAGAACGGCGGGTAATTGGGAATAGCTAGGTAAGTAATACTTTCCCCCGCACTACACCGCTCCGCACCCGTTCAACTGTCGCGTACGCACTGAGGGGGGCTAGACGCGTCTGTTGAACGGGTGCGGAGCGGTGTAGTGCGGGGGAAAGTATTACTACAACTTACTATTCCCAATTACCCCACTGTCCCCTACTAAAAACAGATAATTATGTCCTTTTAGGAGCAACCTGTATCAATTCAAAAACCCTCCACCACTTTTGTTTTAAGGATGGACGGCCGGATTGGTCACTGATGTGCGCTGGTTAGTATTAGATAATAGTATTTCGCTTATACCCGTTGTATTTTTATTTTTTGTTGTTACTTTTTACCTATGTACCTACCTAAGTGGCTAAATCCTCTAAATTATGTAGTCGATGATTTTGGTGCACGGTAAAACTCTAATGAGTTTATGTTGGCACCAACTTAAATGTATATAACGTACGTGTACTACTGAATAAATAAAATAAAATAAATAAATAAATAAGGCGTGATGTTATGTATGTGAAGTTTTTACTTTCCGGAGATATTTACTTGCGACGATTTTTTTTTTTCTCTGCGTTTCATCCAATTCTGCCTAACGATTCCGTAAAAATTTCACCGTGAAAAGTTAGGTGAAGTGAGCTTAGAGTGAGCTATCAAAGGTATCAATCCCTAGCTTCGTTGGAATGACAGCTCACTCTACACTCACTTCACCTAAGTTTACACGGTGAGATGGTTAGAGAATCACACTGCTGTTCAGAGAGTGAACGAGTTATTCCGTTTATAAACTCCTAAAAACCCACCCTAACCACCCTAAACGCGGAAATGCATTACTGGAGGAAACGGTTTTCATAGGCTATACCTTATAGAGGTAAGTTCCGATAATTTGTGCACGTATGTAATTAATATTTCTAAGCCTTTAGCTGCACGAAAGACTTCAAAGAACGTGCTACATAAGGCTTTTCTCCCATTTCAAGCACACGAAGGAAAACAACTCCAAAGTAAGGTAAAATAAAACATATTCTACAAATTGATATGTCTCCTTTTATTCACAGTATATGTGTACTATTTACATGCTGTACATGATCGCAACAAATTAATCTATTAAGTACTTACATTATTCTAAAACATTTATCTACACAGATACTACAAAAATTTCAACAAACATCGTATGGAGAAATCATTGGTAGGTACTCACATGCATAAATATAAAGGGTTTTTTGTTAATATTGATTTTATTTTCGTAAAAAAAATTAAAGTACAAAAATCTGTATTTTAGATAATCTGCTGTTTATTTAAATCAATATTTTTTAAGTGTATGTAAGGCAAAACTATCAGTGACTTATTACTGATTTAATATCGGCAGTCTTCACAACTGAGGTTTAATTTATTGTAAAGGTAAGTTCAGATGACTAACAACACCTGCTGTGTTTAGCAGGAAAAAGACGCCCGCTCTTATCTGAACCTACCCTTAAACTTGAAAAACACGTCCATACCTTTATGCATGCATATTTATGCATGTAAACCACTCAACATATATTTACAATATTTATTCCCAGTACATTCGTAACAAATCAAACAATTATTGCTTACAATCTAAACAGTACATCAACTAAAGCGATTAATAAAAATAGCTGCTTCAGTTTCGATAATACAGTCCCACAGGTTATAAAATTAAAAACATAATGTCAGAAACACAACGATAAAATATGTACAACTTTGTTTTTATAACATTCGTCAAGTAATTCTTTTAAATACCTTACAATTATTTCTAAAAACCTCTCTGTGTATGTATTTTATTTTACTTAGAAACTAATAATGTTTTTATACACAAATGTACTTGGGACCTGCGATACATAAATTAATCAATCATTAATCATCTCTCGTATACATCCCAAATAAATTTCTTGAAAATGAAATAATAATAACAACCAAGTTAATAATTCTATCAAAAACCTATTTCTATCATTGGTTGAAGTTTGCCAAATGTACAAATAGGTGATTGATTTATGTTCTTACGAAATAATATTATTATTTTTCATCTTAATTTGTCACACTCATGTAGGCCAATCTAATCATTCTACAATTTGCATTAGACACTAGTTCAGAAGTGACATTTACCAAATTTTTAAAAAGAAATAAACGAAGTATGAGAAGAGGTCTTGCCCTGCAGTGGGACAATAATATAAGATAGCCGGTATTATTATTATTAATAGTATGAAAATTGCAAACACAAAGGGCCAACTAGAGATAATTTTTCAGGTATTGCCCGAGTCAGCCAGCCAACTTGTGACGGTAAAACCGGCAATGCCCGTTAAAATGATATATAGGGGTGTAGCTATACCTAATTAGAGATCACCTAATTTAATAATACACGCACCTCCACAAAAATGTCTACACAAAGGTTTGAGATGCGTATGCAACAAGCATTGGAGTGTAGTTTTAAATCAGACGATCTCTACTTCTCTGCTGTTGTTTTTTGGTCAATGTCACTCCCAACTACCGCGGCATATTATCTCCTATTCACCAACTACCTAGCATCTAGCATAACTCCTATGACATAAAACATTACACATCAGTCTGACACTTGACAGTTTTGGTAACAACACAACACGACATAGAGCATCCACTTAAATAATTAAATGCGAAAATAATAAATACATCTCTGCGACTAGTCGTTTAGGTCTTTGGCTAACATTTAAAAGAAAACACCTAAAATGTATTTATATTTAATCAATAGCTACATAGACTATACTAGCAGCTTGTAATTCAGTCTGTTCAAAATTATTTAAAAATTGATCGTTATTTGACGAAATGTTATGAACATGTTACAAAAAAATTACATGAAATTATAAAACTTAAAAATAAGGATAGATAGGGTTATCAACTAATTGTGTTCGAAAAACGATTTTTTATACAAAAAAGTATAAGAATTACAAAGAAAATGATCAAAATAAAAAAATGTGAAAATTACAAATGAATAAAAATGTAGAATATTTTTATTATATTTTAAATATGTACTTATTATTGCTGTTATTTATGAAAACTTTGTTTTCTGATAAAAGTAAAAATGGTAGAATAATTTGTTAAATTCAATGGTACACGAATAAAATAAAGTTTAAAATATTCTGTAATAAAATATTCAATTAAAATTCAAGTCAACAATGGCTTAGCATTCTGCTATGCTAATTAGCCATTGTTGATAGAACCCAGGTAACTTTGGCAATACCCAGAAATGGTCGGCAACATAAAAATTACAGCTTTTGGCAGTCAAAGCACTGGTTTAGATTTTATTAAAGACAGCTAGTCCGTCTCCACACCTAAGACATTTAAATTCCTTTCTGATATCAAAAGACGAGACATTTTTATTCTACCTACAATGATATTTTTAATAAATTAATGTTGAAAATTCTAAATTTTCAACGCATTTTCGCACACCTTAGGGACAAGACGTAAAATGATTACCAATTCGATAGCCACTAGAAGATATCTGCAAAAACATACCAACCAGAATCAAAGAACCCGGTCACAAATATTTTCGCTACCAATAATCAGGTTCTGGTTTTACGCCCTGACCGAAAAGCGGAAATACAAAAAATATAATAAAATACACATATAATTCCGCATAAATTATACACTAATAAAACTATTAATATCTCACTACTTATATATCGTGCGTTTCTTACATAGGTACATATAATAATAATATCTACACAATTTAAAATTATTAGGAATTACATTACTTCTTCGCGCAAGCACCGATATGTTAAGATGGACTATTTCGCTATACGTCTATATATTACTATTTACGTTCACTAACTCTTTAGAATATCATTTCTTTACTCACCTAAGGACAGATGGCATTACATTTAAACATTTAGGTTTATTTTTATTCGAGTTGTCTGCCAAAATTGGGAGAAATTAACGGCCAGAGTTTACAAAAAATAACGCTAAATTTTATACAAAAAAAAAAATGGGCAATTATTTTTTGGGCACCTATCAATGTGGCTGACTGTACATGTTGTGTTAAATTTAAAAGACGCACAATTTTGGCAGACGTCTAGAAAATACATCAATATTAAATAGTAAGAATTGACTTGAAACCAATTGGGGATCTTTATTAACTACTTACAAACTTATTGTCATAGACAAAATTATTTTATACTGTTAAAAGGAATGGCAAGTTACGAGGTTACCTTTTCAACCGATATTTATGGATGCGACCTAATTTATAATTTTAATTAACTTGTACACTTTGTTTCTTACACGTTGACTGCCAGACAACAGACTCAATAGAAAATCTATTGTTGGCGGACAACATTTTGTACAATCTAATTGTGCAGACATATTTATACTTAATTAGAGAGCATTTTTTTTATGTTTACAACTATTTTCAATTAACTTTTATGTTATTGAAACACGAAACATATTTTGAAATGATGTATTGAAGTGAAATAATGAATAATGTAGCAGTTCCAAATAAAAATAAACATGTGCAAATTAAATACATATCCGTCATATTCAACAATTAATTTGGCAAAGTACAGTCGTATCCATTAATATCGGCGCAAGATATGAAATCATTTGAAACAATCACACAATACTAGCTAATGTACTGTAAGTGGATATGTCTGAGTTATTAAGACGCGTTTATGTCAGGGACCGTGTTTTTTTTTAAAAGCTCGAGCGTTTTGTATCTCTTCAGTATTGTTTAATTCGTTGTTACCACAAAAAATCTTGAAAATAAAATTAGACTCAGTTAAGAAAGTACAAAAGTCAACAACAAAAAGTTTTTGTTTTCTGTAACCAGTAATTTTAATATGCCAACAAGGAATAAAAAAAACTTACTTATAAATTATGTGTTATATTAAAATAACACAAAAACTCGGTAAACCGAGCATTTTTTGTTCAACAACCAAAATTATGGAAAAAGTTCAACGAATTAAACTATTACTTTCAAGACACAAACGCCAGTAAAAGCTCGTTTAATACAAACAATAAATAAATAACCTCAAACTATATCCGTTACTCTATAATTTGACATTGTATAACGTCAAAAAAATCCGAAGGCATCAGTAAGCTCACAACGCAAGTCCTTAAAATAAGGATAAGGGATATTGGACCACGAAAAATATTTACTTGGTTGAGTAGATATTTTTCGTGCTGACTGTACATTTACGGTAGAAAATCTATACATAATGTCACGAAAAATAATAATAGTAATCTATATTAATATAATAAAGCTGAAGAGTATGTTTGTTTGTTTGAGCGCGCTAATCTCTGGAACACCAGTCGGATTCGGAGTCGGATTTTTTTTTTTGCATTTGATAGCTCAATTCTCGAGTAAGGTTATAGGCGTATATACAACATGTTTTTTATAACGTTTAACTCTTCAAAATGTAGGGAACACCAGATTTTTGTTTCGCGATTTCAGTTTTGGTCCCATAGTAAAAGTTGTTCATAATGATGAGTACAATGACCCCCTAGAGTTATGGGATATAAAAAAACACGTTGTATTTAAGATCACGATATGACCACGGAAAAACTAGAAAGAGACGAGCAAAAACAAAAAAAAAACCAATAAGAACGTTAAGCGAAAAACGAAGCAATATCGCGGACGGGCAATGTGATGCTAAATTTTATGTTAAAACAAGAACTTTCACACGGACCAAGTCCCGGGCAGAAACTAGTATAATAATAGTCGAAAGGATTGATAGTCGCCACAGTGAAACAAGCCAATTAAAAATAATTAATAATATGAACACAATATTTGTTTTTTTCCACTAATTAGAGATTTGGTAAATTGAGTATTTTTGTTCATTTTTTTTTCTATTTTTACTAATTAATGCAGAAACCACCCAACGAACGTGACTGTTATAATCACAATAATTTATATTTTATCTGACATCGTTATTTTTCATTACCATAAACAGTTTAAATAAAAATAATCTGTGTTTGTTACAAGAAAAACTTGTAAAATGGCAGAATATTTTTAACTTTCTGCGATACAGATGTTTTTTATTAATTTTAAGACTAAAATATTGAAGTGAAATGAAATTGTTTAATATGTAGATAGGATGTCGGATCCCTTATACAAGTAATACTCAATAAAAAAAAAAAAATAGCTAGTTGAGGTTCGTTTCCTATCTCTTGACTACTCTGAGAAGCAAGCCGAAACAAACTCCCTCTGAGTTTGTTTCGGCTTGCTTCTCAGTGCTTCTCACAGTCTCTTTGAGCGTAGTATCGATTTTCTACCGTAATTACACAGAATGGGGGTGCAACGGGGAATTTAATGAAATAATGGCATTTTAACTCTACATACCCTGGTATTGGGGACGAAATCCCATTGTTTTTATTTCTCTTACAGCCTTCATTCAATTTGTTATTGTCCGTACCACCTACTTTCCTTTTCTTATTCTAACATTTGGGGCCCTCTTATCACTATACACTTATAAATCGCCTCGCGAAATTAAAAAAAAATTAGTCCTATATGTTGTGTTCCTAATATGGCCGGTACATGTTCCATATATGGCCTGTTAACGGTCAAAAAACTACGTACAATAGTATTTCGCTCTTTTTTTTAAGTATTAAAGTTGACACATTTTCAGAATGTTTACCCCAGTAATCAACCATATGTTACTTTACAAATATCTTTTTAAACTTAAAATTATCATTATGACAGCATTGTGATACTTTTCCAACTAAAGATTACCGAGGTAAATAGACTTAATGGTTAACGGATTGTTATTGCAAATTGAACCTTAAATCAATGACATAAAAGTCTCTTTTGATTTGCAACACCTATTGCTCTGCAAATTTTTACGTACCAGAAATGTCAGTTTACCATATTATGTGTATATTGACTAACCTTATCGTCCTAAGTGATTAACTAACGCGACAACGCAACGCGATAACTATAATTTATGAACCAGGGCCTACAGTTATCATTTACAAGGCAAGTCAATATGACAGTTAATTTCGTCGTTTGACACTTGCCATGTCATTTCACTTTCAGTTAAATATTGATCTGCTTTTTTATAAACATTGAACACATGGAAACCTCATTAGATTACCTTGTTATTTCTGCTGTGATGTACTCCAATATTATATCGCGGTATGTTATCGCATCCTATCATCACCTAGGACGCTGTGTTATCGACGTACCCTCAAAACTAGAAAACAATATTTAAAAGCACAAACCGTACCTTTCACATTGACACTTTTACGTGGCACACCATTGGTTTCAGCTACCGAATTGAAGTTAACCATCATCAAAATCAAGAGGGCCCCCTCAATCTTACCTTACAACGCTCCTATTTCAGGATAAGCATGAGGCACCCCCGACCCCGTCTCCCTGTACTGCAGCGGGTCGGCCCTGAACTCCACGGGTTGTAGGGCCATGTGTCCGTACACTTCGGCGAAGCGCGCGATGCAGGAGGAACGCTGCGACATGTGCCGAGCGTCTGCGGACAGCATCTCGGTGTTCGTGCATTCTGGACATTTGAACTTTTTTCGAGGTGTCACCTGGAATTTGGATAATGAGAAACTTTATAATAAGTACTAAATTATTAATGATATTCATTTGTGTAACCTGGGCTGATTTTTCCAACGCCAGATAATTTTATCCCAGAAATAATCTTGAATTTTTGACAGTTCTTCCATGCAAAATCTGTCGGACGACAATTTTATTCCACGAATAAAAATTATCTGTCGATTAAAAAATCAGCCATAAATTGGTAAAAAAAAACATTTTTACACAGTCAAAAATAAATGATATTTTAAAACTACATATAAGTTAGGCGTTTCTCATTCGACTACTCTGAGAAGAAAAATCAAAAAAAAATCAGAGGTCAGTCTCTTTTAAAATCCAGACATAATCTTGGTCAGGCCATACGAGGACCATGCAGATTGGTATCTGAGCTGGTCTTTTTAAGGAAATACCACTTCTGTTACTGTCACATAACATCACGACTGTATTCCATATAAAGTAGAGATGCACAGTACTTTCTACTTCCACATTCCACCAGTAATGTTCAAGTCCAATGTAATAGGCCTATTGCCATCAAGCCTGCACATCTAGACCATGGGCATGAAAAAGTGCTTATGAAAAACTCCAATAACGCTTTGCCCGACCCTGGCGATCGAGTACAGGGATATAAAATTTTCTTATTGTTAAGAAACTGTGCCTCGTCCGCGACCCATATGTGGCACAGCACGGTCTAGAATAAAACATAGTTACTGATGACGAGCCGTCGGACACATTTTATCCACATGCATCTTGACATCAAATAAGTAATTTAAACAACCTTGATAGGCGCCTTCCGAGTGACGTTAGCGACGAGGAAGTTCATGGCGATGTCCTCGCAGTTGAAGTTATCGTCCACCCAGCTTCGTATCTCCGGCGGCATCTTGTACGTGTAGTACCACGACCAGATCTTGTGGTGGAACGCTGCTCCTGTTAGCACCTGGAATTGAGAGGGGTAGGATTTAATATATGGGTGAAGGTGAAGAGAATTTGTGCTTCGTGGCATATCGAACACTTACAGGGCAACTTGTACAAGAACCACCGTAAGTAATCATATTTTGTGTCTGAACAAAATATGATTACCTACTTATGGTGGTTGGGACTCAGGCCTGCTCCCTACGAGAGGGCGCAGGGGAACATTATTTTTAGTTGCTTATAAGAAAAAAAAACATTGTTATCATTATTACACTAATAATAAACCTGAAGAGTTTGTTTGAACGCGTCAACCTCTGGAACTACCAGTCGCATTTGAAAAATTATTTTTGCGTTGAATAGCCCAATTCTTGAGGAAGGTTAAAATGCTTAAAGAAACAAACTGAGAAGGAACGCTAAGAAAAAACGAAGTAATAGAGCAGGCGGGGAATAATTTCACGCAGACGAATTCGCACGCAGTTACCTAGCTAGTATGAAACAAGAATCAAGCATTAAGTTTATAATAAACAGGGTGTTAAA
The DNA here is from genome assembly GCA_949629185.1 of Apamea crenata. Taxonomy (NCBI): domain Eukaryota; kingdom Metazoa; phylum Arthropoda; class Insecta; order Lepidoptera; family Noctuidae; genus Apamea; species Apamea crenata. Next base: position 16,564,727 of record OX451365.1, on the reverse strand, counting down.
AGACTCATAACGAAGCCGTCATCTACGCATTCTGTACTTACGTCAAATTAAATAACTTTGTGCATAAATAAAATGGCTGGGAAAAGACTTAAATCCTTGATGAGAAAATTCGCTGTTTACGGCAGCGCAGGGGGGTGGTTGGGTATTTAAAGTTAAGTAAAAGCATTTAAAACTAGTTAACGTAAAGAAAGGTAAAAGAAAAAAGGTTTGAACTTTGACCTTCAATATCTCAGTAACTAGAAGGTTCCCAGGAATGGTTCAGAACAAAAAAAAATCACAATGACGGGAATTATAATCGTCTATAAGTGTATGGTGCGTTAAATAGTTTTGGTTGTATGCTTCTTTGTGTTCCAAAGTAAGGATGAAATGTATATGTTTTCTGTTTAAGGAGTCTTAATCAAAAATATGTATGCAACAAATAAACAGACTAGATTCCCCTATGGTCTCATATTGTCATCATTGTCGATGTTTTACGGGCCTCTCTAAATAATTATGTAATTCATATCTCCTTATAGACTTCTCAAAGTAAACCTTCCATCGGTTAGTTTTTCCAAGCTAAAATAAGCTTAGTCCTGCGGGGCAATTGCCTAACACACTGTAGTCCGCGCGGAACTAGTTGGCCGCGCCTTAGGTGTGTGAGCGGTGGGACGGAGGGGCCCCGCGCACTACGTACAGCCCGCGCCAAACTTTGTGATCGCCTTGAATATAGTCGCGAGTCCGAACTGGCGCATGGTACAGTCTAGTGGACAATACGTAATCAACCAAACGCGCGTCGCGGGTGAGCGGTGCGGACGCGCGGGGTGTGGCCCTGCCCCCCAGCTCTTGTGCATCCCGCTAATACCTGATTTTGTGTTCTGCGCAATGCAATGAGCCTAGCTTCGGGGCGGTCACAAAGTTTGGCGCGGGCTGTACGTGCGTTGCAACCCGCCGCCTCAGCCCCGCTGTCCCTCCCGTCCCATCGCTCACATACCTAAAGGGCTTATTACAATATCCAATTTTAAGGAATGCTAACTAGGAAATCGGCAGATGTAATCGTAGTTAGAACAGATTGGATCCAATTTAGTGTAAATTGGAGGTCCAATCGCACTACTTCCTAAATTGTGTACAATCGTTCTTCACGAATGCGTCTGCATGCGTCGTTTGACCGATTTATTTAGAATCCAATTTAGTGTAGTGTAATCACTAGCTTCCGATATCCTAGTTAGAGTGTTGCTAGTTAGCATTCCTTAAATTGGATAGCTAGTTCCGCGCGGACTATAACAGTAACAATGGCTGTCATTTTGACAGTTCAACAACATTCATTGCGTTATTCACGTTGTTGAGCAGACCAATTTTTTGAACATACGAAGCAATGGATTGGCCAAATCCTTCAAAATTATTCAGATTGTGGTTGATAGTGTGTGTTACGCAATTAGGGTTCTGGCCCTGTTGGGCAAAAAAAATATTGTTAAGTACCTACATATAATTTAGATTCAACACACGCGATACACTCAATCAATACGAAAATTCTCCGCAAACCGATGCTAGGAAATCCTTTATCTAAATTCATTCAAAAAAGTTTCGCTAGAACAAACCCCACGCTAATAAAAATTACAATGTTACAACAACATAAGGAAAAAACAAGACAAAATTGGAGTCGTAATCTTAAAAACTGCTGGACGACATCCAATCTAAAGTAATAAACATTTCCTTCGCAGAACTGAAGTAAGCTTCTATATTTGTCTCAGCATCATCTTTATGTGTCAGTCACTCATGACATAAGTGCTGAAAGAATCTTTTCCTCCTGATAATACCAATTTTCTCAAATCCTGAAGGGGCCTATAATGTTCCTACTGCTGGGACACAGGCCTCCTCTCGGTGAGATAGAGTGGGCCGTAATCCACCACGCGGGTTGCGTAAATGTCACATGAATTCGATTTTTTGGGTCCAGGGAGTCTACTTCTAAGTACCTAGTATCAGCCGAATGTTCGGCCGTTTCCTGCTACGAAGTTACTATTTGTTTCGGTCGGTCCCGATCCTACACTCCTACACTCTTTCGAACATTGACTATGGTCCCGACCCAACTGAGCCGATCCGAACATTCGCACTTTGCACTTCGGAGTAGAACCCCTGGACATGGCGGTTTTTTCGCGATGTTTTCCATTAGCCTTTATAGAGCAGTGGTGATGAGATAATTAACACAAGGTTTGAACCTACGACTCGGTATGTCGCGTCCGTTCCCACTGCTCAATCCACTGATCCTGAAAGTACCTAAAGTAATTTACTCTCATTTAGTCACGGATAGGAAGCACCGGTGCAAGTAAGATTTGAATAAAAAGTTTCAAAATTAAGAATCGGCTCAAATAGGTACGAACTTATATCGGGGGTTACATCCTTCCAACTTTTCGCTTTGAGCAGTTTGTCACTTCCCAACTTCTTAATTTGACTTTTGTCTGGGTCGACTCATCGTTAGAGCTACTGTTGGAGTTTGTTCGCACCATTGCATAGTTGTATTATTTTCACTACCTCACAGTGTGTCGGTGCGACAGATAGCCGTCCAATTCTAAAGCGATCTATAAACGTTACTTAGCACGTGCTTTCACTTAAACTCTGATTTTTTTATTTGCTAGTCCAAAATGACAGCTGCGGTTGAACTTTTTTGTCATGTTGACAGTATTTATTACTAAGCAGCTATCATTTTTTTCTAGCAAATTAAAAATCAGAGTGTAGACATGTTCGTCCCCATTTCTAGTTTAAACTTGTAGTTGGACAGCTGTGCAACAATGACAGGAATAACCCCTAAGCCAAAGTACGTTCTAAGTAACATTTATAGATCTCGGCCTAAGAGTTGTGGCTTGTATAATTCAAGGTTACTAAGGCTTAAAACAATAAATACGGGGCCTTTTTAAATTTAACTAGGAAAATTTCAGAGACGTGATACCCATCACGAAACGACAGTTGTCCAACGATAGAAAATTGACACGACTGTGTGCGGAAATCGATCATAAATTCACGGTGATAAGAACTTTTTTACATAAACAAATCCTATTAATATTCCTTATCACAGTCGGGTATCAACTCTCAGCAAAACAAAGCGTTGACTCAATTGTCTCATTGAACTTAACACAGCATGGTACAGTCGGCTCGTAAATCACAATCAAGCGATGTGTGAGCTCTCATTAATTTATGTGTGTGTCAAAATTGATGGCGTTAAGAGCTTCGTGTGCCTAATGGAAGCCTGTAGTAATTAAGACAGGAATTTTTGATGGAAGAGTTTTAGTGTATTTTTAAGTTAGAATTCTTGGTCGATTTTAGAATTAAACGAGGTTCTGCCCGCGACTTCGTTTGCGTGACATTAATACCTTTGATATTATTTATTTTTCTAAAAAAGAAAGAAAATCAAAAAGGAAACCTACATATGTTACTTCTTATAACATCAGATGCCAAGGCAAGTCCCGTCAAAATCTGTCCAGCAGTTTCGGAGACTAGCCGGAACAAACAAACAGACAGACAGCCAAACATTTTAAAAATTGTTTTTTGTACCGCAAATCACATGCATTTAGTCAAAAGCTGTTATTCTGACATGACAAACAGACACTTTAATTTAATTTATTTGTATAGATTACTAAAGGTGGACGAAGAGCCCAAATATTATATATTTAGTCCAAACCATGAAGCAGCTGACGAAAAATCTGCATTTATTTTACAAAAAAGGCGAAAGCCTATCACACGATTTTTTAATTATTCACTATGTATGAATAAGAATACCATGTTTTACGCAAATAAATATGAATATGAACAAAAACTCAATCAAAAATCAATCCCTTAAAACTAAAAACAAAACCTTCTTAACCTGTCAGCCTGTAAAAACGTAAACTTCGAAATCAACTGAATGTCGGTTTGTTTGTTAACTTATCCCTCATCAGCAACTCCATGGCATATGGATACCAAAATAAATAGCAACGATAGAGAGAGTGAGGAAATATATTTTTTGTTGAGGGGTTGTTACAGGTTTGAAGCGAGCAATTAAAGCAATTTAGTCGTCTTTCATTATTTCTTTCTTGAACGCGCTGACGCCTGCGATAGCAGCTTTGATCACTTTCGGCCCATCGTCCGCAAGCTGCTGAGTCAACTCATCCATCCCCCTTTTCTGTTCCATAGCAATTTTTTTGAGAATATCTTTAAACTCATCTAGTGGGACGTTGTCACTCTCACGAGCTTCACCGAAAAGTGTTCGAATCTTCTCAATTCCTGAGAATTCTGTTTTTCCAGGGTCCTCCTGAGTCGAATCAACCTTGATTAATTGTGACTCACTCATCCATTTCACAAGGTTGTCTACACTATTTTTTCCGTCCTGTTGGAGTTTGTTAAAAAGGTCTTCCATTTCTGTGGTATTGGTTTTAATATTTTTACTTTTTTACATAAAAATTGGGATGGGTATTTGCACGTTTTGTTTGAAACTCTAGTGATATTGCAGTGACAGCTTGACATTGTCATCTGTCTGTGTCCTCCACTGACAAGTATTCTCTGGAGATATTGACATCGACAATGATAACACTGCATAGGTCGACACAAACGAGGTTCGATCTGAAATGCTCTTTAACTATCATGTTTATTGCATTGTACAGCCTATTTTAGACCATTCACTTTTGTTTAAAACTTCAATTTGGTATTTGAATTGAAGATTAAACGTTACACGTGTTTAGTCTGTGCGTGATCACTCAACTACGAGTCTGTGAACTGACGGAGTTCTGTCATCACCATATCCTGGGGGTAGTTGCGTAATACACTAACAGTAGTAATGGCTTTGAATTTTGACAATTCAACAACATTCATTGCTTTATTTACGTTGTTGGGCAGGCAATTTTTTCGAACATATGAAGCAATGGAGTAGCAATATCCTTCAAAATCTATCATATTCTGATTGATAGTGTGTAACTAAGGTACTATTCCTAAACTTGCGTAGTTTTTACTGTTACTGTTGTTAGCAGTTCCATCAACATCCTGAAGTATCTGAAGTCCTTGAAATCGTTTGATTTTTATCCCAATTCTTCGTTCATTTACGTGTTATTTTTAGTCATACTGTATATTACTTCCCGGAAAAAACCGTGTCTTTAGGACGTCTCCTTACGATGTTGATGATTGTTCATAATACATGTGTTATTGCATGTTCCTGCATCCAAATATTACTAAGAACGGATCCGACCCGTATGTATGTCAGTGTACCTACATCATCCGGTCACTACATCTCGTTGAACAATAACGCGAAGGTCGCATTGCTCGCTAGTGGGTCATATAACACACTGTGATCATTTCCAAAAGAGCATGTATTTAATTGAACCCCAGATAAGACCCATTTTGGTGTCCTAGAAATACTAAGTTCCCAAACTTGGATGTAGCGGTTGATCACAGTTCAAACCTTACACATTTAGTCGCTTGACTTAGTTACAGCGGTGACAAAGCGCGGAAAGTTAAAAAAAAAACTTTAAAAAACACTTAACGGGTAGGGTCAGGTGGTAAACAGTGGCCCAGTAGTACACAGTGCACCACCACTCGTATCCCAAAAACGCGACGTTGTCAAACCGTACTGCAAACGTGAAATAATTTGACTTCTACCACCTCCCGCACTCCCAATTCGACGGCGAGCTCACGCCCGTAACGGTCGCACAGTGTATGGTTTTCTTCTTGGAGCCAAAAAAAGTAAGTATACGTGTTTTCATTTATTTCCTCTCTAGAATCGTTGTATATTGAGCAACATTATATTGCACTGTTTCTATGTGTAAAGTAACTGTTCCTTAATAGCTTTGATATATAAATATCCTTTGAATTTGGTATGTTTAATAGTTATGTAACCTTATAGGATAAAAACTGGTGTCTGCACACAGTGGCTCACAGTCGTAGGGTACACAGTGAACCATGGTTCACTGTGTACCAATCACTTTGTTCATTATGTCCAAATACAATTATTTATGCATAAACTTTTCAACTGTGATTGTACCTACTAATAATAATAATCTTTTTGTTTTAGAATGGGTCGCACTAAAACAGAAAACCGAAAAATTGGCGGACATGATGCAAAAGATATGAAAAAAGCTGTAGATCTTGTAAAGAAGAAAGATTATTAATGTCTTTTTTTCATTTTGATTTTTTTTTTTGACATAATTATTCATTGCAAGGGGTCATATAATTTTTGTTTTTTTTTTATGGAAACTGTTATAAGAAGCTTTAACTCTTAAAATTTTATTAAAAAACTGGTACCTACTGTTAAAGACTGCTAGTTTGTTTTGTACTGATTTTATGTGATTGTTGCTGAAGAATACAAATATATAAACAAATGATTAAATATTACATTACTGTAGTTTTATTTAACGACATTTATATCAATAAATATTTTTAAATATGCGATAAAGGTAGGTAATTAAAGTGATGGTTCACTGTATACACATTGGTCCACTGTCGACTCACCCCCCGATTCACTGTGTACTTATACAGGTACACAGTGGACCATTCACCATCTTTTAAAAAAACCAATATTACCAATAAACTATTAGAATTGGTGTTGAAATTGATATGCAAAACACAAGTTTAATAAATTTCATTTCGTCTAATGTCAATACTTCTTAATTACATTCAAGTACTGTGGATTTAGAAATGTTTAAACTTTTAGTGGTTCACTGTTTACCATGTCACCCTACTAGTTGAAAGATGTTATTATATTTTACATAAAAATTGTTATATTAATATTGTATTGTATGTGTTTTATATGGGCCTTGATGCCTGAAATAAATAAATAAAATAAATAAATAAATAAATATTTTAGATGAGTTTCTTAATGACTCTATAATTATATAATGCTGACAACATTTTCTTACATCACCTTTTTTAAGATCGTTGTCTGTACCTAATTACCTATTAACTATTTTTATTTTACTTAAAAAGATGCTCGTTTATTTAAAAATGCGATCACCATTAGCAGGCCAATAAATTTTAGATACCATTTGACCTGAATTCGTTCGTTATTTGATACATTTATTGTTACCAACCATGTTATCCTACTAACATAAATGCGAAAGTGTGTTTGTTTGCCCTTCTTTCGCTCGGCAACTAGAGATAGTTTTTTGGACTGAGAGTAGGTTACCATTTCAATTGCCCCTTTATTCATAAACGTTGCTTAAAGTTAAGTAATGATTAGCGACTGTTTTACATACATTTTGACGTTTAATTGTCACTTAAATTTAATCGTAGCGACTGTTTTACATACATTTTTGACGTTTAATTGTCACTTAACTTTAATCGCGGCAATGCCGCCAGTCTCTTGGGTACCTACATTACCAATCGACAGCGATGCGGAGGAATATTTCGACGCAATATTTTAGTTTTTAATAGTTTTATTTAGGTTAGGATATTATATTTTTATTTTAGATAATAAATTGTGCACAAATAAGTATAATTACACTTAAAAAAATAACATGGAAAACTCGCTTGTAAATACACCCCTTGAAGTCATAAGAACCCGGAAATTTGTATAAACGTCCGGACACTTTACTATTGAATCTTACTTTTTCAATATTCATTTAACTTTTTTATTTCTAAAAGAAATTCACTGAAATTGAAAAGTCCAGACAAACGAGAAGGCCGGAAAAAGTGCGGACGGGGGAGGGGGATGGGAAAAACAGGACGTGTCCCGAGTCTTTAGCTGAGACTTGAGAGTGACATAGGCCTTTAAACTCGCAATAATGAACGGTTCCTGGGTAAAAGACTAGGGGTGGAAAGCCGCGGGTTTTTATCCGCGGCCATATTTGCTTGTTGCATTATTACCTAAGTCTAACCCTATGGACTCCTGTCTGAAATAAAAGTTTTCTATTCTATTCTCTTAGAGAAACATTGGAAACACTTTAGTACTTATTCATCAGCAGTTTTTTTTTTTCATAAGTTTATGCATGGAATAATCTTTCAATATTGCCGATGTCGCTCCGCGCTTGATGGCTTCAGGACTTTCAGGGCGCATTTACATGTGTTAATGAAGTAGTTTATCTTAGGCGGGGAAACTGATGACACCGTACCGTATATCTAGCTCAATGAAAATCCGGACTATAGTTATAAAACTCGTGTTTGTGTTGCTCAACTGACGCACGGCGACACATCAAGCTATACATAACCAGTATAAGCTGACTTCTGACTGAACGAAAATCCTATACAATGCGAGGTCAACTAAAACTGGAAATTTATAGTTTGATGTGTCGCCGTGTGTGCCCTCAATTACAATTTTTTTTTAATTTTTTTTTTGTACTAATTATAATGAACTTTATGTCAAAAGTGTAACGCACAAATTAGATAAACACATACGCACAGGTCACGCATTCTCGGGAATTCCCGGAGTAATAAGCTCGTATCTAGTTTGTACGGTCCAACCATTGAAACAAAGTTCATTTTGCTATGTACGAAAACTCGATTCCACTCCGTTCCGCGGCGGTGTACGGGTAAATTGTTTTTTTTTTTTTATTCTTTGTGCATTTGATAGCCCGATTCTTCTGGAAGACTATAGGCTTCGTAATATTATCGTTCTGGATATAATTTATTGATTGGAATTAATTTTAAATGGCATGGTTGACTATTATTATTTTGTCATTTTTACACTTAATATTGTTTCTTTTAATTACTCATATAGATTATTAAATGACATCTTATCTCTAGTAAAATTTCTACACAATGTAGGTATATTGTTTTGAAATAAATGACTTATGACTTATGGCTATTTAACATTACGCTAGGACCCTAAGGAGCCGAGCAAATAGATAAAAAGTCAGAAAAAACGCAAAGAGAAAACGAAGTGGTCACGGGCAAGCGATGCGATGCGACTGGGGGGTAGAGAAACAAGAAAAATCACGCGGACGAATTCGGGCAGTGAATAACAAACACTATGATCATTCCTCAACTAGCAATGATAAAATAAATATTTGATTACGTTCACTTATGCACGATAGTGTCTGACCCCTGACGAAGACCACAGATTGCTTCATTGGTAAGTGGGCATAACAAATGCTCATTGGTTTAATAAACATTTATATGCAGCCGTGATTGAGACAATTGGACAGTTGCTAGGGCCTTGGGTCTGACGACAAGCCAGCATACTTTGCAGTATAACGATTGTCTTCCAAAACAAACGTTGAAAATCGAAATAATATGAACACCTATTTGCACTAGGTACTAAATTAAATGACTAACTAAACAAATAAATACAAAAACAATACGACACTTGTTTTTTGTATTCATGTTATGTTATGCGTCGAAGTACCTACTCGTCCGCATTGTGGCCAGAAGACTGGCAGCATTGCCACGTTAAATGGCAATGCTGGCAAAAGCACACTAGCAAAAGTCACAATCCATACATAAATTCGAAAGTATATCTGTCTGTTTGTTACCTTTTCATGCCTCAACCACTGAACGGATTTCCATAAAATTTGGCAAGGAGGAGGAGCTGGGGAAGGGCCTATGTCCTTCCCCAGCTGCCAAATTTGCCAAATTGTCAAATTTTTACTTTTGTCCCGGTTCACGTTCCCGTGAGATAATTTCCGACATCCACGCGGGCGAAGCCGCGGGCAGAAAGCCAGTCGTTAATAGAAAGGCTTAATCTTTTGGTTCGAGGTTCAGTTTAGAGTGCATTTTCAAGTTATTTCATAAATTAAGATTGTGTGTAGGTATAAGTTTTAAAATGAATTACTTTTCAGCTGCCATAAAAGCTAATGAAAACTATAGAAAATCAAAAGTCATTTATTCAAATTAGGCTGAGAATCAGCACTTTTTGAACGTCAAAATTACAAAAGACATTCCTCCAAAAACGCCCGCCCTTCACCACTTCCTAGTGCTATCGCTGGGAAGAAGAAGTGGCGCAACAAACTCCCCAGCAGCACAGCTGTCTGTTCAGTAAAAAAATACTTGATTGTATACAATACTAGGTACCTATGTTCGGTAATTGTCATTACAAGACCAGAACATAACATTAAATTATTTGCTATATGTCAGCTAGCCACGCCAATATACCAACAAATATAATAAAACTATACGTACTCAAGCTAAAAAATAATTAATTAAGATTAAAATGTAAATTAAAACACTTACTACCCAAATAAAAGCCTCCAGGCATAAAGGGCGTGACAGCTTACATATTTATGCATTGCTGGGTTCTGTTCACATAGCTGTCACTTGAAGTCACAAATGATAAAGTAAGACCATCGAAGTAAAATAAATGGGTAAATAAGTTAATAACAATAACCTGTCAGTAAGCTAATTCTGGAGATAGAACATTGTCTTGCGTTAAATTAGGGCGACCAACTATTCTTATCGTGTAAGTAGTCGTTGATGGAATAGTATGCCTTTGAACAAAGGTTGGATTTTACTTGAGCTTTAAACGCATATCGCATAGAAATATAAGCAGGTCACAGATCTAGGAAAAACAGCTACCATTTCATTTCTAACAATCAAGGCCATGATTGATAACTGAGCTCAGATTACCGCCGATAACTCTGTATTCAAACCATTTCGTATACAAATGAATTTAAAATATCACCGAGCTGATAATAAATATTCATTACGAACGTTATTTTTTAAATAAACGCAATTACGACTGATTAAAAGTCCAGTTTTTGGTAATTAGCTGACCTCATAAACATGCGAATTGATAGTGTTTAAAATTGTATTTGTAATGTGTCCGATGTTATTTTGAAATTTATTTAAGCATGATATTGTAATTTCGGAATGATTCCCAGAATTTCACTGAATAATATTTGCATTTCTATATGCAGTTTGATGAATAATTGCTTTGACGTTTGTTTCGTGCATTGTGCTGCACTAATGTATGTCATGTGTGCCTACTATGTCGTATAATCACAGAATGCATAATAGCACAAGTATCAAGTACATATAGTATTAATTTTCTTTCCAAATTTAGTTGTGACTAGGTTCAGCCCAAGGCTTCGCCCGCGTGGTATTTCGATAAAAAGTATGCCTACTTATGTCCTTCCCCAGGGTTCCAAGTGTCCCCATACTTAATTTAATCAAAATCGGTCAAGCCGTTTCGGAGATTTGCCGAAACAAACAGACAGACCGACAAATTAAAAAAAAAACAGTTGTGTTACAAGTATCGTATAATATTACTTCTATACTTTCACATGCATTTAGTAAAAAGCTGTTATTTTGACATTGCAAACAGAAACTTCAATTTTATCTGTTTGTATGTATGTAATTATAGATTATGAATTATTTCTCATGTATTTCACTTGTCTTCCAATATAACCCACAGCTACACATAAACCGTTCCGTGTACCAACAAGCTTGTTATTACTGTTTCACGGCATACCTAATTCTAAGCCCCAAGCTTTTACAAAGAAATAAGGATACAAAGAAACATTTTCCAATAAGGACCCCCAGCACAATAATATTATTGTATTCCGTATAAAACACTTGAATGTAGAGATTGCAGGGTTTTTCGAACTAGCTCGACGCTTTAAAGGACTAAACTCAGGGTTCGATCACTCCCCGTACCCGCATGCGGTTGCGAGGTCACGACCTGAGGCCCTAGGTATTTGAATACGCAACCTAAACGTAACGTAAATTCGAACAATTTTTTAATCGAACATACAACTATTTTATAGCATATATGAAATAAAGCTTTAAACCAAGTAAATATTGTGAGCGAAACAAGTATTTTCCATTTTAAAATGCTTTGAATTTACGTTTAATTTACTCCGCGCGTTCGCGCTAGGCCCACCGGGTAAATGCAAAGCAAAAATATAAAGCAGCTCCCAGCCTGCGTTGATGGTCCCCCAAACGCATGCCCGCATGCGGGCACGGAATACATCGCACCATAAAATCGTAACCTACATAATCTTCAAATAAAACAACAAGGCACTCAGTGACTCACCATAGAGATCTGGTTGGTCCACTCGCTGTGGTATCGCCACGAGTTGGTGGTGTTATCCCACACGTGCAGTCTGGACGGAAACCCCACTATCCGGTCGGGGAACTCGCGCCACACGTCGAAACTGAAATTCAAGCAATTAGACTACTTAGATACATTACATAACACCATGCCTTGTTTCCCCGAAGGGCAGAGGGCACATTTAGCCGGTTATGTTGAAGTCCCGTGTAATAGGGGGCGTGCCTATTGCCATCAACCGGCCTCAGATCCAGACTCCGGGCTGGTACTGAGAAATTACAGATAGGAATACCCAATAGCACTTTGCCTAAGCTCATGCTTCACAGCAACACTGGCGTTGGCGACCAACGAGGCAGTCTTTGCACTTAGATACAATGAAAACAAAACTAAAATATCTATAAGAAAAAGTCCAAACTAACGCTGGATAGATTATATTGTGAAAGATAGACATGGGGGATTACTGAAATGTCTGCTGATAGAGATTTATGGATGCAAAAAAAATAAATTGGTTTTCAAATCCAGCTAAATCTTCTTAAATCAGAGCTCAAAGACTAGGCACAAGGGCCATATTCTGATTGTTTGTATTGTAATAATTGTACGATGGCGGTCTAGCCGCAAGAAATACTTACTATTACTAACAAACAGTGCGGGTGACAGCGTTACATTAAAACAAATGAAGTGTCTTCTGAACAATAGGGAGGCACTGGATGATAAAATATTATTTCTTAGAAAAAATAATACGACAGAGAGACGTATATACGCCTATATGTCGACGACTCATACATTTTTAACACAGTAGGCCTAAGTAGTCGCTAATCAGGAGTCTTTTCCATAAGCAAAATACCCGTAGTTTCGAACGAAGTTACGGGCGTTTCCTACTCCGTATCACCTACGGACATCAGACTGGTTTGGGGCCCGGCCTAAGAATGAATGACACCACGATTTGACAGCTGTCCCTACCCTGAATGTGATTTAACCCGTCCGAAGAAGTTAATTAGTAGTAGTTAGTTTCGGACTACTCTTGGACGGGCCCGTATTTGCGTTAATAGACTTAAAGACTGGGGCACCAGATGTGAGCCTAAACATAACACAAAATGTTAATGTGGGTACAACACAGACGTACTCAGTTACAAAGACAAGCCCCTTGCCAATTCCGTCAATGATATAATTAAAAATGACAGTCCTTTGTTGTTACCATTGAGTGTGCTTAGAGCCGTAACACCCCAACACTTAGTTTGGCATATTGACAAGAAAAGAAGTCCTTGAACTTATACGTAGAAATAAAATTCGCGAGTTCTTTTTTTCCTGAAGAGTCAGTTTTGTAGGAAGAATTTCATCAAAACAACAGGCCTTGGAAACAGACAGAAGAAAAGCAAAAATACGGAAATATTTCATCTACTTAACATTCCGTGCGAGTAGAAGCCTCACTGAGAGAAAGGGTTTTACTATACACAGCCTGCGAAGGTTATGTGACATTATTACATAACTCCTAAGTTTGCCGGATGACTTGCGTCGCGGTAAAGATGCTTACATTCACGGGAATGCTAAGGGTGAGGTACTTACCTACTGGCAAACTTCGCTGTGGGTAGTACATTTTGCTAATAAAGTGCTTTGAGCAGCCCAGCCTTGATATAAACCCTGCCCACATTTATTTTAGCATCAATTAAAACGCCTGAATTTCTGTGAAACTTTACATGCTTATAACTTGACAAGTTATGTTTTATCATATTCTGTGAAACTACACAGGTTAATAAATCAACCTGGAGTTCACCTCACACTCTCGTAGGCTAATGTTGGACGAAAACTGAAGTGTCATGTTGTTTTGACCGAGAGCCAACTAACTATCTTAACCTGACTTGCACAACACCTGCCATGATAATCCATACTAAATAATATTATAAATTTGAAAGTAACTGTCTATATGTTACCTTTCACGCCTAAACCACTGAACGGATTTCGATTAAATTTGGCGAGGAGATAGATGGCATCCTGGGGAAGGACATAGGCAGACTTGGCTAGACTTTTTGTCCCGATAGCACGTTCCCATGGGTTAATTTCCGACAGCCACTGGCACAAGCTAGTAGGAGATATTTTTACCTCCATATTATTATGATGGTAGAACTCCTGTATTCTAAAAGGACATATCTGCCTGATGTACACCCCTTCGCCAATTGACAAGTCATATCATCATTGACAACTTAACACCCATATTAACCGCTCGGTTGATTTAATGACCGATTGGCATCCAAAGCCGTCCCTAAACTTCGCACATAATGTATATCAAGTTTATTGGATTCAAAGAGGTGTGTAGCCGTAATACAGGGTGGCAGGGACATTGACGCACAACATGTTACCATGGATTCCGTACATGATTGAGTGCTGAATTCAGGGTTACAGTTTGCGCGTCGATGTCCCTGTCATCCTGTATAATTGACATTTGGGGTTGTAGTTTATTTTAGGCAACTTTTCTATCATGATAAGATTTGTTGGTGTATCGTTTGTGGATTAATTCCATCCAAGCCCCAGAAAATAATGCCCTTATCCATGGCAGAGGTTAAGAAATTGATCTTAAAACTCTGATTTTGCTCTCATCGTTTAGGAAGGCATCGAAGATTGGTATATTAATAGATTTAGTATAATAACCATGGATCCTTACAACTTTCACGTGAGCGAGCGGTATTATTGATCAATGTTATATTTTTGCGAAATTGATTGTTTGTTCCACTTTCATCTCGTCTCGAATCTTCAAACAATCTCTATTGCATAAAAGAAACCAATGCCATTTAGATATATATTTCTCGAATTTAGTTATTTCTGTGTTTCGGAAAAAAACTGCTTTTACAAAAGTTCTGTTCGTATAAAATATTTCTCAACAATAGCTACTAAACATACTAGAAAAAGGCTGCAAAGAAACGAACAATTTCTAGAATTTACTGTATCAAATATAATTTGATCCGAAAACTTTTTCACTCAGTCGAAGCTGAGCAAAATAATAAAGAGCAAAGTTTTGTCAATTAAGTGACGCCCGTTACTATATGTGACGTTAACGTCTTTATGTCTGGAGATAAGTCCCCAGTGTGATAACGTGATAAGTGATAATAATGCTAGACGTTGACCTATACTCATTGTGTCAGATGATTTATTTATTTAATCATTTCTATCATCCTACTAATATTATAAATGCGAAAGTTTGTATGGATGTATGGATGTTTGTTACTCTTTCACGCAAAAACTACTGAACAGATTTTGACGAAATTTAGCACACAGATAGTTTATAACCAGGATTAACATATAGGATACTTTTTATCCCGACATTCCCACGGGATCGAAACGTATGCGGGTGAAACCGCGGGGCGCAGCTAGTAATGTATAAACGTTCACTGTCGTCTGTCGACAATGACTGTAAATTGCTCAGTGTCATCAATTTACGGCCGTGATTTGTGAAGTATATTGTAATAGTTTTAATTTGTTATAGGTATTAAAACATAACTACTAGACTTCATCTTTCTGATTGACCGACCCCTTGACATTTCAATTGTGCCTGTAAGTGGTTTATTTTAAATAAATGCTTTAAGTTTGAATTTGTAACGCCTGCCTACTATTCTCCGGACTCTGGTAAAAGGTAGTCTGATGAACCTGAACTGATACACATCCGTCACACATATCGAACGGCCTACTTGAAAACCAGCGTCAGGCACAAGTTCTTTGGCATTTAGCTGAACTGGGCCTATTTAGCGCAGCCGTGAGGCACATATTTCATTTGTATAATAAAGTTTTTTTTTTCTGGTTTATTATTGTGTGGACTTATGAGATATGTCAAATAAACATATTTTCTTTCCTTCTTTCGGCCGCAGGGTGTACTAAGTAATCTAGTTAACATACATATCGCCGGTAATGTTTTAAGTTCCATGTCATAAGGAAGCTATGCTTTTATCCTTAACCCGGCACATATCCAGACTGCTATAGAGAATTTTCCTATGAACTTCCACTTTCATCATAATTCTCCTGCACTTATCCCAATTTTTTTGTGGTCGGCGCAACTTGTTTTTTTCTTCCATACTTCTCTATTAGTCGTCATCTCGGTAGTCACTCCCTTCCTAACCATATCATCATTCACACAGTCAATCCATCGTTTCTTTGGTCTTCCTCTACTCTTATAACCATCGAAATTCATACTAAAAACTTTCCTCACGAAACTTTCCCCATTTTCCTATGAACTTCCACATTATCTATTAATAACTCATCAGATTATGAGTATTTCCTCCCATGGACATTCTCTGAACAGAGAATTGAGCCTTATTGAGTCCGCCAAGCGTGATATTCGATATCATTATAGGAAACGGGTTTACGTAAAAATAGCCTGTAGTGTGTCATTATCTTGGTAAAAAGGTTTTTTCGATTTAGATTTATGTCCTGTTACTCCAGCCCCGGATAAAATCCGGTTTATTTAGGTATCTTTCTACTAAATAAATATCTTACAACGACATGAACAATGACATACAACGCACCACTGGGTGTAGAAGCATGGAATTTTGCAGAAGTATTCCTTATAGAGCGTGTATCAGAAATGTCAGTCAATCTGCCTAATCTTTTCCCAAATATGTTGGGGTCAGTTTCTAGTCTAACCGCTTAATCAGTCTATAATGTTTCAATTGCTGGGACACAGGCCTCCCTCCTCACATGCCTTCGTTTTTTAGTTCTAGGTCATGACAGTTACTAGTCCAACCGGATGCAGCTTAGTAGCAGTATTTCACATGGAGCGACTGATCTGATCTCCGCAACCTAGTTACCGAGTAACACGATACCCCTTGGTAAGACTGGTTGTCAGACTTTTGGGCCTCTGAGTAGACGTAACGACTGTCAGAGATCTAAGAATGACAGCCGTGACAAATGGCTTAACGTGCTTTAGGAGGTACGGACGGGTCTCTCGATATGTAATCTATGGTCACCCGTACACGAATCGACCGCGGTAAGCGTAGCTTAACCCTTCGATTGACCCGTGCGGCTGTTATTATGTAGCCACGAGCCCCTCCTCCTTGAAAGAAAGAAAGAAAGAAAATACATTTATTTGGCACAAACTAAAAGACACACAATACACCAGATACATACATCAGATAAAACGAACCATAATAAAATAATTTAAAAAAGATGAGAGAATTTAAAAAAGATTGAGATTGTGTATTAGAAATGCGAAATCATATTCAAAGGCTGAAATGATGATGGTTTAAAGGTGTGGTACAGACATTGAAATAACTCTGTGTCTATGGAAGGATTTTTGAAAATTCACCCCCTAGAGGGTTAAGGGGGTAAGCAGTGGTGGCCCAGTGGTAACGGCTGCGACTTACAAGTTGTAGGTCGTAGGTTCATCACCACTGCTCTCAAAACGGTGAAGGAAAACATCGTGACGAAACCGGCATGTCCTAGAACCAAAAATTCGAAAACATGTGATATCTGCCAACCCGCACTGGGCCCGCGTGGTGTATTACGGTCCACTTCTTCCCACAGAGAGAAGGCCTGTGTCCCATCAGTAGAAACATTATAGGCTGGTTATGATGAGAAGGGATAAATGGCTCGCTGGTGTGGAATTTCGTAATTTTTGCCGATGGAAAATCCCATCGAACACAGAGTATTTCTAATTTTGACTTCATCATTATCTGGTAGATTTTGTTCGGCCTCATACTGATAAAAATAAGCCCTATAGACGGCTTATACAGGGTGGCAAGAAAGTCGACGCGCCACCTGTTACCATGGATTCAGTACATGATTCTGAACGATTTTTCGTCGGGTATTAAAAAATAATTTGCTGTTCCATACATTTTGATACTTACTTTCCTGCTAATTTCTTACATAGGTTTTTATACTTTCTATTTGTTTTTTTTTTACTAGTTGCTATCTGATGTACCTATTGTGTGTCTTTTAGTCTGTGCTAAAAAAATGGATTTTCTTTCTTTCTTTTTGATCGCGTAGGTATTGCACTTTTGTAGGAAACAGTTAAAATACTGATCGATTTCTTTTTTAATAATTTATTACTTACTGCTGATTTTCAAGGTAGCGGGGTTCAGAATCATGTGCTGAATCCCTGGTAACAGGTTGTGCGTCAATATCCCTGCCACACTCGTCTGCCTAGCCTTTTCCCAACTATGTTAGGGTCGGCTTCCAGTCTTACCGGATGCAGCTGAATACCAATATTTTACATGAAGCGACTGCCTATCTGACCTCCACAACCCAGTAACTGGGTAATACGATACCCCTTGGTAAGACTGGTTGTCAGACTTTCGAGCTACTGACGACCCGTAACGACTGTCGAAGATCCACAAATGACAGGTAATAGCCCTGCCACACTGTATTTCCGAAATCTACATATTGGATTTCCCCCTAACACGTCAGCCTGCTACCGAAGACGAGGTCTCTAGTAAGTATTCCATCGGATAGCGTACAGATTCACAATCACACACACGATAGCACACCCCCACGTCATTACACGTACATAATGTTCGCGCGTCGGAAACCCTGCTATCTTCAGATTATCGCGCTGATAACGATAAGTCAACGACCTCATCATAATTCCTTCAAGTACCTACTCTCATATCTCTATGGGCTGTTCAAGATACGAGTTATTAAATATGAATGTGGAGTAAATATACAGGGTGGCAGAGACATCGACGCACAAACTGTAACCATGGATTCAGCACATTAGTTTAGACCCCATAGCGTCGAAATTTTTCGTCGGTTATTAAACAAAAATATTGCTGTTTCATACGTTTTGACCGCGTAGGTATTGCACTTTTCAATGAAAAAGAAGATTTTTTTTAAATTATCGACGAATAATTTCGACGCTATGGGGTCTGAACTCATGTGCTGAATTCACGGTTACAGTTTGCATGTCGATGTCCCTGCCAGTGCCACCCTGTATAATAAATTTTTCCGTCAGAAATATTGGTTACGAAAAAGGTTATATTGGAACAGAGTGTTTATATAGAAAGAAAGAAATAAAGAAAAAGTATTTATTGCGACTCGTACAGGATCATAAACTAAACTCATATACACCATATACTCCATTATCTCTCCATTATCTCTCTCTTATATACTCCATTTCGATAGGTAAATAATTAAAGGAATGTGTGGAACTCATTTATTGTGACCGTTAAATCAACTACGTGTTGAAGCGAAATCAAGTACGTGATTCAACGGATATATAATAAATGAGTGAGGGTGTCTACTAGAAGAAATTGTTCAAAGGATATTGTATGTAGGGGAGCTAATATGAAGATAATCTCGGGGGCTTCGTCTACGAGACTAATTTCATGTCGACCTACTCGATTTCTGACTGAAAGTCTAGAATTCTAGTTTTATAGATATCTATCGATACTAATATCTGCCAAGCCTTTTCCCAACTATGTTGAGGTCTTTCAGTCTAACCGGATGCATCTGAATACCAGTATTTTACATGGAGCAACTGCCTATCTGACCTCCACAACCCAGTTACTGGGTAATACGATACCCCTTGGTAAGACTGGTTGTCAGACTTTCGGACGACTGACTACCCGTAACGGCTGTCAAAGATCCACGAATGACAGCCGAGACCAACAGCTTAACGTGCTTTCCGAGGCACGGAGGGGTCTCGGTATATAAAGATGATCACCCATCCACGGACCAACCGCAGCAAGCGTAGCTTAATCTGATCGATCGACCCGTACGGCTGTTATTTCTTAGCCACAAGCCCCTCTAGGTTTGTAGACATCTATCGATAGGTACTGATATTATTAATGCGAAAGTAATTCTGTCTCCTTTCAATCTTCTTTCCTGCAGTGCGATTCTGTAACCATCTCACCGTGACAAAGTAGGTGAAGTGAGCGTGGAGTGAGCTGTCATTCCAACTAATGTTAGGGATTGACACTATTGACAGCTCACTCTAAGCTCACTTCACCTAACTTTTCACGGTGACATTTTTACAGAATCGATCGGCTGTCTATTACCTTTTCACGCCTTAACGGCTAAGCGGATTTAGATGAAATTTTGCACACGGACCATGACCTGCGGGGCAATTGCGTAACACACTATATGTAACAATGGCTGTCATTTTGACAGTTCAACAACATTCATTGCGTTATTTACGTTGTTGAGCGGACATATTATTCGAACATATGAAGCAATAGATTAGGAATACCCTTCAAAATGATTAAGATTGATAGTGTGATAGGCAATTAAAGTGCTGGGTTAGGTTAATCTGACAAAGGATACTTTTTTCCCGAAAGATAATTTCACGCGGGCGAAGCCGGCCAAAAGCTAGTCTGCAATAATTTAGGTTTTGAAACACATACATTGGGCTACATCAATAAAATGGGGTAATCAAGTAGGTAGTACATTCCTTTTTCCATCGTCCACGTTCAGTACACGTGCGCCGGTCGCGAGTACTACGTATATACCTGACCTTTTTGAAGGACACCACCTAATCACATTGGCCCAGTGGTAATGGCCTCGACTTACCGAGTTGAAGGTCGTGGATTTGAACCCAGACAGGCGCCATACTTTGTGTAACTAATTTCATCACCAATGCTCTAAAAACGGTGTAGGAAAACATCGTGAGGAAACGGGCATGTCCTAGAACCAAAAATTCGAAGACATGTGACATCTACCAACCTGCACTGGGCCCGCCTGGTAGATTACAAAGCAAATCCTCCCGAAAGAGGAGGCCATTATATGCTCCATAAGGTCTGTAATCGGTGTACCTATGTCCTTCTTGCTAGTAGGTACGGAGTTACGCCCCTCGGGTATCCGAGCTACCACAAACAACACCTGTCAAGATATAACGTGGATCGGCGGCTGCGGCTGCGCCTATCTCTGCGAAACTTTCTCCGCTATTGTATTACTACTGTAGTAGATAGTTAGATACGATGTTTTCCAAACACCACTTGACTATGACGACAAACTATACGCTATCTAATCGGTCATGACGCCCACAGCGATTTAACGCCAATGAAAGTGCTTTGTTGTATAAATGATAGACAGGGTTGTCACATCAATGTAGACAGAAATTGTTTATCATTTTAGTACAAAAGAACATATACACGGGGGTGTCTGACACCCCCTTGTATACCTGTGTTCTACCTACTAAAATATTTACAGAATTAAATGTATGATATATTCCTCAAATAATAATTGGAAGGCCAAGGGAAGTGACAGTTTATACATTATATACTTTTTTTTATTTATGATTAATAGAATTATAGTTGATTTGTTTTCGGAAAATCTCAGAGCCTTTCCAGCACCCTAACTGCGTAACACATTATCAGTCACAATCTGAATAATTTTGAAGGACATTGCTAATCCACTGCTTCATATGTTCGAAAAATGTGTCTGCTCAGCAACGTAAATAACGCAATGAATGTTATTGAACTGTCAAAATGAAAGCCATGCCTACTTTTAATGTGTTACGCAATTGCCCCGCAGTTTAAAGAAATTATTAAATATAAAACATTAGGTTCAAAATGATTTACTTGTAAAGCATTTTCGCACCCACACTCAAAATTACAAACTAATATGCTATAATAATTATTTATTTTTTATTTAATGTTGCGCCGACCCCAAATAAATTTGAATAAGGATAGGAATGATGATGACGATGCTATAATTTACGTCACGACATATCACGATGTCTTTGTAATGGTCCGCGTTTGAGGATTAACTCCCATAATACAAGCCCTGGCTTAGTTTGGGCATCCGTTTCAGTACCGTAAGTAAAAAGAAACAAAATAATGTATACCTTAACCAAATTCTTTTGAATGATCTCATTGTGACAAAAAACTTTTTACTTTTACTTATTTAATTACTAGCTTTTGCCAAAGTCGTCGGCCGCGTGGATGTCAAAAAATATCTCACAGGAACGTACTACCAGGATACAAAGTATAGCATAAGCATAAGTCAGCCTATAATGTTCCCACTGCTGGGCCGTAATCCACCACGCGTGCCCAGTGCGGGTAGGTAAAAGTATTCTATGTGTATATACTATCTGTGTGCCAAATTTCACCCAAATCCGTTTAGCCGGTTTTGCGTGATTGAGTAACAAACATACAAACTTTCACGTGTATAATATTAACTAGCTGTTGCCCGCGATTTCGTTTGCGATCCGGGATGAAAAGTAGCCTATGTCCTCCAGGGCATGGTCTACCTATGTGCCAAATTTCATCAAAATCCGTTCAGCCATTTTTACGTGATTGAGTAACTAACATACAAACTTTCACATTTATAATTTATTACTAGGATAATAAAGAAAAGTCCTCAGGCATCCCTAAGATAACGCATGATATGCCGTGACCGCATACTATAATTCATTTACTTTCAATCGTTAGCAAATCGTAACAACTCTTTTTTACGTGATAACACGTCTCGGATGGTACACTAGTTTTTTACTGTCAAAAAATTCTGATTGAAACCGTGACAATCCATCAAAGAGCGATAGACAGTTCAGAATCATTGTTGTTTGTAAAAATACAATACCACCAGAATCCATTCTGTTCTAGTGAAATTATTTTGCCTGTATTTTCGCAAATGTTCGCTGTACGTATACAGCAAACTGAACAATTATCGTTTTGTGTTTTTGTTTCATTACCATTAGCATCGAAGGGTTATCGTTTCATCGAGGCTCGTGTAGAAATGGAGATCAATACGAAATTTACGTTGTAGTTCGTGAAACTTGTTTAGCTTAAATGCGATATCGACTAGATGCTACCGAATAATAGTTATCTTTTAAACAAATAGCGTAGTCATCTCAACACCTCTCTCGCTTGAATTTATAAATAATAATATATGTATGTGAATATAACCTATTTATGTACCTAGTTTTAATAGTTTTTTTTTAAATAATTGTTCGTCTCAACCAATGCACCTACCATCTAATCTCTTCACCACCCTTGGTTGACTGGTAGAGAATGCCTAAGGCATTAAGTCCGCCCCTGTACCTTTTTGTGCGAAAAGTTTAAATAAATAATAGGTATTTTGATATCTATCTATTTCTTAAAACTAAATACAAGCTTTAAAAAAAAACTCACAAGCTTCTCCGTAAGTGTAGTAATTCTAGTATTTTTCTATCAATCATGAGTAATCCATAAACTGTCACGTCACATGCAAATGCAACTATTAAACGAGGAATAAATCACACATATCTTACTGTAAATATTTGAGTAAGTATATTAGAGCTTATAGCATAAGCATAATCAGCCTATAACGTTCCCACTGCTGGGACACAGGCCTCCTCTCAGTGTGAGGAGTCCTGTGTGGTGGGCCGGTGGATTATGGCCCGCTGGCCGTATTCCACCACGCGGGCCCAGTGCGGGCTGGTGGATGTCACATGTGTTCGAATTTTTGGTTCTAAGACATGCCGGTTTTGGGTAGCGGGATCGTCCGAAAGGGTTACCGCTGCCCTGGAACAGAAAGGGCTAAGGAAGGAACACGGGTGGGTTTTAATCAGTAAGAGTCTGACACTCCCTTCCGCTCCACCCAGAGCGGGAGGGGCCTTTTGATGATTTCCCATCCAAAAAAAAAAAAAAAGGACACGCCGGTTTCGTCACGATGTTTTCCTTCGTCGTTTTGAGAGCAGTGATGATGAAATTAAATACACAAAGAAAACCGGCTGACACACGACCTACAACTCGTAAATCGGGGCCGTTAAGTTATAAAACATTGATCTATGTAAATTAAATACGATATCGAATACACACACTCGTCATCTAGTATGTGTGTTCGATATCGCATTTAAGTTAGGTACCGTAGGTAGGTACTGACTTACAATAGAGAGAACGTCTGGTATTCGTTTGAAACACACAAACAAGTCAAATACGATCACCAATATCACTACAAGCTTTTTCATTACAGCAGTATCTTCAAAGTTAGACTTGACTTAACATTCACAATCTTCATTACCAACCCAAGACGAATCTCACACTCACATCCAAAAACTACTAGATATATATCAAGTGTGTTATATATCAACACTTGCGTAATTTGACGAAAATACTACTTACCTTATTTAATTAATAACTGCTTTTATAGTGTACTTCAGCTCCTAGATTATAAGTTGTACGTAAAATTTAACTTATTGTTGTTACCAAAGACTGGATTTAATACAATTTACCTATTAACTGGCACGAGGCACGGAGCCTCGGAAAGCACGTTAAGCCGTTGGTCCTGGCTGTCATTCGTGGATCTTTGACAGTCGTTACGGGTAATCAGAAGCCCGAAAGTCTGACAACCAGTCTTACTAAGGGGTATCGTATTACCCAGTAGGTAACTGGGTTGTGGAGGTCAGATAGGTAGTCGCTCCATGTAAAATACTGGTATTCAGCTGCATCCGGTTAGACTGGAAGCCGACCCCAACATAGTTAGGAAAAGGCTAGGCAGATGATGATGAACTACTTAAAATAACAATTAAGTAGGTAAGGTAGTAAAGAGTAACGAAGGAGGGAAAGTAGGTACGTAGAAATCTATGCTGAGTATATTTAAGAACTTTCTGTACCTCATTTACGCAAATAATTTTTTTTGATTATATCAGACCTCCATTGCAAGACAAATGTCTCCCCCAAGCATCGCCAGAATGACCGGTGAGGCGCTCCTACTTAAAAACTTTATGGCCTCATTATTTTTATGTCAATAAACGAGAAGGACTTGAGCATTACGGACTAGGTCAACTTGCGCTCAGTTTAGTAAAATCTGGCCCTTTAGTCAACTGAGCCCGCTCAAACTTATCCCGCGGGATGAGTTGACCTAATGAATGTTTTGAATCGGTCAACTGATCCCACTAATACAAGTACAGACTTGAACAAAGTGTTAGGACATTAGATTTACAAAAACGATCAATTATATAATCACGTGAGGTCACTTTCTATGTTATGGGTTTTCCTTAACTATCGATACTGAATGGACGGAAATCATTCATGGGCACCACTTTTGAAGTTTTAGCAGTAGAGTTGAAGAAAGCAGCAGGATCACTAAAAACCTCTTCGTGCCTGGCCCAACCTAAAAAATATAAAATGCTGACAATATGGATACAGCTTCATAGAGTTCTCCGGCCGTGGAAACATGAACAATAATGTCCTTTAATTACCGTTTAGCCAAAACCCTTATCTGTCCTGTCAATAATAATCCTTCAGTTACGAGTTAAATACATTTTATGTTTTTAGAAGGCAGTGATTTTTGAGGCTGCATATATTTTCACCAAGCATTTTAAAATCATATTTTTTAATAATTAATTAAACTAGTTTTTTAAAAATCGACCCCTGAATAATAAAACTGGCAATTTTTATATGTTTGTCAGTAAGCATCACGATCATAACCAGGCTATTATTCTATTACTTATTATTATTGATAATTTGCAATACATCTCTTTTACCCCAGAGCTGGGATTTTTTTTTGAACATTCTCCATTAAATAAATAGTTTTGTTTATTTTTTTTTAGGTTATTAATAATAATAATAATATTTCTGGACATTTCACACAGCACCATTTGTCCCAAGCCCTACACAAGTACCTAAATAATAATCAAGAATGGTTTTTTTTTTCAAAACTTCAAGTGCTTGTATTAGGAGTGGGTTAGTAATGGATGGAAATCGAACTCGCGACTTCACGATCGAAATTCCGATACCGTTAGGTTAGGTTAGGTATTAGACTACTCCAGTCGGGGGTTGCGGAAGGATCGTATGTTCCCGCGACCCCCGGCGTAGGTGTGAGATGGAACACCGGGGTGGTTTTTAGTCAGTAAGAGTCTGACAGACCCCGTCGCCCGCCCCAGGCGGCGGACATCCATGAGGATTTTCCACACCGGAAAAAAAAAAAGGTATTAGACTACTGCCCCTTCAAATTTTGACATTACTTATTTACATTTAGTTTCTGTTTATTAATCAAACTACTGTGATTTTTTTAATATATCAGTATAACCAAGCCATGGTGTATCATTTTTTACCCCAAAGAATTTTATTCACGTGTGTACATATTTATATATAAATATTAATCTTTTTTTAAAGTGGGATCAGTTGACCGATTCAAAACATTCATTAGGTCAACTCATCCCGCGGGATAAGTTCGAGCGGGCTCAGTTGACTAAAGAGCCAAAATCTTATTTAAATGATAGACAACAAAAAGTTCAAATAAATGGTGTCAATTCTCTTGCTTTAAAAGTAAAAATGGGTGTTCCACATTGCTCGATTTTAGATAATTTCCTCTTTTTAGTATATATTAATGATCTACCCCATTTATGAAAGAACCAACCACAAATGGTGTTATCTGCTGACGATACTTCCCTAATTTTTAAGATAAATAGACGTGCATCGAATCTTGACGACGTAAATAACGCCCTACTGCAAGTGCAAAATTGGTTCACTGCAAATAATTTGGTATTCAATGTGAAAAAGCTAAATGCATAAGATTTGCTTTACCGAATGTTAAAAGTAGTGATTGTGACATAGTATTGAACAAAGAGGAACTAGAATTCGCCGATAAAAATGTTTTCCTGGAGATCACGCTCGACTCAAGGCTGCAATGGGGTCCTCTTTTAACATCTCTCGCAGGACGGCTAAGTTCAGCAGCTTATGTTGTAAGAAAAATCCGTCAATTTACTAATATAGATACCGCGAGGCTAGTCTATTTCAGTTACTTTCATAGTATCATGTCTTACAGTATTTTACTATGGGGACATGCTATCGAGTCCATTTTTATTCTGAAAAGAGCCATCAGAGCAATATTTGGCCTCCGTAGGTGCGATTCTCTAAGGGAACTGTTTAAAGATATTAACATCATGACGGTACCTTGTCAATACATCTATGAAAACATCATGTACGTAAGAAAAAAATTAAATCTATTCAATAAAAGAGGTGAAAGACACAACTACAGGACTAGAAATAGGGACCAATTAGTTCAAACCGGTTTCAGACTGGCTAAAGTAGACTCATCCTTCATGGGGTACTGTTTAAAATGTTACAATAAAATTCCTCCCCACATACTCCAACTGAATGAAACTAAATTTCTATGTAGCCATACATATTATAAGTTAGGGGATTACATCGCTGACAAAAATGCTTGGCTCAACCGCGCTGCACCCTAATTGCGTAACATATGATCAATCGGAATCGGTTTCATTTTGACAGTTCAACAACATTCATTTCGTTATTTACGTAGTTGAGCAGACACATGACACATTTTTTGAACATATGAAGCAATGGATTAGCCATATCCATCAAAATGATTGAGATTGATTGTGTGTTATTAAAGTGCCTGTAATTGGTTTAGTTGAAATAAATATTTTGAGTTTGAAAGGAAAAGATTTAACACAGATCTGACTGAATTAATACGGAGCCTGTGACAGCGTAGAAATATCGGGACTTCATTTACAGTAAAAAAATACCGCGGAAAATATACCGTAAGTCATAATTAAAGAATACAAGAAGCTATAGGAGTTAGTTTGTTTAGTTAGAGAGAGCAGCAGTTTTCATAAACTAGCTGTTTCACAGGTATGATTTCAATGATGAAATAATAAAACAAATCGTCGGCTTCCCAAAGAGACATATTCACTATTCTGAGATAAACGAAGTCGAAGTCCCTACGTGACATATTCACTATTCTGAGATAAACGGTATTTTAGTTCGATTTAGTTAGTGGTTATGTTGATTTGCCCATATTATCCTTAAATATAATTACGGAGAAATATTACGCAGAAATTAGTGAGTTTTAGCCTTTTGTAGAATGTGTCAAAAGAAGTCCACTATAGATCAAAACTTATTTAGTCATTTTTTGTAGTTGAGTTCTGTAATATATTTGGGTTTACCCACATAAGGAAATTAGTAAGTAAGATCACTTATAAATAAGCCTACATCATTGTAACAGTCAGTTCGCAATATACGCTCGCTACAAGTGGACGTCCCTCTTTTATTTATTACTCCCGACACTTCAGTGGCGACGAGGATCACTATTTTTGCGTTACGGTAATCGTCGAAGTTTCGTCTGCAATTATTCGAGGAAATGTCGGTCGGCGGTGTCGGAAAGATTCGCGATTTTGATATGAAGTCAGGCAACTGGACTTTGTACGAGGAGCAATAAGCCGACGCGACGATTAATACATTAATCATAGAGTGGAACGAAAGAGAGCACTAACAGTAGTAACCCAATGGTAACTTTCGAACCCAGGCAGGTACTTTGTGTAAATGATTTCATCAGCACTGCTCTCAAAAAGGTGAAGGAAAAGATCATGAGGAAACCGGCATGCCCTAGAACCAAAAATTCGAAAGCATATGACATCCACCAACCCGCACTGGGCCCGCGTGGTGTTTTACGGCTCACTCCCTCTCACAGAGAGGAGGCCTGTGTCCCATCAGTGAGGACATTACAGGCTGATTATGCTTATGCTATGATGAGTGGAAGCCTTCATGTCACAATCACGACGTGCAACTGCCGACTGTTGTGTGATTATAATAGAAAAATGTTTTTTTTTTAATATAAATATTGATTGATTGGATTGTAAAATAAGTCACGCGTCCGAATTCGGCACCCGTCTCGGATGGCAGGGTCGTCGCCGTGTAAAGTTGTGTGTCCGACGAATGAGTTAAACAAGTGAAACTCGTTTATTACTGCTCAATCATAGAGTACAATCGTTTATATAGGTATTGATTCTTAACATTTTAATACATGAGCACACATACATAAGTCATAAATTAAGTACAATAGATCTGTTTTGTTTTTTTTAACCAAACAGTTATCATCATCTGCCTAGCCTTCTGCCAACTATGTTGGGGTCGGCTTCCAGTCTCACCGGATGCAGCTGAATACCAGTATTTTACATGGAGCGACTGCCTATCTGAACTCCACAACCCAGTTACTGGGTAATACGATACCCCTTGGTAAGACTGGTTGTCAGCTTTTCGGGCTTCTGACGACCCGTAACGACTGTTAAAGATCCACGAATGACAGCCAGGACTAACGGCTTAACGTGCTTTTCGAGCCACGGAGGGGTCTTGGTATGTAAAAATGGTCACCCATCCACGGATCAACCGCGGCAAGCGTATCTTAACCTGATCGATCGACTCGTGCGGCTGTTATTACTTAGCCACACGCCCCTTTTAACCAATAAGTAAGTGTGTTTCTTATTTTTTCTATCTTTTTCTGTGCACGTGTTTCTGTTTGTCACGTAAACTTATTTTTTCTTTGTTTCTAATTACAATAGAAATAGATATTGTTTATGCCAACAGTTACACTCCAACAAATATCGCATGCACGCGGTAGTTTTACTAACGGCGCCGCTCTGTCGTGAAATGTGAAAAAATATGATGCTTATTTCACGTGTAATTCATAGCACATTATAATTATGATAATTAATTCACATTATATTACCTACTACTAAAATTATTCCATTCATTCTTAGCGGAAATCCATATTCAAATCATTCATGAGCTGACATGCCGCTTCTATAAATATTGTTCTTCTTCGTCGTTTTCCTCAATGCTGAGGATCGTGAGCATCAACGACGCGTCTCCAAGTTATGCGGACTTCTGCAGTGTGAACCGCTCAGTACATGCTGCCTCCAACAACCTACTTGATGGCGTCTGACCATCTTGTTGGCGCTCTGCCTTGAGCGTTTTCCTTCCACCCAGCCCAGTGTCATAAGCAGGCATATAATATTACGACGTAGACAGTCTGAGCAACATAATTTAATGGCTGGAGGGCTGGAGTTCTAAAATACAGGCGTAGGCTTAGTTTAGACTCCAGATCTCAAACAAATTACACACTTTGCCAAAATTTCTGTGTCTGACTGTACGTTGATATGTAATTTGTGGAGATAAATAAAGATTTTTTATTATTATTATTTATTTTATATTACGGATTCCCAAACAATAATCCTGCGTAGCCTTTTCCCAACTGGGTCAGCTTCTAGTCTAACCGGATGCAGCTGAATACCAGTATTTTACATAGAGCGACCGCTGTTCTGACCTCCAATATTCTACAAAAACTTCCAATGACCCCAATATTCTCGGGAACCTTACCAAATAGACTTACTATCAAAGCATATTTCCGAGACTTTATTTATAAAATCAGTCTGCACTCTACTTAATGGCAGGCGATTCCATTTAAATCCAATTTAATAGAATAGAATAGAATAATTTATTTCAGATAATTAAAATAACAACACTAGAAACCTCAACTGAATTTACACGCTTGACGAATTCTAAATTCTCCAATGCGGGCAAATATTCAGTGCCGTATTTCCTTAACAATCCAGGCCTTCCTCAAACACGGCCGCCCTAATTCTATGTAGTTGGAGTTTGTTTTGTTCTTCAAAGGCCAACTCAAAAATATAGTGAGTTCAAAGCGGAATAAAATGTTCTGGCGTAACGTAGTTAAATGGTGGCACAGATTAAATTATGTGGAACAGATACCTACTTGGGGTTAAATAGCTGTTGTGCTGAGACTTACCAGTGAATTAGAAATTTGCTTTCGGTGTTTGTATCTAGGATCCAGCTACTGGGCCCAAGTAATTTGGCAATTTATACCTATCTATACTAATAATAAAACTAAAAGTTTCCCGAGGTCCCGAATGTGTCAAAGCTGGAGTTTGTTTGTTTGTTTAAGCGCGCTAATCTCTGGAACTACCAGTCAGATTTGAAAAATTAAATGTAATAATTAACTATTAAAATACTAATAAAATTGAAGGTAGTAAACTATTTTACATCACGCTTAGGAGCCGAGCAAAAAGAAAAAAAAAAGAACGCTAAGCGAGAACTTGTAACTCGGGCGGGCGATGGGATGCGATGCGGTGGGCCGGGGGCCGAAATTTCACGCGAGCGAAGTCGCGGACACAAGCTAGTATACAATACGTACCATCGAGCGAAAGAAGAACATCCATAGGTACACACATATTAAAACAGTTTCCTTACTAGAATCGTTAACCGTCTTAGTCTACTCATACTCGTATAGGACTTTCTGTTTCACTTTTCTTTTTGTTACTTTAAAAAATATATAATTTGGTTTTTTATTTTTGACCGTGTTTAGTTTGTTTGTGATCTTCCTGTACGAGTCGCAAAAAATACTTTTTCTCATGACAGTCGTTCCGAGCAGTCGAAATCTCGAAGACCAGCTTTTAACTATCGGTAGGTATACTGTGGCGCTAAAGTGCAGTAGGTCGCATGTTAGTGGTAACACTTTTATTTCGAGCTGGCCCAGCGCAGTATGGAGTTAGAATAGAATAAGAAGCCAACTTGTACTGGTTTTGTCACCACTGCCATTTGTTCCGTTCGTACGCAAATATCAGACGTCCCGTATCATTCCTTGAAAGCACAAAGTCCCGATGGAATCCTGTGCAAACGACCGCTACGTATCTGGGTTTAGCGACAAATATGAACAGTCAAGATCTATTCATTATTTTCTGGCTTTTGAAGTTGTGTAGCCTCAAGCAAATTTAATTTTTGCAAGCCCCTTACAAGAAATGTATGTGGAGTATACACGGAAATCAAATAAGCCTCTTGTCTTGTCATACGCATGGAATATGTTTGTTTGTACAGAAAGCAACCTGCGGCGAAAAGAAATTCTATAGAGCGAAATTGTCACAAATGATGGAGCTTAAAGAAAAAAATTGCTAGAAAATAAAGACGAAGCGCGCTGAAAATTATTTTTGCATTCCTTCTTCATGTAGCTAACTTAATTAACAAAACGAGCGTTTCAACTTCTCGCCTCACGGTGTACGAGTACATTGTAGGTGACATCTGTTTAAATTCCACAGGTACGTTTTATGCTATAAGCTTAAAATTATCTCCTTTGAAACTGCCCCCAGCTAACCTCGAATTGTCTCTAACGAAATGCGAGGGTTAGCCTGAGCCTGTGTTTTCAAGAACTGCGGCGCGGGTTAGATAATAAAAAATAGTTGAAGTAATTTCTACTCAATGCTGCAAGAGCCGCCCAGCAGTACACACTTATTATATGGCACCGAAGACCAATATCTCAAAAATATCAGAAAGAAATCTGTGTCCTTTTTAATCAATTTTGCAGGAACACCAAGAACATAATTTTTAAGAAGGGGCAGGGTCGGTTGTCTCTATTCTAGTGCACACAATACATGCTTATATAGGTATGTCACCGTATGTTTTTGAACATCGTTAGTTTATAATCTATCTCGCGAGATTATAAACTATCGTAAAATTGTGAACTGCAACAAACCACTTACAATTGAATGTATTATTTCTTAGTTTATAATCTATCCATGGCAAACCGAAAAATTGTGAACTAGTATCAAACTTGCATGCGACGGAACGCACCTTGCGCTAATACTAAATACCAAGTAACTGCGACTATCATGGAATTAGCGCGGTAGTTACTGCGACCAATTCGGCTACCGCCAAGGCCGACCAGTCAGGGACGGTCCACAATTTTACGGGTGATAAAAGCGGATGGACGAACCCTGTCGGTAAGTGCGGGTTCGTTCACAACTTGACGGTTTGACATGGATAGGTTATAAAGTATCGAAAATTAATCCGTAATATTGAAAGCAGTGTGGTACAGTTCACAATTTATCGACAATCTCGTGAGATAGATTATAAACTAACAGTGTTCACAATCATACGGTGACATATACAGAACTGTTTGTCTATAGTGTCTGCTTCGTGGTCAGTAAAAATTTTAATCAAAACGGGTCCTATTATTTAAGAAACGCTAATTACTCACCCAAACTCCAACTCATCAGGCGTCAGCATAACGATATCGTCGTCAATAGTCAATTGACATTCAGTCTCAATCTCGTCGTACGGGAAGAATCTATTTGACAATTTGTTCTCTTTGGTTCGTATCACTTTCAGCGGCTTGTTTATCACTGGCCATTCGGATGCTGCAACAAAAACTTTGCTATAAATGCCCATTTTTTTCTCCGAAAATAACAGGTCTGTCTACTCCAACCTGAGGATTTCAGGCCAACCTCAGGATTACACCAAGAGGATAGACTTTTGCGTTAGCATGAGCTCGTACTAAACTAAGTCCCATCTGCCTTAAGGGACTTTTTAATTTAGCCATACACTGTATTTTGCCAAGTGCGGGGCCCACCGCCATCCTGCCCTCTGCAATGTTCTGGACCCTACCAGTGGGCTGGGAGAACCCTATGTTGACCAAATACCTGCAATAGGCTCAGTACTAACATAACTATAATTATTTGCGAAACTTTATCAATTAGCAAATGAGGAAGATATCTAACAAATAATACAAAGCGAGAAAAACGTCTTATCAGCTACACGTAGCCAAGAAATGCGTGCAGATTGCATAGTGTGGCCTCTTTGGAATGTGTACTCCTGTGCCTCTGCCGTCCATTCATTATTTTTATACGAGAGATCTATCATAGTAATACGTAATCCGGCTAGGACGTTGATTTGTCGCCGACACTGGTCATGTACAGAGGCCATAAGTCTTGTTGTTCTAGATGACAGCTACATACGAACCTTTCCAGCTCAGATATAAATCGCTAGCGATTTATTTCTTAGATTCAGCCACTTGTTCAAACGGATCGTTTTTGTGGAAAACTTATTTAAGACGCCATAAGGTAGAACGAAGTTATAAAAGAAAATGAAAAAACTGAGGTTTCTATTGGAAAGAAAACTAAAACAGCTCATATAAAGTAAGAACTTACACAAAATAAGAAACCAGAACTTCCGTATATTAAACCTTTTGAAACGTAAAAGAAAGTGAAAATAAATGTGCCATAACCGAGGAAAATCAGACCACGTTAACATACTAAGTATTGGCAGTCATACATTAAATAATACAGATCTAACTACTATCACAGTGCAAAATTAACCCTTTCCTCGTTACGATTGAGTTCATAGTCGGTTGCACATAAAATTCTAAAGATTCTCTTAGAAGAAGATCGATTAAAGTGAACTTTATTCAGTAGATTTTATGGTTGGAAATGGATTGTCTTTTCATTATTACTCTCAATGCTTTGTTTCACTGCGTGCGTTTTAATATCTGGTTTATCTACTGATTTGCACGTGTACATTTTTACGTGTACATATTCAATGAGTTTTTATTAGTGTCTGTACTGTACAACTAATTCAACAGTTGATGTGTTTCTATGAATTTAGTCTGAATATCTAGTAGGTAAAGGTGAATTCTGAAGGGAATTGTTCCTTTTATATTTCTCGCCAAGTCCCTAGAGAGGTGAATATAAAAAACTTATTAAAGGCCGAGACTTTACAAGCGTTTCGCTCCCTCTTACCCAAGAGGTTGGTGTTAAGGGATTGTCGAACTCCAAGGGCATATTTTCACGAAGAAACCGCTATCGTGAATTCACAGTTCGTGTATTATGCTATTATTTTATCGACTCCCCAAAAATCCCACGAGACTCATACTGTCTGGTAGATCGAAGCTAAGACCTCACACATTACAGCTCCTATAAGCTATAAAGATAATTAAGAAGTTCTAAGAGGCCCATTGACCGAGCTATTAGGGATTAGTACTTGGTCAATGCGGCTTTAAATGGAAAAGCCTTTCAGAAATTGAAGCATCTAAATTCTGGTAGAGTACAAAATATACACTTTCAAAAATAGGACTTATTATAATGTAGGTTCGTCCTAGATTTGCGAACAAGCAGAAATGAAAAGCTAGATTGTAGAACAATTTAATGCCAGTTAAAGTGCTGATCAATTAACGCGAAGTAAAACAATTAAGTTATTATGCTTTCTTAGTTTTTAACCGACGAAAAAAAAACGAAGCAGGATCTCAAGTCGACGCGTATTTTTTTTATTTTTTTTTTTTGTATGACCACGTATAACTTTTTACAGAGTAGTCGGATTTTGATAATTCTTTTTTTATTGGAAAAGGTATACCCCAAAGTTGGTCCCATATAAATTTCAAAAAAACATTCCAACCCTAAGGGTGGGAAAATAGGGGTGATTTATTGTTCAATCACAGATTTGAATGCTGAGTTGTGTACTCTACTCAGTGCCACATATGCCTGCCCTTTGACTAACAATTAGTAGATTATATCCACACAAAATTATAAAATAAAAACTTTTTAACAAAAAAATTAAACCGCCGAAAAACTGAAAAGCAAAAAATAATAAACCTTTTTTATTTAACCTTAATAACTACGTAAGTTCTTAAACTAATGTAAGTATACCTAAATGGTTTTGAGTCGCAACACTTCGTGTTAATATTTATATCCGGAAAAAATAATGGTCGTATACAACAATAGCGTTATAATAAATAAACCTACTTCAGGTCTAACTGGCGAAGCAGTTATAGTAATAAAAACGAATGATAAAGAAAACATTTTTATCAGGCTAGAACATGACTGAAACATTATTGGTGAAAGGCGATTTAACTCACAGATTCTGAGAACCCATCATCTGCCTAGCCTTGTCCCAACTATGTTGGGGTCAGCTTCCAGTCTAACCGGATGCAGCTAAATACGCTAAGCTTTTATAATAAAACGGGAATATCCGACCAAAGAGGTCAAGGTTTAAAAAACGGCACAGCTTATAATAAGAGCTATCTGTGAGAGAATACGTGAAAGAATTGCAACTACATAAATAAATTATTTAAAGAAAAACTTAGCTAACATCACGCCTTCAAGGCAAAGCACTGTTAGTGCACTTCCTAATGAGCGGGACAAGACAAGTTGTTATAAAAGGAAGGTAGGACTCTGACTATAATGGCGTAAAAGCAAAACTGGGTAAAAAAGACGTACTGCTACGTGTTGGGTCGTTGATAGTATCAAGTCAGGGTTTCTGGAGGCTTAAAAAGACAAGAATCAATATAACCTAAGTTACCTATAACATTTTGATAATTCAACAACATCCATTACGTCATTTATGTTGTTGAGCAGACGAATTTTTCAAATGTATGAAGCAATGCATTAGCAATAAATCTTCAAAATCCTTTAGATTATGATTGAAAGTGTTTTACGCAATTGTGATGCTGTTGTGACAAAAATATCAACAATCAATGATGTAGTTACTATATAAAATGTAATAGAAATTCAGAAACAAGGAGTAAGTCTGATTTCAGTTCACATCGCGTGAAACTAGCAAATATCATTACGAACAACAGCAATAAAACATAACATTACTTTGTTACGAATAACACCTAAAAAGTCTGAATGACACCGTAAACAACCGTCGTAAAGTTAAAACTGTGCTAAATGAAGTAAATCACGCTCCGACTGAAGGGAACAATGACAAACAAAATGTTATATCCGTCGTGACTACTTTAGTGTTCACAAATTAGGATCGTCTACGTCAAATGCTTAATCTGGGCGAAGCTCAAAATTATCACTAAAATGAACGACCAGCATTTTCAGAGTGACTTTTGGGCCAATCTTGCCATCATTGCGAATGGAGAGAGCAGAGCCTCAAATAAAAAAGATCTAATTTTTACGCTATACATTTAACAAAACATAAAAGCATGCTATTTCTAAATCTTCGAAGGAGCTCTTAAACGAAAGCGGATTATTAAAAGGGCATTTAATTTTGATGAAGAAGCTACTAAAACTTCCCCTCTAGACTTATAATATTCATAAAATCTTGACATTAAACCGCGTCGGAGTAAGCTCTCATCGACTTGGGAATTGACGAGTTGATAGCTTCCGTTCTGTCTGGTTGTTCGATACTTGTCGGTCACTGCACTAAATATTATAATGGAAGAAAGATGGACTAGTTACCAAATATATACTCACAAGGAGGCGGCGCTTTCTTCTGGTTGTTCCAAACGACTAGTATCTTGGCCAGGCTGGGCGTCCGCACCAGTTTGGTCACCAGCGCAAACAGGCTGTCGACCCGGTCGTACGTCAGTATGACCGCGGTGAAGCCGGCAGCTTTGGACGCGGTCACCGGTAAGAAGAGCGGGTTCACTGGACCGTACTGCATCAACGGAGAAAGGTATAAGTGATAAGGATCTAAAAAGTTATATTATAAGCTAGAGGTAAAGAATTCTTAACAAAGGATTTATAAACAATTCAGGAGGATCAACGAAACGGATTCACATAGAAATTACTAATACATTATATCGCTATATCGACTCCTAATTTCGCACTCGATCACCCTGTACCATCTGCTGTCCCAAAAAAGGATCGAAAAACGGACTCACTAATACAATTATTTATTTACAACAAAGAACCATTATGTACCGATCTATAGGAGGTCAAAAATAACGTACTAACATACACGTCCAATCCGTAATAAGTAGTAGGTAGAAGCTCGCTTTTGCCATTTAACTCAATTCCAAATTCAGCTTCCAAACGGGCTATTCCACTTCCGACATTCAGTGCTCACATAAAATTGGAATTTCATAGCGATTTTTAATCGCAGCGTACGTCGAAATGAATAACTGAAAGCAAGGAACTGCGTACGAAATGAGACCGGTACACGAGCCTGACTGAATAAAAACGAGGAAATTGCGCTGTCGTTCACAGCATATCATAGGGCTGGTGATGGCTAATAATGTGTGCTATTCTGTGAGGCCCCTGAGCTGAGAGT
Source organism: Apamea crenata (assembly GCA_949629185.1). Classification (NCBI taxonomy): domain Eukaryota; kingdom Metazoa; phylum Arthropoda; class Insecta; order Lepidoptera; family Noctuidae; genus Apamea; species Apamea crenata. The sequence continues at coordinate 16,527,326 of OX451365.1, read as the reverse complement.
ATACAGCTGTAGATAGATTCATATAACGTGAACGTGAGGCCGACTCAATACAGGATCGTGGAGGATAAAGGGGCTTAGTACACGACATACAAACGACAATGTCCCTGAACTAACTCGCTGGATGTCTCATGGTATCTATTGCCAATATTATAAAGAGGATTGCGAGTTTGTCTATATGATGTTTATCTAGAGGCTCTCGGGACTTAATGGCTCGGGCGAAGATCGATCGTTGTCGTAATAAAGTCTTAAACGTGTGGTATGTAGTTCTTTACACACATTATATCGCTCCGTGCCTCGTAGAGTTTCTTAATCTATCCACACCCAGATACAAATAAATATTTATAGACATGAATAGGCATAATTGTGTCAAAACAACTAGACCAATTTTAAACTGTCCTCCTGTACTTGGCTAAATTAATGATAGCTGCAGCCAAGTTTAGCTGCAGCTAAGTTTTAATGCATACGCGGTATTTTTATAACTGGTCGAAATCGTTGCAAGTCCCGCCATAGTTCTGGATATTTATATAGCTAACAATCGAGAAGACAATAGGCATCGCAACGCTTATTATATTCCTTTGCAAAATAAGCTCCGTCTCGTTAAGGATTTTTCCCTGTTCGAGTGTTAGTCATTGCGACAAAAGCCTATATCTCGGCGCCTCCACTCAGAGCTACGTTACATTATTCAGGAAGCGAGTCGCAAACTTTTTAAAACAAGCAAAAAGCTATTTGGAAAATTAAAAGCACACGGTTTTTTCCTGAAGTCTCTCTTGTAAAAAAGGTAGGCATATATTTAGGCATATCGTCGTATGTCGGCTCTTTGACTGATTTCCGATACGTGACGTAGACTCGAGGAGGACAAGAAGGGCGTCAAGGGTATGTCGTACCTTTTGACCCAATTTATTGGGGACATTTCTTATGCTAATAAAAACACAGGCCCAAAAACTTCGAAAATATGTTAGAGAAAACCGCTTTTACACAACATGTCGCCCATTCGGCCCGATGGGAATATTATGCAAAAGAAATCCTTTGATATAACATTGAATGGTGTTGAATCATAGAAAATCGTGACATCCCGCGGAAGTGGACACATCTGGCAATACTACAGGCTACAGTACAGACGTAGATAGTCCACATGTTTTAATAAAACACTGCCATATGAGCCCGAACATGAAATTACTTATTGCTCCATTTTCTGCTTGAACTTATGTTACATTTTACATTACTTTTTCATTCTTGTACGTATATGTTTGAAGGCAAATAAAGCTGCGGATCGGGAAGCTCCTTCTTATTCAGCATCAAACCCACTTGCCTTTTTCGTGGACCGCTAAGCACACACGCGACTCGAAACAAATGTCTGTTGGCCAAGCAAACATTTGGTGCGCCGTAGTTGCTCTTGTGATTTGGACCCCCTAAAATCACCGGTTCGTCGTCAAGTCGTGGTTTCTGCGTTGAAATGGGGAGATTTTGGGACAGATTTATCACCGAGAAGATTTCTATGTTCAAGAAATAACCCAGGAACAGCAATGAGAGAAGCGTTTTTACTACCAGAAGGTGGAAGGAAAACTTAAGTTAGCAACAGCGCGTGAGTCGACTTTATAGAGGTATTTAAAGTACGTTCCTAGTGACTCATCACTAATAACCGAAGTTCAATTCCACTTGTGATTCTTGCATTCCTTGTTTACGCTTTTACGAGCTGTTTCGATCGCGTAGCATTTAATTAAGTTTCATACTAGTCTGATATGAAATCTAGGTCAGAAACTGTATCTGCAGCTTGAAGTTTGAAGTGCTAGACAACTAGACATCGTTCAAATACGCCAAGTTCTAGGAAATTTCAGCTAGACTTCGAGAAGAACCACCATTTGCAAAGTCAAAAAGCTCTATAACTTTTTTCGGCCATTTAAACAGAATGGCGAAACAAAGGCAAATTTAATTCCCCTAATTGTTCGTCATTTCTTTGGCTAAAAACAAAATAAATGGAAACAGCATAATTACATTACTTCAGACATAATTGGCCTTAATTTGAAGTTTGAAAATGTTAAATAACACATTTTCCAGGGACGAATATAACATAATTAAGCTGGCAAGCTTTTGTACAATTGTTTCTACGATACGTTAATGTTAAAAGCAATTAAACAACTTTTCCCGCTAAAAGTTAACAGTCCACTAAAAATTTATTCGCAGTGTAGGGCTGGCAACACCGGCAACTCATGTCTGACTGGCTTTCGAACTTCTGACCAACGCTCGGTCTGTGATTTGGCCTTATCCGGTTTTCCAGACACTGTCACATGAAATTTCCGGCGTTGTCGTATTACATTGAATGTGTCCTTTCGAATTCTGATATAAAAATACAATGTAGGATTTTTATATTGTAGGTAATGGTTCTTTGCATCTAAACTTTCGTTAGGCTTCTGCGAAACTGCAAAAAGTCAAATAGTTCGAGAAACATGGTGGTATTACTTATTCCCTAAAAGATTGACAAAAGACGGCATGTTGTTGATTTGTAAAAGTTCATCACTAAACCCTATTCTTCAAAGATCAGATCCGAATCTGGCAACCCTAAGTCGTGTCGCATTATTAATAATTACTTACTTACAATTTTAAAACACCTAAATTACTAACTACAATAAAAAACAGGAAACACGAAGGACCAAACCGTCCGTCCTCGGGGCAGACCTCACCCAACATGCATTGACCTGTTTATTAATATTCCGAACAGTCTCATCAGGAACAGGTTTTAACGGGGCCTACAACTGATACCTGCATTTAACCTCCATAGAGATCGCGGACCAACACTAAACTGGTACAGAAGGACCAATCGATACAATACTGTTACCCAATGTTTTCCCAACTATAGCAGGCGTCTCCGAAAGTCCGAACGTTATTTCGTTAGCAGTTCTTGAAGAACAAAGTTCTGTAGCAGTGTCTTCCGGTCTATGATGAAGATCGATGGTTATGGCGCGAAACAAAAAAACATACCTACCTATCGCGAAAGCCATTAGAAATTACAGTTGCAGCTTTTCGAGACCTGGTTTCTTTAGAACGAGGACGATTCAACATCAAAGTTTGTTTCTTCCGAGTATTCATATTTATTTGTCTTGAGTCTCTGTATTTATCAGATGACGAGATTAATAAGGTCACATAAACCAGATTTTAAACACGTCTCAAAAGTTGCAATTGCAACACGGAGATGAATCTTACGAGAGAATGCATGTATTGACGATTGTGTTTTTTTTTTACTGTTTTTTTCTTTATTTATAAGGGGTCTTTATCCACACGGATACGTCAACCCCATTGTACCCTATACTTAGTTTACACACAAAATTATTTAACACAACTAAAACTATTTCTGTACTTATTTACATCACTAATCCTATGAACCAGGAAAGGGAATTATTGCCTAGACTTCTGCATTAATCCACCAATTATTCGTTTAGTCCTCTCTGATTTAGGGTATGCCAAAATATTTTGAATAAGTCCAACATCCCACATGTTTAGTTTAAACTCCCTAGCCAATGATTCCCTTTCAACTTTGTTCTTAACACATTCCATCAGCAAATGTTGCACATCTTCAATTGTATTGCATGTCTCACAATTGGGCGACGATTGACGATTGATGCAATTATTTGACGGCACGGTTGGCGCAGTGGTTAAGCGATTGACTGCTGCGCTGCGTGTCGCGGGTTCGATTCCCGCACGGAACAAATATTTGTATGACCTACATGTATTTGTTTCGAGTCTGGGTGTTTTTCTATCTATAATATGTATGTATTTACAAAAAAAAAAAATTGTATATAAGTAGTTTATCAGCCATCTTGTTACCATAACACAAGCATTAGGTTGCTTAGCTTGGGACAAATGGTGCTGTGTGAAATGTCCAGGGATATTATATTATTATTATTCATACGATGTAGTTATAAAACTATTTATAGATAAAAGCACACGTTCAATCTCTGTGCAACGACTAGAAAAGGACTCATAACGTAACAAAGAGATTCGGAATCGGAACGCCCCGTAAAGTTCCCAGAGCATCAAAGCTAAATTCCATAAACTTATAGAGGAATCGAAGAATTGAGAGCAAGATACTGACGTGTGTTCGTGCTGTTGCTAACGAGCAACCAGCCCGTAGACACGATGACAATCTACGTATGAAACGTCAATGGAACATACCAAATTGACATAAGCTTCGGAATGTGACCCATACATGTCATTCCTTTGATTTCATTGGCGTTGTTCGTCAATCGGAAACATCACTACCATACCCGTAGTTTCTTTGATCAATGCGAACTAGCAAAAGACTGGAACAACACTAAGTAGAAAGCACATTTGGCTTATTTTAATGTTTATTCAACTCTTAGAATATTGTAAAACGATAATTTATTTAGGAGTTTTGAAATATTACCGCGAGGGCTGGTATATATATACATATATGTACATATACATATATATCCGTAGTTTATTTTTCTGAACCTTTCACATCGGCTAAAGTGGTATATTTCAGACACGATTTGCTTTAATTTCGCGAAAAATTAACGGCTTTATTTCAAGCTCCGAATAAGTTGAAAGAAATTTTAATTGAAGTGAGATTAAAGCTGTCCGTAGCACACACTATGCAAATTAGTTGACGCTTGACCTTTTTCCAAGGATTTAAAAGTACGAATAAAAGGTATGCCATAAAAGCAAATATTGAATATTCATGTATTTGACTAGATTGTGCTTCGGCTTCGGCTCCGCGCCAGGATTGCCCTCTTTTATATGTGTTGCTACGTTGCTAGCTAGATAGATAACGTGAACGTTACAAAGATCTTAATTGCCATGCTAAAATTTTGAATTTTGAGCAGGTTGTTCAAAAGTTCCGGTGTTCTACCTACCGCTTCTAGTAAAACTGTACCCTAATTTCGTAACATACTATCAATCCTAATCAAATATCGCTAATCGGATATTGCTAATCCACTGCTTCATATGTTCGAAATATGTATCTGCTCAACAACGTAAATAACGCAATGAATTTTGTTAAACTGTCAAAATGAAACCCATTGCTACTGATAAGCAATTACCCTGCTGGTTGTTCAAAAAAATTTGGTATTCTACAGCTTCTTATAGAACTGGGAGGTGCATACATCGCAGCGTATAATTCATGTCAGACAAAATCTTGTAAATCCAATCAGTGCACAGACGAAGACGTCGCACTTTATGCAAGAGAAGTTGCGCTTCTTGATCGAAATTTACTTAATACGAAGATCGCGATGATTGCATTCCTCCCTTAGAGACTTGGATGCATTTGCATATGACGTCACAAGCCACGTGCAATGCATATTGTAAAGCTATTTTTACGTAACGTTGAAGTTTAAAGGCATTTCGTATACAGAGCGTTGTTTATGAAAATATTTTTAGCGAATCTCTATGAAGAAAATGTTTAATTTCAAACAACATTATGTAGAAACTATTTTAGTTCTTTATAACTCGCTTATAAATGTAAAATTAACGTCTGAAAACCGGCCCATTATATTCTAGAATTACTAAAAAACTTTATAAAGAGATGAATAGAAAACTAAATTGAATCTCGACGCTTAGTTTTGAAAATAAAAATGGAGTAATAGTATTGTAGGAATTCATCACTGAAACTTATTGAATACATTGTGCTGGCTGAGAAAGGAAACAGACTAAAATAGACCTGACTCGACGGTATGTCTTTTCAATGTGTCGATCGCTGAACGGATTGGAACGAAACTTTTTGCGCAGTCATCTCTTAGCTTAGCTCCTAGTTTTTTAACTTTCGGTAATGGCTTTTTACATTAAGTTTTTCTTTTTTATATTTGAATGTTTTCCCCGGACTATTAGTAGATGCCGCAGTATTAGTTACCACATGTTTTTGAGCGTAGTTTTCACGGTGCGATAATTTTCCGTGCCCGCATGCAAACGCGGTTGGATGATTTTATTTGAAAAGCCACAAGGCCGCAGGGTTTATGCGGTTGGTTGGGCGCCCACAAAGTTGGTGGGGGATGATAGTAACTGGTGCAGCTTGGAATAGAAAGCTACCGAGAATCCAAAGTAACTTTTGAGGTTTATTTATTTATTTAAACTTTTCGCACAAAAAGGTACAAAGGCGGACTTAATGCCTTAGGCATTCTCTTCTCTCGTTTATGCTTGCTTGCAATGCGTGAGTGTGGCGCTCAGGCTGAAATCGAAGACGCTTAACCGGTCGAATACCGTAATTACAGAAACAATTAAAAAGCCATTGTGTCTAGCGTGAATCCACGTTCCGAATACGAAGAGTTAGCAAACAGGTTAGTAGGTATATTTCATATCATATGACTTTAATTAAGCCGTATAGCTTAACTAACTGGAGTTGCAGGGCTCACAACCGCATGCGGGTGAGCGTGCGATAAAACCGCGTGGCTTCAAAAGGACCAAATTGACGATGCGTCGACAGGATGTGGTCCTTTCGCCAGTTAACCCTTAATAAACCCAAGTTAACTTCTTTTTAACTTATACAAATGAATTGACGTACTGATACAATGAATCCAAATAAATAACGCTTGGACGGCTCGCCGCAAAGGGCATTGATAATCGCTACTAAAGGTGCACACTCATTCTATGACTCATACACATAATTTACTCCCCACAACTACGATTAACATAATGAGTTCCGAATAGAGGAAGTAAAACATAATAAAAAAGGTATCCTTACCAAATGTTCAGGCATATTCCAGTCTTCATATGTCCTGGCGGCCAACGCAAACACTTTCTCATTAATTATCTCTAAAGCAGTCAAAGTTATCTTCTCTATACTAGCAAAATATCTTTCGAATGCCCATCTCAGCTGCCAGAACAACTCCCCACGCCGCTCTTTACTCACTGAATGCACTATTTTAACCAAATTCCTTATATTATCCTCTGATATGAACAGAGCTAGTTTATTCCAATCAACGTGGGAACTAAACGGCATCACTACGGAGTCCGCAATCACTATTGGTATACACTGAGAAGCTAAAATATCCATCAGGATAGCTTGCGTCAATCTTGCACTTCTTACAACTAAACAGAACATTCCGTCCTTCAGAACGTTTGGGTAATCAAACTCTCTACCCGTTGTGTATTCACATCTTTTACTGTAATCTGTTTTGTCAGTCTTACACCTGTCCAATAACAACAGATCATTGGACGAAGACGCAATATTCTGTAATTCTTCTAAATAATTGTGTGGTATATTGAGCTGCGTTGATATAATAAGGTACTTCTTTTGTTCTGGTTGTGTGCTGTCGATTTTCTCAGCAACGGGACTGTATACTGGTATTGATACGTCAAAATTGTATCTGAAAGTCCATGTGTTGAAGCCGGCTCCTGCTATAATGGCTCTGCTGGTGTTGAGGTCCACAACGGAGTTGTAGTTGGGTGCGGAGCCAGGCAGCATGTTGAATATGAGGTGGTTTTCGCCGTGGTTCCAACTGTTGAATAAAACATGTTCGTTAGTGACAATGTTTATTTCATTAGGAAATTGCAGTTTATTGTTAAAGTGATGTATGGATGGCATATGTTTTCATAAATTAGAAGTAGGTAATGTAAGTGACATTTCAAACCAGTAAAGTTTTTATGAGGATAATCTTTTTTGCTCTTTTTATTTATTTCACAGTTAGAATTATACAAACCATTAGCTATGTAAAACAATAAACCAGTTTCCACACACACACAGCAACAATTCCATTGTTACACTATTTATTTTAGGTTTAATTACAGCCTTTTATGTTTCCCTCTGGTTGGTTTAGAGACTATTACCACAACTGGGTTTAGCTCTATTTAAATGAGGACAGCAGTGTTTTACAAGTTTATAGCTGTCCTATTGAGAACAATTTCATTTTGTTCAAAATTATAGAGAAAACTTTTTAAGTTTTTGTTTAAACAGTACTTTGAAGTTATGTGCACAGTAGTGATGAATGTGCCAATAATTAATAAGATAGATACATCATAAATGTTGCCTTTTAACCTCATTCCTCATTGTCTATAAATAGAGCTAAACAAGAAGCTGTTTGTACACAAATAGACAAGCTTATCTATTGTTACTTACTATGGCAGGGACTGCAGCACTTGTGAGACATGTTTACTTGAGAAACTCTGTTGGTTCAGAGTATCTATGCTAGGCACCAACACGCAAGCCTCCTCCGGGTTAGGCGTGTAATATTTACTACGTTTTATAGTATCTAATATCATATAAAATTCTTTAGAAAATTGTGATATAGAATTCCCATTTTCAGTCTGATAGTCTTTTAATGGATATATGTATATTGTTATCTTGTTGTGTCCGCCTTTCCCGCATCTGTACACATCGACGCAGTCCCAGTAAGTGCAGTTGGACACACGAGGATGCGCCTCCAGTGCACTTCGACTCAGTTTCACCACTTCAACACTTGTCGAATCCAAATTCACAGCTTGATACACATCTATCCGCGGCGAACTACCGGAAAACGCGTTAAACACCACAGTAAACACTAAAGATACCACTATAAACAACAGTAGGCCGACGAAGAACCTATGATACAAGATTTTCCTATACGATGTATACTTCGAATGCTTGCCCGTTTTCAGAAGCGACTCCGCAGCCATTTGTAATTTCGAGGATTAAATTAATCTCCTTAATTTATGTATGGCACCCATTATTAGGTAAGATCAATTAATTCTCATTCAAAAATCCATCAAAGTATAAAACACGATAATACTGCTTGCGAAGAGAAACTGACGCAGTGAAGTGATTGACAGGCTGGCTGGTTGCTAGAGGAGTACTAGTGTTCGGAGTGGAATCGATTAGACTAATCGACTTCAAGAAAATTTTAATCAATTAAGACAATTCAGGAAATGCAATGAAAAGAATTTATTTAATATTCTTACGAATACTATTACTAAAATATAAGTTGTTAACACTATTTAAATAAAATTCATAAATTATACAATCAGTTGCCAAGTGTTGACATATTGGTGCTCGTAAGTGTACAGAGCACTTACAATACGAGCACCAATATGTCAACACTTGGCAACTTTCAATTGCGATTTTTTCATGAAATAACGAATGCAACATTGAGATACGACACATTACATAAACCTGAGGCTTCGAAAATGCTATGTTCGTAACAACATAAAATTTCATTAAAAAATAAAGGAGTAAATCGCTTTTGAATAAAGCTGAGTGTATACATACTTTTGGTCGTGACTGTACAGTCACGAGCACCAATATTACCAACACTTGGGAACTTTCAATTGTGATTTTTTCGTGAAATAACGAATGCAACGTTGAAATACGACACATTACATAAACCTATGGGTTCGATAATGCTACGTTCGTAACAACATAAAATTTCGATGTGACTCAGGCTGGCTGGACAAATCTTCAAAATAGCTCGCATCTAACTAGGTCATTATAGCACTTTATGTGACGGCTAAACACCCTTATTTCAGAATTTGTAACGCTACAGAATCTTAGATAATCGATCGAAAACGTGTCTAGCCAGCTTGAAAAACCACTTTTCGCTGGTCTCTCAATATCGGTAACAGAAGTGATTTTGACGACTTTTTGCATATCAACGGGCGTTACATAAATTTGTAACAGGCATCGAGCTAAAAATTTTGTGATACGTACAGCGGTTTAGTAGAAAAATGCAAAAATCTGTGTCCAGCCAGCTTGAATTTACGTATAAAACTTCTGGCTGGCACTTCCGAATCTCCCTAACGGGAGCGTTTTCGAATATGGTTACTCTACTAACATTTAGTACCGCAATGTGTAACGGTAATAACGTTTGGTCGTAACGGTTTACAAGAAATCAATAAAAACTTAATGTCCAGCCAGCCTGAGTTCAAGCTGGCTGGACACATGTATCTCCGCAGCCTGATGATCTACGGCTTTCGAAAGCCGTCACATAAAGTGCCCTATTGACCTTGTTAAATGCGAGCTATTTTAAAGATTTTTCCAGCCAGGCTGAGTCACATAAATTTCGTTCAAAAATAAAGGAGTCAATCGTTTTTTAATAAAGCCGAGTGTATACATACTTTTGCTCGTGACTGTACGAGTGTTTAAGAAAGTGTGTGAAAAGAGTAAGTACAGTACCGAAAACGACTTGCGGGAGGCCTTTCTCCAGCCGCCAGCGATTTATACTAGAGATAAAAAAGCATGACACGTTCTGTTTTTTCTTTTGCGAGTTTCTTAATTTTTTTTTATGATAGTTAAATCCCTCAAGTTTTTTACATACTTTTAAGATTTTAAAAGGTATCCAGATTCGGTAGTCACGATTGACGTAAGTAGGTACCCACTGAATTTTTAATTATAAAACATACTGTTTTCCAATTAACTTATGTTAAGATAAAATACTCGAGAGTGCAGTTTTAAGAGCTAACTGCACGTTTAAACAGGATGTTCAATTTACTGAAGAGTTGCACAAATAGCATGGGAATTAAGCATCTATCCAGTAAATATGACATTTAGTTAAAGGAAGAAGAATCTTGGTAAAGTATCGTTTTTGCTACTAATACGTTTGACAGTCTCTTTTATTTACGATGTGTAATAATATATGTTAAGGCTCGGAATATACATAATATACAAAACTTTGTGCATTTATGAGTGACTAGCCTACGTACGAATATACTTGACGCAAATACTATCTATTAATCGATTTGTACTTAATATTAAATCGAATCGTGATCATCACTAAATCTCTCTCTTAATTTCACCACAGATTATAAAAGGTGACATAAAGTTTTTTTGAAAAAATGTGCGTTCAAATACTTGCATGCCAAAAAATTAAAGTACACATTTTATCAATAAAACGAACATTAACAGAAAAAAATTGACATAATTATGATCACAAAAATCTGCAAAGAATAACTAATCAGTAATTTATAATTGCAAACGGATTGTTTCTGAATGTTTACTCTAACATTAATGTGAGCGTTTTACTATATCTTAGTTTCGAACGCGACCGATTGTTACGATGTGAACTTTTTTGTTTTTCTGTCAGTTTTGTGTTGTGCGTAGTTGTGGTTGAGTTTCTGATGGCTTGATTAATTTTGTTATTATTTTATTTTACCAATTCCGACAAATAATTTCGTTCCGAGCTTGACCAGAGATGGCCCTGTTACCTCCAGACCCCGTTTATACGATCAGGAATGTGGATAACGTTCCTGTTTATTCGTTGGCATTCAGCTTTTTGCCTGGTGGTCTCGAGAGGTTACTAGCCGGCTCAAAAAACGGCTATGTTTATGCATACAACCTTCAGGTAAGATCACGTATATATTCCAAACATATTATTGAGCATCACAACTGCGTAGAAGGCGTTAATGACGTGTCCTATGGCTTCCATTATGTGCGCGACATTTTTGTTTACTACCCTCGTTTCGCGACCTAGAATAGAGCGGATCGACTGCCAAATCAAAACAAATACGCATTTATGCTATTTTATTGGGTCACTGAATGTCTCTACACATGGCACTATCTACTTGTTTTTTTTTAATATTTTTATTGGCCATGTAACAAAATGCTTAGTTATTTTCCCTTGAGGGTTTTCAGAAATAATCTTATCCTGATCTTAAAATCTTAACATTATTTCCTAATTTTCTTCTACAACAACTTCCTTTCTACTTCTAATAAGATCAGCCAGGTCTATGTTCATGCAATACTACTGTTCCAATAAGATTTCATTTTATAATTCCAGACAAATCGTGTGCAACAGAAAATTCAAGTTGGTCAAGCTCCCATTCTTCACCTCATCCACACCGACAATCACCTCATCACTCAGGAGAAGGGCGGCAAGTTCAAAGTATTTGGTTTAACAAACAGCGGCTATGAGGAGGAAGCAGTCATTGACATTGATTACCCTGGTTTCTGCCGTTTTGATGCCAACACAAAACTCGAAACACTCTATGTACCTGACAAGGATTCAAAAATTCACATTTACAACTTTTCCGGAGAGAAAGTAGGATGTCTGGAGCCGGACACATCTCTGAAGCTTGGAGAGCCAATGTGCTTGAAATATGTTGAATTTCCTTGTGACCGGCCCTGCCTGCTGGCCGGCTATGAAGCAGGATGGCTCCTGCTGTGGGATCTCAACACTAGTCAATGTATCAGCAAACTGAAGACCGAGGAGTGTCCGATGTCCGTTGATTTCCACCTTGAGCAGCAAAGGGGCATGATTGGTAATGCCTCGAATGTGATACAGATCTTTAGTATAGGGAGAAAAGACTTAAGCTTGGCCCACAAGATGGATATAACAATTAAAAACCCAGGTATAAATAAAGTTCAGTCCCGGTCTGACGGCAAGGTATTTGTTTCTGGGGGTTGGGACAGCCATATCCGCATCTTTTCTTGGTACTCTCTCCGACCTCTAGTAGTGTTGACAGAGCACAAGCAAGCTATTCAAGATGTGGTTTATTCCTCTGAGAAGGTTTCTTTTTGGAAAGCAAACATAATGGCAGCCGGTGGACTTGATGGTGCTATTACACTCTGGGATTTGTATAATCACAAATAACAGTAAGGCATTTAAGTTTTTGTAGTAGATTTTAGAACATTACCAAGCTCAGATTGCGGTAAAGTCGGAAATATGTATACTTACGAAAGCATTCTAGTCAGTTAGAATGTATTGGCCAAAGTACTTTTTCGGGATGTTACTGCATCTGGCCTGTAAGTCTTGCTGGTCTCGCATGAGTACACTAATATAAATAGGCTTAAATGTAGTGAACATATACAGATTATCTCAATCTACTTTGCTTATTTAGATAAGGTCTACTCATATGTGCCCTGGATGCGGCAGGTTGGGTCGAGGGCGGCGATATAGTTTACCTGTTGACAAAATCGCTAAAGTTCCAAATATTCCATGCCCACTTCACTCAAGAAGTATCAATGAAATAATGCCAGTATTGCCTTTAATTGTTATGACGCATTTAATGTGGATCATCCGAAGATGCTTTAATTATTTGAACATATAATTTTATAGAATTCAATAATGTTAATGATGTTTAATGTAAATTATAATTGGATCTCAAAAATGTACAAACTTCTGAATGTAGAGGCCCAGTCCACCTTGTGTGGCCTAGCTGTTAGTTAGTAAGAACATGTTGTTAAAGTATAGCAATCAATATTTTCCATGATTGGTTTTTAGCGATGATTTTTAAGTCAAGACATTAAAAGCCTATGAAATTTTACGATTTCTTTTATTTCCATTGCGCCACATATTCTGGATTTCATCATGGTGATTTACACCTGAATCTACATTCATGAATGATTCACATGTTTCATTTTTTTTTGAATGAATACATTTATTAATGTTTACATCTGTTTTATATTGTCTAGAATGACGACATAATCGAAAAATACTAGGTAATGAAGGTAAGTAGGTACTGTGGAGTTTCTTACCCGTTCTTCTCCATAGGTACCTACTACGCTTTGGAATGGGCAACTAGCTTCAGCTTTCGTAATGACCGATCCCTTGAAAATTCAAAAGTGCCTGTAATTGGTTTATTTGAAGTAAATGTTTGAGTTTATCTACGAAATATTAGGCCAATAATAATGTACCTAAGTGAATTTTACATCACACTTAAAGATCCTAAGACCTCATCCGGATCCAGAGCAAATTTAGTAGCTGTGTTTTAGAGCCAATGGACTGCTGAAGTTTATAAGGTGTTGGCAGTTGACAGGCTGGATGCAGAAGGCAAAAATCCGGTTGGTATAGTATACGCTGCAAACTTTATGGCGGCTCTGAAATGCGCTTCTCGCTGCGCAGTACCCCACTCCTCACCCCCGCTGTGCAGTAACAAATTCATGTGTGTTGACACATGAATTGGTTACTGCGCAGCGACTCGCCTCATGTTCCGAGCCACCTATTTGCAGAAGTGATGCAGGTACGATAGTTGCTGAGTTAAAGATGCCACCACCAAGCACCAACTAGCTAAAAGATTAGTCGAGATCATTTGTTTATTGTCCTCATTTCCTCAAAACGTTACGATTATTTCTATTGCGTCTCACTTTGTTTTTGATGGGCATAAGTAAACAAAGCAGCAGCTTGACACAATGTCTGTTTGTTGTTATTCATCTCTATCTTAATGATGAAAGACTCGTCGATCAATTTCAAATATGTGATGCAACACAAATACGATAACACAATGTTATTGAATAATTTGACTTCAGGGATTAGGCACCCACTTATCATTTATCACAGGCAGGCTAATAAAAATATGTGCTAGAGTAGTAATATTTTTTATTTTACATACATTGAAGTAATAAGTTACTAATATCACATTTACAGTGCGCCCTAAAACCTAAGACATAAAAATTTAATAGCATCTTAACACGTTAGCTGTCCAATGTACCGAATACAGTACACGCCGCGTGGGTCCATCACGTCCGTGTACCGTAAATGGTACACTCGCCCCTTTAACTTTCTATGCGCTCTAACTTCATGGACTTGTGTGTTATGTTGCTCTATTTGTCAGGACTTGTCAACAGACAGAATATTACAAAAAATGATTTGGACATTTGGGGTTATCGAAAAATTATGTATGGGGACAGTTAACGTGTTAAAACTAAAGACTAGCAACATGAGATTATTTGGATTCTACGATTAAACTTCAACTATTTTCCTCGTCTTTGGAATGAGCGCTTCATCGTCAGTAGTTACCTCTACCAGTCTCCGCCGTTTCCTCAGTGGTCTTGTGGATTCTGATGGCTCCCTACTCTTGGTTACTATTTTTGCCATTTTATTGCCCAGTCTGGTTATCTTGAATTTGGGCAAAGTCTGCTCCGGATTTCCAGTCTCATTAATTTCTGTATCCATTTTATCATCCTCGACTCGCTCATTGTTTTGTTCACAAACTAGATTCTTATCTAAAGCAGTGTCACAACTCTGCTCGCTACTACAGCCCATAACTTCCTCGTCTCTTTTGTTTTTATCACTATTCATTGTAAAATCTAAAGGTCCTTCTACGTCTGCTGCATCGGGTTTGTTTTCAGTTTTCACTTTATTCGCACAGTGAGCCTGGACGAATGCCGAGAAAGGTATGGGAATTGGAATGGGGAGTGGTATCGGTATGATTACCGGGTAGGGGACTAATACTGTGACCGGTGGGGCCTGGCCTATAGGTGTGGGGAAGTTCAGCGGCGGCGGAAGTCCGGGGAGTCGGGGTCGCTCCATTGGGAATCCTGGTCGAGGCATAAAGTTCAGTCGTGGTGGAAACATATTATGCGGGTGCCTCAGATCATGATTATCCAAAAACATTGGTGGAGGCATACTGAACATCGGATTAGGAGGAAACGGCGGTGGCGGTGGGTGGGTGTTTATTGGATGAGGCGGCGAGTGAAGAGTATTCCCAACAGTCGACGCTGGCGACGATCCATCAGACGGACTGCACATCCGAAGATCCTGCGCTTTCGGGGTCGAAGTCCGCTGTCGTACAGTTTGCGACGTGACCGTGGCCGAACACTTCGACGTTCTTCGTTTCCGTAGATTCATTTTAGTGTTCCTAATATCTTTTTTTGTCTCGGGAGACTTCTGTATTGGTATTGATTCATCTGAAGGTCGTTTTTGCTTCATCAGCTTTGCTGTTGGAGCGATCGTTATCAAGGGAAGCGGAGATCTGTTTTGGGTCTTTTGAGCGTCTGTCTTTTCCGTGTTTGCTGGTTTATTGGGCATGTTTTCTGGGTTAGGTGAACCTGATCGTTCGGAATTTGGTGATGCAGATCTGCTTTTGCAGTTTTTGAGCCAGAGGTCCGGAGTGATAAGGTTCGACGATGATGACGCATTGACTAAATGCGGGTTGAGATCGAGGTGCGCTTGCGTCTCTCGGCAGAAGATGTGCATCTTGTATTGGTTGAGACATTTGTCTGAGCAGAACTGTAGCTGTGTGGCACCGTCCTGGAATTTGAGAGGTTCATTTATTAGATTTTGTATGATTTATTGGAAGTTTGACTAACGAATACCAGTGCAATTAAATATGAATACCTAAGTGCTCATTTTAGAAGAATAGGTGGTGATTGCAAGTAGGAAGTATAATTCAATTGATATAATCAGATAATCGTTGAAAGCAACCACACTAAACACAAACTAAAATAGTTTCAACTTTCTGACTAACTGACTGACAATTTAATTAAGACAATTCAAAAGTGCCTGTGAATGGTATAATTGAAATAAATGCTTTGAGTTTGAGTTATGAATTTTCTTTTTTTTGATCCTCACCTGAAAGTCCACGTAAGCGACGGTATGCCTGACGTGCCGGCACCAGTCGCAAGTCTTGGCTCGTTTGAAGTTAGCCCGCCGAGACTGACTGAAGCAGAGCTCTGAGCAGAATGTGGCTCCTGCATGCTGGAGTGCTGAACCCTCGCTTGGGAGGTTCTTGTTGCACCACGAACATTCATCGGCTGAAATAGAGGAAAGGGTTTATTAGAACAATTATTTACGATACGGGTGGCATAGCATAATCAGCTTATAACGTACTGCTGGGACACAAGCCTCGCCTCTGTGAGAAGGAGTAGGCTGTAATCCACCACAAGGGCCCAGTGCGGGTTGGTGGGTGTCACTAGGGAATGCAACCCGGAGTACCCATCCCTAATCCGAAAAATCCGGATATCCGCACATTTTTATTAGACTTCCAAATCCGGATTTGAAAACCGAATACGAATTTTTGAATAATAAGAAATTGTAATTTGTCGAGCGAGTTCGCTGTACGGGCGTCGCGTCTTGCGAGTGTCGCGAGTGTGTTTTATTTAGCGCGCGAGTCACAGGACTGATAATTTTAATGAGAATACGTACATATTATAGCAATAACACCATATAATTACGGTTTTTAATGATGATAGTTTGAATAATTCCCTAAAACAAATAAATTCCGCTTTTATTTTAGTCCATTCACACAAATATAAGAAACATTATATTAGCAAACTAATATGGGTAGATTTGTTTATTTTCATGAAAAATCCGTAAAATCCGGATTGGACTAAAAATCCGTACCTACTTAAAAATCCGGATTTTAAAACAAAACGGATTTACATTCCCTATGTTTCACATGTCATACACTGCTGTGAGTATAGGTAACGTAGGGTTGATACCAAAAACAACAAACCGTACAAATCCGGACGGATGTCTCGACCTTTCTTTATCTATGGTCTAGACTTTTCAAAATATAAATATATGTCAATCGTATCTTTGTTTTTCGACGTTGTTCTAAATAACACGGCATTCGTTTTATATGTACTTAAGTTGTGATTGTTGATGCTAAACCAAGAATTTAACAGAGCCAGAGCCTTATTTACCTTACTTCTTAGAGTTTCTATATAGCGGCTATAATAGCATTCGTACCATCAGCAAAAATAACAAGTTCAGTATCAGTATGTTTTAGCATATATTTAACTAGCTTTTGCCCGCGGCTTCAATCGCGTTAAGAAGTATAGTTTGACAAAGTTTCATACAAACTTTCATCCCCTATTTTATCCCCTTGGGGGTAGAATTGATCAAAATCCTTTCCTAGCGGATGCCTACGTCATAACATCTACCTGCATGCCAAATTTCAGCCTGATCCGTCCAGTGGTTTGGGCTGTGCGTTGATAGATCACTATGTCAGTCAGTCAGTCACCTTTGAGTTATATATATTAAAATTTAGATTACATCACTGATAAACAAGATGAAGAAAATTGGCCATAACATTGAACCTTGTGGTACTCCTTGCCTTAATAATTTTAGTCCCGATTTACGATTTTTCACATTTTTATCATTCCACTTTAAGTTGAATAGACTAGTTAAAACCGGTGGTGTGGTTACTCTCACTACACAATGATCCATTTTTGCTAATAATAGCTTGACGTGATTAACTGTGTCATAAAGGGTCGTGCTTGACAGACAGACAGATGGACAACGAATACATCATATGAGGGTTCCATTTTTTCCATTTGGGATACGAAACCCTAAAAATGAACAAAGGAACTAAAAAAGTCATAATCTCCATCCATTTCCCAGCTATTTTGGGGTCGGCTTCCAGTCTAACCGGATGCAGCTGAATACCAGTATTTTACATAGAGCGACTGCCTATCTGACCTCCACAACCCAGTTACTGGGTACCCCTTGGTAAGACTGGTCCAGACTTTCGGGCTTCCGACAACCCGTAACGACTGTCAAAGATCCACGAATGACAGCCGGGACCAACAGCTTTGTGAGGCACAGAGGGGTCTTAGTATGTAAAGATGGTCACCCATCCACGGACCAATCGCGGCAAGCGTAGCTTAACCTGATCGATCGACCCGTGCGGCTGTTATTACTTAGCCACGAGGTGTGAAAAAGAAAACATCCCTAATATGCAAATTCTACAGTGTTAATAAATAAACAGTGTTGTTTGGTGCTAGTAAAGTGTTGTTATCGTTATAAATATCTACCTATCAACAGGTCAATGACATTGTTTTCCGTTGAGTCTAATATGTACCATAAATCATACATATTGTAAAAAAGCGAAATGTTGCGGAATTAATCTAACAGGCGCTGAACGCAAAAATGTATCGGAAAATAAATTCAACATTTTCATTCAAAACAACCATTCTTTCAAAATAATATTAAAGTTAAATTGTAGTAAAATATGCATGTACTCACACAATGAACTACCCGAAAATGAAAATACACATTCGTCGACAAAAAAGAAAACTGCTTTCAGGCATCCATTTTATCCGATAAAAAAATGGGCTAATTAAAATAAAAGTTGCAACAGTGAATATCATGTTGTTTGAATAATAAAAAATGCTTTTCTGGAAACAGTAAGCGCGGCTCGGATATCCATCTCCAATTAATTTGCGAATGATATTGAATAGAGAAAAAACGCGCGAAACTGTACACTGGCTTTCTCATTACTGCGATTCGTTTATAACCTTATACAGGACGAGTAAATGATAGCTCGTTATACTTTAGAGGCCTTATTAATTTCCGTTTTTTCAAACCTTAGAATTATGAAACGGAAAACTAATGGTTTTACTTTGATTTCTGTGAACTTGAGAGAGACTTATTATAGCCAGGTCAGTCAGATTCTTTGTAGTAGTTATTTTTTGTAAATAATCCCATCACCACTGCTCTCAAAACGGTGAAGCGAAACATCGTGAGGAAACCGGCAAAATCAAAATCAATCAAAATTAAAAGTCATTTATTCAAATTAGGCTGAGAATCAGCACTTTTTGAACATCAAAATTACAAAAGACAGTCCTCCAAAAAAAATGCATGGCAGGCATGTCTCAGAACAAAAAATTCGAAGATATGTGACATCTACCAATCCGCACTGGGCCCGCGTGGTGGATTACATTCCACTCCTTCTCTAAGAGAGGAGGCCTGTGTCCCAGCAGTGGGAACATTAGAGGCAGATTATGCATCAGGCAGTTGGTACCAACCTACAAAATTGGTAATATCTACAACCTAGATTTTAATAAAATGATTAATAGGTACCTAGGCACTGATCTGTCTTTAATTAAATATCTAAGATGGTAATTTCTCAGAACAGTTAGAACTTACTAATTAAACTACTCATGAATAAAGACTAAATTCTCTGAAATATCTCAGCGGGAGAACTATTTCGTTCTAAATTGCCGCGTGTGTTTAGCAGTCTATGAAACATTATATCGTAACGTTATACATTCTTAATCATCACAATTTAACCACAAAGTTCTACATTTTCACTTGCGGCACACCTACATAGGTACCTGTTTATACTACGTATTCGCGGGCGTTCATTAGGAATAGTAAACCGGCTTTGCGGTATCAAATTTGTAAATAATGTTCGTTTGCTAACATCGATGTACCTATGTACCTATGTGCCTGGCTATAATACGTACAAAGCTTTCAGTATTCCGTCTAATTCTTGCTCAGCGATCTTTATCGTATTTCGTGGTAGCGTAACTGTTAAAATTTATCGATATAATAATATTCATATCACACCTCATAAAAAGGAGTTCCGAGAAAATGAGTTTATTAAACCTCAAATAATGTAGGAATTAGATTACTATCTGTGGCATCACGCAGAGTTTCGTTTTGCCGCGTATTTTGACCGCCATTTTTATCGTGAAAGCGCGCGAGGGTTGCGTTCGGAAACACATCTATTCGTAGAACTACAGCTGCTACGGGAAGAGGGTTCCCGTTCTAAGAAATGTAATATGATGTTATTGGATGATATTAAAACGTAATAGAAACGGGGGGAACTGAATAGTCTGTTGTAGCTCAGTCTATTACTCTGATTTCAGGGAGGAATTAAGCACCCTTGTCGTTTAAGCACCTAGTAAAAGTTTTGTTACGATCCATCGTGCACAAGTTCCCTATACATTTATCAAAAAGATTGGCATCAAGGCAGGCCTGAGGATACTGATCTACTAGGTATAAAAAGTTAGTATAAAAAAACGATACTAGTCAGTTCATATCCTGGGCTTAAGCCCGTTTAGGCAGACGACAAACTCATAGGTTGAACTGCTAGATGCCACACACAAAAAGTTCATATCCTGACTGAGGTTCGACAGGGCCTTCCTGTCTTTTAATACCCAACAATAAACTGCAATCATCAATCCGTTGACAAAAGTGATGATGTCATCAGTGAATTTCATAATTAAGCATAGGTACTTAACGCATGGTATCACCTAAGTGGTATATAATACCCACACATACCCAAATTTTGCCAGTTAAGTCTAAGTCCCGTCATCTAATGTAAGAGAGAACTTCACTATGTTTAGCAGTGGATGTTCAATTTCTGAATGTGTTGTGTACCGAGTTACCTACATACCTTTATTTTTCTGTTCGCTGGTCTGCTCTGGACTGGAAGCGTCACGAGCTCGTGATGCCGCCCACCTCCTTAGCTCCAGCCTTTCGTACCCGTACCAGCCTAGCAGCTCATTCATAGCTGTCTCTGCGAATTCCTGGAAAAATAATATCATGAATTGAGACAGAGTTTTAGTTACCCAACCGTGATTTGTGAGAAAATTACTCACAAATGATGAGGTTTGAATCGATTTAACTGTCTAATAAAGAGGTAAGATTAAAGATGCCGCCGACTACTGTCAACGAATAAATCGCTACATTTAATCGTCTGAATCGGGAGCAAAATGTTTAATTGTATACCAACATCTGATGTAATTTTTGGAGCATAATGATAGCCCACGTATCGTCCACAAATACGACGGCTATTTTTAATATCAATGTATAAAAATCCACGATTTATATAAAATAAATGGTGTCGTTGATGACCTCCTTACAGTCAACATTACTGCCAGCTATCGCGTTAATAAATTCTTAACGGATATACAAAACGTCCACTTTTAACAACAACACGTAATTAAAGAGGTATCTGTGTCACAAAAAAAAAAAAATATTAAAAAATAACAACGTGGTTTCATATTGTTTTATGCCAGCATTGCTCATTTAGGTTGTGCGCAGACTGAGTCAAGACTGTCTTTAGACCTAAGCTTTACAGACTATCGCTCTGAAGACAGAAGGTAGTGATGGCCCGCACATTTGCAAGAAGACAGTCAATTACATAGTCGGTAGGTACAATCAAAATCAAAAGTCATTTATTCAAATTAGGCTGAGAATCAGCACTTTTTGAACGTCAAAATTACAAAAGACAGTCCTCCAAAAACGCCCGCCCGTCACCACTTCCTAGTGCTATCGCTGGGAAGAAGAAGTGGCGCAACAAACTCCCCAGCAGCACAGCTGAACATAAAATTTAATTATTTGCCATAATATGTCAGCTAGCCACGCCAATATACCAACAAATATAATAAAAACTATAATCACCTATATACCAAAATTGTTTGACAAAATATGTTGTTAATTGGACAGACACGACCGTTTCACCTCTGTGTGCGCAACTGCGCATTCATTGGCTTAGTTTAGTTTGCATGATTCGCTAATACCTAATGGTGTCATAAAAGTTAAGAAACAGTTTAGTTAATAAAAGATGTTCGCCATTCATCAAATAATTTGGCAACGATAGCTGAGTTGTAACTGCGTTTTTATTAGGAACGGACGTTGAAGGAATGTTAAGGGCTTGGGACCGATTTACAAAAGGAACATGATTTAGATTCGTATTTTTACTTGTGGAACATAATATTATGATCACCGCAATTACGAAATAGGTACTTACATGTCGCTAAATTAACTGTTAATTTGCTATTTAAAAACCTATAGCAATAATATGATCACCGCAATTTTTAATTATCTACCTACATGTCACCAAATAAGAAAAATCTGATACAAGATGCACACGAACCGAACTCGTTTCATGAATTTGTAGCGGTTCGTTGTAGGTAAATTCGTAGAGTTTTTAGCTACGAAATTAGGTACCTACGGGCTACAACGAGGTCTTATATTTTAGTTTATTAGATTTGAAGTATTCGTAGGTAAATAACACCTCTTTATCTAGTCATAAAAGTATTTACAATAACTTCTATTTAGATCGCTAGTTTCATTGTTGGAGAACCCAATCCCAATTAAATTGCAGCCGCACCATTATACTCAACATCTACACCGTAAAATATATCGATGCAACAACGTCCCTCTCCCAACGTCAAAGCGCCACTAAGTAGCTGCTATCCACAGAGGCACAGACCCTGCAAATAATATCCTACTAAACCTCGTTAGCCACAACGTATCGGCAACATTCAAAGCTCTTACGAAGATGCCTTCATTACGCTGAAACCATATCCCTTTGACACACGAGTATCAAAATAACCTGGTTTTAATTAATCTGAGCGCAAACCATAGTGACAGAATCCCGCGTCCTGCGCAGACGGCTAATATTTCAGAGGAGAAGATGACCAGTCGCCGCGCCGGCCAAGATAATTGGGCTCTAGTTACAGAAAGAAATCTAGGATTGATGATGGAAATGTTTGTTGGTCTTGCCAGTATTTACACTCTCACTAGTTAAGTTAACAATTATATACGCAGAATGATAACATGCGCCACTTTTTGTTAATTTTCGTCTTTCATTCGGTATCCTTCACTCGAAGTAAAAGGTTTTAATACAAAATTAAACAAAAATGAAAAATGAATTAATTAGTGAACCGCGGGGTTATTGCGTAATACTGGCTAGCAATAGCTTCGATTTTGACAGTTCAACAACATTCATTGCATTTTTTACGCTGTTGAGAAGACAAATTTTTCGAATATATGAAGCAATGGATTAGCAATTTCCTTCAATCAGAATTAAATACAACTTGAATCTCAATAGAAGCCCACGTTTTATTCACTACCCAACCATTAAAGCTTGATTGTGTAACTCCAGCAGTCGACGCGTAATGAAACTATTTAACTGATTCCCATGGGGTTCCGATTACATCTGATCTTACAAGATAGCCGCGCTTTACCTAATCGTTGGCGAGTTATGACCCCAAGTAATTGCTGGGATGCTTTCTGTTGCTATGGTAGGTAGTCCGTATGATAGGCTCGGTAAGACTGATTGAAAAATATAGGGGTAAATGTATCTAAGGCGCCAACTCCAGGAGCGAGAAAATCGCGGCGATAGTCATGCGTGCCATCAAATCGTCGCGATGACGATGACGTCGCCGTGTCGAGATTGATTCATAGTTTCTATTGACTTTTATGGCACGGCGAGACTACCGCTGCGATTCTCTTGCTCGTGGAGATGGCTCCTTAGTGTAGATTTTGCACTTTGATCAATGGGTCGGACGATCCTATGGGATAATTTCCGATGCAAGTGCGGACGAAGCCGCGGGTAAAAGCTAGTAGATAAAGCTCAGTGATTAAAAACATCCTGTTTTTTTTAAATTAATCGGTAATTGATCTTCGACTTAGTCACCTTCAGTCCAACCTCAAGGCTTGCATTGCTAAGTTCTTGGAGCATCCGTTCAAGTTCAGTAGCTGAGGATGAAGAGCTACTGATGCTTGAAGGATCTATTTAAGGGTGAGTTGCCTATGGCACTGAAACGCAGGCTCATGGACATGTGTATTCTTCCCGTCTTAACCTATGGTGCACAAACTTGGTCTTTGACTAACATCCAGAAGTCATACTGCGCTCCAAAACAAAGATAGCTGACGTGGCTCAAAAAGTCGCCCAAATTAAATGGGACTGGGCAGGACATGTCTGCCGCATGCCGGACAAACTGTGGGCCCAAATAGCACAGAATTGGTGCCCTGAGACAGCTAGGCGGGGTCGCGGCAGACCACGTAGATGGCGGGACGAGCTGGATAGGTTCCGACAAAACTGGAAGGAGGACGCGCGGGCTCGCGGAAGATGGAAGCAGTGGAGGGAGGTCTTTGTCCAGAAGTGGGACAGCGTAGGATAGTAAAAAATAAATAAGTCGTAAATTCATTGTCTTTCAAAGAAGCGTATGCGTGGATATAAGTTTCATGAGAGCTTTCAATAAGATTCCCATTTTACATTATTTTGAGTTTGTTTCGTTCATTTTCTGTGTCGGTACAATACCCTGGAGTCATTATCATTACCATTCTCCTGCCCTTATACCAATTTATTTACGGTCGGTGCAACATGTCTTTTTCTTCCATGCTTCTCTATTAGTCGCCATCTCGGCAGTCTTATACATATCATCTTTTAATAATTCTATACCTAGAGTACCTATTTATTGCATTATATTGTTTTCCAATTAAGGTATGACAAAGGCCTATTAGATCTAAAACCAAAAATCCTTTGTTATTAATATAAACATCAAACAAAATGAAACAGAATCAAATTCGTAATTAAATCAATAACTCCTGTTTCTAATAATGATCAAACCACACTCCCCCGTACGTGAGCTTTCGCGTTTCAATTTACGGCCGACGTCAGTGTTCCCAGTGTTGCGTTGCGTTATAATTATCACCGGTGCAAATATCGGATTTTCACCGGTGATAATCCTACTGTAAAACTTTGAACGCACCCAACATGCACAAGGAACGAGTAAAACTGGTCAGCCATTATTCAATATTTCGTTACCGAAACTACGAATATATCGTGTCTTGCTGCGAAATATTAATTAGGCGCGGAACTTTGGCAGCTCGATTAATTAATATAGGGAATTTAAATGCAACTGCTAACGAGTTTTCGGGTAAAATGTTGAGTTAAAATTATTAATTTAATGTTTCGATGTTGTTTTCTTTGCTTGTAATTATTATAGGTAGAATTTTATTGTGTAAGAAGGTGAGCAACTGTAATTAGGTAGGCACGTATTTGTCTTGCTATGTAACTTTGTGACACGTTTCCTCGGATAGGTATTTAATAAGTACCTAATACTTATCTTTGGAGGATTTTTTCTCTACCTTTTGATCTCGGCTACAAATCAAAATTATAGAGGCTTGTTTTACAGGTAAAAGGTACCGCTATGAACCCCATACTTGGTCAACAGACCAGTGGTCGCGGTTATTGGAAAAAAATAGGTTGCTGCAGTTTAGCCTGAATCTTTTAGTAGTCACAAACCGTCTTATTACAAAACGAAACCTAACTTTAGTTCTAGCCTGAAGTACTGAGCCAGTATTTGTATTTCGAACTTTATTTCGATTTAGGCAAAGTTCTTAATACTAAAATGACAACTTAGCACCGAACTAAGCTGTCAGTTTTGTATAAAGAACTGAATTTCTATAACAGTTGGGTTCTTAATTCAATAACTGGGTTACTGGTTTAAACCTGGTCGAAAGAAAAACCTTGTTTTGTAATAAGGGGGAAAGGGTTAAACTGAAAAGGTGCTGAGATCTTTACTGGCCGGGATCTGCGAGTACAAGTTTCCCTTGTAATATCGACATAAAATACATTCAGCCGCACGTCCATGGTAACAATTTGACTGTGAGCGCCTTTTTTTCATAGTTCATTGTGCAATGCTGTGCAGTTGACCGTACAAATCATTTCAATTATATTTAAATGTTTATTCAGGTCATTGAATCTTAATCTTTTTCATCGTTGATCTATGTAGATTGATTGATTTTGATTAATCGTTGAAGTGGACTGATCGGTGCCAGCCTTGTAGTTACGGTTGGCAAATCTATTAAATAGCTGCATGGCCATATGTGGCGCGAGACAAAATACAATGGATTTTTTTTCAGAATTACATTCTTCTTACAAATTGCGACAGAAAACTACTAGAAAAACATGAAAAGTGAAGGAGTAAAGGTCTTAAAACTTAAGTTAGTTTTGGTCGCAATTCGCATGTTTTTCCGGGGTTTGCTTAGTCGATTCGCACGAATTTACCCGTCCGAAACGAGCTAATCGTCACTTTTAAATAATATAATTTTTCTATAGGCGATTCGCACGAAGTTTTTATGTGGGCTCCAGAAATTTTATTGCATTATATTGAATGTTATGCAATTAAGTTAACGAGTTGTCGACTCGCCCACAAATAAATAAACTTCGTTTGATTCGCCTTTAGAAAAAATTATATAATTTAAAAGTGACGATTCGCCCGTTTCGGGCGAGCCAATTCGTGTGAATCGACTAATAATATTTATCCGGCATTGATTCACCTCCCACTTCAAAGTAAAATAAATCAAGTAGGTACCTTCTTAGATACAATAATACGAACAGCCTCTATAAAATAACAAACTTCTAAGAATCTCTTCGTCTAGAAACACAAAACCTTACAAGCAGCAACAACCTAGATTTCCGACCTTGTCTGTCACAACACAGGTTTACCCAGACAACTCACAAAAGGCGAGTAACAAAGCCATGCACGGTCAAAGCGCGGTGGTAACTCAACTCCCGATAATATTGTGATATCCAATATAACATAAATGCTTTTAATGGCAGTAGCTTGGCGAAGGTAAATTTAGGAGCGTTCGTAATCGGACACCGGGCGACCTACGCACGGTGTTGCCAGAGCAGAAAACTTGACGCCGCCGTTTAAACTGTTGCAGTCTTTGAGCGTAGTATATTGCGATTGAAACTCAAACTTGTGCACGTAGATTGCTTTTGAAGAGTATTATGGAAAGTAGAGCATGTTTTCCTAGTAATATCGAAGGTTCTTATGTGGGAGTCGGTAGAACTTTATGAGTATCTTGTTTCTTAATTATGTCAGGCAGTTTCGCAGTTCATGTGAACGAAACCCTGTATTTATGCAACTTTTCAAAGATGTAGGGTTTCATCTATTCCTAGCTGACTTCTTCTTCATCTTAGCGTGTTGATAACCATCTACAAGGACTTGGCCCAGAATTCGGCCACTTGTTTGGCGCCATCACCAGCGTCCATCAGTTCCTGTAACGTGCAGCTGACAGGACACGCAGGACACGATATTAAGTGTCCCATCGTTTGTGGAACAGCACCACATTTACACTCCTAGGCGGAGTCGTCTATGAATATTGAATATCCACTGAGCTGACTTCTATTGATGGATACTTTCTTTATAAAAGTTTTCTTTCTGTAGACATTTTAATATTATGTAAAGTCACGAAAATTAATTGGTAAGCAAACTGACTAGGTACCAATTTAATTTGACCGCATATTCAAATCACTATTCTTCTTTGATAGTTGTATGAAATGCTGCTGGGACACCGGCCTCCTTTCTGTGAGGCAGAATGGGCCTTAATCTACCACGTGAGCCCAGTGCGGGTTGGTGTACCTATGTCAATATAAATATATTCAATGTAAATATCCGCGAATTTTCTAAGACATGCCGGTTTCCTCACGATGTTTTCCTTCACCGTTTTTAGAGCAGTGGTGATGAAATAAAATAAATTACACAAAATGAAGTGCCTGCTTGGTTCGAATCCATAACCTACATATAACTCGTAAGTCGGGGCCATAGAAATCTAAATATCTATGGTCGGGGATCACTGGAGCACCACTGCTGTCCTGATAATAAAATAAATAAATAAAATAATATAATAATTTTCGCAATCTTTTTATTTCGCGTATGCGAAAAATCAATAATGAGGATTTAACAATAGTACCAACTATCAATAAATTGTTTGAAGTAAGTAAGTTGGTTCAATTTGGTAACTTGAGTGTTGCGAGAAAAAGAACGTCTTTGTTTAGAAACTTCCATTTACGACCTTACGATTGACGACCTTTGAAGTAAATGCATAATTTCTGATGTTTATTTATAGTATAAAGTATTTAAAGTCTGTTAAAAATTATATTTTCTGTACTATCTACTTAGTGGATTTTATTTGCAAAATATCCAAAATGGTGGGCCTAAACTGTCAAGTGCCTAGGGGCCCTAGGTCCCTAAGTCGAGGCCTGTCTGCAACCCACCTTTAGTAAATGGAAACAGAAAATAATGCACTACATAAATTCACGAAGGTCGTTTTACCCGTTAAAATGCCACATGACATGTCAACAAAGGTATATATCTTCATCGAAAGAAAGGAACACCAGCTCACTTCATAGGTACTTAGCTACCTACGTCAGTACGCAATACGTTCATTCGATCAAAGTTCTGGGAAGGTAAGGAAACCCAGTGTTGAGTACCCATACACTCACGTTCTCTCCAGTTATTCTCATTTAATACCTAGAGTTCGTTTAGTTGCATGAAAGTTTACTCGAACGAAGTATCTCCCAGTAATAATTAGGTCCCTTTGTGTTGAATACCTATAGAATCCTAATAATATTATAAACATGAAAGTTTGTATGAATGGATGGTTGAAGGTCATTTACTCTTTCACGCAAAAACTACTGAACGGATTTGGAGGAAATTGGGCACACAGATGGTTTATAACCAGGATTAACATATAGGATACTTTTTATCTCGATATTCCCACGGGATCTAAACTTATGCGGGTGAAACCGCGGGGGCAGCTAGTATTATTATAAACACTGACTTCTTTATAGCCACATTTCGTCTAGCAAAGCTTAGAATGCAAACGACGCCTACTACTTGAACGACAAAGATTATGTGTGGCATTAGGTACAGTCACGAGCACCAATATGTCAACACTTGGCAACTTTCGAATGCGATTTTTTCGTGAAATAACGAATGCAACGTTGAAATACGACACATTACACAAACCTATGGGTTCGAAAATGCTATGTTCGTAACAGCATAATATTTCATTCAAAAACAAAAGAGTAAATCGCTTTTGAATAAAGGCGAGCGTATACATACTTTTGCTCGTGACTGTACTCGAATGGCACTAGGCGGCAGCTTCGGAGCTTCTACGCGGGCGAACACGCGATTTTTTCGCTACGAAAGCGTCTACGCGGTTTCCACGCTACGCGGGCGCTAACACTGTTTCTACGCTACGCGCTCTCTACGATGTTTCTATGGTGCGCAGAGTCTACGCGGGCACCTACGCGGCTTCTACGCTACGCGGCCTCTACCTCTACGCGCCCTTTACGTGACCTCTTACTTCTCTGTGCATATTATGTCCACCTTCGCCTTCTCTGGACAAGTGCCCAGTGTAAAGACACTGCCGCAAAGTACCAGCTCTTGCAAAATATTGTTTTCTAAATTGGTACATAGTAGTTGACATTGTAACAATTAATAAAGCTTTCTAGCCTTCTTGTATAGATGCATAATCAGCCTATAATGTTCCCACTGCTGGGACACAGGGCTTCTCTCTTTGAGAGGCTGTAATCCACCACGCGGGTCCAGTGCGGGTTGGTGGATGTCACATGTCTTCGAATTTTTGGTTGTAAGGCATGCCGGTTTCCTCACGATGTTTTCCTTCACCGTTTTCTTCTCTTCACCACTGCTCTGTGGTGATAAAATTATTTACACAATGTAAAGAGCCTGTTTGGGTTCGAAGACACGACCTACCACTCATAGCCAGGGCCGTTACCAGTGGGCCACCATTGCTGCCGTCTTGTATACACAATCATACTAAGTAGTCATAATAATAATCATTTATTCATTTGCAAATATGGGTACATAAGAAAAGGTCTCATAAAACTACGAAGAGTCTACGAAGCTAGAATTTAACAATAAAATACATTATTTAAAATTACATACACAATTTAAAAAAACATTATCCTACTAATATTATAAATGCGAAAGTTTGTATGGATGTATGGATGTTTGTTACTCTTTCACGCAAAAACTACTGAACAGATTTTGACGAAATTTAGCGCACAGATAGTTTATAACCAGGATTAACATATAGGATACTTTTTATCCCGACATTCCCACGGGATCGAAACTTATGCGGGTGAAACCGCGGGGCGCAGCTAGTAATATATAAGTTTATCCTATAAATATTCAGTGACAGAGTAATATTATGCTTTTTTTAGTAACAGGTTTTTATAGTGTACTACGTGACCTCGACAAATGGATGTGCGAATAACACTTGTGCGACAAAACTGTACTGCGACTCACCTTAGTTCGAAAGCACGGTTGTGCGACAAGCAAGTCGACGACGGAGACCCGCTTCGCGCGGCCCCTATTTCTGTCTGCAGGGTTTAAAGGAACCTAACCAAACCGAACCTCGGCGTGCCTCTGACGTCGAAGACTTAATATTATTGCTTGTCGCACAAGCGTGCATTCGAACTGTGGTGAGTCGCAGTACAGTTGTCGCACAAGTCTCATTCGCACATCCATTTGTCGAGCTCACGTAGTACACTTGTGTTTTTATACTGTTTTTAAATATATTTTAGTCTAAAGAGACGCCTGTACTACTCTGTATAGATAAGCCTAAAGCAATTATGCCAATGTAATACAAGCGCGGCCGTCAGTCATCGCCTCTGTTGCGAATCACATTCGAAACTCGACACCTCTTCTATTTTCCCCACACATCGATCACGTTCAACCCTAAATGTAGAACAATACATCGAAGTTATTTTCGTAATAAGCCATTAATTCCTTGACCTAGTGACCGGGGTGACAAAAGAACTAATCAAACCTACGCAATCACTATCATGGTAGACTTGGTAGAGGCATCCTCTGTACGTCATTCATTAGGGCGGAGCGTGCTGGCGTCACAGAGTAACATGATACAGTACTCAAATGTCAAACTTTTTTTTTTGCAGAATTTTCTCACTTGTGTGTGTTGCTTGCTAGTGTGATTTAATGTGATGTTCTTTAAAAGACATTAACATGACATTACATACATTACTGCTGTATTTCCCGAAGGGATTAGACAGAGGCAGATTTGTATGGTACACTTATTACGCTGGTTATGCTTAGGTAGCCTCATGTAGCAAGGATCATGCCTTGCCAGATAAAAGTTGTAAATTCGTTTTACACATTTTTTATTCTTATGCTTATTTCAATAATATTTTGACGAGTTTTATTAATGTTATGGTCCAGTTTGCTATCTAAAAGAAGGTATTTTACACATATTATTATCTTTAAAAACTAAATCTCGCTTAATCCGACACAAATCGCAATGATATCGGATATTACATCTCTTTATATTCAAATTGCATTTATTTATTTATTCATTTACATACAAAACAAATAAACTAAAAATTACCTTTATAGGTATGCTAAGAAATCCGATATTTATGATCAAAATGAAAGCGCCGTTTTTAATAATGGTATAAAGTTTCGATGCATATCTTATAAAATCACACAGGAACAGTTATAAATACCTATTTGATGAAATAAAAAACCAGTCAAGTGCGTGTCGGGCCATGCGCAGTGTAGGGTTCCGTAGTTTTTATAACAGCCAAGTGCGGGTCGTATTCGCTGACTGATAGTTTCGTACGAAATTTTCGAGTCAAATACAATTGGTCGACTATTACTCGTAAACTTGTACAGCCTACTTAAGTGTGATAGTTTTCCTTTAAACTTCGTTATATATAGGTACTACTTCCGTGACATTTGAATTTCTAACTACAACCCTTTAGTTGGTAGAGGGGGGGACACTTGACTCTAACGAAAATTGGTACTTTAAAGCTTGATAAGTCACGAACGGTTTACTGAATCAAAAAACGGTTTTCCCAAACCCCTAATATTTTTGAAAGACCTATCCAACGATATCCCACACTATGGGCTGGACGAAAAAAAAAATATCATCCCCACTTTACATGTAGGGGAGGTACCCTAAATAATGGTTTTTTTTCAAAATTTTATTTTACCACTTTTTCGGCGTCATTAACGTGTATACTCATGCCAAATTACAACTTTCTCGTAACCAATAGTTTTTGAGCTAAACCGCGGACAGACAGACAGACGGACATGATGAAACTATAAGGGTTCCTTGTTGACTACGGAACCCTAAAAAACGGTGTTCGATCAGTTATGCTCATTCTTTCAATTTTTTTTTCTGAGTGTGCTTGCTCTTGACCTCGATCACGCATGTTGGAAGAAGTCATTGATGGAACGAGCGTGCCCAGAAGATGCCTGTTCTCTCTTGCTTTGAAGGCATACGGGTAAAATGCTAATGACGTTTAATACTGGTTCTTAAAACGATTTTGAGAAGTTTTGTATTTTTGTTTCACCTCACAAACTGTTTTTTAATGCACATAAACAGATTATACAATATTTGTTTAAAAACAAAAGTTTCAGTTTGCGTCATCACCTAGAAAAATATCTGTTCCTTCAAATATAAATTGAAACGCAATTATCCACTGGAAAGGGAAGCAAAAACGTATTAAAATAGAAAACGTACATAAACACGAAATCGAATAGCAATGTGTGGAGTCACCAAGAAACTTGAATCTGACGTAAATAAATGTTCAGCGTCGTTTCGTTTGCCCGTGTCCAACACATCAGGAAAAGTGAACTTGGATTAGTTTCAATGTCCAATGTTTACGTAAGTAACAGAATGATCATTAATATCAATGTAGGGAGGATATCTTATTAGGTGAGTCAGTCGTACGTTTCATATATTATTAGCCTTAAATCATCCTAATTCATGGCTAAGATCGAAGGAACCAGCAACGATGATCACGCTTGCTGACTGTGTGTTGGCCTGTTGGCTATTTCACACATCATCCAATTATTTAATTAGGATTTTCCTTGATCTGATATGATCAACAACGCCAGAATGATTTGATTGAAAAAAAAGCCGATTTTTTTTTTATATAGAATAATATCATGGGTATTGTTAGCGTGATTTGATTAAGAACGGAGATCAAAAAGTAATAATTATTTTTGGCTCGTAACTAAAAAAAAAAACAGAACTGCAGAGAAGATATAAGTATTAAAGTATGAAAGCTACATGAGAATAATTTCGAGAATTAATTATGAAGTGTCAAAAATGTAGTCGTAAAAACATACACTGTAATTAATAAAAACAAAAAGATGAATAATGTTTCTGTAAACGACAGTTAAGCAGTTAGTCGGTAGCTGATTATGCGTGAAATTTGAGCTCTCATTAATTTCAAAATTGTGTTTTGACATTAATATCTTAATGTTATGTTTGATGGTGTACCTATTGACTACCGAAAATATCTATTGCATTCAAAAGATGTGACCTGACAAAATAAATAATAGGTATATTTGGAATGTTTGTAAAGACGCAAGCTACTACAATCCGTCAAATTTTTTTAATAGATCTTCAACTTTATCGCTAAAGCTAGGTTCAAGGTTGACTGGGATTTGACAGTTTCGGGTAGCTTGCTGTGCTGGCGTGTCTGTATCTATTCTCATAAGGTTTTAACAACGCGGGATTTTTTTTTATCGATATCAGACGGTTTTACCCATAGAATCTTAGGGTTATTGCAGGATTTTTTTTAAAGCGAAAGTTAAATATTTGTTGGACCTGTCCAAATCAGTACACTAATTGCGTAAGAGATTTACAATCACATTCCGAAGGGGTTTGAAGCCCTGATCCATTACTGCATAGGTTTGAAAATTACGTCTGCTCAACAACTTAGTCAACGCAACGAATGTGGCTGAACTGTCAAAATAAAACACATCGTCTTTGATTGCCATTTTAGGAGTGTTACGCAATTACCCCTTAGGCTGCACAGCCACACCATAGTGCAAAACAGTCCCACAACAACAAAACAATAATGGTTAGGTATTGCCACACTATCAATCTCAATCTGAATGATTTTGAAGGATATTGCTTCTTAAGTTCAAAAATTTGTCTGCTCAACGACGTAAATAACGCAATGATTGTAGTTGAACTGTCATAATGAAACCCATTGCTACTGATAGCGTGTTACACAATTACCCCGCAGGTAGGTATAACTATAATTACGCAAGTTGTCCTACTGTATTCGCTGCTCTGTGATGAGGGTGAAGCCGAGACGGCACCGACTGCAAACATATCGTGTTGCAGCGACTAGTGGAGCTTATAATTTACCTAATGCCGTGTAAAACGATAGCAGTGCTAATGTACGTGGAAACAAATATGGACGTCACATGGAAAACAGCTATCATATTCATTTAGAATAGGTACGTGATCATTTGTGGGAATTAATGAGAGGATAATGGTGCCAGCCTTTTGGGCACTTATCCCATTGACAGTGATGCGGATGAATTTTTTTATGCCCAATGAGCTCCTGCCTTTTTCTATATTTTTTGTATTATATATTTATATACTTTGTATATAATTGTATATATTTTAGTGTTAGCATGTAAAAATAGTAATTAATTAGTGTATGTTGATGAGCCAGTGGCTAAGTAATAACAGCCGTACGGATCGATCAATCAGGTTAAGCTACACTTGCCGCGGTTGGTCCGTGGATGGGTGACCATCTTCACATACCAAAAGCCCACGTTAAGCCGTTGGTCCCGGCTGTCATTCGTGGATCTTTGACAGTCGTTACGGGTCGTCAGTAGCCCGAAAGTCTGACAACAAGTCTTACCAAGGGATATGGTATTAGATACCCAGTAACTGGGTTGTGGAGGTCAGATAGGCAGTCGCTCCATGTAAAATATTGGTATTCAGCTGCATCCGGTTAGACTGGAAGCCGACCCCAAGCCCAACATAGTTGGGAAAAGGCTAGGTAGATGATGGGTTCATACTTACTTATGATCAGTCTTGCAATTCTCCATTAGCAACAAAATGTCACACAGTAAATAAATGTTTCTTAATTAACAAACAATGCATTAGGTATATACTTTGTTTGCTTTTTATTTTTCTGTAGGTACTTTTTTTTATTGTTTATTTATGTGTTTTTAAAGGTAAATAATAATAAAAAATACGTTATTCGGCTAGTCCTAATAAATACAACTTTGTTACAAGTTTCAAGTTACGGCCGGGAATTCCCGCTCCGCTAATAAGGCCGACTTCCTCTCACAGAGAGGAGATCTGTGTCCTAGCAGTAGGGACATTATAGCCTGATTATGCAGACAAGGTAATTGTTGTCCCAATTTTATCAGAAAATTATAACTTGCTATATATATACACCTATCCATTGAATTATAAAGAACTAGTAGCGCTCCGTGGTTTCCCCCGCATAAGTTTCGATCCCGTGGGAATATCGAGATAAAAGTATCCTATGTGTTAATCCTGATTATAAACTATCTGTGTGCCAAATTTCATCCAAGTCCGTTCAGTAGTTTTTGCGTGAAAGAGTAACATCCATCCATCCATCCTCACAAACTTTCGCGTTTATAATATAAGTGGGATTGTAGGATAGGATATTAGATAATTTACAGGATATCTCGATAAGCATTAACCAATATAATTCCACTAAATTCACGACAAGTTAGTTGTGTGAAACAATAGAGCCAAATAGAC
The DNA here is from genome assembly GCA_949629185.1 of Apamea crenata. Lineage (NCBI taxonomy): Eukaryota > Metazoa > Arthropoda > Insecta > Lepidoptera > Noctuidae > Apamea > Apamea crenata. The sequence goes on along the minus strand of OX451365.1, from coordinate 16,491,837 downwards.
TTAATTGTCTTATCTACCGCACTGACCAACCAAAGCCAGCTTTGTGCAGCCTTAATTAACTACCAACCTATTTAATCTAGCTACTCTAGTAACTGTAGCTATACTTACCTAATATCCTAATTAATTATTACCTAATTATTATATATATATTATTGTGCACTGGGGCAACATGGGTATATGTCGTTATTTTGTTAATCCATTGATTACCAAAATATGAGCGAAATTTCTCAAAATATTCATTTTGTGGTGCCATTCCGCAGATGCCCCGATAAGCTTCAGGAATTAACGTTGGAAGTAAAATAACGCACCTATTGCAAATCGTAAAAATATTATTACCTAACTGTACGACATTTATTGGTGAATTGAGAATCTGGTGAGTAGAGAATCGGGTAAGTTGAGAAACAGGTTAAGTGATAATCTGGTGGGTTAAGAATCTGGTGAATTGAGAATGTGGTAAATTGCTCATGAGAGTCATGAGCCATATTACGTTGTATGGCAATTTCTACCAAACGCAGCGGCATTTTTATATTGGCAACATAGGACTTTTTTATATTGGCAACTTGGATTAGACGCCACGCCATTTTATAGCCCGCTTTAACTTTCTCTTTCATAATTAACGCAAGACCTCGTACACTCCAATTGAGTTAAAAGCAATAATATCTACAACGACCAAAACTATTTAAAAAAAATCTAACTATTATTATTAGGAAAATCGTGCTGACCCATTACTTTAATAAGATCTTTGGCTCAATCGGCGCGTTCAGTATGGCAAAATACATAGACAAAAAAATACCAAAATTAAAATTTACTGAAACCGATGAACAAACTACTTTCAGGACTTGCGTTTATTCTGTTACTGCACCTTGTATAAAAATGCCACTGCGTTACGTACAAATTATCATCCAACGGAATATACCTCTATCGTAATTGCCCCAGTAAACTATACATACATTGTCATATGAGTTACTAAACCACTGTTTTATATGTGAAACTGTGCCTCAACTTCGCACTGAGCCGTGTGATTCGAATGTCAAACCGAAAACATTTAGGGCTGGTTTTTTGATCCGTGGTTAAACTCAACCAATTGTTAAGAATATTAACTAATTGTTTTTGTGCAAAATATGTTTTTTTGATAAAATTTTTAGTTTACCTACCTAATGATATAATATCAATGATAATGGTCAAATAATTAACTAATAGTTAAAAAAAAAACTAACAATTATCTACTAATCTAGCTAGTACCTATCTGCCTACTCGATATAATGACTGCATTTCATTTAGTTCAATCTTTGAACAAACACACAATTTGTAAGGAAGGATCACCGCTGCGTTGGCGCGTAACCGAATCCGCATGTTCTAGTGTTGCGATAGACCTCACGCTACGGTTTGGCGCAGTTGGTACTGTTGCCACTTTGAACAGGAATAGAACGCGCCCGTATTCTAAAATTGGTCATCTAAGTATGCGTAAGCACTGCAAGTAGTGCTGTTGTGGTAATTTATAGGATGAGGGAATTTGTTCTGAGTATTAAATGACGTTACGCTCTACAATAAACAAATTAAAAGTCTATGGTCATTGTTTTTGGACAAGTTTGTCTATTTAAAATCCTCATAGACATTTTCAGGTTCGACCCTTCATATTCAGGCTAACCGAACTTCCTTAACACGCGTCCAGTCAATCTCACGCGACAACAATGAAACCAGTCGTAAACGAGTTTCAATTTCAAAATACGTCGCTAAATGATTGCCCAAGACGCCACGACGTCATTTCATTACTCTCGCCGTGAATAGAAAGTTCTTACGTTACACGATTTATAATCCTTCATTCGATACATCGTCAGCCGCATGCACCGAATAGTTTCCCACAGCGACTCAAAATAAAACCCTATCATCGCAATAGAAAACACAAAGCGCGAACACGAACGCGCTGAACAAAAGCAACGGCGTAATATTACGTCTCCAATATCCCTAGATCGATTATGTTTCACATGTTTCTCATTATAACGTCTGGGTACGAAACAAAGAGAGTGTCGGGTTGCCGTGCAATGCTCTTCTGGCAACCCGAGAGTATGGCACCCGACTGTTTTGGTCATGCGAGAACGGAACGCCACACTTTCGGGGAAAACTCGTTTTAGCTGGCAACACCGGGCGTAGCTCGCGAGCCGCGCATTCTGAACGCTCCTTTGTAAAATAATGCTTCTGAATACAGAGTTCTAATTGTGACATAATTTGTTTAATTACTCTTGGGAATAGTTAAGAGTATCTTACTTACTTATAATTTTTATTAATAATAGCGTTTCATGTAGCCTTAGTACCTGCGATGTGGCTGCTCATTTCAGCCCTTAGTAGTAGTTGGTAAAGTAAAATAAATTAACGTACCTTATTATTATTCGGCAACTAAAACAAAACAAAAAAAAATGTTAAATATAGGAGTTAAATAAAAACAATTAACGATATGAATGAAAAGAGACATAAGATGAAATAAAAAAAAATGTAGGTAAATAAATAAATAAATAGCTGTCATTTTGACAGTTCAACGACATTCATTGCGTTATTTACGCTGTGGAGCGGACAAATTTTTCGAACTTATGAAGCAATGGGTTAGCAATATCCTTCAAAATGATTCAGAAGTGAGCTAGTAGAACCTTTACAACCAATTAAAAGGCATTCCTTGACAAACGTTACCTTTTTTTTTAAACATAATATTGTTTGTTTACAATATAGCAAACATTGTGGCTTGTAAACATGTCCATATACACATGTCGAATATAGAAATATCTTTCTTCTTTATCTGTATTTTTCCTCGGAGGTCTGTATTTAATTTCATTTACTGAAAGCTATCCAGTTCTTGCAGTAGGTATTATGGCAAGTTTAATACCCAAGTGGGTGCTTTATAATTATTGTTTATTTATTTTTAGGCCTCCCTACTCTCTGCTTTTTAATTGCCCAACTGCAGGGCAGGCACGAATATTGAATTGAATATCACCACGAGGTGATATTCAATTCAACCCGTCTTGCTTGAGCAAACGATTGCTCAAGCAAGACGGGTTGGTGATTTCAAAATCAAAATCAAAAGTCATTTATTCAAATTAGGCTGAGAATCGGCACATTTTGAATTTCTGACTTATATTCACTAGAAATGACAGTCTCATCATTGTTATCCATCTGTTATAGCTGTTGGTTCTTCTACAAATAAATAAATACCTAAGCACAGGTTTCCTCACGATATTTTTCCTTCAACAATGTTAGTATAATGTTCAAGATAAACTCAGAAAAAGAATGCTTTAGTAAAAAAAAGACACGTTTTTTTGTATCGGGGTCTTAAATTTTGAGCTTTATTTTATGATTTGCTGTTTCAACGGCCATAGTAGTACACAATCTGTGAATATTTCAAGTGTCTACCTATTACGGTTCAAAAGATGCCTGAACCGTAATAGGTAGGATGGAGAACAGCCCTGTGACGGACGGACCAACAGGCGGACAGCAGATCCCGTTGGCACCATTTGGGTACGGAAGCTTAAAAAGTCATAATGGTGCTTACCCGTGTGATGTGGTATTCGTAACAAGGTGCCTACGCATGTTTCCATTTGTGTGGTTGTAAGAAATACTTATGACAAAAATCTGGTACGTGCTTCGCTTACAGATCTTCCGGTCAGTCATTCAACCATTTTAACATTAGCATGCAGCATACACAACATAAATAATTAGCCTTTAATGTTCCCACTGCTGGGACACAGGCCTCCTCTCTTCGAGAGGGAGTGGGCTGTAATCCACCACGCGGGCCCAGTGCGGGTTGGTAGATGACACGTGTCTTCGAATTTTTGGTTCTAGGACATGTTTCCTCATGCAGCATGCAACATCCAATTCATGAGCATCTACGTTACTGGGAACTATGGGCCTACATTTTGTAAGTCTTTGCAGATTGCTTAAGTCTTAATCATATAAAACTACTAGCAGCGCCCCGCGGTTTCACTCACATAAGTTTCGATCCCGTGAGAATGTCGGGATACAAAGTATCCTAAGTGTTAATCCTGGTTATAAACTATCTGTGTGCCAAATTTTATCCAAATCCGTTCAGTAGTTTTTGCGTGAAAGAGTAACAAACATCCATCCATCCATCCTCAGTCCTCACAAACCTTCGCGTTTATAATATTATTCTTAGTAGGATTATTTGTTCAGTCTGTAAACGCAGTTAGTAATTTGCCATTTAGGCACATGTGCATTTTATCCTACATACCTACTTAGACATTATAAATATTTTTGCAAACATCTATTAAAGAACTAAGAATGGTGTCAAATTGCAACTTAGTCTTCATTGGTAACATCATACGAGGGTAATGTCATGATGGACCCTAGTAAAACAGTGGACTTAATAATTAAGTGCACGAAACGTGTGATGTTAGAACTACTACCGACCCATAGCCTGCACCATAATTGCGTAACACACGATCATTCACAATCTGAATCATTTTGAAGGATATTGCTTCATATGTTCGAAAAAATTGTCTACTCAACAACGTAAATAACGCAATGAATATTGTTGAACTGTCAAAATTAAACCCAATGCTACTGTTAATGTGTTACGCAATTACCCCGCTGTATTACTTTTCGTTATGTTGGTAGGTTTTGGTATATATTGGTTATTGTTAGCAGCATAAGGCCGCTTGTCCACGACAAGAAAAATCGCCGGGTCTATGGAAGAATTCGTGTCGTTTCTAGACCCAGCGATTTTTCTTGCCGTGGACACGCGGCCTAATGCTAACGATGAACACTACCTGTTACGCAATATTATTATATGCATTGCACTGTTCAAGCTAGCCAAAGGAATGAGGAAAAGGTCGTGAGGAAAGCATTGAGTATGCATGTGGCTATTAGAGTAGGGGAACATCAAAGAAACGATGGATGGACTGTGTGAATGATGATATGGTTAGAAAGGGTGGTGAATACCGAGATTCTTAGAGAAGTATTGAAGTAAAATAAATTGGGTTAAGGGCAGAAGAATGATGATTCCAATATTAGCCAAATAAACAATTTAGTTTTTAAACTCTGCACTACCGCGAAATAATACGATGCGAAACAAAATAGAATTACGCAATGTTGCCAACACCACCGAAACTTCTCCCTTAGAACCGATTTAAAACAAATGATCGCTTTATTTTCTTTACACCACAATCACATGACGACCGATGACGAGTGCCTTCCCAAGAAGCATACAAGTCGTGACGTAAGCAGCAAGCTTCACAGAACGTGAATAATGTAAGACCGTGTTTATAATATTATCTGCGATGATTTCACTCATCGACGCGGAGCTTCCCAAGGGCGACGTGTGCCCATTTATTTCGAATGTCTCTGTTAGTGGTGTTTTAAAAATAAACAATTGATAACAACCTGGATTTAGTTTTCTGAAACGTCACAAATCGTCAATAGGTAGGTACTGTTTCACGAAGTTCAAAATTACTATACAATGATGCCATATCGTCACAGAAAAATTGTCACCATATTGTCACAGAAATTGTATTGAAAAAACAAAATGGCGGCATTAGTTCCGATTTTGGCCACGCGCCAAAAGATCTTTATAACGTTGTAGCTGGTACCTAGTACGCACAACGACGCGCGACGTATCTAGCTTTACATTTCCACTTTCCAGTATAAGCTCACTTCTCATTGTACGAAAAGTCTATACAATTCGAGGTCAGCTAAAACTCGAAATGTATAGCTTGATGTGTCGTTGTTTACATACAAATTGTTTCTGAATAGTTTTTGCAATAGAGCTACCAAGGTCTGATGTCTTTTTAACTATATCTGTACCTTGTACAGACGCCAGCACATCAAGCTACAACAATCTGTCAATTTTTTTAAATAGATTTTCAACTTTATCTTTAAAGCATTAAGGTTCAAGGTTGATTGGAAAAATTTGACAGTTTCGGGTAGCTTGACCTGCTGGCGTCTGTACATTATCATCCATTCCCTAAATGAGCTTTAGTAATTCGCACGGGTATCAAACACAAGTGCTTAACTGCCTCTTTTCTTTGTCATACAATATGGTATGCGGAATGAAACGCCGTATTTACGTTACCTAACTATGTTTATAATGTAGGTACAGACGCCAGCACATCAAATTACTACAATCTGTCAAATTTCTTAATAGATTTTCAACTTCATCGCTAAAGCATTAAGGTTCAAGGTTGATTGGGAAAAGACAGTTTCGGGTAGCTTGACCTGTTAGCGTATGTACTTACCACCCGATACGTTTGGCGAATATCATACATAACATAACTGCATAACATTACGCCCATAATCCTCGAAGGCATAGGCAAAAGTGTACCTATAGTACAGACGCCAGCACATCAAGCTACTACAATCTGTCTTTCTAGATTTTCAACTTTATCGGCAAAGCATTAAGGTTCAAGGTTGAATGGGAAAATTTGACAGTTTCGGGTAGCTTGACCTGCTGGCGTCTGTACACACACATTTCGTCAGTTAGGTTTAAGTTCCATGTAATAGGGGGTGACAAGCCTATTAGTGTATTTTTTTTTTACGAATATCACACCTAGTGGTTTTTTCTAATAAATTATGCAGACGATGAAACTTAAATTATTAAGGGCGAATTCCACCAAACTTTTATACCTAGAGTATTGTCTTATCCTGAAACAAATGAATTTTTGTCAGTTTGTCCATACTAGACCTGTCAGCCCTTATTGAGAATGAATCGAACGCGCCTGCCTAATGTTTTTTACCAATGCTTACAAAAGCTGCAATTGTAAAATTAGGGTAGCCATGATTCGTTTAAAAAACGGGATAAACGTGGACGGACTTGTTTCTTTTCAGTCGTGTTTCTTTTTTCACGATAATTCGAAAAGTGGCTATTATAGCACATGATTAGGGAAAGGAAAGAAAAGAAAACAATTAAGATTTGTTTTTTGTCAAGAATGTTGTGATTTTGTGTCACAGGTTTCCGTTAGTAAAAGACGCCTAATATTCCACCTCAAATTTTCGTCCTATAATGATACCCGTTCCACCGATATGAAACTTCAAAGGGCCTCATACATAGGTATTATGTACTTATGTAAGTACATGCTTCGAACTTAATTAGAATGTAATACATCCACGTCAGCCAGACAACGTCCACTATTGAACATAATATGCCTCCCTTATCGTTCGTTCACAACGAGGGGTCCGGAGGCAGACTGCATTAATCACTGCATAATTCTCGTAGGTACGTATCGTGATATGCGAGTAGTTTGGTGAATTTAGGGCTGGCGATGATGTTGCACTGTTATATCAGGTATTCGAAATTGTAGCTACCGGGTTACTAATAATGCAAACCATTACTGTAGTTAGAGTTCATTGTAGATGTTGATGGTCAAAAGATTAGATTTTTGTCGGCCCTCACAAGCAAGCAAAAAAACAATAAGATTTACCAGCATTTGCTGCTGCAAATGCTGGTAATCTTATTGTTTGAATTGTTTGTTTGTGAAGCTCAACTTAGTCCAACCAACCCTGCTGGGTTGGTTGAACTAAGTTGAGCTTCAGAGCGCTTGGACGCCATGGCAACGTCACCGGCTACCGTACCGTGTCCAAACAACAACAACAAGGAACTTATAACCAATCTGGTGACGTCGCCAATTTGGAAGCGTAGCCACGACCAACCGGCCCATGCGTGCAGACTGGATACTCTGGCGATCTGGTGACGCGTAGCCAAGTCCCTCCCTCACTCAGTGGCCAACTGATCGCCAGGACTGAGAGTCAGTAGCCACTGGCTACTTTTTTTTTTGAAGTGAAAACTTCTTTAGTGGCGTGGTACACTTTTGTTGTGATGAGTAAAAAAATGTTAAACTCGCGTAGGACATGTGACCTGATCGAAAATTCGTAAGACGGAGCTCGCGTCAGGACACGTGATCTAATCGAAAATTCGTAAGACGGAGGGAGAGTAGACCGCATTCCAAAATATCAAAAATGCACAACGTTAATATCAAGTTTTCACTTCTGCCGGCATCGGCACTCCCGGAGTGCAACCCGTTTTTTTTTGTTTACTGATTTATACTAGTGCTTGACTGCGATCCCGCCTGATGGAAAGCAGTGATGCAATCGTTGATGGTAAAGTGCACTAATTTATTATGAGCCTATTTAATCTAGCTTATTTGGCCACTTCATTTGGCTACGGTAGGTAGCTAGAGGTAGCCATGGCTACGTAGCCAGCGACCGTCCCAGTGTGTTAGTATAACAGCCTAAAAGTAACGATTACTGTGACTGGCTTTTTTTTTACAAAAAAAAAAACAGGCACGATAAAAAGGAAATTGAACTCTTCCCAGCAGCGCAATACTACTTACAAAGTTACAATATGATATGATATTATGACGGCATTTAAAGTAAAGGGTTACTTCAAGTTTATTTTCGAAATTGGCAAAGGATTTCAACAAACATTCTTGACAGGCGAGAAAAAAACGCAGCCAGTCAGTGGTGTCTGATTACAAGATATTACTGCGATGCGACGGTATTAAGTGGCGGCGTTCGGTTTCATCTTACGATATGACAACATATACGTCGACGCTGTTTCTTTAAGTGGCCGAAAAAAATGTAAACGGTTTTGGACGAATGTTTTCTTTTTGTGTATAATGTGGATTCGAGATAATGATGTAAGTACCTGGGATAAGCTGGGCTTGCAGAATAGCAGTTATAATTATTGTTTTGTCAATAAATTTTTTGAAAGTAGTTTTTAAAATTACTTTCACACCTATCCTAAATTACAAAAATAATAACTCTTCTGCTGACTATCAGATTGTCACCCTATTAAAATGTATAATCTATATAGTATAGCTGAAACATAATCTTCGATACATGTACCTAACCATATAATATTTAAGAATGACGTAAACTGAGTTAGCCTTTGTGTTGAGCTGTCAAAATGAACCCTTTCATCAAGTCCATCTCCCCAAGGCTAGCCGCTATTAGACACAAACAGACAACCAATACACCGGCACCATACACACATAGATTATAGATGTAAAAAGTAGTAAAGCCAGACGGCTCGTGTTTCACGAAAATTAACGTCAGCCTGACGGGCCGGGCTTGTGACGCAAAATGGAGTCAAATGACGCCAGGGCCGGTTTAGCTGAGACGAGCATTAATTATACGGGATCATGTTCAACAACTGCGCTTAGGGTTCCCGCTCACGCACTGTTTTGTGTCGCGAAACAGGATTTACTGGATTTTCAATGTTGCTGAGTGACTGATTGAGTGTTTACTGAATTCGTTGCGAGATAAGTCGATTCTGAAGCGGGGTAATTGCGTAACACATTATTAGTAGCAATGGCTTTCATTTTGACAGTTCAACAGCATTCATTGCGTTATTTACGTTGTTGAGCAGACAAAGTTTTCGAACATAAGAAGCAATGGATTAGCAATATGCTTCAAAATGATTCAAATAGTGATCGATAGTGTGTTACGCAATTAGGGTGCTGAAGAAATGAATGAGTAACTAAAAAATATTTCAATAAGTTAAAACAGTCAATCATTAACTTTCACTACACGGAACTCATTACAAGAATCAGTCTCCAATAAAGGATTCATATTTTCAGGAAAATGTAAAAAGCAAAAATGGGATACAAAACCTTTATCTCGCATGTATGTTATTAAATAAACGAATACTGTATCAATTTCTTCTGATGAAAACTGATGAATTTATTTTCCCAATATTTAAAAAAACTGTTATTGTTATTTTTCGCATAGCTCAGCGCTGAAGGCAGCGGAGGCACACAGCGTCTCATTTTACACTAAAATTAACGACGATACCGAGCGTCGGGTGTCGAGACGAGAACTTACAATAATTAAAACGAGCGATTGAAACCTTCACCGATGTTCTCAAATTATATAATTAAAAATATTTTAATTATACCTCATCGATATCATACTAATATTCCGTTTTAATTTTGTGAAACTTAATAGTTATTGAAAAATATTTTAGCTTTCAGAGCTTTTCAGAGAATATTTTTTGTACCGTTTTTAATGGGGTGTTGGAGAAATACGGGTATTTATTTCGTCTTTTTGCTTTCTATCGCGTTTCAAATTAGTTATCCAGTCTGTATTGTAATAAAAAAACGATGCTCTCTAGTAAGTTTTGCCTTTTTTTAGAACATAGGTACGAGTAAGTATACATTTTGTATTTAATTTAATTTATATTTTCAATATGTGAAGCGTGAAGTGTGCCTATGAAAAGATAATATAATGCTGTTGTGGGTGCCTTTGTCACTTGAATGAATGAATGAATTGCACCGATCCCAGCGATGTTTGACCAGACTCGATTAATCGAATGAACCCCAAGATTCGCACTAGCCCCTGTACCCTCATGTTCCATGGTGCTATAGAGGCCATTGTATACCAAGGAGTAGACCGGGGGCAATTTAATTTACATTTTCAATAAGTACCTATGAACAGATAATATTCTAATGTTGTTGTGGGTACCTTTGTCACTTAGGTACTTATTACTACTTACAAGACTAATAAACAAACATGATAAACATATTATACTTCTTTCTCTTACACTTCTACAACCAATAAAACTGTCTACTGATTAGTAGCAATTCGCCTCTTTCACCTTTATTCATAAACATTGCTTAAATTTAAGTAGTGATTACATTAAACAGTCGCCTGTTTAGTAGCCATACATTTTTGACATTTGAACGTCACTTAACTCTAATCATCGTTTATAAATAAACCTCGTTGTGTTTTTTTTACAAACTCAAAACCGTCTACCGATTAGTGGCAACTCGAAAGTCTCTTTGTTTTTTTTCTTGTAACAAACAAAAGTACAAAACACAAGTTTAAGCATATAGAAAATGTGCAGTGTGAACATCACTCTAATGTACAGTAGTGTACTAGTGTCCGGTCAAGTTGTAATATGAGAAGCGGTTGTAAAATGACACTCTACTAAAAGCGACCCGTCCAAATTTAGTAGACACATCATTCAACTGTATTGTGTTACATATTTCTATGTAAAGGGTGTTATTTAATCATGATAACATGTAGCAAAATATTCCATTAAAATGTAACAGAAAAATTGCACCATAATTGCGTAACTGACTATCTTAATCTGAATCATTTTGAATGATATTGCTAATCCATCCAAAAATATTCTGTTCAACAACGTAAATAACGCAATGAATGTTGTTGAACTGTCACAATGATAGCTATTGCTAATGATTGACTGACTGTGACGCAATTTTACCCCGCTGGTCATCGAAAATTTGAAATATTTAGTGTCAATGCAGTATTTCTAAAAAGCTCAGATGGCAATAATTTGCATAACACACAACATCACGCCTTGTTTCCTCGAAGGGTCGAGCAGAGGTGTATCTACATAATGTAGATACAACTCTGTACAACCACATTTTGCCAGTTATGTCACTAAGATAATCTTTATTCTTAAAATAATTACTGTAGGTACTTCAATTTTATTTAATGTAAACAAATAAATATTAAATGTTTTGAGAATTCCATACCAACAGACTCGAATATCTCTGTAACATTATACGACGCAGTTTATATGTCACCCGATGTTAAGTAAACATCTATAAGTACGTTTTACATGCTTTATTCATACTACTAAACGTGATTTATTAGCTGTAAGTCAGTAAAAGTTGTAATGGTGTCTCGTAAACTGTGAAATCATGGTTACCCTAAAATTAGAATGTCAAAAACAAAAAGACTATGTAAGTACCTAACTGATTCATGATTTTAAATAATCCTTCTAATTTTATAAATGCGAAAGTTTGTATGGATGGATGGATGGATGGATGGATGTTTGTTACTCTTTCACGCAAAAACTACTGAACGGATTTGGATGAAATTTGGTACACAAATAGTTTATAACCAGGATTAACAGGATATTTTTTATCCCAATATTCCCATGGGATCGAAACTTATGCGGGTGAAACCGCGGTGCGCAGCTATAGTTACATAATTAAACATATAATCAATTGGATGAAGGATTCGGTACCTACTTTGAATTGTTACTAATTAGGAAACCGACATGTCCTAGAACCAAAAATGTGACATCCACCAACCCGCGCTGGGCCCGCGTGGTGGATTACGACCATAGATATCTTTCTATGATTACGGCCTTATCCCTCCCTCTAACAGGGAGGAGGCCTGTATCCCAGCAGTGGGAACGTGGGGACTGATTGAGATTATTTAACAGTTTTTAGGGTAAAAACGGAACCCTATTACTAAGACTTCGCTGTCTGTCCGTCCGTCTGTCTGTCACCAGGCTGTATCTCAAGAACCGCGATAGGTAGACAGTGTTGTTTTCACAAATTATGTATTTCTGTTGCCGCTATAACAACATATAAGTACTAAAAACAAAACACATACTTAAAATAAATATTTAAGGGGGGCTCCCATACAGCAAACGCGATTTTTTTGCCCTTTTTTACTCGATATCAATAATGGCAACAGGTAGGCACTTGAAATATTCACAAAATACTCAGTTGTATTTTTACTTTAATAATAAATAATAAAATTAAAATAAAATAAATATTTAAGTGGGGATCGCATACAACAGACGTAATTTTTTATAGATGGTACGGAACCCTTCGTGCGCGAGTCCGACTCGCACTTGGCCGGTTTTTTTTTTGTGGTATTTGTCTTGACACTTATGGCCGTATTGTTATTAAGGAGAAAGCGCCAGGGTAGCCCGTGAAATTCGAATTTTCTTTCATTTTTTGCAACTTGCAGTATCAGGTTGTGTGTTCAACAAATTATGATTCGCGACCGTAATACGTACGTATTTACAGAATTATAATCATTAAAATCATCAATACAACCCTCAAGTTTATATAACCCTATTGAATGACTATTTCATGGAATATCAATCTATCAAGCTTCCCCCTTTTAAGGACAAAAATAACGCATGAAATAAGGGTGCAGCCTACTTTCCTCAGCAAAAAAGAAACGTGGTGATTATAAAAACAATGTAGCGTTAGTGGTTTTTTTTTAATTTTTAATATTTAAACCACGCACACTATGCTCACAGAATAAATACATCACATAGGATAAAACAGATAAGACTAACATTCAGAAATCCAAGCTCTGAGCTAGATTTATCGGACTTTACCCCTCCAAAGTTATAATGTATCGTTGTTTTGAAGGATTTTCATCTTTATTACTTGGTGTTAAGGTCTATTCGGTGTGTGGGTTGGATCTGGAGCTGATGGTGGACGAACACTTGATACGCGCACGCACGCCTCCCGTGCCCGCGAGGTGGTGTTTATTCACCCCCCTTTACACAAAGATCATGATGTGATGCAGAATTGCAGATACGGCATTGATTTGGCAGGAGCGGTCGCAGTCCAAGATTTTGGGGGGAGTCACCAAGTAGTAAGTTAGTAACTTAAGTTAGTAAGGCAAGTAAATCTATTTTTAGATAGATAGATATTAGATTTTGGCGGGGGGATCATGACCCCCACGACCCGCCCCCCCCTCGGGCCGCGCCTGTGATTTGGTCACTTGAATTGATGGGGTCTTTTTTTTATAGAAAAGCCAGACGGAAAGAATTTGCATATTTGAAAATACTCAAGTGGGCTATTTATGTACCTACGGATGGTTTGCCACAAAAAGGCGTTTGGTTGGTATTAATTAATAAATAATAATCTTTATTCGTGAATAATTATAATATGGTATGTAGGTACATGGTTCTTTAATATACCTCACCGCACACTGAGTAGTCAGCCCCTCGCCCGTCAGCTTATAAATATGTGTGCTGCATAATTAGCTGTGCTGCTGGGGTGTTTGTTGCGCCAATTCTTTTTTTCAGCGAAAGCACTAGAAAGTGGTGAAGAGCGGGCGTTTTGGGTGACTGTCTTAATTTTGACGTTCGAAAAGTTCTGATTCTGAGCCTAATTTAAATAAATGACTTTTGATTTGATTTACTTTTGCTGGGTGACTAGTATTTGTACCGCATCAACATGGCGAGAACCTTTCTCAATTAAATATGAGGGGAGAAGAAGAAGGCCGCTTGAAAATGAAATGCATCTGATTTTTTTCTCATTTTAAGCATGTTTTGGTTTCTACCAAATTAAGTGAGCCCTAATTGGTGCTAACATCTTTCCATATTTCTATAGGATCTGCCTTTATGCCGCACATACCGCACATAACCCTCTGCAGCGCGCGGCTCACATTATTCTATGAAAGATGTACAATGCAGAGGCATCGCATCGCGGTGTCGATTACAACAGGCTATCGCGTGTCACTCCCATCACACCCGTGTTGACTTTCCATGTTTGTTCGTTACTTTATATTGTTGTAATTATTATATTATACTGGTTGACGTCATACACTCATAGGTTGTCCATGAGGACATAGAAGAAAATTGTAGGGTGTAGAACTTTAAACGAAATACCCAATGACCACCATCACTATTCATCACAATCTAAATCATTTGAAAAGTAGCAAACTGAATACAATAATCAAATCTTAAACATTAATGATGATTTTCCATAAAACAGTAAAGTAATCACATAGTACGAACATACTCGTAGATATATAATTATAATAAAGTATGCATATTCTGATATTTACGTTTTATTTCGCACCTTTTTTTTTCATTTTAATGACATTAAATCCCAATGGGTCGATTTAACTACGATACTTTTTTCCCATGGTATTCTGGCCCGGCTCTTCTGATTCGGCCGAGTTTTCCACTACTGTTCCTAATCCGTGTAATGTGGGCCGCGGACCAGAGGCCAGTTTCCCCCTAACCCGATTTAACTACGATACTTTTTTCCCATGGTATTCTGGCCCGGCTCTTCTGATTCGGCCGAGTTTTCCACTACTGTTCCTAATCCGTGTAATGTGGGCCGCGGACCAGAGGCCAGTTTCCCCCTAACCCAAATTATCATGGAATTGAATGAAATGCTCAAGATAATGTTCTCTTTTCGAAAAAGTAAAAAGAAATTAAAATGCAAGGGTAGCCAAAACTTTGGTTTTTGACCGGATATTCCAATTATTATTGAGAGATTTTATGTTGTATTGCGTCATAATTCACTGTTAGTTAAAATATGTTTCGTTATGTTTCTTTCAGAAAAGCCATTCTAAAACGTGTGTGGAGAAGACCACAAAAAGTAAAAAAAAACAAAGCATTTTGCGAGTGTTACGTAGTTAAGAACAGCACGTGTAAAAACAGTTTTGTCCGCATTTATTATGTGTAATGTAATATCTAAATACCCTCAATTAGCTTTATAGGTGGCCTACAATCATCGTCTTTGTACATCGAGCTAATGCATCATCAAAAAGACTTCCTTGACCGTGCCGCGACTGACCTCTCAGACTAAAAATGACCACTATATCAAACGATACGTTACTAAATGCACATGCGCTACATAAATAAGATGCGACACCGACAATGTTAGTAAGAACATAAGCAGATTACTGAACTGTAAACCTTATACACAAAGAAATAACGTGTCAAATAAAAAGCTGCGCATGCGACCTTGGCCCAATAATGTACGTACGCGCATTTGTTGCAAGTGCAATATTTATGATCTGACGTTTCATAAGCACTTTGCGGAAAAGATTCTAGGGCATCGTGTCAGGACTGCGTGTCGGATTTAATGATTAACTTGTTTAATTTTCGTTTAGACATTGTTATTTTAGGGTCTTAATTACATTGGGCTGTTTCAAGATACCTACATGATTCAACGCTGAGATTTGTGAGCTGAGCTGTCTGCAACATATTTAGACATCATGTAGGTCTTCACCGATACAAGCCAGTATCACTAAATAGCTGCAGAAGACTATTTTGTAGACCGCCAAATAACTATTTATAGACAACATTTCAACCTTTTATTTATTTTGTAGCTCTATCAGAAAATCTGGAACTAGTTTATCTTGAATTCTGGAGGAGATAGAATCTGATGGAAAATTGCTAATCGGCTATGGTCTCATATTCCTGATGCATTGCCGACCTTCAAGACGTTCATAAGAAAACCATTAATTAAGTACTAAGAACTTTAGGCTTAGTAAGTCGGGATCTCAGCCCGACTCCTTGCCGTCTTTACTTGCAAGTGGTTTGTTGATCAGATTCACTGAAATTTGCTGAATTTTACTGTTTCTTTATAATTTTATAACCACCGTTATGTTATACTTATCCATATTGTTATATTATTAATTATTTTGAGGAAAGTTTTGAGTATGAATGTCGATGGCTATAAGAGTAGGGGAAGACCAAAGAAACGATAGATGGACTGCGTGAATGATGATATGGTTAGAAAGGGTGTGCTACCGAGATGAAGACTAATAGAGACGTATGCAAGAAAAAGACATGTTGCGTTTGCGTCGACCCTAAATAAATTGTGATAAGGGCATGATGATGATGTTATAGTTATCCAATCCAAAGTTCTTAATGCTGTGGAACATTAAAATAATAAGAGTAGACATTGCAGTAAACAAGTTCAAAGTTTGAAAGGTTTCTAAAATCTTTTTATCTGTTCAACCTCAAGGCTTTGAGATTCACGTACATACGCCTAACTACATACCTACTTATTGTGTGTCTGTCTTCATCGCGTGTTCCCTTCATTTTTCCAAAGGCATTTCCGTCAATTTTCCATCGCATCCATTACACCCTGACATGACACGGTCGATTGCAGTTCGACGCACGATATAATGTTATAGAGCAATGCATTTTACATTTGCCATTTGCATTTAGATAGAAAACAGGATTCGGTATCTTTGGCATTTGAATAAAAGGTTTTAAATCACGATATATGGATGACATGATACCGACTGAAATGGTTTTCTAGAAAAACAATGAAAAGTTAAACCCTGATATGATAATTACTTGATTCTGGATTTTTTTAAAAAGCTTTTGAATTTGGTAATTGTATACAGAAGCGGATTTCGGGTCTGACTGTCGGTTATTGCTGCAAGATCATCTTCAGAAAGAAAACATGTACATGTACATGGTACATGTTTTACCTGTTTCTAACACGGGACTATTTCACCCGCACCAATCGGTTCCGACTTGTCTCTACAGGGAATCCGCTTCTTTATACAACCACTTAAAGAACTAGCCCATAGTACCAGAAGATAGTGATAGAAAAATATGGAAATGGGAGAGTGGGTCCTTCGCCCTGTAGTGGAACTTATCAAAAACGGCTGCAGACCATGACCACGGACAACCTGCTAAAACCCTGTCTACATTTTCCTTGCCAGCTTATTTGCGCGGTTTTAAGGTAAGGTTTGTCGATACAATTGACATTCCAATAGACAACACCCCAAACATCGTTAGCGAAGTAAACAATACTTATTTATACCTATAATATCCTACATCGAATTGATGCGATTTGAATAGGACGTCGACGAAATTTTATGACGCTCTGTTGTCCCCGTGTCGGGGACACAGATTACGGGGACAACAGGAATACAGGAGTATACCTACATAGGCATTACATGACATAACCGCTTCCATTATTTACTGAAAGTGGTTTGCTTTTTTTTTGTATATTTAAATTACGTTTCTTCTACAGAATGTTGCAAATTGTGCGTTACTACTACTACCAAAAAAATAACGTTTTATTTAAAATTGCTTGAAAAGATAAAACAAAGATTTATAGGTACATTTTTTTCCTATTTAGTGCATAAACAACGATAAACGGCAGGTACCTACTTGAACACCCAACAATATGTACCTTGATTCAGATCCACAAGTGAAATGCATTTCGCTATTTATGGCTCCATAATAACGGGTTGAGAGCACTTACAACTTATCAGATCGTTATATTCAGTTTATTGCTACCGTTCAATGATTTTATGTTGCAAGACCTATCATTTGGTGTTCATCTAATTTACGACTGGTGGGAATGTTCTTGTAATATCGCAACAAAGCACGAGCACTACATGTGTATAAAGTTAATAATTATAGTTTTTGTATCGCGCTACTCAGACGACATAAAATAATGCGCAAATGTAGTCCCACTATTTTGATCTGTGTAATAAAAAACTAAAAATACAAAAAATATACCTTTGTAAGTAGGACGGGGAGGCGACTAATGCAATAAATTAAATCGACCTCAAATTTTTGTTACAAATCGTCGCGTGTGTCCTGTGACGTCACCGACGCGTGGACACCGCCAATGGGGTTATTGACATGTCAAACTATTTCCGTGGCGCCAAAATAAAAGCGCGCGAATCCACGGGGGCGGGCGACCATCGGTGACAATAACGCGCACATGCGACGCTACCATACGTCCACAATTACGATAAACAGATGAAAACAATAAATTGAAGCGTCGGCTTGTGGCCTGGGACGGTCTCGAGTTACGTTTTGAGCAAAGGAACGTCTAAAATTACCCCGCACGCACACACCTACCGTGCTGCCAGTCGGTACACACCAACACAGCAGCGCCGCCTATATCTATTATCAAAACATCCAGCGACTCTGGTTACAGCGATCCGAGCGCGCTTCGGATATCGCGTTACACACTTTAATGGCTGGAAAAGGCCTCGAAAACGTGATATTACACGCGTTTTATTGTGTATCGCAAAATGTAATTAATATCGAAATATAACACCGAATAATTTATTCGGCGTAACCCCGAGTCTCGAACCTTTGTGGAGGTCCCCTCGCAGATCAAGATGAATAAATATCGAATTTAAAAATACGATTCGGTCGTCTCCTATTACGAGACCGGCTGAAACAGGCCGCTTGCCAATAAGACGAAACCGTAACACGATGATGGTTTTCCAACGGAAACCCACGTCAATGTCGGCGAAAATATTTGTAACTGAACCTTACCTTGATTTCTTCTTCATTTTCTTTTTTCACTTGAGCCCTTGGTGGTGATGAGGGATTTGTGGGTGTTTTACTGTCCATCTTAGATATACAAAGTCACTATACTTAATATGTAATGATAATAACACGTGAACAATATTTACAGAATTTTTAAAAGTTTTTCTTGTTCAACTTTAGCGTTCGCGTAAACATTATATTATGCGCGCAGCAGCGTGAAGGTTACAATACGTGCGCTCCGCGCGGCGATCGCAGCGCGACTGACGGCGGCCATGATTGGTCGCTCCGTTGAGCGCCGTGAAAAAGCTCGTTTTCCCGCGAACTATCGGACCTAGGGCGGAGCTTACGGACCGGACGTAGCGCATGGGCGGTTAACTTTCGTCCACTTTCAAGCTTCATGTAAAGCACCCCCCCCCCCTCCCTTTGATAATGATATCGTTATGTTCCGTAATAAACATGGCTTTGATGAGCAATTTCCACGAGAAATTACTGATTTACTGGTCTCAACAACTTACGGTAGGAATCGGCCCAGGAAGGAAACTTATGGCGAGCTTAATATTAGATCATTGTATTAAAAGTTGAGTAAAAAATAGTTTTTATTTAAATGTCTGCAATGCAACAACTATCCTGAAACAACGACAAGATTGGCCACCCTACACCTTAGTGATGATTGATTAAATATTAACCAGTTGTTTATGATACTATTTATAAATAAAGTAGTAATTTGTATGAAACTCAAAAACTCAAAACTCAAAGTATTTATTTCAATTATACCAATTACAGGCACTTTTGAATTGTCAAGGGGTCGGTCAGTCAGAAAAATGAAGCTAGTTGCCCATTCCAAAGCGTAGTAGGTAGGTAGGTCAAATTTTCCCAATCAACCTTGAACCTTAATACTTAAGCGATAAAGTTGAAAATCTATTAAAGAAATTTGAGAGATTGTGGTAGCTTGATGTGCTGGCGTCTGTACCTATGGAGAAGAACGGGCAAGAAACTCCATGGACACTCTTTTATATGCGATTTTATTGCGTCATTTCGGCTGATTTCTGCATTATAGTGTGTTTTGTAGAAAACTTACTTAAATTCAATATTCGAAAGAGTGTAGGAGCGCTGGGGGTCTACTCCGAAGTAGTATCGGCCGAAAGTTCGGCCGTTTCCTGCTACGAAGTTACTATTTGGTTCGGTCGGTTCCGATCCTACACTCCTACACTCTTTCGAATATTGACTATGGTCACGACCCAACTGAGGCGATCCCAACATTTTCGCATTTTTCAATAATATTCGGTTTGGCCATGTGTCGGTCCGACCCGAACATTCGCACTTTGCACTTCGGAGTAGACCCCCAGGATCGGAACCAACCGAACCAAACAGTAACTTCATAGCAGGAAACGGCCGAACATTCGGCCGATACTACTTCGGAGTAGACCCCCAGTTTCGGTTTCGGCCAGTTTCGGCAAAAAAAAGGCAAACATGATAGTTTGCCTTTTTTTTTAAAATAATTATCACCCTGAAAACTTAGCTGAAGTGAGCTGCCATTCCAACTGATGCTAGGGATTGCGTTCCCAAGTTGTCACTTTTGGTTAAATACGAACGACTGACAGATAGACAGACAGACGGCGTGGACTTGGCTATGGAGTCCCATTTTCACTCTTTTTGAAATAATCCAAAAATTAAAATGTTTTCTTACAGAGTCCATCCACGAAAGAACTCCCGCGGCAATAACTTAAACTAATTATCATTATTTATCAACATTCCAACAACAACCCTCCTAACTCACAAACCTTTCTCTATTTAGGATTGTGCATTTTATTAACCAGTGCCTGTAATACGAGTATGGTCGCATGCTTAAGTATGTAGCGCCGCGTTTGCAGGACTTCTTTCGTGAGACGGACTCTACAATCAAGTTACCTACAGACATGTTGTCTTTAGTATCAGCGATTAGGGATTTAGTCGCTCTCCAGAAGATTTAGACAAGCTCAAAGGGTAACTGCTGAGTTGCATTTTAGCGACTGCGTTCGGGCGCGATTTCAACATCACACGTTTTAGCGATGAAGTACTTGGACGCTGCATTGCGTTTTGGCGACTTGTTCCGTGTGCGTTTTAAACATTGTGTTTTCTAACGATACTCGATTGTTTGGAGGAGAGCTACAGTACAGCGTTGTCGCTGGCTTCCGAAAAGCGATTAACTCGCTGATTGCTGATGCTAAAATTATATGCAGTGTTTAGAGCTCAGTCGCTGAGTTGAGCTTCTGAAAAGCGATTATATCGCTGATTGCTGTTGCTAACAGTAGCTTGTCTGCTAAGGCCCTTATATCCCATAGCGGTCTGTTAGGACTGATATTTCAACAAACTTTTTTTTTTATTTGGACTATTTTTTTACACAAATTCTGGCAAAAAAAAATCTTTGGATGAAAGAATTGCAGTTCGGTTGTAGCTGAAACTGGAAGGGGAGTCGAATATTCGGTTACCTAGGTACAGTCACGAGCAAAAGTATGTACACACTCGGCTTTATTCAAAAGCAATTTACTCCTTTATTTTATGAATTAAATTTTATGTTGTTACGAACATAGCATTTTCAAACCCATAGGTTTATGTAATGTGTCGTATTTCAACGTTGCATTCGTTATTTCAAGAAAAAAACGCAATTGAAAGTTGCCAAGTGTTGACATATTGGTGATCGTGACTGTACACTATAAAAAGGTAAGGCGCTAAGCCGTATTACATGAGATTTAAAGATAACTGTAGAAAGGTGGGAGTAACAATATAGGTAGGTTAGGTACCTAAGGCTAATAATACACCTCTGTCTTATTTTACGTTATAATAAAAAACTGCACGTTATAATATTTAACTGCGCGTCAAACATATTTTTGAAATTCAAACGATGCGGACCTTTTTTAATTACCTATTCCGCTAATTTTTATTGTTTGGAGTTTTATATGAACTAAAGTTGTTCAGCGGAAAATTCCCATTGGGATCTTTTTATTACGCGGTTTAGTCTAATTGATCTTTCGATTTTTAATTGATATTCTAATAAACTGTGTAGGTACGCTACTTTTGCACTGTTTTTACCGCTATAAGAAAGAAAGAAAGAAAGAAAAATATTTTATTCTGCACAAACAAAACGCACAATTACAACTAAATAATAACTACTACAGGTACGGCCCAGCGGCGGCGGCGGCGACTACTATACCTAGGTATGTCTAATCTGCCTTTTTAAATCGATCTGCACCCTAATTGCGTAACACACAATCAATCTCAATCTGAATCATTTTGAAGGATATTGCTAATCCATTGCTTTATATGTTCGAAAAATGTGTCATGTGTCTGCTCAACAACGTAAATAACGCAATGAATGTTGTTGAACTGTCAAAATGAAACCGATTCCGATTGATCGTGTGTTACGCAATTAGGGTGCTGGTCTGGTCTGGTCTTAATTGTCAAAAAATCCACTTTAATTATTAATACTTAGGTACTTTGCTTTTAACATCCATGTAGCACCGACCGTTGGGTTAGATTATTTTTTTTCAACAAAGGTAATGTCTAAGTAAATTACAAGTCATTTCGGAAGAAAAAGTTAACGTTAATCGTTAACTCGTGATAAAATTGCATTATCTATGCGTTAGGTAGTAGTGATTTAAGTACTTAGGTTACCTACTTATTTAAAAAAAATATACCTAGACTATGATATAGGCTATGGAAGTTTTGGCAGGACAAGAAAACTTTATAAAAGAAGGGTGTATCAAGAGATTGTGACAACGTGACATCATGACAACGCGGCGCGGTCCGCGCGTTGACTTAAAATTTAATCCATTAGGTAGGTACTCCAAATGTTAACTTACGGTTTACAGTTTTGTGCCCAGCTTTGAACATACCTTGAAGATTTTTTCACAGGCTTATGCCTTAGGTAGGTAGTCAGAGAATGTAGGTACTTAGGTACCTCTTTTGCAAAAAATACGAAGAGTAGATTAGGGAGATATGAGGGAACAAATGAAATGAACGTACAGACGCCAGCAGGTCAAGCTACCCGAAACTGTCAAATTTTCCCAATCAACCTTGAACCTTAATGCTTAAGCGATAAAGTTAAAAATCTATTAAAGAAACTTGACAGATTGTGGTAGCTTGATGTGCTGGCGTCTGTACATAACCAGTTAAAACATAAAAATCACATTTGGCTTTGCCGTATTCGGGTAAAAATAGGATTGAGGCGGAGCACGCTCAACAGATCGTTTCGATAAACGGAGTCAATTCCAACTGGTTCCATCTTTCCATGATATACCCGATACTAACCGACCATCTTGAGATTTTTCACGCTACGCCGACAGCCAAAGGACCAACAGGCTGTAATGCTGTGTTTAATGATTTATTTATTTAGGTATTGTCGACATCTACAGGCACTGGTTAGGAAAATGCAGAATTTTAAATAGAAAAAATGTGTCTGAGGTAGGAGGGTTGCTGTAGGAGCTTAGTACCGTGTCCGTGGGACTTCTTTCGTGAGTTGGACTCTAAAGGTGAGGCGTTAGGTAAGAAAGAAAAATTGTTTACTTTACAAAAAACAAGACACGCATCTGATCAGGGTCGCCCCCTATTATATGGAACTCAAACATAGTTGGCGAAATGTGGGTGTACTATAGGTGCTGCCTTACCTACCCTTTGTCCCCGAAGATGTATGTTAATATAGGCGTGATAAACGTTTAGTTTCTCTACACAAGTTACTTTTAATGTTAGGCTTAAGTGTACGCCTCCCAAGTTTAGTAAGGAGTTAACTTTATGTGTTTGTGAGAGAGAGAGAGAGAGAGAGAGAGAGACTGGTGCCTGACGTAGGTTCCTATAAGAACCTGTACTATCGGTCAACAGGGCTCTGTATTAGTTACATTTTAGGATAGCGCGTTTGGGATGCACAATTTGATTCCGCCAAGCCCGTACTATCCGATGATAGTACGGACTTGGCGGAATCAAATTGTAGCGTAGGTATACGTCGCCGAGCATCTTGACACAGATTACTAAATAGTGTTACTACGCTACGTAACAGATACTTCACTCAGTACATAATTTCCAATACCTACTGCCATAATAGCCTACTCCGTCGCGTCACATGCTAAAAATAAATGTGCCTAAATGCTCAAACGTGCAGTTGTGATTGCTTCGCACCGCGCGATCCCACAGCACTGAATTTGGTCCGCAAACGGCCCGAGATTCCGAGAACGCTCGGCCGGGCGGTAGGTAGGTAATTATAGCGTGCAAGACCCCCTGGCCCCGTCACTCCATGTACATGGAGTGACGGAGGCCAGGGGGTCTACTCCGAAGTGCAAAGTGAGAATGTTCGGATCGACCGACACATGGCCGAACCGAATATTATTGAAAAATGCGAAAAAAGTTGGGATCGGCTCAGTTGGACCATAGTCAATATTCGAAAGAGTGTAGGAGTGTAGGATCGGGACCGACCGAACCCTATAGTAACTTCGTAGCAGGAAACGGCCGAACATTCGGCCGATACTACTTCGGAGTAGACCCCCTGATCTTGATAACCGATGTTATAAAGATGCTCGGCGACCTATACGCTACCGTTACATGGTGGACAGACATCCTACCCATTACCCGTATGCTCGAAAACGTTTTGGGAATACTTACATTCATTGTGCGTACGGCTAATGTTGCTGTATCACGATATCCCGTGCTCTAGCGTCGATCACATCATCTTCATCGCATCAGGCAGGCCGCAGGTGAGACCGTTCCATAACATAAAAATTATCTCTCATTCCTGGCACTAATATAATTCAAAAAAAACTGCGACGCAAATACCTACAACGATCTTCACAAACCAATTCCCTGAAGTTGTTGTTTGTCAAATTGTTCACGTCAAAATTAGGCTACTGTCAAAAACAGCTGACGAGTTTTAGGTTATGTTATTTTTATGCAACAAAACGAACATTCGTAACAGATCACAATGAGAGTAATGTGAGATTTGGTAATTATTTAAATAATAGCAAGTTCTAAATTTAAAATAATAGAAGCATGTCTTCCAAGCTACCGAAAGCTACTTTGAGTTTGAAACAGGTAGGTGCCTGATGTGTTTTATTTTAGAGAAACATAATAAAATTTACCTTCATGGCATTTACTGTTAGTGTTTCTTTGGGTTAAAAATATAATAGTCAAATTTCTTGTCATAATGCAAAGATATCCTATAGTCCTTTGAAAGAATCCACGTCTATTTCCGGCACAATTTTTCGCTGATGAGAAATAGTCAATCTAAACACTTATAAACTCTCTATTTCCAGTTCCTCTTACGTCAAGAAGTGCTAAAGCTCTACAGGGAAATCTTTCGGACTCTCAAACAAGTCCAAGATGAAACCACAAAGGCTGATCTAAGAGAATGGGCTAGAGCAGACTTCAGAAATAATATGCACCACACCGATGAAACTGCTATCAAAGCTATGCTCCATCATGGACAGAAATCTTTGAGAGATTTGAGAAAGTCGTTGTCTTTGAGTAAAAGTTGAAGAAAATAAGGATTGTTGTAGCTATAGTTTTGCGATTATCTAGTAATAGTGATTTGATATATTAGACAAACTTACAAAGTCATCTTTAAACAATAATAACTAGTGATTAAATCTAATGATTACTTGAACTAAAGTAAGTAGGTAATTGTAATAATTTGTGAGCATCCTTCCATTACCTGTTATAACTAAGATAACAATATTAATATTTTATGAAAAATAAAAGGAATTTATCATAAATACAAAAGATTTATTCAATACAATATGTTTTATACTAAAACATTTTGATAAGTAGTAACTAAATAATAAAGATATGATTCTACTAAAGTTTAATTCATAATAATTTAGCTATTTACAAAACCAAGTTTTTTTTAATACTATACCATAAACACACATACTTAAATAGACACATACATATTTATTTAATTAAATCCAGTCAAATATCATCTGTTTAAAATGTCTTAGAAACTAATGACCACTAGTGATACACTATGTATGCACTAACAGGTGACTTGCTAAGCAAGCCACAAACATTATAGGGAAGTGAAACAAACACTAGAGTTTTCGCAACCAGCTGCATTGCCTGCTTGATGCCTTCGCTAGTCGCCTAGCATGTATAGAAGGATGTTAAGTCACTAGGCTCCAGGCGCTAAGCAAGCCATCTGTCAGGGCATATGTAGCCTTGGGGTTGCTAGAATCCATCTTACACTCATGCCAGGCCCAATTGATTTTTTTTTCTATTATTGCATCTCACATCCCTAACTACAGTGCACATTTGTTTACAATTTGTTGTAAAATTTATAAATCTATGTGTTTTTATGATGCACTAATTTCCTCTTATGTATTTAAACATACACTGGACTTTACACTTACAGACTTTACACTGTCAAAGCACTCATTAGCTTACCTCTCAGAGACGAGCTGATACAAAGTACCGCTTGTGGTACACATGTGTACCAGCTTGTCCTAGTGAAATCAAACAAAGTAGATGCATCTATTATGCACCTGTATAGATAGCTTGGTAGAACAAATAAATCATGATAGGCACTGTCACCCCCGTGCCAACTACTAAAGTAAATACTGTAAAGAATGTTACAAAATCACCATTTTTATTCAGGTATTTTGCTAATATTTGAATCAAGCTTCTTGTTATGTGGTGACCATCCATACCATAACAAGGTATCACATTCAAAAATCCAATGCCCATTGAAAATATGAATATGTATCTCAGCAGTTTCTCAAACTGTGAGGGTGAGAAGAATGAGAACAGGCCCAGTCTTGGGAAGTACTGGTCAATGAACACTGTCTTGTGTAAATCATATGGCAAACCTAGGTATAGAACAGCATGTTTGTCCTTTCTTTCGATAATGATTAAATGTGTGTGATTGTTCAGTGAAGGCTTCAAGCAGTGCATTCCTCTCGGACAAGAGTAACCACCAGGTTCTGTGCACTTCGTGAACTTGTCTTTGACCATGTCTCTTGGCTTTAAACAGGAGAACTGGCCTGGCAGTACTGAGTCAGCTACCACTTTCGGCTCCATGTACTCAAAGCAAAAACTGTACAAGTCATCTTTACGGCAACATTCCACGACATCATTCTCTTTTATAGTTTCCATCATGATTTCATCATTTTGAGCAACATATTCTGCACTGGTGCAAATGCCAAACCGGTCATGAGCCATATGGAGGCAGTAGATCCAATCATTTGCAGTTTTGACGTCACAACTGTTTATTGCTGTAACTATTTCTCCTTTGGCCAATCCTCTAAATTCTTTCAGGGGAGAGTCCGCTGTAAAATCTGTTATTCTAATGCCAATACCAGTTTCATATGCTATGTTAAATAAAATAGGTGCTGAAAAGAATAATAGTAAGGCAACAAATGCAGTAGCAACATTGTGCCAGATCCCTGCACAGAATATTCTCAATCTCTTAGTGATAGCTAAGCTATTTAATTGATCAGAATTCATCTGCACAAATGCTATTGGTATTATAGTGAACACATATACACCTACAGATATAAGTTGAACATCTTCTTGAGCTGCGGCCAGTGCATGGCCCAATTCATGGAAAACAGTACTGAACCCTACCGCTAAGAAGTACACCCAGAAATCTGACGCTGGAATGTTTACACCAGGGAGCATGGCCTTGACTTCAGGCACATTGCTGCTGATTTGAATGGTCTCATAAAAATGTTCGAATATGAATGTAAGGAGAGTCCACAGTGCAAACGGTAAGAATATCCAAATCGTAAATATGTAGCCGCATGTATACCATTTTCGAAGAACACGGCTCAAATTTTTACTCCATCTGTATAAAAACCTGTTGAAAGCAGTTGTTGTCCATGTGAAGTTTAGTATCCCTATCTTTAGTCCGGTCCCTTCCAAGAATGCATAATACGGATAGTGCATACAACTCTGAAATAAATAAATAGTCGTTAAAAACAATAACTTAAAATAATTATTTCATAACAATTTCAAAAAATAATACCTTGAAAAAGGAGTCAAAGAACCAAATGACGACATAGAATGTTAAGACGAATGAACAAAGTATTGCAAAAGACATTACTGCAACCTTTAGATATTTTGTTTATCATTTTACATTATTTTGGATGTAAGCAAAAGCCGGCACGAGTCACGACATTATTCATTCACGTTGAGAAATTGGAAATTGGCAAAAGGCAAATCGATTCGTCAAAATACAGATAAACCAAATATTACTAATGTCAAATTGGTTCAAAATTCGGTATGGAGTACTCGGCCTTTTGCTTTACGCACGTAATATTTTGGAAAACTTTGGCTGAATGTTATTACGGCTTTGGTCAGAAACATGAAGATTTTATAAGAAATACGTTTTGACATCTGTTGGATTCGTCGGTCGTGCTGTGTGTTGTTGATCGAAAATAATCGAAATAAAACAATATTGTGACAATTTATAAAACATTTTAACATGTGAGTGATGAGTTGTACGGAAAATGAAAGTGGCCCTTTTGTCGTGTTCTTCTTACCAGCGGTCGTTGGCTGCCTGACCATACTCCTGGCGAGACGCTGGGCAAACTCCCAAGTTAGCAATAATTCGTCTACAGCCGTCTCTAGACGGCGAAAAATCATTAAAGACCCGCTTATTAAGCGGCCCCTGCCGCCTCTAGCCTGTAAAATGATGCCACCAGGATCTAAAAAGGCTTCTGGTGTAAATAAGAAGGTAAAAATCAAGGCTTCATCTGCATACACACAGATGCTCTAGTCCTGTTGAATTTATTACATTTGTCATTTTGTGTATGCTGAATATGGTATCTGGTGTAATGCCACAATATGTTTTAATGACTAATTTTATTGGCTTGTAAGTTTAATCAGTTTTTGACAGAATACCGTAATAAACTTCCTTGTAATATAGCAACATGAATTTCGTTCATATCACGAAGTAATTTAATAATAAAGCAAAACAATTTTGTAGTACTTAGTATTTCCAACATCTTTATTTTTTCAGGGTACATTCCCAGTTCCAGATGAAGAAATGAATGGTAATGGGAAGCGGCTGGGTCGTCCAGCACGCACCCCGCCCACCACTATCTCAAGTGTTGGTCTCACGGACATGAAGCTTGCAGACGGGCCCGTGGCCCCTAAACACATACCGTTCCCCTACATACCACAGGATGGAACTCTTTTGTTTGAAGCCATGACATTTGTTTTCACTCTGGTAGCTACCGGACTACAATTCCTGAATCTGTATAGGACGGCCTGGTGGTTACCACATTCATACACAAACCAGGCAATGGTAAGTTACAAGTTTATCATCTGAATTTATTATTATAGTATAACTAGCTGCGCCCCTCGGTTTCACCCGCATAAGTTTAGATCCCATGGGAATATTGGGATACAAAGGATCCTATGTGTTAATCCTGGTTATAAATTTCATCCAAATCCGTTCAGTAGTTTTGGCGTGTAAGAGTAACAACCATCCATCCATCCATACAAACTCGTGTTTATAATATTATTAGGATTTTCCTCCTTGATGGTATTCCTAATGTTGTTGCAGTTAGGTAGTTGGTTGATAAGAATCATTTTTAATGTTGATGGCTATAAGAGCAGGGGAAGACGAAAGAAAAAATGGATGAACTGTGTGAATGATGATATGGTTAGAAAGGCGGTGACTACGAAATGACGTCTAATAGAGAAGTATGGAAGAAAAAGACAAGTTGCGCCAACCTCAAATTGGGATGAGGGCAGGAGAATGATGTTGAAAAGTACAAGAGCTGGAAGTCATGGGGAGAGGTCTTTGCGTGGCAGTGGCATGTTGCAGGCTAACAGTAACATGGGTTACTAAGTGTACAAATTAGTTTTGTATACTTAATGATACATTGGCAAAATACCAGTATTTACAAAATGAAGGCTACAGGGGGTCTACCCCGAAGTGCAAAGTGCGAATGTTCGGATCGGACCGACCGACACATGGCCGAACCAAATATTAGTGAAAAATGCGATGCGATGTGATTTTAATAAGCATTGTGACTGTAAATATCTAAACTTGCTTGATTTATGTGTTTAGGAAGTTGTGAATCATTCCTTACAACTTATAGATACTTTAATAGATTAGGTGATAAGATAAATTATTAAACTTATTTATTTAGGAATCTATCTATATTATGATAAGAATCTCAAACCAAACCATGGGGTGGGTAGATTCAGAATGAATAAAAAAGGAATTTAAAATCTTCCATAAATGTGTGCTGTTTTATAATTTTTAGAGGTATGGTCATGCCAGGCCTTTGATATATTATGACAACAGAACTGCCCAAACTGAAGCCTATCTCGCGTGCAGTTCAGTGTTCAGATTCCGAGAGCTTTAAATATAATTTGTTTGTATTGTTTTCAGAATTTCTACTTGATTGACCCCCACTTGGTGGCGTTTATAGTGACGATAATATTCCGCAAACTACTGCTCAGTATCAGTCTGGCTGTTCTCAGAGGGTTACTCGCGCCCAAACTCATGCCTCATGCTACTATTGCTGCCAGGTAAGAAGAAAATGAATCCCATCATCATGTCCTGCTCTTATTCCAATTTAGTCAGGGTTAGCCCGTCACATCCTTGTATTTTAGCTAAAATTAAAGCCAGATTGTGGAGGAAAATTAAACTAATTGCATGAAATCTGAAGAAAATTATCCTGAAACATGATACATTACAGAACTGCAACTGCAATGTTGACAAAAATCTTTTATAGCTTTAAAAAAGCTGAAGTTTTCTCGTTAAATTAAATAAGATGCGAGATAAGAACTTCTGCTGCTGACAGAAAAGGTACAATTATAAACTTCATTTTCCAGGATGTTTATATTGGGCGTGGTACTTGGTGCTCTCTCTTGGTGCACATACTTCATAGTACTCAAGTATCCCCTGGTGAAAATATTCTACTTGTGCTATCCGTAAGTACTGCCTTATCAAATTTATTTTTCTTTCTTATGGTTATGGAAAACCCAGTATTTTTTCCTAATGTCTTAGTATCCAAAAAACATTTTAAAAATCTTCTTAATCAATTGGTTATAGTATAGTTTTAACAACATCGCTAGTATGTAAACTATACGAATTATGAGTAAGCATCTATATTGACAAAAACAGTATGTTTTATGTCGTGTATTTAATAGTGCTTTAAACCTTTAAACTTTTACAAGAAGTGGCTTTACAAAGTAAACTTTTAATCTCTTCTATCTTGAAATCTATCTCTTTAAATATATCATTGAATTTTCTTTTCTAGCGCTGTCATATACTTCCTCCTCTTCGGCTTCCACTCCAGCCCGTTCCTCGAGCTGAACAACGGCGACCCGCCGCTACACTGTTGCACGCACGACGCTGCACAGATACGCACGGAGGTGGAGGCGTTACGACAAGACTTTAACGTGCGGATGAAGAAGATTATCTTCAACTCTGTGGTTGGAGCTTACTACTCCAGTTTTATACCGTGCTGTTTTGCACAGGTGAGGAAAAGTTAAATTGTTACTTAGAAATACCAGAGCAAGGGATTTCCCACAGGAACCATGCATTTTTCTGGTATAAAAAGTATCCTATGTCCCTTAGAAATTGTGTAGCTTCTATTAGAGAAAACCAGCGCTGGGGCTCTGTCTCGCATAGGGTCTTAGCATTATGCTGAGCGATGGCCGTTTTGCGTGGATGTGATGTATTTTTTCCCCCAACTTGTTATTTTACTTTTATTTGTTTACCGCAAATAAAAGTATCTAGAAAGAATTTATGTAATTGGATCAGTAATTCCAGAGAGTACCCTTTACAAACATACCTACAACTTTACCTAAACGTAACTATGGAGTATCTTGCCCATTTTTCTCCATACGAAACTACCTTTTGGAAGGGGGCACCTAGAATCAATTCTGTATTCTTGTAAATTTTGACGTTCCAAAGTTTAACAGCCTACTTGAAATAAATGATTTGATTTTGAGTTCCATCCTTTCCAGTCATACCTGTACTATGAGGTATACGCAGCATCGCAGCAGACAGCGTTCGTATGGGCGGGCCTGTTCGCACGGTACGTCAGTCAGCTCGTCAGTGCGACGTACTGCGACGTGCCGCATCGCGCCGCGCTGCACCTCGGGCGGTGGCGAGCGGATAATAATTCTTGTACAGGTAACTGACATAGTCCACACCTGCTTGAATTCATAATCTTAAATAATTTACATACATACATATATTGCCATTTACTCAACTATCTACTTTAGGTACTAATTTATTTTTGGTATTTGAACTTTACCATTTATGACATGGAGTTTGATGTTCCAAAACTTGTTAATTGTCGGAGATTTAGATTCGAACCTATACGTAAATTGCATTGGTGAATATTGGCTTCATCGTGATGTTTTTCCCTTCTTTTCTCCCCTATTATCAGCCGTCTCATCAATCAATCGATTACATATGGAATTAATAACATTTTTATCATAATTAACATCGTGCGAACGTTGATCACGAGCAATTAGTACTTACTTCTTACTTAAAATTTGGGTTTAATTTAATCATACTTCCATACTAATAGTTTGTTTGAACGCGCTAATCTCTGTAACTAAAAGTGGGATTCTTACAAGAACAAAAGTCCCTAAAACAAAAGATTAAAAAAAAATAAAAAATAAAAGTGGGATTAGATTTTTTTTTTTCATTTTATGGCCCGATTCTTGAGTAAGGTTCTAGGCTATTTAACATTACGACGAGACCCTTAAGAGCCGAGCAAAATAATAAAGGCAGAATAAACGCTAAGCGAAAACGAAGTAATAGCGTGGACGGGCGGATGCGATGCAAGTCGCGGGTCGGGTAGAAGCTAGTTTAGTTTATACTTTGATATCAGTTACCGTAACGTTGAAGTTTCACCGCGTCACCAGCAATTTGTGAAGTTTCACCAACTAAATTATTGAACCCTGTATAATCCGCAGAAGGTAGTGAGGTGCTACCGTGGTGTGCGGGCCGCACGTGGCCGCGCGGCGCGCGCGTGGCGGCGTGCGGGCGCGTGTACGTGGCCGGCACGCCCAGCGCGGTCGCCGACCCGGCCTCGCTCGTGCACGGCAGGTTCCATGTGAGTATCATTATCCATACAGTACCTTGTAATGAGACAACGCGTTTTAGAAACTGCCACACAGGTATAATTGAAAGTCGTTGCTCTAAAAAGCAAAACTTTTTCATGAAACTTGATTTACCATAATAACCTTTCGTATAAAGGCCGCAAAGGGTTTTGTTCGCACAGATGCAGTTATTATATCCTGGGCTAAACCTTTCTCCTAGATACCCTCATATTGCAACTGCTAATATGCCTCCTTCAGTTGCTATAGTAGCGTGGGATAGCAGAATTTATTTAAAAAAGCATCCAAACAAACAAACTCTTATCAATATTCTTCATTCTCTTCCACAGACGGTGTTCGCGAATCCATCACTGCTACTATGTGGGATGCTGTGCCTACAACTCTCCCTCATAGTGCTCCAACTTTGCCTACTGTTCAGTTCGATACAGTGGCACAATTTCCTAGCGATAGTCATACTGTTGTTCATAAACTACTACACATTATTCAAAATGGTACGCGACTATCTAGTCGCTTGGAAGGTGTATAAAGCAGAGAATATGATACAAGATAAAAACGGCTCCTTACATCCTGTTCCCAATTAAATCTAGATCTTTAACTCCTAAGGTGAACGTATCCCGCGCACAAAATTTGATTCTAAATGTTGGTGCGATAAGCTTCGTTGTGTTGCGTTCGTTGTAGTATGAAAATGTGTTGAAGTTATTGTTTTTTGTTAAAATCTTAGAGATTTTATGCATTTTTGGTATGTTAGATACTGAATAATTCAGTAGCCAAAGTAGAAGTAAGTTGGTAGATTTGCTAAATGTTGTTATCATTTGTCAAATGACTGCACACCAATCATTTTCATAGAAGAGTCTTCCATTCTTTAACCTAATCTGTTGATGAATAAAAATACTTCCAAAGCACTGTTAAAAGTTTAAACATTTATATAACCTATGTTAGTAAATAAAACGATGCGTTTTATGTAACGGTCACAAGTCAATCAAACATACATTCCATAATAAGCTACATCCGAACTCAACACAACGAAGGTTTTTGTACTAAAGCTATAATTTGTTGATTATCTCATTGTTGTGTCAATTGTACTTAATATTTGTTTAGAACTGCGCTCATTATGATAAGGATTCGGTTTTTGAACAAAGTATCAGTGTTACATAGCATTGAATGTAAAATTATTATAAGACTGATGGCTACCAGGCCATTACTATGTTTAGACATATTAACCCGTGTCCTAGGTGAGCGATAAATATATGGACATAAACATAATATATTCGCTTTGTATATCATATTTTAGGAACAGGTAAGTCGGTATCGGCATTATGTCTTATCTTCGTTCACGTAGGACGATCGGTTAAGTTTTGGTTTTACTAAGAAAGCGGTGAATGTTCACAAAATAAAGCTAAGGTTTCTTAGAAAAACGGTGACCGCAAATAACGGCCGCAGTGAGGGCTGTGACGAAAATGATGACAGCGGCAAAGATTTAAATCGTTAGATACACCGTACCGGATCGAGTTTCGTTTTGACACCTGTGAAACACAATGACCAAATGACTTGACTTGATTTGACTGTCAAGGAAACGCTATAAATAATAATACAACTAAGGCCTGTATTACAGAACCTCACCCAAGACTCAAGCACTGCTTAAAACTAGTTTAGAGCCATTTGATTGGTTGAAATTAGTTTCAATTGATGCTTGAGTCTTGGGTGATTGGATTTAAATCTTTCGGCAAATTGGTTTTATTGTACGATGTCGAAAACGCTCTCTAGGAATAAATAACGTTTCAGTGACGTCATTCACCGGTAAATTGCGGACGCT
Organism: Apamea crenata; assembly: GCA_949629185.1. Classification (NCBI taxonomy): domain Eukaryota; kingdom Metazoa; phylum Arthropoda; class Insecta; order Lepidoptera; family Noctuidae; genus Apamea; species Apamea crenata. The sequence goes on along the minus strand of OX451365.1, from coordinate 16,457,191 downwards.
ATGTTGGCTGTTTTAGTCATAACAGACGTCAGAGGCGCGCGCTCAGAACGCTGCGTTTCGGAAGCTCTATAAAATTGTATGAATTTTTATGCACAGACGGCAGCGCTAGTTGTAATTCGTTGCATAAAAATTCATACAATTTTATAGAGCGTCCGTAACGCAGCGTTCTGAGCGCGCGCCTCAGACGTCTGATAAGATTATGACTACTCCCATTAGTAAACTGTAGCTTAGCGGTTGTCCAAATTCAGAGTTTTTTTGGCCTTTATGTCAAATACTGGTGAAAATGTCAGATTTTGATGTCGGTCGTTATAATATGACGGAACCGCTTTCCTAGAAAACCAGCTTTACAATGTAAACAGTGCTACTGACGTGTATGCTCGCCTTTAGCGCATATGTATACACGTCATTTGCAACGTGTTATAACGACGAAATTAATATCAAAACAACAAGATATGACACAAAATGTAAACCCTGAACAATTATAATATACTTGCCATAGAGGAAAGTTTTATTTTTAGTTTATATTCTTATGACTTTTAAAGACCCCAGAAATCTCATTCATCATAGTCTAGTCAATGGACTTTCATGTAAGTAAATTATTAAAATAAAAACTTGAATGAACAATGGTGATATATTTTTATTTGAACATTTTTAGTAACATATAACATTTGTTCTTTATTATTTACACAATATACAGATTATGTTATTTCTACACTTATCATACAAAGTTATTGATTTGTTTTGTTTTTGATAAAGTTAAGCCTGTCATAAAATACTTGATTGATAAGAAATTAAGAACATTATCAAGGCACTTTATTATTGTTGTTTTAAAGGCAAGTATTTATTGTTTTATGATTGCTAGTTTCGAAGGGCGGAACTGATAGTAAAGTGAGAAAAAATTATTAGTAAATTAATGGTGGTATGTGACACTATTCACCCATATACATAGCATAGAATGGATGTGGTGTGCCGTGTGAGTGAAGACAAATTTTTAAGAAACATTGTTATTTTATTCATAATAGTATCACATTTTACAAATAATAGTTTCACAATAGCCGTTTATGAGAAGCCTATGGTTAGCAGTGGGTGAAGTCGGGTGATGATGATGAAGAATAGCTATGTAGTATGATTAGAGAGATCTTATTGGATGGACACCCAAGAAGAAGTTTTATTGCTATCATTTATCTGTACTTTAATTTTCTTCATTTTATCTCTAACAATATCACATGCTTGCAGTACCTCCTTGTCTTTCCTAGCTAAGGCATTCGATCTCACTGTATGTCTAAATTCTACCAGCGTGTCTATCAAAGAGTTTGACAATACACTGTCTTGAGCTGAGTCTTGCAGCTTTAGGCCAAATGTAGTCAACATATCAGTTATATACTCTGCTATTAATACAATGGGTACAGGATAGTATTCTGTAGTTTCCAGTCTAATAAGTCTATTTGCATTACTAACTAAAGTGAGGAGATTGTTGATACAGGCTGCAGTGTTGCAATCATTTTTCAAAGCCTCTATATTGGCAGCCTCTATTTTCTGTAAATCTTCCAATATCTTATCTTTGTAATCGCCATTACTCACTGCATTGTTACTGACATAGACAAATGCATCCTTGAGGAAGAATTTGAACTTGTTTAGAACCTCTTCGGCTGTTTTCATGACTTCAGGGCTGTATTCCATTGGGTAGCGGTAACTTGATGTGAGGCAAGCCATTCTGAACACATCAGCGCTGTGTTGTTTCAGTAGGTCTGGTATTGAAATGGTGTTCTTCAAAGATTTTGACATTTTGGTGTCTCCTTTCACATGCAGGTGGCCAACATGGATCCAATAGTTGGCCCACTGTCTTGTGTTGTGGTAAGCACATGACTGAGCCTCCTCATTCTCATGGTGGGGGAACTGAAGATCAATACCTCCTGCATGGAAGTCTATTTGAGATCCAAACACTTTACTGACCATGGCAGAGCATTCTATGTGCCACCCTGGCCTACCTTTGCCCCAAGCCACATCCCATGAAGGTTCACCAGGCTTATAACCTTTCCACAGAGCAAAGTCCGTCTTGTTTCTTTTCTCTTCATTTGCCGCTTCACCTTCAGTTTGAGCCTTCTGTAACTTTCCATAAGAAGGAAACTTGGAGGTGTCAAAATATACTGACCCATCTACTGTAACATAAGCCATTTCTGTGTCTATCAGTTTCTGTACGAAACTTTCAATAGAGTGGATATGGTCAGATACTCTAGTTATGATTAGAGGTTTTTCAATGTTTAAGGAAGACATATCAAGCCAAAACTCATGTTCATATTGTTTGGCGATATTTTGAAAGTGTGTGTTAGTTTCGATACCTTTTTTTATGATTTTGTCATCAATATCCGTGATGCCCATAGCCGTCACCAGTTTGATGTTTAAAAATGATTTTATAATTCGCTGAATAATGTCTAGCTTGACGTAGCAGCTCGCATGGCCTACGTGAGCGGAGTCGTACACTGTCGGCCCGCAAGAATACCAGGTGGCGATGTGAGGGTCATTCAGTATTACTGGAACTTTTTGATCTGCGACACAGTTGTAAATATATGCACCAGTTGGATTTCCATTCGGCATCAACCATCTCGTCTCTTTGTACGGTTTCAAAGTGCACACGTGCGAATGGCTTCTCGCGATTATAGAGAACAGTTTCCTCATGTTTGTTGAACTTTAAAGTTCATTGACGGTGGAGACTTCACTAGGGGCGATGGACACTGAACTCGAAATCACACAACAGCTGATAAAGATATCAATGAACTGACAGCAACAGCAATAGTGTCAAAAAATAAAAATTTCTTCGCTCCGTTCCGTACTTCAGTAATATTATACTTCGATTCTTATGAGAATTTTGTACTGTTCTCTATTACGAATATTTAGATATTTCTGATTGAGTTTAGAAGTAAAAAAATAACTTTTTTATTAAATAGTTATACAACATCTAAATAGTAACAAAACACTGCAAGTAATAAATGATTCGAGCACGAGTTGGAAGAACCGAAGAACGCACAACGGAAAAACCATTTCTAATGTCACTTGATTGTCATTGTCATTTCGAGTTCGAACGAATTATGTCAACAAGGTATTGATAAACTTAGGAAAAGAATTAATCTTACAACTTTTCTGTGAAATAATCTACGATTTGAAATAAAAATGGTTACGTTTGCTCCCGATGAAATTGGCTTAGCTGACAAGTCACCATGTTCCGGTATCAGGGCTGATCTCAAACTATGTTTACTTGCAAGTGACTGCTGTAAAAAGGTTAGTTTCATAAGGTTTTCATACAACATTATTTTTCGGAGCCATTTAGATATTCGTATAATATTATTAATAGACATTCTAAAGAGTTTATTGTGTAATATTTTGCTGTTACTTTTCATAGTTTCGTAATCCCAGAAATCGTCATGAAATACGTTATATTACCTACTCTAGAAGATGATACTTACTTCTATTAAATTCAAATTTGTTCAATTGTATGGTGTCATTTCAAGCGAGTGGACCATCACTGTAATTGAGTAGTTTAGTTTATGTATTGGCAATTGCTGTGATATCTATTGTAACTTAGATGTGACATTCAACATCCTTTTATTCCTGTATCCATGTTTCCTTTAAAACTTATTTGCAATACGACGTTTTATACTGTTCCAGCAAAAGAAAACACCTAGAGAATGTCTAAGAGATGGAGTGGTCCCGGACGAGTGTGCTCAACTTAGGCAAAGCTTCTTTGAATGTAAAAGATCACTTGTAAGTATAACTTTGTCATTATTGAGAGTTTTTCATCATTTCAAAATTATTAATTTTGTTTTATTTCTCTATTGATATTTTTTATTTTTAATCTTGGTTGCCAGTAATTGTCTACCAAACGGACTGCAACAGTGATTTTAATTTAAAAAATGGAGCCCTAATAAAACTACAGTCAAAACCTACATTTATCATCGAGTTGGTCTACCAACCGAAACAACCAGATATGAAGACGAAATGTAGAAGTCCTATGATAGGGACCTATGTACACTTATACAGTCACCAAAGGATATAAGTAACCAGGGTCGTCAGATATAGTTGAAGTTTATTAAGAAACCGATGGATGTTTTCGAATGAAATTTAGTTTGGTAAATGAACTGTTTGGTTTCTATTTATTAAATAAAAAATTATCCAAAAACCCGTATCCCGTATCCGTTTCTTCCTAAGCTTCAACTATATCCGGTGACCCTGCATACTTATCTCTTTTGTTGACTATACATACAAATATTTATATTATATTTATAAAGACTATGGCTATAATATCAGTATTTGGACAGCCCCTCCAATGTTGTTATAAGCCATTTTGACTGTAATTGGTGATCCCTGCAAATGATACCATACTATAGCATTATTCTTTGACTAAAAGTGTCTTATTTTTCTTACCAGTTGGACAACAGAAGAAGGTTTCGAGGTCACAAGGGTTACTGATGTATGTACATTAGCATTACAATTATCTATCGAGAAATAGTTTGTTTTAATTTTATTGGATGTATAAAGTATTAATACATAATTTGTTTAATAAAACTTGACTGTTAACTATGATGTTTTTATGATATTGTTTTGTATATCACCTTGCTCTCCATAATCATGAAATGCGAGTGAAATTCGATTCGTCAAGAATCTGGGGGTCTACTCCGAAGTGCAAAGTGCGAATGTTCGGATCGGACCGACACATGGCCGAACCGATCGGCTCAGTTGTTGGGTCGGGACCATAGTCAATATTCGAAAGAGTGTAGGATCGGGACCGACCGAACCAAATAGTAACTTCGTAGCAGGAAACGGCCGAACATTCGGCCGATACTACTTCGGTGTAGATCCCCTGAATCCCCCTGTGCTGCGTATAGGCTTCTTTTCATTTGTAAAATACTACAAACTTTTACTATACAACTACTAGAATGATTATTAGACTGTTCTCTCAAATTCAAACTATGTCAGAAAATTGTACAATATTGAAGTCTTAGACCGAGTCTAACCCCGTGTCTTAACCAGGGACCGTACAACCCCGAATATAAGTTAATTCTTTCGAAAGTGTTACAGATTGTGCGCCTACAGTAACGGAAAGGGTTACCTCTTGGTAGTGGTAGCCCTTTCATAACACTAACGTTAGGGTAACCCTATCAATAAGTTAACTAGTACAAGATGTTACCGGCTCGTGTATGATTTCCAATTGAAGAAGATAACCCTTTAAAAGGGTTTGTCGGGGTTATCAAAGGGTTTTAAATCAAATCATTTTAAATTACGTTGGAGTGGAGGAATACTCGTCGTAGGTATTGACCTTGGAAGTTTGGAATCATGTAGAATCGTTCCATTAGTGTTTCTTACAACTTACTCGGTTTGACAGGACGGCGGCGGCGGTGCTTTCTTTTTTAAGTTATAAATAATATCTGAATATTGAAGATGAACAAAGGTAAGTAAGTGTATTTTAATTAAGTATCACATATAATAAAACTGTAAATAACCTGTGACTGTACATTGAATATATTTTAAACTTCTAATGGGGGTGTAATAAGTAATCAATATAGATACCAAATCACCAATTTTTGAATAATTTGTCTGTCTGTATGTATGTTTGTTTGTGCACGCAAAAAGTACGCCACGGATTTTGATTAAATTTGGTATGGTGATAGCTGAATATCCTGGTGAACATTTAAGGTAACTTTTTAATAAATATAGAGACAGACAGACAAACATTCTAAACAAATTTTTTGTTTTTATTACTCTTATTAAGACTATATATCATATTAAATATCAGATCTATACCGACGTGGATTAGTTACAGATTTTGTCTAATAATATGAGACATCGAAAAGTGACTATTTTAAATCTATCTATATATATAAAATTCAAAGTCCTGACTGACTGACTGACTGAGACATCAACGCACAGCTTAAACCACTGGTCCTAGAGACATGAAATTTGGAGGGTGTATTTTTCGTGAAGAGTAGGTATCCACTAAGAAAGGGTTTTTCGAAATTCCACCCCTAAGAGGGTGAAATGGGGGGATTTTGTTTGTATGAAAAAATCTTATTCCTTTTTTTTCGAAAATCTACCCCTGACGGCCTGAAAAGGGGTATTCAATTTTACAGGGGAGGATTTTACAGTGTGGCTTGATTAACTGATGATGAACACATCCCAAATGATTTTTCAAAATTCCACCCCTGTGGGGGTGAAAAGATTTTTCATATAAAGTGTATCCCCATGCACTTTATATGAAAAATCTTATTCGTTAGGTTAATAATCTTGGAAATTGGCATGAATACTCGCTTAAGTAAGCAATAGAGTTTATCATTATTAGTATTTCAAAACTACCCCTCAAAGGGGATATAGGGGTGTTAAAGTTTGTGTGGAAGAATTTGAACGCGCGGTCCGATTAACTCGAAACTCAGTGTTTATACTTAAGACCAAAAATAAAGAATAACATGTATCAGGATTTTTCGAAAATCTACCCCTAACGGGTTGAAAAGGGGTAGTTAATTTTACAGGGGAGGATTATAATAAGTGGCTTGATTAATTAGAAAATTGGTATGATAATCTTTGAGTCAAGTTATGAATATAGGTACCCCAAACGATTTTTTTAAATTCCACCCCTGTGGGGGTGAAAAGCGGGGATACAGTTTATATGAAACATCTTATTAATTTAGTTAATAAACTTGAAACTTGGCAACAATACTTGCCTAAGTAAGTAATAAAGTTTATCATTATACGTTTTTCAAAACTACCCCTCAAAGGGGGATATAGGGGTGTTGAAGTTTGTGTGGAAGAAATTGAATGCGCGGTCCGATTAACTCGAAACTCAGTATTGATACTTTCGACAGAAAATAAATAATAATAAGTATGTAAAGTTGTCGAAAATTGACGACCCCTGACGGGGCAAAAAGGGGTAATTCGGTTTTCAGGGGAGGATTTGAACTTGAAACTGTATGTTACATTTTCACGCCTAAACCACTGAACTTCTGATTTGGCAAAGAGATAGATGACATCCTGAGGAAGAACATACTTTTTATCCTGGTAGCACGTTCCCGTGGGATAACTTCCGACATCCACGCGGGCGAAGCCGCGGGAAGAAGCTAGTTAATTTATATGGTTATTTGCCCTAGATTGTATATATGTTTTATATATATACTTTAATATGGTTTTGTACAGGTATGTATGTATATTTTTCTTTTAATGTACACCGGGGACTGACTATCTGCAGTATTGTTTTCCTTCTTCGTTAAATCATCCTAAGGTTGTCTTGAAAATATCGCTGTAAGTGATAAGGCCACCCATTGTGTCACCCTATCTTGTTCTACTTTAAGTTTATGTAATTTTATGGAATAGAAGAATAGATAGATAGAATATACTTTATTAAGTACAAATAAAGTATATTCTATCTATCTATTCTACTATCTATATATATAAAATTCAAAATCCTGACTGACTGACTGACTGACTGAGACATCAACGCACAGCCTAAACCGCTGGTCCTAGAGACATGAAATTTGAAGGGTGTATTCTTCGTAAAGAGTAGGTATCCACTAATAAAGGGTTTTTCGAAATTCCACCCCTAAGAGGGTGAAATGGGGGGATTTTGTTTGTATGAAAAATCTTATTCCTTGAGTTAATAAACTTGAAACTTGGCAAGAATACTTATCTAAGTAAATTATGAAGTAGGCCATTTTTTGTTTTTATAAACTACCCCCTAAAAGGAGATTGAGGGGTTTCAAAGTTTATGAGGAAGAATTTTAGCGCGCGGTCCGATTTACTCTAAACTCAGGATTTATACCTAAAATTGAAAGGAAAGAATAATGTGTATCAGGGTTTTTCGAAAATCTACCCCTGACGGCCTGAAAAGGGGTAGTCAATTTTACAGGGGAGGATTTTACAGCGTGGCTTGATTAACTCGAAAATTGGTATAAATAATCTTTGAGACAAGTTATGAACACATCCCAAATGATTTTTCAAAATTCCACCCCTGTGGGGGTGAAAAGAATTTTCATATAAAGTGTATCCCCATACACTTTATATGAACAATCTTATTCGTTAGGTTAATAATCTTGAAAATTGGCATGAATACTCGCAAGCAATAAAGTTTGTCATTATTCGTTTTTCAAAACTACCCCTCACATGGGCTATGTGTTAAACTTTGTGTGGAAGAATTTGAACTCGCGGTCCGATTAACTCGAAAATCAGTGTTTATACTTAAGACTAAAAATATATAATAACACGTATGAGGGTTTTTCGAAAATCTACCCCTAATAGGGTGAAAATGGGTAGTTAATTTTACAGAAGAGGATTATAATGCGTGGCTTGATTAACTCGAAAATGGGTATAAATAATCTTTGAGTCAAATCATGGAAACATCCCAATATTTGTTTTTTGAATTCTACCCCTGTGGGGTGAAAAGACGGGATACAATTAATATGAAAAACCTTTTTCCTTTGGTTAATAAACTTGATACTTGGCAATATTTGCCAATAAATAATAATTTAGTAATTAATACAGAATATGGTGACTTTTTAGTTTTAAAAAAGCCCTCACAGAGGATTTAGGGAGTGAAAAAATTAATAGGTTAGAAAAAAATTTAAACCCCTCGGACGGATTAACTTGAAACTCGGTACTAATACTTAAAACAGAAAATGAAAAGTATATAATTATTTTAAGGGTTTTTCATAAAATTTGGTAAAGAGATAGATAGCATCCTGGGGAAGGACATACTTTTTATCCTGGTAGCACGTTTCCGTGGAATTTTTTATGAAAATATTTCCGACATCCACGCGGGCGAAGCCGCGGGCTTCTAGCTAGTCTAATTATATAGACAAAATCTGTCTTGTCAATAAAATTGTTATAGGTCTAGGAGGAGGACAGGGTCTTAATAGGAGCAATACGCCACTAAATTGTTTAATACCTACTAGTTTTATAATAATAATTCTTATTTTTTTAGAGCACATATATATTTCAGACAGCGACAGAAGCTCAGACGAAAGTGAATCAACATATTTTGAGGAATTAAGGACAACCGATGCTTCATGCGTGTCAATGCCGACATTGCAACCGACATTAGACAATGCGTCTACTCCCGATTTGGCTTTTGAAAATGACTCTAAAGAAATGGAAGATAAGACTACAAATACTGATAACTCAGACAATAGCAAGGAATATGATATTCATGCGTGTTATTATTTTTCTTTATTAATTGCAAAATATCTAAGCAAGTTAGAAGAAGGACGACGTAACAAATGTATGCATCAAATAGTTCATATGGTCATGCAAAGTGTTCATGAACAACAATCAAAACAAAAGCAGTAATTCTGAAAAATTATGTTTTTAAAAAATAAATATGTACCATGTTTTTTAAAGATTTTTATTTATTCAATAACGACATCATTATTTAAAATGATAAAGTAAGAGGATCAAATAGTAGGTGCCGTTACTGCCAGAATTATTACACCAGAATTTGAAATCAACAAGAAACAAGAACAAACCTGCCGAATGCAGGCAGTTTAGTACTTTAAAGTAAAGGCACGAGAGATAAAATTACAATACTTGTAGTCCGAATGGGTAACTCTGTTACAGTCGTTGAATGGGTAACCCGTTCAAAACGTCTTACCATTAAAAAGTATAACCCAACAAGAAAGGGTTTTTGAATATACAGGTAATCAAATCGATAGGGTTTGGAAGATGTTATCCATTGATGAGGGTTTGCGTAAAAGAGTGTAACAAATATGAAATGGGTTTTAAAACAACACTTTGTCAAAACCCTATCAAAAACCCTTTCAATGGGTAACCAAAATGGTCCCTGGTCTTAACCAAAGCAATTGGTCGCGCGACTACGCGTGTTTGGAAAAATGGAAGGCGCCCTCTGCCGGCACGACGGCATGTTCGAGTTCGCAGAACAAAATGAACGCGTTATGATAGCTTTGGTTAGGACACGGCCTAAGAATGTAGTAGGTACAATTTTCTTTGGATTAATATTAATTTGTTAAGGAAATTGAAAAAGTAGGAATATTAATAGAGTGGCTCGAGGCTAACTGTTAAGTTGATAACAGCCGCATGGCTCGACCTAAGGTGAAGCTACGCTTGCAGCGGTTCGTTGATGGGTGACCATCTGACCATCTATTACATAGGTACCGAGACCTCCGTGGCTCGGAAAGCACGTTAAGCCGTTGGTCCCGGCCGTCATTCGTACATCTTTGTCAGTCATTACGGGTAGTCAGAAGCCCAAAAGTCTGACAGCTAGTCTTACCAAGGGGGATGGTGTTTCCCAGTAACTGGGTTGTGGAGTTCAGATGGGCAGTTGCTCCATGTAAAATATTGGACTAAATATTCCGCTGCATCCCCAACACAGTTCGGAAAAAGCTAGGCAGATTGAGATATAGTAAAGAAATTCAAGTGACCAGTATCACCCACGATTCACCACATAGCACTGTATTTTGAGAGATAAGAGTATACTTAGTATTTTTTTTTGTTTTTTTTTGGCTTTTCGTAAAATGAGTAGTCAGCTTATACTGGAAATGTATAGCTTCATAATATGTCGTTTGCGTACACGCAGGAAAAAAACACCACATTTAATTTAAACTTTTATTATAAAAATAATTGAAATATTAATTAAATTCTCTATACATTCTACAGAGCTTAGCCTGCACTCATAACTAGCTTTTCAAGCCAAACAGTAATTATTTTAAATTGCTTTTATACAATAATACAATCGTTTTAAACATATTTGAAATTGAACGTTTCTTAAAATAGTGATGCCAATTTTTATATTGGATTGATTCACCTGTAACAAGCCAATATATTTGTACCTAGGTAATAAATAGATTTTTCGGCGAGTGTAAGAAGGTATTTAAAATTGGTATTCTAAAAATAAAACTAAGTTTTTAATTTTATGCGATTTTTATAAACGAGTATGCTCTGAAATTATAAATCTCCCAAGCGAAGCGTCAGGGTCGTCCGCGACATTATTATTTTTTTTTTTTAAGTTTTGCTATTTGTAGTTCAGTGTCAGGTTGTACGCTGAACAAGATTCAACCCTCTAATTGATATTTCAGGAAATAGTCATTCAATAGAAGAATATGAACTTGAGGGTTGTGTTGATGATTGTAATGATTATAATTCTGTAAATACTTATGTACAGACGCCAGCAGGTCAAGCTACCCGAAACTGTCAAATTTTCCCAATCAACCTTGAACCTTAATTCTCTATCTATAAAGGGTGAGTGCGCGGTGAAAATCTATTAAAGAAATTTGACAGATTGTAGTAGCTTGATGTGCTGGCGTCTGTACGTGTTACGGTCGCGAATCATGTTTTGTTCAACATTTATAACCCAACACTGACCTGCAAAGTGCAAAAAGAGTATGAAAATTTGAATTTCGCGGGTTACCTTGGCTATTCTCTCTCAAGTAGGGAGGTATTTATTAACTAAACAGGATACAGACATGTTAATTTGTAAGTTCGAAGGTATATTATTCGAGAAGCGCCTACTGAGTATTTTCTAAGCAATAAAAAATAAATAAGCTTAGGTAGGGATAGGTAATGAAAAATATTTTTTGAACAGGGATGTATTTGGTTCAATAATTTATCGTCTCCTACCATTTTCTATTTAAAAAAAAATATTAATTGCAAAAGTTAGATTTTTGGTTCCACACAACCCGAACATTTCAACTCCTTATAATAATTCTATTAATTCTTATTAATATAACTTTATTAAGCCTTATAAACTTGCATTAAACTCTACGCTAGAATGAGATACTTCTAATGAGTTGGTGTTATTGAAATGTTTAAACATTTTATTTAAAAAAAAATATTTATTTGGGTAATTATTATGTTGGTCAAAATCAATAGTTAGGTATTTGGTTTAAAATTTAAATGTAACTTAAGCTCTATAGCAAAAAACTGGTTATTTTTAAGTGTTATTTATAATTCAATTACCAAACTTGCAAGCTTTGTTTTATTGCTAACTACAAATTGACTAGATTTAGCACCATAGCAAAATAATCAGGTATTGACTAGAAATTATATTAAAGGAAACAGTCGTAGGTACGTTACATTATGCTAACCGTTAACAAGTTTTTATGTAGGTATTGTCATAAATTAAATAACTTGGAAGTAGTTACACAGTAAACTTTCGTGTTATTTAACCCCACTTAAATCTGTATTTATAACTTAGGGCTGATTTTTCGATAGGCCCAAAGAGTAAAGGATAGACCGATAATTATTTTTATTCGTGGAATAAAATTGACGTTTTTGTATGAAAGATGACGTTGACCGTTTATCTGACATTGGAAAAATCAGCCCATAATAAAAAAAATATATATATAAATTATATTTTTTAATTACTGTGATAATTAAGATAAACTGTTTTTTTTTAACTGAGGTTAGTTTTATCTGAAATAATTCATTGTTTTTGGTTCCATTACATTGTTCGGCTAATTTACATTCAGTTTCTAGTATCTAATCAATATTTATTAGAACTTAATAAAAATGATTCTATATTAAAAAGCATAAATTAATTACAAGATATTTATTTTCTATTATAAAATCTTATGATACATATTGATGCTTCTCAAGCCAATAACTATGCTTATACTCTGTGCATGTACTCTTAATTTATTATTTTAATGAATCACAATATCAGGTAGGCTTTTTGGTCATATAAATTATGTTATTACAAATATATTTTGATATAGAGAAAGTGTGGCTCTGTTTAGTAAAATAATTTAGAAGGTAAAGCATAGTATATATACCAGGAAATATCTTTAACAAGTTAAACTAAGCATGGTTTATACAATGACACGATGGCATGGACTACAAAAATGAGGCCTACCACAGGCTTTCTCAGTTTCAGCCCAGAGTTGTGCCCGGTACCTCTTCGGGTAATACAGGCGTGATGTTATGCTTATGTTATGTCTGTTACACACGACGACATATCAAAGTATACATTTCCAGTTTTAGCAGACCTCGCATTGACTTTTCGTACAAACAGAAGTCAGCTTAAACTGGTTATGTATAGCTTGATGTGTAGCCATTCGTATTACGAATTTAATATAATTATATGAAATTGTGTCATGGTCTAAACCTAGCTTAATCGGTGCACCAAGCTAATGTTATTAATAATAAATATCTAATATTATTTTCATAAAGTTTTAGAACAATAAGCTACTATATTTTTTATGACGCAAAATTGGCCACTCGTCTTTAGATCTTCGTTTATGTCGACTATGTTTTAACTATTAGATGAGAATAGAATAGTTATCTACCTACGTCTTTGTATTAAAAAAATTATGAATAAAAATAATCCCTTTAATTTCCCGTAAAAAGGTAATATTTTCGTCATGTCATTAAAAACTAAAAGCAAAAACATTAAAAACAACTTTACTGATTACGAGTACATCTCTGTATTATTAATTCCATTATGAGATTTTAGTATTATAATATTATTGTGCGTTTCTAATATTTTCTAATTTTAGCAACAGGTTCATTTAAGGCGTACTATTTTATATTTTGTGAGCATCACAAAAATCTTTTATTTCTAATTTAGTAAGGATTGTGAAACAGTGAGTTGGAGTAGGCAATGACTATTATATTTATGGTCAATTGAACATCTTGTGAGAATAATGATATGTATCTCGAGATATGTCAGAAAAATTGGGAAATCGAAAAATAATTATTTCTTTCAAAGATTATAGGCAAAAATAGAAAGGGGGATTTCATTGAGCTAACTCTCGGTTTCAATCGAACATGTAATTTTTTGGGCACGCACCTGAAATGGAAGACTTCACCCAAATGTAACAAAATATTGTCACGTCATCAAGGTATAATTTATCATAGATTTTTATCTAGACGACTGTCAGATTGAGACGATTTGTCTCGTAGTAGATCATATCAAAAGTATAGTGAAAGGTTGAGAAAAATGACGCCTACTGAAGAAAATCACTCGTTTATATTAAAATCTCTTACATCTAAATCAAGAACACTTCGGCTCGACTCGCCTGTACCCAGTCAATCATTGTACACCATTTAAGATAGTCTTAAATGTAATATTAATACTTTGGTCCGTTTTTGTTCACAACGTGTGCTGTTTACGACCAATTTTGTCAAGACATCTGTAGATTGACTTACTAGAGATCCAATCATAAGTTGGGTGATGAATTTGAGGAATTAACCGACAGATCTTCGAAGTCTTTCATGATTTCATAAGTTGTAAATCTCTTTTAATCATCTCTGTACCAGAAGATAGTTCGTTGAAGTTTTATCCCTCGTCTACCCAAATTCATATCCCGACAAAACTAACCTATCGATGTCCGCAAAATTAAAGTACAACACACTCAAGGCCGTCTAGGCCTTCGTCCCTCTACTAGAAAGTCTGTATGGGCCTGTAAAGACCCGTATACCCGCACAGGCGGGCCCTTAGAGCTGTCACCAACATCGCAGCCCCTGACAGGTCATCCATCAGGTTGGCACACTCGCACACTAGCAGGTACATCTTGTCTCCGTGGGAGGCCACTGACTTGTGCAGGGCTATCTTCCTCATGCCCACCGTGTGAGGAAGGTGTCGGTATAACATTCGGGCTCCTGTCCAGTATAGCCAGTTTCTTTCGAAGCGTTCGCCGTCGTCGCCCTCGAATACCTGCGGATGAGGTTTTGTCTTTTGAGTAGGAGTCAGTTACAGTAACAAAAAAAAGCGTTGTCGAATTTATGAAAAGTAGCGCGTGAAATCTCGGCCCCCAACCCACAGCGTCGCTGCGCCGCTCGCGATATTACTTCATTTTCGTTTAGCGTTATTTTTACTCGGTTATAGGCTATTTATCATCACCCTTACTTAGGAAGGTGATGTTAAATAGCCTATAACCTTCCGGTTGGGAAGAGATTTAATTAGATATAATTAAAGCAGTTCCAGAGATTAGCACGTTCAAACAAAAAAAGTAACTCTTCAGATTTATGTCTGTCTGTCTCTCTGTTATTTAGCTGCCTAACTTCACACATTTCAGGTGACTGACATTTTGAAGCAAATGATGACCCGCAGTGCCACAATCAAGGAGATGGAAGCAAAACTGAGATCTACCTTGACAAAGCTAGAGGCTTCTGAAGCTACATGCAAACAGCTGCTCTGTGAAAGGGAAGACAGTGAGGTGGAAATAAAGCTTGTTATTGACAAGAACACTGAGCTTAAGAACCAGCTGACTGAACTACATGTACGGCATATGGACATACTTGACCAGCATCAACACCTCCGTCAACTAGTGTCAAATTTCCAGGAATGTAGTGACACCCACGAACTGGCTTTGAGACGCATATCTGAACTAGAACAGGAATTAAGCAAGGCCCACAACACAATAACCGCCTTGGAAACTCTCAAAGCCCGTGAAGAGTCTGCGATCACCTGCAGTCTTTATGATGAGTTGGTTGGTAGCGGGTCGGGTCCCATATGTGTTGAGCCAGTGGTAACAATAGATTTAACTGATGATACTATCATTAAAAATAAATTGTTTACCAGTCACAATAAGCTAAAAAAATATATTAAAATTAATAGATTAATTAGAAAAACTCAAAAATCTTTGAAATGCCAAAAAGTAAACAAATTAAATACAAAACTTAGGCAAAAAAAAGTAAATTTAATACAAGAATTAAAAAACTGTAACAGTGAATTAGAATTGTGTAATGCTATGTATGACACAGACACTCAGCACCTTCAGGATGAACTGTTTGTTAGGGAATACGCTCTAAAGGATATCTTTAGTAAATATGAGGCTTCTCAACAAGACCTGAGTAAGCGCATGCAGGAGGCTAATGAGTTGGCAGACCTGGTTAAGTATAATGCGGAGAGGTATGAGTCTTTGACAAATAACCTCTCTTTTAGCTGTACCTGTTCCCAGGGACCCCAACTTATTACACCCACACCCTCAGTAGCTCAACCAGTAGGTAGCTGTATTAGTGATGATAGCAATAGTACGAATAATTTGATTAATACTACTTATATTTTTTCTGATAAATTTGGTCAAGGTTTTGGTAGCTTGTTAAATCAGTGTTCACAACAATATGCAATTAATCATTGTTTACCCGGTGCCAGTATTAGCCAATTAATTAATAATATCAAATTGACAAAAATAAACCCCAGTTCAACTGTTATATTATTATATGGGGATAGCTTAAATGTAAGGAAAAAGGACTTAATTGAATGTGTCCATTTGATGTTGCATCTTAATGAGACTAATAATTGTAAATTTATTTTTTGTGCCTTGCCTTATTCCCATTATTTAACTGATGAGCAAAATAAGCATATTTATAATTTAAATATGTTCATTTATAATAGGACTTGTCGTCACAGTGATGCTATTCTATATTTTGATTGTAATCAATTCATTACTGGTTACAAACTGACAAATTATACTATGTATTTGCCACCTAGTTGTAGGAGACAAATTGCTAATCTTTTAGCATACAATATACTCAGTGACACTGGTACTTGTAGTGTACCATCGATTACTGTTAGTACTGATACTAATACTACTTTTGATACGCCTTGTAGTTTAAACTATTAGGTGCGACAACGGGTCAGCCACATATGTTGAATGTTGTACATCAAAATATGCAGGGTCTGTCCGGCAAAGAGCTAGAATTAAGTTTATTTATGGAGAACTATGAGGTTCAGGTGTTATGTTTGACTGAACACTGGTTGAAGGAACATGAAGTAGTGTTTATAAATGATGAAAACTTTACCGTACAGAGTGCATTTGTGAGAAAAAGTGCTATTCGCGGTGGCTCTTTAGTTCTTGTTTCAAACAAGTTGAAATGTAAACAACGTTTAGATTTAGTTAATCTTTCAATCGAGCGCACTATAGAGTTGTCTTGTGTTGAACTTGAGCGATATGTTATAATTTGCGTTTATCGACCCCCCTCTGGGGATTTTATTAGTTTCGAATCGGTAATGGAAGATACTCTCAATAGGTTAAAATCAAATAACAAAAGTATTATTTTATGTGGAGATTTCAATATTAATATTTTAGATGTTACTCCATTAAGTATTAGACTTCTCAATCTTTTGAGGTCTTATAATTTAATTAACTTGTTTTTTGAACCTACTAGGATCACAGCTTCTTCGTCAACTTGTCTTGATAATATATTTAGTGATTGTGATGCCAAAAATAAATTAGTGTTAACTGACTTAACGTCCGACCACTGTGGTTTATTAGCTAGCTTCCCCATGCCATTACATAAAAAGCCACATAAACTTGAATGCAGGCCTTATACAGCTAGTCGTTGCAAAATGTTTAAAAATAATATAGCACATAGAATTACACCATCGATAGTAGAACACGAGAATCCTAATGAAATTTATGGTGCCCTTTTTGATGTTGTGCAAAAAGAATACCAATCCACTTTCAAGACCAAAACTATTAACATTAATGGATCCTCTGTTGGCTTTAACCAATGGGCTACTCCCGGTATTTATAAAAGTAGAGCGAGACTATACGAGTTATATGGTTTGAAAAAATACAGGTTTGATACTCCCTTCCTAGAGTATGTCAAAACTTATTCAAAATTATTCAAAAAGATTAGTGCTTTTGCTAAATCAAAATTTTTAGGCGATACGATAAAAAATTCTACTAATAAAGTAAAAACCACTTGGAAAATTATTAATAATGAAACGGGAAAATCGGTTAAACAAGAAAAACTACTTGAGATTATGGTCGACAACAAATTAGTTAACAAAGCAGCTGACGTAGCTAAGGCATTTAATGAGTTTTTTGCCAACATACCGATAACTACGACTCGCTCCTTAAATTCGTCCTCGTCTAAAGCTGAAAACCTTTTGCACAGTAGTGTACCTAAATGTAGTCCCTTATTTAGTTTCGAACATGTAACCCCGCGTGATGTAGTTAATGTTTTTAATACACTTAAGTCTAAAAACACCGGTGATTATTGGGGCATCTCCACTAAACTTATAAGTAATATAATAGACATCGTAGCCCCCTATCTAGCTGTTACTTTTAATAAATGTGTTGATTTAGGAACTTTTCCTGACCTCATGAAGAGTAGTAAAGTCATACCATTATTTAAATCAGGTAATAAGAATGACGTTGGCAATTTCAGGCCTATTTCTATCTTACCTGCATTTAGCAAAATATTTGAAAAGTTAATACTCAAGCAGCTGCTAAGACATTTTAATTTAAATAGCCTCCTCCATAATGAGCAATATGGCTTTACAAAAGGTCGTTCAACTTCAGATGCGGGTGTTGCTCTGTTGAGACACATATTTGACGCATGGGAGAAATCACAGAATGCTATTGGAGTTTTCTGTGATCTCTCCAAAGCCTTTGATTGCGTGCACCATGACACGCTTTTGCGTAAATTACGTCATTACGGTGTCCAAAACGAAGCTCTCAACGTAATTATTTCGTATTTACATAATAGGGTCCAATGTGTAGATGTTAATGGTGTGAAATCATCCGGGCTACCAGTTCAGTTAGGTGTTCCGCAAGGCTCAATACTGGGTCCATTCTTGTTCTTAGTTTACATTAATGATTTACCATTCCATTTGACGGGCATCTGTGATGTTGTACTGTTTGCAGATGATACCTCTCTTATTTTTAAAGTAGACAGGAATAGACAAGATTTTGACGACGTAAACAGTGCACTCTCAATAGTTACAGATTGGTTTACGTCAAATAACTTAGTTCTCAATGCCAAGAAAACCAAATGTGTAAAGTTCGCCTTACCGAATGTTAGAAACCTAGGACCCAACATCGTCTTAGATAAAGAGGTGCTTGAAACTGTAGGCTCGGCAATTTTTCTAGGACTAACAGTAGATGCCAAACTTCAGTGGGGACCTCATATATCAAGTCTAGCAGGAAGGCTCAGTTCGGCTGCCTACGCCGTCAGGAAAGTAAGACAATATACTGACGTTGATACAGCTCGTTTAGTCTATTTTAGTTATTTTCACAGCGTTATGTCCTACGGTATTCTGCTGTGGGGCAAAGCCGCTGATATACAAAATATATTTGTCCTTCAAAAGCGAGCTGTTCGAGCAATTTACCAGCTAGGTGCCAGAGTTTCTCTAAGAGATTTCTTTAAAGATATTGGTATTCTCACGGTTGCATCACAATTCATCCTTGCCAACATTTTATATATTAGGCAAAATTTACACTTGTACACTAAAAATAGTGATATTCACAGTGTTAACACTAGAAATAAGGACAAACTACGTGCCCCCTTTCACCGGCTTCATAAGGTTCATAACTCATTTGTTGGGCTTGGTATAACCTTTTATAACAAGATACCCTCTTCTTTTCTAGACTTGCCTTTTAATGCGTTTAAAGCTCAACTAAAATCCAACCTTTGTTCAAAGGCATACTATTCTATCAACGACTACTTAGACGATAAGAATAGTTGGTCACCCTAGTTTAACGCAAGAGTTCCTTCTCCAGAATTAGCTTACTGCAGAACCCAGCAATGCATAAATGTGTAAGCTGTCACGCCCTTTATGCCTGGAGGCTTTTATTTGGGTAGTAAGTTTTTTCATTTACATTTTAATTAATTATGTTTTAGCTTGAGTACGTATAGTTTTTATTATATTTGTTGGTATATTGGCGTGGCTAGCTGACATATTATGGCAAATAATTAAATTTTATGTTCTGGTTTTGTAATGTTAATTACCGAACATAAGTACCTAGTATTGTATAAATTCAAGTATTTTTTTAAATTGAACAGACAGCTGTGCTGCTGGGGAGTTTGTTGCGCCACTTCTTCTTCCCAGCAATAGCACTAGGAAGTGGTGAAGGGCGGGCGTTTTTGGGGGACTGTCTTTTGTAATTTTGACGTTCAAAAAGTGCTGACTCTCAGCCTAATTTGAATAAATGACTTTTGATTTTGATTTTGATTTTGATTTTGATTTATGATATCTATTAGTATAGGTTAATTTGATTGGATGGTTGGGCTGGCGCTTACGTCCTTCTAAACAGGGCGAAATATTAAAATGTACTGAAATGTTTGCAAAATTCTGTACTCCTTATTTAGGAGGAAAATAACTTGGAAATTAGTAATTTATCAAATCAAGCATACGATACCTTATAAACACTAATGATATATCCAGTAGTAGACGTGTGTGACTTCTTGGGTCCTCCAGCCAAGTCATTGAATGGAGGTCTGCAGATCATGGCCACCTCACTGTACAAGTCTAGTGTATGCGCCGCTGAGTACCGTATCGTCTTCGGGTCGAACTTGTTCAAGGACGCACCCCTCATATTATTGTAGAACAGCAAAGGATCCGTTTGCATCGTATTTATCACATAGTAAGATATGAAAGGGAATTCTGCATTCTTCTCCATATTCGCCAATAACATCCCTCCAACTGCAGTATTGGCCGTCGCTACTTCATTCAACAGCTCTGCTGCAGCAGCTTTCTGTCTTATCAAGGGTTTGGCAAGCGGGGATTCCAAAATTGGCTCTATTGGTTCCAAGGGACTCATGAGGTGGGCCAATATACAAAGTTTGGGGTCAGCTATTTCGAGGATGCTAAGGGAGTTTTGTCCAGTCTTTGTTGTCATTCCTTTTTCTGGCGTTGGAGGCGGAACCGGGAGCTGGAATTAAGAAAAAAATACCTTCTATTACAAACTTGAAAATATATTTTTTCAATTAGAAAAGGAATTCGTATTAATTATATAGGCTTGCCCAAAGAAGTTCCTAACTTCGTCAAGACAATACAAAAGATTGACCACAATTTGTCGCTGTCAACAAGAAGTATTTTCTCGTCTAGGTCGCCTCTAATTCTTGGGCGCTTAACCGTAGCTATCAACTATGTAAATGGCGGTCGCTGTATCAGCGCTAATTATGATAAATTATTCTGTCTTAAGCGTTATAGTTGCAGAAAGTTAGCAGTTTTTTTGGATAGGCGGTTTTAATTTCAACAATATTATGTATTTTGGGGAGGGGCTGCTAAAACCAAGTTTATCGAAGTGGAAAGGGCCCAGAGAGCTGTGCTCAAGGTTATGCTTGGTAAACCATATAGATTTCCCACTATAAAACTATATGCGGACTGTAAGCTACTTACGGCGAGACAGCTCTTTTTCCTCCGAGCCACACTTAGGAAGCATAAACTAATTCCCCCACCAGATAACACTAAGCGCAGAGCAAATATGATATTCCCAACAATAAGCCACAAGACCGCATTCGCCAGGCGCCAGTTCTACGTTGTGAGCTCTTTCATTTACAGAAACATCGCTAAAACTTTTCAATTAACTGGGCTAAGTTACCATGAAGTCAAGGTTAAGGTACAAAGTAGGCTGCAAGATCAGGATTACGTCCGGACAGAAGAACTACTTCACCTTCGGCAGTAGCCGTGCAATACTTTTTCTACCCATTTTTTAACTATTACAATCCCAACCTTCTCAGTAAGATACTTAAATATATACTAACACCACAACACATTTACACGTTAATACACTCGAGAGCAATGAATCCGGGTCACTTGAAGAATCCTAAAAATCTCGGAAACTAAAAATGCTAGGTTAATGCAATAAATTGTATTTAATAGACAATGTAATACTCCTTAAATGAAGTTATTAAAACTTCTTAGTTATTGTAAAGTTATATCATAAAAAAATCAAATTTGAAAAAGGGCCACTTTCGAAGATGGAACTACGAAATTACAGCATTTGGTTTTGCTTTTGTTTGTAATCTGTCATTTATGTGGGTACATAAACCATGTTGATAGTGCTCTATATTCATTATTCAAGCTGAAATTATGTCGCTTACGCCTGAAGAATGCACCAGAATACTTACAATGCTGGAAAGCTTTAAAGCTTCCAGTAAAAAAGACATGTTTAATCAAAAGTTGGAATATAAAAGTGCGTGACTATAGTAATGAAAACTTGACGAAATTCAAAGACTGTTTAAAATCAATTTCTTTTTCTGATGTCTGCCTCACTAAAGACCCTAACGTAGCATACAACAACTTTTTAGAACTATTCCAATTGTTTTATAATTTATGTTTTCCGATTACGTACAAAAAAAGAAAATTATTAAAGAATCCAAATTGGCTAACACCTGGTATTAGACGGTGTAGCCAAATAAAAAGACAGCTGTTGTGGCACCATAGGTTAAATCCATCTAAGATAAATGTGACAAAACTTAAAAATTATTCAAGCAGACTTAGGAAAATTATAAAATTGACACAATTAGCAAAGAATACTTATAAAATAGAGACAGCATTTAATAAATCGAAAATGACATGGAAAATAATAAATAGAAATAGAAGCAACTCTCCACCAGAGTATATAAAAGAAATAAATTATGACGGAGTTACATTCACTACACCCAAAGACATAGCAAATATCTTTAACGACTACTTCATAAGCCAAGCAGAAAAACTTTCTACTGCTTCGACACAACTGACCACTGACAGTAAAATAAATTTCTCTGCACAGTCAATGTTTTTAGCCCCTATCATACCAGATGAAGTAAATAGAATTATTAAAGACTTAAAAAATAAAAATAGTGTAGGATACGACGATATTTCAACAAAGGTTCTAAAGTATGTTTCAGAAATAATATCACATCCTCTCAGCTACATAATTAATTTATGTATTGAGTCTGGAACCTACCCTGATAAGCTTAAACCTACTGTCATAAAACCTTTATTTAAAAAAGACGATGAGAAAGATATAAAAAATTACAGGCCAATAGCTCTTATTCCGGTAATATCAAAGATATTCGAGAAATGGATCTATAGAACCATAGACGGATACCTCAACAAACATAATATACTGGTAAAAGAACAAAAAGGATTTAGGAAAGATCATTCAATAAATATGGCAATATATGACTTTCTTAATGTTATCATAGCTAACATGAACGAAAGAATCCCAATATCAGCAATATACATGGATATGACCAAGGCATTTGACTTGGTCAACCATGATATACTGCTGAGCAAGTTAAATGCGTATGGGATAAGGGGAAATGTTTTATCACTCATAAATTCGTACATAAAAAATAGAACACAACATACAGAAATATGTCGAATTTGTAAATAAAATAAAACCGTTATAAAATACAAATCTAAAGAACGAAAAATATCATATGGAGTGCCCCAAGGCAGTGTGCTAGGGCCTTTATTGTTTCTTATATACATAAATGACTTTCCCCAGAATATACCCTATCCTATGACATTGTTTGCCGACGACAGTACTATCATTGTTAAACTTGACAAAAATAATAAAGACTTTGAAGCTGACATAATCAATGCACTACAACAAGCCGTTAACTGGTTAGAACATAACAACTTAATTATAAATTTGAAGAAAACAAAAATTATGAACTTTCGTCAAAGAGTAGCTAGTTCGGAATTAAATATAAGCTTTAATAATGAAAAAGTTGAAGAAGTTGCAAATACAAAGTTTTTAGGGTTAACAATCGATAATCAACTTAATTGGAAACAACATACTTCAATATTAATTAAAAGAAATAGTAAGTTTGCTTTTGCTTTGTATAAACTAAAGAAAGTAGTCAATCAAGCAGCGGCAGTCACTGCATACTATGGATATGTAGATTCTATACTGCGCTACGGAGTCATCTTTTGGGGTAACTCCTGCAATAAGGACATGGTTTTCAAATCGCAAAAAAGATGCATTAGAGTTAAAATAACTGATAGCTGCAAACGATATTTTGTACTGTTAAAAATAATGACTTTACCTTGCTTGTACATATTTGAGACTGCTTTATTTGTTAAAAAGAACATGCATCTATTCAGAAAAGCATCTGAACATCGCTATAAAATGATTAGACAAGAATATAGACATGAATTATGCGTTCGGCCATCAAAGACCGCCTTGATGCACAAAAGCATACTTTGCATGGCCCCAAAAATATTTAATAAATTACCAAATGTAATTAAGGACTTAAATATTGCTCAATTTAAAAACAAATTAAGACATCTATTATTGGAAAAATGTTATTATACTATTGACGAATTCCTTAATGATAAATTTTGAGTTATTTGACATTGATATTTATTTAATTTTGACATTGTATTATTATCTTTATTTCCATTCATTATGTTATGTTGTGTTTTGTTATAATAATTTTATTTTAATGTGTTGATTGTTCTTTTTTTATAATAAATACTAATTGTCTGAAAATGAAAGAGTGTACACCTTTAAGGTAGATTTTTTGAGGAACTGGTTATTTATTATTAAGATCTCATGTAAAATGTACCAAAAATCACACCAATAAATGAATTTGAATTTGAAACCGGCCGGAGTCAGCGCGATACAGCCAGGACTGTCGGTGTGTCGCTGTCAACAGTACAAAGAGTTTTCCGACGTTACGAAGAAACTGGTTCTAACCTACGCAGACCAGGAACGGGCAGAACCAGGTGTACCACAGCACGAGAAGACCGATACTTGGTGAACACCATGCTTCGAAATCGCTTTCTCACAGGAACTGAACTCACAAATCAGTTTCGACGCCTCGGAGGAAGTAACCCAAGTGCATGGACAGTAAGACGTCGGCTTGCTGAATCTAACTTAAAACCCCTTAGACCTGCAAACGGCCCTAAACTGGAGCGTGGGCATCGTATTTCAAGACTAAGATATGCCCAGAGCCACGTAAATTGGAGTATTGAAGATTGGTCAAAAGTTATGTTCTCCGACGAATCAAAATTTATGCTCTACAAGCACGATGGAAGACACAGAGTGTATCGAAGACCAGGGGAAAGATTCAAGCAAGCATGCATCGAAGAAAAAGTAGCCTACGGTGGTGGGTCTGTACTTGTGTGGGCCGGAATTTCTTCTGAAAGTCGCACAGAGCTGGTGATCATAGAAAACGGCTCTTTAACTAGCGTAAGATATGTGGAAGAAATCCTCAATGATCACGTTGGTCCATTTATGGTCAATTTAGGTGAGGATGCTATATTTATGCATGACAATGCCCGACCTCATACAGGCAGGATTGTGAATGACTACCTTCAAGAGATGAACATTACTCGTATGGAGTGGCCAGCGCGCAGCCCGGATATCAACCCGATCGAGCATGCTTGGGACGAGCTAGGCAGATGCGTAAAACAACGAAACCCTCCCCCAATCACGCTTCGTGAGCTCAAAATTGCTCTCACAGAGGAATGGGAGAATATTCCCCAAAATCGTATAAGGAACTTGGTGTACAGCATGCCAAACCGCGTAAACGCAGTAATGGAAGCACGAGGAGGCAATACGAAGTATTAAAATTCAAGAAAATCGTAATAAAGTTCAAAAATTTCATGTTTCCTATTTTTGTTTTAAGGAGAGATCAGCAGTTTTTTTCTTTATGTAATTTTGTGTTAATAAAATGTATGGTGACTCATATTTTTTTTACTTTCATTTAAGGAGTATTACATTGTCTATTAAATACAATTTATTGCATTAACCTATCATTTTTAGTTTCCGAGATTTTTAACATTCTTTAAGTGACCCGGATTCATTGCTCTCGAGTGTATATACAATCTCAATCACACACACACCCTTACACACACTTACACCCCCTAATACACACGCTCACCCTAACTTACACACCTACACATCCACACACACAATTACCTACACCATGCACACTCATAATAAACTCCGTTTAATAAATTCCTTCACTCTTAGTTTAAATCTTTGTTAAAATAATTTAGTTTAATAATAATCATAATATCCCTGGACATTTCACACAGCACCATTAGTCCCAAGCTAAGCAACCTAATGCTTGTGTTATGGTAACAAGATGGCTGATAAACTACTTATATACATTTTTTTTTTTTTTGTAAATACATACATATTATAGATAGAAAAACACCCAGACTCGGAACAAATACATGTAGGTCATACAAATTATATGTAGTTGTACTTTTAAATCTGTTTTTTGCCAAGATTTTGTTAACACACTTTTTAGTAAAAGGTTTTTGTATCACAGTGACAGCAGAACACTGACTCCCAAGACACAGGATCTCCTAGTTTGGGAGTCAGGGTCACTCTATCTCTAAAGGTCATAAGGTCCCTTTAATTCACTGAAATTCATGTGATCTAGTCTTTAAGCAATGTTGAAGGTTTTTGTACCTATAAATAAAGATTTTTATTTTATTTTTTATTTTCGACTAACAAAATAATACCAGGTTATGAGCCTATATTTTAAAAACGACAGCAGAATGAAGTCTCCTTGATAATTGCAAGAGAATATGTGTATTGATTTTTCGTTAGAGTTTAGCCGAAGATAGCCGATCAGCTGATACTTGACCGGCACTCCATCTGACAAGAACCGATCATAGGCGTGGCTTTCTGCAGAAAGATTAGACGAGACTGTGTGCGCGGTGAGGCAGGACGGTATAATGGTGCTGTGCTAGTCCGAATACAGTCGAGATGACCGAAGAGCTTATATAGGTACTACCCGATACACCATCAGGCAGGAACCGTTCATAGGCTTGTTTAGTGCAAACTGGGGGACGGCTGATGGGACCGTTTTCTGCAACCTGACTAGGCGTGACTTGAGGTGGTGGTCTGTGCAAAAGGTGCTAGACGGAAAACAGTCAAAGAAATCTCAAGCTTTTATACTGACCGGCACTCCATCCGGCAGGAACCGATCAAGTGCGTGCGCGGGAATAACGAAGCAGTCTTTCTGTAGCGTGGCGAGCGACACTGGCTCGGTGCGGCGCCGATGGTCCGTTGTGGGGAGCGTTGTGGTAGTCGCGGGGCCGCGGTCCCAGCGCAGGAGTGAGACCGAGGGCTCTCGGTTCACCAGCGGCTGCGGTGGCTCGGGCTCCGGCCCTGTGCCACCGCCCAGTACAGGCCCGCATCGTTCTGAGGAGAGTAAGGGGGTTATGTTAGTCTGAGGTCGAGATGGTTTGTTATGAACTGGCGTGGCAGTTGGTTTGGTAGCCTCGTGGTGTTTATATTTTTTTTTTTGCTTGTGGATTTCTTCATGGATGTCCTCAGAGGGGCAGGAGGGGTCTGTCAGACTTTTACTGACTAAAACCAGACGGTGTTCTTCAACTTCCTTTTGCCGGGGTGCTGGAGTAATTTGTGGGTTAAACCTAGTGGTTCAGTGTGTGAGGACCTGACTGGATGGGAGGAATAATGATGGTAGAGATCCACTGTGTCTTGGTTCTGTGGTCATTTTTTTTTGACTTTGATAACTGCAGCTAGTAGCTCGCACAAACGAGATTCGTTGCAATTTTAATTACTATTCTGGGTTCCAATTAGCATTATGCAAAAGTTGGAAAACCGCGTAATGTAGTTCTTAGTATGCAAGACCACATCTTGTTTGCGCGAGCTATTAAAACAAGAAGTAAAATTACAAAAAACACAGTTATTTTAATTCGCAATCTCGCTGTTAAACTCACAACTTAGGCAAAAAGATGTTATTTACAAAAATACGGACATGTGTTCTAGGCGTATCCCTGAGTTTTGGTTCAGTAAAACTTAGCTATTAGATACACCATCGAAGAAATACTCACCTACTAGAAGTTTGAATTATGTACAGTTGCGATTGGCAATCTATTTCTAACACCTAGGAAGAAATACTACAAAGTCTAGACACAAATTAAGTTAGACACAAAACAAGAACTTGTACCTTTACGTTTGGACATTAAACTGATGAACTCCGAACAGATATTGAAATGAGATATCCCTCAGAAGGTTAGTAATAAACATAGTCGATTAAATCGTGCCAATTATAAATATTGTATAATATGCGTGTCATAACACTTACGCGGGAAGTAACCTCGGGATGTTTGGTGTTTAGCGCCAAAACTGAACCAGTTTCAACCGACTTAAACTAGTTCCGTCCAACTGGAGAAACACAGTTGTACCACTAAAGCTTACTGAACTTCGGAAAGCATTGTTTACATTAAAAACACTTGTTACGATGTTAACAGCTTGTAATAGCAAGCATGTGGAATGAACTCGTATCTAAACACTGCGTCACCTGTCAAAGAATTTATTTATAGTTACGACGGCGCTTCATGTCGTGTGTTTTTAACAGAAACTGACGAGGTCACTGCAAACTCCTCATATTATAGGACCCGTTTTTAAAAAAATTGCCACTTGAACTCGAGAAGTTTGTTAAGAAAGTTTAGACACAAACACACGAAAAGTTTCCGGTTGTTTCACTGTCACTGGTCACATACGTTTACCTGTGAGGTCGTTGTATTGTGCACTGGCCCGAGGTGCCGCGGAGAAGAATATGTGAGTCTTGTAGTGGTGTTCCTCCATGCAGGAGTATCGCTCGCGGTCGCGGCGCTTCGCGTTCCTCCCTGCACCGAGCGCGCCCCGCGCCTTGCCCCCCCCACCCCCGCTCGACGAGAGGGTCTTCTCCCCGCTGAAGTTCTTCCGAAACATCAAATTCATCTTGGAAAACTGCCCACTTCCGTCTCTGTCGCACTAATGTGTTGCCGTATGCGTGCACACCGCTCTCACGCTGAGTCTCTCACAGTAATTAGTTCACTGTACCACGCCAATATTAAACCCGGCTATATTCAAACGTCTCCTGTTTGGCTCGGCTTGTTTTAGTTTGTTTTATTTCCGCTTTAAAATGAACGGTCGCATGGTAGGATTAACAAATGCGAGGTGAATAGATTTCTGGAGAAACGTATGAAAAAGCTTTCGAGATTCTTTTAAACGTTACTGGAGTGGGTAAAACCACTTTTTATGTTCAAAACATTGTTAAATGCTAAAGCTTTATTGTTGAAGAGTTAACTATCATCATCAGTTTCCATAGTTTCAGTTTATTTACTACCGTTGGACGTAGTCCAATAATTACAAGAAACGTTGTAACATAGGTAACAAAATATGTGCGCCAAACATTATATCAATCAAAAATTCGTTTCCTGTAACCTTTGAATGCTTAGAAACAATTCCGCTTTCCTCTCGATTGGTTACAAAAGAATTTATTAAAAAGAATAGGTAATAAATTTCTTTGTTTTCAGTTCACAAAGGCCTGAAACTCATTACCATGCTATTTGTAAGCTTGATGAATTCTTTCCGATTGGGAGTGAATGAATAACAGATCAATTTGTGGACAACAAAAGAACTCTCAAAACCAACCGTAAATATTTGTAGACTCTTCATTTCTGTATTAGCGAGATATACCTACTATACGCATTATATCACATACAAAAACAACCTTTCATACACAGTGTGTGAACGTAGTAGGGATCGACAAAATAATCAGGATTCGAAGAACCAACTTCCAATTTATGTCATTTCATTCACCACTCCAATCATATAGCATAATCAACCTATAATGTTCCCAATACTGGGACACAGGTCTTCTCTCTTGGAGAGGGAGTGGGCCGCAATCCATTACGCGGGCCCAGTGCGGGTTGGTGGTCCTTAGTTACATACATAAACACCATTAAAATCCTCGTTACCAACTGATATAGTATTAGTAGTTGTAGATTCTAATCATATACCTAGCATGGTCAAAACGATCATCATTAAATGAACCCTAGCAAATTGCTAACCGCTCCATGTTTACCCATTTCTTTGATAATGTCACTTCAATTTACTACGAATCGTATTACTATAATGAACAGCGGTTGATAGAAGGCTTGACATGACAATTTCTCGGTAATCCTCAATGATCAAGGTAAAAACTTGTTGAGTTGGTCCGTTTGTATGAAATATTCAGGATGCTCCATCGATCTCGTAAACCTTTCGCCGACGTATTGTACGTTTGGTTTACTCCGCTATATTTGATCATTGTGTTCTATTTCGTGACTGGTAAGCCGATTACGGCAAGCGGCTTATCCGACGGTATTATGAATATGTATCTCATTTATGTATTTTTGTTCGAGCGTTTTACTGTTGGAAGTTTTTGATAACTCTTTGTTTTTATGATATTTGTCATTGTATGTACATAATCAGCTTATAAGTTTCCCACTGCTGGGACACAAGCCTTGTCTCGGTGAGAGGGAGTGGGCCGTAATCTACCACGCGGGCCCAGTGCGGGTTGGAAGACTTGGAAGATGTCACATGTCTTTGAATTGTTGGTTCTAGGACACACCGGTTTCCTTACGTACATACATGTTTTCCTTCACCGTTTCGAGAGCAGCAGTGATGAAATAATTTACACAAAGTAAAGGGCCTGTCTGGGTTTTTTTGATTATTGACCCGTTTATAAGTAGCTCGGGTCCCACTTCACGGCATTTGCCACCGACCTCAAAGGCCATATATTCACATTTCTTAACATTATAAACTAGTCCATGTGCAGCAGTGTAGGCTTCACAAGTCTTTAGAAACTCTCTGATTGCCCCCGCAGACGGACCCAGCAGCACCATGTCATCAGCATAGCTGATGTTGTTTATGTTAACCCCATCAACACTGCATCCGACACGCATGCTGCTGAGTTCCTCTTTGAGGTCATCTATGTAGAGGTTGGAGAGCTTGGGAGACGTCAGACCTCCTTGTCTCACCCCGCACTCCAACCTATGCGGTTCCGAGAGCATATCATTCCATTTCACATGATTGGTCTGATTATTATACCAATGCCAAAATAGTCCAGATATTTCCGCGGGTATACCCCTGCTTACCTTCTTCATATGTGTGTACATAAATGGTAAAATAAATAAATAGATTGCAGAAGTTGGAAAAAAAACCGTTTCAATGAACAATAAGTTCTCATTTAAACTTTCATTTTAAAGCTTGCATTTTTAAAAAAAGTTTCAGCTGAATTTATGCATCGGTTGTAAGATATTTACTTATACCATGTTAGATGATATGAGTTTCATAAGATGAATTCCTCAGCTATTATGCAAACGACTGCCTATCAATCTTCGGGGGTAGGTAAACCAATAAAATTGCTGGGCGACAGTAGAGGCACGTAGGGATAAATATTTTTATGATCTTCGAAAATTCGATTATGTTTTAATATATTTTGTGTAGATGGGTATTCGAGGGTATTTGAGAAATTCGTATGGTAATATTTCCGGTAAGATATAACAAGAATGTGTTCTTGGTTATCCTTGCTCTACCTCTGAGTTTCGCTGAAGACAACTAAACCTTTTATACTACAAGTATAAGTTTCTGGAACGTTCAAGAGCAATAATCGCATGCCATAAAGCACGTTCAATAAAAAAATTGCCATTGACACGCTAAGAAGTAGGTACCGTAGTAGTAGTAGTGAACGTTTGAGCAAAGAATATTAGATTGAGTCATTGGACTAAGATAACTACAAAACATCTGGGTAAATATTGGAGTTTAGACAGCAAAAAAGTCTGGATCGTTATGCCATCTGGCTGGAGTGACAAGCATTCCTGCACTTTGTCTCCAAGATCAAAGTATTCAAATACTTGCAAAACATTTCGCGCTCTCAAGTATTTGCGCAGTCTCCATGCCAAGTCGACTGCATGTTTAGCCCGTAATGTAAACAAGAAGTATAGAATCTCGAAGTTTATATCGAAACGTTGATGGATATTCGCATAAACGATGCGCGATGGTCTGTCTATTTATATTATCTTTAACATATGGTGCGATGACGTACCGTACGGTTGTCACGTGCGAATATGGTTTCAAGAAGAAATCCCAGTTTTACACTGTCTTCACCTAGAAATAATGCCATCAGATTGGAAAGTAAAGTCGAAGGAGACAATATAATATGGTTTTATAATGTTTATGAAACTTGGTGATCGTAGAAATAGATCCTTGGAAATGGATTTTAAGTAAGTAATTGAGAATTTTGTAATTGTGACTTGTGTAAATAGTAAGTTGTTGGACAAGCGATTCCAGCAGTGAATGGTTAGGCGAATAACACACTACAACGCTCCACGCGGCGGGGCGCTCTACTCAAACGATTTTTTACATACAAATTTAATGAAAACTCGCGGAATTTCGCTCCGTTTCCTGTTACCCGATGCTTTGCGTATTGTAGTGTGTGATCCGCTTTAAAGACTGGTCGAGTTCAAATAAGATAGCGTAAAGATGCTTCTAGGGAAATGACTGGGATGACTGATTTGGGTTGACCTTTGGGATAAAAGGAAATTACTAATTCAATATTGCCATACGACTGATAGACATACCTACTGGAGACAGCAGCAAAATAGCATAAGCATAATCAGCCTATAACGTTCCCACTGCTGGGGCACAGGCCTCTTATTGAGAGAGAGCGGGCCGTTATCCACCACGCTGGCCCAGGGTGGATTGGTAGATTACACGTGTCTTCGAATTTTGGTTCCAGGACATGCCAGTTTCCTCTAGCTGGAAAAAATTGGTACCTACAATTGGATTTATAAAACTCGGACAAATCAATACAAGACTAAATGTTTTACATGAACAAACAACAGTTGTAAAGTCGTTTGAATATTTTAGTAAGTCAGAAATGTTTTTACTTAAACATTTTTCAATAGGCAATCAATATTCCCCTGACACAATATTAGTATTCTTTCGACGCCAATAAAGTTACCTACATAACTTATCCCCGCCATATTTGGTCCCAGTAAATATCAAGTTGTCCTTTACCGCAAGTAAGTTAGTTACGTGTGACGGGGATAAGGTCACACTTAATAAGAAAGACTGAAAGGACCATTCGTAACAAGTTTTATGAAGCTGACATGTACAGACGGTAGGTCAGTTAGTTCTGGCAACTATTTAGCTTTTAGCAGTATACTTATAATAAAGGTAAAGAGTAAAGGTTTGTTTGAACGCGTTAATTTCTAGAACTACCAGTCAGATTAAAAAAAAAAGCTTTTGATAGCCCTATTTTTCAAGCTAGAACAGAGTTTTTTCAAGGTAGTAGAGTTTTCTCAAGGTAACCGACATAGCCCGAAGAATTGCCAATCTTAAGAGGCAGTAGGCAGGGCACATTGCTCGCAGAACAGATGGCCGATGGGGCCAAAAGGTTCTGGAGTGGCGACCACGTACCGGAAGACGTAGCGTTGGAAGGCCTCCCACAAGGTTGACCGACGATCTTGTTAAATCCGCAGGAACCCGTTGGATGCGAGAAGCACGGAACCGGTCGAAGTGGAGGTGCTTGGGGGAGGCCTATGTCCAGCAGTGGACGTTTTTCGGCTGAAATGATGATGATGAGCCCAATTTTTGAGGAAGGTTATAAACTACTTAACATCAAGCTAGAACCCTTAGGAGCCGAGCAGAAATATGCTAGGTATGCGACGGGGTAGGTCGGGGAACAAGAATGTTGAATAAAGGAATACCTTCCCAAAAGCAATGAGGTTAACACGGTAACTTTTAGGATTAGATAAGCGACTATGGGTAGCAGTTCAGAAATGGAGATAGGCAGGGGAGGTGGAGTAGAGCCTGAATGGTTAAAAGAGACGATAAGAGGAGTGTTAGCAGACCAACAGCTAGATCGGTGGATGACAACAAAGGTAAGGTAAGGCGAGAGAGTCTGAAAGTTATATGGCAAAGACCAGGAAAATATTACTACTTATACGTAGATTCTTATGGTTGAAATTGAAAAGAGTGGGTTTTCTGTTCAGTTTTCTTGGAGTTTGTAACTTTATGGGCTTGGTCGGGATGTCGTAAAGACAACTTTTATGATTCTTATATCTGCTTCATTTTTGCCGTTAATTGCTTTACATGTGTTTATCTGGCTTATGTATTAAGCCAATAACGAACATGTTACACATGCTGACAGACTTATTCGAAAAACAAGATAGGAAATTGTAGACTAGATTTTATATAGACTTGCCCCCTACTCGTATTACTTGAGCGAAATGTGGGTGTACTATAGGTACTCAAACTCAAAGCATTTAGTTCAAATAAACCAATTACAGGCACTTTTGAATTGTCAAGGGTCGGTCAGTCAAAAAAATGAAGTTAGTTGCCCATTCCAAAGCGTAGAAGGTACCTATGAAGAAGAACGGGCAAGAAATTCCACGGACACTCTTTTAAATCATAAAATTGTTACAACATATTGGATAGATCATTCATGTTGAAATTATACATGTGAGAACGATGTAAAAAGATGTGCACGTACACCTCTTCCTAACCCATAGGGGAAAACAGGCGTGATGTTAAGTTATATGTAGATTTGATAAAGCGTATATTCAGCTATTCCACCTCCTTACTAAGAAATGCTCACGAAGCAAGATCGTTATCCTAGAAATTTCTGTCAACGGTTCTGCAATGTGATCCATCATTCAGCACTCAAAAAAAGAGGCATGATGACTCAGATAAATCTTTGTAGGTATCTATGGTTCCTTCCTCTTATTCGCAGCATATTGATTCTATTAGAGCTTTGAGCTTCAAAAATGAAACGACTCTACTAAAAAACTATATAAACTAGTGCCAGTTTCATTGGTCATAAATCTTTGTAGAAACCAAACAGATGGCTCTATCTTAATTGATTTCTGAGTGTCGGACATTTAACGGCTTGCGAGCGCCAATAAGGCTAAGTGCATCGTCCATGCTGCCGAACATTTTCTATGAAATTGAGCACTAACTGCTTCTGGATGCAAGGGAGAAGCGGTGGCGAAAAGTATGGCCCGGTTTTTAAATAAATTGTTACAGCAATTTTATTTGGAACCTGAAATTTTGTGTTTTTTATGACCGATTGTTTGGTAATTTGGCTAGCAACGACCGTGCTGTGATTTGAATTTTACCGTATCTACGCTCCAAAAAAAAGATTACAGACGTTGCTCAAAAAGCCGCTAAGCTGAATTGAGACTGGGCTGGCCACGTAAGTCATAAGCACGTCTGCCGTATACCCAATAAACTGTGAGTTAAAATAACCACCACGTGGAGCTCTGACACAGCTAGAAGGCGTCGCGGCAGA
The DNA here is from genome assembly GCA_949629185.1 of Apamea crenata. Lineage (NCBI taxonomy): Eukaryota > Metazoa > Arthropoda > Insecta > Lepidoptera > Noctuidae > Apamea > Apamea crenata. Next base: position 16,422,436 of record OX451365.1, on the reverse strand, counting down.
CCTCGTAGAAGATGGCAGGAGGAGCTGGACAAAAGAAACGACCAGTGGTCCACTTTAGCTCTGGATCGAAAAACCTGGAAATCATCGGGACTGGCCTTTGCCCAGCTGTGGGATGATGCAGCCTAACAGTAACAGTTATATGGACAAATTGACATTCAATAATGACCATGCCGTATGTACCTATGCTAGCAGTTTCAAGCATCATTAGTGCCACAGTTATTTTGATAGCGTTGTAAGTGGATCGTTAAACAGCTGACATGCTCTGATAACTTCTGTAACCTTTAATAAAGAACTAAGTTCTGTTAAAAGCTCTGTCTGGCTACAATGAAAATAATGACTCCGTATCGTTACGACAAATGTTCGATACGTTGGCCATCAGTGGTGCGACATCACATCAGCTCGACGTTCGTTAGTGCGACTGATTGTCGACACAATTTTTGCTCGACAACCTAAATCTCTAACACTGACAAACATTGAAGAGATAGTGTAAGTTTATATTTTAAGCATAGAAATTTGAAAATAGACTACGACGGTAATTGGTCTTTATGTTCTCAACTACTGTTGTGAAATATGAACAAATACGTAATTGGCAACTTTTATTGTCTCCAGATCTTTTTTATTCTAATTACACAAAAATAAATAAACATAAACCTACACTTACTTTCCAGTAAATGCCAGAGAATTACTTCTGTAGGAATCTACAACGTGGTAACTATATGCACATAACTTCGGACTTCCAAACAATGGAAAACCTGTACCTAAGTGAGGTAAGTGGTCTGATTAAAATAATCACTTCGACTTTGACATTTTTTATTTATTCTCCACTAATAAGTTTGGGACATGAAGTTAATAAATGACTGCCACGAGGAAAATTATCGACGAAGTTTTGTGGTGGCAAGCACTACTGCTGAGCGTAAGGTCTTGGGTCAGGAGTAGTCCGGAGTCTGCGTTTGTGTCCGGTTAAACGTTATTGGACCTTCATCGGTATATTGGGACCTAAAGTCCTTGCACAGTTATTTTACCTCTTATTTCGCATCACTGTCAAAATCACATCTTTTTTCTCGTGGCAATAAAGTTGCTATTTGGTTCCGACTATTACCAAGTCTATCAAAATCACAGTGATCTTTATTGTTGTTTCAATAAGGTTGCGTTTGGGTTGCTGCTATCAGGAGTAAAATGACTGTGAACGGAATGTAGACATAACTGGAGAAATGAACTTGCAATATACTTGTATCCAACCCCTTTACGAGACACAGGCATGATGTTATGTACCTTCTACTCCAGTGGCTAATGTACTCCGCTCTTCTACCAAAAAATAGTGCGTACCTTATCTCGTAAAGACGTGATACGAGTTCTTTTAGAGAGCAAGTCCCATAAACCAGTAGAAGTATCGAGTAACGGCCCGTGGAACCACTCCAAGCTTGTAAGACTAGCCATAAACACTAAATTGATCGCAGTACATAAACGCTGGGATGTTTTATCACGGGAGTTGGCAGTGCATGGCAGGATGTATCGGTAATAACCATTGATTTGTTGGTTTTAGAGTAATTGCTAGTAGATTTGTTACTTACAAGTGGTTTCGATTAAAGCTGTTTGTTGTGACTCTTGCAATGGATTAAGTACTTTAGGTATCTAATGTTCGGTTTCTCGTTTATTATTTCGATAAGTTTATATTGCCTGAATTTTTCTTCGGTTTAGAAGCATATGCGTCCATTTGAAGCAGTCTTTGTTACTAGGTACTTTAAAAAAAGTAGCTAGGTACCGAGTGTGACGTCCCAAGTTTGTTTCCTAAGAATCGTAATTTGCAGTTTTATTTATTGCCGCCCTAAGATTGTGAGCACCGTTAGAGTATAATTTATCTATATTATCAGTGTTACTTGTAGATTATAAACTGTCGAAAAATTTAGAACTTTTACAATATAGCGCATTCGTTTTTGGTATTTTATAATCTATCAATGTCAAATCGTAAAATTGCAAAGCACTTATCGACGTAGTTTATAATCTGTATGATTATATCACCTATAAAATTGTGAACCGTCCCTGATTGTCGGTATTAGCGGTAGCGGAATTGGTCGCAGTACCTAAGCCAGGGCACCCTGACCAAATAGGTCAAGTTAGGTTAAACCTGTGACCAATCGCGCGCGAGCCGAGCGATCAAAGCGAGCGGTGCCGCGGCAGCGGCCGGCGAGCGCTACTTCCAATTTGGTCGCAGTTTACCTGGCTGCTTAGTATTAGCGCAAGGTGCGTTCCGTCGCATGCAAGTTTGGTACTAGCTTACAATTTGTCTTTTTGCTATGGATAGATTATAAAGTAACGAAAAATAATGAGTTAAATTGTAAATGCTTTGTTGCAGTTCACAATTTCTCGATAATTTATTAACCGACTTCTAAAAAAGGAGGAGGTTCTCAATTCGGATGTTTGTATTTTTTTTTTTTTTTTTTTTTATGTTTGTTCGCGCATAACTCCGTCGCTTGCCAACCGATTTGAAAAATTCTTTTTTTGTTGGATAGGGTATGCTCCCCAAATGGTCCCATGAAAATTTTATCAAAATCGGACAAGCGGTTTTTGAAAAATCAACAAAAATAAAAAAAAATATCACAACAAAAAAGTGAAAAATAAAAACTTTTTTACAAAAAAAAAAACAACCGACTTCCATAAAAACACTACAAAGTGAAAAATAACTTTAATTTCGGAAGTCGGTGGCGAAAAACGAAATAAAAAACCAAAGACACCGACTATACTATACTATAAACCAACGATGTTCATAATTTTACGGTGACATATACACAGACTGGAGTCAGAAATTCCACCCATTAAAAGCCAATAAGAACACCCCTTATTACGTGCAACATATAACATACCCAAGCTGATTTATTATTGATTTATCGTTTCTTGGCCAACACTTTCCTCGGTGAAAAAAAAACGCGACAAAATAACGACTTGATTTTAAAGCAATTTGTAAAGTAGGTAACCCAGATTGTAAATGCCTTAATCTACATCAGAAAGCTTGTTATAAGCGATCGTTCTTAAGTACGTGCATACAAAGATAAACATCAAAACGGATTACTCAATCCATGTTAATGCATGGATCTTATGGCGTGAATGACATGGACTGAGGGGCGCAGATGGTAAACATGAAAAAAAAAACGAAGTGAGGGAGAGTAGAGAGCGTAGGGAGAGAGAGAAGATAGGGAGAGAGAGAAGATAGGGAGAGTACAATGAGAGAGAGAATAGACAGGTAGAGAAGACTGAGTGAGACGGCTTTCTTTTGTGAAAATTTTATTGAAGAAACAAGATGGCGGCGTTAGTTCCGATTTTGACCACGCCAAACGATTTTCGTACAACTTAGGTAAAGTTGTACGAAAATCCACGCACTACTCAATCAGTCAAAGTATGCACGATTATTAGGACTTTACGATATATCAAAACGATATGAATATAGGGAGATGTCAGCCTATTAATCTTTTAACTGCTCCAAGCATACTAAGTAGTATACAAAGACGTAAACTTCGAAGAATTAAGAACATTAAAGTTTTAAGAAAGTAAGTGCTAAGTTTATAAGATCTTTGAAACTTTAAAAGGTTCTCAAATGATCCGATTATAAGTTAAAATTCAATCAATGAAGTAGAATCATAATGAAGGCATTTCAATCCTTCATTCGAAAAATGTTTTTATCCTTAATTGATGAAATAAAAGTTTTTTTGTAATGGTGAAGGTTTACTTTGTTCATGCGACGAGACAATTTATTTTCTCACAAAGTAAGAAAACACGTCAAAGTTATTTATGTATACCCTCTCGTTATTTAAATTTTGTCCTGAATTCATATCTGTCCCCGTTTCCCGCACAATTGACCTATATTTTTTAATCTGACATAACAAAACAACTTTTGTAAGAACACATAGATTTTAGAACGACAAGCTACGAAAAAAGTTTGAACTATACGTCTGTTAAGAATAAACTAAACTAAACACATTATGTAAATTGTAGTCTGTACAAATACGAGGATTACGTGAAAGTTTTTTGTAAAAGTGTTGGGACCACAGTGTTATTCGTTGATGTTGGGCTAAGCACCATGTGCTGGTACAAGTAATAAAGCGTTTCATATATTTCGAGGGACGCAGACTGATGTTAGAAAGGATTAAATTGAGATTGTTCAGAAGCTTTCGTACACTTACTCATTTCTATTATACTACTAGCTGACCCGGCAAACGTTGTTTTGCCATATAAATTATTTCTAGGAATTTTTTTTTTGTATGAAAAATAGATGTTGGCCGATTCTCAGACCTACCCGATATGCACACAAAATTTCATACAAATCGGTCCAGCCATTTCGGAGGAGTTTAATAACATATATTGCTACACGGGAATTTTATATATTAGACTAGCTTCTGCCCGCGACTTCGTCCGCGTGAAGCAACTTTCTTATTTTTTTTACGTAAGATCCATGCTCGTACTGAAGAATTAGCGAAATCGGTTCAGCTGTTCTCGAGAATTGCGCTTAGCAAAGTTCTGGCAAAGTGGTATTGAGTTTTTCCATCTGGAATTTCTCAGAAGCAGCCCGGAGTGTAGGTTTGTGCCTCGTTGATGGCAATAGACCCACCCCCTGTTACATCGAACTTAAACTTAACTAGCGAAATATGGGTGTGCTATTTGTAGGTACACCTCTGCTTAATGTTTCGGGGATTACAGGCGTGATGTTATGTTGTTTATGTGTGTGCTTACGAGTAAAAGCTTTTGTTCACTTTCTCATTTCTATTATAGTAGTATTACGACATTTTTACTATTTTTGAGCCATTCAAAGGCGTTATATAGTGTGTGATTCTCTGCCAATTAACGGCCATCTTTCTCTCACTTCACTCGTCAAAAACAAGTGATCAAATAAGCTACAGAGAGATTAGGATGTTAAGTTACGAAGATAGGCATCAGAAGTCTTTCAATACCAATCAGTCTGCAATGATGTAAGGGATTTGTAATTTATGAATTCTTTTTCTTACCTACCTATTATTATTTATGCCATTTTTTTTTTACATAATATAGAAAAACTATCGCATGAATGCTGTTAGTTAAGTACATACATTCCCTACCCATTCAAAGGAGAAGTTTATATCAAAAAGCGCAAAGTTTGCAGCAATTCGTCGCGTCGCTCTGCAGAAATTAGACGACCTCATTTAGCGCCACAACTATTCCAAGATTGATATTAATGAGGCAAAACTTTGCTTGCAATTCATAATACAACTCCTAAAGAGGTAATGACGTCAGTTTTAATACGTTTTAAATAGTTTAATACCTACACTTTAGAATATAATCTCAACTTTGGTGCAACTTAATCTTAATTAATGGCTTTACCTTTCTGAATTGAGTGAGTTTTACGTAAAAATAATATTAACTATTTGAGTAATATGCAAAACACGCACTATGGCCGTGGAGTTGCGGACACCAATAAAATACAACTATTTAACTCTGTAACGTAAGCATTTTTTGTAAAATTTCAAAATTTATATCGGTAAGTAATATTTCGCTGACGGTGCCGCCGAGGTCGGCCCAGAAATCGGTGGCGATGGTGATGATCTGGACGCATACCGCGAGGGCTGGTTCGAGGTGGCGTCGGAAAGGAGTACCTGAAAGGACCTGGGGGAGGTCTTTGCCCCACCAGTGGGACAGTATAGATTAAACCACAAAAAGAAGTAATATTTTTGGTGCAGGTTGTATATAATAAACACTATTCTGTCTATGTATCTTTTCACTAGCAAAATATCTAAAGTAGATACAGCGGTAACACTAACAATATGATATAAAATATATTGCTGCTAAACTATCATCCAGTTTCAGTACCACAAACCGTGTGTCCATTTGCCACAACAACAATGAACCACAAAAGTCGAGTTTACCGAATGTCATCAAACTTTACAGACAACTCTGATATGACACAGTTCCTTGTGTCGTAGTAATAGTTAACGTTACACAGGAACGCATATCAGTGTCGAGCTGGCTGTGTGCCAATCCGGTGACAGTAGCCCAGCGGATAATGTCTCGGATTTATGAGAGAGGAGATCAGGGTTTGAATTCATCATCATTCATCATGTGCAAGAAACATTGAGTAACTTGTTTTCTTTGATAAGCAGTGACTATAAGCAGGCACCAACACATACATTTTAACCTTTTTGGAAACACAAAATTTAATTTGAATCAATCAAAATCAAAAGTCATTTATTCAAATTAGGCTGAGAATCAGCACTTTTCAAGCGTCAAAGGACAGTCCCCGAAAACGCCCGCCCTTCACCACCTCCTAGTGCTTTCGCTGGGAAGAAGAAGTGGCGCAACCAACTGCTCAGCAGCACAGCTAGCTGTTCAGTTAGAAAATACTTGATTGTATACAGTACTCGGTCTATTTTTTTTGAAAACACATTAAATTATTATATAGTTTCTGACTAACGTATCTCTTCGTAATAAAACAATAACTACAAGGTAAATGCGCAAATATGTCCTACAATAGACGTATGCTATAACAATTCACTCTAAAACAAGAGAAACAGATGCACAGTAAAAACTTTGGATCATTTGTGTGTTCATTGTAACCAGCACGTGTCCCACATTTTGCGTTTATAGTCAATAGAATAAGTAATTCTAATTACATACACACATACATAAACTCATGCCTTTGTGTTATGGTTATGAAGCTGTAATATACGGGAGAAATTATATTTAGTTTTAGTACCTACATATTATATAAACCTTGTAAAATAAAGTTTTGATGTAAACTTAGTTACCGGGCATCGTATGTGCTTACCCATATCTTCCAGGAACTTTTCCGAACATGAAGAATAAAAGCTTAGTTATTTAATACATAAACTGACATTGTGTTCGTAAACACACCCATTCAGTCCTATTCAGCCCCAATAAGATGTAGTATTATTGAATGGAACTCATTTAGATAGCTACACATTATACACTATTATGGACAACATTATCATCTGCCTAGCTTTTTCCAAACTATGTTGGGGTTGGCTTCCAGTCTAACCGGATGCAGCTGAATACCAGTATTTCACATGGAGTGACTGCCTATCTGATTTCCATAACTCAGTAACTGGGTAATACGATACCGGATAGTGAGACTGGCTGTCAGACTTTCGGGCTTCTGACGAACCTTAACTACTGACAATATTATGGATATTGACAAGAATTATTTTGATTTTCTACACGGCTTGTAGAAAATCTATTTAATAAATATTATCATTGAAAATATCTTTTTGCGGCTATAAACAGGCACTGAGGTATTTGAGAGTCAACAACGATTACTGGTAAAACGTGGGTGAACAATAAATCTGCCTATTCCTTCGGGGAGACATCTATGATGTGTCCCCCAAATCCCACTGCATCATCACCAGTCTCCTCATCAAACTATGATCCACAGTAGTTCAGTTACACGTCGTCGTCACAAACTGTATTGTTAGTGCGGCTGGCACGTCGCCAAACACGCATGCCGCGAATTTACGCGACGTGACAAACATTCCGCTGTATCGTAAGTATTTGTTTATAGCTATGCATGTGGGTTCGACCGGTTAGCAACTGGGAATAACTCTTAAACTAGCAAATGAAAGTCGGACCAATACACATATATAAACATATGCCTTTTCCCCATGGGTGTGGGCAGAAAGTACAGAAAGACACCTGCTACAATTCTTACGTACCTACTTCTTTTTTCTTCGTGTACGTTTATACATCCACGCTGGTTCGAGTACCTACTAAGCACCTGGCCTTTTCTAAAACATCACTAATAAGACCAAAACATGTTTTAAAAAAGAACTAATTCAGAGTGAAAGAATTTCGTAAAGGTAGGTAAAATTTTAAACACATGACACAACTTTAAATCGAAAGATCTAAAAAACACAATACACAATACCTACAGGGAAAAAATCATACCATAAGTATTTCGTTGTAAAATTCATGTAAATGAAATAGCAATATTTTATTAAACTCATGTACCTAATTCACGGTCTACGCCTACCTTCATAAATTACTAAAAAACATGGGTTTCTAAAAATATAATTATTACAATTGAAAATTCTGCTGAATTCGGGTGTGGCCACATTTGTGCTCCGTGATATGTTAATATTCAAGTCGCATGTGTAACTACCATTAATTACAATACTATGTTTAGTTGTAAAAGTATGAATACGCACTGTAGTTAACTCATTTTTATGGGACTGTATTTAGGGTAGTTAAAAATTATGACAGTTAAATGGTGGTACTGCGAAATTTTAGTAAAGGTATTAACCGCTTTGTAGCTTTGCTACGAGTTTCGCTACGTCGTAGGCGCGTAGCCGTAGAGCCTTCTACGGATCGTAGCACTGCTACGGATATTTTTGTAGTGTACTTGCGGCTATATTACTTTGTAAATCACGGTCCTGTGATATTTTTTTCTTTTGGGTAATGGGCATTATTGCGTAAAACTTTCTACTCCCTTAAATAACAATAGGTACAAATGGTTAATTGTTATTAATTGATGTTACATTTTGAAACTTCATTTATTTGACTCAAAAGAGCAGATTAAATACCGTCATCTGTAAACAAAACATGATAATAAACATCAACACACTTTATATTTGTTACATCATCTTTTTGATTGATAGTAATCTACCTCACCCTTTTCAACAATCCAATATCAACCTTAAACCTTTGCTTCAAAGCTCAAAATTCTATCAACCAAGTGTCTTCAAAAAGTAGTTTACTTCGCCAGATTTTTGGGATTGAAATTTGAACTTTCACGGTTATAGTGATAAGGTTGAGATTTAAGTGAGAGGTGGATATGCCAAGTAGTCTAAAGTGTTTAGCCTTGGGGTAGCCCTACAGGGAGGGGTCGACCTTGGTACGAGTCCTACTAACCGTAAAATTGTGAGTGCTACAACCTTGCGAAGCTGACCATATGTTTCTAAAAATAGTAGACTGGTTTTGGGAAACCTTGTTTCTATGGGGACTTGGTATCTTTCTCACATAAGGAATAAAGTAGGGTAGTGCTGGTGGTAGGCTGTCGTTATTGTGTGTGTTTAGGATTTGATCAAACAATTTTCTGAAGACAGAACGTAGACACGGACTAAATATACACACTTTCCGTAAATTGAGAGGTTTTTTGACAGATCTATCTGTCAAAAAACCTCTGGTCTCTAAACCACAAAGTAAAATTAAGACTGATTAGAATATGAACGTTCTTAAAACTACGAGAAATGCCCGTGTTTTTCCAAATCAACGTTATTATTTTTGAGAAGATTTTTATTTCGTTTCCCAACCTTAGGAATGGGACGCAAAGATTTCGTCTTTGAACCCCCTCGAATCAACTTAAGTAAACAGTTTACATTTACAATGTAAATAAGTAGCAAACGAATCATTCTTGACATAACAGCAAAGTAATTTCACGCAAGAATATTTTATAAATGACTAGCTGCTCCCCGCGGTGTCACCCGCATAAGTCTCAAACCCGCTGGAAAATCGGGATAAAAAGTATTCTATGCCCTAATCCAGAGGGGCAATTCTCGTAATTTTAACAACGCTCCCAATCTGAAGGCCAATTCTCGTAATTTAAAACGTTCAAAATCTAGTCGCAGTCGCATCTTGGCGACAAACAAATGTCAAAAACTTATCAAAATGTAGGGAAATGAGAAGTATTTCTTGACAGATTGATACTGAGATCAGACTGTTAACGTTCTTAAAATTACGAGAATTGCCCCTCTGATCTGTCTCTGTCAAAAAAACCTCAAATTTCCCTACATTTTGTCAAGTTTTTGACATTTGTTTGTCGCTGAGATGAGACTGCTACTAGAATGTGAACGTTTTAAATTACGAGAATTGGCCTTCAGATCACAGTCTACCCATGTGCAAAACATCGAAATGAAAGCGTAACTAACAAACATCTCACCGTGAAAACTTAGGTGAAGTGAGCGTGGAGTGAGCTGTCATTCCAACTAATGCTAGGGATTGACACTATTGACAGCTCACTCTAAGCTCACTTTACCTAACTTTTCATAGTGAGATTTTTACAGAATCGATCGGCTGTTCTATTTATAATATTAGTTTAGATTTTGTAAGCAGTGGAAAATTACCACATCAAACTAAAAAGTCATCAAAGTTATGAATATCGCGCAGAGTAAACGTAACTTAAATTCGAACTATTTTCAAATTGAAAGAATATCTACTTAGTTAATTTGCTTTATTCATATCTATGGTTGATATTAATTTAATATTAGTGTAATTTCAACCAAAATGCTATTCAAAAATCGTTCGAATTTACGATACGTTTACGTCACGTGTTCGTGCCTCAGTATACAGTAACAAATAAATCGTAAAAGTTGGAATGGTCATAGGAAAACACATAAATAAGTCCCATAAAATAGATGGTGGCCTGCGTTTAGGCTACGTCCAGTGATTGCTTGGTAACGACGGCACGGTGGCGGGCGCGGTAGCTGCCGCTAAAAATGTCTGTTTGAAAAGTATCTGCTGAACGTGTAAACAAACCCTGTTTAGGTTACTTTATTGCCCAATCACTCACTAAAGTAACACGTTCGTCTGTATTTAGAAGGTTTCAACTTTATATCTCACCAACTTACTTTCTATCCTAACGTTATCCTTGAAAAATCCTGCACGAAATTTGAGATTACAAAATTAACCTCAATATTGTCAAATGAAAAACAAAATTAAGATGATTTAAAAATGGAATTTCGGGTTTAAGTATCCAAATAAGCAATTGCACTCAATTTGTACGTGGCATCCACATGTAGGTAATCTGCGTTTGCGATTTACTTGCCAAACATGTAAACAAATATGAGTTTATGGAAAATTAACTTTAATTCCTACAAGATAAAGTTCAAATCACGCTACAACTTCAAACATTTTTACAACTTTTTCAATAGTGCTAGTCACTCTGAAATCAACTTAACTAACATTAAAATAAAATCGATTTTTGTTTAACTTGAAATAACATCAATTTGAAACATTCTGATCCATTTGTTTACATTTTCTTTAGATACTTTTGGAACAGATCACAGGTCTGTCAGCATGCCCACAATGAGCTTAGAGAACCGTTTATGACTTGCAATCGCCGGCCACGCGGGTCACTACTAAAAATAATAACAATAGTAACGTTTATTTATAAAAATGGTACAGATTTACAATAACTTATCTTAAAAATTTTAGAGGACACGGTTGCTCACTAGACCTCGAACCGCTATAGTCTATCTCTGTGGACGCACACTGAGTTGCTATGTCGGATGTCCGGTAGGGAAGCCCCTCGGGGGTCGAAGTTAACGCTTTACACCGATGTTAACTACATACTCTGCATGCCAAGTATATTATACAGGCGGTCTGTTTACAGAGTTCTTCAAAACCATTTTTTTAAAGCCTCTCTATAAGGGCTTTCTGAAATACCATACCATATATATTATGTTCAGCGGCTATTTATACCTTAGGAGAAAACTTAGCTCAAATGGAAACATTTTGTTCGATAAAATTCGTTCGAGATTTTCAGTCCCTAAAGATTAAATATACAGAGTGTGGCAACGACATTTCAGTAGTTTTGTGAAATTACGGATTCACGTGCCTGTGAACGTCAAGTCATTTCAACTTTACATAACTCTCAGATTGGAATCACATCGCACCTGACGTCCTAGGTAGCTAGCCCACAGGTAACCTAACCTAGCCTATAGATTTATCAACTGAGGACATATATCCTACTTCCTACTAATATTATAAACGCGAAACTTTGTGAGGATGGATGGACGGATGTATGGACGTTTGTTACTCTTTCACGCAGCAACCTGTCAACGGATTTAAATGAAATTTGGCACACATATGTATAGTTTATAACCAGGATTAATACATAGGATACTTTTTATCGAGACGTATGCGGGTGAAACCGCGGGGCGCTGCTAGTAAATAATAAAAAGATGTCGGTTCTTCTATGGTTTGTTATGATCTCAATTTCTTTTGAGGTCATAAATGCGAGAACCCAATCTATCGCCAAATCAAATCACATCTATTGCTGGGCGTAAATCTCTCAGTAACAAAGATAATATCCATTCATGGTCAGGTTGGAAGAAAAACAATCACACTAATCAGCATCTGTGCCCATTTTTGTCATACTAAATATATTAAATAACATGTTATTTTCTTAACAAAACCGTCACAGTTGCTTTTCTAAATCTTATCTATTAATAGAGTTTTTGCTTTTATTATTTTCGCGTAAAACAGGTTAACTTCTGACTAATCCTTTGAGGAGACAGGCGTGATGTTATGTAAGTATGGTGTGTTGTTGTTTTCGCCATTATATTTTCCTCTGATTGAATCAGCCAGTATATCCGTTATGATGAAAAGGTCTGGTCGATTAACACCCATCTAAAATCCTGAAATCCGCGGCAAATTACGCGGAAATTGATAAGACTGATAAATAAAACATGCCCCTTTCGAAAAACCTTGATATTTAGATAAAAAGACAAATAGCCTCATCTTATCTATCTTCTCTATAATATAAAAAATGAATCGCTGAATGTGTTGCTAAGCGCAAATCTCGAGAACAGCTGAACCGATTTCGCTAATTCTTTTTTTAGAATATTCCTTGAAGTACGAGGATGGTTCTTACGGAAAAAAAGAAAGTTGCTTCACGCGGACGAATTCGCGGGCAAAAGCTAGTAATATATAAAAAATAATCCCTATTTCCCCTGGTCACGCCATAACTTGAGAACGACTTTACCGATTTCATCCATTTTTTTTAAGTTTTCTAATACTTTGTAAAAGGTTCTTACGGAAAAAAAATGAGAAATTTGCTTTACGCGGACGAAGTCGCGGGCAGAAGCTAGTTTTTTTTTTATAAAAGAAAGAAAAAATAGGTCGTTAAATAAAGTTTTTGTATTATTCCGTTAATGGAGATGGTTGTGTAGTTATAAATAGTTCAGGCGTTTTCAGGCAGTCTAAACGATGTGCTCGAGGCTCGAGCCTTCGAGCGCGCCGTCTAATCACTCACTATTCAAACTTTACGTTTTTATTGCTGTTGACATTGTATGCCTATGTATTACGTGCTTTAAATAACGAGTTTTAGAGGTATAGCTTTTATTAAAATTAACTTTGTAGTTTTATGGTTATTATATTAGAGGCGAATTTCATCAAACTTTAATACCTAGAATAAGTCATATCGTGAGAATATTTTTTGAATTTCTGTCAGATTTTCCATACTAAAACTGCCAGACGTCAATTTTATTCCACGGATAAAAGATAACTGACTTTGCTAAAATCAGTGCTTCTGCCTGTCGGTCACCGTTTTTAAAAACGCGTGCAATTCTGTAAATCCTGCTAAAATTATCTCATAAACTTTATCCCCCTTATTACAAGACAAGGTTTAAAATCAAAATCAAATCAAAAGTCATTTATTCAAATTAGGCTGAGAATCAGCACTTTTTGAACGTCAAAATTACAAAAGACAGTCCCCCAAAAACGCCCGCCCTTCACCACTTCCTAGTGCTATCGCTGGGCAGAAGAAGTGGCGCAACAAACTCCCCAGCAGCACAGTTTCTCTTTAGATCAGGCTTAAACTACCAAGCCAGTTATTGAATACAACGCAACGTGGCGAACAGCGATGCGGACGAATTTTTTGATGCTCTTTGATTATTTCCCCTCCTTTTTATATACTTATTATTATTATATACTTATTTTATTATATTAGATTATTATTTTAAGCCTGTTAGCTTTTCGAATTGCATGTAATTATTAATAAATTAAATTGATTACATATAATATATTTATTGCATGTGAACTTAGGGGTAGGTTTTACAGAATATGAATATAATGTATGAATATAATATGAATACAGTAAGTATAATACGTATACAGCAGCAGCGCAGCGCAGTATAATATGTATACAGTTCTTTATACAAAAATGACAGCTTAGTTCGTTGCTGAGTTGTTATTTTAGTATTAAGAAGTTCGCCTAAATAATAAATAAAGTTAGAAAAATTAATACTGGCTCAAAGGCTTAGGCTAGAAATATAGTTAGATTTTGTTTTGTAATAACACGGTAGAAGTTTTGCTAAATATAGCCTTTTCTAAATCTCTTTAAAGTACGTGCTCAAAATAGATATAATCTATCAAAGACGAGAACTCGATTACTCGAGCTCAATTCCCTAACACCCACCCTAACAAAGTCAGAAGCGAATTTCGCTTTAATCTTTGAAACTTATAATGAAACCATAAGTTACTGGCAAAAAATTTAGATAGAATTTAATTATGGGGATCGATAGAAGATGTTGTAAAGAAAGAATCTATTAAGGAAGCCAAGAAAATGGCGCGCAGGTGACGCCATGTTTTTTAAATCACCATTAATGTAGTCGAAGAACCAACAGCTAAACCAATTGAATAACAATTGTATAAGCGACACAGAGCCAATTACAGGTTCCCACGAGTAGACACAAAGAAGGTTAATATCATCACAAAGTTTATACATAATTTAGTATAGCATAAGCATTAGCATAATCAGGCCTTCCCAGGGCTGGCACACAGGCCTCCTCTGAGACCCTTCCCTGTGAGGGCATTCCCTCACAGGGAAGGCCATAATTCACCACGCGGGCCCAGTACGGTTTGGTGGATGTCACATGTCTTTGAATTTTGGTTTCTAGAACATCTCGGTTTCCTCAGAATGTTTTCCTTCACAAATAATTTATTCCTCATCAAATATACAGCTCTTCAAAAATAAACTAGGCTAGGTTACAAAGCTACCTAGATAATCCGGAATTTATTTCGAGAGCCCATTCGTTGTTGTCTCTGTCCATAAGCGAGCCTCCACTGTTCAAACAACCGTCCAACCTTCGCGATCCGTCTTATTCATTGTAATGACGATCGCTTACAAAGTGATTTGGCCACAAAGACATTTAGAAATCGTTTTATTCAAAGCCCGTTAAAGATACTACGACAAAATATTGCAGAATGTCGACTCCATGCAACTCACGCACATATAGATACACTTCACGACAGCTGAAGCCGATCTGTACTGTGAAATCTTAAGTGAGCTGTTATTCCTCCTGATACTAGGGCTTGACAGCTCACTTCTCCTAAGTTTCCACGGCGAGATTTTTACTGAATAGCCCGGGGCATCCGTTTGAGATTCCCGTACGTTCGCGTTTACCTTCTGTGGTACCTACCACTTTATCATTAGTGGTATGATTGTAGAAAGTGGATTCTGAATCTGTTGGAATCTTAAGCTCTTTATCATTAGATTCTGTTTTATGCATTGTTCTCGTTATCTCATTCAGATTTCTGAAACCGACTTTGCGAATTATATTTTTGTCTATAGGTAGGCTTTGCTGACTTAGTGGTTTTTGCCTTGTCCTTCTGTTATTTGTGTTTGGTTATTATTTTCTCCCATGGGGAATTTAATAATATTATTACGTCAATTCATGTATGTATATGTTCCTATACTTCCTATAATTTCTTTCGTGACCAATCCTAACCTACTAATTTTATAAACGTGAAAGTTTGTATGGATGGATGGATGGATGTTTCTTACTCTTTCACGCAAAAACTACTGAACGGATTTGGATGAAATTTGGCAAACAGATGGTTTATAACCAGGATTAACATATGTATAAGATACTGTTTATCCAGATATTCCCACGGGATCGAAACCTATGCGGGTGAAACCGCGGGGCACAGCTAGTATCTCTATAAAATAACTTCATAAATAACTTTGTTCTATAGGATAAATGAACACAGCTTAACTTTCATAAGACCTACAATAAATTGATTTCTATTTTCAATTTCGCTCACGTTTCGCGTCAAGTTTAAAAGGAAATAATACTTTGGCAGAAGTCTATGTGAATTGAATAATAATGACTCTTCAACATTGGCGGTTCTGATTCTAGTATTATCTTTATTTTACAGTATCTTAACATTACTTTGTATATTCTTGTACCATTAGAGTCCAGATATTTTAACAATCTCCCAACGCGTTTCTCAATCTAATATTTTATACATTTTGTTGTTTTCAATATGCAAATTCCCCACCTTCGGATTGTCTCCTGGTTTACGAGATGTAGCTTTGGATGGCATCCAACGTTCCACAAACAGACGCCTCGTTACTGCCCACTGACGCTTTCATATCGACCTGTCGTTTAGTAATATCACTTACAGAATTTACTTCACCTTGCCAAATACTTCTACCTGATATTTTAACTGGGCGATCGTCTGGATCGTCTCTTTTTGGCTAAAGTGTTGCCAGAACATTAACCTCATTTCAAACTACCTAGACTGAGATGAAAATATGGATACTGTTCAAATGAGTACTGTTCAAAATATGGATACTGTTCAAATGAGTACTGTTCAAAATATGGATACTGTTTTTAAGTCATAAATCTTTTTTGGAGAAGTAATTTTCTTTGATATATTGAGGTCAGTGTACCTGTACATTCTCTTAACTGAAACCCATGTCTAGACTAGCAATACCTACTTTAAGAACTTTGATTTTTGTTTTCTGTAAGAATATTTTCAGCTCTACGCCGTTCCTACCATTATATTCAAATCAATGTCATTTTCAGTAAACAAAACCGTCGAGGGAAACGATACAGTCCCGTGAATCGATTCATTAAATATTTGAACTGGGTATGTGACATTTGTTGCGATTATCTATAATTACCGGTTAAACGTACGTTGAATGAATAACTTATAGACATTTCGTTATATGGTTTTTGACTAGGGTTGGGCCATTTCAGAAAATTAATTCTCGCGTCCAAAACAAAAAAATATAAGATATAATGATGATGATTAAAAACGAACATGTTTCTGTCCATCAAAATGAGAGAATTTAGTCACATGCCCGATATTTAATGTGTAAACCATCTCACATTAGTAAAATTCTAAAACAGCAGGAACTAAGAACGTATCAAACAGACAAAGATGTTGGTGTTGTGTTGGGATGATGGCGTGTGTAGGTTCAAAGTTAAAATAAACCAGGAAATAGAAAATAATGGCTAAGCTAGGACCATTATTGGGACATTAAAAAGGGCACTTAATGATTAACCAGGGAACGGTTATAATGGGCCTAATTAACCAAATAATAAACTACTCCACCCTAGTTTTGCAAAGCCTAATAGTGCTAGAACATGTTTGGCTTCTCTGTGCTAAAATGATAAAAGTTGAAGTAAGTTTGTTTGCGAAAATACCATGTGTGTTATAATTATTTTTAGGAATGAGGAAACTTAATTCTTGGAGAGCCATAAACTATAGCCATGCCATATATTTAATGTATATCTGCTGCATCCAGGCCATTTTGACATTATAGGTAAAATGTTACATGTATAATTATTAATTTTGGGGCAGTTAGTCTTCTTCCTGCTATTGTGCCATATTACTTGGGGTCGGTATCAAATGGTTTCTTCTTCCATTCTCCCATTTAAACTGTCACTTTATCATTTACTTCATTTTAATCATATCAAAATCAAAAGTCAATTATTCAAATTAGGCTGAGAATCAGCACTTTAAAACGTCAAAATTACATAAGACAGCCCCCGAAAACGCCCGCCCTTCCCCACTTCCTAGTGCTTTCGCTGGCATCATCGGCTTTGGCTATCATCTCTCACATAATCCATCCCTCTTTCCTTTGGTCTCCCTGGGATCTTCATTCATCACCATTTTATCCATTACTCTTTAAGTCACGTGCGCTTCATCCCTCCAGTCCGTCGGTAGTAAATATCAATAAATAATGGCTATATTTTCACGCGATAGCGGCAACCTTGGGCGTGTTTACGGCATCCCTAAGCTATCCCACGTTGGGCGCCATTCAATGAATAGCTGGCCATCGGAGCAGTCACGCGATCTTTGGCGTGTTACCGATTGTACGGATGACACGTGCTTTTAATTGTATTTTTATTTACAGTGGAGGACATTTAAATTGTGTTTATGTTATTTTAATAATAGTTAATCATTTGGGAATGTTGAGAATTTTTCAGCACTTGGGGGTAGCTTTAAGAGATAGAAATGTCGTTTAAATTCTTATTAGGCGTAGATTTTTAGCGGAGTTAGCAGTAAATGAAATTGTTCCATAACTAAACTGTGAAAGAATCACATAGAAATAGAAAGGGTTATGTCACAGTCGCGATAAACCCATTTTACATTAAATCAAAACTGTTTTTCAATTTCCGTAAGTGGCAGCGACAAATTGAAAAATGAACATTTGTTATTCTTTTCCAGTTCAGGCCGAAAGATCATCCACAAAAGAATTGAAAATAAACACCTTCCTGAATAAAATAAATCTGTTTATTTTCATTTCATGAAGTTAAATGCTGTTATTTCAGAGGCATCTCATGCCGCCGCGAACATTAGCCATCTGGACTGCTTTCATCAATTTAGACCTGTTGTCGACATACGTGTACTTACGTTTATTACATTCCCGCAACTACGAGTACAATATCCCCTCTTTGTCTAACAATAGGGAAGTGAAAGGGAGAGGCGATAAGAGTTGTATAGTAATTGTTCACTGGGTTTAATGTAGTTTTGCTGGACGGATGCCAGCGACAGACTGGTGGACGAGGTAAAAAGTGATATGTCCCTTATGAAGGCTGGCGCTGGTTAATTTGTGCAATTGTTGAATTTTGAACAGGTTACAGAAGCTTTATCTGGAGTATTTTTTACAGACGTTCATAGTATAATGCTAGCCGACCTATTTTAAATAACAAAATAACTTTTACGTGTTATTGAAGTTACAAGCCGTAGGCCATAGAAGCCCTATCTAACCTTAAGACCATAATAGTGATATTCTGACAAATAAATGATTATGATTAAGCTTTCCCGTCGGCTAAGATGACGAAGTTTCATACAAACTTTCATTCCTTATTGTACTCTTTTAGGATATATATTTTCAAAAATCCTTCCCATATTCTCATCTTCGTTAAACAGGCAACACTTGTGCAAAATTTCATGTTTCTAGACACACCGTTTTAGGCTGTGCGTTGTCTGTCAGTTCATGAATTAATATACGATTTTTATTAAGTACCTAGATGTTGTTATATAAGATATAACGTGGTCCCTTGGTAAACATTTAAACTCGTAACTTATTTAAAAATCACTTCTCATTAAAACATGGTTATCAATAATAATATTATAATCGTTAAGAAGCAACTGACACGGATTTCCGCACTTGTGTTATAATTTTATTCATTTTGGCGGCATTTCGACGGCCATATTTTACCTACCCACGTGTTGACATATACGAGTATCAAACGGTCAAGTGACAATGAATCTTTAAACATTATGGAACTAGTATTGGATGTAGATTTTTTTTTCCGCACGTGTTCTCATATCACATCTGACATTGGCCGAATTGTCGATATCGGCACCATAGCCATAGAGAAAAATAGAATAGAATTTTTAAACACAGGAATTAAATATAACTCTTTAACATTATATTTAGGTCTAGTAGCGATTTTATTGGATCTACTAACGATAGCCGAGTAAGTTGATTTAGTTTAAGATAAACATGAAACAATTGAATAATAATACTCATAGTCGTAAACGATGATTATAAATGTAATTAATGTCAAAATAAACTGGTTTACTATCGAGTTGATTGATTGATTGATATCATACAAGATTATGAAGATATGTGAATGATTGATGATTGAGTCCTTCATATTTGCTTTTTTTCATACGAGTCATGTGCAAATCTAACAACACGTATAAATCGTTAAATAAGTAATACCTACTAATGAAATGTTACAAGAAAATATTGCAACAAGACTATTGATATTACTTACGTCAAACATTATAAATCAAAGCGAAAGCCAAATACATACGTCATCATTAGTTGCAAAGACCAATCCTTCGCAGATAGGAGCCTGTAAACTAGAGTTAGGAGATTGTGCCTACTTTGTGTCAACGACGAATGTTTTATGAGACGTAGAGGAAGCCAACACGTCTGGCCGTCTTTATAGCCTAAGGGTGTATTCCCTTGGAGACAGCGGAAACAAGACGCGCAGAGGGGGTAGTTGCGTAAAGTAGGAAATGCTTTAATTTTGACAGTTCAACAACATTCATTGCGTTATTTACGTTGTTGAGCAGACACATGTTTCGAACACATGAAGCAATGGATTAGTAATATACTTCAAAATGATTCAGTTTGTGATTGATAATAGTTAATCGTGCAATTAGGGTGCAGGAATCGGGCAATTCCATTCGATGAAATCCACATCGCGTCTCGGATCTCGTCTGTGAATCGACTAATCCTGCTCGTCTCCGCTCCGCTTGTCTCTGCTTCAGTGAAAACGCACCTTAAAGTCTAGTTATGCTAGTGCCAACGAGTGGATTACCATTTATACTATTCTTTGGGACTGTAAAACACTATGTTGGTATTGATTTTCAAGGTTTCGTATTAGAAATGTTTTAACATTCGGACAAAAATGTGGCAAGTGATTGGAATGGTCTATGTACAATGAGCCTCTAGGTATAGTTTTTGTACTGAATTATAAAACAATAAAACGTAGGATGTAAAAAAAATCAGGAGCGAGGTTCATAATCAACCAAAAAGGAAGTAACTGGTGACTTAATTTCATGTTCTTCGTATAATCCTGTAGGAGCCTCGGCTTTTCCTTTGACAGTAGGTGAAAATAAAACAATGGCCTGGCGACAGTCTGTCTAAGCTTAGCCGTTTATGCCTATGTTAGAGAATTGGCTTACAACTTCTGCGAGATTTTATTACGAAAAAAAATAGGGAGATACGCCCCTTATTGTTTATTCCGTTAACTACACTTTTACGTAAACATACAGTAGCTTAATTTTCCTTGCTTGGCTTTGATGTGACCTTCAAAGTTTTGGGTGAAAGCTTCACACTTCTAACAGTTCTATTACCTAACGTTCAACTATTTATTGTTTATGACCAAAAAAAATGTATCATTCATTCCATTAGTGAATGTATGCATATGCATTCATGTATGTAATGTATTTCCTTATATAAAGGAAGACATAATGAAATAATATTTTGATGTTCTAGGATTCTTTCCCTCTTTTCTAAATACTTGTATTATTAATATTATTTTAGGTCTATTAGGTTATATATTATGACCTATATTCCGTAAGGCTGATATAGTACTTTAAAAAAAAATAAGACTAACTTTTATACCTATGGTGGCCAATCTCAACAGAGACAGAGACTAACCTTCGGCGCGGGAGATATTATAGTGCACAAGTGTGTGCGCAGACACAGGTGCACTCTCTCTGCCCTCACTCTCATAGTCCGATGGAACGGCAATCCGATACGACCGGCTCTGGACCAACGTGCTTTCCGAGGCACGGCGGTATTACATCGACTCCCAAACTTCTGGCTGTTACTAAGAAATTCCCAATGGAAAAACTTAATAACACTGCCCGACCCGGGAATCGAACCCAGAACCCCATGCTCAGCAGTAGCTCCTGCGATCACGAGACCAACGGAGCAGTCATGACGGTCGATGTCGGTGTATGTATTATATGTATATACTGAAGATACTAAAGTTCATGAATCATAAGTATTGTAACAAATGTAGAAAAAATGTGTTGTGTATAATTCCTATAAACTTTCAATTTCTTTTATTTTTCTTTCATACGTAGTTTCTATGTTTTCGAATAAAAGCAAGGTAACAATAGTTCCCTTGAAAACTCAGTTTATATTTACTGTTCACGAATGAGTTCGCTACAAACAGGATGCACTGTGCCGCATATCGAGGTAAATGACCGTCGCTTTCCGTCGTAAATAACTACGCAAACACGTTAAATTTATCATAATGCCAATGTGCAGCCATAGTATTACTCCATAAATTCTAGAAGCTTTCAGAGATATTGTATAAAATTATGTAGAGCAATGCAAACTTTATTTTATAATTTTGACTTATAAAAATCTGGAAGAAAAAGACATGTTGCGGCGACCCCAAATAAATTGAGAGAAGTGCAGGAGAATGAGAATGATGATGAAGAATCTGCAAATATTTTAAAGTTATTATACAGGTTGGCAGGGACAACCACGCGCAAACTTAGATTCAGTACATGATTCTGAACCCCTTTGCGTTAGCATTTTTCGCCGGTTATGAGCTGTTCCATACATTTTGACTGCGCAGGTATTGCAAAATTCTCAGCAACAGCTGAATGCAGAAGATATGTTTTTTTGATAATCAACAAAAA
Organism: Apamea crenata; assembly: GCA_949629185.1. Classification (NCBI taxonomy): domain Eukaryota; kingdom Metazoa; phylum Arthropoda; class Insecta; order Lepidoptera; family Noctuidae; genus Apamea; species Apamea crenata. The sequence goes on along the minus strand of OX451365.1, from coordinate 16,400,263 downwards.
AAAATTATGCTAGGGATCTAGAATAATATGCTGAATTCAGGGTTTCTGCCAATTCTGCCACACTATATTTTATCCAAGGGATATATCAACTCGTGATACCCACTACCTAGACTTTTTACATATTACTATTGTTGTACATCAGCACTAACGTAATTAGTTGTTAAAATATTGGAGATTTAGTGCCCTGAATGCGTAATGATAATGAAACACATCATGCTATTCTCGAGGTAAAAGTTTTGTCAAAAGTGTCTATGAAGTTTCTTGTCCGTTCTTCTCCATATGAACCTACTACACTTTGAAATGGGCCACTAGCTTCATCTTTCTGACTGACCGACTCCATGACAATTTAAAAGTGCAAAGTGTTGAATTGAAAAGAATGCTCAAAGCATTCTTTTCAATTCAACACTTTTGGAGTCATGTTGATAAATTTCTTGGTAGGGACTGAAATAAATTCATTTAATAATCATTTTTTAATAATAAATTCATTTATTTCAACTAAAAAAACATAAATGAATAGAAAACATATTAAAATATCAAATAGTCAATTAAAATCAGATAAAACCAAACCAAAGAACAAATTAAATCAAATTAAATGAAATAGGTACTATCAATATCAAACAGTCACTTCAAACTCACAAAAGCATAAATTCTGTCGGCATAAGTAAGTAGATCTCCCTTTCAGTGACTCCCATAGCCTAAGACCATTACCGTAGGGTCCACTTTCGGCCATGTCAAGCATAGCAAGGCCATTAGCCAGGGGTCACGGCCGCGGCCACGGACACGAATTTATTCGTTTCAACCATGCGTTACTATCGTAATTTGACTTTTGTAAGTCCGTGAAATTATAATACTTGGAACGTTTGAGTCACTGTTTTTAATATTGTTCTACGTGAGATGGTAGGGTGATGCGAAATCTATTAATAATTAACAAGGAGATTATATTTCATTACTATCTGACCCGGCAAACGTTGTTTTGCCATAATATAAATTATTTCTAGGATTTTTTTTTCTGAAAAAATAGACGTTGGCCGATTCTCAGACCTACCTGATATGCACACAACATTTCATACAAATCGGTCCAGCCGTTTCGGAAGAGTTTGGTAACAAACATTGCGACATGAGAATTTATATGTTTAGCCTGTAAATTTTCATTGCTGAACATGAATTGGCACAATCACGAGAACGGGAAAATTGACATGTTGGCGTGTACCGTAAAATTGACATGTTCACAAGTACCTACGGGAAAATTGACATGTTCACGAGTGCGGGAGAATAGACATAATTATGCACGAGTGCGGTGTTATAGACATAGGTATGTATGTATTCACGAGTACGGGACAATTGACATAATTATATATACAAGTACGAGAAAATTATCATATTCACGAGTAGGTACGGGACAATTGTTGACATATTCTCTGAAACAGGAAAATTAACTTATTCAAGAGTAGATACGGGAAGATTGTCATAATCTCACGTCACAAAGAGCTCTACTACTACCCTGAAAACTGTTGTAGAAAAACTAACCGGGAAATACTCCATTAACATTATCGCATCGCCTCGCTTATCCGCGTTTATTGCCCACGTAGGACAATGGGTCACTGCTCGCATAACTGGCATGAAATGAAACCGCGAGCAATATCAATTTCACGCAACAGAACGTATCTGTTTAGTCGCCGTAATATAACTTAGCCCGTAATAGCTTTGAGGTATCATAAGTACTATTGTAAATGGATCTCTGGAAAGATTGTCTTCTTGTTTTGGAGACTTAGGTGGAAGGTTTTCTATCAGCCTCCTCTTACGCGGTCGGTGGTGAAGTTGTGATCAAAGGCCGGAAGTGAAACTCCAACTTGAAGTCAATATTATAATCAACACGTATCATACCTAATTTAAGTTAGGTACACTATTTAGCACAGTTACATAACTAATTAAACTAGTAGGGTCAAAATAGACTAATGACTTCTAATCTAGTCCGTGTCCCGCGACGGTTGACAAGCAAGAGAGAGTCGCTACATACTTCGTCGTCGGGGTCGTAGGTTAGTTGCCACCTAACTATCTTACAAATACTTATATAACGGGCGAGGCCACGTAATCTAAGGTGCGTTCACAAATGCACAATACGTGACGCTACATTGGTTTCTTTAATATATTGGCAAGGTATTTTTTTTTTCGTTAGCCTATATTGTGTCCCACTGCTGGGCAAAAGCTTCCCTTTTTCCTTCCAAACCTCCCTGTCTTGGGCTATCTCTGCCCATGTTGGCCCTGCAAACCTCGTTAGATCGTCACACCACCTTCGCCGTAGTTTAACTCAACGGCGATGTCCTCCTTCATAATATCTCCTTAAAAAAATTGTGTGTTGGTAACTTTGAATTAATTTGTGTGCTTCCTTAGTAAAACTTTGTTAGATAATTTGGATTTGTAGTAGGCAGAAAACGCCAAGGTGCAGTAACAAATCGTGAAGAGGGATTATCTCTACAGTGGCACAGTTGCAGGCCGGTATTTATAAATCACGCTTATTATCTTCAAACATAAGTCACACAAAAACACATTACGAGTCAAGCAGAAATCCATCTTCCCTGACCCATTTCAATTTTAAGAAATACAACATACAAATAAAGCACACCGATGAATTTATAAAACGTATTCTGAGCTCATTTCATGACAATATAATGTTGAAGAACGGATTTCAGCGCTCCGCTTATAACCCTGCTGTCGCCGTATTATTGTTATTTTTGCATTTGACATTGTTATTTTCGTTTCCACACGAATCGCCCGTTTTCGTGACGTCAATTCATAATTGACCAACAGTGAAATGTATAAAGATTTCGTGAAAATACAATATTTCTTTCAATGTTTGAGGTTACGCGTCAAAACATTTTAACATACGGCTTGGAATGAAAATAATGAATTTCGGTCAATTTGAAGTTTTACGTATTAATGTGGTAATTAAATATTTGATATTACTGTGTCTACTGTCTGTCTGTGTGATATTACTGTGTCTGTGTTCTGTGTACGTACGTACGATACGTCTTACCCAGTCACTGGGTTGTGGAGGTCAGGGCAGTCGCCCCATGTAAAATACTGGTATTCAGCTGTATCCGGTTAGACTGGAAGCCGACCCCAACATAGTTGGGAAAAGGTTAAGCAGATGATGATATTACTGTGTCTACTTATAATAATACTTTTCGATTTCTCTTGTACATAACATCAAGAACAACAGTTATTCGAAAGATAAATGGGATTGAAGATTTTCAGGTGGTTTCATGCGTGGCCATCATTTTGAAAAAATACAAAATGGCGGTCAGATAGATATGCTACGGACCTTCAAAAAGCCATTTGAATCAAGGAGCAACACAATGATGTCATCCGATGTCAAGAAATTATATTTAGGTATACTGATTATTGTCATTATCTTTGTCTCTAATACAGGAACTAACTCCGCTCCTCTTTAAAACAGACCGTCGAAATTGAACACCCTTCCAAGCCTATCAAAATAATAAACAAACGCAATAAAGACGTCAAATATAATAAAGATTCCCGTACATTACCTGTCTTACTACAATACTGTCTTCTTATTTTTATTGAAGTTGATTGATCTTCATGTCTTCAGCAACAATCAACATCTTTTTCTCAAAGACTCTCGGAGAAAACGCTCACGGAATATAAATAAACTATAGCGACCAACCCCTGCTTCGCACTGTTTTTCGAACTTGACAAAACATCGAGATTTCTTTTTTATTTGTAAGTTTAATATGGACGTTTTATACACATATAGCTTCCGAAATATATTCTGTAAATGATGGAGAAAATCGCATCAAAATCCATTGCGTAGTTTAGAAGAGCAACGCGGTCACCAGTGGCGTGCATTGGTTTTCAGAACAGGTAGGCAATTTAAGTGAAAAGTAATTGAGTTACTGGGTATAAAAAAAAAAACATTGTAAACGGCAGGAACGAAGTTCAAAATGAAAATCCAGTATGGCAGCTGTAAAACTTTTAAAATGTTCCCGCAGCTCTCTTGGTTTTTCGGTTTTACCTCACTATTGACTTTAGTACCCTCGAAAACTATGAAAACGACACCCATGGCGAGAAATTTAAAAAAAATGGAGCCGCCATCTTGAATTTTCATTTTGACCCCACTATCGACTTTAGCATTCTTGAAACACAAAAACGACGACAATGAAGAAAAAAAATGATATGTTTTTACATTATTATGGCGACCGTGGATAATGATCCATCCCTTTCTTCCTTCGCACGGCCAAATTACGAAGTAATATTTTAAATTAACATTCATACTTGGTTGGTTACTTGAGTAGGCCTACTTTAGGGTGATAAATTACGACGATCTAACGTCATAGTATTACGCGTGAGACGTACGTATTTTTAATTTCGTCGTATTAACTTGAACGAGTAAAGACCAATTATGTATAGATACTGGAAATGTCTACTGCTGCTTCAAAATCATATTCAATCATACTTAGTGGAACGGAGAGAATGGCAGTTATTTATAAATAGTACTTTCCGACTGCAGGTGTAATCAAACAGAGTGTCTGTTTGTACTGTCGAGATTTTCTTGGAAACTGCAAGTGATATTTTGTTACTCATCTGCAAAACTTAGCACTCGTAGGTCTAAAGCTTTATTCTGAAAGTTTTGAAGCAACTACCTAAGCTAAGCTTAGCAACTTATTACTTCGGTAAGTACTTCCGTGTCTCATCATCTTCCTATCCTGGTCCCATGTTATTGAGGTCGACGAAACATGTTTTCTTCTTCCATTCTCCCCTGTCAACCGTCACACTATCATTTACTCCCTTCTCTTTCATATCATTCCTCACACAGTCCACCCATCTTTCTTTGGCCGTCCTCTCCCTCTCCATCCATCAACATTTATATTCATCACTCTTTTAGTCACATGCGTTTCCTTCCTCCTCACTCCTCACCTCCTTTTCTGGCACAGGCACCACTATCAAACTTCCCCTTATACCTACTCATTCTTACTTCGATAAGTACTTGCCTAAAATTTATAAATATACATTAAATAATTCAATCTTTTTATAAAAGTTTCGAATACAAATTAAATTCAGAGCACCCTTAGAAGTTGGCTATGGACTTTTTCAATTAATATTTTTTCCTTATTTAGAGAAACGGAATCGTTCGAAGCCTTGGCAACAAGAAACAGAGAAATAAACATAAAAACAATTAAGTATTGCTCGTTACCGTAGACGTGAGCGGTATTATACCAAGTCACCGTTTCCACCAGCAGCGGTGTTATTCTGTAAAAATCCCACCGTGAACACATAGGTGAAGTGAGCTGTCAACAGTGTCAATCTCTTGCGTCAGGTGGAATGACAGCTCGCTTCACCTATCTTTTCACGGTGAGATTTTTACGGAATAGACCGGCAATTAGTTTTAGAATATCATGCTCATATGTCACTCAAGAGTCATGAATTTTGCGATGCCGATGCACCTCAAAAGGTTACCGAGATAATTCTTTATCTTCCGAGAGAATCCTGAGGCCCTACTATTGGTAATCAGCCTTGGTGGTCAGCGGAGTAGCTAAGTAACACACTAACAGCAGCAATGAGTTTAATTTTGACAGTTCAACAACATTCATTGCGCTATTTACGTTGTTGAGCAGACACATTTTTTCGAACATATGAAGCAATGGATTAGCAATATCCTTCAAAATGATTCAGATTGAGATTGATAATGTGTTACGCAATTACCGTGCTGGTCATTGGGTGGTTAATGTTGTAGCATGTTTCTTTCGAAATTGAATAAAGTTTTTTTATTATACATGGGTTTAAAAGACAACTGGTGAAATGTGGGTGTATTATAGGTACACACCCTTCGGGGAAAAAAAGAAGAGCGTTCAGTTTTGTTGTCAGCGTTTACCAGGTTTTCCCTTGTCAACCAAAACAGACATTTAAAATCTGCTCTTTAAATCCCAGGTCTGAATCGCGATATAATTTACCTAATTAATGAAAAACATAGGCTCGGCAACATAAAGCAGGCAAAGGAAAGGTGCGGTTTTAATACTTAACCATTTTGCGTTCCCCTACACGAGGGAAAGGTTGCCGCTATTTGTCAAGGTTCCCTTTGATCTGCCGCCAAATACCACGGTAACGGTCACCATACGTTCAACCTTGTTGAGACTTGTCTGGTATAAATATGAAAGCTGTCTTTGGTGATGAGGTTTTTGTTTATTTTGTCGAGATGTTTGTCTTTTGTTTCATAGGCTTCTTCTGGGCAAGCTCGTTCCACCGTAGATCTCATCCTTGCCTCTGGGCTGGATTGAGGTCAAGAGTGAGCCCATTGTCAATAAAAAAAAAAAAAAAAAATCTAGAGGGTTTAATAATTTTTTTTTTTTTGGTCTTGTCTATTTCACAGTAATGGTATTTAAGGCAGAGTAATTTATTTAAAAAAAGCGGCGAACACCGCTGTTTGACAGGACATTACTACCGAATCCTAAAGGTTCGAACATAATTTAAAATAAATTACATTGCTCATATGTTACCTTGGTATTTTAATATCTCTAATTTCATTGTTTGGAGCTAAAAATCTTTACGTAAACCTGCTCTATATGAGGTCTATATACATCCATTAGAGATGCTCGCCACAACCCTTTTCCCCAGTAAAGGGTAGTGTAAAAAACGCTACGTAAAAAACCCTAAAAGCTACCTATGACGCTTTTCACAATCTGTATCGCCATAAATCACCTTCTCACAGTCCCGGTGCGACGCCATGGGTACCGTAATCACTGGCACAAGCTCACACAAAGTAATCTTGACGAGAACTTAATAACTACCTACTTTCGCTTCATATTTTCTGTCAGACCTATTTTCGTTGTCGTTCTGTCGCTAGTGGCTAGTTTTGTAACCGAGCCGCAGACGCGTCAAAGGGTTACCATCATCAGCCTAGCCTTTACCCAACTATGTTGGGGTCGGCTTCCAGTCTAACCGGATGCAGCTGAATACCAGTATTTGACATGGAGCGACTGCCAGATCTGACCTTTACAACCTTTATAACAAGATTTACCTATTAAAATAAATAAGAGTGAATAATCAGTTTTGCCTACTTTCTCGTAGGTACTCTTTTTGGAGGTATTAATACGATCAGTTAAAAAAAAAATATTACCAGTGTACCTATATAATTTTATTATTAACTAGCTGACCCGACAGATTGGTTTGAACGAGATCTAGTAGGTAGTTTTTTTAATACGTCATAAATTGTAATTGTACGGAACCCTCGGTGCGCGAGTCCGACTCGCACTTGGCCGGTTTTTTTTCTTTTCGTAAGAACCTGGTACGGATATTTTGAAGCAAAAATTAGCGTTCTGAAGCATTTCATTTTTATTATATAGAGAAGACAGATAACTAAACACTTTTCTTCTATTCACTTGAGGGTGGAACCTAATAGCCTCACACGCCTAATACCATCTTCAACCGACCACTAAGACAGAACACGTCCGGGTACCCTTTAGGGAATACAAGCTTGCTATTGTGTAATAGTGAAGGAATTCATTACAAAGGTAGGTACTTATGTAAATCTGGTTGTTTTCCTAAGAGAGGCGCCATTTGTAACGGATAGCTCGACCCCGTCATTCGGCGTGTTTACAATAACAACCCTATTAATAAGTACTTCAGAAACTGACATTTTGAAACGTAAACTTGGAAGTCTATGATTACTTGACGTTCAAAAGCGCCTTTTATGTGCCTATTTGAAATAAATGCTTTGACTTTAACTGCCGGTGTATTTCTTATTTGGTGGCCACAAAATGATGGAATCGTAGGAGAAGTTTTTCTAACCAATTTACGACAGAAATTTTTGCAAGTGATGATAACTTATCCATTTTAATGGTTTTACTGGCTGGCTAAATATTTAACTATGGTATGAGCTATATTACGAAGAAAAGAAAACAAAAAAGGAATTTAAAATTCGAATTACGATTTGTGAATGTGATGTAAATAGGAGAATGCATTTACAGTCGAGAGAATACGTTCTTCACACCTGTCAGTTTCATATAAATGAATACGTGTTCTGCGAATTTGATCTTTATTACCTAGTTACTAGATTGTCGCACTGACAGGTGTCGGAAATGCATTCTCTACACGGACTGTAGGCTTTAAGTTGCGCCGTTGAAAACCACCTAACTACGGAAAAAGTTATAAACTTTTATGATTCAGTAAGTACCTCATACATTAATAGCTCGACTGGACATTTCCACCAAGGCTAAGATTTATTGTTATTGCTAGCTACTGTGGGTAGCCAATAACATGGTTGGTAGCCTGCCACTACAAAGTGCAATTTTATCTACTTTTCGCGTAACATCTTATGCCAAATGTAATTTCAGCAGTGATTTGGCTCCGGTTGTAACTGCTTAGCCTAGTTAGTATCCAGCCTACATTATATAAGTATTAGGTAATAACATAACATGTCGAACTAGGTAATAACCTGGTTTTAAAGAATGCATTTGGTTCAGCCTATATTTTTATCTATCGATGAAGCGAGGCGCGTGTTAGATAATTCATTTTGATATAATTATAATATTATATTGTTTTTTCGATAATGGCATCTATCACATTTACGAAGCTTGGGCTTTCTATTTAGGTAATACTTGTAGTTTATACTGTCTCTTCTCACACGCGCTTTACTTGTGGTTACCAGGTGTACAAACACGCTGTGATTGTGTGTGTAAGCGCAGGAGTTCTGGGTACCGTTCAAGACAATAGCGAAGTCTCTCTTCTGACTTCGGACGCGTGTCCCTACGTGAGATAAAAATACTTACTTACTGATAACTAAGTTTTAAGTAGTTCAGTTTTTACAAACTCAGTGTTTATTAATTTATTTATACCCAAAGAAACGTAATTATAGGTATCTTATTAAGTTTAAGGTAGATAGGTTTTAAAACAAAGGACTGTCGGAAGATGAAAAGATAATTCAAATGCCTTTAACCCAAGGATAGGTAAGTACCTCAATAATTAAAATGAAACATATCTCATTTATATTTTCTAAAAAAAAGTGTCGTCCTAAATAACATCTAGGATTTTTTTTTTAAAGCGACCCTGTAGATAAACCTCAAAGGCAGTGAAGCATGGTCCTAATTGCGAGTGTAGGCAATCTTTCAGGTCTCAGGAGTCATCTTCATCAATCATCATCAACTCATATCACTGTCCGCTGTCGTAAACGTTATTTACGAGTATGTTTATTTTGTATGTTCAAAAAGGTTGACCATACGTCACATGGCCTAAAAAAGTTAGTTTCAGGGTTCCGTACCCAAGGCTGCCAACGGAACCTTATTACTGAGCATCCGCTGTCAGTCCGTCTGTCTGTCAGCGGGCTGTATCTCATGAACCGTAATAGGTAGACAGTACTTAGACATTTTCACAGACTGTATTTCTATTGCCGATATAACAACAAATAATAAAAATTAAAGGGGCTTTCTAAACAAAAAACGTGTTTTTTTTTAATGTAAGACTGTTAAATATTGTACCGTGGTACGGAACCCTTCGTTTGTGAGTCCGACTGGCACGGGCCCCGTTTTTTTTGTTGTAAAGTAGGATCTCTGAAGATCTCCTACAGTTAAGTATACGAAATTAGTAGTCATAATTATATTGAAAATAGTACTATACAATATAATGTTTTATATACTTAGGTAACTTTATTTATTTATTTATTTATCCTCACACTGGAACGCCATACAGCAATTACACCAATAGAGCAAAAAATCACTTCATGTGCTGCTTTCCAATTCCATCCATCCTGTGCGCGGTGGACATCGAACGAGTGACGATGGATCACGCACGCTCACGCAGCGTGCAAGTGCAGCATTTTTCCATAGCCCCTCACCACTCCTTCTATATTGCGCACATTCATTGCCAATTTTTGAAACTCAATGATTTTTCAAAGTTGAAAACTAAATTTTAAATTGAAAAATAAATTAGAATTGAAATAACAGAAAATTTTAAATAATAATGTACTTAGATAAGAGTACGACAAACACCGCATACCTATGATCGACTAAACGAATTGCTGAAAAATTTTTACTTACACGAAAATGAATGCTAAACCGACGCTACAATTCGAAGCATATCTGTAAAACAGCTCTGGTAATACTAATAAAACACTTATCGTATTTTTCGCATCGTATTTATGTGTCGTATAGTTTCCCTAGCTCGTACAGAGCGCGATACGTGCCGATACTGTTGCTAAAGTACGCAATCAGGATATCCGAACGCTGTCGTATTGTATGAAGTACCTACGTACCACCTACTGCACAGTGTGTGTAGACCAGCGACTTTTTAGAAAACGTAGGTAGGTACTGTTTTGAAAAACAAATATGGTTGAATTGATGCAGGGGAAGATGGAGACCAACGAAAAGATGGAGGAATCATGAGAATTAATTAATTTATTTGCATGCACAATGAAACAGAATTCCAATGGCTGGTTGGATAAATGAAAAGTCAGTCAAAATCAAAATATTCTATTTCACATAAACCTACATGGGCACTTATGACACGCCAGAAGCTAGGTGCACGGTTCCAATTGGTCGTTTCCTATGGAGAAGAGCTAAGTAACTTCACGGTTACTCTTTTAAAAATAATTGGCTTTTACAATGTTTTAAAATTACAGTACGTGTGGGAGGACTGCGTAGGAGGACAGTGAGTGTCGTAATAGATGACAGGAGAGAATATAAAAGGATAATATATAAAAGGATATTAAACTAACATGGGCAGTCAACAAGGAAGGAAGGAAAACCTAATTCTGATCCCTAAAAGCTTTGGATACACACAGACTTACAAGTTTATTAATCCAATATATTAATTAATTAACATCTAGAATTTTCTTTATTTTTAGAGCATGTCGTTACATATCCATAAAAGCGAGGTTTTTCGACGTGAAGTCAACACAGCAGTCTTGTAAAACATTACAAAATTGACATTGTCGCAGGCATATAAAAAAAATTTTGGAAAAATGGATGGCCAATTTTTTCAATCGTCCCTTTTAGTAGAAATATTCCAGTTAGTGTTATTTCCAGGAAAATCACTGTATATTTTGTGGTGTTTGATGTATTTTTTCATGTTATGTTTTTTTGTAGTATACAATAAAGTATAAATAAATAAATATTTCCGTTGCGACTAAAAGTCGCAGATGTGTAGTCTCCCTACAGTTTTCCCATCACGACAGTCACGTCTCAGTGCTTTGTGCAGACACCGGTCTTTGCGTTCTGATGGTAGACTTTGAAACGAGCTTTGTATTGCTTTTAGTTCTGATGAAAATTGCAGTATGCATAGGTACCTTGCATTGGTCTAGCTAGGGATTTTGTCTAGGGGGGGGGGGGGGGGGAGACGTCCAGCTGAACTAACCACAGTCATCTAATAAGAGATCATAAATGGCGCCTCGTAATAAATAATCCCACCAATTATTCATTGATATAAGAACGGGGAAAGTTACTTTTTTGTTACGTTTTTCGAATTTTCTTCTCACGTAGTTTGTATTTTTCCTAAATCTGAGTGTTTGGTCGTCTAAAATGTGTGTAACTACATATGTAGATATGTAGGTAGGTGTGTATAGGTACACACACACGACAGAGGATCAAGCGAAGTGGAGCAACGTGTAAAGAAAATGCTTGTCATCTGTCAACTGACGTAAATCTTATAAAAGTGGGTAATGAGTGTAAATCCATCTCTCGCACGATGTATTAAAATGTTATCATGTTTTACTCGACATAATTTATTAGACAGATTATTTCATCTAAAAGAATTAGTTCATTTTAAGAAAACCTCTACTGTATCAAGCCGTTGATATGGTAATCGAGTTTTAGAAAAATATCGGCTTTGGAGAGTGTAGTCACATTCAATATGCAAAATATTTTATTTCAGATATTAAACCTACATGGGTAGGTATTTATGAAACCTCAAAAACTAGGCGTATGGTTCCAATTGGTCATTTCCTATGGACATGCCGGAAATAATCTCAACGGCTACTCTTTTAAAAATAACTAGCATTTTAAATGTTGTTGTTTGAAAACAAACGACCAGTGGTCCACTTAAGCCCTGGATTGAAAGAGCTGGAAGTCATGTCTCTCCCCATGACTTCCAGCTCTTTGAGTGGTGTTTGAAGTGGGATGTTAAAGGCGGATACAGACATTGCGAGGCGTGCGCTAAGAATGGTAAGACACGCATATAACGGCTGCCTCAGGCTGAGGTAGTTGACATATAAAAAAAATCATGTACGGCGCATGCCTCGCTCTATCTGGATGAACCTTAACAGTTACAATGTACTGAATATCTATTGTGTATAGTAACCATCGCTTCTACAGTAGGTACCCGGGCGTTTAATACGTTTAAACTGGTTACTGTAACCAGTAAATGTTGCTGTTTGATAGTCGCTTTATAAAGCCAATTTTTTCCGTCACACATACCTGTGACAGACTCTTCCTAAAGCTTGAGGTCTCTTATTAAACGCCCGGGTACCTACTGTAGAAGCGATGGTTACTATACACATTAGATATTCAGTATACATAATGACCGTTCCGGTGATACATATACATAGCTAATAAGGACAATTCTCGAAATGAGAGCATTTGTAGACAACGCTCACTTGAATAACGTCCTTGTTCAGAGAAAAACTAAGTTTTTTATTTGGGAAAACAGTTATATTCTTATTACTAAGTATGGTAGTTTTGCGTGACCGTGCTAGGAGTTAATATTATGGAAATTGTGATTAATAAAGCTGCTGACCTCGCCAAGATGATCTGCTTATGTTGCATGATATTAACGTTACGGTAAAAAATAAAAGATAAAAAGTTTTTGATTCCTAATTTCCGTATAAAGAAACTGCAGCGCCGCAATATCCGCAAAAATTGAAAAAAGATGTATTTTATGAATATCTCTTTAAAAGAAAATGACATAAACTCTGATAAACTTAGTGTAGTCCTCCTTATCGATTTCGATAACGACGACCCTTTGAGATTCCTTTGTCCTAGCGTGGGCCCTAATATTACTCGCCAGACCGAATTTTGTTTTAATTAAGTTTATGTAGGGACAGCATAGTGCTAAGAACGGGGAAATGTTTCGTATTAGTCAAGCAGACTCTCTGTCTTAAGTATGAAATATTTTTGGGTAGATTCTGGAAGCCGACTCAAACTCAACTCGATCTCAAAGCATTTATTTCAATTAAACCATTTACAGGCACTTTTGAATTGTCAAAATTAATTAGTCAGAAAGTTGCCCATTCCAAACCGTAGATCTCTCTGGAGAAGAACGGGCAAGAAACTGCAAGGACACCTTTTTAAATCAAGATAATTACAAAATTCTGGGTAGGTACATAATTCTTGTTGCTTGTGAGAACAATGTAAAAAAAAAACAAATGAAGCAACAATTCAAAATATAGGATAAAGGTAGAGACTTGACATGATTAAGGTATATTGGTGATTGAAAATGTTCCCAGAGTGTGGTGTCCCAGTAAACTACAATCAAAGAAACATTAAACGAATAGGTACGAGCAGCTTCAGCCTTTGTTCCGTCGTCAACTGAACATGGGTCTTTTCTCTCTCTCCCGTACACGACAACAATGGAAGGCGGCGGTGAATGAAGGACAATGACGGACGTAATAACAGCACTTGAAGGGCGTATTGTACTTAATCGTGGTATTATAGAAATAATTATACCAGCCTGCAATAAACCTAGCGAAGGAAAAAGCGAGCGTTATTGCTGCGTGTTAGGTAATCTTTTCTCGCAACAGGTAATTTTGTTTTTTTTTTCTTTAAAGGTCATGCTCTTATTGAAGAAAGGATCCTTCGAACTCTATCGTTAGAGGTGTCAACCTAAGAAATATGCAATTTTTTTAAATAGCAGTCCTCCTTCTGTGACAACAACGTAGGTATTCCAAACTTATTTATGAGTCTTCACTATGATTATAGTGAAGATTCATAACTAAGTTTGGAACTTTTGAGACAGTTAGGTAATAAAGACAAAGTATAAAAGACGAAACATCGATTTATATCAGTATTATTAGTCCCAAAACTGTCAAACATCAATTGAAAAGTTACGCAACTATCCCCGATATTACCTAAGTTTGACAGACGTCAAAGATTCATTTGTTTCTTGAGTTTTAATGATATGACGACCAGGCCAATTAGCAAGTTCGCCGAATCAATCGATGTTAAACCACTATCGTCATTCGAGATACACCTGTAATCATGACCAACATATAAAGGTTCTTGAAATATCCGAGGTTTCAATTTCGGATTTTCGAATTACAATGGGCAACGGGTTGGTGGAAATAGAAATGTCTGCGGTCTAGAGAAACTAAGTTTTGAATCTAAATTAGTTTCTGTAAGTTCAGATATTAATTTGGGGTAGGTACGATTTAAATTGATAGATGTGAGTCGAATGCTATGTTATAATGGAGACATTTTATAATAAAACAGAAGTAGAAGATATGTTGCGTCGACCTTAGATAAATAATAAATAGGACAAGAGAGAGATAATGATTTTATTGGTGATGAAACGAAATATTATTTTCTACTAAATTCAAGAAACGTACACTTTGATAATTTAGTCTTAAAGGGAGAGGGAACATAATTATATTTAACAGGACGGGTCGCTAAAGCACTTTAGGGATCACTAATTCACTACGTTACATACCTAAATGATTACATCACTAGCTGCGCCCCACGGTTTCACCCGCGTAAGTTTCGATCCCGTAGGAATATCGGAATAAAAATTGAAAATAGAAATCAATTTATTGTAGGCCTTATGAAAGTTAAGCTGTGTTCATTTTTCCTTATAGAACAAAGTTATTTATGAAGTTATTTTATAGAGATACTAGCTGTGCCCCGCGGTTTCACCCGCATAAGTTTCGATCCCGTGGGAATATCGGGATAAAAAGTATCCTATATGTTAATCCTGGTTATAAACCATCTGTGTGACAAATTTCATCCAAATCCGTCGAGTAGTTTTTGCGTGAAAGAGTAATGAACATCCATAAAAACTCTCACGTTTATAATATTAGTAGGATAGGATTTAATATTATATAAGGGGAGAATGTGGGTTTGTGGGCACCACTATTTAGTCATTAATAACTACTAAGAGTATGTACTTTCATGAAGGTTATGATGATTAATGATAACAGCTTTGAATTATGTAAAGGACAACATACTCTGTATCTGAAATTACATCTGCTAAAATGCATAAATCTTGAAAAAATCTTTCAGCACTTACGCTGCTCTTTTTTATGTATTTCTATTATGACAACAAAGTGTTTTGTAACTAAGTATGCTTTCAGCACCTGTCACCGTAAATTGCTGAATATGAACGAAAGTGCCAAGCATATTACTTTGATTTTCACGCATAGATAGAATCAGTTTTTATGTTATTAAAGTCGTTACCTTTGTATTTATAAATTAAAGATCTTGTACCTACTACAACACTTTTAATTCATTTTGAGGGTTCCGTAGTTCACGTCTCGGAACCCTTATATTTCGTCATGTCCGTCCGTCCGTCCTCGGTTTACATTCCAAACGGTTAGTCCTAGAAAGATGAAATGATGGATATGTGTATTTACCACGTCGACAAAGTGCTAAAATAAAATCACGAAAAATATTTTTTTTGGGGTACCTCCCCTACACGTAAAGTGGGGATGATTTTTTTTTCTCGCGTCTACCCCATCATGTGGGGTATCATTAGATAGGTCTTTTAAAAACATTGAGAGGTTGCTAAGACGATTTGATATGATTTAGGTATTCGTTTCCGAGATATTCAACTTCAAAGCGCATTTTTTGTTAAAATAGGGCGCCCCCCCCCCCCCTAATAGCTAAACGGCTGGCTCGAAAACTCTGAAAAAATTCATAATGGTGGTCCATGTGATGAACTTGGCTTAGATAACTTTGATAGTTCAGGAGTTATAGAGGCTTAACTTGTAAAATGCGCTTACTTGGAAAACTTTGTACAAAAATAACGAAAACTATTTTTAAATGTTACGGAAAATAATGGTTAAACCGTTTTATTCAATTAATTTATTCATAGTAATAAATACCAACGCCTTCTAAATCCACGTGCCATTATGGGTGATTACGGAACCCTATTCTATGCGTGGCCTGACACGCACTTGGCCGCTTTTTCCGTAAGTAATTAGTAGCTAAACGCGCTTATAAAAGTAAGGAACTTCAACTTTCAAACTTTTACAGATTTTTAATTGCTCTGCCCCTAAAGTAATCAAAGTGTAAAGCAATCAAAATATTTACTTTTAAACTCAATTTTCTAAATATTTGATAACATAGTTTATGAAATATTAAAGAGAAAATCAAGTGCTTTAATTTTAATTTAATGTCACCCGATGTCACCAGTTCACGACTAGATAATAAAATGTCATCTAAAGGTAACCTTCTTCCATCGTATATTTACATCATGCGTTATTAATTTGGTAAACAAAATCGATACGAAAATTACGAATGTGTTTTTGGACCTCATCATCATATGCCTAGCCTTTTCCCAACTATGTTGGGGTCGGCTTCCAGTCTAACCAGATGCAGCTGACCTTGGTAAGACTAGTTGTCAGACTATCGGGCTTTTGACTACCTGTAACGACTGTCAAAGATCCACGAATGACAGCCGGGACCAACGGCTTAACGTGTTTTCCGAGTCTCGGTATGTAAAGATGATCACCCATCCACTGACCAACCGCGGCAAGCGTACCTTAACCTGATCGATCGACCTGCGCAGCTGTTATTATTTAGCTAAGGACCCCTCCCTCCTCTGTTTTTGGACCTCATATTGTTTAAACACACGAGGGGCATTCGTAAACTGCAGAAGCATCTGCAGCCGTCGACATACGTCGAAGCCGGTCTCCGTCGCGCCGACGCTGCAGCTGCTTCAGGTGCTGGTGGGCTGCAGTTCCTTCTACCGTTGACGCGTGCCCCTCTTGTGTATGGACACTTTGGAGGTATGAGAAACAGGGTGTAAAGTTCACTCATCCTCCATAGAAAAGGGAGGATCCTCCGACCAGACGGGTGTTTTGTCTGGCGGGCAACTGCCCAACGACTGATGTCGGGAAGTTTGTATATATGTTAATTGCACGGTAAACTCTGCTTGCGAGATGCAGGATTTGCGTGAAGTCAGTATGTGGCGTTGCAGATACCGCTACTACACTAAGAAAAAAGGTTATGAATTAGGTAGGATATCTAAAAATGCTGTGAATTGACAATATCCACGTAAACGTAAAATCACAAAAAAAAAAAATTAGATTGTTTTCTATGTGATGACAATCGCCTGATGTAACGAATTATCGCCACCTGAAGGCAGAAAGTAGCTGCCTTCTCCAGGATAACCATTTCTGTTATCTACCGTACTTATTTACAACTGTGAGATCTAATCGGCGCCGGCGCCGTACCTTCGCATGCCACACGCTTGTTTTCGCTTTACAGCTGGGCTTCCATTAATTTATCAAGCCTCTTAATGACCAACATCCTGTTTGAAGCATCTACTGGCTTTTTACGATGCCCTAGTGTAGATAATGTTGATACCTTGACGAGGAGAGTTAGAGGAATAGGGAAAGTATTTACTGAAATTGTGATGCCGTGGTCGCAAACAACAATCGTTGGCTGTAACGATATTATTCTTATGTTATTTCCTGATGTGCCTCTTTTCAGTGTAAAATAACGTACAGGTATTATCTATAATATACAGCACCCTAATTGCGTAACACACGATCAATCGGAATCGGTTTCATTTTGACAGTTCAATAACATTCATTGCGTTATTTACGTGTTGAACAGACAAATTTTTCGAACTTATGAAGCAATGGATTAGCAATTTTCTTCAAAATGATTCAGATTCCGATTGACTGTGTGTTACGCAATTGGGGTGCAGGGTGGCAGGCACATCGACGCGCGAGCTGGTTCAGCATATGATTCTAGACCCCTAGGGGAGAAATAATTTTTCGTCAGTTATAAATGATGTCACAATCTGTATCTGTTTATGGTTTTGTCTTTGTAAGTGTATTATTATATTACTAACATAATAATAATAATAATATCCCTGGACATTTCACACAGCACCATTTGTCCCAAGCTAAGCAACCTAATGCTTGTGTTATGGTAACAAGATGGCTGATAAACTACTTATATACATTTTTTTTTTTTTGTAAATACATACATATTATAGATAGAAAAACACCCAGACTCGGAACAAATACATGTAGGTCATACAAATATTTGTTCCGTGCAGGAATCGAACCCGCGACACGCAGCGCAGCAGTCAATCGCTTAACCACTGCGCCAACCGTGCCGTCAACATAAACATAGTTTGTAAGTAAATTGTTAGTAACACTATAAATCTTGATGCTCGAATTAAAAAAGGATAAAACATACTCGTTCAATATGTATGGAACAGCTCTTTTTTAGGAGTACGTAAACAGCAGGTGGCGTTCTGTAGTTTCTGCCTACATGGGAAGAAGGCATGAGTTTATGTATCTATCTAAATTCTATAACTTGATCAAAGAGATCCTTTCAGAAAGTGGCTCTTCTAGTAAGCTGCGAGAAGTGGCCCTTTTAAACCCGCTGGATAACCTCGAGACACTAGGGCGCAAGAACTTAAGGAACCTGAATACGTGAGGTACAGAAACATTTTCTTTGTAAAAGGAATGCTTTTACAAAGAAAATGTTTCTGTACCTATTTTTAGCCAAACAAAATACATTTATTGCGTTTGCCATTAAAATTGTACAACAAGTTTGAATTGGATTCCTATGCTGGAGCAAAGTTTTGTGTTCGCTTCATTCTGGGTCTGTAGAGTCTGGGAGGTCTGTAGAGGTTTCATGAACATGCGGCGCGAACAGGGTTATACTCTTTTTGTGTACCTACCTACTTAATATTCGGCGAAAAACTTCTAAAGTTCGTGAAGTTTCAGACCAGATGGTCATGGAATTAATTCCTGACATTCTGTAATTGATTGATTGAATGAACATACTTTTATTAATTGATGAGCTTTTGTTAAATGGATTTCTACGGATTATCAGAAATAGACTCCGTAGAAGAAATTAAATGTTTATCTCATAACTGCTTAATCTGATAAGTTGAATATACTAAGGGCCGGTTTCTTGATCCCATAGTTAACTCAAAAATAGTAACTAATTGTAATTTTTTTGCAAAATGTGTTTTTTGATCAATTTTTTGTTTGTCTAATGATATAATATCATTGCCAAAATGGTCAAATAATTAGCTATTAGTCAAAAAAATAACCATTAGATAATCTAACAATCGATCAAAAAACACATTTTGCAAAAATTTAAGAATTCGTTACTATTTAACCCCCGACGCAAAAACGACGGGGTGTTATAAGTTTGACGTGTCTGTGTGTGGGTATGTCTGTCTGTGGCATCGTAGCTCCCGAACGGATGAACCGATTTTGATTTTGTTTTTTTTAACAATTAGTTGAGTTTAACTACGTATCAAAAAACCGGCCCTAAGTGAAGTTGAGTAGACCATGGAGTCAGGTAAGAAAGAAACATGGAGAAAGGGTCGATCCCTGTGCTTACTATATGACGGCACGGTTGGCGCAGTGGTTAAGCGATTGACTGCTGCGCTGCGTGTCGCGGGTTCGATTCCCGCACGGAACAAATATTTGTATGACCTACATGTATTTGTTCCGAGTCTGGGTGTTTTTCTATCTATAATATGTATGTATTTACAAAAAAAAAATGTATATAAGTAGTTAATCAGCCATCTTGTTACCATAACACAAGCATTAGGTTGCTTAGCTTGGGACAAATGGTGCTGTGTCCCCCCCGGTGGGTTCCCGCATTGTCGAGGCGGGGGGGCTCAGTAGCCGTGGTGGATTGGGCCACGGTGAAGCTAAGAGGAACCCGAGGAGCGGCCGCTCGTCTAGGCTGTGCGGAAAAGCCGACGACGTAGCGGCCGGCGGGTAGGTTGCGGTGCCGCTTGGGCGACATCGCAGCCTACCTGAGGCGGGCCGCGATGTCCCCCGTGTGGGAGACATTGCGGCTGAGGATTAGAGGCCGCGGCGGGAGAGGAGTGTCGGTGTTACGTTGCCGCTCTCCCTACCTTCCGCGGCCTTGACGGGGCCGCCACCGTTTGATGGCGGACGCGGTGGGGCCGCAGGGGAAGAGGAGTGTCGGTGTGTCGTTGCCGCTCTCCCTATCCTCTGCGGCCGTAGCCCCCCATCCTGGGGGGCATGCGGGGCCCGCCATTCAGGCGGGCGTGGGGGCCAGCGGGCAACGGGTGCGGGGGCACCGTTGCCTGCATTGCACAGGCCTCCACCAGTGTTGGACGGGAATGGCTAGGTGGTCCCGGCCATTCCCGTAGCCCCCCAATGCGGGGGGCATGCGGGGCCCGCCATACCAACTAGGCGGGCATGCGCCGGGAGGGCTATGGAGGTAAAGGCTATGCCTATTCCCGTGGCCCTCCCATCACGGCGAATGAGGGAACACCGCTGAGTTTTAGTGGGTATACTGTCATTCCGACAGGGAGTCCCACATACCCCGTCTCGTCCCCCGTGAGGCGGGCATGCATAAAGCATTTCTCAGCGACAAAAAAAAAAAAAAAAAAAAAAAAAAAAAAAAAAATGGTGCTGTGTGAAATGTCCAGGGATTTATATAGCTTTATAATTACACGCCTCGCGGAAACGCGTTTTTATTAAATTTGTACCTATGTAAAAAATCACACGCGGGCGTTAACTGCGCCCCGTCGCGCGTCGCGTGACGCGTTGTAGTGTGTGATCCGCCTTAGTATTGCAGACTATCCAGTATTATTATGTTCAGTCACGAGCAAAAGTATGTATACACTCGGCTTTATTCAAAAGCGATGTACTCCTTTATTTTTTAATGAAATATTATGTTGTTACGAACATAGCATTTTCGAACCCATAGGTTTATCTAATGTGTCGTATTTCAACGTTGTATTCGTTATTTCACGAAAAAATCGCAATTAAAAGTTGCCAAGTGTTGACATATTGGTGCTCGTGACTGTACGCGAAAGTAAATTTGTTTGTTTGTTACGCTTTCACGCTAAAACGGCTGAACGGATTTCGATGAAATTTGGCACATGGGTAGACCATGACCTAGAGAAGGACATAAGCTACTTTTCGTCTTGGATTAGAGACGAAATCGCGGCCAACAGCTAGTCCAGTATAAATATAGCTTAAACTTATCTTCTACTGTGTGATACAGGATATGTATCATTAATTGACGGCACGGTTGGCGCAGTGGTTAAGCGATTGACTGCTGCGCTGCGTGTCGCGGGTTCGATTCCCGCACGGAACAAATATTTGTATGACCTACATGTATTTGTTCCGAGTCTGGGTGTTTTTCTATCTATATATATAAAATTCAAAGTCCTGACTGACTGACTGACTGACTGACTGAGACATCAACGCACAGCCTAAACCGCTGGTCCTAGAGACATGAAATTTGGAGGGTGTATTCTTCGTAAAGAGTAGGTATCCAATAAGAAGGGGTTTTTTGAAATTCCACCCCTAAGAGGGTGAAATGGGGGGATTTTGTTTGTATGGAAAATCTTATTCCTTGAGTTAATAAACTTGAAACTTGGCACGAATACTTATCTAAGTAAATTATGAAGTTGGGCATTTTTTGTTTTTATAAGCTACCCCCTAAAAGGGGATTGGGGGGTTTCAAAGTTTGTATGGAAGAATTTTAGCGCGCGGTCCGATTTAATCGAAACTCAGTATTTATACCTAAAATTGAAAGGACAGAATAATGTGTATCAGGGTTTTTCGAAAATCTACCCCTGACGGCCTAAAAAGGGGTAGTCAATTTTACAGGGGAGGATTTTACAGCGTGGCTTGCTTAACTCGAAAATTGGTATAAATAATCTTTGAGTCAAGTTATGAACACATCCCGAATGATTTTTCAAAATTCCACCCCTGTGGGGGTGAAAAGCGAGGATAAAGTTTATATGAAGTTAGGTTAATAATCTTGAAAATTGGCATGAATACTCGCCTAAGTAAGCAATAAAGTTTGTCATTATTAGTTTTTCAAAACTACCCCTCGAAGGGGATATAGGGGTGCTAAAGTTTGTGTGGAAGAATTTGAACGCGCGGTCCAATTAACTCGAAACTCAGTGTGTGTACTTAAGACTAAAAATAAATAATAACACGTATGAGGGTTTTTCGAAAATCTACCCCTAACGGGGTGAAAAGGGGTAGTTAATTTTACAGGGGAGGATTATAATAAGTGGCTTGATTAATTATAAAATTGGTATAAATAATCTTCGAATCAAGTTATGAATTTTTTAAAACTCATCCCCTGTGGGGGTGAAAAGCAGGGATACAGTTTATATGAAAAATCTTATTAATTTAGTTAATAAACTTGAAACTTGGCAACAATGCTTGCCTAAGTAAGTAATAAAGTTTATCATTATAAGTTTTTTAAACTGCCCCTCAAAGGGGGATATAGGGGTGTTGAAGTTTGTGTGGAAGAAATTGAATGCGCGGTCCGATTAACTCGAAACTCAGCATTGATACTTTCGACAGAAAATAATTAATAATAAGTATGTAAAGTGGTCGAAAATTGACCCCTGACGGGGCAAAAAGGAGTAATTCGGTTTTTAGGGGAGGATTTGAACTTGAAACTGTATGTTACATTTTCACGCCTAAACCACTGAACTTCTGATTTGGCAAAGAGATAGATGGCATCCTGGGGAAGCACATACTTTTTATCCTGGTAGCACGTTCCCGTGGGATAACTTCCGACATCCACGCGGGCGAAGCCGCGGGCAGAAGCTAGTCTATAATATGAATGATTTTCAAAAAAAAAAAAAATTGTATATAAGTAGTTAATCAGCCATCTTGTTACCATAACACAAGCATTAGGTTGCTTAGCTTGGGACAAATGGTGCTGTGTGAAATGTCCAGGGATATTATTATTATTAATATCAGAAGCCACTTCCGAAAAGTTAGAAACACCAGTTTCACACGAAGCACTCATTTTGAGTGTAGGTTGTAACACAGCGGAACAGACAATATGTCTGTTTGTCATTCCTTTTTATATTTCTATGTTCCTTTGTCTAGGAAAAGAAAGAAAGAAAGGTGTAACGAATAGTTTCACCCTTTTGTCACACGCTACGTATCTTGAATATTTCATAGAGAAACTGTATTTTTATATATTTATGCAACAAAGGGCCTTATTGTTTGCTATTGTGGCCGCGTTGATGTCATTCAGGGCGGGTTTCAGGGCGGGTCAAGGGTCCCGATTGAAATCTCTGAGTAAATTACAAAGGTTTCAGTTTTGTTGCCTATTACGTGAAAATATTTGATGATATTATGCGTTTTTAATAAGCTTAGCTGTCCTTTTGACATGAAGGTTCAAGGTTCAAGGTGTGTATGTCATGTATTATTTTGTTTTTTTTTTTAATAAACTTCCGAAACAGAAAGCTCAGTAAGATATATATACCTAGTTAGTATAGGGGGTTTGTGGCTAAGTAATAACAGCCGCACGGGTCGATCGATCAGGTTAAGCTACGCTTGCCGCGGTTGGTCCATGGATGGGTGACCAGTGACCATCTTTACATACCAAGACCCCTCCATGCCTCGGAAAGTACATTTAGCCGTTGGTCCCGGCTGTCATTGACACGTTACGGGTCGTTAGAAGCCCGAAAGTCTGACAACCAGTTTTACCAAGAGGTCAGACAGGCAGGCGCTCCATGTAAAATAATGGTACTCAGCTGCATCCGGTTAGACTGGAAGCCGACCCCAACATAGTTGGGAAAAGGTTAGGCAGATGAAGAATTATATATATATGTATATCTACTTATTTTTCTAATTAACTTTTAGTTTAGGCACATGTTTTCATTCAAAGGTTTTACTTGGTATTTAATTTATTTTATTCTTATTCTTTCATTCAAATTGGAAGGTTTCGTAACTATTGAATGACCGTTTTCCTAGTACTTATTGATTGGTTAAACGTGAGTTTATTAAGAATCAATTCGTAGACCTGCCATTGGATACCTACTTTATTCCATTTTTGAGCACTTAACCCGTTGAATGTCGTAATTTTGACACGATTAAAAAGCCATTGTCTCGCGTGGATCTACATTCCGAAATATGAAGGGTTAAAAGTTATCAAATGATGGAAATTTTCTGCACTACCAACCCCGCGAAGATCTGCGCTTCGAGGCTGAGAGCATCCGACATTCGCCTACCGATTTGCGGTTTTAACTAAAAAACACCTCTACCTCTATGTATGCAAATTACCTTAACTTTAATTCAAACCAAAAAAAATATAAAGAGAAAAGATTTGATTTATTATTTTTTACGCTTTCACGCTAAAACTGCTGGTCGGATTTGGATGAAATTTGGCAAATGGGTAAACCATGACCTGGATAAGGACATAGGATAATTATTATCCCGATATTCCCACGGAGTCGAGACTTATGCGGGTGAAACCGCGGGGCACAGCTAGTTAATCATAAAGAGGTTTGGTTTGATTCAATTAGAGCACATATTCTCATTTTGTCCGTGGATTTATAACGTGTTAATGAAATCAGTATGGCCGCCAACGGTTGTCAGCGTTCGTTTGTTTCCGAATTTATTCGCGGTGTTGCTACAGGAATAGACCCCAGTTGGCTGAAAGCAACAAAATAGATCGGTAAGATATGAGAATGTGTGTGAAACCACGCACCCAATTACAGGTGTTAGAAATATATTCTCTCAATTTATATTTTGAGCGCTGAAAAGCGTTCACGAAAGATTTTTGTGGTATGGTTTTTGTCTTGGCATTCAATTTTCTAGGACGTCGCCCTGAATTTAATTGGGCATTAAAAGTAGTGTAATTATTTTTTTTGCCGCTTAAAACATTTTTTCCTGGTCTAGGATTATTATCTAGGCATATCTGCTTGGTCACTTATTAGTACTTTAGCCATTGATTCCCATAAAGTAGAGCATTACAAAAATCAAAATTCATAGGTAACTACTATCTGTTCATTTTGTTGTTTTTCTAAATAAACAAAATAAAAATAATGTGTTCTGAAAACAAATGCAGTGATTTTATACCTACTCCTTCGAAATGATAAAGGAAAACTTTTCCAAACTCTTTCAATAGAAACTATTTAAAATAAAAATTAAGTTTTGTAAGTGGCTGGCCATAAATATGCAATTAAAATAATTTCACTTTTTAGGTGTATCTAATTGATTCATTTTAGTTTATTTGACATTAAAAACGTTGAAAGTGGTAGTTAAATTATGTGTATAACTTACGTGGAAATTAGTGTCTTCATAAATAACACGCGATGGAAATTTCAGTAGTAAAAGTGACATTGAACGTGCCAATTAAAATAATCGATAGCACTTTAATAGCTATTTGATTTGGATCTTGATTGTTTGGCTTCTTTCCTTTGCCTAGTCACTGAAACTTATCCCTAAAAATGCAAATTGGAAACCATAAATCGAAAGACGTTCTTAATTCTACTTTTGAATTTTTATCGAAAGTTGACTCATTCACCTCGCATTTTTTACCTTACCATATTATTTACACGATTAAGCACTTAATATAACTTAACTACACACTAAGCAATACTAATTATGCACTAGTAATGACACTTATTTTAACACTAATATTATTTTTAAAACTGTCAACAAACTATCATGCAAGTCTGCGCCGCGCGATTTTCTGGCCGCATCGCGTTCGGCGCGTAAAATCAAAATTAGAACACAATACGTCACTGACAATTTTTTTGTTTTTTCAACAAGCAGTGTTTATTTAATTTTTAATGTTCGGACATTATCGTGTTCTTTTTATGTGATACGCGATGGTGCTCACGGTTCGCGGTCGTTATGCCGACTGAGGATTTTGCCGCGCGCCCGACGAATATTTTACTCCTTGGTCACTAGCGTATTATCGATGATTTGAATCTTGATAACGTACGGTACAATGGGGTCAGGGTTCGACTTCAACCGGTGATGAAGCGAAACTGTGACTTCAAGTCGACAGCTTTGACGCCAGTTTAGATTTCCCAAGAAAAATAAAGTTTTTCTTTTGAACGTGTTAATGTTACACGCACGAGAAAATGGAAGGCTTTATGAACTACGCTTTCATACGTGACTTAAAAATATTTTTTAGACTTTTTACTTAATTTGTTCACTTTTTTTATTTATGTACAAAACCTAATTTAAAAAGGATGACATTTAAGAAACAAAACGTCTTTAGCAACTACCCGTGAAGCAATTAAAACATTGCAAGTTTTAAAGTGTGCATTTAAATAGTTGGAAAAGCTATTCCTGTGCGTATTCATGCTTTCATCAAGTATTTATACATATTATAAACGGTGTAAGCAGCCACATTTATTACTTGGCACCGTAATGAAGATAAACTGGTTTCTTACAAATAGTCATTATTGTATTTTATGATATACTCAAACATTTAGAGACAGACAGTTCAACAACATTCATTGCGTTATTTACGTTGTTGAGCAGACACAATTTTCGAACATATGAAGCAACGGATTAGCAATATCTATCAAAATTATTCAGATTGAGATTGGTAGTGTTTTAGGCAATTGCGGTGCTGGTCGCACTAGTTTATAATCTCATTGAAATAACAAATTAATGCACACTGAGATAATGCAATGAAACCCATATTCTTGGGACTACTAATCTGTCCTGTCACAACAAGCTCTAGCTCGTAATTTAATTGTTAAATAACGTTATTATTACTCTGTTCAGGGACGGATTACTATTCAATTCAATTGTATGTACTATTAGGGACAGTCGACCGGGAAAGGGACAATTATTAGATTTAACGTGTATCTAATATCTTAATTTGATCTGATGGAGTCAGAAGGTATTGGGCCAAATTGTAGCCTTATTTACAACTAGCTGCGCCTCGCGGTTTTACCTGCATAAGTTTCGATCCCGTGAGAATATCGGGATAAAAAGTATATGTTAATCCTGGTTATAAACCATCTGTGTGCCAAATTTAATCCAAATCCGTTCAGTGGTTTATGCGTGAAAGAGTAACAAACATCCATCCATCCATCCATACAAACTTTCACGTTTATAATATTAACATTATAGCTTTATTTAAAATAATTATGCTGAAATACTTTTCAAAATCAAGAGCTGTGGGTATCTAGACGTGGTGATATTTAAACGTACCATCATACGTTTAAATACCCTACTCCTACAGTACTCCTACCCTACTCCTACCCTACCCCCTACTATACTCCAACCCTACTCCTACACTACGCCTAACCTAGTCCTACCCTACTCCTACCCTACTCCTGCTCTACTCCTACACTACTCCTACACTACTCCTACCCTACTCCTACCCTACTCCTACCCTACTCCTACCCTACTCCTACACTACTCCTACCCTACTCCTACACTACTCCTACACTACTCCTACCCTACTCCTACCCTATTCCTACAGTACTCCTACCCCCTACTCCTACACTACTCCTACCCTACTCCTACCCTACTCCTACCCTACTCCTACACTACTCCTACCCTACTCCTACACTACTCTTACACTACTCCTACCCTACTCCTACTCTACCCTACTCCTAACCTACTCCTACACTACTCCTACCCTACTTTTTTTTCCATATTTTCTGACCGTTTAAACCTTCTTTGGACTACGACAAACATTTCAAAATCAAAATCAGCTAAATCGGCAGAGCCGTTCTTGAGATATAAAATTACAACGAAAAGTGGCATTGATTTTTACATATATAGATATAATATATACATATGTGCCTAGTGTACATTATTATTTAATAGATATGTAAATAATATCTCATTCACACAAGTGGGGTAGCTGCTGTCACTTATGTCATCTGTCAGTGGCGAGGAATAGCGGGAAACACACAAAGTGAAGCAGGCTTTATATGATGGCGCTTGGTGTGGTAGTGAGCCATTGAAGTGATATATATTCAACATAAATACGGAATCAACGGGATTCTACATAATTATTCTAATAAATTTTATTTTACATAAAGCTACATGGACGTCAGAAGTAGATCTACTTACTTAGTTAAGTTTTCTATCACCAAACTTTTGATTGATAGAGAGACGAAAACATGAGCGTTCAGATTTATAGCGCTTTAAACTTGTTTGCTTAAGCGACGAGTAAGAGACGATGTTTTCGCTAAAAGCGCAACCGAGCCGTTTCCCGGGGACGTCATAAAACATCAGCAGTCGAGTTTGTCCCACATGCAGTTGCTATATTTTATTATATCTTGAATTATGAGTTTTGCGGGCTTTAAAAGTTGCATAGACTTATTGAAGAGGAGTTTCAAGTAAATTTAATAGAAGTACCAAAACTACTTAGTGCTTGGAAAAGTTTTTATAATAGTACCACATAGTCCAGCACCCTAATCGCGTAACACACTTTCAGTCAGAAAGGGAATCATTTTGAAGGGTAATAAAGGCTAATCCATTGATTGCTTCATATGTTCGAAAAATTTGTCCGTTCAACAACGTAAATAACGCAATGAATGTTGTTAAACTGTCAAAATTAAAGCCATTGCTACTGATATGCAATTATCACGCAGTAGATGATCTGATGAGCCTATTGTAGGCTAGCGGATTAGGTAGGTACCTAAGTACATGATACGTCTTGATGATACAACCGTTTAAACAAATAAAATGATTGATGTTGATGCAATCAAAACATGCAAACAAGGCACATACTGTGCGGCCGACCAGGGAATGCGTTCGCGTTTCTTCATACAAAAGAATACGTGTTTTGCGAATTTCATCTTTATTAGCTACTAGAATTGTCGCACTGACAGGTGACAGGAACGCATTCTCTCGACGGCCGGACTGTGGGTAGGTACATTGCTACAATGATCTTTCGGCGCTTGAATGACTTTAACGTGATGGAACTGTTGGTATAGATAAACATGTTTGTGAAAATGTTATGTGAAAGATATTTAATTATTATTTATAACTTTTACAATATTTAACACAACTGTTTACAGTGCTAAATTAAATGACTAATGAACTATACAAATAAATACAAAAACAAAAGGACACTTATGTGAAATCAAATGTGAAACAAGATGGCGTCGCCATCGATAGTTCCGATTTTGGCCACGCGTCTAAAGATCCTTGCACTTCTTTTCAGTGTGTCAAATATCAGTCATCGAAGAAATGTTTGCTATTCTCGTGTGTAACGTTTGCCACCTCGTATGAATAGTTCATGCACAGTGGAAGGTGACGCAATTTGTCGTTTTTAGGCCATTATTGAGGCCATGACCTTACACACGCTGTCCCCTACGTGTGAAATATGTCTTGACGTTAATTAAATACTGAAGGATTTTTATTTATGTTTATTATTTTGGTTGATTAATTAACTTATCTTACCGTGATTTTAATTTGGACCAACTGAATGTTAGACTAGTTTATAAAAACGATGAGTGCATAACTAGATACCCTATAAATGAATGAAAATGAGAGAAACGATTTTCCGAACGCATTGAATTCATATTTTAAACTTTGCATAAGAAGACAGTACAGGAAGACACCAAAATAGTAAATGAATAAAAAATCATCATTCAGCTTTAAAATCTAATAGACAAGTTCGTCTTCTAATTACGACCGTGTACACAATACTCAACAATAACACTTTATGAATCTGCCAGCCGAGGCGACGTGGGTGGGTGCGGCGTCGCCAACTAATCATTTAACTAACCGACCTGAGAATACGGACACACACAGCGAATCGGTGTCGCTAACAAGGTTTCCGACATTTTAATTAGCTAGTATCTACAGTAACACTTTTTTTTTGTGGATGGGAAATCATCAAGGATCCCGCTCTGGATGGAGCGGAAGGGAGTGTCAGACTCTTACTGACTAAAACCCACCCGTGTTCCTTCCTTAGCCCTTTCTGTTCCAGGGTAGCGGTAACCCTTTCGGACGATCCCGCTACCCTATCTACAGTAACACTAGGAAACACCCAAATGAAAATCAAGCACACCGTTTTATTCGTTAATTTTAAGGGTGAAAACGGGCATTAGGCCATAGAATAAATAGCGGCTTACAATGGCAGTGCCTTTCACGTTGACAGTTGAAAAATATTCATTGAGCTATTTACGTTGTTGAACAGACTTTTTTTTAACATATGAAGCAATAGTTTCGCGATTTCCTTAAAAATCCTTCGGATTGTGATTGAAAGTGTGTTATGCCATGGGGTGCTGGTTTCTAAAAGGCGAACCAACACAAAAATATGCTAACGTATTGTCAGTCTTCGTAACTGATGTGATTGGTTAACTAAAATAATAACAGCCGTCAAATTACTTGACATTAGTTTGACTTTTATAAGTAGTTATGTCAACTGGTCTATAATGCCGAACTTTTCTCACTTCTTTTTTCACACTTTACTATCACGCAGTGTAGGCGCTAGTAAATAATTCTACACATGCGTGCAATTAGAAAAAACAGTGTCTTAACATTCTCTACATACATTTAATCAACACCACATTATAAGCTCAAAGGAATTCGGGGGTAAGGGGCAGTATAATGTTCCCATTTATTCGGCTAGACGCTTGTCTGGAGATCAAACGATATAAGTAGGTCCTACTGTTATTTTAACCTCATTCGACGAAAGGTGTTCATGAGTTCTAAGTAGGTATGTTTTTATAGGTTTCTATATTGACCCCTTTATAACCTGACACACTTTGACGACTTGGCGTAACCAAAGTACTTAAGACCTTTTGTTTTGACATAGAGCAACATTCACAGCACATGTGAGTTATACCTCTGTATATACCTCGAGGGATTAAAGGCGTGATGTTATGTATGTATGTTGTAGAGCAACATTCAAATACAGTTTTTTATGATTGTTTGTACACAATAAAACTGTGGAACTTCACATTATCCTAGGCTTCTCTTGCTTTAAAATACAGCAATAAAATAAATTGTAAATACAAACTTGAAATTGAGCAAATGAAAACTAATGAAAGAATCATTCACCCCGAAGGGCGAGAAAAAGATCATGCAGCAGACGCGGAAAACAGCTAAGTAATAGTAACTTTAATTGTAGTTTTTTAGAAAACTTTCTTCACAGCCTTAGCCGCGGGTATAGCTAGTTATTTTTCATGAACGTTTCAGCACGTATGTAGGTTTCAGATAAGACCTTTTTCCCAAGATAATATGTGTGAACAAGACTCCTTAAAATAAATTGATCGTAACATGGCCGTAAGTAAAAAAACTTACACTTAGGTACACAACATTTGTTGACAAGCCTTCTTGTTAAAAACCCTATAAAAGCAAGCATGGTTTTATCGAAGTGTGCTCATTAAACTTTCTCTCTCATAAATATTATGTGAACGTAGGTAACCTAACCTCGTTTTAGTTTGTAACTTCAAGGGCGTATGTTCAGAAATAATTAGGTATATTTTAGTGTATCAGGTTTAGACCTGAATTAATTATAATAACTCCTTTAGTATAATTACTGAAAGGTATATGTTTTGCACCCGATTTTTCTTGCGTAGTTTTCGGATAAATGATTATTTTTTTGTTTTCGGAGGGAAACCTTAAAAATGCGCCCGGCTTATGGGTGTAAGGCCGAGGAGTCTGGGATTTTTACCTCACAACAACCACCCGCTTGTCACCATCTGCACATGGCAAGGGGACCCTTCCTTCTCAAATGACCTATCCGGAACGCCCTCTGTGCAACGCCTGTTAGGGCACTTCTCCCCAAAACCTAACCGAGCAAGTGTCCAAGGCAACACGTGGCCATTGTACGCCGTCTTCCCTGATAGTTTTCGGGTACCTACTAAGTAGGTATCCGAAATTAAAAAAATCCATTTTTTTAAATAGATTTTACCTTATCACTAAATTATTAAGGTTGAAGTTTGATTGGGAAAATTTGACAGTTTCGGGTAGATTGATGTGCTCGCGTCTGTACATCTTAAAACGTTTATCATAAACTTGCTAACTCTGTGTTTGTGTTTTCTAAAAATTTAGCTCATATTAAACACCTTGTTTTGTTTCAGTGTAAGTCAGGATTTGCAGTAGATAAGTACATATTTGTAAACGTCGACGACTAAAATGAGACAGGCTTTTTTATAGGATTAATTATATGTAAGAAACATACAGCTCAAATACACACACATGTATGCCTTAGAACAAGCAGCAAGAGAAATAAAACGGCTGCAGCTGTTTTGTCACAAGTTTACAGCTGGTTTATAGCGTGTAAACGTAGTGCGAGATTGTAAATGAGTGTCGGAGTGGGAAGTATCTCGCAGTGGATTTATGGTCCTATTTTGTGGGAAGAGGCAGGAATTGTTCTTTAAATTCACGGAATCCAATCTTGAAGCTCTCTTTCTCTACAGCTCATCTCTTAATCCGTAGTTAACGATTTTCAGGAGTGTACAAAAGAGCTAGCTCTGATTTCCCTTTAGGTTCCATAACCGGCACATTACTGAGCTACTGCTGCATGTCTTCCAAAGGACCAAATGGCATTGCAGGTGACAAAAAATTGACAGAAATAAATAAATTGAATTAAATTGAAAATGGGTATCTGCCTGTTGGCTAGCGATAACATTTATCGCGCAAGTTGTAGTTTCACATTATGCTATAAAAAAAACTATTTAATACAATAAATACATAAGAACTCAGTCTGTCTGTTACGTTTTCTCGTCTGAACCACTGAAGCGATCGTTATGTTCGACAGATAGGTAGTCGTGACCACCACAACCCAGTTACTGGGTAATACGATACCACTTGGTAAGACTGGTTGTCAGACTTTCGTAACGATTGTCAAAGATTAACGAATGGCAGCCGGGGGATAACGACCAGTCAAACTCAATTCCATATGTCAAATGACCAATTAAAACGTTATCAACTGCGAAACCTGGAGACGGCCATAGATAAAATTTATAAAATACAAAATTCACACAGACGGAGTCGCGAACCTAAAAAGGTGAACCTGCACCCTAATTGCGTAACACACTATCAATCTCAATCTGAAACATTTTGAAGGATATTGCATTGCTTCATATAGTCGAAAAAGACTGCTTAGCAAAGTGAGCCCAAAAAATGAGAGCCATTGATACTGTTGACGACCAGCAACCAACCTTTTTTATATTGAAATGTTTATTTTTCTATAGATATGTGGTTTTGTCTTTTGCTGTCACTCTGAAAAAAAAATGGTAAAAATATACATCTAAATAATAATAATAATATCCCTGGACATTTCACACAGCACCATTTGTCCCAAACTAAGCAACCTAATGCTTGTGTTATGGTAACAAGATGGCTGATAAACTACTTATATACATATTTTTTTTGTAAATACACTCGAGAGCAATGAATCCGGGTCACTTGAAGACTCCTAAAAATCTCTGAAACTAAAAATGCTAGGTTAATGCAATAAATTGTATTTAATAGACAATGTAATACTCCTTAAATGAAGTTATTAAAACTTCTTAGTTATTGTAAAGTTATATCATAAAAAAATCAAATTTGAAAAAGGGCCACTTTCGAAGATGGAACTACGAAATTACAGCATTTGGTTTTGCTTTTGTTTGTAATCTGTCATTTATGTGGGTACATAAACCATGTTGATAGTGCTCTATATTCATTATTCAAGCTGAAATTATGTCGCTTACGCCTGAAGAATGCACCAGAATACTTACAATGCTGGAAACCGGCCGTAGTCAGCGCGATACAGCCAGGACTGTCGGTGTGTCGCTGTCAACAGTACAAAGAGTTCTCCGACGTTACGAAGAAACTGGTTCTAACCTACGCAGACCAGGAATGGGCAGAACCAGGTGTACCACAGCACGAGAAGACCGATACTTGGTGAACACCATGCTTCGAAATCGCTTTCTCACAGGAACTGAACTCACAAATCAGTTTCGACGCCTCGGAGGAAGTAACCCAAGTGCATGGACAGTAAGACGTCGGCTTGCTGAATCTAACTTAAAACCCCTTAGACCTGCAAACGGCCCTAAACTGGAGCGTGGGCATCGTATTTCAAGACTAAGATATGCCCAGAGCCACGTAAATTGGAGTATTGAAGATTGGTCAAAAGTTATGTTCTCCGACGAATCAAAATTTATGCTCTACAAGCACGATGGAAGACACAGAGTGTATCGAAGACCAGGGGAAAGATTCAAGCAAGCATGCATCGAAGAAAAAGTAGCCTACGGTGGTGGGTCTGTACTTGTGTGGGCCGGAATTTCTTCTGAAAGTCGCACAGAGCTGGTGATCATAGAAAACGGCTCTTTAACTAGCGTAAGATATGTGGAAGAAATCCTCAATGATCACGTTGGTCCATTTATGGTCAATTTAGGTGAGGATGCTATATTTATGCATGACAATGCCCGACCTCATACAGGCAGGATTGTGAATGACTACCTTCAAGAGATGAACATTACTCGTATGGAGTGGCCAGCGCGCAGCCCAGATATCAACCCGATCGAGCATGCTTGGGACGAGCTAGGCAGATGCGTAAAACAACGAAACCCTCCCCCAATCACGCTTCGTGAGCTCAAAATTGCTCTCACAGAGGAATGGGAGAATATTCCCCAAAATCGTATAAGGAACTTGGTGTACAGCATGCCAAACCGCGTAAACGCAGTAATGGAAGCACGAGGAGGCAATACGAAGTATTAAAATTCAAGAAAATCGTAATAAAGTTCAAAAATTTCATGTTTCCTATTTTTGTTTTAAGGAGAGATCAGCAGTTTTTTTCTTTATGTAATTTTGTGTTAATAAAATGTATGGTGACTCATATTTTTTTTACTTTCACATTAAGGAGTATTACATTGTCTATTAAATACAATTTATTGCATTAACCTGTCATTTTTAGTTTCCGAGATTTTTAACATTCTTTAAGTGACCCGGATTCATTGCTCTCGAGTGTACATACATATTATAGATAGAAAAACACCCAGACTCGGAACAGATACATGTAGGTCATACAAATATTTGTTCCGTGCGGGAATCGAACCCGCGACACGCAGCGCAGTAGTCAATCGCTTAACCACTGCGCCAACCGTGCCGTCTAAAATCTGTGATCGTGTTTCCATTCTAACAAGCATCTCATAGCCATCCTCAACAGCTACTGCAAGTGTGTTACGCAGTACGTACTATTATAATATCCATGTTTATATTGTGCGATGAGCTACTTTTTATCCCGGGTAATTATTATTAAAAATGATGAAATACAAAAAATCGCAGACGAAGTCGCGGGCTAGTCAGGAGTAGGTGCCTACTAAGTTGAACCTGGTGTGATGACATTTAACAACAAAAAAAAACTTTCCCGCCTTATCTGTGAATCAAAGTTTAAGCTGATGGCACATGGCAGCAGTTGACGGTCACTAAATTAATGAGTTATTTTATTTATTACATAACACAAATTTATTTAAGCTCTTATCTATCATTAGTAGTCATTGTAATGATATTCAATACGCCATCGCCATGTTTACTGATCCAGATCGACTGATAGACTGATGAATAGTGTTTTAGTTATAATAGTTATAACATTTGTAGGTTATTTTTCGTGCTCATATAATTATTTCATACTAGCAGCGCCCCGCGGTTTCATCCGCATAAGTTTCGATCCCGTGGTAATATCGGGATAAAAAGTATCCTTTGTGTTAATCCAGGGGGTCTACTCCGAAGTAGTATCGGCCGAATGTTGGGCCGTTTCCCGCTACGAAGTTACTATTTGGTTCGGTCGGTTCCGATCCTACACTCCTACACTCTTTCGAATATTGACTACTAGCTGCGCCCCGCGGTTTCACCCGCATAAGTTTCGATCCCGTGGGAATGTCGGGATAAAAAGTATCCTATATGTTAATCCTGGTTATAAACTATCTGTGTGCTAAATTTCGTCAAAATCTGTTCAGTAGTTTTTGCGTGAAAGAGTAACAAACATCCATACATCCATACATACAAACTTTCGCATTTATAATATTAGTAGGATGGTCCCGACCCAACTGAGCCGATCTGAACTTTATTCGCATTTTCAATAATATTCGGTTCGGCCATTTGTCGGTCCGATCCGAACATTAATAATAATAATAAACGTTTATTTGGAACAAGTTACAGGACATAAATTTACAAAAGAAAACGAAGATAGCTACAAAAGTTAAAACTGTGGCGCAGCTATCAACGCCCAGGTCAAATATATGGTACATTTGTTCCAAACTAGTAATTAAAAAGAAAGAAAATTATTAAAATAAAAGGTACTAACTATGTGTGTGAGTGTGTGTGTGTGGGTGTTTAAGAGGGTGTGTGTGTGTGTGTGTGTGAGGGTGTGTGTGTGTGTGTTGAGGAGTATGTGAGTATTGAGCGTGTGCGTGATTGAGGGCCGTGGGGGTGTTTGTGTAAAAAGATTGATGTTACACGGATGTAAGTGTTATGTTACCACAAGTTTTTCTGTTTCTTCGTAGGAGACGGATTTAAGCAATTCTGACAGTTTTTTTCTAACTAAAGTTCTTGTTAAAGGATAAATTTGAATGTTTCTATTAATGTTATTGTAGAGTTTAGGGCTAAAGTAGTTAAAGTGGCGTCTTACTAACATTCGCACTTTGCACTTCGGAGTAGACTTCTTCTTCTTCTTAGTAGTAGAGTTATGTGTGTGTCAAATTTCATCCAAATCCGTTTAGTAATTTTTGCGTGTAATAGTAACAAACCATCGATCCATCCATCCTCACAAACTTTCGCGTTTATAATATTAGTAGGACTTTTAAAAGAAATGGTCTTATTGTCCGCAAATTTTTATTAAACACAACATATGTATGTACGTACTTTATGTATATTAAAATTTAATTTATTTTCAAATTGACGTTATTTCAAGTTAAACAAATATCAACTTTATTGTGATGGCAATTAAGTTGATTTCAGAGTGACACAGTTCAGTTGGTTTCAGTGAGTGATTTGAGTGTGAAAGATGGAGCTATACGGAATGTATAGCTCCATCTCTTTCACACACGGAAGTAAGATTAAAATAATACTGCTGTAAGAGGTGGTGGTCACCCCCCTGCTCCCCTCCGCTGAATTTTGTACTAGATACGGCAGTTTGTTTACCTAACTAGCGCTTTCTTTTGCTTCGCGTAAAGTTCGTAACAGAAAATCGAATATTTCAATTAGATGAATTGAAATATTTTTATTTTTATACACAACTCTGGTGAATTAAAATCTGGTGAATTAATAAAAGTCATAGAACAAAAGTTGTTGTTTATGATGTTATTATTATAGTCCTGAGAGGTTGTGGCTATACGGCCCTTGTACGCCGTCTTTAATCTCCGAAACGGCTGAAACGATTTTGACATGACTTCCACTGGCAGATAGCTGATGTTATAAGCTACTTAGGCAACTTTTTGTCCAGGTACGAGGGATGATTTCCGACATCCGTGCGGGCGATGTCGTGGATACAGCTAGTTTTTTTTATAAAATCAGGGGACTTCTGCATTACTTTTAAAGTCGATTTCAAGATTATTATACTTAACTCGCGGTCGGTAACGTGATCAAGGAAAGTAATTGTTAAAATAACGAACCGCACCGTTAATGAATCACCACAGGTATTCATTTGGTTCAGTTATAATTTTCGGGTTTAAAATAGTGACAGGTATTTTGTAACTTAAACGTGCTAACTATAGGTTTAGTTGTATAGTCGACCTCGTAATTCCTTTACCACCACATACATATAAGGTTGAATGTTACTTGCACGGCTTTAAACGACAAGGTCTATTTGTCTATGTGAATTCTGACAGTTACTTAGTTTCAACCGCAGTGCGCGGGTCGCTCATATTTGAGTACGGTGCTCAAATACACGTGCGGTATGTTGTCGACGGCAGTTGCCTCTGTCGTCGACGCGTGTCGCTCGTGTGTATGCACACTTAGCGAGGTTTCAATTTACTAAGACTTTTTGTCAAAAGTGGTAAAGCAATTACGAGGTTAATAAAAACTATATTTTGATATTTAACGTAGAATATTTTATGAGTTTTATAAGTGTCCATAACGACTTGAAACGAGGTAATTCATAAAACAATGCTATTTCCTATCATAAAGTTCTCCATATGGCACCCTCTAATTACAATAAACACATAGGAACTATGCGACACGCTAGTATTTCCCTTCATTTGGAAAACAGTCGCAACTTCAGATGAAAGATGTAAGGAGTTAATACAGCTGTTGTTAAAGAACAATAAAGTAATCCTTTGCTATTATGTAGTTTGGGACGAAGGACTAGACATAAAAGTATGAATAAAACAATGTCTTGCTAGTAACAGCCGCACAGGCCGATCGAAGGTAAGGCTACGCTTTCCAAGGCCAGTCCGTGGATGGGCCATCCATTACATATCGAACCTCCTCCGTGCCTCGAAGACCACGTTAAACCATTAATCCCGGCTGTCATATGTAGATTTTAACAGTCGTTACGGGTCGTCAGAAGCCCGAAACTCTGACAACTGGTCTTATCAAGGAGTATCGTATTATACAGTAACTGGGTTGTGGAGGGCAGATACGCTCCATGTAAAATATTGGTATTCAGCTGCGTCCGGTTAGACTGGAAGCCGACCCCATAGTTGGAAAAGGCTAGGCAGATGTTGCTTGTGAAAACAAAAAACAGTGTTTTCCATGAAAATCCAAGTCCAAAATTAGTTTCAGAGGGATCAGTAACTGGTCTACATTTTATGTGTCAATGTATTAAAGCAACCGTCGGGTTTTGATCTTAAATAATTACAGCAGGTATCTTTGATGTAACATTTTATTTGTAACATCAAACGATTACAGAAATCTAATAGCCGTCCGTTTCAAGTGTTGCATCAGAATGAATATGTAGGTCATTTATGATGCTTTTCTTTAATCTTCTTGTGGCTTTAGTTGCTGTAAATAAAGCTATTGTGTAGCTACTTATGCTCACGCTGCTGCTGCCTATGTTATGGTATGGTGTACTGGTTGACGTCATCACGGCAACGAAGGCTGCCGCTGATAACCAGCGCTGGGGCTCTGTCTCGCATGGGGTCTTAGCATTATGCTGAACGATGGCCGTTTTGCGTGGATGTGACGCATATTTTCCACAAACTTGTTCTTTTTTGTGTTTTTCTTCTTTCTCTGCGTCATGTTTACCGCAAATAAACGTATTTTATTTATTATTAATTTTTACACTAATCTTTATTTAAGTAAGTAGAAGCTCTAAAGCGTGACTCATTCATACTCAATGAACCAAACTTTATTTGGTCCTACTGTCCAGATTAAGTGGTTTTGGGACCAATCCTTTGCAACTAAGAGAAAGGTGCTTTATTTGTATCTCTCGCCTTTTTGTTGGGCGTAAATACAAGTTTAGTGTGTGTGTTTGGTCTCTTTTGATCCCTTGGGAAAATAAGCTTGAAGTTTTGTAGGATAAACGTGAAACTTGTCAAACAGTTTATATTTGTACTGTGTGTTTTCGTAAGCGTTCGGCAAACTTTTATGTATACTTATCGGGAACCTTTTAAAAAAAAACATGCTCTTATAACTGACCAAAAAGGTACCTGCATCTTAATTGCGTCACACACTAAGTATCACTCTCAATCTGATTCATTTTGAAGGATATTGCTAATCCATTGCTTCATATGTTCGAAAAATTTGACTTCGCAACAACGTAATTAACGCAATCAAAGTTGTTGAACTGTCAAAGTGCCAATATTGCTACCGATAGTGTGTTACGCAAAGTCGGCTTTGGACACTAAAAACCGACTAAGTAGTGTTTTTTTTAATTTTTACCAGCATATTTTTTTTTCTAAAATGAGTATGCGTGCAACGAGTAAGGAATGCTTAATGATATCATTAAAACTTGAGGTGTGTGGGTAGTTCGTATACCTATTGACATTTCGTGACATGACGTGACGACTGTGCAGAGGGGTTGGGGGCGCTTATCTTACACGTAATACGCTGTCGTCACCAGTATACATATAATGTTGCTGAGTAAGTGCGACTACTAAAATCTAATGATTCGTCTCCCAAACGCATTAGCACATGTCATGTCTTTGTGAGGATCGCTTACTGTTGATATCTGCAAGAGATGTCAGCTCTGAATTAATACTATCAATTAATTAGTTAGCAGATATGGAGACCAGCTTATTAAGTTAATGGATTGCCTTTGCAGCGCTAGTTAAAAATCAGCATTATTTCTGCAAGAAGACATTTAATTCACACGAATTGGATTCTTAATTGGTTGGTTTTATCTATTTTTCAGCCATATTTCAAGAACCAGTATCAGTAGAATTTCAGCGACCCTAAGTAGGTATATCCTAGAACCAAAAATTCGGAGACATGTGACATCTACCAACCCGCACTGGACCCGCGTGGTGGATTACGGCCCACTCCATCTCACAAAGAGGAGACCTGTGTCCTAGCAGTCAGTGGCAACATTACATGCTGATTATGCTTATGCTAAGTAGGTATGGACTCATGACACGGGCACCAATAAGCTTCCTTAAAGGATACGGCATACAGGCGTGATGCTATGTTACGTTTAGAAGGTTTACTCGTCAGAAAACTCAAAAACATGTCATCCGTGTATCTTCAATAATAATATGTATTTAATACAGTAGACGCTTTTTTTTTGGGTGGGAAATCATCAAATGACCTCTCCCGCTCTGGGCTGAGCGGAAGGGCGTGTCAGACTTTTACTGACTAAAACCCACCCGTGTTCCTTCAGTTGCCTCTGCCAGGGTATCTCTTTCGAACAACCCGCGGCCCTGGCAGGCATAGGCAGTAGACACAGACGCGACACAAGCGCGACAGGCGACAGTAGACGCTTCATAGGTTCATTTTATTGAAATTGACTTTTTTATGTAGCGTTATTTATGTAAATAGTTATAATTAAGAATACCGAAGCCAGATGCTATATTCCCACGCCATATTAGTGGTACGCCAACAGTCAATTTGATACATAATAAAACTTAAAGGGAGTAAACGACGTAAGATGAAAATAAAATGAGTATCGTATCCAGATAACCATTTCTAGGAAAAGTGATTTACATACGACCTTTCAGATCTTGCGGCCCACGCTGGCGCCGCGATGTAAGGACGTTATCACACTGACGATTTGCGAGCGTGTTTCCACTTTCCCAGCGAGGTGATTTGTGAACGGGGTACGAAGCGAGGTAGCTGCGACCACGCAACGTGTTAACCGCGTTTTCGTGTCTCGATCTCTCTTGTACACGTTGAAGACGTTACGCACACCCACGTGGCGTGCTCGCTACGACACGCAGCGAGCACGTAAAACAATCGCCTGCTGAAAACACGCTCGCAAATCGTCAGTGTGATAGAACCCTAAGATGGTTCAGGCGCCCCTTCGCTTGAATGGTGTGCCAACAGACTATTGTGCTCAACGCTCGTTTGTGCACAAGCACCAGTTAAGAAAATCTTGAACAGAATCATAATATTTAATGGATATGTTCGATCTGTATCGACGAGAACACGGATGGTTTTTATGGCAGCAACCAGCGATAAAAATTAAGGCGCCTGTTAAGTGCTTCATAAGTTGTAAGCAGGTGTTGTTGAGAGTTTCTGCTTTACACCATCGTTCGTATATTTATTTATTTCAAACATTTTCTACATCGAGGTAGACCACGCTGAAGGTGGTGTGACGATCTGATAATGTTTGCAGGATCAAGATGGCCAGAGATCGGACAAGACAGGGAAGTTTGGTAGGAAAAGGGGGAGGCCTTTGCCTGGCAGAAAAAAATAAGATTTTCTTGACTACAGGTCAACCTAAGACGTCCACAAACAAGTTACAGGTAAATATCACTTACTACAGTTACAATATAAATTACAGCTTAACATATTGTGGCTTACATGCATACACACAGGTACCTATTCACTTAAATTAATGAAAGAAAAGAAAGAAAATACGTTTATTGTGGTAATGCATAGAATAATCCCATCAACTGGATGCAAACTCAGACTCCAAGCTGCTCTTGAGAAAACCACATACTCTTTGTCTGAGCCGGGATTCGAACCAAGGACCCCTTTAAATGCCTTGTTGGACTAGTGGTCTCTATGACTGCTGAGGTGACCTTCTATCTTGGTATTTGTCAAATGCTGATGAATATTAAATGTTCTCTACATTTCCTGGTATTGAAGCAGTCGATAGATTCCCGGCACGTGTAAGGTAGTGTTTTCTAGGAACAATTACTAAGTTAGTTACTTGGATCTAGGTTAAACTATTGGTGATAGGTATGCGACAAGGGACTGGACTTACGGTCATATTGAACAGTTTTAAAGCAGAGACGCGTGGCAAGATTTTTATTTCATCTAGTGAATTGCAGAAAGCGGCTTAGTAGAACATTATCAGAAGTTTATAAGGGTTACCTTATCTATAGGGGTAAGGGTTTGTAAGGGGTACCCTACCCATACACTTACCACTTACAAAAAAAAAAATGCTGTCCCTTACATTTTGACCGTGTGAGGTGATTCTTTTTTTTGATAACCGACGTAATCTTTCATCTTTAATCATCAGGGGGTCTAGAATCATGTCCTCAATTCATGGTTACAGTTTGCGCGTCGATTGATCATGACCATCCTTATAGGTTACTGAAAGTCTTTCAACTGAAAAATTTGCTGACGGATTGTGAAGCACGTTAAAATATTAGTTAACGTTAGATCGACAATCTTACAGCAAAGTTTTATACATAAATGATAAATGATTTTATTTTGTAATTAGGTTTGTACAAACACTTTTACACGTCAATCATATTTTAAAACTAGATGAGGTTGGCGTGTCCTATCTGATTCGTCTGAGAAGAAAGGCCGTAACAAACTCAGAGGTCACAGTCTCTTTTAAAGTCCAGACATAATCTTGGTCAGATCATATGAAGACCATGTAGATCGATGTCGATAGAACCACACAAATGGAGAGGACCTGTCCAGTCAGTGCACGCATTTGTCAGAAATCGTGCAGCTCAACTCAAAACTTAAGGAGCTCGACGATTCGACGAACAATACCAAAGAAAGGGCATTTGGGTAGGCCACACTAATTACTCAAACTGCCAGACCATGACAAAAACTAACAGAACAGAGAGAAAAATATCTTGATTAACGTTTTAGAAACCGGGTGTTAGATTTCGGAGCACCAAAATAATTTTCTAGGCTCAAAGCATGATGATTATACATGAAACCTCAATCCTATTGAATACTAAACATTAAATCTAAATATCTAATAACCATCAGA
Organism: Apamea crenata; assembly: GCA_949629185.1. Lineage (NCBI taxonomy): Eukaryota > Metazoa > Arthropoda > Insecta > Lepidoptera > Noctuidae > Apamea > Apamea crenata. The sequence continues at coordinate 16,357,118 of OX451365.1, read as the reverse complement.
TACGTGCGGAGCTTGTTCTGGCAGATTGCACATTTTCGATGATTTAGCGCTAATGCAAATGAGACTGAGCCAATTTTCTAGTCCAGTTGAACGTTGGGCTCGTGTAGTGCCTACGCTTTATTATAAAGCTATGAGAATATTGGCGATCGGATAATTGAAGGTTATTTAGCGTAAAATTAATGAGAATTGTAATTAGTTTGATAATGCTAGGTTTGAGGTTTTAGAGGTTTAAATGGTAGCTATGCGGAGTGATGTTCTGGGTTTGATATGTCACGCCATAACAGCTACGGAATGATTTTTAATTCGTTATAGTTCTTTTAAGTGTGACCTCTAAGTTTATGCTCGACCATGTAGGATGCAAAACAAAATAAATAGATACGCAACTCGTAATAAGTCATGCTAAATAAAGTCCACGTCTTTTTATATTAATCTACGAAACCTTACTGGCAGAAGATAATAATAATGCAATGATTGGACAAGCTACAATAAGTGATTGTAATGTGTGGTATGTGAAGCTTTAAAAATCATGGCCTCATCATCTGCTTACCCCGAAGCGACAAGTGGACATCCTTTTCGGAAAATAACACTGCCATCTTTCGGAAATTTCAGTACTTAGTAAGTATCCGACCTCGTTCGAGTCTGAACAAAGTTGCAGTAGCGCCATCTCTACTGAAACGGTGGCGACATACAACTGAAAACGACCCTGAAACACGAAGCTTTTCACGAGTTTTCAGACCACTTGTTGCTGGCACTAGTTTTGGAATCCACCGGTAGGTGGCGCGTTTAAGAAAAAATTATACTAAGTACTCCATTTTTGTTTTTTTTTCGCACACCTACATAGATTATTGTATATAGATATGCAAAAAATGAAAATTACTTTGGATTTATTTCCGCTTTTTTGGGAAGACTAAAAATATAAGAAGAATTTTGTTGAGCAACATTTTTATTGATCGTAGCATCTGTATATTGCAATCTATTTCAAAATTATGACAACAGAGGGGCAATTCTCGTAATTTTAACAACGTTCACAGTCTGATCTCGGTATACCTCTAAAATCCCAACATTTTTTGACATTAATTGTCGCTGAGATGAAATAGCGACTACGATTTTGAAAGTTTTTAATTACAGGAATAAGCCTTTTGGTAAGGACAGGTACCACCATGCTACCTTAAGGTCAACGGCCCAAGTTACAAAATTACTGTAATAATCAAACTTAACAAAATAAATAACGTTAACAATCTCGTTAACAAACATAACCTCACATAAGAACTTTTATGTTTATTTAACAGCTCAAATTGCGTGCTGCAAACCGCGGGTAGTCACGAAACGTTCATATTTGGAACACATTCAAATGAAAGTAACGGTTTTATGATCCAATTGTTTTAAACTGAGGTTTTGTGGCGAAATCCTTGATTTTCACAATGTTATGGTCGTGAGTATTAGCAAGATAAATAATAGTTATTGCATGGGAGTTAAACGGTGCATTGGTACTGCCTAGCACTTACTTCGAGCATTCGTTATTAAGTTATTACGTGCAGGAAAGTCATGGGCTAGGTAATAAAGTTATAACGGGTGTAAAAATACGCTTAACGAAGGTGAGAGTTACATGTTCTACTCGTTATTTTTGTGCTGAATGAAATTTAAGGGCAAAGAACCAAATAATTTTTAACTTTTTTTTCACGGAAACAAGATCTTCAGGGGACAGGCCGAGGATGGTATGTGGATGGGTAACCATCCATAACGTAATAACCTCGGAAATTACGTTAAGCAGGTCCGTTGGCTTTCTTTTTTAGATCTTTGACAGTCGTGACGGGTATAGACTGGTCTGAAAGCCAGTCTTGCCAAGGGATATCGTGTTACCAAGTACCTAACTGGGTTGTGGAGGTCAGATAGGCAGTCGCTCTATGTAACCACACAAAAAACAAAAAAAACAAAAAAAAAACTACTGGTAACCAGCTGCATCCGGTTGGGCTGGAAGCCGACCCGAACATAGTTGGGAAAAAGGTTGGGCAGATAGATTGAACTTCATTTAACTAACCGTAGATACCTTTTTTTAACTACTATATTGCAACAAATTTCAACAAAGGAGAAAGCCCATGGACACGGTCAGTCTTTGTGTCAGTGTATAAAAAATGTATGTACTAGAACAAACACTCTTTCTTCTGTCACGAAATACAAAATATTAGCATTCAATTGACCCTGGATAACTTTTTCGACTTAATTAGCATGCTAATTAGATAATTATTCAAGGTCATTGCCGCATTTGGTCCCTATATATTTTACGTGTTGGCAAATTTAATATCTTTTAATGTTCAATGGACCTAATTAAATCATACAAAAGCAATAAAAAAAACATACTATTAATATTTAATAATGAAACTTATTGTAAATCGCACTGCAAATCAATTATTTTGTCATTGAATCGGGTACTAATAATGCGTAGAATGGAACGGCTGCTGCAAAGAATGATCTTTTTGAGGGTAGGTCGGGGGCCCTTGCCCAGAGTGCCCGATGGTAAACACTGGTAGAGAATGCGTTGATAACGGCTATGTGGTGGGACTTTTTACACCAAGCGGGGTAATTACATAACACACTAACAGTAGCCAATGACTTTCATTTTGACAGTTCAACAACATTCATTGCGTTATTTAAGTTGCTGAGCAGACAAACTTTTCGAACATATGAAGCAATGGATTTACAACATCCTTCAAAATGATTCAGATTGAGATTGATAGTGTGTTACGCCATTAGAGTGCTATGACAAAAGCTAAGCACAGCCTACTGTTAAAAAGAGACTTATCTGGGTATAAAAGAAGAGTACTTACTTAAATATAAAAGAAAACTAGCCAGTGTCACCCGTGTCCGCTCATACACAGAAAGAGATAAGACATAACAGATAACTCTCTTCCTTCACACGATGTTTTTCACATTATATCATGGAAGTAGGTATATACGCAGTGATAAGGTTGATAAATTGCTCCGACGCGCTGTAGAATTTCATTTTATGTTTAATTGAATGCTCGCTGTTGGGAGAGAGTTATGTCCAGCTGTGGGATATATGGGCTAAGGGCGAGATTCACACACCGCACTTTAACTTTACTTCCTTAAGTAAAGAAAGCTTTGCATACATATATGATCTTTATTTTTATAACATTAGGTACTGCTTATACTCGTATTCTTATAAAACTATTACATAGTTTACTTATTGGAAAAGTAAAGTCAAAGTTTAGCAGTGTTGTAGTCAAGTCGAAGTGAGTAGTAGAAAACCACTTATATTCTACTTTTTCAAATAATAATATAATAATAGCCCTCTTCCTCTATCCTATCTTGCTGTGCCCGACGGGGTCCACAATGATCTAAAATTATGTATATTTTATAATGTACCTACCACCTAAGTTCACATTGTGGAATGCAAATAAATGTTTTGAGTATTGAGGCAATCTGCTGAGCCCTTTCCTGTGTTAGGGTCGGCTTCCAGTCTAACCGGATGCAGCTGAATACCGGTATTTTACATGGAGCCTGCCTATCTGACCCCAAAATCCCACGGTTTCTGGGTAACACGATACCCCTTGGTAAGACTGGTTGTCCAACTTTTAGGCGTCTGGTTACCAGTAACGACTGACGAAGACTTTCATGATAGTCGGGACGCAAGACAACATTGTAAAACAATCGACTGCCTAACTAATTGGTCCAGCGGTATCAAGCGCGACTGCTGGGTATTGGGTCTAAGATTCGAGCCCCAGGTACGGCAAAGTATGAAGTCCAGAATCGTGCCCGGCTGGCGGTTAGCTAGGCTCGCTCCAAATTGAAGACTGTTGAAGACTTAAACATGAATGACGAATGGGGTGTACTAATTTATTATTAACTAGCAGAGCCAACAGACGAATTCCAGTTTACCTGTTTTTTTTTTGTACGTTTAAAATTTTTCTTCCCCCAAACAACACCAACCAACCCAACACCTAATTCTGACTATTACGAACATATTAAAACAAAAACTCAAGTGATGCGATTTCTAACTTATTTCTAAAAAAAATTACCAGTGTGCAAAATGTATGAATGAATTCAGCATATCATTCCGCGTTAGCGTAAAAAAAATTTGTTGGTTATCTATAAATTTTAGCAGCGTTCAAAAAAAAATCATAGAAAAGTTCCAAGTGTACCTACACTTGGAACTTTTCTATGATTTTTTTTTAAACATTGGTAAAATTTCTAAAAAAGATTTTTTTTTCTAGAATCATTATTTAATTGAATGGTTACAGTTTTTTTTTTCCTGTAGGTATAGATCTATAGATTCACTTCTGCCTACCCCTCGGGGATTATAGCGTGACGTAGTCCGTGTTACGTGTAATTTTCTTTTTTCTTATTCTGTTTTTTGCTCAGAATGTTCCATCTCAGAAAGTTCCTATTGTACCTACTTGTGTGTCATATATATCTACCACATGCTACTGTTATTATTATTCAGAGGTATGTAGGTCAGTAATTACTATCAGTTTGGTGGTACCTACTAGTTTCCTGTCTTAATATAAATAATGTAGGTACATGATGCGGTTGTGGGCGCTAGATATCGTATTGTTTGTTTGGGGAGATTTAACCAATTTGGCCCTCATTAATAGTAGTAAATCTAATTACTATTATTAATTGCATGAGATTTTGGGTGCACGTGATGAATACCTACATAATTATATTAAAGCGACTCGCACACGAAGGGTTCCGTACCACAGGTGCGTACCACAAGGCAAAAAATGCCGATGTAAAACACGTTTCTTAAAAATAATAAAATTAAATAAAAAATTAGAAGGGTCTCCTCCCCTTTCTCTCCCTTTAATTTTAACTTTATTTCATTATTATTGGCTTAGTAATAGGGTTCCGTTGGCACCCTTTGGGTACGGAACCCTAAAGAGTATTTTAAAAGCTTAGTCAAGCGTATTTTATACTGACTTAGGTAGATAAATAATTTTCGTTTTTATTTATTATTGTTATTTGTAAAAACTAAGATAAGTGCTGTATAAAACTACAGGATGTTCTAAACTAAGTTTCTTTTAAAATTAAATTTAAAAAAACTAAATGCGAAATAAAAATAAAACTGAAATTATTTTCCTTGAGTGTTTTTGTGTAATTTTTATCTCATTATAGTAAACAGTTGATACATATGTGTAAAAAGATATTTGTCAGAAGTGGGATTCGAACCCACGCCCACAGAAGTGGACTGCGACCTGAACGCAGCGCCTTAGACCGCTCGGCCATCCTGACTTGTTTTATCTGGCTCAAATATCATATGTGGTTGTTTAATAGGTAGTTAATAGTAACACAATTAATAACATGTCAATAAAATAAAATAAACATTTATTTCAAGTAGATAACTTCTGTTTGAACCGTCCAATGCAGTGCCAGTTAAATCTTTTTCATCATATTATAAATTAAATATATAATAATTGTGTCTGTCTGTGTGACCGAGTTGATCTTCTAAACTATGAAACGAATTTTCGTGTGGTTTTGCATATCATTAAAGCATTTAATCCGGAAGGTTTATGTATTTTTTACATTAATATTAAACTAACATGTAATAAAGACTTTATAACTTTATTAAATTGGTAATTTATTATTTGTATTTTGTACCTACTATAAGTAGGCTATTATTAGGCCTGAAACACAGGTATTATAAAGAAAGAAAGAAAAGAAAGAAAGAAAGAAAAATACATTTATTTAGCACATACCAAAAGACACACAATACATAAGATACATACATCAGATAGCAACTAATAAAGAAAACAAGTAGAAAGTATAAAACATATATAAATATTATATTATTATTTTATTAGCCTAGCTAAGGCAGGTCGCCACCAGTTATAATGTCAGTACCAACGCACCTTTCATAGGTAATTAAAAGCGTAAATCAGTTAGGAACTTGGTACTACAAGTAACTATTTAGTAATCTGTGGTACTACTAAGTATTTATAAGTTTGTAAATGTATTACTTTGTAAAAGGACCTGAAGAAATTTTATTTATTTTTATTTAAGAAAACTAATTACATAGATATAATAATAAAACAATGAAAACGGTTATATTTAAATTCATCGCCGATTGAAGCCTTTGCTCATGAACATTAATTGTAGGCTGAGTGGTTAACGCCTAATATAATTTCATGTAAAATAGGTAGTCTGCAACTTTCTGTGTAACTATTCTTAAAACTAAATAATAGTGTCTAATTTTCCCCCAACCTCCCCAATTCCCACAAATAGATAATAATATTTGCGGTCATACAAAGTACAATACATTACGATAAATTGCCTATAAAAGTACTAAGCACATTCGACTACCAACCATACGTTACCGAAATTAATTGGTCAACTTATAATTTTAAACAAGAATCGTACGTTTTCCGGAAAATGTCGAGTGATTACGAAACGGATCCGGCAGTGAGCAATTTACGGAATTACCTGAGGATACGCAGCGTCCACCCCAATGTTAATTATGGTACGTTAGGTACTTGTATGTTATTGTATTAGCCCTCGTTTGTTTCCACGGCTTTATTAACGCAGCGATTTTTTTCGCGCACTGGATTTTCAACGCACTGCTCAGCGCCGAGAGTTGAAAATCCGATGTAATTTTTGGACGCACTGTGGTGCAATCTGTTGGATTTTCAATGCTCGGCTCAACATTGAGAGTTAAAAATCCAGTGTGCGCTGAAAAACCTAAGTCTCCCGCGCGACCTGGGCTTAGCAGCTGAAAACCCGGCCGAACGAAACTTACACCCTAATTGCGTAACACAATATCAATCACCATCTGAATCATTTTGAAGGATATTGCTAAAGCATTGTTTCATATGTTCAAAAAAGTCTACTCAACAACGTAAATAACGTAATGAATGTTGTTGAACTGTCAAAATAAAAGCCTTTGTACTGTAGTAGTGTGTTAGACAATTATTCCGCAGGCCGGAATGGAAACCGGATCCGGTAACACTTTCACGTATGATAGTAAACATGTCGTGGATTGCATACCTTACCTATAACTTGTCTACAATCTGCGAGCATCTAGACAGGCCGGCAGGGTACATGATATTGGACCCATTTGTTTAGTGTCCATACATTGGGAATTGAAAATGTAATTCTTCGGTCCTACAATGTGTAAACGAATAATTAAACGAAAATTATGTTCGTACTTTTTCAGAATCGACTACTGTAAATGACTAAATAAAGTTTTCTTTAGTATGTACCTATCTAATTTAAATACTTAAATTTAAATTACATAGGTATGTCTACATGAACTATTAAACCTACAGACATGGCATTTTTGCTGAACTGGAATTTTTTGCGCATCCATGAGGCACAACTTTCTGCTAATTTCTTACACTTTTTCATCACACTTTACACTTTTTATTCGATTTTTATGTTTATTTTTTATCTGCTGTATATGGGCCTTTTAGTCTGTGCTAAATAAATGTACATATTTTCTTTCTTTCTTCTTAGGTATGTATAGGTGCACTAGTTTTAAACATGTTTGTCCTTTTATGAATGTGGTGTACCATATAGTGTTTAATAGAAAAATATACAGGTAAATGTTTAGGTAATAGATGAACTTGCAAATGTTCACACATTGCGGTTGAATGTTTTAAATTGTTTTAACTAGCCCACAAATGCCATTATGCGGCAAACGCAGCACTTTATTAATAACGTAATTAATGGCCAGTATTCTGTCTCTGTACTCTTTAATATAGTTTTCCCTATATTAATTCACGGTCACCAGGGTCGTCGGATATAGTGGAAGTTTTATGGTTCCATAGTCTGAACATCTGGTCGAACTTTATGTATATACGGTCTGGAACACGGTGTATATGCTTCAAAAATCGGATCGTATCTAAATCGAAGATCTAACCCATTTATTTCCATTCATCTTCCATTTTTCTGAACAATCTGTCATCGTTTTTAATTTCAAAACCGAATCTTACACTTTCCCAATTTCGCTTTTATTACATTTTTTCCATTAACAAATGTTGTTGGTATTTTCGACCGTTATTCTGGTGTAAAGCCTCGTTAAGGCGGAGTATACAATAGCGCTTTAGATCTGTTTTTAGACCACCGCGGCACCTCTGCGGATGTATTCATGCACTGTCCGTGTATTGCAATAAAAAAGATAATTTAATTTGTCTGGATGTATGGGGAATTGTGTGCTTTAATGAATTATGTTTACTTTTTTTTGTATTTTCAATGCAGTTAACTCATCTGCAGTGGATTATATGAATACTTTTTTAATTCTTGAGGATTTTGAGGCGCTAATCGATATCTAAGATAGGTACATAGAAATTGTTGCGTTGTTCTTTTAAAGAACGAAACGGATTTTGATGTGGTTTTTATCATGATTTAGAGAGAATAGGTTTTTGTTTATAATACACTAGCTTTCTGTCCGCTTCGTTTCGTCCGCTCGGTTAGGTAGGTACTTTTTTTTCGCTTAGCGTTCATTTCTGACTTTTCTCGGCCCCTAAGGGTCGTAGCGTCATGTTAAATAGCTTATAGCCTTTCTCAATAATTGGGCTATCAAAGCATAAATATTTTTTCAGTGGTAAGTAGTTGGGAGTTCCAGACTTTCAGAGATAAGTGCGTTCAAACAAACTCTTCAGCTTTTATTATTATTAGTACACTGCCGAGCAATGAAAAAGTTCCACCCACAAAATGCCGACAAACACCTTAATATCTCCTAAGCAGAACCTAGCTCCTTAGCTCCAATATTTACGTTTTTAGTTGGTAATATTCTGATGCGCTGTTAAATGTACTTCAATATTGCAGACAGCGTCATTTAGCTAGCCTTTCCCGTTTAAGAGTAATTTGGTGCTGTGTGTCAATGGAACTTTTTCATTGCTCGCGAGTGTAGATAGAGTATTATTATAGGTAGATATATACACAGTATAGATTAATATTTAACTTAAACAAAGCACAGCAATCTCGTTGTTTGGTCAAGTCGTAAAATAAAAGTACGGTCACCAAAGGAGAAAAATAACCATGGTCGTCGGATATAGTTGAAGCTTTGTAAGAAACCGATGGATGTTTTCGAATGAAATTTAATTTGATAAATGAACTGGTGGTTTTCTATTAATTAAATAAAATTTTATTCGAAAACATCCATCGGTTTCTTGTTAAACTTCAACTATATCCGACGACCCTGGTCGAACGAACGAACTTGTCTCCTTTGGTGACTGTACCTAACGCGTAAAGGACGATAGGATATCTATAATAGACGCGTAGGTAGGCATTCATTTTCTAATATAGTTTGAACAACCAAAAGTTATTTACTCTAACACAAACTAGGTTAGGTTTACTAAATGTTCAAACAAATAACAAAGTTCACGATAACATCCAGGTTGAAGTCAACAATTGAAATTGGACATAGTTTTGTTGATATATGTTTAAAGGTTAAATTAATAAAACGTGGGACTAGGAACTTATTTACGAATCCCGAATCCTGACAGTTGATTTTAGTATCATACAGGGCTTTTTAATTATTTGGCGCAACATCACAGACATGATCCTACTTAGTAATACAATTTTCATCATCATCACCATCATCATTTCAGTCGAAAAACGTCCATTGCTGGACATTGGCCTCCCCCAAGCACCTCCACTCCGACCGGTTCTATGCTTCTCGCATCCAACGGGCCCGCGGCCTGTCCCTGTGGTGCCGGACTTAAAGATTAGCACCACCCTACTTCCCGTGGGTGTCGTAAAAGGCAATACAGTTTATTATTATTATTATAAACAACAGTCAGTTGGCCTTTAAAACTGATGGGACATCATAAACCCAGGCTTTTTAACAGAGGAGAATTAATCAAGTTATATATGCTATAAGTAATTAATTTGCTTGTTTGTTGTTTGGCGCCGACTCAAAATTAGTTCCTTACATTATTTTAGGAACTTAGTTGGACAAAAACCTTTTATTTTTCGCTTTTCAGGGTATTTGTCGGTTAAATTTTTTATTCAAAAGTATTTTACTATGTAGGCATGTATGGTGAGAACACCATATTAACACAATTAAAAAATACCTAAATTCATTAGGTATAACTATTTGAAAGAGGCCAAAACAATAGCTAGGTACATTTCCGTAGCAAGTCAACCATCTTTTCGCGGGGTAGGAAAAATGTATGGCGCTGTATGCAACCGATAACGTTTAAAGGAAACTCAAGCCTAGGACAAAAGTCTAATGCCATGTTTTTTTAATTCCAGATGAATGCCTCACGTACCTTCGCGGCCAGGCCGCAGAGATGGGTCTACCAGTGCAAGTTCACGAGCCTCTGCCAAAGAAGCCGGTCCTCGTCATGACCTGGGAGGGCTTGGAGCCGACTCTGCCGAGTGTGCTGCTCAACTCGCATATGGATGTGGTGCCAGTGTTTGAGGTAAGTAAAATATCGCGGCAGGATTTCATCGCGCACTGGATTTTCAAGTCTCGGTGTTGAGTCGAGCATTGAGAATTCAACCGAGCGCATCCCAGTGCGTCAATAAAACATACTGTTGGATTTTCAACTCTTGACGCTAACCAGTGAGCTAAAATTACAGAGAGCGAAAAAAAATCGCCGCGCGAAAAACGCGCCCTTGCGATCCTGGGCTAAGCTAAGCGCACGTTGCAGCTCACATACCTCAGTGCTGCGCGTTTGTAGTGTGCGATGGTTTGACAAAATGTACGAAAATGTTGTAGGAGAATTTGTGCAATGCTGTGAGGCACGACTAACCCTTTATAGTGACATTTTGTAATGTTTAACACCGATAATGTCGAAAGAATTAGAGCGATAGAAATAGAAAGTAAAAGATCAAGAGCACGTAGCCATTTGCGTGTGCTTGATAAATCTTATTATTCCTTAACTAGCGACCCACCCCTGCTTCACACGGCAGCTATAATGAAGGTACTGATGTGACCACATGTCAACACATCGAGATTTATGTGCTAGATATATCTTAAGTTTAATATTCATGTTTTATACGCAAACCTTCCGAAATAAATGCAAGAAAGAAAAATATATAATATATGGTAAATATGGTGCATGATGATGATGCAGATGGCCCAGTCACCTGTGCACTTGTTGATCTAAGGACTGCGTCAGTGAGCGAAGTTGGTGCAGCTGAATTTTGGGCCAAAAATATTTGAACTTTTTGCTATCGATACGCTAAGAACGTAGAAGATGGTGAAAACTGTATCAAAATCCATTGTGTGGTAGAAGATCTAAGCGGTCATACAGACAGATACGAAAACTGACTTAGTTTTATACTATAGAAACGAAGAATAGAAGAAGATGATCAGGCAGAAAATCTTAAGTTGATAGCTCACATCACCTTAAATATTAGTCTTCAAATTTTTACACGACTCCTGTTTTCGGTGCTTTCCCAAGGATCCACTTGGAGATAAATTCTTAAAGAATCCACTTCTTAAAGATTTAGATGTTCTAGGGGCTGAAGCTACTAGCGCAGTTTAAAATTAAATTTAAAGTAACCTAGTTCCAAAAGTTTCAAGTACGCTGAGAACTTTCTAACCTAAATAGTGAGTTTTTATTGCTCTGCCCAGTGAATACATGCTATCCATGCAAACTTCAATATTATAAATGCTTAAGTAACTCTGTCTGTTACGTTTTCACATCATAACGGCTGAACGGATTTCGATGAAAGGCAAATAAGTAGGTGGACCATGACCTGCGGGGTAAGTGCGTAACACACTGTCAGTAGCAATGGGTTTCATTTTGACAGTTCAACAACATTCATTGCGTTATTTACGTTGTTGAGCAGACACAGTTTTCGAACATATGAAGCAATGGAATAGGTTCCTTCAAAATGATTCAGATTGAGATTGATAGTGTGTTACGCGATGAGGGTGCTGGGTTAGGACATAGTGTAGGTACTTTTTATCCCGGCACGTTCCCGTGGGATAATTTGCGACGTCCGCGTGGATGAATCCACGGACAAAAGCTTCTAAATAAAACGCTCTTTTGTATATTATTCGCTACGGTCGCTGGTTTGAATCTAGCTGGAAACATATGTGGTTAAAATTCAAGATGTTTGTGCATAAAAGATTTGGTTTATGTAAATCTAGGAAGCCTACGGAATTAATCATAATGTGGCGCAACATTGTTCTTTGAAAGAAACGACATTTTTGACGTGATGACTTATAAGAGGGAAGGCCACAGAAACGGTAGATGGACTGGATGAAAGAGATTTGGTTTGAAAAGCACTACTGAGATAACGACTAATAGAGAAGTAATGAAGAAGAAGACATGCCGTGTCCACCTTAAATAAATCAAATCAAATCAAAATCGTTCGGAAATCGGAAGTTTGAAAGTGGCGCCAGTGACAGAAAAGTTGAAAGGAAATCGTTTAGCTTGGTATGGGCATGTGATGAGAAGGGACGAAACGCATGTGACTAAAAGAGTGATGAATATACATGTTGATGGATGGAGAGGGAGAGGAAGGCCGAAGAAAAGATGGATGGATTGTGTGAGGAATGATATGAAAGAGAAGGGAGTGAATGATAGCGTGACAGTTGACAGGGGAGAATGGAAGAAGAAAACGTGTTGCGCCGACCCCAAGTAACATGGGATAAGGGCAGGAAAATGAAATGATGAAATCAAAATCGTTTATATGCATAAAATTTGGTAGGTACAAAAGATGATATATAAAATTCCAGTGCAAAGACACATTCTGCCATGTAATGATGGCATGCAAATATTTAATACATGAAGTAGGTATGTAGTAACATACAGTAATATACTAATAACGTAGCTAACTAAACCAACAAAGGGATATAAATTATTAAAAAAATATTACAATGCATTTCTGTAGTGGTAGGACAAAAAAGATGTTTTGTTCAGTTTGCTGTCTGAATCAGAATCAGAATCAAAATAATTTATTTGTAAACATAGGTCAGATTACAACGAAGTGTGAGGTCTTAAAAGTAGATAGATTGCCCAGAGGCGTACAAATATATATCATTAACATTGTCAATTATCATTTACCTTCTGAGATTATGTAAACTTCCACATCATAATAAGTTCAAAATTAATATTAATTGGATTGATTGATTAATATTAATTGAATAAATATAGATAAGGGCAAGAGAATGGTGATAATAGCTTATAAAAAGCTTACTAACGTACTAAAGACACGTATGTTAGTAAAGGAGCGAACTATTTTAAAGTGTACCCACGTCCGTATGTTTAGTATCACCAAAATCCCTTGGTTGACATTTCTATAACGTGTGTTTGCGCGAACTCGTGACACGTGAGCGAAATATTCTAATAACACTCGCCTTGCAATTCGTGTTAACAGTTATCAAATTGAATTGTTCGTTTTCACAAACTAACTTTATGATATTTTGGAGGACAACTTTGATTGTTTGTTCAATAGATGCTTAGATCACTTTGTTTCTTATAGTAGGCAAATAAGTAATTTTCTTGTAAGTTTTCATTTTCATTGAGTAGCATCCTAATTGTGTAACACGTACCCTATTAATCTCAATCTGAATCATTTTGAAGGATACTGCTAATCCATTACATCATAATGTTGGGAAAATTTCTCACATTCAATCCCAGCTCGTTCGTGTATACCAGGTGTTCTACAACAAAAAAACCTAATTACTTTGCTGCAGTTAAGTATCGTTAGCGGTTAGAAGCTCTGTTAGTTACGAGCTTCAGCGATCACTAGAAATAGAGGAAATTGTTATTTTCCCTGTCACAAGACCAATATTTTAAAAAAAGCGATTAGGTAACCATAATAAGGATATAAGGATAAAGGAGCCCGTGGCTCAATAATACAGGCACAGGATCGCACAGGTCGATCGATCAGGTTAAGCTACGCTTGCCGCGGTTGGGCCGTGGATGGGTGACCATCTTTACATACCCCTCCGTGCCTCGGAAAGCACGTTAAATCGTTGGTCCCAGCTGTAATTCGTGGATCTTTAAAAGTCGTTACGGGTAGTCAGGAGCCCGAAAGTCTGACAACCAGTCTTACCAAGGGATATCGTATTACCCAGTAACTGGGTTGTGGAGGTCAGATAATAATAATAATAATATCGCTGGACATTTTACACAGCACCATTTGTCCCAAGCTAAGCAACCTAATGCTTGTGTTATGGTAACAAGATGGCTGATAAACTACTTATATACAATTTTTTTTTTTTGTAAATACATACATATTATAGATAGAAAAACAGCCAGACTCGGAACAAATACATGTACGATACAGATACGCAGTCGGTTCACGTAAATAATACTGGTATTCAGCTGCATCCGGTTAGACTGGAAGCTGACCCCAACATAGTTGGGAAAAGGCTAGGCAGATGGTGAATAAAGATAAAAGGTATTTCTGAAAGCTGAAATGATAATGATGAAAAAGGCATCAAACAGCAGTTTTATCCTGCAAAGTGTCTTTCAAATTGTTAGGTCCTTAACAGGTTCCGGCGCGGTAAATGAGACACAATAGAAGTTTTATTGACAAACATTATTTTTTATTTTGAATTTTGTATTTCACGAACTGTGCCCGAATAAACTTTTTTCTTTCTTTCTTTATTGTTATAACGGCTCTAGCCGTATAGTGCTCTTACAAAAAAGTGTTAAATTACAACTATCTTATGGAATGACAAAGAGGCAATCAGCCTCATTTTATGATGTGATTAAAATGACACGATGTGGGGATCATTGCAATAAAATTAGCCTCGGTGTCTCCGGTAGAACGCAATGAGATTCCTGTGCCTTTCCATTGACTATGGATGCACGGAAACCACCACCTAAATGTCAGTAAGTTGTTAAAACGTTATGCAAACTAATGAATTATTAATAATAAAGCTGAAGTGATTATTTGTTTGAACGCGCTAATCTCTGGAACTTAATTGATCGGATTTGAAAAATTATTTTTGCATTTGATAAGCCAATTCTTGAGGAAGGCTATATGCTATTTAACATCACGCTAGAACCGTCAGGGGCCGAGCAAAATGAAAAAAAAGTCGGGTGGGTCAGGGCAGCAAGAAATTTCACGCGGACGAAGTCGCGGGCAGAAGCTCGTAGCTTATTAGAATGATAGTGTTTTTTTTGTGTTTCGGGTTCGATTCCCGGGACGGGCAAAGTGTTATTGGGTTATTCCATCTGCAATTTCACAGCAGCTGGCAGCAGCAGCCTGGGGGTCTACTCCGAAGTACAAAGTGCGAATGTTCGGATCGGACCGACAGATGGCCGAACCGAATATTATTGAAAAATGCGAAAAAACGTTCGGATCGGGTCAGTTGGGTCGGGACCATAGTCAATAATCGAAAGAGTGTAGGAGTGTAGGATCGGGACCGACCGAACCAAATAGAAACTTTGTAGCAGGAAACGGCCGAACATTCGGCCGATACTACTTCGGAGTAGACCCCCTAGATTTGCGCCCGGTTGATAGTAATAGGCTCGAACCCTACTGCATGTAATAATAATAATAATAACTTTATTTCCAATTTTACAATTTGCGGCAATAAGTTAATTCTATGACATTAAACTTGCATAAATCACTAATTACTCCACTGGCACCCAAGCTAAGATTAAACTTGTGTTATGGGTGCCAGGACTCTCTCGGTTACTACCTTTCTCAGTTTATACAAAAACTAGTACGGAGTGTCATTGGGTAAGTAGCTATCGATTGAGTACAGAAAGAAAACAAAGTTATAAAACAAAGAAACAAACTATAGAAAATATTAAATATAAAAGATAAATAAAAATGTATAGCCTCTCTCTAGAGTGAATTAGGTGAGGTTTGTGGTGTAAAGTGTATGACTGTAAGTGTCATGTGTATGTGTCGTGTGTATGTTTTATGTATATGTGTCGTGTGTGTGTGTGATGAATGCGTTTGTAGTATGTTAGAGTTGTTTGAAAAAGCAGAAACTTTTAGAAAAGCTTTCCAAGTAATTTTTCAGTCTCCTCGTAGGTAAGAGTTGTGAGCCATTGACTCACTTTCTTTTTACATTCGAATTTATTTAAGCCATAAATATTACATTGTTTGTTAGCTGTATTATAAATTCGACTACCTAATACTTGAAAGTGTCTTTCAGCCAATTTCGTTTTGTAACGTTCTATAGGACAGACATATTTTGATCTCATATTTGCCAGACGACCAGTACTGCATTTCATAGAAACGTGCCTGCGCAAGATGGTATTGAGCACAAAGAGCTGTCTAACAGTCATAACTTTACAGTCTTTAAGCAATTGTATGGTACTATACCGGAAATATTTAAAAGTTATGACCTTGAGTACAGCTCTTTGCGCTCTTTCCAGTTTAAGGAAACAAGTTTTTGGAGCACCTCCCCATGTCGTTATCCCAAAAGCGAGTACTGACTGACAGAGTGAGAAATAGACCATCCGAAGTGTACCTAAGTCTGCACTATGGCGCAGACTCTTGAAAATCGCTATGAGTTTCCTCACTCTGCCGGACGCTCCATCAATTTGCACTTTCCAGACCATCAGGTTGTCTATCATGATACCAAGGTACCTGACTTGTGTTGTTCTGACAAGGGGAGGACAGAGGCATTGGTCTAACTGTTCATTACAAGTGTGGGCTCTGACAGCAAACGAGTCCTCCGGCTGCGCACAAGATCTAATTGAAAACGGGATATATTTCGTTTTATCGATGTTTAGTGTAAGAATATTAGCTCCCAACCACGACATTACGATACCCAGCGCAAAATACAACAGCGCATGTGACTCAAACTTAACTGGCGAGTCGACACGGTTTAGTCGACACGGTTGGCGCAGTGGCTGAGCGATCAACTGCTGCGCTGCGTGTCGCGGTTTGGATTCCCGCACGGAACAAATATTTGTATTGCCTACGGGTAGGTAGTTGTTCCGGGTTAGGCTGTTTGTGTATGTGAGAGAAAAAAGGAAATGTGGGTGTAATATCTCTGCCTAACCCTTCGGCGATTACAGGAGTGATGTTATATGATAGTGTTTTAAATTAGCCGTCTCTATTTTGGCATTAAACTAATTGTTGAATAAGTTGGGTTATTGCGGCTGTCGAAGGACCAATAAGCGTTGTGTAATTAGGGAACGAATGTCATGTCGCCTGCACACAAGGGGGTAGGAAACAATTAAGGACTTACTTGGTGTTTTGAATGTGCCGTGCTGATATGTAGACCGGCGCGGCGTCCGGTAACTTTTTGTTTCCCTGCTTCTTCCTGGTTTTGTGTCGGCCGACACTCGTAAATTGGTTTATTTTAAGCGGTTTGGTATGTTTCGCGGCGAGAGCGCGTCGCGAAGCTAAGCGGTATAGCTTGCGGTGAGGGTGACTGTTCGATTACAAGTGAAGTTGAATCTCTGTCCCTCTGCTGGAGCGTCTTGATTCCACGTAGCCCGGAAACGGTTGTCGGTTGGCGCTTTCTCTTTCTGTCGCGTATGGACGTAATGATAGGGAGAGGGATAGATGGATAGGCATTTGGCGCCATGACAGAATAAAGCGGTTGACGTTTTCGTTCGGATATTTAATAGAGAGAAACTTGTAATATAAAAACTTGCGCAAGCATCCTGCCCGGGTTTGAGGATATGTAGTATTCTCAAAAAAAAGGGAAAGGAATTGCGTTAAAGCGGATTAAAAGAAAGAGAGAAAAGAAAACAATTGAAATATATTAATTACGACTAAAATTACGTGATATTAATTACGCGGTGAAATCATTGGGAAGGCAACGGGCAGAGTTTAACAATGGGTCGCTTGAAAGAGCCACTGCATGTCTTCACCATAGCAACGCGGGTTGTCCCATCTTTGCCGGGGAAAACCTCGGTGATTATGCCCATTGGCCAACGTAAAGGAGGGACATCATCTTGATGCATGAGAACCACTGCACCAATCCTAACATTGTCCACGGCATCCAACCATTTTTGCCTAACTTGTAAGTTATGTAAATATTCTATCCGCCATCTTCTCCAAAAGCTGCAAACCATTTGGTCAAGCAATTTTTTGCGGCAAGTTAGAGACTTCGTTGTTTCGGGAACGTTCACGACAGGCAACGAAGTCAACGGGGAAGCCATTATAAAGTGAGCGGGAGTAAGCGGTTCTGGGTAAGGATCCTCAGTCAGGACACAGAGCGGTCTCGAATTCAGAACTGCCTCAATTTCAGTGAGAACAGTCGAGAGTTCCTCATAGGTAAGAAGCTGAGAACCGATGACACGGTATAAATGAGTTTTAATAGATTTAATATTAGATTCCCACAACCCTCCAAAGTGGGGAGCGCGGGGTGGAATCATTTTCCACTCTATGCGGTAGCGGTTAGCAAGTAGTTCTTGCAGTTGAGCCTTGGCTCCAACGAAATTTGTTCCATTGTCGGAATATAAATTGGAAACAGGTCCCCTTCGGGAAATGAATCTTTTAAAAGCGGAAATGAAAGTGTCCGATGACACGTCAGTAACCAACTCAATATGAACTGCTTTGGTAACGAAACAAACAAATAAGCAAATGTAAGCCTTCTGACTTCTTTGACCTCTGCGTCTACATAACGTGACTTTAATGGGACCAGCGTAATCCACACCCGTGTGCACAAAAGCTTTAGTCTCTTGTACGCGACAAGCGGGTAAATCAGCCATCTTTGGGCTGGGGTGAGAAGGTGACACTTTAAAGCAAAAGTTACAAGCGTGTACTCTTTGTCTGATGACACCTCTAGAAGAGAGGATCCAATATTTTTGTCGTAGCAGACTGCTAAGAAGGCTTACACCAGCATGACAATAAATGCGATGGTAATAGTCTATTAAGACATGTGTAAAATTATCATGTTTAGGTAAAAGAGCGGGATGCTGAGCTTCATAAGGAAGGTTCGCATTTGACAACCTGCCACCGATTCTTATTATGTCATGCTCGTCTATAAAGAGATCTAGTTTTTTAAACTGCGAGCGAAGTTTTTTACTTTTAATTTCGACGTAAATATCTAAAAAGTGAAATTGTTGAATGCAACGAATTAAATAAATTTCAGCGGTACCTAGTTCCCGGACAGTAGTTGTCTTATTTAACTTGTCATAAGGAATAAAATGCAAAAATCTTAAGATGTAAACAATTATGCGCAGTATCTTATTTAATGATGCAAATTTTTGACTAACACTATATATTAAGTTAGGTTCTGATACAGTAGATACTAAGGTTAGCGATTTATTATTAAACTCAGGCAACTGCTCGCTACATGAGGAAACAAACGGACTGATAGGCCACTCAGCAGTTGGGCGTAGAAGCCACTCAGGGCCATGCCACCACAAATTGTGATTTAGTAGCTGCTCAGGTAGAAGACCTCGAGACAAACAGTCACTAGGGTTTTCTTTTCCGTTAATATGGAAAAAATGCTTAGGATCAAGGTTTTCTTGACACTTAGCGACGCGGTTGCTAACAAAAATATTCCATTTGTGCGGTGAGGAATGAATCCATGAAAGAGTAATTGTAGAATCAGAAAATGCGAATATTTTATTAATAGCGGTACGAGAGCGGTAAGTGTCATAAACTAACTTAATTAAGCTTGACAAGAGTACAGCGGCGCAAAGCTCTAGACGAGCCAGAGATACGACCTTGACAGGTGCTACCTTGGATTTAGCACACACCAAAGTTACGTGTGCGTTGCCATTTGTGTCAGTAACATGTAAGTATATGACGCAGCCATATGCATTCAAGCTGGCATCAGCAAAACCTACTATATTTGTCACGCAACCCATAGTAACGGCTACATGACGCGGCAGTTTTAAAGAGGAAAGTAAAGGCAGTTGCTCTTTAAACTTTTGAAAGATAAGTACAATAGAATCGGGTGGAGTTTCATCCCAATCTGTGTTTAATTTCCATAATTCCTTTATGAGTAATTTCGCGAATAAAACCACGGGAGCCACTAGACCCAGAACATCCCACAGACGGGCAACAGTGGAAAGTATGGAACGTTTAGTACAACTTTTATCCAAGTTAGATGTAGTAAAGGTGAAACAATCCTCGGAAGGAATCCATTTGAGTCCAAGAATCTTTAAGTTATCCCCGTCTGAAAAGTTAATAGAAGAGCGGTTGGAGTGTGGAATAGAATCCAGTAGTTCCAAGGAATTACTTGCCCACTTAGTAAGGTCAAAGCCCCCAGCCTTAAATAAGGCGATAAGTTCAGCGGAGAGAATCTTGGCTTCCTCCAGAGTGGAGGTCGAGTTAGCCAAGTCATCCATGTATAACTCATGCGAAGCGACAATGGATGCGCGCGGGAATCGATGTTTTTCATCCTCTGATAGTTGACGGACTGTCCGCATTGCTAAATATGGGCTGGGCTTAAGGCCAAACGTCACTCGGTTAAATTGAAATTCGCGAACAGGTTCAGCGGTATTAAACCGAAACAATATTTTCTGATATTTTCGATGCTCATCCATAACAGCAATTCGGAGATACATCTGTTTTATATCAGCTGTGACTGCAATAGGGAATAATCGGAAATTTAAAAGTAATAAAAATATGTCAGCCTGTAGATTAGGCCCTGTGTGTAACAAATCGTTCAATGACACGCCATTATGAGACTTGGCGCTCGCGTCAAGGACGATGCGAACTTTAGTAGTTTGTTTATCATTCCTAATAACAGGGTGATGCGGTATATAATAACCTACAGTCTGATCAGCAGCCCTAGGTGTAGTTTCAGTTAAATAATTTTGATTAAGGTATTCTTGGATTATTTCGTTATAACTAGCGCGCAAGGCAGGGTCGCGAAGCTTAGTTTTTTCCAAGTGAATAAAACGTCGATAAGCGACAGCATAAGAATTTCCGAGTGAATCTGGATTCTTACAAAATGGTAACGCAGTACAGTACCTACCGCTGGAGTCACGTGACACCGTAGAAACGTACAGCTGTTCACATTCCCGTTCAGCGGGACTCATAAAAGATTTTGAGGGTATTTCTTCAATGTTCCAGAATTTATGTAAAGATTCGTCTAACGACAGAAAACAATGAGAATCATCTATATTCAACGCGGTAGAAAAATATGAAGCGGTATTTAAATCAGCGATATTATTTTTATTGTTAAACGAACTAGTGGGTACTTCGTTTTTATTATTAAATAAACTAGCGGGTACTTCACCCATAAGAATATAACCGAACACGGTTTCAATAGCGGATGGCGCGGTAGGTGAAATAATTTTATTGTTGAGTAATAAATATGGGAACAGCTTTGCCCCAAGAAGTAGTTCAACATCGCCAGGCACATGCCACAGGGGATCGGCCAGCGGTAATTTGAACAAATGTTGCACTGCAGAGGTATCAACAAAGTGAGATGGTAATTTGTCAGTTATGCAGTCAACCACAAGAGCGGTTATTTTAAAGGAATTATTTTTATTTTTAGCAGTAACTGTTATCTCAACGTAACCTATAATAGGCCGCGAAGAGGTTCCTACGCCTTTTATAAATGAATTTGAAAGCGGTATAATATTCAATTGAAGTCTCTTACAACAAGCTGACGTAATTATGTTGTTTTGCGAAGCGTTATCGATCAAACATCTTACAGAAACATATTTATTATATCTGTTGTCAACGTATACTTGTGCGGTCGACAGTAATACGGTTGTGCGCGGTAAATCTGTACCTACGCGTGAACATGCACACAGCGCCACCTGTTGTGAATGCGTGGAACTAGGCACAGCGTCGCTCGATCCCGACCGTTGAGTAGTTTGCTCCAGATGTAAAAGCGAATGATGTTTCTTGTTACATGTCCTGCAAGTATGTATTGATTTACACTGCGAGGCCGTGTGTGTTGAGCTAAGACAGTTTACACATCCACGTTTGTTTTTAATAAAGTCCAAACGTGAATTGGCTGATAGTGCTTGAAATGTTGGACACATATAAAGCTTCCAATGATCACTTCCATTACAGTGTGAACAAGTTTGGTTATTGTCACAAGCAACAAAGGTATGCACCGTACTATCACGTGACTGATTACGATAATTATTTTTGTTCACTGATACAGTTCGAGACGAAACAGTTCTATCCAATATTTTAACTTGCGATTTTATGAATTCAACGAAATCCGTATAAGTTGGAATCTCCTCCTCTCTCATATGCATCTCAAATAAATGTAAGGTAGCGGGGTCCAATTTTTTCAAAGCTAAATTTAATAGTATGAAATCCTTTAAGTCGTTAATTTTTAATTGTTCTAGTGCCGAAACAGACGCGTGAAAACTTTCAATAAAACTATTTAAAGAGGTGGAATTATTACTTGCAGGTTTAATGTTTAGTATGTTAGACATGTAATGTGACCCTAGTGTTCGTTTATCTTGATACTTTTGAACCAAACTGTTCCAAATGGATTTATAATTTTCGCCCGATGGAATAATTCCGGCAGTAATTTGTAATGCGTTTCCTTTCAGATTACCCATTAAGTATTGCACTCGTTGAGAATCTGTAAGATTTATATTACTATGGATGTTTGACTTAAATGATTCGTAGAAAACAGGCCAGTTTTCAATCCTACCATCAAAAAATGGGATCTGAATTGGAGGTAGTTTGATCGAGTATTTAGATTGTTTCACGATATCACAAGTTGAGTCATCCGGTGACCTTGCAGACCTCGCGGCGACAAGTGAACGAACTCTTTCAACACGGGTGTAAACGCCGTCAAATGATATTTGACTGTTATAATCGATTGTATAATCAGGATTTATTTGTAAAGAATATGTATTTATTTTATCTAAGTTAGCACTAAATTCCTGACGAGTGATCGAGAGTATTTGAGTGTCCGCCATGAACGTTTCCGCCGAACGAAGCTCAATACTAATCGTATTTATTTTCTTTGAAGTTTCATACAATGACGATAAACGCTCAAAGATTGCTTGATTTTTAGCTTGAAGTAATTTTATCTTCATTTTTAGTTCTTCCATAATGGGTTATTGTTGAAAATACAACGGATAAAAATTATTAAGTATAGCGGGTAGACTTACAACAAATATTTTTATTGTAAGTGAGTAAGAAGTAATTGATTATAAATAAGTTAGTAGGCAAGTTTGCCGAACTAACTCACGATAATAAGCGGTT
Source organism: Apamea crenata (assembly GCA_949629185.1). Taxonomy (NCBI): domain Eukaryota; kingdom Metazoa; phylum Arthropoda; class Insecta; order Lepidoptera; family Noctuidae; genus Apamea; species Apamea crenata. The sequence continues at coordinate 16,334,126 of OX451365.1, read as the reverse complement.
TTTTAATATTGACCTATGCTATTGTAATGCAGCAGGAGCAATATTAAGTTGGCACAATGGTTCTCAATGAATATGTACCTAGCGGAATGAACGAACGTTAGTACGCGTTCGTTTAATATGGCGGTTTCACGAACTTAGGTATTTGCCTAAATTCTTAGGTATGGGACCTATGAATGCTGATTATTTGAATCCGACTCGAATGGACCAAAACTTATGTTGAATAAGTTGGGTTATTGCGGCTGTCGAAGGACCAATAAGCGTTGTGTAATTAGGGAACGAATGTCATGTCGCCTGCACACAAGGGGGTAGGAAACAATTAAGGACTTACTTGGTGTTTTGAATGTGCCGTGCTGATATGTAGACCGGCGCGGCGTCCGGTAACTTTTTGTTTCCCTGCTTCTTCCTGGTTTTGTGTCGGCCGACACTCGTAAATTGGTTTATTTTAAGCGGTTTGGTATGTTTCGCGGCGAGAGCGCGTCGCGAAGCTAAGCGGTATAGCTTGCGGTGAGGGTGACTGTTCGATTACAAGTGAAGTTGAATCTCTGTCCCTCTGCTGGAGCGTCTTGATTCCACGTAGCCCGGAAACGGTTGTCGGTTGGCGCTTTCTCTTTCTGTCGCGTATGGACGTAATGATAGGGAGAGGGATAGATGGATAGGCATTTGGCGCCATGACAGAATAAAGCGGTTGACGTTTTCGTTCGGATATTTAATAGAGAGAAACTTGTAATATAAAAACTTGCGCAAGCACTAATCCTGGTCTTCCATTTCCAGAAAAGTTGGACCTATCCCCCCTTCGAGGCTCGCTTGGAGAATGGCGTTATATACGGTCGAGGAGTTCAGGACATGAAGTCTGTGGCCGTGCAGTACATCGAAGCTGTGAAGAGGATTAAGGCTAAAGGCCTCAGGTTGAAGAGAACTCTGCATCTTTCTTTTGTGCCAGGTGGGTTTGAGTGCTATTTTTTTATTAGTATGAGGGACAAAAGTTATCTTGGATTGACTGGTTTTATGCCAATGGCTGGCCCTCTTTTACGTTCATCAATAAAACTACTTTTCTACCTTCAAGAACTGTCAGTGTAAATATTCCACAACTATGATGACACTGACAGCTCTTGAACGCGGTTTATGTGTGCTGATCGAGTTCAGTTTCATTGGTGAAGTCCACACGCGCATTTTTCTCGCGGCGATTTTTTAGCGCACTCGATTTTCAGCGCCGAGAGTTAAAATGCAACAGTGTGTTTTTTTAGAATGCGCTCGGTTGGATTCTCTACGTTCGGTTTAACAGCGAGAGCTGAAAATCTAGTGCGCGATAAAATCCCGTTTTTGCGAACGTGGGCTGACTGTATATCTAAAAAGAAGCAATTGACTATTATGCTGTACAGCCAATTGCTTCTTTTTTCAAAATAAAGTAAACAAATATATTAATTGGCTAACCACTTCTAAAATGACATGTTCACTTTTCTAACTGTATGGCAACTTCCAAACCAGTTGTAAAGTCCTGTAGCGGTATCTACAACGCCACATGCGAACAACGCGTCATACTGACGTCACGCAAATCCTGCATCTCGCAAGCAGAGTTTACCCGCAATTAGCATTTATATACAATTTCCCAACATCAATCGTTGGGCAGTTGCCCGCCAGACACAACACCCGTCAGGTCGGAGGATCCTCCCTTTTCTATAGAGTATGAGTGAACTTTACACCCTATTCCTCATACTATAAGTCCGTTGCAGAAACAAAAACAACCCCTTATTCTAAAAACTTTTCTTTGGCGGCACTTAACAAGGCAAGCAAGAGGTCGTATCGTATCTAGGTCTATTGTCTGAGCTCGAGGAGTGAGTTAGCGATCTATCGAGCGCCCTTATTAGCCCAAATGATGATGTAGCTGCACTTTTTGAGACACAGTGGCTGTGAAAACACAACTAGGAAAGTCATTTTGAAATGCATCGTGGTTATTGTTTTCACAGATAGGTTCTGTAAAAACTATACCTATGCCATGAAGACATATAGGAAACCTTGGAAGTAGGTTCCGCCAAGGTTGCGGATTGATAAGGTATCTAGCCAGAAAGATTAGCTCCTGCAGTAGCGAGATAAAGATACAGTGCCCTGCCTATAATATTGCGCATCGAGGTTTCAAAAAAAAGAAAAATCATTTTGTAGAAGTTTTTTGTGTGCAAACAAAGGGGTGTTATAAGTTAAGCGTGTGTATCTGTGTGTCTGTCTTCCAAACACCTGTACCGTTTTTTTTAACTCTCTATATCTTTAAACTGTAAATATCTACCTATATATATTTTCTCATAAAGATTTTTTTAAATATCACCCATTCTGTCTTCAGACGAGGAGATAGGCGGAGGACCAGGAATGGGCGAGTTTGTGAAGACTGACGCCTTCAAAGCACTGAACGTTGGGTTTGCGTTAGACGAAGGCATCGCCAGTGCTACTGAGGAGTTCCTGGTCTTCAACGGGGAAAGGACCATTTGGCGTGAGTTTTTTATTACATTTTTTAATTTTTATTTTTTTTGTATTTTGTTTATCATGTTAGAATATACTGTTTATTTATTTTCTTATTATTGTACAACATACCCAGGTATGTTGTAGAGATCGATTTTTTTTAAATTTAGACTATCTTTATTTGCTAACCACCTGCAGTAACAATAAATATTATTCTAATACTCTATTCATTTGAGCATGTAGGTAACTAGAAGAGCACAAATATGCGTGTAGTCTGAAGACAGTTCCACTTTTTCTACGCAGAATTTTATTTGACAAAAAGGTCCTTGAATTGGACGCAAAGATTATAATGTTAAAGGACAAGAAAATCCAACCTTAATTACGTTTGGACCCTTCTCTCGCGGTCTGTCAGCTTGCGTGTGCCCAGGTGATATAAAAAACAGTCTAAGGACGAATTTCACCTGACCGGTTTTATCCTGAGAATATATTTTGAATTCTTGACAGTTTTCCCATACTAGAACTGTGACACGTCAATTTTATTCCACAGATAAAACATATCTGAGGGGCAATTCTCGTAATTTTAAGAAGTTTCACTGTCTGATCTCAGTCTCAATCTGTCAAAAATACCTCTAATTTCCCTACATTTTGACAAGTTTTTGAAATTTGTTTGTCGCCGAGATGAGCTACTGCGACTAGATTTTGAACGTTTTAAATTACGAGAATTCGCCTTCTGACTTTGGTAAAATCGGCCCTGAGTAATATTGAAACCTCAAAGAGTCACCTAACTTAAAAAATCACCGGTACAGAATTTTGCAACTTCAGCTGAAGATCATTGAGTTCGATACGATTGCTTCGAACTCTGTAAAAATTGCAGTACTTCCAAATGGATTCATGGCATGTCTGTGCTGAATACTGTAGGAGCTATTAAATGATACAACGTAATAATGATTACCTTTATTCCAAGCGGACGTGTTTACATCAACGCGCTTATTCTATCACTGTTTTTTCGAAACAAACACCTAATAAAAAATCATTTGAAAGCTAATTGTAATGCAACCTGAGTTATTTTTCTGCTAGCTTGCACAACATAAAGTCAACATTTGCAGACAACCTTTACAATACCTAATTACCTATAGATGCATTTATAATTCGTTAGTTTCGGGTCTGCAAATAAGTCTAGAAGCCTATATTGCCTATACGTATAGTAGCGTGTCGCGGGTTCGATTCCCGCACGGAACAAATATTTGTATGACCTACATGTATTTGTTCCGAGTCTGAGTGTTTTTCTATCTATAAAATGTATGTATTTACAAAAAAAAAATGTATATAAGTAGTTTATCAGCCATCTTGTTACCATAACACAAGCATTAGGTTGCTTAGCTTGGGACAAATGGTGCTGTGTGAAATGTCCAGGGGATTTATTTATTTATTTATTTATATTTTACCATTGAAAGGCAAAATCCAGCCTTTCGTGTTTCTAAAAACAGGAAACAAAGCCGAAGTGGACCCGAAAAGTCAAAATAATGGGACTTAGTAGACTCCTTTTAAAGCATTTGGCTCAAATTCGCACTAAAAATCAATTATTTATAGGATTTTTAATATTAACTGCGGCTAATCCAGAGAACAGTATTGCTGTAGGTACAATGTAAGGGTCTCAAGCCAGGTAATCAGGCCATTTGGATTCGTTTCAGATATGACGGTCATCTGCCCGGGCAAGTCTGGACACGGTTCCCTGTTGCTGCCTGATAACAGCGGCGAAAAGGTCAGTATTCTAATTATACTCATATTCACTAGCCACATCAAGCTACTACAATCTGTCAAATTTGTTTAATAGATTTTCAACTTTATAGCTAAAGCATTAAGGTTCAAGGTTGATGGGGAAAATTTGACAGTTCCGGGTAGCTTGAACTGCTGGCATCTGTACGTCTTCTCCTTTTGGTGTCGACGGTACAGTCAACAGCAAAAGTAGATGATCGCGTCGAAGTTATTCAAAAGTATGTAATTTACAATCACATACTTTTGAATCACTTCGACGCCACACAGCTCTGACGCGAACTCCGTTCATTAGTATTGAATTTCTGATTTTGATCATCTACTTTTGCTGTTGACTGTACTCTTCCTCGTTGTTTTTTTTATTTTAGTATAGTTTGAGTCCAGTAGGTGGGCACGTTAATTCCGGCATCAGTGGCATTATATAGGTTGACCAAGGTGCAGGTGAGTGGGCACTTAGGACACTCCAGCACATGGGTCATCGTCTTCTCAGAAGCACCACACTGGCACTGGTATTGGATGGGTCAGTAATCCCCCACTTGGACAAATTGCGTCATTTTAGGAAAGGCTCATTTACTTTATTATGTAAGAAGGTACTATTGCCAAAACCTATATCTGACCATTTTAAAAACAAAATCCCGTGCACATGATGACCACAGCTGCGTCCGTAAGTAAAACAAAAGAGGATCCTTTTAAGTCGACTAATAATATGCGCTGCAAGAAGGAATAGTTCTTACCGTGGTCAGATATAGATTTTGGCGATAGTACGGGTTTTTAGTGGGTAGTGTGGTTTTAAAACTTTTAATTGACACCGACCATTGTTGTCACCTAGCCAACAATAGAACGAAAGGTGTTAGGTACCGTTTCAATAATTAAACTAGCGCTCTAGCAGAGATTGACACCTAAACTAGACAATAACTTAGACCTTACCAAATGGAAATCTCAAACAAACAAACCTTTACTTCACAGAATACTATAGACAAACTCAACTAGCTATTATGTCCTATTCTAAAACCTATTTAAATATACAGAACATTATTTGCTAACAACATAAGTGATTATACATACGCACATACATAAACACTCACCTTCCCATGGGGGTAGGCAAAAACTACAGAACGCAGCCTGCTAAGACCATTACACACAAGAAAGTGTTCGCTTATTGCGTCCTTTAGGTTCATACTGGACATACACGCACGCCAGTGGCGACTGAATAAGTAATACATATTCCCTTCATCATATTATAAAAAGTAACGGCATCTCGGTCGGTCCATTTGACTGTTTTAAGTCAAAGAAGACAACTGACTAGGTTTTAGTATTTGTATTCACTCGATTGAATCTAGAGACACGTTAGTTATAAGAGCATTAGCAGACAAAAAGACAGACTGCGTTTCTTAAATACGTTAAGATTAGCATAATGAGCCTTTAATGTTCCCACTGCTGGGACACAGGCCTCCTCTTACAAAAATAGGGAGTGGGACACAATCTACCACGCGCGGATTGGTAGATGTCACATGTCTTCGATTTTTTTTGGTTCTAGGACATGCCGGTTTCCTCATGATGTTTTCCTTCACCGCTTTGAAAGCAGTCGTGATGAAATAATTTACACAAAGTAAGTAAAGTGCCTGCTTGGGTTTGAACCCACGACTTACAACTCGTAAGTCGCGGCCGTTACCACTGCGCCATCACTGCTCACCCATTTGGATTATTGGTCCTTCTTATCTCCCAATCAAAGAAAAACGTTTAAAAATCAACAGTAAATTGTAGAAACATATTTGTGCTCTAATGGTGTTTCAAATAATGGAGTTGGTGTGAATATGAACATGGCTGGCTGTCTGCCAACCGCCTATTCTGTCTGTTCATGAATTGATAGCAAGCTTAGCTTAGGTGATATGATAATTTCGTATGTTGGAATAACGTTAGGTGAACTAATGAGTTGGTACTTGTTTCCAATCGTAGCCATCAGATAAATATATACTTAATGGCTTCATTCTGGTTACCTAGAAAGATATTAGCAGATTCTGTTGAAATGCATTTATTTATTTATACATACTTTATTGTACACCAGAAAATACATAACAAAAAAATACATATCACACTACAAAACATACAATGGGCGGCCTTATCGCTTTTTTGCGATCTCTTCCAGACAACCTTGGCTGACTGTGATTGCGTGGACATAAAAATGGGGTTATGCATGGGGATCTTGCACCACTGATAGTGGTGCAAAATCACTAAGGCATTGACTGCCACAGCGCAGCGGTCACCGGTGCCCGCCAACAATAGATTTTCTATTGTGTCTGTTGTCTGTGTACGTGTTAATACAATAGACACATTGATGACTCCTAAAAAATAGAACACTATTTCATTAATTATTTATGGAATTTCATACTATAAAAAAAAGAGATAAATGTCAATCATTCTTCATCATCCATCATCATTTTCAGAAATGGTGTAGAATTGAAATAATGTAGCTACTTCTTCGACAAACCAATTTCTGAAAAATAACCAATTTTATGATAAACATAATTCCTAACGTTTACTAATTCAGAATTGCGTCATTGCGAAGATACTGCACTGAAACATTCAGGAGTTGATAAATATATATACACTATCGCAGAGTGGGTTTGAAATGAAATCTTATTTTTGTATGTCTGTAGGTACCTACTTTAAAAAAAAAACCTGGTCAAGGATTACTTCAAGAACAAAGTCTCTGAGGCTCTTGAAATAATTTGAAAGATAATATTATGCCGTCTTTTCCAAAGGAAACACGCATTCAGTGTTACAATAAATATAAGCTTGTAAAAAAGAGAGCAAACCGTAGTAAAATATTTAGCTATAGTAAAAAGCGGCCAAATATGAGTCAGACTCACGCCCGAAGGGTTCCGTACCACCATACAACAATATTAACAGTACATTTTTTTTTTTTTACTTTTCTTGTATCCCCTTTAATTTTAACTTTATTTTATTTTATTACTTGCTGTTATAGCGGCCATAGTAGTACACACCCTGTGAAAATGTCAAGTGTCTCCCTATTACGATTTAAAAGATACAGCCCTGTGTCAAACGGACGGACCGCGGGGCCTTAGTAATAAGAGTCACGTTGGCACCCTTTGGGTACGAAACCCTAAAAAGCAAAAATATTGTACTACTCTGAAAAAAGCTTAATACCCACCCTTAATAACTACCCACCCACCCTTAATAAATAAAAAAAATAAAAATAAACACCGTTTATCTTTGCGTTTTTGTGACGATCAGCAAATCCTAAAGTAGGCACAACTTTCTTGAGACCCGTTACAAACTTAATCAGTAAAAAGAATAAAATAAAAGGGCATTGACAGCATGTGCCTGCGAACTATGCTCACTAAGTTAATTATAATAGCACAAAGAAGTTAAGTTTTACACGAGCAAACTATGTAACTTACTTTCTTCTTAATAACATAGCGTTTTGTTAAGTTTTACAATTGCATTCTAATATCCTTGGGACACTTTTCTTTTTAATTGTCTTTCTTCTTAAAAATTTGTTAAAATTTGTTGTGACTTGCTTCGGACCTACTTAACTGTAGACTTGGTGTACATTTTGGCATCTTATTACGGGAACGAAGATAAAATCATGTATAAAAATCAGAGCACGAAATATCGCAAGAAAAGCAGCTGTTTCATACAAAAATATAGCTGTCCAAACACACTAAGAACTCTCAAGTAGTAAGTTTATTTATTTTACGGACTTCGAGTTCTTGTTAGACTCTAAAGTAGGTATAAGAACTCAGGAAAGACACATTCTGAAATATTCCAGCTCAGAATATATTCCAAACATCGCTTTATATTCAAAAATCGATTGTAAACGGACAGATATCCCCTACATTCCTCTACTTCAGCTGGATCCCGACGATAAATGACCGCTCTCCGAGTGCCTTGAGAATAAAACTCGTCATTTATCAAGAAGATCCGTCTTCGTTTTTTGAATTTGAGAGTTTAAGAAAGATATCCCGAAGTCTGTGTGCGGGTATAAATTGATCATTGAAGGGATGTGGGTAGAGTAGTCAAACATAGAGCCGGAAACCAGATGGCCAATTCCCGTAAGTAAAAACGTTCAAAATCTAGTCGCAATCTCGTCTCAACGACAATCAATGTCAAAAAATTGTCAAAAAAGTAGGAAAATTAGAGGTATTTTTGACAGATTGAGAAATACTGTGAACGTTTTTAAAATTACGAGAATAGGCTAGTTTCCTAAAAAAATCGAATTAGTCCGTCAGTTAGATTATCAAAAAATATTGAACCCGTATTTTTTCTTTGGTCAATTATATAAAAAAATATTTATTTATTTATTTATTATTTATTTTATTATTTATGTACACACAGTAAAATACATAGTGATATGACATAGATATAATGTGAGTACAAAGGTACTGCTTATTTCTTAAGAAATTTCTTCCAGCAGACCTGCGAAAGGAGAAGTAAAAAAGAAATGTAGACAATAGTGTGTGAGAACAAGAAGAGAAAAATATGAATGTGTGAAGTCTAAAACTAAAAATATATAATTATGAAGATATCGCCCGTTAAAGTTCCGCGTGACGTCACTTCTTGCGACTTTTGCAAGCAAGAGACGTCACGACACCCCACTCCCAGATTTTGACGCGCTTTATCTTTGTCATTTTTTTGTTTGATTGACAAAAGAAAAAATGCGTGTTCATTATTTTTCGATAATCTAACTGACGGACTAAATATAATTATTATTTTTTTACCCAGGAAACTACCCTATTGCCCATCAGAACAGAGCATTTAACAAACGAGTATTTAACGACTGTTCGCGCTCTATCTTGCTATACGGTGTTGGTGAGTGAATTGAAGTATAATATAACAAGGATATTGATAAGAATAATAAGTAGGTACTTACAAGCCAGGAAGCAGACAACAGTATACACACTCCCAACGCATACAAATATCATAGAGAAGGCGTAAAAGATTATTGCAGTCATCATATGCCTAGCCTTTTCCCAACTATGTTGGGGTCGGCTTCCAGTCTAACCGGATGCAGCTGAATACCAGTATTTTACATGGAGCGACTGCCTATCTGACCTCCACAACCCAGTTACTGGGTAATATGATACCCCTTGTCAGACTGGTTGTCAGACTTTCGGGCTTGTGACCACCCGTAACGACTGCCAAAGATCCACGAATGACAGCTGGGACCACCGGATTAACGTGCTTTGCGAGGCACGGAGGGGTATCGGTATGTAAACATACCACCACCCACAGACCAACCGCGCCAAGCGTAGCTTAACCTGATCGACCAAGTAAGACTGGAAGCCGACCCCAACATAATTGGGAAAAGGCAAGAAGGATGAGGAATATGTTCATATCTTCGTTAATATTCAGGTCCACGCAAATTAGAGTATCTTAGTGGACTCTGTGTGAAATCTTAATTACTTGTGTTGTCAACTCTTGGGACATCAGCTATGATTATTTTAAAGTGTGTTAAAGGGTTCTCTAAGCACACATAGTCACATAGCCACATAGTCCTTGTTTAATTAAAACAATCTTTAGACCGTAATTTTAATCTGTAGGTAGGTAGGTGTCGCGGTTGGTCCGTGGACAAAGACACGCAGTGGTTTTGGTATATAAAGATGTCACCCATCCACGGACCAGCCGCGGTAAGCGTAGCTTAGCCTGATCGATCGATCCGTGCGGTTGTTATTAATTAGACACGGGCCCCAAATCAATAAAGACAATATCCCGAATACCAACCAAAAAGAGGGTCTAGATAGTCGCACTTCCCTAGACTAATGAGGGGATTAATGTACGTTCTAGCCGTTACTTAAATCCCTAGATCGCTGCCATTAAAACCTACAGCATATCCTAGGACTGCTAAAGTCGTCTTCAGAGTAAATAATCGTATAAACGCAGGCGTAAAGTTAAACTTCATGTAAATTGTCTCACTGCGACTAAGTCACACCTTATTAAGATTAAATTATGTAAATATTCAGCTAAGTTTACAGTCCTATGTTAGTGATCTTAACTGCTGAACGTGCATAGCTAAGAGACTTGACGCAGAGTACCTTAACACATAATCTAGATTCGAAGATTCGAATGCAAATATTTCTGATTAAGGGAAATTCGCTAACGTAGCCTGCGAAATTAAAATTTTCTTACGTTTTTGCAATCTGTAGGACAGTATCAGAGGGACAATTCTCTTAAACTTATGAACGACCACAGTCTGAGGGGCAATTCTCGTAATTTTATGAACGTCCACAGTCTGACCTCAGTCTTAATGTGTAAAAAATACCTGTAATTTCCCTACAGTTTTGACAAGTTTTTGACATTGATTGTCGCTGAGATGAAATTGCGACTAGATTTGGAACGTTTTTAATTACGGGAATTGGCCTTCCGTATGTCGATCTAAATATGATTCCCGACCGAAACAAATATGGCTTCACATAATTATAATAATTAGAATCAGCAATACATACATAAGACATAATCAGCCTATAATGTTCCCACTGCTGGGACACAGGCCTCCTCTCTGTGAGAGGGAGAACTACATATTGGCCTCAAATGTCATGATTTCATGAAATACTCATTCAATAGGGTAATATTAAATAAGTAGATATTTTTTACGGCCACTAATCATATTTAGATCAACATACAACCTGACACTGACGCCTTAAATAGCAAGCGCAAGCGCTTCCTGAAAGATTACTGTACATAGATACATTGATGACCTGCGGGATTATTTCCGGTACCTCCGGGTCCTGAATGAATTTAAGTAGTATTAAGTCAAGTAGATACCTACTTACCTACATAAAGTTGAATTGAGCACTTCTCGTTTTGAATATCACATGCACTATGTGCAATCGTCGAGTAAAAGAAACGAAGAAAGAAAAATATTTAATTTGGAACACGCACAGGAAATACAAACAGTAAAAAAGGAGCATTTAAAACTAACAAAATTACGAGTACCTACATTAAAAACAAAACAAAAATAAAACGACGGAAAAAATCTTTGCGAGGCCAGACGGCTCCCATCTCAGCATAGTGCTAACGTAACGTGAATATTAGTTTGTATAATCTAAAAAAAAACAAATTAAAAACATACCCAAGAAAAGAAAATTGAATGAAGTGTCTTTGCAGTAACCTGCAAAACTGAAACTAAGCATAATTACCTAAAATGTCCGCGCTTTAATGTATCCCCGCTATTTATATTCGGGCGACTATTTATAAAAATTTAAAAAAATATTCGGTATAAAAGTCAGTTCACACACCTTCATACAAGTAAGTTTACACCATCGGCGAATCCTTCGCTTTTGACACAAACAAACACTGATTGTCTGCGTCAGTAAAACCTCACACATTTTCACACAAACTTGTTAACTTTAACAAAAATAAAAGTAGATAATACATATACTTAGTACTTATCTACTGACGTCTCAAAGTATTCCCGGGTGCTTGGATAACTTAACTCATATGAATACTTTGTCTTGAACTTTTTATAATAAGCTCGGCGAGTCGGGGTCTCGGGGAGAAAATCATAACCCACAGTTGTTATTCAGTCAAGTACAATAATATGTGTTAAGATCAAAATCAAAGTCAAATTATTTATTTCAACTCAAGTAGGCATTTATAACGCACTTTTGAACATCAAAATTTACAAAAAATAGAATTGATTCTAGTCGCCCCTTCCAAAAGGTAATTTCTTATGGAGAAGAAAGGGCAAGAAACTCCACAGTTACTCTTTTAAAATGTTTTACAAGGTTTAAAACTATTCTTTTTCACATAAATATATATATTTCACATATGAAATGACAGAAGTAAGGTGCGCGAATCCAATTGTTCGTTTCCTATGGAGATGAGCCGGCAAGAAAATCCACGGTTACTCTTTTAAAAATAATTGTCAACAAATCTACAGTCCACAAGGCCTACAACGTTCTCACATAAGCATCGTAATATTACAGTAAGTCTCAACAAAAACGTGTATGTACATCGACAAGAATTCATTTGATTGTCTACAATTTGTGTTCCATAATACTGAGTGAATCTGAAGCTACAATAAAGTAGGTACCCAATGTGTTTAAGTGTTGTACGTTTTGAGGCTACACTTTGATCTAATTTTATGGAACAAAGGTTGTAGACATATTTTTGAGGATGACTGTGCAGGTAGGCTACGTCATCGTCTGCCTAACGTTTCCCAACTATTTTGGGGTCGGCTTCCAGGCTAACCGGGTGCAGCTGACCAGCCTGACCAGTATTTATTATATTATTTACACACTCTCTAGTATTTAAGTTGGTTATTAATAAATAAATAAAAAAATAAAATAAAGTATTTTCTAAGACTAAGTAAGACTGGTTGTCAGACTTTCGGGCTTCTGACGACGCGTAACGACTGTCAAAGATCAACGAATGACAGCTGGGACCAATGGCTTAACGTGCTTTTCCGAGGAACGGAGGGGTCTTGGTATGTAAAGATTGTCACCCATCAGTGTAGGCTACGTACAAAGAAAAATGAATCTCATCAAGACTAAGTGTCTCTTGTTATCGAAATTTTTTGAATACGGTGTGATGTTTACTTGTTTCAATAATCTTTCAGACATAATATTGAAGCCAAATTCCAGCAAAGCTCTGCGTTTAACTTGCCTGGCCACTTAACCTAAAGCAGTAATAACCATCTCACGACAAGCCACACAAAGTCCTTTGAACAAGATTCGTCTTGTCATAAAACATTGTATGTAATATTTAATGTATTACTTACTAGCTATAAAAACATTATGACACACTACACTGCAGTCGCTACTGAAAAATGTACAGTTTACATGAACTGTTTCCGGCGTTGCCTCACACTGCCGAAATTAAATTCGAAAATATAACTGACAACGTTGGAAAGTAGTTTCTAAAGTGCTATTTCGTTGATAAATGTTGCTGTAACATATGTATTTTATTATATATATATAATCCGTTTTAAGTTTGATTTTCATGTTCAATATTCACACAGTCGGACAATCTAGTGTTTAAACCTAGTTTTAGGTTTAAAATATAGAGGTAGGTACTATTTTTGGGCAAGATTTTTATTTTTATTTATTTAAATGAGTACTTACCTACCTACCTAAATAATGCAAATGATGTTGTCCATTTCTAAGTATAGAATACCTAGCCAAAACCAAACGATTCGAATATTTAATCGACAAGATGCTAGACTACCTCGTATCATAACACCGAACCTCACTACCTCTTTAGTGGCTTTAATATTCTATAACTATAAAAACATCGCCATCTAGATTGCGGCAACACTCTTGCTATTAAAGAAATGAAACTGCAGCTCTTTGCAGTACCACTTACTCTGCAACTTTACTATCTGCTGCAGTAGGTAGGTACCTACTTTTACAAGACCGCAATCACTTTGGTAGCAATCCCACCTTATTCAATAAATTCATTATCAACTTTGAGAAACCGACGTGCTTTGCTTGAAACCAGGAAGTATCTACTAATTAAATTGCAGGAAAATCCATTAAGTTTGCAAAATTGTTTTATTCCTCCAAGCGAGGTGAGAGATCTTATGAGATTTACAAATACTTCGTAAAGACAATCAGCAGGCCAATTCTCGTAATTTAAAACGATCAAAATCTAGTCGCAGTCTCATCTCGGCGAATGTCAAAAACTTGTCAAAATGTAGGGTTTAACGTATTTTTGACAGATTGAGACTAAGATCAGACTGTGACCGCTCTTAAATCAGAATTGCCCCTCTGATCTTTTCTCATAAGATTTTCATAGATACTGCGACCTTCTTCGTAAAACAAAGATTTAGTAACGTTGGTACAAACTCTTTAGACCCAATTTTATTAACATCTTGTTTATAATATTTAAAAAAGAACAAACAGACTGGCCACTTAAAAAAAAAAAATTTGGTCGAGAAAACACACCGCTATCAATTGTTTTATATGAACAGTGTTTAAACGCTCTTTTTAAATGCGTTCGTGAGTATCCTGTCTTATAATTAGCAGTTATTTCATACTCATCAAGACTTCGAGGATACCGATTATATCCTGTCCATTACGTAAACCGTTTTTGACAGATGGAATACGCACAACAATTTTATTTTTTTTCATTGGTATCATCTAAAATAAATCTAAAGTTAGAGTTTGACAACTTCTCAAGTTCAATTCACAATTCAGAAACCGGGTGTAATGGACTTCATTCCGAGTATCGTTATCTATAACTGCTCTGTTGAGACCTAAATAGCGTCTGATATCTAAGGCTTTTAAATAAGGGCCACTTTTCGAACTCCTCAAATGGGTTAGGTAACAGAATTTCGCTTGTAATCGGGCGGCTTACCCCAATAGATAGTAATGTACCTATATGGCAAAGATGCTTGTTATTGTTATACGAAAATCACAGTACTAGATATTATTCTAGGTACTGAAGAGGTTTGTCTGCCGAAGGCGACCTCATGTGGTGCAGGCGGGCTATAAATAAGCGCGGGTTCCATTCCAACGTCCAAGATAGTGTCAAATATTTTAATTAGGATTTGGCTTAGAACTGTCAGTGGTAATTTAGTCAGAAATAAGTAAAGACGTTCGCCCAATATATAATTTAAAAGGAGTCATAAGTCGTTTGATTCCTCCTGGTACGTAGAGGGCTCTTCCAGGTCTCTATAGTACCTACTTAGGTAAATAGCTATAGGTATCAGTATCTGCCCGCATCTGTAGGTTAAAAGGGTCATGTAATAGACATCACACTATTTGTTAAAATATTCCATTATATATGATAAAAATACGCTTCACTTATGTATGTTTTCACAGTGAGATTGTTACAGAATAGGTCGGCTGTATATTCTTTGATTTATTTTATAGATCGTCACTTTTTACCCATTCACTTAAGAACGACGGGATGTTTCTGTCAATAGTGATGATTATTACAAGGTGAACCAGCACCCTAACTGCGTAACACACTATTATCACAATCTGAATCATTTTGATCTGCCCCACAACAAACTGATGAATTCAACTGAATTTCCAAAAAAATACGAACTAAAGTTGTCAAAAAATAAAAGGCCCGTTTTGACATTTGAGAATGCGTTTTTGACACCTGTCAGTTTTATAAAAACGAATACGTGTTTTGCTAATTTGATCTTTATTAACTACTTGAACTGTCCATGTCAAAACGAGCCTTTTATTTTTTGACAACTTTAACTGATGACTAGGTAGCATGATCCCTGACCCTAGCCTGTTTCACGAGGAACAAAGAAAAAAAAATCGGCCCCACAATGTAAATAACGCAATGAATGTGGTTGTCAAAATGAAACCCGTTGCTACGGATAGTGTGTTACGCAATTACCCCGCCGCCGTAGAACCATATTTGTTCCTATGAAAAGTGCATCTTCTGTCGTTCATACGATTCGATATTTAGAACCGGTTCAATATGTCAGGATGGCCGAGCGGTCTAAGGCGCTGCGTTCAGGTCGCAGTCCACTTCTGTGGGCGTGGGTTCGAATCCCACTTCTGACAAAATACTTTTTTGAATTTTCGATTTACTCAGTTCCGCATCTTATGATTATGTTATGTTTTTTTTGGAAACCAAGTTGATTTTGACAAAATAAGTGCAGTTACGACGTTGCAGCTTCAAGAATATTCCTGACATTTCAGTCAATTTTTCAATTTTTCTTTTCGTTTTCAATGAACCTTTCAGTTTTGTTTCATTTTTTTTTTTTATAGTTACGATACATGATCGACAAGTTCATGGATCTACGTAAGGAGTCAAAGCAGAAGTTAGCCGACAACCCGGACTTGACCATTGGTGACGTCACTTCTGTCAATCTTACTATGTTATCTGTAAGTATACTATAGCACCCGACCGTGAATATAGCACAGCGAGTTTTAGAAAAGTACTATTAAGTAGTAGTAGTAGTACTAAAAATACTGTTTATGTTCGGAAAATAAATAAATAAAAATCAAATTCAATTCAATCATTAATTTCAATTAAATTTAATTTAATACAATCAAAATAAATCAAATTAATTCCAATCAAAATAAATCAAATTAAATTCAATGAAAATAAATTCAATTCAATCAAATTAAATTAAATCAAATAAAAATAATTATTGAATACCCTCCGACACTGGTACCTACAACATTTCTGCTGGTACAATACCGGATGAAGAGCAATACAACGAATTCCTTCAGTTGCAGATTGTATGTGAAGCAAAAAAAACCTTCAAATATAAAACCTCATCCGTTTCTGTAGTCGTATAATGAAGGAATGTTTCATAACTTTTCATTCATAATTCCGATTCATCATAGCTACTGTTTTATTTACAGGGTGGAATCCAAAACAATGTTGTGCCGGAAAAGTTGACCGCGAGTTTTGACATACGCATCGCACTGTCTGTCGACCTCAAACAGTTTGAGAACGAGGTAGGTACAATGGTTGTTACATACCTACTGTCAGCCTCAAAAAGATATTTACATCGACAAAAATTCATTTCATTGTCTAGGATCACCACCATCACACAGACTCACATTCACTTACTATAATATTGAATCAATGTATTGCCACAAAACAATTAGGTATATAATGGGTGTAGGTACTTACCAAATTATATAAATGAATAGGTTACTACAAAAAAATTGTAACTACATTATTATAGAACACATGGGATTCTTGTTGATGATGTACATCTTTTTAAGGCTGACTGTACCTACCTACTAAATCGTTAGCCTAAATGGCTGCAAACGCAACTTCTGAATTTGGGGTTCTGGGTTCGATTCTCAGGTCGTGCAGTGTTATTAGATTTTTTGTAGACTCGATCTCTATTAAGTACAGAAGTATGGAAGAAAAAGACGTGTTGCGCCGACCCCAAATAAATTGGGATAAGGGCAGGAGAGTGATGAGGTAGGTAAGTACCGATATTATGCTAAGCAGAAGGTAGATTTAAACATAACTTGCGAAATGTGGCAAACTTTTAGAGATTATTTTAATGCATAGTAGAATATATAAATACGTCTGAGATGAAGGAAGTTAATTTATTCGCGGTGCAAAATCGTCCTTTCTCGGAACTCTCGCGATTGGTTTTACAACTATAACAAACTACGAGGTAACCTCTAAAACACCTTTTTTATAGTTAATCTAGCCTTATTTTATTTGTTGCGGACCACACAAGACTAACTTCGCTTTTATGGGGTAATGAAAGTTTAAAGCTCCTAGATTTCCCAGGAGTAAGTTAATAAGACACACATAGAACCAATTGACCTAGTCTCCTAGGTATAAAACTATAAACATTAATATCCGATTTCAAAACGAATAAAACTTTTCTATTTAAAACTAAAATATCTGGACAATAAATAAGCAGGGACATCGACGCGCAAACTGTGACCATGGATTCATGATTCTGAGCCCCCGTGCGTTGAAATTTTTCGTCGGTTACAAAAAAAAACAATTGCTGTTCCAAACATTTTGACCGCGTAGGTATTTCTGAAACAGCTGATTAGCTAGTGGATCTAAAATCATGTGTTGCGTTCATGGTTATAGTTTGTGCGTCGATGTCCCTGCCTCCCTGTATTCATTTAGATACAAACATTTTAGAACATTTTCCGTTATTTTTTGTCATTACTGTCAGCAGTTTTTCTTCAATAGATTATAATCAAATAGTGGCGAAGTTTGAACTAATTTTGAAACACTAGTGACACGAAAAAGAAGAAAATATTACTTTATCCAATAAAATCAATGTTTCAAAAGCGAAGGTAGCCAATCGAGTCTCCTAATTAGAACCCATTGAATTTCCAATTAAGGTTGGAATGATCTTAGTACAATCTGAATAATCAAAGGGGTCTAATTAGGTTAAGATTCTTGTTGAATCTTCAAGTTTGTCTGTCTGTTACAACCATAGCTGCCTGAGGCAAAGAAAAACAAGTCACTGTCAGAATTTGTAAAGGGTTTATTTTGACAATTTTGTTGTTCCGTAACGCAAGTGTTGGATCGAGGTGGCTCTAGATAAGGATGCATGGAAGGATTTTGGGAGGCCTTTGCTTAGCAGTGGGAAAGTACTTAAAGACTAATTAAAAAAAAAAATTGGATCAACGGAGTTTGATAGTAGGTAATGTCTGTTTTTTCGCGTTGGATACTTTATGAGAGAATATTTTTGTCGCGTTTGAAACAGATCCTTTAGGAAAATACGATTAGAGTTAAATTCTCTGTGTTCGTAATATTCGAGAAGAAATCTTTTCTTTAAGCTGAAGGCCTATTCCCGTAATTAAACACATTCAATGTCTACTCGCAAATTCATCTAAGCGACAATCAATGTCAAAAACTTGTCAAAAATGTAGGGAAATTAGAGAATTTTCTGACAGATTGAGATTGAGATTAGAATGTGCGGGAATTGCCCTTGTGGATCTTTAATTATGATGACATCCTTTAGATAAGACGCTGGTGCGCTGAAGCTGGGGACGGTGTGACGTTCGAGTATGAGCAGAAGGACCCCTATGTAGCTTCGACCAAGTTGGACAACACCAACGCCTACTGGCTTGCTTTCAAAGCCGCTGCTGAACAAATGTAAGTACCTACGCTATAACACCTTTGCAGGGTGAAAGACGTCCCTCCTGGACATGGGGATTCCCACATCGACCGGTCGTACGCTTCTCGCATTCACTATGTCATCATTATCACCTGTCTAGCCTTTTCCCAACTATGCTGGGGTCGGCTTCCAGTCTAACCGGATGCAGCTGAATACCAGTATTTTACATGGAACGACTGCCTATCTGACCTCCACAACCCAGTTATTAGGTAATACGATACCCCTTGGTAAGACAGATTGTCAGACTTTCAGGCTTCCGACTACCCGTAACGACTGTCAAAGATCCACGAATGACAGCCGGGACCAACGGCTCGCATTCACTATGTATATTCTGATATTACTTATATTATTAAAAAGCTAAATATTTATTAATAAGCGAAAATATTCCAACCTGATTGGGAGTTATATGTTCGAGCCGTTTGGAGTTGAAACACTAGGACCATGGGGTCCGAGTGCCCACTTGGTTTTTCGAGATATCGTCAAGCGGTTAGTCGACTCTTCACGTGACCACATCGCCATACAACGTGGCAATGCTGCCAGCCTTTTGGGCACTGTTCTTGTTGACAGCGATGCGGACGAAGTTTTTGAAGCCCTATGATTCTTTTGCTTATTTTTTCACATGTTTACATATTAGTATTATATTAAAAAGTTAATTTTTAATAAATAATTGTTGGGTATTTTCCCCTTATTTTTGCTGGTCACGATGATTTCATGATTTAGTTGGGGCAGGTAAAAACTTTTTTGATATGTACCTACGGCACCTAGTGTTTTCGTACCTCCGTAATTAATTTACTAAACTTTTGGGGCGCTGTTTTCGGTATTTGGGTTACAGGTATTCAAATGCCAAATTGTTTTTAGGGTTCCGTAACCAAAGGATATAAACGGGGGACCCCATTACTAAGACTCCACTGTTCGTCTGTCTGTCACCAGGCTGTATCTCATGAACCGTGATAGCTAGACAATTGAAATTGTGATTGTGAAAATTTTTGAAAATTTTTTTCATTTGTGAAAATGATGTATTTCTGTTGAGACTGGAAACCGACCCCAACATAGTTGGGAAAAGGCTAGGCAGATGATGATGATGCTAGGTGTCCTCGTTGGTCTAGTGGTCACAAGCGCGACAGATGAGCGTGAGGTCTTGAGTTCGATTCGACGGCCCGGGGGGGTCTTGATTTGTGCCTGGTTGATAGCAATAGGCTTGTCGCCCTAATTATATACATATGGGACTTAAACATAACTGGCAAAAGGAAAAGAATATTATTATAAGAATATTAAGAATATTATAAGAATATTATAATTTGGTTGCATTTTCAACCGATTTCAGAGTCTTCCCTACATCATCATTCGATTAAGACATTAACTCCTTTCTTTTTCTCACAGAAAAATCACGCTAAAACCCTCCACGTTCACGGGTGGCACCGACAGCCGGTATTTACGAGAACTTGGTATTCCCGCGCTCGGGTTCTCACCAATGTCTAAAACTACGCCAGGTCTGCATGAGCACAACGAACATCTAAGAGCTGACACCTACCTACGAGGCATCGGGATCTTCGAAGCTATTATTCCTGCTGTTGCCAATGTGTGATTGATGAATACTACTGAATAAAAAATCTCTAAAAAATAAATCTTTGTTTTAATAATCTGCTTTTTAGTTTTCACTCGTTTTCAACAAAATATTAAAATGCATGAATTCAACAAACTACCTACCTAATTAAGTAATTACTAAAGTAGAGTAGCTTTTTACAATCTATGTTTTAAGTAGTGTCCAACTGAACGTTCGGTTTCGGTTTCGGCCAGTTTCAACCGAATGTTTGTGACTGTGAAAAACGACGGGTCTTAGAAAATGATGTCATTTAGTTAACTAACTTTATAGTTTCGGCCGAAACTAGAAGAGGAGCCGAAGGTTTAGTTAAGGTTACGGTTTCCGAAACCGAAACCTGTCTTAAGAAGTTCTTCGATGCAATCCTTAATTTGCATACGAATTGAAAATAAATATTTAAAGAGCAATGAAATAACAATCTAACAACGAAAAAAAATACAACTTGCAATGGAATATTTAAATGGTTCCTGCACACAGTAGCGTATTAAACTTACCAGCTTCAACAAGTCAATATATTTCTGCAATAATTGTTTTATAGCACCATATCAAACAAACATAAACCCAATAATAAACCCGTTTAAGTTTACTATCGTCAATTAATTCGTCAACAATCCTGTGCCTGTCAAACGTGTATGTCAGCCATATTGACAAGTCCAGTCAAAGCAAATCGGAGCTCAAAAAAAAAAACAATAAGTAAGTAGCTCTTTTTTTTAATTTACTGTAATTTGAAGACCATAAACATAAGTTAGAATCCCGTGAAAAAGTATTTCTCAAAATTGCCTTTTTTGGCCACTATCCAAAAAGTCGCAGAATTTGCTTGTTAGTTAATGAGAGTCTCCAATACGGGCTGATTTATTATTCTACATTATACTTCAGGAGACTGTTTGATTTTGTGATTGACTGTGATTTAATTTTGTTAAATATTTATAGATCAAAATTTATCTCCACTCCACACACATTTTTACATTGCATAAACCCAGTGGTATTTAAAATTTTATTTTCTCATATTAACCAAACAAGCGTAAACCCAGATCTAGGTGCGCCAAATTGCTGATCGTCTAGCTAGTTAGTTCGTAAACGGGAGCTCGTAAAAAAACAATAAGTCTACGTGAGCCATTAGTGAAGGTACCATAAACTACTGTAATTTGCCGACCTGTTGCTTTTCTTCTGTTTTCCTAATAGCTTGTAGAGCTTTGCTTGATGTAATGGAAGCGGTGTTCACCGATCGGTGGGTAGATTATAATTTGAAATTTTAAGGTAAATGAGTTTCGTACGTTGGGTTACACAAATTACGAAGAATTTCAAATGAGGCTACTACTTAATACAATAAGTCTTGTAAATTTTAATAGGCACAGAGTTAGTTTAATCATATGGCGTCAAAGCCAGTAACAGTAACTTAAAATTCAAACAAGTCTAACAACAAAGCTGAAGGTCGTTCAGCTCATTCCTCCGTAAGTATCTCAGCTATCGCACCAACCCGTACTGTTTTAAACCGAATTATTTTCTCGTCGACAGAAACACTCGACTCAAGGACAACTTTTGGCGCGGAGTATTGCATAACACAATGAATAACTTAGCGAATCCGTGGTTCCTCTCGTCTGGCGCCCAGCGTGGGGCCAACGCGCGCTTTTTGGCGCCCAACACGGAATTTACCTCCGTGTGATTCCTACGCATTGCGTAAATAAGGAAACTTTTACGTTAACGAATTTGTATATTTAATGACAACGGCATTGTAGCTGGATTACCCCGCTCGCCTGTGCCTGGTACGGAACTTCCGTCTCACTATTACGACTGTAGCCTTCAAATATTCATTTGAATCAATTAAAGTGAATCAGGCCGAGTACTTGCAAAGACTTTGCAGTATTGATAGAAAGATTAGAAACGAGACTGTAGTATCTCTTGTTATAATGAATTCCTTTAATTTACATGCTAGAGTGCTTTCTTCCGTCTCTTAATAATTCAATAGGTTACAGGATATTATATCTTGTTATGTACGTACATGGTTGGCTATTGAGCTACATAACAATATATTTAGTGGTGGTTATCATACCGTAACTAGAAAACATGACCTACCAAAGACCACCATAAACAATATTATCAAAAAGATTTTACTGTCTTCTTATTGAGTAGGATTACAATTTATACCGTAATCATATTGTATTAAACGAATACAATTTTATTTAACTATATATTAAGAAAAGGCCAACATTATTACTTATAAAATGTGTAATAAATAGCTAGATATTATAGAACAATGAACACGATCCTAATTTGTTAGATATTATTATTATGAGCCTTATCTTATGAACACACTCATGTTCAGTAGTTACATACTCGTAGAGAAGTCCATTATTCAGATTAAGCAAAATCCAAGCATTATAGACAGGTACATTGTACTAACGATTATCAGGTGTTTATAATGATTTAGTTATCGAAATACCTTACTTGCTTCTGTTTTATCATTTATTTAGGACCAACTCGTAATTGATAGAATCTGCACTAATAATAAAGCTAAAGAGTTTGTTTGTTTGAACGCGCTAATCTCTGGAACTACCCGCTGGATTTGAAAAGTTATTTTAGCTTTTGATATCCCATTTCTTAAGTAAGGCTATACGCTATTTAACATCACGCTAAGAACCTTAGGAGACGTACAAACGAAAAAAAAAGTTAGAAAGAATGCTAAGCGAAAACGAAGTAACAGCGCAGCCAGGCGATGCGATGCGACAGGGTGGGACGGAGGAGCAAGAAATTTCACGCGGGCGAAGTCGTGGGCAGAAGCTATACTTTGTAAACAGAATTTATTACCCGTAAGTACTTTAGCACTTTCATATTAATAAGCTACAGTACTAAATACTCAATTCTTTATTGCATTCAACAATGTAGACTTAGGTGGTAAATATTTGTTAAAAGAAAACAATCATGGACCCTGTCGGGCACAGCAAAAGAAATATATGTGGAGAAATGATGATGGTGGTATATGTAGCTATAATGTAGAGCAAAATAATAGTCATCAAAAATGTATTCTACACTACTTGGAACTCTGCTCTCACCACAACTGGAGGACCTACATTAATAAGGTATTCTCTTTAGTACAGCTAAAACAAACAATAGCTCCATATCGGAACGGAGGCCGCGAGGCTGTAAATCTTCCTAGCAGTAGGTGGCGTTATACCACTAGTAAATCATTTTTATCCCATAATATTGGTGTGATATTGTTGTGACCTTTGTTCGATAAAATAAAATTCAAAATGCATATTTTTTTTACCGATGATATTCGTGTCTACCGCTTTATGGATATTTAGGTACACATGCAACATGGTCGTTGAAATATTGATTTAAAACAATTGTCGATTGCTCTAGAAATGTCTGTGGTACTCGTACTTAATGGATGTGAAAATGCTAACGAGGACTCGTTGCGGGTTTCGGAACGCAACTGTGCTCCGGAAGTTGTAAATTCGGAACACTAGCAAGTTCTTTTGTTCCACGTTCCAACAAACATTTGAATATAGAACTCCAAGACCAACGGTCCTAGAAACAATAATGTCCTAAATTGCTTAGAATGAAAAAGCTTAGGATACTACGGTACTACGAAAAGTTCTAGAGTCTAGTGCAGACTCTAGAACTTTCTATTTAATGATCTACCTTATTACTCAGTACAAAAAAATCCTGAAAACTTATCATTTTGAAAGAAGTGCCGAAAGAGCCTCTGCTTTGAAACCAACCAGATGATTATATTTTAATGACATCTTCAGAAAGTCCTTCTTGAGATTTTTTTTTTTGTCTCGCGAAAATGCTCACGAAGCCAGCCAAGCCTCGGCTTTCCGTATCCAAAACGAAGAGTTATTCTAAATGGAAATGGAAACAAAGCCTCATACCCACAACACACCACGATGTACTGATCCCGTTCGCTTCTAAATGTAGTGCACATTTCACGCGCGCCTTCAATAAATGTCTCGCTGAATAATATATGAGATTACCGATTCCTGCACTCTTTGCTGTATAACTCTTAAAAATTTACTCTAGTGTAGCAAGGGCACGCTCTATATTACTGTAATGACCTTAATTTTCGTATTGGGTTTCGAAGAAAAACATTAAGTTATTCATCTGTTGTGTGAGCCTCAAACCTTGGAAAACTCCGCTTAATCGATACAAATAAGTCGTTATAGTGTCGTTATAGAGTTCACCAGAATATTTAAGATTAATAATAAAAAAGTTTCGTGAATTGTTATTGACTGACCTGCACCTTAATTGCGTAACATACGATCAATCACAATCTGAATCATTTTAAAGGATATTAGCAATATCCTTTAAAATGATCCATTGCTTTATATGTTCGAAAACATTTGTCTCCTCAGCAACGTAAATAACGCAATGAATGTTGTTGAACTGTCTAAATTAAAGTCATTGCTACTATTAGTGCGTTAGGTATGTAATTATAGTCTAACCAATGAAAATAGGAATTTTGACAAAAGGTTCAGAAAATGCAATGAGAAAATTATATTTTCTTCTTTAGGAAAATGTTGAAGTTGAGTGTATTATCAGATCCGCTGTTACCTTCATCATAGTTTGATTTATAGTAGTCTACCTTTTCAGAAAATAAAATGCGGCTCCCTTTATGACGTAGATGAAACCGGATCTCACCTAGTCTGACAGGAAATCGGTTTAGTAACGAACGCACGGTGTCCCAAAAAAGAAAAGTATATTACCTATTCCGATTTTCTTCATATATGTGATAATGAATACTACCTATCTACGATTTGTCCAAAGGTTTTCAACCTAATCCCGTGTATGACCCCAATGTATACCTACATTGGGGTCATACACGGGATACTGCAATATTCACCTACTGTAGTGTATTACGCAATTTGCGTAATAAGTACACTATTAATAGCAATGGCATGCATTTTGATAGTTCAACAACATTCATTGCGTTCTCTACGTTATTGAGTAGACAATTTTTACCAACATATGAAGCAATGGATTAGCCATATTTTTCAAAATGATTCAGATGGAGATTGATAGTGTGTTACGCAATTATTGTGCTGGTTGACAGATGATGGAGAATAATGCTGATACGATTGTTCTTTCTCAAATACAGTATTCATAAGGGTCTTCAACCTGTCAATCTATTAATACATAAGTATCAGACAAAGAACATGAAACTTTACTCCGTCGGTCGATTTTATGGCATCCTCAGAATTACATTTTCAAACTGTGAACTTCTTTTATTTTGAACACCAGTATTAACCACAAATATTTATTTATTTATTTGTTTAGTGCATAATGTACACAACCATAGTTACACGCTAGGCTTTAACTAGTGAGTACATGACCCTGTTAGGGCGCAGCAAGATAACTTAAAACTAATAATATTGTAGTGAGTATCCATTATCTAATCAAAACTCAGGTAGATTAGGAACTCTCACAATTAAAGTATTATATTATAAAAATAAATATCAAACAATTTGCTCAAGTATCCATCATGTCGTGTAGTGATGTGCAAGAGCGGGACATTTGCCAAACTACGGGAAATCATTATCTTTATTACCTCACTAACTCACGGTGAATTCTAAACACGCCAACTTTAATAAAAACGAATGGTGCACTCACGAGCATACAATTTGTTAGTATTACAGTAATTTTTTAAATATTTTTGACGCTAAAAGCAGTTTTTACGTATTTTTATACAGAAAAACGTCAAGTTTTTGTGTAGCAGATCGCATTATGTATGGGGGAACCAGGATAACCCGAGAAACTCAAATTGTCTCACGTTTTTTGCAATTTTCAGGTCGGTGTTATTTTGTATTTTAAACAAAATATGATTCGCGACCGTAACAAGTGTACAGTCAACAGCAAAAGTACTTGTAACTGTGTGGCGTCGAAGTGATTCAAAAGTATGACACTGAGTCTGACATACTTTTGAATCACTTCGACGCCACACAGTTCTGACGCAAACTCCGTTCATTAGTATTAAATTTCTGATTTTGATCATCTACTTTTGCTGTTGACTGTACATACAGAGTTATAATAATTAAATTATTGGAAATAGTCATTCAATAAAATTTATTTCGGTTTAACTAACTATTTACACTAGGTACGAGTACTAAATTAAGAGACTTACTAACTAACAACATAAATAAATAAATACAAAAACAAAAGGATATTTAGGCGTCGAAGTACTCGTCCGCATTCCTGTCATCCGGGAACGTGCCCAGAAGACTGGCAGCATTGCCACGTTGAATGACAATGCTGATTCTTTGGCCAAAGAACGAGCCAGCCCTCTGGTCACGTGAACGTGTGGTCGCGTGACCGGCGAGAAAGTTCCTTAAAAATGAGACGTGTACTCTATGATCCGAGCGTTTCGACCCCAAAATAGGATTCTATGAATTATTATGAGGATTGTATTGATGATTTTGAATGATTTATAATTCTGTAAGAAAAAAAAAACAGAATTAACGGTCAATCAATTGAGTTACTTTATCCAAGCAATCCTTTAAAGAGTGATAGACGATGATGATGATGTTAAATAATATTTATTACTATAATTGGTGCAAAAAACACTTACACGTCAAAATTAAATTATGTTTTTAAAACTAGATGAGTTCGGTGTTTCCTGACTGACTACCCTGAGAAGAAAGACCGAAACAAACTCAGTCATCGTGCTTTTGAATGTTTCCACGGGACGAGTCGGTTGTAATAGCGAACGCAATCAAACGCGCTTTTCGAAGCCTAGACGCGTGCCCATCCAGGGGTAAAATGTGCACTTAAGGATACTAAAAATCAATTTCCAACCGGTATTACCCGGCCACTTTCCGCAGAGCAATCTCACTCTTCCTACACTTGCAATAAACATAAAATATTATCCATACAACCTCATAAGTCTTGCTGAAAGGGAAGAAATATTTTAAATTTTAATGCGGTATTAACTCGATATGAATGCCGTTAAAGTCTGCAAGCAACCATTTTCGGCAAGTTATGACGTCAATTTAAACTTTATTAGGTACCTAGAAGACTGCTTAGTTTTGGATTATTATGAATCAAACATTGTATGAAGGATAGCTGTCGGTACCTACTATAATAATAAAATTGTCTTCTTTTCAAAAACAAAGACACTATAAAGCCATAACCTGTAACGACTTATACGTTTTGACCGTTATACTGTTAACATTACTTTAATATGTTATAAATCAAAAAAATTGTTGTTCTTTAAATAAATTCATTTTATTGACTACAACATAGGTACACACATGACATTAGCTTTTGTCTTACACATGATACTTCTCTGTGGTTATTAGAGGAGGTCGCACATTGCAAACATATGCAACCATAAGGTTGCATATGTTTGCAATGTGCGACCTCCTCTAATATCCTCCTCCAATAATGCTTTTGAAATTAATATAATTATTATTTATATAATTATTTATTTCAAAAGCATCAACAGCGTTGGTCTAGCTAATGCTTTTGTAAACTTATCTGCAAGTTAATTTTCAGTTGTGATCTTGCTTACATTTAGCTCCACAGATGGTGGCTTTACTCATTTAAGGAAATCAGTTGATAAATATGATCATCATCTACCTAGACTTTCCCCAACTATGGTGGGATACGGTTCCAGTCTAACCGGATGCAGCTGAATACCAGTATACAAGGTGTCGTGTTGCATCCTCGTCAAATTCAAGGAGGTAACTATGCTACTGATTCTCGAAACGAATCAATAATAAAATAAGTAGGGCTTTTTTTAATGTTCGGAAATCGACATGTGTGGGACACGCATTTTAAAACGCGGCCTGTGTGAAACCGCGCTGTAGGTAACTGCCCTTTTACACCCACATAAAATCGCGGCCGCTTATACGATACCATAACGCGATTCTGTTCTTAGAAAGTGGTGTATTCTGAAATACTGTCAAAGTTAAATAACTAAAAACACAAGTATTTTAAATTAATGATTTACCAGGGATCGTAATTTTATTTGATTATTTATGTCTTTCATAACAGCCTCCTGAAATTTGACGAGGGTGCAAAACAACAGCTTGTATAACATGGAGCGACAGCTTCCACAACCCATTTACTGGGTACACAATAGTGTTACCCAGTAAATCATCAGATAGGCGATCAGATAGGATAAGTCTGACAGCCAATCTTACCAAGGGGTGTACCCCTTGGTTGGATTGGTTGTCAGACTTTCAGGATTTTGACTACCAGTACGGCCTGTCAAAGATAGAAATAACCCAGACCTACTGCTTATCTTTTTTTTGAGGCTCGAGGAACGGCACGAGGAATCAGTTGATGATTATATTGTTTTTAAAATGCACAATGCTTAGGTAGGTATAACAAGAAACAAAATACATATCACAATTTGAGTTACTACTGCTCCCATATATAGCTTAATCCTTAAAAAATTGGGAGTTCTTTTCGTATTCCCAGAAGAATAATTATCCTATCTATATTAAAATGAAATCGCGGTTACACTGCAGTATGCCGCAACAGACACACTTTTAAATTAATTGAACGAACGCGAGTCCCTGAACGATAATAATCGAACGAATACCATCTGCGATCCGACATTGGTTCAACACTATTTATTGTTATTACGAGTATTATACACATTTTTACGAGTACGTAATAGGTACCTACAGCTCGATCTCAGGCGATCCCGATTTTAATAGAAAAGGCAAATATTTAAAATAAAATGTAGGCCTACGTAATATTTTTATCTATGTACGTCAGAAGTAAGTTGTAAGCTTACGAAGTCCTATTAGATCATATACACTAGGTAAATTATAAGCGGCGCAGAGGACTTGCTGTAAAGGAAACATCTTCTTCACATCATCAAGTAGCATTCGCACCTGAACTTGGACAAACCCATAAAAAGACCGGAATTGTTAGATGTAGGGGATCATAGTAACTGCGAACACCCAGGACCCCGATTGTATAACCCACTTTCAATACAACACAAATAACGCAATATACTCTGAAAATTAATGGCATTCAAAATTAAAAGTTATTTATCCAAATTAGGCTGAGAATCAGCACTTTTCGAACGTCAAAATTACAAAAGACAGTCCCCCAAAACGGCCGCCCTTGCAACACTTCCTAGTGCTTTCGCTGGGAAGAAGTGGCGCAACAAACTCCCCAGCATCACAGCTGTCTGTTCAGTTAGAAAATACTTGATTGTATACAATAGGTATGTAAAGTAATTAACATTACAAGACATAAAACATTAAAATAAATTATTTGCCATATGTCAGCTAGCCACGCCAATATACCAACACAACATTGACATTGTAAGTGGGTAGGTATCGCAACTCCCCGCAGATTGACAATTCCCTCTAGGGAGGATTGAAAACATTTATGTATCTACTCCGGAGAGATAAAAAATAATGCAGTAGTGGCGTGTGTAAATATAACTTTTTCCATTACTGGCGGTGTAGAGCCTTTCGCTTTTATTTCTGTTTCAGTCATAACAATATTTTACTTAAATTTTTTTTTTCGATTGAATTCTCGAACAAAATACGCTTATACCATGGATTCAGTACATGATTTTCTGGTCCGATCTAGAACCGACGAATTTTTTTTCGTACTTTTATAAAAAACAATCTGCCGTTTCCTACAAAAGGGAAAGGTGGAATAAATGGAACAATCTTTTTTTTTAATATTGATGTGTTGTAATGTTTTAATATTTAATAATAACAAAAATTTGGACGCAGGCCCACACCTTAGAGATGTCAGCAGAGGACGGGGCCCCACAGGGCCGAAGCCTGCCGGGGCGGTGGGATTTTCCGAAAGGTTAACCGCTGCCCTGGAACAGAAAGGGCTAAGGACGGAACACGGGTGGGTTTTAGTCAGTAAAAGTCTGACACTCCCTTCCGCTCCACCCAGAGCGGGAGGGGTCATTTGATGATTTCCCATCCACAAAAAAAAAAAAAAAAAAGGCCCACACCTTCGTCGAAATATTTCGTCGCTTATTAATCTAAAATCATATACTGAGTTCATGCATAGCAGGTTGGGCGTGGATGTCCGTGCCACCCTGCATAATTGACTATGTAGCCAGACCACAAGCCAGACTCCTAATGGTTTTAAAAAGGAAAGGGTGCGTTCACCACATATGATGGAGGAGTTAGCAATGTAGTACCTATCTATAACCCAAATTGTATAGTACTTATACCTAAAAAAAAATCGGTGCTGAAAACTGAAAACATTTCATAATTTTCAAGGACATAATCAAGTTTGTACCCAAAAATTAAAGTGCCGAAGTAAGAAAATAGTACTTATTTTTTCTGGCCGGCACTTAAATTTTTGGATATAAATTGTTCGACACTCGATGTCCTTTCAGAAATTCCTACTATGGAGGTGTAAATCAAGAGAATCACCACTTAATACATAACTGAATTACTACAATCACATCGTGTCCCAAAACTAATTTCACTTCTTATGTAAACATTCGTTCACAGAAAAGAACAGCGTTCTATTTACCCCACTTGCGTTGACAGCTTGATGTATGGTGCTTGCACTTTGATCACATATCTCTTTGTACAGCCGGGCCGCACCGAGTTATACTCTTATGTGCATTTCAGTCTAGAATTGTCAACATAGCTTTCACTGTGTGTAATAGAGTAACTGTTCCTGCTGTGAATAAGAAATATTACAGAATATTTTCTTGGTAAAGAAAAGCTTTATAGCAAGATTTTCCAGTGTAAGACAGTTAAGTGTTATATTATTTTGTTACGTCTGGATTTCAGCTTTGTAAATGCCAACCCACTGGGCCCCACTGTATTTATAATTAAACCAGTGTTTCCTGTAGGTGTACTCTTTGTACACTTACAGAAAACACTGGTTTAATTAACACAAAAAGTAGAAGCTAAAGCTCTAGGAAGTGGTAAAGGGCGAGCTTTTGGAGGACTGTCTTATGTAATTTAGACGTTCACAAAGTGCTTATTCTCAGCCTAGTTTGAATAAATGACTTTTGATTTGATTTTGAGACGGAATTAATGACAATGATCATAAAACGTCATCCTCATGTAATCCCTTTATTGATTCTTTTGTTGTCAGTATGCATGTGATCATCATCTGTTCCAAACTATTTTGGGGTCGGCTTCCAGTCTGACCGGATGCATCTGAATACCAATACATAAAGCCTATCATTCCTCTACAATCCAGTTAATGTGTCATACCCCTTAGTAAGACTGGTTGTCAGACTTTCGGGCTTCTGGCTAACCTTAAAGATCTACAAATGGCAGCCGAGACCAATGCGATATGTAATGTCGACCATCCACAGCAGACCTCGGCAAGTGCACCCTAACCTTCAGTAAAACCGTGCAGCTGTTTTTATTTAGCCACGAGGTGTGTAAATGGTAAGCAAAGGTATGTAAAAGAGCAAGAAAATGGACTTTTCACTTACTTACGTAGGTATATTTCCCAATGCTTGAGCACTACACCATTCGAGTTCGTGAAAATCAATTCAAAAGAGAATTTGGAAAGCGCTTTGAATATAAGTTAGTATAGAAAATAAGCAAACGATTGATGAATGTTCAGACCACGATTTCAACCGAATTTTAAAGTGGGCAACCAAATCATGAGGACTGTTGAAGTTTGAACGATTGGTTCCAACGCTCCTACTATTGGTTCCATTTCTGTTATTTTTACAAAAGTCAAATACACTGCAGGTTTTTATTGGTATAGTGAAATAAACCTAGTATTTTTGGTAAATGTTTTAGGAGCTGCATAGCTATGAAACCAATCCGCACTGAGCCGTCGTGGTGGATTACGACCCACTCCCTCTCACAGAGAGGAGGCCTGTGTCCCAGCAGTGGGAACATTATAGCTTGATTATGTTATGTTATTTTTATAGCTATGAAAACTCGAGAGACAAATAACATAGCACGGAAGGAAAACCGTCAATTGTCTACACTTCTACAGATAATTGATTGAAGTATTTTGTAGGTTATATCTGTTTCTATCAATAAACAGAAACAGAATTCAGTACTTAAGCAAAACCGTACAAGCATTTAACTTTCTGGAAACCGCTGAAAAATGCAATCACCAAGAAAAGCAGTAAGTAGGCTCTTACGGAAACACTTGAGACTTAACCCTACCGCATCCAAAAGCGTGCTTATGACTAAATAACTAGTCTTGCCACGTACAGGAAAGGCTCCGACATTTAGAATGCATCGTGAATAAAAAGAATGCTTATTCCCGGAAAAACCTGCAGCGTTTTGGAGGTCACAGAATCATAAAACCGATTTATGATCGGACCTGATTGTGGTTTAATTTTCACGGGACTAATTATATTTTTGATCACATACGTGAAACATACGTGAAATGAAATTGAAGAGTTTTATTGAGAACTAGCTGCGCCCCGCGGTTTCACGCGCATAAGTTTCGATCCCGTGGGAATATCGGGATAAAACGTATCCTATATGTTAATCCTGGTTATAAACCATCTGTGTGCCATATTTCATCCAAATCCGTTCAGTAGTTTTTGCGTGAAAGAGTAACAAACATCCATCCATCCATCCATCTATCCATCCATCCATACAAACTTTCACGTTTATAATATTAGTAGGACTTGAAAGGCAGTTTTTATTGCTGAATTTCAACACCTACATACTTAATAAGTGCTTATTGTTCAGTTTTAGCTCTGGTAGCTTTCGAAAGCTAAAAGTCACTTTCATTAAGAAAAACCAGGGTAAATCCTCGTCAACCAAATAACTTGGTCAAACGATAAAAAAGGTGATCAACTGACTTAGTAGAAGTAGCCAAGTTAAATGAATACAGCGTTTAAAGTGTAAACTTTTTACTACTTTAATCTTGTTAAGGTTGTAGACTTGTGGTGTAAAAGCTTTGCTGTTTCCCTTGAGGAGGCAAGTGGCGTGTTATTTAGTTTTTATCCTTATTCATCCAGTAGGAAGTATGAATAAACGTTCACGGTGAGCTGGTGTGAATAAAGGCTAAGTTATTCATGAGTCTAAGACTTATTTTGGGAATGGGTTTGGAATTCTTGAAAGTCGAGTTATTTTGTTTTCCTATACCTAATATTGAAATCTATGAACAGCATAATATAAAGTGACTTTTCGTGCCTGGCTGTGACCGCTCAGTTCTTATAAAATACATAAAGGATTTTGATGAGGTTCGTTTTGACCATAATTTTGATAATTTATTGCGGAAGGATTATGTGTATTAATAATAAACTTCATCATCATCTGCGTAGCCGCTTCCCAACTTGCCAACATCCCAACAATGTTGAAGTTGGCTTCCAGTCTAACCGGATGCAGCTGAATACCAGAATTTTGCAAGGAGTGACTGCCTATCTGACCTCCACAACCCACTTATACGATACCCCTTGGTAAGACTGGTTGTTCAACTTTCGGGCTTCTGACGCCCCGCAACGATTGTCAAAGATGACAGCTTAACGTGATTTCCGAGGCACGGAGGGGTCTTGGTATGTGGAGATGGTCACCCATCCAGGGACCAACCACGGCAAGCGTAGCTTAACCTGGTCGATCGAACCTTGTGGCTGTTATTTCTTAGCCACAGGCCGCTCTGTTAATATTAACCTTATCTACATAAAATGAAGCAATCTTGATGTTTTGTCACCTCGTAAAAACCGTGCAAAGCTGGGTCGGGTCGCTAGTAAACAATAAAGGTTACATTAAAATCGCTTTCTGTATATAAAATTACGAACACTAAATGTTCTTCCATAATAAATCCTATAAAGTACCTTCTTAAAGTTCATAACTGAAACTAATAGTTTTAAAGAAAGTATTTTAGTTCATTCCCTTTGTCAATAAAACCTACCTTTTCTAAATTTTCATTATCCACGAACACAAAGCTGTACTTGGACTTTATTCGTTTCTATTTCAAAGTTTTCCCAGTCTCACAATACCATGCCCGCAGTCCTTCCGGTAACAAGTTGTCCATATAACCCTCACCCACTCAGAATGACAATACCTTTTTCACACAATACCTGCAGCAAAATTCATTGCTTCATATAATTGAACTATCGTCTTCTCAACAACTAAAGAATAACGCAATGGATATTGTTGAACTGTCAAAATGACAGGGGTTGTCATTCCGAGTGTGTTACGAAAATAAAAGGTATTTGGGGTTGCGCAGTTCAGGTGCAAGGCCTGTTCATCATCAACTGTTTGCAAAGCGTGCACGCTACTCGGATAGCGTTGATTTTTGTTCATTCATTTCGAGCCTTAACTGATTCGCAAGACTATTTGATTGCTGTTTCATTCCAGTGGATCGCGAGCAATGAATAAAGAAATTGAGGGAGCGTTTCATGAATTTCGTTTTCATAGACTATGTCATCATCTGCCGAGCCTTTTCCCAACTATGTTGGGGTCGGCTTCCAGTCTAACCGGATACAGCTGAATACCAATATTTTACATGAAGCGACTGCCTATCTGACCTCCACAACCCAGTTAATGGGTAATACGATACCCGTTGGTAAGACTGGTTGTCAGACTTTCGGGCTACTGACGACCCGTAACGACTGTCAAAGATCCACGAATGACAGCCGGGACCAACGGCTTAACGTGCTTTCCGAGGCACGGAGGGGTCTTGGTATGTGAAAATGGTCACCCATCCACGGACCAACCGCGGCAAGCGTAGCTTAACCTGATCGATTGACCCGTGCGGCTGTTATTACTTAGCCACAAGCCCCTTTCGTTTTCACAGATGTGTTGCGGAATAAATCCATACTAAACAACTGTCTGTGTCTGTCTAAGGTGACAGACAGACACAGACAGTTGTTTAGTATGGATCTCACTGAAATCACTGACTCGATCGATATTTTTTAAGGAAAAGCTAGCCTGGGCCCTTGAGAAGGACAAAAGCTACTTTACATGCTGGAGTTGAATATTTGTATAAAAAAACTAGCTGACCCGGCGAACGTCGTACCGCCATATTTTTTTTTTAATTTTCTTCTATATAAACATTTTCCAGACAATAACAAACACAAAAAAAAGAATTATCCAATTTGGTGCAGTTGATCGGAAATTATGCGCGCACATACATTTCGTTGATTTTTATTTAGACATATAGATTATGAAACACAAAAGACACACAGAGGAAGTACCAGTCAAATAGTAAAAAAAAGATTAATTAATGTTCAGTATAACTAAATGAACTCCGTCTCACCAAGAGGAGGCCAGTGTCCCAGTAGTGGGCACATTATACGAGTAGGTTGATTATATTATGTATAATTAAATGTTTTTGTTAATGCTCATGATAAATGCACTCTACCATGGAAATGCCACCAATAACACGGCAATTGAAGTACTAAAAAGGCCAAACACATCAAACTGACCAACAAAAACACGTTGACATTCTCCGAAACAACAAAATTACTCAAGTGACACAAAAAAATGATGCCGAAAATATTCATAAAGCGTCGAAAGATGGCAAAAACGTTTTCAGCAACCTCAGGGGAGCCATGAATCATTAGAACACGGAGATCACCCCTGGGACGAGTGCTTGTACGGAATATGCTAAATTATAACACCCAGTGAAGTATTACAGAAGTCTTACACCTGCGTTTTCTGGCCATATACAGCCGGGAAGAAGTGTTCCAGAGTGGAAACGGCGAATTGCCAAAATTAAGGTGGGATGACCTAAGGCTAGGTGAAGCGACTATCTTCGCAGGGTGCTTGGTAATAGCTAATAGAGGACAGTAACCGAGTATAAAGAGTGATTGAAGAAGCTTATGTCCAAAAGTGGACTGCTATAGGTTGAGAAAGACTCTCTATCTCTTGTTCTATCGCAGATATGCTAGAAGAGATTTTTTATGAAATAAACATCATCTCTGTACCAATTTTTCTGTTCTGTTTTTTTTTCCTTGTCTTTTTTATATATGTGTGTACATAAATGGTTAAATAAATAAATAAATAAAAGACTAAAAAGGAACAAAACATAAATCATTATTAGGTAGTATTATTTATTCGATTAACTAGTATTTTTTTTTAAATTTACTACTTAAAAAAGGAAGGAGTTTAGTAGAGGAGGTTCTCAATTGAATGACGAATGTCGACGACGAATTCAGCGGAGTTCACAGCTATATATCTCAGATATATGTTTTTATATAAATGATCATCGATACTTTCGTCAATTATGGAGCTATTTCTATATGCACGTGTTTCTGAGTCAATAAACCAATTTTTCCTTTTTTGTTTACTTCTCTTGAAATGTGATTTGCCACACAATCCACAGAGTGAGCCTTCTCGACATTTTAGTCATGTATATGCCTAAGCAGTTGTTTCTT
The DNA here is from genome assembly GCA_949629185.1 of Apamea crenata. Classification (NCBI taxonomy): domain Eukaryota; kingdom Metazoa; phylum Arthropoda; class Insecta; order Lepidoptera; family Noctuidae; genus Apamea; species Apamea crenata. The sequence continues at coordinate 16,297,490 of OX451365.1, read as the reverse complement.
ACCGTCATGCCTACTCAAGGTTTTGATGCCTTTGTATCATTTATATTTATCTTGCGTATAAACTTTAAATGTCTGATGAAGGCAAAGGAATGGTTATGAAAATTCTCCGAGTTTTCAAGCTCGAGGTAGTATTCTGACAGACATTGCAGATATGTGTATCTCTTTTATATCCTGCAGTAACTATAATCCGGGATTTAAGGCTGGTGGCGCTTTGGGAGACACAACATATTTTCAGTGTGAGAAAAATCCGATGCTCCTTAAAATATTTGTAAACAATATTTTGTTCTATCTCTTGGAAAAATATCAGCGTCTTGCCAGTCTATAGCACTGCAGTAAATCCATAAGTAATGTAACAAAAAGTGCCCGTAGCGCTTGCTACGCCGGGCACCGACCGTAGCGGTTGCTATAACTGCAACCAACCGTAGCGGTTGTTACGCCGGCAACCAATGGTAGCGGTTACTACGCCTGCAACCGACATTCCCTAAACAACAAACAATTAAAATATAGCTTTTACTGACCTTTTTTTTACTGACCTACATGTACTAAAACAACAAAAAAATGAGTGTGCAGTACAATACATTACAAATAAATGATTTTCCAACAAAAATCCATTGTTACAATACAAAAACGCGTCAAATAACTAGTGCTGTAGCAGCTCGTAAATTCCGAGCTATATTCCAGTCGGCCATACTGTTTGAAAGCTGAACTAAGCTCGCTAAGCCTGCAGGAGGCTCTTAGCATCACGTGTGAGGGAATTTCTCGAAGATAATGTATTTGTAAGGTGAAGCTTAGACATTAGGAAGCGGTGGAGGGTAATCGTTTTCTAGGGTAGTGTTTTGTGTGATCTTGGCAACAGTAGATCTATGATAATGAGTCCAAAAAGTAGTTAAATACTAATGATTAATTACGTTTAAGTTAACGGATCATAGTGTGTGGCTTTTTGTAAACTTACAGTTTATAAAAGCAGTGAATATCAAGATGATGAAAATAGAGATGTAAATGTATGGAAGAAAAAAAAACATGCTGAATCCGGTTAAGCGCAGGAGGATAATGATGATGATGGGAGTTCGCGAATAGTTTAGTAAAACGTTTTGCATAACTTCGTAGAAAACGTTCCTACGACGTAATTCATCTGCGGCTGAAGTTTAAAGCTCCGGTTTCAAAACCAAAAAAGTATCAGCTAACATTTGGTTTGGTTCTAGGAAAAGCCGTAGCCCCAGTTGGTAGATGTTTCCTCCCTGGGATATACAGTGTGGACAGCAGCAGTATGAATATAAAACACGATACTGCGACTACTAAAACAAAGGCAATGCTTTTAGAATCATGTTTGCTATATTTCTGGTTATGGCTGCTGACTGTGTTTATTTTTGTATTTGTTCTAGATCAGATTATTTTTCCGATTAGACTATAAGTAGATAAAAATACTGTCAGTAATATAATGCTGAGCGATAGCCGTTTTGCGTCGATGTGACGCATATGTTTCTCACAACCCTTTCTTATTTTATTTTGATGTGGTTTATGTTATTTTTTTACGTCATGTTGGCCGCAAATAAACGTATTTTCTTTCTTTTTTTTCTTCTTTCTACTAATATCTAAACACTGAATAAGTTTTTATTTTATTTTATTTGAGAAAAAAACGATATTCCATAAATAACACTTATCAAGTTGTGTCATGAAAAACTTCAGATCTGTTTTTACAGATCCAATTTATTATTTCATTCGTTATATTCGTGTTACAAAGGCTACAAACATCAAGCCGCATATCCTTATAATAAAAAAGACATAAAAATTAAAACAATAAAAAAGGGTTGCGGCAATGGACGACATAATTATCATAAAATAAGCATACCATATCTACGTACATATTATGAGGAAAGAAGAAATGGGTTCCGCGCTCAAGAAGACACGCAAGACCATGCTATTCTGAGGGCTACTATAATAATTTCCAGGGCAGGTGACGTGCAGGGCAGGTCAAGGTAAAAGATAATAGCTGAAGTGCATAAGGTACAAAATCGCATGACACTTGACTTTTATCTAATATAGGTAATAATGACCGGTTTTCCACTCACTAAGCGGTTTTTCCTAAGAAAGTACTGGTACAAGAAGGACCAAAAAAAAACTATCAGGAAAATCATAGTTGCCCACTCGATAAAGCGCGTTAAAAGAGATCTAGTTAGAATAATGCTATTCTTCAGTCCGGAAAAGTCAACCAGAAAAAACCATTCGGTTATCTTTTAAAGTGAAGGCGTGAACATATCCGTCAGAAGTTGGCCGTAACATCCCAGCCCTGATTTTCTGGATTCGTTTTCTCCTCTACCGATATGTTTTTCTCTTGACAATTCATTTTGTTTATATGTATGTATGTATCTATCTATGTATTAGTATTTATTCTTGTATTTTATAGTCATTTCCTAGCTATTTATCCTGTATGTTGCACCTGGCATGTTTTGTCTCGGCATCACCCTAAGGTCGACTGGTAGAAAATGCCTGAAGCATTAAGTCCGCCTTTGTACAGTATTTTTTTTACTTGTGCATACCTAAAGTTTTAATAAATAAATTGCATGCTGCATTGATATATCTTTAAAAACGTTTACTAACCAAAATAAATTGTATAAATACTAAGGCAACTAAGTCTGCTGGCACCTGCCTGAGACTTACAGGTAACTTTCGGATATATTTAAGAAAACTTTTCGATTTATGCACACGACAACACGCTAAACACGTGATGCAGTGTGCTCCAGTTTAGCATAAACTAAGTTTACGGATAACATTTTTCATTCTAATGTTGTCCCAAATGTCTTTGCACTTATTCACAATATAGCTTTTGTCCGCGACTTCGTCTGCGTGGAATTTCTTCTTGTAAAATTTCTAGCGTGATGTATAACCTTCCTCAAGTATTGGGCTATAAAATACATTTTTTTTTTAATCCGACCGGTACTTACATTAGCCCGTTCAAACAAACAAACTCCTCAGCTTTATTATTAGTATAGATAGAAAACGAGTAATCAAACTTATAGCCTACTTCGTGCTCCACTATCATTCTGTAAAGTATCATTATCCATCCAGTACCATTATGATGTTGATATTTATTTAAACAAGATATTCGTGTCGAAGGAAATCAAATACCTACTTATTGTTCCCGCGACATCTTGCGTGACGTATGACAGTCATAACTGTTATGGCGGCGTTCCCGCCACTTTTATTGCGGAAAGCCTACAGGATCCAATCGGCGACACGTGTCCCGCTTCCCCAGTTGTTTCCAGCAAATGGCGGAAACGCAATATCGTCCAAATTATGTACGTTTGCACAGTGTTTTGTTTTTGCTGGGAACGTGAACAAAAGAGGTCCTAGGAATATTTTTTTCTCTCAATAATCTAATTATACTAATAATTTATTTATTTATTATTCACAAAAGCCACAGCTGTTTGAAATTTTATCTTAAAATATCTAATAAAGCTGAGTTTGTTTGTTTAACCGTAGCGCGTTCAAACAAAGCTTTATTTTCTCAAAAGTATCTCTGGAACTACTAGTTAGATTTGATAATATTATTTTTGCAATCTATAGTCCAATTCTTAAGGAAGGTTATGGCTATTTAACATCACGCTACGAATCTGAGGAGACGAGCAAAAAGAAAAAAGGCAGAAAGAACGAGGCGGGCGACGGGATGCGACGCGGTGGCTTCTAATAATTAAATACAACATTTTCTTGTACTAATATTACTAAATGTAAGCAACGAAATGACCCGAATTGTATGTTTTGAGGTTGGAAAACTACATTCTATACGCCCAAACGAAAATCAAGTGCACTTGCTTTGCCGTAACCTTCGCGCCTTCCGCGAGCAAAAACGTTGAAACATGTCGTCTAAAAACTCGAGTGAAATATAGCGGTGCTAGGCAGTCAGCTGTTCGCAAGTAGCTACCAGCAGGGACTACCTATTTATAAAGTGTTGCTAGCTTTGAATCTAGCACATTATTGTCTTGTACCTTGAGTCGGGTGAGAAACTTCAAGAAAAAGGTTGACTTGGCTTGGAGTGTTGTTGAATTTGGAGTGTTAAATTGTTGTGTTACCACGATACTTTAACTTAAAAGAATACAAGGGATTTTTTTCTTCTCCTAATTAAAGTACTTATCCAATCAATACATTCATTACTTGAATGTGGATATGAAATAATTTGTTTTTGAAAAGTTATCATGATAGATCCAAATAAGCACCTACCTACTTGAGTAGTTATACCTACTTCATTGTACATCAATCTAAGAAAACCTTTTCCTGAACTTTTCAGCTCGCCATTCTTCGTCATAATGAAACATTCATTCTCGCACCCATTTCGTTTTCTACAAGACAAAAAGCAAGTAGGTACCCAATGCAGTAAAATGACTGGAACATTTTTACGCCAAATGGACAATAAAATTTGTTGGGTAACAAGCTTTAAAATACCATGGCGCTGTCTCTACCAAGTTGGCTTTTAAAGAAATAAACTAAAGTGGGCCAATTGCTAACTTTAGTTTATAGTATGTCTTGTAGTTATAAAGTTGAAGACGGCCGCGGCAACCAAATGTTTGAAGAATTAACTCAATGAAAATGGCTATGAAATTGGAAGAAGTTAATGTGGAAAATAAATTCAACAATAGAAGGAGATACTTGAGTCTCATACGATAAAGGTCACTTCAGGAGTCCCCCAAGGCTCAATTTTAGGGCCCCTTCTTTTTATCTTATTCATCAACGACATCAAAGATTGCTTTAAGAATTCAAAGTTCCTATTATACGCGAACGATTTGAAAATTTACAAAAATATTGCTGTTCAAACCGATTGTTTAGATTTTCAAAAGGATCTTGACTGCTTCTCGGAATACTGCACTGTCAATAAGCTTCACCTAAGTGTCTCTAAATATTACAGCATTACCGTTACTAAGAAAAAACATGTGACGAATTTCAATTACGTTCTTGGAAACACTGCCCTAAACAAGGTTTCATCCCTCCGTGACCTAGGCGTAAATCTTGACTCAAAGCTCCATCTTGACACCCATGTAGACAACATAGTCAATAAAGCTTATAGAATGTTTGGTTTCGTAATGAGAGCGTCTAGAGAATTTCATCGGCCTTCTACCCACTTGCACCTATACAAATCAATAATACGGCCACAACTTGAATACGCAGTACCCATCTGGAACCCTTATTACAAAAAGTACGTTGAGATCATTGAGTTATAGTTCAACGCAAGTACCTACGCTCCATGCATTACAGATGCTGTAAAACCAAAATGTCATATCAATTATTGCTTGAAAAATATAACCTCATGACCCTGCAATCCCGTCGCACCCTACTTGAAATGTTGACTCTGTTTGGTATAATGCCGTAATAAATTTGATTGTACTGATTTTGTGAACAGTTTGTGCTTCCTGATCCCTCGTACTGTAATCGGTCGAGAAGTTCGTTCGGGACGCCTATTTCCTACTTCATTTCATCGAACTAACTCAGGCGCTCGCTCGCCGTTACATCGCCTGGTTGATACCTATAATAAACAGTTTGGCTCTACTGATATTATGTTTCTCAGCAAAGCTATATTTAAGAGTGAAATTACGACTATTTTAAGAGATCATAACCCTGGTAATTAGCTAAGAAGCGCTTTTTAATTTGTTCTGCTAACAGCTAGCTATTCTGTATAGTAATCTGTGGATAACGTCTTGAGTAGTGTATTTGTTACTTTTATTATTATAAGTTTTTATACCGTGTGCCTACTATGTAATATACAGCTGTTTGTTATTCCTATCAAATAAAAATAAAATAAAAATACTAGCACCTGTCCATTAGGTAAACCGTTTTTTAGATGGAACTAGTGATTGCAGCAACACACAATACATTGATTGATACACGTACGGTACCTATTATAATGTATGTAAGAAGTCATAAATAAGATAATTCAATAAGATAAGACAGTTTATATATTTATTTTATTACGCATTTTAAAGTTAACTTTTACGTAAGGAATCTGGAATATGTACGTTCTAAAACAGCAGCTGTTTTAGAACGTACATATTCCAGATTACTTAAAACGGTTAAGCTTATGGACAGGGTATACGTAGCAGCTATTTAGTAGCAACATAATATTTAAAATAAAGGAGTTTCTATATTTCAACTGAGCGGTTTTTTTTTCCTTTCCGCACAATTTATAAAACAGCAACAGCGTGGTAATAATATTAGTCAGTCAGATTTTAATATCGCCACCCATATTTTAGTACCAGCAAATCTATTCCGTAAAAATACCACTTTATAAGTGAAGTGAGCTTGAAGTCGTGGAAATGAGCTGTCAATAGTGTCAATCCAAGCATCAAGTGGAATGACAGGTCATTTCAGGTTCAGTTCACTTCAAGTCTTCAAGTGAGGTTTTTACAGAATAAACCGTCAGATACCGTAATCCAAACAACCTACTGGCATCCCAAAATTGTATATGTTTTGTCTAGTTCCCTACACAGTCGGGAAAGTTTGCGAGTTTGTGGCGACCAGGTGGATGTGGACCGACCAACTTCGAACAACTTTTAGAACGATTCGTAAATCATTTATTGTTTGTCTTACAATGCACCTGGATCTTTACAGCTGAGTTTATTTAGCACTTTTCCTGAAACTTTCATAAATCTCTATCTGTACGTGCAGGTGACACGATGGAAACTACATATGGTAGGTATATACTTAGGGTTGATGAATAATTTAGTAAGCTAAACAGCCGGTCGATCAATCGATATAATCGTGTTGCAGAAAGTACATAAAGGCATACGATATGGTTGGTAGTTATGTGATGACAAATCGTGGTGTCGTTCCATTCAACTTATTAAATGAGGTTTATAAAAGGCTAACGTTACGTTTTCCATGAGAACAAAATTATGAAAGTAAACATTGTTTTTGGTTTTGAATGATTTTTCTTTTCCTTTTATTTAGGGCTGATTTTTCAATCGACAGATAATTATTATTCGTGGAATAAAATTGACGTTTGACAGTTTCTGTATGGAAGGACAGTCAAAAATTCAAAATGGTTTCTCGGATACAATTAATTAAGTAATTCAGTGAATAACACAAAGACGTCTATTTACTTAAATAGTGTATTTACCGCTCTATATATATTGTTAATACACCCTATTTCAGTTTTGGTAGTCAGTAACACTACTAAGTATTCCAGATTGGATTCCAATGGCGCGTCGTGTCGGCACTCGGCACAAATATTTGTATGGCCTACTTGTACAAATATTTGTTCTAAGTCTATGATATCCTTGTATGTATGTATTTGTATTAACACTCATGTCTTAGGGTGTAATTCTGTCAAATAGTGGGATATGTTGGTTATTTATAAAACTTGTATTTGATGCGTAAGTGCGGTATTGTTGTACACCCATTATGCCGGCGATTACGGCAACGCATAAAGGATAGGGGACTATTAATTGAACACTATTCAGAACTATACATACTGCTACTAAAAAGTAAATATTCGAGATAACTCTTAACGGAAGCGGTCAAAACTTACCTATTAACCCCTCCCCCCCCCTCCTTTTTTTTAATATTATCATTTTTTATTTGTCATTGTGCGTTTTGTTTGTTCAGAATAAAATATTTTTCTTTGTTTCTTTCTTTTATATGTGAAAGGTAGATCATAACAAGCGAGGTAATTACATAACACACCATCAGTAACAATGACTTTCATTTTGACAGTTCAACAACATTCATTGCGTTATTTACGTTGCTGAGGAGACAAATTTTTCGAACATATGAAGCTATGGATTTGCAATAACCTTCAAAATTATTGAGATTGATAGTGTATTACGTAATTATTGGCATACTAGCTGCGCCCCGCGGTTTCACCCGCATAAGTTTCGATCCCGTGGGAATATCGGGATAAAAAGTATCCTATATGTTAATCCTGGTTATAAACCATCTGTGTGCCAAAATTCATCCAAATCCGTTCAGTAGTTTTTGCGTGAAAGAGTAACAAACATCCATACATCCATACAAACTTTCACGTTTATAATATTAGTAGGATATTATTATAGGACAATACCTACATTGGTATTACCGTCAAGTCAAAACCCCAAAACAAGACCACCGAATGGCACATTGTTCTAATTAGAAAAACTAACATGTCGTTTCTAAGTAGGTACCTAACTGTTTCAATCTTGTTTAGTTAAAAAAGCTATTTAATTGTCTTAAGAGCGGCATTTCATACAAACTTTCAAGTCCTTGTTTTTCGAAATGCATGAACCGATTTTAATGAAACTTCCTACGCATGAGCAGGATATATGGATCTAAAAAGTTAATTGAGAACATTTTTGAAAAATATTGTTACAGCTAAATTAGACCGATTTTAAATTTTCCATAGAAACAGAGATTTCCAATTATCTTTTTTTAAATAAGACATTTCGAAAGTGTTCTCAACTAACTTTTTAGACCTATATATCCTGCTTATGCGTAGGAAGTTTCATTAAAATCGGTTCATGCATTTCGAAAAAAAAAGAATTGAAAGTTTGTATGAAATGCCGTACGTTGCCAACGCTCTTAACTGAAGCCCGTATTGATAATTTATTATAATTTGCTTTAACAGCTGGTTCCATTACTACCATCGGCAATGCGGTGACAGTACATCAGGAGGTACCTACCTGCTTCCGCACGCGAGCAAATACTAACTAACTATAATACATTATAATAATGACGGTATATGTGTAGTGTGATGCATTGTACGGGTCATTAATCATCGCATGTTGTCACTATTATACAACTATTGTCAACACACAACACATTAATAAAAATCCAGTCCTTATATTGACAGTCCTTCCTATCGATTCTATTTTTTAAATGGCGATAACCTTGACAGTTAAAATCATAAACTACGGATTCGTAGAAGAGCGATGGCATTTCGAGTTAAGCTACACTACGTATTATTATTTGTCTATTGCCAACTTTTGATTATTTATTAATTAAAAAAAAAACTATTTTAGCTCCTCTCGCCTGAAACACAGGATAACCTAGTTCAGGCACGTAAGTCTTAGGAATATAATTTACGTTTAAGCAAAACTGTACTAATTTTAATGCCTTATAATTTTTTAATAAATATATATTATACTATCTGCGCCCCGCGGTTTCACCCGCATAAGTTTCGATCCCGTGGGAATATCAGGATAAAAATTATTCTATGTGTTAATCCTGGTAATAAACTATCTGTATGCCAAATTTCATCCAAATCCGTTTAGTAGTTTTTGCGTGAAAGAGTAACAAACATCCATCCACCCATACAAACTTTCACGTTTATAATATTTAGTAGGATTATTTTACCGACGAATGGCGACACTGCCACGTTGTCTATGAAAGTAAGTGGTTGTGTTTACAGAGAGAGCGTGAAGACACCGTAAAGTCAAACCCCGCTGCCAACATTTTAATGACAGCCGTCAATGCAACTGTCATGTGGCGGCGACCGCTATTTAATGATACCTTAGCAACTCACCAGAGTGTCTAGACAAGTGACAATGGCATTCAAAGCGTTTCGTATTTCTACAACGACTTCCAACAGCAATGACATAAGCTTTCGGTAGCTTATGTCAACGATAAAAATGAGTCATAAAGTTACAAACGCAGCAACATCCTATTTTTTTATGATAGCAACTTCGAAAGCAGTCTGTCAATGTCAAATCAGCCACGCGGCCGAAATCAAAAATAATCGTTTGCACCATTTTGACGTTTATGTCAGGTGTCAAGAAAGTGTGCTACGTTCCTTCCAAAGTAAATAATCACCATCATTATGCCGAAAGTGATTAGAAGAGCTGGCAGGGATATAATCTTGAAGATAAAACGACGCGCGCAGACTTATATAACGCGCACTCTAATAAGTTGTGCAAAAACCAATATTTCATAAAATAATCGTTAAAATTATATGTTTTCAGCAAGAACATCAATCAATGGTGCCGATTCCCTTGTTCACAAACTAAACTAAATTTAAGTTCAGCGCATCTTTTTCTTTCTATTTCACTATGAAAAGGACAAAAGATAAATATTTGTTTAGTCCTGTCAAATTAGTCAGCGCCTGACGTAAATTAACGTATTTTTTTTCAATAGCCATGTTTTTAATCACGTCTAATTTGTCTTTAATAATATCTATCTATGGGGGTACTATTGCCAAAATCTATATCTGACCACCGCGGTGGTCAGAGATAGATTTTGGCAATAGTAACCGTAAGGACTATTCTTGCTTGCAGCGCATATTATTAGCCGACCTAAAAAGGATCCTCTTTTCTTTTACTTACGGACGCAGCTGTGGTCATCATGTGCACGGGATTTTGTTTTCAAAATGGTCAGATATAGGTTTTAGCGATAGTACCTACAATGATTGTAGGAATACGATTAACACTACAACTTTTTCTTTGCACATCATATAAATTGACACAAAATTATTCGACACATTGTATTGCAGCATTTCATATAATAGTCAAATTAAATAATCTGGCGGAGTTCCGCAGACGTAGAGTAACCTAGTGCCGTAGCTATTATACAAGCGCAAGTCGGCAGTCGTGTTTCGTACTTATTGTTTTATAACTTAATATTATCAGCCTGTGATGTCCCACTGCAGAGCAAAGGCCTCCCTACTCTCTCCACTTCTCTCTGTTCAAAGCCGCCAACGACCAGTTCTTATTGAAGGAGTTCAGCTCATCCCGCCATCTTCGTCTGGGCCTGCCGCAATGTCGCTTGCTATTAATATATATTTTTTTTTGTATATCATGTTTAGATGACAATTACAATACCCAGCACTACTGCTGACTTGAGCTTGTATAATAGCTTCTATTATTCTTTTACTTTGTTGCAATTTGAATGAAATATGTATTTAATTCAACAAAGAAGAATTTAATATATCATGTTTAGATAACAATTACAATACCCAACGCGACTGCTGACTTGCGCTTGTATAAAGCTAAGATTTATTATTCTTTTACTTCTACTCTTCTGATTTGAATGAAATATTTTGCTCAACAAAGAAGATTAAAAAAAACGGAAGCATTAATAAACTTTTGTCTTCTGTTGTCGACGCTGTCTGGACAACAAACATTATCTTGTCTACACCATCGCACCGAACTATTGAAAACTAATTAAAGCAGTTATTAGCCCTTGTAGCCGATTCTAGTGTCTAGTGATATGATGATAGATGACGAAGTGTATTGTGTACTGGAGGCGGTGTACTAGCTTGTGATAAATCACCCTTTTGTGAGAGCAAGCGCCATTCGAAGAGTTATGGAGCAAATAACGATGACGCTTTTGTATCATCCAGAGTTTGTCATTTGGCCACAAAGATTGGCAAACTGGAAAAGATGTACTCTAGAATTTTAAATTAGTTACCTAATGTGCGTCGGTGTTTTAGGTAGTTAAGATTTTAGATATTGATGCTGATTCTGACAGCCAGTGTCATTGGGGGTATGAAGCAACATATAAACATAATATCCATGTAGATATCCTTGAAGGCGAAGCATATATGTATATATCTGAAGCTCGTTGCTCGATCATCAAAAGTAAACGTTTAAGGCTTGATTTATCGACTTAACGAACATACGCGAGATGGAAACCAAACTCTCTTATCCATCGCGTATCTTACAAAAAGAATACCTAACAAAGGGCGCAAAATTAAAATAGCGGCTATTAGCAGTTAATTTAAAGCTCACTTCACACAAAGCTTGAACGTCAGCATCAATTTATCTCTAAGCCATTGTAAACGCGCCATTAGATGACGTCACGGCTAATGAAACTGCGACAATTAGATCCCACAATACATGACTATTGTGGATACCTACTATATATCAGGCCGTAAATTTCAACTGCCGGATGTAGAACCTTTTACTGGAGCGCAATATTTAATAGACGTAAGGGGCTCCATAATACGTGGTAGCATACACAATGATCGACTATTTAACTAATATTATTTATGGGTTGCAACATTGTCCATTTTAAATATTTTATGCTCTTGAGTTGTGGCAACCCACAGATGACTTTGCATGCATTGCAAACGAATTGCATTCTCAGCTAGAGACGAAAGTGTTCTTGAGTTACAATTCCTAGTTTACTGTGTTGAGTACCAACAAAGTGATTTGTACAAGTATACAATCGAGGACTTATCAACTGAATTTCGACAAACCGTAATACGACAAGATTTTATTTCGACAATATGGTATTGTATATCATATTCGATTGTATATAATTCTATCATCCGACATATGAAGGGATCAATCAACCGATCTATTTTGTAAAAACCTCCTCGTAAAAACTTAGGTAAAGCGAGCTTCAAGTAATTTTTCAATAGTATTTATTTCTTGGAATGATAACAATAGACCAGCAGGTCTATTCTGTAAAAATCTCAGCTCACTGCAAACTCAATTCACCCAAGTTATCACGGTAAGATTTGCACACAGACAGGTGGAATAACAGTCAATCGATTCTGTAAAAATCTCACCGTGAAAAGTTAGGTGAAGTGAGCTTCAGTGTCAATCCCTAGCATTAGTTGGAATGACAGCTCACTCCACGCTCACTTCACCTATGTTTTCACGGTGAGATGGTTACAGAATCGCACTGCTGCTCCCTTCAAGCTCACTTCACCTAAGTTTTTACGGCAAGATTTTTACAGAATAGATGCTAAAAGTATAAAAAAATAATTCCCAATTACACAAAGATCAACTAAAGTAAGTACATAATCATAAGCAGTCTATAATGTTCCCCATGCTGGGTCACAGGCCTCCTTTTTCTGAGAGAGGGAGTGGGCCATAATCCACTACGCAGGCCCAGTGCGGGTTGGTAAAGTAGGTAAGATTTGCAAACAACATACCTGGTTATCAACCCGGATCACTTTACTCCGCACCTGTTCAAGACTACAATGTTAAGATAATCTTCCTTTTGCAATATAATTTTCACGCCATTGCAGAAAATTGGGTTCATCGCAATGACAATAAACTTTAATTGCCGCCAAGTTATACTGGGGTATTTAACTCGGTGGTTAACAAAGCAGCTGGATTAGCATTTGCACTTTAGTTTACGATTATTAGTTCACAGTTTATGGTTGCTTACGCCACCCGTATTAGGTATCCTTTCGAGTAATATTTATGAAGTCGATTAAGGTTACCTCTCATCTGCCTGGTCTATTCCCAACTATGCTGGGGTTGGCTTCCAGTGTAACCGGATGCAGCTGAGTACCAGTATTTAACATGGAACGACTGCCTGTCTGACCTCCACAACCACTGGGTTGTGGAGGTCAGATAGGCAGTCTAACAACCAGTCTTGCCAAAAGGCGATCCAGTGGAGTTACCCAGTAACTGTACTGGGTAACGCCACTGGATCGTCTTTTGGCAACACTGATTTTCAGACTTTCGATCTTCTGACTTATAACAAGTAGATACGTTTGACAACGGCTTAACGTGCTTTCCGAAGCACAGTTAGCTGATTACGTGTCATAATCATGATGTATGTAATTACATAGTGTCTTATTAGGTAACGCAGCGTGGATTAAGCTTGCTTATTAGCAGTGCAACTGCTTAACAATTAAACATTCTAATGATTCATTTATCTGAGTCAACAACGTCTCAAGCTCATTAACACCGTGTTTTCGCTTAGCAATTTCCCATCAAACATTGGATGATAGAGCGCCTTGAAAATTGGAAACCATGACTATTAAGAGAGGTTTCGCGCTATGTCCGATCCGAATTCAAGATCCGAGTTCAATACGAATTGGGAATGTTCTAAATTCGGACGGACTGAGCTCGGATGTAGTGCGCAACCCCTCATACAAATAGTACTATGGCTACTTCAGACCGTCATTTCTCGGATCCAGATCGGATGCAGTGCAGAATCGCTCTTACAATACTACAGGATCTACTTTTCGAAATAACTTGACAAAGCCTTTTCTAAACTTCGTAATTTATTGAGATCGTTCACCGTGACGATGTTCACGCCACCACGGGACATATTATACATCTAACTGTGCCAAAATCCGCCACACAAATTTCATCCGCAATTCTGTCACTATTTCCTTCATTCGAGGATTTCCGCCATTGCATTGCATCCACAAAGACTTCGAACAAAGGGTTACTTAGCGTTGGTTTAATCGCAGACAGTTATTCATGTGTCAGTCGTAAATGAAAGTCGCGAGATTAAAGCTACGCTCTGCAGGATCTGCTTAATTCATGCTTGAATGCTTGATGTGGCGCAACCCTTGTCCTTCTCCCCTCTACGGGTCTTACAAAATCTCGTTGGGGACAAATGTGGGTGAAAGCCGCAGGGTGTGCTTGGTTTGCACTGCTATGCACAATGCATGTGCATGTATGTTCCCACAGCTAGTACGCAGACCTCCTCTCGGTGAGAGGGAGTGGGTTGTAATCTAACACGTGGGCCCAGTGCGGATTGGTAGATGTCACCTGTATTCGAATTTTTTGTTTAGGACATGCCGGTTTCCTCACGATGTTTTCCTTCACCGTTTTGAGAGCAGTGGTGATGAAATCATTTATAGCAAGTAAAGCACCTGTTTGGGTTCGAACCTACGACCTACAAACCCGTAACACGCGTCCGTACCACTGGACTACCACCGCTCTCTTTCTGCTAAGTGTGGCCTAATTCAACTGGAAATTGTGGCTTTTGCTACTCTATGCGTGCAAAGCATTACATCGGTTTGGAAAAGAATGGAGCAAAATTATGGGAATATTTTTATAATTACAAACTATGACTATTATTAGCAAATGGTAATTTTTTAACGTTTAACAATAGTGTGCTTTCGACAACTTTAGCAAATTAAACTTTTGATAAGAAAGTACCTAAGAGTATTTTTGTTTGAACGCGCTTATCTCTGGAAATTAGCAGTCGGAGTTGAAAAAATATCATTGCATTTGATAACCTAATTCTATAGGCTATTTAACATCACGTTGGACCATTACGAGCCGAGCAGAACGAAAAAAGGCAGAAAGAACGCTAAGCGAAATCGAAGTTATATAGCGCGGACAGGCGATGCACACGAAGTCGTGGGCAGGAGCTAGGTAATAATATTCAGTGTCGAGAAACAACAGTAGCTGGTTTCAGACCTTAATTTGATTGTAACATCAACATTGTTAATAGTCCGTAAAGCTCAGTACAGGCACTAAAATTTAATTATCAAGTATTTGGCAATTTAAAGTGATTAAACACTAAAGTCTTGTGTTTTCGCCAAAACAATGCAGTGAAGAACCAACTTTATTTTTTGAGTGTTAAGGCACAAAATTCATGCAGCTCTAATTAGTTTTGGACAAAGGATCCTTGATGTTTATGAGTTGTGTTTAAACATTGGCTGCTTCGGTTTTCTAACAAAAGCAGGGATGTACGAGATTGGTCGCATTGCGGATATTTTTAGTACTTGTGGTTCTATAGAAGTATTGTGATTCTGTAGAATCTCAAAAAGAGTTTTATTAATAGAATATTTAGCCAAAGAAATCAGCATTGCCATTCAACGTGGCAATGCTGCCAGTCTTCTGGGCACGTTTCCGGATGACAGCGAAGCGGGCGAGTACTTCGACGCCTAAGTGTTGTTGTATTTATTCGTATAGAAGTTAGTTAGTTAGAGAAGTCCGTGGCTAAATAATAACAGCCGCACAGGTCGATCTATCAGGTTAAGCTACGCTTGCCGCAGTTGGTCAGTGGATGGGTGACCATCTTCACATCCAAGACCCCTCCGTGCCTCAGAAAGCACGATAAGCCGTTGGCCCCGGCTGTCATTCGTGGATCTTTGACAGTCGTTACGGGTTGTCAGTGGCGCGAAAGTCTGACAACCAGTCTTACCAAGGAGTATCGTATATTACTCAGTAACTGGGTTGTGGAGGTCAGATAGGCAGACGCTCCATGTAAAATACCGGTATTCTGCTGCATCCCGTTAGACTGGAAGCCGACCACAACATAGTTGGGAAAAGGCTAGGCATGTTTTATACCACAGCACGATCACCAACTTGCAAGCAACATCATGAAACCTTGCTTGTGAATGCCGCTTTTATAGTAGTTTTACACACCACCACTACTTACCTCTACATACCTACACCCTACTAGGTTCTATCTCTACAATTCTGTCTGCTTACCCCTTTGGGGAAAAGGGATTTTATGCTATTTTGTTATAAGATATAATCTTGGTGTTGAACCCTACTCTCAAATAAAGTGAGTCCTTTACTCAGGTGATATGGGTACAAATTGTAAGAGTCAACTGACTGGAACTGTTACTGAAGGAAGGTGTGAGTTTGGAATACAAATTATGAGGATATTTTTTGAAAGTCGATAAAGGAAACTTTTTTTTAGGTAGGTACTTGTGTCTTCTGTTCTCTAAGTCCTGTTTAGATCCTGGCGTTATGGCAGCTTATTGTCGGTCTAATTTAATTTAAAAAATAATAACAAATAAAAAAATCGGCCAAGTGCGAGTCGGACTCGCGCACCGAGGGTTCCGTACAATTTACGATTTATGACGTATTAAAAAAAACTACTTACTAGATCTCGTTCAAACCAATTTTCGGTGGAAGTAAATATGGTATGTACATCATATATTTTTTTTAATTTTATCATTCTCCTATTTTAGAAGTTACAGGGGGGGGGGAAACCCATTTTACCACTTTGGATGTGTCTCTCGCGCAAATTATTCAGTTTAGAAAAAAATTATAATAAAAACCTCAATATCATTTTTTTTGATGGCCTTTCCATAGATACGTATAGGTTTGATGAAAAAAAATGTTTGAGGTTCAGTTCTAAGTATGGGGAACCCCCAAAATTTATTGTGTTTTTCTATTTCTGTGTGAAAACCTTAATGCGGTTCACAGAATACATCTACTTACCAAGTTTCAACAGTATACATAGTTCCTATAGTTTTGAAAAAAGTGGTTGTGACATTCGGACGGACAGACAGGCAGACAGACAGACATGGCGAATCCATAAGGGTTCCGTTTTTGCCATTTGGCTACGGAACCCTAAAAAGATTAACTAATTTCAATAATCTTTCGGAGCCAAAGTTAAAGCATTTATTTCAAGTAGGCACATAAAAGGCACTTTTAAACGTCAAAAACGTTGTGGACTTAGCCTACCTGCATAGATATTTACAACCATTCGACAGGCTTCGACGACGAGGCGAAAATTACACACTTTCGGTTACTTAATTTGCATAGGCCCCGACAGCTGACAACTAATAGATGTTGGAAGAATTCCGGTCGCTTAAATGAGTTAAACTGTAAAAAATCTCGAGTTTCAGATTTGTGAACAGCGTTTAGAGTACTCCTTCGATAACGATGATGGATGTTTCATTAGGCACGGAAGCGTTTCAAATGGCTGTGGATAGCTAGACAGATTTGAATAAAAGGCATTCTTTCCTAAGTTTATTTGCCTGCTTAGGCAAAAAAAAAAACATTTTATTCTACCAGCATTTTGAAGTTTCGAAGAAGAAGAAGTTTGTAAGTTCGAACAATTTGTCTGCTTAGCAGCGTAAATAACGCAATGACTGTTGTTGAACTGTCAAAATGACAGCCCTTGTGAGTGT
Organism: Apamea crenata; assembly: GCA_949629185.1. NCBI lineage: Eukaryota > Metazoa > Arthropoda > Insecta > Lepidoptera > Noctuidae > Apamea > Apamea crenata. Next base: position 16,279,960 of record OX451365.1, on the reverse strand, counting down.
GCGCAATTACCTTACAATTAGTAGAAAACATGCACACGGTCTGAATGCATTTTGCATAAAAACTTCAGCCACAAAACAATGAAAGTATTGAATGTCTCTGAGCCAATCAATCAACTCGACCTATCGTAATTTATAGCTACACATGCCTCACACAAATTGCGCCAAAACGTACCATTCGGTATTCCACATTTGTATTCAACCGAACAGGAATATTGTGCTGAAGATTTTACGATATTCCAACTGTAAATACCTTTCTATAGATAAACTTTTTCTTTTTTGTAGGTTTTATTCTAGTATAGGAATATTTTCAGCACTGAAAAACATAAGCATAATCAGCCTATAATGTTCCCACTGCTGGGACACAGGCCTCCTCTCTGTGAGAGGGAGTGGGCCATAATCTACCACGCGGACCCAGTGCCGGTAAGTGGAAGTCACATGTCTTCGAATTTTTGATTCTAGGACATGCCGGTTTCCTCACGATGTTTTCCTTCACCGTTTAGAGATAAAAAGCGATAGACTGAAATTCGAATCCTAATCCTTTCCCTCGGAAAAGCCCTCGACGCAACTTTACAGTCATTCAAAAAGAATTTTTTAGGGACCTCTTTGGCCCGAATAGATTTTTTTTTCATATATTCCACAATTTTTTCGTGATTACATCATTATAATTTTATTAATAAGGGATTGAAACTTAAAAGAATATATGGCTAGCCGCACACACGCAATAATATTGTCATTATAATACATATTGTGTGTGTGCGGCCCATATTTCGGTATAGCTCAATATACATAATATGGCGTAGTGTGCTATTTTACAATATTGTTGTGTGTGTGTGTGGTTAGCCTACAGGAACCCCCATCTGACAGCGATATGAAAATGTATTATTTTATGTTCTTATTTTTATCTTGATAGTTCGCTACCCTTGTTCAATTAAGTATTCTGTTAAGTAGTCTGTTCATTATAAAAAGTTCTGAAATAAAATTTAAGTTAACGAAAACATGTCTCGAATTAAAATTTAAGGTCCTTAACTTAGGCCCCAAGATACAGGCGCTGTCTAGTATGAGGAACACTATTCAAATAATTTGGTATGTTAAATATTCTAGTTACAGTAAGCATATCTATTGTTTTTTTGTAACAAATCCTACTAATGTTATAAACGTGAAAGTTTTTAAGGATGGATGGGTGGATGGATGTTTGTTACACTTTCACGCTAAAACTGCGAAACGGATTTGGATGAAATTAGGCACACAGATGGTTTATAATCAGGATTAACATACAGGATACTTTTTATCGCGATATTCTTTGTTATTATTTTATAAAGGTATTGTGGTGGGAAAATAAATTGATACTATTATTATTTTTATTATTCCCACGGGATCGAAACGTATGCGGGTGAAACCGCGGGGTGCAGCTAGTGACCAACAATTTATTCTTATTCTTATGATCTTGCCATTTCGCAACATCCATTTTACCGAAAACAAAGACATAAAAGCACTACTTTCTCATCAAAAGCATGCACAAACACTACACTTTTAATATCACCCTTGTCTCTGTTTATTTTGTACTTTTGTAGTAATATTCTACGAGTAGCCACATCATAAGGCTGCAAATGTTTCTGTCATCATTTTGACCGCCATGTTCGCCAGCAGATGCCCGTTATATTATTTCTCCGCACGTTTCGAACGAGAAAAACCTTTATGTATCGTTATGTGTTGGAATAACCGTATGTTTGGCCGTGAATTATTTCAGGGTCAATGGAGAATTTGGAGGGATTTATTGGACTATACTGGGGGAATTAATGACACATGGCTACAGCTCTTTCAATGAAGCATGAGGTGTCTTATACGCTGGCGTTCGGCTTCTGCCGATCTATTCTGTAAAAATCGCACCGTGAAAACTTAGATGAAGTGAGCTGTCAATCCCTAGCGATCCCTAGCATCAGGTGGTATAACAGTTGTGTCCAAGCTCACTTCACGGTGAGATTTTTACAAAATAGCTCGGCTGATTTCCGCCGCATTATAACAAGCGAAAGATCCTCTCAAATGGAGGGAGATCGACAAAAAGCAAAGTCACCCTCAGGACGCTCAGCAATGAGCAACGACTGAAGGCGAGAAGAGTTAGATGAAGATTAGTACTGTACTAGCACTTACTCAGTATGCAAACATGTCAAATGTTGAAATCATTCGTTTTTTACTTAAGTAGATGCTGGTTCCATCTTACTGATTAGAACGAAGGTATACTCATATATTTCTTTTTTAACAATGCTTGCTATTCTTTTTTCTATCTATCTTCTATATTCTACAGCTAGTATATAACAAAGTCGCTTTTCGTGACCTAAACCGTTTCGTGAAAAAATGGATTTTGATTCGGTTTCCATCACCATTTAGAGCATTTATTCCAGGAAGGTTTATGTGTTTATAACATTTAAATTTATCTTAGACTAGCAGCCCCCCGCGGTTTCACTCGCATTTCGATCCCGTGGGAATATCGAGATAAAAAGTATTTTATGTGTTAATCCGGGTTATAAACTATCTGTGTGCCAAATTTCATCCAAATTCAAGGAGTAGTTTTTGTGTGAGAGTAACAAACATCCATCCATCCTCACAAACTTTCGCGTTTATAATATTACTAGCAGCGCCCCGCGGTTTCACCCGCATAAGCGTCGATCCCGTGGGAATATCGAAATAAAAAGTATCCTATGTGTCATTCTCATGTATAAGCTATATATACTACTTACTCTAAAGTTTCATCAAAATCCGTTCTGTAGGTTTTCCGTGAAAGAGTAACAAACATCCACCCATCCATCGCCACAAACTTTCGCGTTTATAATATTAGTAGGAAGTAGGAATTAGCACAGAAATCTTGATGTTCTGACATGTTGGTATGGTAGGTACCCGTGTGAATCAAGGGTTAGTAGTATAGACATATTTAGAGTACTTAGCTTCTGTCGAAACGAAAGGTTAGCTCAATAATCTTTGCAAATCCAACTGTGTGCTTTGACCTAGCTACCAAGCTATTGCAGCATCCCCTTGAGATCCGTTTATGTACGAGTATAGGAAAACGGTAAATTGGTACCAGGTAGGTAATACGTTCCTCTGTACTTACATACCTACCTAATGCGAACGTACTGTTTGGTGTGTGTGAGAACTTTTATGCTATTCGCGTTATTTTAAAAAAGAATTTATATTTGCTTAATGCGTGATGAAAATGTTGACTAAGTACACTACACTACTATAAATTATTTAAGAGGACAAGGTTAAATAATTCAACCGAAAACGCGACGGCATCTGCAAAAATATTTAATTTCAGTGCCATACATTCTTTCAGTAAATAATTACAATGGCAAACTTTTAACCCACAAAGCCTAACAAATCAAGCTTGAACAGCGTACACTTACATTTTTTCACGTAAATATTCACGAGAATGCAGCATTTTGAACTCATTTAAAATTAATTGAAAATACTTAAAAACCGACCCAATCTACTTTTCGTTTAAAATTGACGATCTCATTGGCGCAGATACGGAGAAGCCACAGTAACTGGAATCCTGCGGTTACAGTTCATGGTCGCGGGGTCCATTCTCACATCGGGACAATCATTCTGTTAATAATGTAAGCCCGAGACTATGCGGCAAACAGAGGTTTGACTCTGGTTCCCCGGAACTTTCAAGCTGGGATCATGTTTTTATTTAATGCAGCTAAGTCAGATAAGATTAATGAAAATATGGGGGAATTATTTTAAAATGCTGGGTTCGTTAACACCAAGCTTGCTAAGATAATGTGCTTTAATGCAAAGTGCAAGTGTGGACTCTCGTTGTCCGTTTGATCACTTATGGTACACCTCCATACCACTAGAGTAGATCAACAAATCTTAATAACTAAATGGTCCCACTGACCATCATCAAATGCTCCACAACATTCTTCGGTTAATTTCATTAACAGATAGGGCGTGTTGCACCAGCATGACGACAGTTTATCAATAAGTTTCATAAATAGCCCGTGTTATTATTTTTGCAGTACAAATATTATGTAGAACGCAGCGAAAGAGCCAACACCTTGCAATGCAGTCAATGTACTAATTATAAACGGATTATGAATTGAGATCGTGTCATGCAAAGAATGTAGTGTGACTTTTCTAACCGACTGTTAAACTAATTCAGGTAATCGGTCATTTAATGAATTTCCCTTCTTTTTATCCTCGACCAAGATTATTCTCGAGTAGTGTCGGAAAGAATAATTGCATTCAATATTTTAGGCTCTAGTATTAAATAACTCGTTGAAAATTAACTTAAATCAACAAACAAATGTATTTATAACAGTTTAAAAAAATTACTCCAGATGCGGATCAAACTTTCGTGTGACAGTTTTTTTTTCATAACTCGTGAAATGTTTCAATTTATAACCAGTTATTTCGATGTTGTTTTTTATTTAGTCTACGTCTTAAAAATAGTTTTCATAAGTTTCATAACATCTTTGATCACCAGGAAGTTTAAATATTAAGATCTGTTCGAATTCCATCACAGTTTTTTTGTGTCCAACGCCGTAAAACGCATTTAAAATCGAAACTAGAAATTAACCCTAAAAGCTCACGTGCAAACTTTTTCCCGCCAACGTAAAAGTTGCAACGGGATTTTGTAAACAGCCACAAGTGTCAAACTCACCGGGCGGCGACTTCTGTGGAGTTGCAGGTTCCTCGTGATGGTAAGGAGTTGATCTGAGGAGTTGGAGGGCAAGTTCGGTCCCGACCTCCTCGGACCTAGGGCACGGCACGTAAGCGTATTGTTTCTTGGTCGGCGCCGGCAGGGGCGCGACGCGGTATTTGCTCCGGTCGGCCATGCGACGTCTGCCGTGCGGCCGGCTCACCCGCCGTAGTGCCGCAGCAGCGTCGGCCTCTTATCGATAAAGCTGCCCGTTTGCTACCAGGAAATATTAATTTAGTGCGTAAACTGCTCGACTTTGCTCAATGATAAATCCGCGCGCCAGTTAGTGTTTGACACGCGATTTGTCACGCGTTAAATACGCTTTAGTGAAAGTTTCAGATTTATTAAAAGGAGTTTATTCGTTTTCTGCTTTGCGGCTGAACAAAGGAATTTTAGTAGAATTTAGCTCTTTGCAAACTGAATGTTCGGACTAGTCTTTTCATTCAGGCTCAAAACTCTTTTTTTTTTAATAGAGAAAATGTTTTATATAAAAATAGTTTACTCTCTTTAATTTAAAACCAAAACTTAGCGCCTTTTTATGAAACTTCAGAACAACATGAAATCTGAAACTGTTACATATTATAAAGAGGGCGATATAGGCACAGGAATATATTTTAAAGGCTGCGCTTTTATAAAAAAAACTAGAATAGGAATTACAATTTGTGAAAAGTTGCAGCTCCGTTTAGGTAATTAAGTTTTAACTACGAGTAGGCAATTCCCACAAAACAGCTGAATCAAAAAATTATCAAAAATTCAATTTTAAATTCAACTTGAAATAGTTTCAGCTGCTGCATTAGAATGACGCTGGCCCTATAGATTAGCTACCAGACAGTTCTTCAAAAAGTTTTTAATCCAAAAAAAATACCTAAAAAAATTAAAGTAGTGTGTCCCAAAGACCCAGTCGTTTTTCAAATTCTCGTATGAGGTCCATATTCGGTGCGCGCGCAGTTCCGCGTGCTGAGTCCCGCACTACGGTCGATAGCACGTGCCCGCGGGACGACTGCACTATGCGGACACTTGCACAACAATAATAACAAAGCAACCTTGTGGTCGCGGTCACAGGGTTAACTACGGAACTTACGGAACTACGCACGCATAGTGATGGCGTGTGCAGTTTGAAAGCAACTACAATTCAACTAGGTACCTACGTAATAGGTAAAGTAAAAATGTTAGAAATATTTTCTCTCTCCGCTGTCAGCAACATAATAAAAGTCTGTAAAAGTACATAAACTTTTTTAAATAATTAAACAACCTAAAAAAGAAGTCAAGATGGGTACCTAATGTAATTAGTTTAGAGATATGGGTTGTTTTTAATGATTTTTTTGGGTTTAAATGTTCCTTTTTGCTTACTATTTGTATTTCCTGTGTGTGTCCCAAATATAATATTTTTATTTTCTTTTCTTAGTCTATATTTTCCTCGACATATTGTACTATTTTCTGTTCGCCTGTGGCAGAAAATCCAACTTCACACTCAATAAATACGTCTACGTCGAACTCTATACATTAGGACCACAAATAATTTTAATCTGAAAAGAGTTTCAGCAATTTCAGCAGCGCTCAAATGTAACGAACAATCGCTCCGGCTCAAAAGGATCATGACCAACAATGTATGGAAATCCGTCTTAAGTTGAAACACAATAAATCTTTATTTATTATAGACTACGCTTTATATACTATTAAATAAAAGTGTTCATTTTTATACAAGTATCCGAGTTTTAAAGTAATTAAACAAATTCGGAGATAACCTAAAAATCATGTCTAAACTACTCGCAACTTATAAAATGACCACAGATCACTCATGTAGGTACAAAACCACAAAGATAGTTAAAAACAAAATAAGAGAACAGCTGCTAATTGAAAAAAAAAACGTGAATAATCGTGAATAACGAATAATCGTGCTTTTTATGGCCTCGCAGCGTTGATGTGACATTATCGAAATAAAACAACTTCAGTCAAAGAGATTTTATTTTATTAACTTCAATTTATCCCAGATCTATACACAAATGATTAAGTTACCTACCTAATGTATACAAAGGTATAAAACACATAATATGAACAGACTTTTCATGTAGGTAGTCATTAGGTGTATTTAATGTTACAACAAGTACTTATACTTAACATACCTATAGATGTTCTATGTATTTGACATGTAAAATCAGTAGAAGTATCATTGTGTTAGGTACCAATTACCTTTATTATTCCTCATATTCACCAAAATAATTATCTAAATTATACAGTTTTAGTTATATCGTTATAATGTCCCCAGCTCAAGAACCAAACTACGGCCCACAGTTCTCTTTCCAACCAGGCAATTGCATCAGAGGTATATCATCCTCAACCTCATTATTCACTTCCACATAATACGTACCAGTTCGACTCGTTTAAGCTGGTAGGTGCCAAGGGCAAATCGCTTCAAATCATTTATTGAAAGTCGCGGAAACCTGGTTAAATGTGGATTATCCTGGTCAATCATTTGGAAATTAGCTCTCCTTATATTAAGGTGTTCTCGTTCAACATATACTGCTAAATAGTTTTCAAGTGCAAGCCTATCTTTTGCAATTCTTACATACTCTGCAGCCTCCGGTGGATCCTGTATGGATGTGTAGAACTTATTAGTTAGTGCACAACAAATTCTAAAATCATCCTTTAAATGCAAAGCAGCACGATTATTAAATACATTCCGAAAGAGTCTGAAATCCCTCTTAATTCTCCCATTAACAACTTCTACAACTAGCGACACATGGTTACAAAACAAGACCGATTTGCTTGTTGTGTTGTTAATTGAAATTCATTTTCAAGTCATCCATCTACCTTGTGGGAGGCCTTCCAACGCTGTACTGCTAATATTAGCACTAATACAATATTATTAAATGGGTCAGTATATCTCAGAACTCTGGGATCCTGTACCTTTGGAAGGCGTATGAGGACCCGAACCAACTTGCAGAGGCCTGTTAGACATTCTTAATGGAATGTGGTACCAACCAACGACTATTCCTGTATGCGCTATGCTATTGCACCCAAGGACAACCCCCCGTTGGTGGGAAACTATTGCAACATATGAAAACAAAGTTAATAGGGCTATGGGTTTTGAAGTCTTAAGTGGACTGGTTACCAGGAACTATGTTATGACAATATTATTATTACTGAGAAAATACCAGCGTTAGACCAGTGTATAGATTATTACTGCTCAAAGTCAAATACTTTTATTAGAAATCACCACTGGCTTTGACTCACCGGTGACCTTATACACTCACAGAAACAACATAGTTGTTTTGCTGCAGTTTTCTGGGTGGTAGTGAAGTTCCCCAAAAATGAAAATTAACATTATAGAAATATGTGTAAGTCAAAAAATATTTACCAAGTACAGTGGAACCTTTCTTAATATAATGTTCCTTTCTTGGCGGTCAGATCTCACAGCATGTGTTCTTGTTGTACGTACAATAGACTTTCCACAAGAAAAGCATAGACTTCTGTGACCAAATGCAGGCAATGGTATAGCATTTCCATCAATGAATGTGCTTGCTCGATCTTGAAGTATTACCATACACTCCGTACATAGTACACTTTCTGATGAAAGCTGAAATAAAAGAAATTATTTCTCAATGTTGCCGTTTTTCTGAAATATTTAACTCAGGTTATTCACCAATAATCATTGAATCCTCACATAATTATTATATAACAAAGGCACACACATACACATTGCAAAATCATTGCATATTGTAAATCTTTATTGAATACACATTCTATGATTTAAAAAATGTTTATTACTGTAACTGTCGGTCTGTATGAATATGATAAACTCAAAAAGTACTGAACAGATATTCATGCAGTTTCCACCAATAGACAGGGCGATTCATGGGGAAGGTTTAGGTGTAGAAAACATGCTTATCATAATAGAGAAAAACCGAGAATTTCAAAAGATTTTTATCACCCATGCAAAACTGTGTCTTGGTGTGTTCCCTACGTATTCTTGTAAACTATAGGACTTGTAAACTATACTCTAAACTAAACTACTGAAGTATTCTTCATGAATCTGATAATCATATAATAAAATACTTTTTTCAAATCAACACAATAATCCCAGAGATTAGAAACAAATCAAAGAAATATTCTGGTTTATTATACAGTACCTACATCAGTATATTACATTGCTGTATTCTTCACATCAAGTTCACTATTCCAAGATTTAACTATAGGATCAATAGAAAATCTTTGTTAGGTCTGTTATCATGGTACAACTTAGAGTTAGATGTTGCACCGCACTAAGGTTATTGGATATTAGTCAGCTATTCAAAGTACAGGATGCTAGCATGTCTGATAATCTAGAAGTAGGTAATATAGTGAAACTTACCTCAGTAGGAGTTATCAAAGATCGTATTATTTATAGTAATCATCGTCGTAGACGCTTGTTGCAAGAAATGTAGCGGGTGATTTCTGGGTATCAAAAGTTAATAATTGACACATCGGCTTCTCATTACCACCGGCATCGGTTGATCAGAATCAAGCATCGACATTATTATAATCTCAAAAGAGTTTAGAAACACAACACAAAAACGTCCTGGCGTAATAAAACACAATTAAAATGAAAACGTCTTGTCGTTAGTTACATGAAACACGCTAAGTTTTTTAAAACAACAATTTCCGTAATCATTACTATATATTATAAGTGGAGAGATTAATCGCGGTGACTATTCTCAGTTAATAAATAAACAGTAATGGCGGCTTCCGCAGGCGCCGGCTTAGGGATGGCGATCTAGAATCGATTTTATAGGTCAAGTAAATTGTTTTTTTTTTTATCGATCATAAACTATGAATTATATATTTTTATAATCGATTTTAGAAACTTGAAAACGAGTTCCGATGTTTTTCCTGCGGATTGCAACTTTTAAGTTTTGATACGCAGTTTATTTGTTCTGTTTTTTGTAACCAAGTATATTATTTAATTTATTTTGTATTCGATTATTCATTACATTTGACTAATTATGCTGGCAACACGAAAACGAATAAGTGATTATCTATAGTAAAGCTGTCGATGTAGAATAATGGCGGGAACAGATCTATCAGAACTCAATTTATTGCTGAATCGATTCTTTCCTCCGATTCGGATAGATTTAAAAATCGATCTTGTTTAGGAATAATCGTCATCCCTACCGGTACGTCTTTCATCTGCCTTGACAGTTGCATCTGCGTGAGACGAAACGCAAAAATAACTATTTTCACAACGGAACTATGAAATACATATACAGTACCTACGTTATGATTATGATATTACTAATTATTTAGCTATTTATGAGTTTAATATCATTTTTGTGATGTTTTTTATGTAAAAGTGTACTTACGTAACTCGTAAAAATGAAGAGAACGAAACGTCCATCATGACTATACGGAAATGTATGTACCTAGCAATCGTTAATTTACTGTTTATCTTAAAATCATAATTCCGGATACGAAAACAAAATTCCTGAAGTGAAAAGCTTGTAAAAAATAAGCAAATAATTTGTATATTAATTTGGTTTTCATACGTGCAACTTTTCTAGCCTGGATTTGGTCAATGTCCTTTCAGTTTTCCTATATCTACAGATAATTCGAATTTATCATCAGAAAGAAATAAAATAAATAGTTTTTTTTTACCTACTAGATATCTCAAAGTATTTATCGTAGTAGTAGAAAGTATCTATCTATTCGTACCCCAAGTATGCAGTTCTCTTACGAGTACTACTCTTACACAAGTTTTTAGAAACCAACAAAACTTCTTTACTTACTAACTAAACTTACTTCTTAACTTAGGGCTGACTTTTCAATCGACAGATATTTTTTATTCGTGGAATAAAATTGACGTCTGTCAGATTTTGTATGGAAGAACTGTCAAAATTTCAAAATTATTCCTCCGATAAAATTATCTGGCGTTGGAAAAATCAGCCCTAAGATACCGTTATGTAACTAAGTTTGTAAATAAGTAGGTATAGAAGTTTCTTCTCCAATACCTCCAACAATACAACATGGTTATAGAACTATTATAAGACTAGGGTAATCAACATTTTAAACCTAGGTGCCTACTTGCCTTTCTATCTAAACAGAAGACATTAGAGAAAACAATTGTTGCTACAAAAAAAAAAATCAACAAATATCGCAGATAAGATCTAACAGAAAGTAATCATACTTAAAGTTGATGGGTCCAGAGTCAATAGGAGCTGTTCAATTAAGCAGAGGATCTGAAGGCTGGAACAAAGGAAGACACTCAATAATTCAGTGGCCGTGGCCTGTCGAGCGCAACGGATTTTGTCGTTAAAATACAATTTCATGAAGAAAGAACATTGAGATACTGAATTATTTTCTTGCTATCGTAACTTCGCGAGATACATACTGTCTGAATATAATTTTGCATTAGAAATTGGCTCGGTATATTAATATTTCGACTCGGAGCCCGGAGTTTGGAAGTTGGCGGTGTGATAGGTACCCCCGTGGTTCGCTTTCCGAGGACATTGGTCATCCGCCTGATCTCTCTCCGGTCGTGTCTGATTGCGTGCCGTCCCATCGGACTATGAGAGTGAGGGAAGAGAGAGTGCACCTGTCTGCGAACACACTTGTGTACTTTATCTCCTCTATCTTCCGCGCCGAAGGCTAGTCTCTGTCACGGTAATAACATTACCGTGTCTCTGTTGCGATTGGCCGCCATGGCCAAAATATGGTCTGAAAAACTATATTTCGACTCGGTACTGTACCTGTACTCGTAACACAATCGGTACCTACTCTAACGATAGGCCACTCTTGATGACCTGATTGTTAAAAAAATATGTCTTTAGTCCACTGATCCATTCCACTTAAAAATATTCACAGTTTAAATACCTGCATAATTAGAGGTTTTATAGTCTGGGTCTAAAACTGTAAACACAAAAGTGTTCCATACGGTTTCGTTTAAATGTGCGCCAGAAAGTTGCTCACTTTCTGAATATGAAGCAATTTGGACGGACGTATGCGATACAGCTGAATAAGTTTAATTTACGTTAAATACGTTCATTTATACGAGGAACATTCAGCAACCCTTGTTTGTGAATAACTCGTTATTTCGTTAACCATCGCAAATGAACCGCTGAGTTAATTAAACAGACTGCGCAAAGTTTAAAGTCTTCTTCATTGTAATATTCCAGCAGTTTTGCAGAAGGCTACGTGATACCAGGCAACACCGCGGGAAATTATCATTTTACAAATAAAAATGATAATTTATTTCTTTATCTTTTGTTAATCCTCATGCTCTGTATAAAAAGCCTTGTCCTTTTCCCTGCCGTAGAACAATTACAGGCAAAATGAAATCAAACAAATTCAGTTTCAAAAGATATTATGCATTTTCATAAATTTTAGAGCACGTTAGGTCCACATGAGTTCAGTTGCTAGAATACAATATTTTGATGAAGCAGCTCTTCACAAATAATCAAAAGTGTCATTACGTACCAGCTGCTGAGTAAAACCCTATCTACTCGTAAATTGCTAAAGGTTCTTTATTAAAAGAAAAAACACAGAGCCTGTCTTATGCAAACAAAATAATGAAATATTATAAAATATTTATTTAGCTTTTGTACATACGAGTACTTACATGGGATATGTCACATAAAGAAAAAAAAACAAAAGAAGATGTAAAATATTATAAATTAAGAACAATAAAAATAAAATATAAAAGAGGTTCCTGTTGTTGAGGCCTTCTTGCGAATTTTTCACACGACTGTCGATATTTAGACATTCTCGCTTGTTTCCAAACTTACGTTTTAATTTCGTAAAGGAGTAAGTACAGGCACGTACTATAAAGACCTCATCCTTGTCGTACTGCTCATTGACGAGAATCGAAACTTAAGTTGTCTCCTATCCTGTTCATTGAAGGCGTTGTATACCCACCAAGTCTGATGAGTTTCGCTAGCTAATGGACTGGAGACTTTTTCTAACAGGGTTTGATTGATCATACGATCAAAACACAAACCATCTTAAATATTTCACAACACATCTTAAAAATTAAAATGGTTAAGAAACAGAACCGTTCCTATTCCCGAAGTATAGATGTTACTTTTCAGTAGTTAAGAAGCCAAATTATAAAAAGAGTTCCCAATATCTAGATCCATCAATCATCAAGTTAATTCAACTTCGATCGTGCCTACACTGACTACAAACCAAAACTTAGGAAACAAAGTTAAACGTGGAATTAATCGAGCGAAGCAACCGTTGCCAAAACGGCTATTTAACGTCACCGCAAGTTATTATAGCAGTTCCTTCCACTTCCACTGATAAAGTTAACGATGTCTAGAGTTGTTTCGCGCCCTTTCTTGGCCCATTCCCTGCCATTCTTGGCCCATTCACAGCCATTCTTGGCCCATTCACAGCTATACGACCGGAGATTCGAAAGCACGAAGGAAATGTGAGGAATTGTTGTGATGAGAATTGGTAATCTAATGTTATCGCTGCAGATTTTCGGTCAGATGTGAAGGATATAGGAAGGACAGTAATATGTTTTTAGACAGAAAATCGAGGTTTCTATAACATGACTGAATGCCAGCCATTTTGTTTGGTTCCTGAATATTTGATCATGGGCTCGTGATAAGTAATCCACCGGTGAAACTTTTTTCATACAATTTAATAAGAATTAAAAGTTAAAAAAAAATCCCATCAACATTTTTATTTGTTCCTAGATGGGCGCAAACTGTTATAGACCAGTAATTCTACAGCAAAGACATTCATGTTTTTCCATTTTTCTTTTCGATTATTATCTTTTGTTACCGTTTTTATACTTGTCCAAATTACCTAGAAGTAAGAAACGATTTCGTTTCCAACTCATTTATCGAAGATAAAATTATAAGATAATAAAAATAACAGGCGGACAATCCTCGTAATTTTAAGAACGTTCACAGTCTGCTCTCAGTCTCAATCTGTCTAAAATACCTATTATTTCCTACAACCTAAAATTTTTTGACATTTGTTTGTCGCCGAGGTGAGACTGCGACTAGACTTTGAACGTTTTAAATTACGAGAATTGACCTTCAGTTTTCACGACACCCCATTCAGTCAAAGTTGGAAGTGTAGACGGAAATCTGTAGACTTTACATAATGGTGCCCATAAGTAATAACATAACGGAACTGCTTTGTACTTACATGTTACTGCTATTCTCCAGGACGACGGAAGACATACTATTTTTCATAATATGTTGTGGTAAGTGCTGCGGCAAAATACACTTTCAATGTGGAGAGAATTTTTGGAGACAATGCGATTTCCACCTAGTCAGTAAAACATGAAAGTAACCCGAATGTCAACCAGCACCCTAATTGCGTAACACACAATCAATCTTAATCTGAATCATTTTGAAGGATATTGCTAATCCATTGCTTCATATGTTCAAAAATATGTCATGTGTCTGCTCATCAACGTAAATAACGCAAAGAATGTCGTTGAACTGTCAAAATTAAACCGATTCCGATTGATCGTGTGTTACGCAATTAGGGTGCAGAATGGGTTAACCTCGCTCATTCAGGTCTGATAGCAATTGACTAGAAGTCAATAGATACTAAATAGTAGGGTTCAGCTGGATCATGATGATCTTTTTGGCGTAATCTTGGTTTTAGTAACTTATTCGTGATTTATCTTATCGCTGGTCTTTAAAACACCAAATGTGTTGTATCTTACTTATCTTTTGAATTATAAAAAAAACTGTATCTTACTTAGTATATCATAATTATAATAATATTTCATATTGTAATGACACTGACTGAAAACCCACAGTAAACTAAATGAAAACTTTAGGTATAACATCAGATAGAACCCAAAATAAATAATACTGAAGTTAGTGATCATTGAATTCTAAACCATGCATACAGTACTATAAGAATTAAACTCTCTTGCAGATACAAAATATCTTCACATTTGTAACGTTTTGGTATCAAAATTGAATACAACAAAAGTGCTGTGTTTCTGAATATGAAAACAGCTTTGTAGAAAGTGTTCGTTCGTATTATCCTTGAAGCACCAGTTTACAAATCAGCAAGAGCTAATTCCAAGTTTAATTTTTTTTTTAATTTTTTTTTTTATATCTTTATTTAAAGAGCTTTGTCGTAGATCGACAATCTTTCATTATAAACTGGCTGCGTCGAGAGGTAGATTTTTGCTGTAACTCTCTTTTGACATTTATAACGAAAAACACGCCATCAAACCAAGAGTTCAGTGAGAATACAAATCCTTGTTTAAAAAACTTGAATTACCACAGATTCTGGCAACCCTTGACTATTCAGTGTGCAAATATAGGTAAATAAATAAAGACTGAGACTGATGTGATTAGAATCACCGCCAACCAGTAAATGTTTACTACAATAGTACATACGCATCTGTGGACCATAACAATGAACGATCCAGTACATGTAGGTACCAGTATGCTAATATGATTACCATTCCGCACTGCTAGGATGGTTATTAGATAGTGGAAGCCAAACCATTGAAGCCATTGAGGGTGGAAAGTGATATTCTGATTAACAGTCGATGAGTATGAAGTAAGTGCAAAACAGTTCTTTATGTACCATCTACTGGAGTGTACCCAAATGTCCGTTCACCTGCACCCTTGACGATCTGAACAAAAGCGTCTGCCGTCGCAATTTATGTGGCCCCTGGGCCCAATCATTACAATCGATGTACAATTGATACTTAAATAATAAAGCTAGTTCTAGACAAAGAAAACAGTTAACTTAATGGATTTGACAATCTAAAATCACCAACACGAACCACCACCGTTGTGATCAACACTGTTTCATGTGTATGAAAATAGGTTGGTAGCAGCTCGATGAGAGTTGCCGAGGATCAAGTATTGACATAAACGGCGTGCGATTGGGAAGGCCATTCAATCAGTGGAATATTATAGAAAATTATTGATAATGAGAACAGTACCCTAATTGCGTTAAAACACACTATAAATCTCAATCTGAATCATTTTGAAGGATTTTGCTAATACATTGCTTCATATGTTCGAAAAATTTGTCTGCTCAACAACTTATATAACGCAATGAATTTTGTTGAAGTGTCAAACTGAAATCCATTGCTATTGATAGTGTGGTACGCAATCACCCCGCTGGCCTTTGCCTTTCAGTGGAATGAATATTGAATACATAGTGATAAGCTGGTATTTTGCATGATTTAACCATGTGTAGTTAGATACTGTTACCAACATAAATAATCCTCATTAAAATGAAAGGTAATGCCGTTGGCAAGCGAATCTAATTAGCTGAAGACTTGACGGTAAAACTTTACTAATTACTTACGTCGTCGCAGACTCTTTGCATTTTTCTACTCCGCTCTTAATTAGGAAAATAATAGGAAATTAATAAATGAGTTTTATATTACAATGCAGGTAATTTCTGAAAAAATATATCTTTACTGCACCCAGGGCTGTAAGCCACTGCAATAATACCACGTTACGTTACTGACTTACCTATATTTTTATTAGGGCATATACTTGACATATAGCTAGTGTACGCTATAAGTAGGAGGAAAGAAACCGATCTATTCTGTAAAAATCTCACCTTCAAAACTTAGCTGAAGTGAGCTGTCAATACTTAGCATGTAGAATGACAGCTCACTTCACAGAAGTTTTCACGGTGAGATTTTTACAGAATAAACCGGCAGTATCTTCAACTAGAGGTAGGGGGTACTGCAGTGTTAATTCACCTACTTCTGTATCATTCATCAAATGATTATGATACAGTTCTTTAACTGTACTATTCTTGACCTCTTCAAACAAATAATGTATTCAACGTCTTCTCTTGTAGTCAACCAAAACAGTTCCTTTAAGTTCAGTGCCTAGTAACACAATTATTTAAGTTTAAACTAACGTTGTTAGCATGTTGAGTGCCCTAAATCTCGATTAGATTAGCGTTATAACAATTCATGAAAGAACTTTTAAACGATAACTTACACGAAATATTATAAATTAGGCTATCGATGTTGCCATCAATTAGGGCAACTAACGATACCGTTGTAATAGTAAACAGCTTTAATTTTTATTAATTATTTCATTGACGTCACTCATTTCAATAAACAACTGCTTATAATAAGCTGACATCAAGAAAAACACGTTAAAGGCTGGTTTTCCTACACTGTTTATCTTTTTTTATGTTCTATATATCTTCCTTATTGTTCTTGTTTACTTGAATTTCTACCTACTCTTCACCATATAGCCTGAATGAAGTTTACTCCAATTAACACTCCCGCAGTTAGTCAACAAATATAGAGATGAATTTAAAAATGTACCGTCATATTTCAGTAATATCCAGCGGTCACAGAGGACAACAGCCGCTGAACACCTCCCCATATCCCTAGACAATACATTTACATTCCCTTCAATTTCAAGCGACTGTAAAGCGCTTTATTTTAAAAATTCCCAAAGCCATTGTCATGAACAACTTCTCGTTTTAAAATGAAGATTCTGTAATTGCAAATGGCGGTGCAATATTGGAATGAGTTTAAAGAAATAATGGTAAAACTTCGCGGATAGAAAACCTTTTAATTGATTGTTTTAATTTTGAATTTCTGGAATATAAATTTTCCTGGATTCCCCTGAGGCTTGTCCTTTAGTTTTGAAATTCAAAAATATGCAATCTCTCGTAAGAAATGTCGTCCCTCGTAATTTCTGTGCAAATCCTTAGCAGTGGCCGTGGGTTTTCCACGTCAAGTTTGCTAAAATGCTCATCTTTGTTTGTTGAATGTTTAATTCAATGCGTTGACTTTTTCATCTAAGTTAAAGTTAACTGCTGTCTATGTTTCTATTATTATTCAATTTAAGTATGCACGCCTGCACTCCTAGACTAAAGTCTCTCAATATGTTTCTACCATCCTTATGTAACTGCAGTCTCACCTAGCCAACCTTTTGGCAAGTCTCCAAATTCGGTCCAGTTTAACGTTTTCCAAATGATATTCTTTAACTCTATTTCTCTCTTTTTGCATAAGTAAACGTGTTGCCCTTTTGGGAATATAATGAATGAAACTTATCGCGACTACTTATACTTACGGAAGGAAACTTTGCAAAGAACATTTCGCTGGCTTTAATTTTGCTAGACGTGGCGTAGCAGAAACTTTAATCTTGGAACAATGCTGGGTTTTCATTACAGTTTGTGCACTGTTTCGTTTCAATTGTATCGCCACACTGGTCAATCAGAACAAATTCCCCTGCTCTCTCATCTGTGTGCATTTACTATTTTGTGAACAATCTGCATAAATCTGACTAGTTTGACGTTTTTACATTTCAATCTAGGTTGCATTGTGTATTTGTTCTGTGGATCACCCATTTTGGCTTTACTAACGTTTGTGATAAATTCATGTAATTTGATTTGCTTTCATACAGATTGCCAGATACACATCCAGCTATTGATTTATTTATTTTAGCCAAAAGTCTAAAATAAAATCGCAAACAGAATAGTTATCAACTTTATTGCAATTCAAATCTAACTTTTTCAAACACACAAGAATCGTCCGTCGCTCAAATTTTAACAACGCAACAAATATTTAATGCCCCAATTGTACATACATAACAATTGACAAAATTCTCATGAGATTCAGGTCCGCAACAAAAAATCTGATCTGATGATGATGATGTTTAATCTGTTAATAATGAATAAGTACATGATATTGTTAGTTAGCAAGTAAACCTACACCGTTGGAAACAATAAGAAAAAAGCTATTCGTCACAAAAGAATCACAATTACTCGAGAATTTGACATTGTTTATTTCGTCGTTACATTTTTGGTAGCTTAGCTCTTAAACTATGTATGTGACGAGGTTAGTAATGGCGGTGACCCGGCGCGGTGGTGTTCAGCAGAGGTGCATGTCTGTGAAAGTCTTCCTGTCCTTGTAGACGGAGCCCCAGGCTCCGTAGTCCTTCTTCTGCTCCTGTTTCTTGGGGACCTGGTACTTAGGTGCCTCGTATGCGGACTTTCTGTAATCAAACGAAAGATGCAATTAGAATTTTATCGGAATAATTTACATTTTTAGGGACTATTATTTTTACAGATGGCTTGAGGGAGACATAATAAATTCGAGCTAGCAATCACGAATTTGTAAAAATATTATTTAGCACGATGTGGACCGGTCAGCATTTTTCAGTATTTTTTAATACTTTTCGTCAAACTCTTGGAGGAGGCTCATGGCCAGCGGTGGACGTCTTTCAGCTGAATGATGATGAGATTCTTGAGAAGAAGTCTCGTCTTAAAGCATATAAGATGCAGGTGACCTTAATTTGACAGCTTTTAAGCAGGTAGGTACATAATATAGTGACTGTAAGTATAAGGATTTAGACAAAAAATACTTACTGTGCGGGAGCAGATACGTCGAACGACTTGCACGCGTAGTTAGCCTTGTTGGCGGTTTTACATTCGTCTCCGCGAGCCATGGTTCTTAGCATCTATCTCTTTCACGCTGGTTAAGCTGATAGCCGGTGGGAGGGAGATGGATGATGAGATGAGGTGACGGGTAGTGTAGAGGATCTACGGCACGTGCTGAAGGTGTGTGAGAACCGCGTGTTCCAGGCGGTTGCCGGTATTCGCCCGACGACTGCCTTTTCTGGTGCACAGGTTTTTGGCGAGTCTGGAATCAAGGAAAAAACATGGTTACTTCATGATATACAGTATGATATTTCTTAGAATGGTATAGTTTTTGGAGAGAATCCAGATGATGATTGCAGAAGTGGATTAACCAACTTATATTTACACCAACTTATTTCCAGACATACAAGTATAATTTGTATCAAACTGTATTATTGCAACGATCTACTGCACTATTACAGCATGGTTATGTTACACCAGTTCCATTTAATTAAAAATAAGTTTCTTAATAAATATTTCCACTATTACGAATTCATAATGATATTTTTGTTACAAATTATACAAGATTTTGCAATCTTTAATGTAAAGTTTTCTCGTTTCTTCAGCCCTGAGTTATTTCGAAACTTTTAACAATTTGCAATCCAGATAAGTTACTGTTGCCACCTTATAAAACCATTTAAGGGACACTAAGAACTTTTATTATTGCGGCGAAATAAAAAGCAATTCCACTAGAGATAAATTTTAATTGCCAGTAAAATAAGGTTTCTTTGAGAACTTGGAAATAACCTGCTGCAAAAGAGCGAAGTGCAAACTTTTACAGTGGAAAAATATTTAAAATATAACTTTGCGTTATAAAAGCTGTAGAACTCCAAATAGCACAATATTCACTACTTTACAGACAAATATAACTAATCCAAAACATTTATCTTTATACTCGAAGGACCATTTCGGAAGAATATATTCTTTATTTAGTATCAATTTATCCAAATAGCCTAAAAGATAAAAAACATAAATAAATTGTTGTAGTTCCCGGCTTATTTTTAAAAGAGCTATTTCTAGCTTTACTCCATCAAGTAGATATAACACTAGAGGTATTTAAAAAATTCCCTAGATAATATTTCTCTTATGAATATTTTTAACATTACTTCGAGAACAACTCTAAGTGCTTTTCGTTTGCGTAGAAGCAAGAATACATCTGGGAACTGTAATTCTGTTTTTAATATTTGAAACTCAAGCAATACCAACCTATTGTGGTGTAGTAATTTTATTTTAGGTGCATCGTCTTCACATTTAACTAATGTATGCAAAATATTGACAAACATTTTAAAAGAGTAACGGTGGAGTTTCTTGTCCATTCTTCTCCATACGAAAACTACCTTTTGGAATCAATTTTATTTTAAGTTTTGACGTTCAAAAGTGCCTTTTATGTGCCTATTTGAAATAAATGATTTGACTTTGACTTTGACTTACATACATATTTATAAGTATGAAAATTCAAATAGGGTTGGTTTCTACTTTACAATGTATTATTGCCTGCTGTTTGCCTCGAGTATTGTCTTGACCTTCACGCACAGGTAGGTTCTATCTATCTGCATCTATTACATTTACCTCAACACTTGCATAAAATACAACTGGATTAAGATTAGTATAAACCAGATTTTACCGGTTTTCAAACATTCCCATACCAGATTGACTAGATGATGCAACATTCGTGATCCTTGTATCATCTTCTACTTCATTTTCATATTGTTTACTCTGTTTTTGTATATTAATGAGTTAGGTTTCTTGGTTTGTCTTTTAGTATGTTCAAAAGTAATTCCTAAGACTTAGATTTTGTAGAGACCGTTGGTTTTATTGCGTTCGTCGGACCTGTTTGTATCTATTATTTGATATTTAATTCTCTTTATGGTAATTAGGTCTTCATTATGTAATACAAAATTGTCATTGACTTCAAATCAACAAAAAAAAATACGTCTGTGATATAATATTTACGTGTAATGGAATTGCATCATAGAATCAAATTCTAATAATTCAAACTTTTTTTAAACTTTTACATCAATCGATATGCATTACATTGCAATTACATATACACACTGTATGTTGGCCATGAAACGACAGAGAGACCTTTTTGACTATGGAAATATAAGTAGACAGGTAAATCTATGCACAAGTTCTTGAAATTGATGTTACACAGCTTACAATATACGACTCAAACACCTATCCAACAATCAAATACAGTAACACTAAACGGATTGTACAAGAAACTTATTGGTAATTTCTGAATTCATGGAACCAGATTCCCATTTCTAAAATATTGGAGACCATGTCAAGAATTCCGACACTATGGAGACCTCAAACGAGTTCAATAATGTCATCACTTGGACCTTCGTTGGGAGCAGCCGGGCGAGCACTCGGTGGCCGCGTGTTGGCTGAGCCTGTAGTAAACAAGACCGGTTGGACTGCCTCTCCGATCAACTCCGTATAATAAAGCATATTACGTATATGTAATAGCTACTGTAGAAAGCACAAACTAAGCGTTGTTTGGGTTATTTACACATTTCGGATTTTATTAAGAGTCTACACATCGTCTACCTCCTATAATTCCAAAAGTTTCATAGTCTTTTTTGAGTTATTCTAAAGTGTATCATAAATCCTTTATTTTATTTTATTCTATTAGGGAAACTTACAGCTAATATAAACAGTGTTCATAAACAATATGCATTTGAAGGCCATTTACAAGTTTCCACTGATAAAACACATGAAACAAAAAAGGTCGGTACAAAATACCTATAACATAAAATCATGTAATGCTCTTGCTTGAGAAATCAATAGTTGATCTATTTCTTTACTTTCATAAGTAACGTCTAAAAGGTGTATTTGTAAACAGAAGGCCAATTCTCGTAATTTAAAACGTTCAAAATCTAGTCACACTCTCATCTCAGCGACAAACCAAGTCAAAAAGTTGTCAAAATGTAGGGAAATTTGACGTATTTTTGACAGATTGAGACTGTGATCAGACTGTGAACGTTCTTAAAATTACGAGTATTGCCCCTCAGATTTGTTATTTTGTATCGTTTTTTTTAAACACAGTCGTCATCATTTTTCTGCCGTTCCTAATTTATTTAGTCGCCACAGCAACGAAATTATCATAACAGTAAACTAAATGATGATATTTTTTCACTTTCTAGTTTCTCCGTCAGCCATAGACTAAATATCTTCAACAACATTGTGTTTTAAACAGATTTAAAACTGCAACGTTATTAGAAGCTGCAGCAAAGCACTCTTTTGATAGGGTGTAGCAAGACTAGCAAGTATAGTATAGGGCGCGCACAGCCCTTTTGAAGAGCTTTCTCAACTCAGCGTTACATACACTCTCCAAGACTGTTTGCGTGGCTTTTCTTCGCTTAGAAAATTGACCAATTATGTAAATAGCATTTTATGTAGCGGAACCCGGATTACATGTTTCGTAAATTATGAAAGTGTTTATTTTGTGTTTAGCTTTGAGATCAAAGTGACGCTATTTATCTGCAATAACAATGTTCTTATGATTAACTTGAAAAATATTTAGAAAATACGATTGTAAGTAATATAGGTTTCCTATACCGCGTGGCGACGCACAAACTGTAACCATGAATTCAGCACATGATTCTAGACCCCCTAGCGTTGAAAATTTTCGTCTGTAGTTTAAAAAAAAATTGCTCTTCCATACATTTTGACCGCGTAGGTATTGCACTTTTCTATAAAAAGGCTGTTTTTTTTTATAGCTGGCGAAAAATTTCTACGCTAGGGGGTCTAGAATCAAGTGCTGAATTCATGGTTACAGTTTGTGCGTCGATGTCCCTGCCACCCTGTATAATACAAGTGTGAAGCGTTTAAAACATTTATCTTACTACGGTTCAAAATGAATATTTTCGTCTTTCGAAGAATTTTGAATTGTTTTCTATGCAACTTAAACAGTTGCATATGGCATGGGAGAAAATTTAAATATCTTATTTCATTTATAAAATAACCGGTCCTAATATGCAACCTAGAGTCATTCCCCATGATTGGAGCTCTTTAGAATGTTGTACGTCTGATCAAGTGTTTTTGCAGGTTGGATGTTTATCTCATGTTGTGATTATTCTTTTTAAACATCAATAAATCATATTAATTAACTTGAGATGTGACTAAAAAATAAAAATTAAACCACCAAGATTAAGGCTTGGCTTATGAAAACGTCCTGTTTTCATAAGCCAGGCCTTAATCTAAATTTATTCTAGGATTGTCTATTTATGAGTTAAAGACGGTAAAAATGTAGTTTGCAATCAATGTAGTAAAAAATAATTGCCATTCTTACTCAGAAGTAAAAGTCAGTTATCAATCATTTATAACTTTTCAGTCTTTTATTATATATATACATATAATAAAAGACGATATATATATATGTATATGATATATAATGTATTACTCGAAGAACCATGAGGACTTTTAATAGTGCTAACTTTTCATTTCAATTGGGTCCATATTTTGTTTAAAGTTATGTTAAAATAAATGGAACGTTGACTCGGATGCACTTAAAAAAAATCTGTTGTTTGGGGACAACTGGTTCAAATGATACCTCGGTTACATTTGAAACTGTTGCTAAGTGCGTTAAAATTCACTTTTTTATGTTTAGCAGTAATTAAGATCATCAAATGCCCTGCAAATAGTTTATGTACCACTTACATTTACTAGTATAATTTTAAAGAATTGTATAATTTTATCACAATTTTTACTTTTACATATACTTCTATTTTAGAGAATGCTAAATTGCTAACATGCTTACGATACGATATAGGTATCCTTGAAATTATAAGATTAAGTTAGTAATCGTCAAATTATACTAATTAGAATAGAACAATTTGATCCAAACCTGTAAACAACCTTTATATTAAAAGTATTTCAATTCTATTTTTCTATTTGTTATACCCAAATTGCGATATTTGATATTCTGAATTTCTGATGTTTTCGTCTAGCGAGGTCTATTGAATTTATTAACATACAGAAATACCAGAGTAACTTGTTGACAGATTGGAAAATGAGACCTTTAGGTACAAAATTGAAATCCAACCAGACTGGTAAAAGAATAAGAAATGGAATTGAACTATGTTGTCTAGCAAAGTTTTCACTGATATAATGCAAGAAACACTAATCACAAAAGTGCACCAAGTAAGACATTTAACGAAAAACATAACACTGTTGTAAAAACACTTAAAATCGCAAATAAATGAATAACGCACGTTCCTCAAAATTAGTCATGTGCTGAGTTGCTTTATCTGGGTTCTTAAGTTTTAAAACGTTATTGCTGCTGCATCAGAAAACTGCATCCATAGCTTCATGTTCTTAAAGCTTGACAACAGTGCGATTGGAACTGGTTTCACAAACATTGAACTTTCTAGCTTAAACAATACATATAGCTACGGACTTTTACAGCTGGATTTATTTTAATAATCCTAAAGATGGAACCAAACATATATTTGTAACTATTATCCACATCGTTAACTTTGAAATGAATTGCTTGTGAATATTTCCTTTAACAAAATTTATTTTGAACACTGCTTTCTTAACAAAAGTAATGAAGTTTTCTAATTCAATCAAATATTAGTTTGGTCTGATTAAGAATCTAGTTATTTAACTTATTACATGTAAGTTACTAACCTTGGTAGAAATTTGTCGGTTATCGCGTATTTTCTCCTCGTTTTTGTCATTGACACCTAATAATTTTTATATAAATTTAAAATGAAACTCCGAAAAATCAAATTTAGCGGCCGATCGTTGACGGGACGTAAATGAAACTGATAATCTATATCGCAGAACATGTATTTATGTATGAGACTACAACACCGGTTTTGAGATCACGTCATTGCTTGGCGTAGTGTGAACGGTGCTAGTATTCGTGAGCACCTATTTAATCTATATTATAGCTATTCCTTTGGTATTTTCCATTAGAATCCGCTTTTAACTAGTTTTAATCATCAAGGTGTCATTTTTTCCGATTGTCGTTAAAGTTTAGGCTGTGTCAACGACCGCGAAACGAGCTTTGCGCTTGCGATGAAAGTAAAGCGAACACTTGAACACCGAATTGTATATAAAAGATTTCTGATTTTCCGGAAAAAAAGGATTGAGAAAATATTAATTTTATACAATCATATTGTTATAATATATTGTTATATTTATTATATATATTGTTATTGTTATATTTTATATAATCATATTTTTGCCCGCCTTTTGGGCACTTATCCCATTGGCAGTGATGCGGACGAATTTTTTGATGCCCAATGAGCTCCTGCGTTTTTCTATATATTTTTTTCGTATTATATACTTGTATATAATTGTATATAGTATACATTAGTGTTAGCTTGTAAAAATATTAATTATATTGTTATCCACGTAAAATTCATCTTAATTGAATAGAGTGCTTGTAAAGACTTCTTCTACCTTTAAAAATAATTGCTACTAAATATTCATATTCTCAGCCTCAACTTGGTGACGTCCATTCTGTCACGTACACTTCGCCGTCAAATTGCGCTGGTTGGTAAATTACTTTATTATCAGTTCAGTGATTAATCTTAAATCAGTAGCCAAGTCAACTGAACCTTCCTATTGTTTCCTGCACTTTCACTAATAGGAGATTATTGGACTGCCTGGTAAGTCTATAGTCGCAAGCGTGATTAGTCCTGGGTTCGATTGACAAAGTTTACCTATACAGTTTTTTTTTTCTACGAAAAATATTTCAGTAGCAAACCGGAGCCTACATCTTTGCTCGGTTGATAGTGGTTCACAAGGGGCTTCAAAAACATCACAGTCAAAATAACTCTACCAACCCCTACGAGGAATACATGCGGGATGTCATGTTATGAGGATATAGTATTATTTGATGGCTATACAACCAAACCATAGCTATCCGTTGTACAGTACCTTAGTTAATAAATTTCCCAAAATATTGGTCATGTTGCGTAACGTAAACCTACGTTTTCGGTACTTATTTCGCGGCTGTCATAAAGATGCCCCGAAAGATACTTACAAAATATACTTATTTGACAACTCCATTTTTTCGTTTGACGTCAATCAACGTACGTACCTAAGTATTGTACAGAAAACATGGAAATATTACGTTTATGACTTGAAAACGTGGACAAACAGCATCGTCTAATGTTGGCTGTTCTTCAAGATCCCGCTTTTCCCGTGCGAAAAAAGTATTAGGTACCTACTCTAAGCAACTTATGACTACATTGCTCCATTCATAAGAAGAAGCTCAAGAAAGACTAAGATAATGTATGAGGAAACATATAGTTTGATAAATAATAATGAGCGCTTAATAAAGGGTGTGTACGATGTTAATATACCTATAATTGCATTATAATTTATTATGATTTGATATTCTAATGTCATGAATACTTACGACCACGTGTAATAGTAGGTATGCAAGGATCAAAGATCATTCTTGTAATCTTATTAGAAAACTCGCTGTGAGACATTGTATCATTCTGTTAGTTGCGTAACACACTATCAATCACAATCTGAATAGTTATGACAGATATTGCTAGTACAAATTTGTCTGCTCAAAAACGTAAATAATGCAGTGAATGTTGTTGAACTGTCAAAATGAAAACCATCTCTACAGTTAGTGTGTAACGCCATTAGGTACCCCACTGGTTATCACGGAAGACTTCTACAATTTGGACGACGAATACAAATCACTTATTTTTTTATACAGTACTTATTTACGAAGGACACCAAACCACACAAAGAATGGCACTTTAAATAAGGATGTTTTATTCAGTGTTCCTGCCTTTTATCTTCTCTTTAAAACGAAATAGTAATAATGTTAAATTAAGTTCGTTTTTGCATATCTACTACACGAAAAAACTGAAATGCGACGTAACGCCAGCTGTAATTTATTCTATAGGTATGTACTTCACTTGTGCTACAACTTACCGCTACAAAGGGCACGACTTCCGGATATTCATTTATTTGTATACAACCTTTAAAGAAAAAAACAGTGAGTGATATATAGTGTTGGATATACTTATCGTATGTACCTAATTAAAAAATAATTTATTTATTGATTTAGGATCTCTAACAAAAGATTTACACAATACATGACATAACTAAAGACCCACATCAGGTATTAAGTGGGTCTACTCCTTCAATTATAGGACCACAGCATGTACCAACTAAGCTAACAAAGCTATTTATTCGATCCTGGAAAGTATTCTGAAGACTATGTTTCGATTAACCCCTTAAAAAAGAAAACTGAAAGGGCTCTGTGCCAGGAAAACTTCTTCGTTCCGATGTTGGTTCGACAGTTTTCTATGATCTTCATCATCAGCCTATAGCAGTTCACTGCGACGGACATAGGCCTATTTAATCACCCGCCATTCAACTCTATCCTCGGATACTCTAAGCAAGCTGTGAGTGATTGTCACTTCATCAAACTAGCTTAAGTTCTACAAACTTCCCTCATCTTCTATATAACCTTGGCTAGCTTAAAGGCGAACAAAATATAATTCAACTTCCGAAATTACAGTTTTTTCACTTTGTAGTGTCATTTTTGGAAGTCGGTTGTATTTTTTTTTTTGCAAAAAGTTTTTTGTTTTGTCTTTTAAGTTGTAATTTATACCAGTAATTTTAGTTTAAAAACCAAACTACTGAACCGTTTTTGATGAAATTTTTAGGGGACCAATCTGAAAGTATATCCTGGCAAATAAAAAAGAATTTTGCAAATCGGCTTATAAATAACGGAGTTCTGAGGCAACAAACATAAAAAATACAGTCGAATTGAGAACCTCCTCCTTTTTTGAAGTCGGTTAAATATAATTTAATAAACAACCTGACATTCACCTGCAAATTGCAAAAAAACGTAAGAAAATCTGTTGATCTCGCGCAACCTGGGTATTTTCCCTTAGAATTTAGTCTACACTGTTACAGACTGTTAGAAACATGTGCTCGAACAGTGTTGCTCTAAAAGTTCCGTGCGAAGAGTCACGTCAAAAGTTTAGTTGTAAACAGCCATTAGCATACCTGACTTACGTGTGAAACCAGTAAGTTTATATTTCCAGAATCATAATAGGAGTAAATTCCCTAATTCGTATCTCAATAAAAAAAAACGAAATCTTGATAGGTTTTGGAAACACGTTCTTTTTGCGCACCGTGAAGGAGTGAATACCCGGCCGGAGTCTGAGGTTTATGATAGCTATAACTTGGAAGTTTTGAAGTCTCGGATAATTTGGTTACTTAAAAGCAAGCTGGATGCGGGAAGCACAGAACCAGTCGAAGTAGCGGTGCTTCGGGGAGTCCAGCAGCGAGGAGAGGGGCAGCGGGGAGTCTTGATGATGATGAAGCCAGCGTGCATTCATCGCTTATCATCTCGTCAGAGTTCAGATAGGCAATTCTCGTAACTTTAGGAACATTCACAGTCTGATTTCCGTCAAAATTAAGATCTATATCTTTGTTGTCATTATTTGCCTAGTTTATTTGCCGAACTAAAGGGAGGGTACATATTTAAGTTTCAGTAGTTCGGTGCGTTGTTAGAACCGAACTATCGCAACTGAAAGTTTCAGTAGTTCGGTCAACCGGACTAACAACCGAACTACTACTAGAGGTCTCAATCTGTCAAAGATACCTCTAATTTCCCTACATTTTGACATTTGTTTGTCACCGATATGAGACTGCGACTAGATTTTGAACGTTTAAAATTACGAAAATTTGCCTTCAGTTCTCATCACCTGAGTCTTCACGGTGCGATTTAAGATCGGCAAATCTTCATGTCACAACATTATAAAATGATCTTCTATACCTACCTAACTCATAATGAGTAATCAAACGTAAATGTACTAAAGTGACCTTGTCTCTATTTCGAACCAAGTCGCGGACTAGTAGCAAAATCATGTTACTCTTAAATTAGGATAGGTATTTAAATAATCATGACAATGAGGCGTGATCTGACGAACTTAACTGACCTATCTGGAATGCAACGAGTTAGTTACTAAGAGACTATTATGTAACTCATTCAAATTCAGCGAGCGCTACACTCAACAAAAAAAAAATACCGTATAGGTAGGTTATATAATATCAGTACATAAATATATATACAATGTCATTGCCACATCTAACAGTGTGTGAGAGACTTCCACATGGCTGTACATCCACTAAGCTTGACAAACATATTCCCCTTTATTCATAAACTTTCCCTTAAAGTAAAGTAGTGTTAAGCGACTGTTTAACCAACAATTTTTGACGTTTAAAATGTCACTTAACTTTAATCATCGTTTATAAATAAACCCCATTATGTTTATTAAGCAGGCGTCCCACAGCAGTAAACCCAATAGAGTAGTACAGGCAGTAAATGGTAACCGATGCCTGTCAGCAATACCAGAGATATCGCAGCTCCAGTGCCATCGTAGAGACAGAGCTGAATAACCTCATGGACATTTTCAATACCAATGTTTCTAGGTTTAAGCATTTGTTGGTGAAAAGCTTTTTTACGGAAAAGTAATTGTTTGCGTTTGAATGATTTTTAGTATGTAATAGTTGATCCTCTGAAGAGCAGTGGTAGCCCAGTGGTGACAGCCGTGACTTACGAGGTGTGTTGTAGGTCGTAGGTCCGAACCCAGACAGGCGCTTTACTTTGTGTAAATTATTTCATCACCACTGCTCTCTAAACGGTGAAGGAAAACACCGTGAGGAAACCGGCATGTCCTAGAACCAAAAATTCGAAGACATGTGACATCTACGAACCCGCACTTGGCCCGCGTGGTGGATAAAGGCCCACTCCCTCTCACAGAGAGGAGGCCTGTGTCTCAGCAGTGGGAACATTATAGGTTGATTATGTTTTAGAACATCGTGATATTTTGTGTCCTAATTTATGTTATAGGTATTTTGTACCGACCTTTTTTGTTGTCTTTCATATTTCAAGTGTTTATCAGTGGAAACTTGTAAATGGCCTTCAAATGCATATTGTTTAAGGACACTGTTTATATTAGTTGTAAGTTTCCCGAATAGAATAAAATAAAGTGTAATTCCATTGGCATATATGAGTCTTCATACCAGAATACATGCAGACACGCTACACGCGCTTCTTCTTAATACCAATAGAAAGAAACCTCTGCGGAAATCCTCGCGGAAATCTAATTAAAATCTGGAATCGTAATATCGTGGATAAGATAAGATAAGATAAGATAACATTTATTTGTCAAAAAAAAAACACGTGTAGGTTTTACAATGAGATGGATATTCATTGACTAGTAGGAGAATAATAATAATAATAATAATATCCCTGGACATTTCACACAGCACCATTTGTCCCAAGCTAAGCAACCTAATGCTTGTGTTATGGTAACAAGATGGCTGATAAACTACTTATATACAATTTTTTTTTTGTAAATACATACATATTATTATAGATAGAAAAACACCCAGACTCGGAACAAATACATGTAGGTCATACAAATATTTGTTCCGTGCGGGAATCGAACCCGCGACATGCAGCGCAGCAGTCAATCGCTTAACCACTGCGCCAACCGTGCCGTCAAAGAAGAGAGAAGCACAGAAGTGGCGAGGCTTGGGGTAGGCCTCTCCAGCAGTGAACATTATGATGTGATGATGAAGATGACAAGTACCGCGTAATGGAAGGAAGTAAGTTGTTCTATCCACCGGCATAAGATAATGCAAAAAACATACGTCTTACAAAAAAGCTTGGTTATAATTCAATAACTACCAACAAAATACATAACTTAAACTTTATAGAACTCACACTAATATATAGGTACTATATACAATTATATACAAGGCGAGCTCATTGGGCATCAAAAAATTCGTCCGCATCACTGTCAATGGGATAAGTGCCCAAAAGGCTGGCAGAAAGCTTTGAGTCATATTCGTTTGTAACCGTATTTAATGTTTAACCCTTCGAACGTAGATCCACGCGAGACACAATGGCTTTTTAATTGTGTCTGTAATTATGGCATTCAATGGGTTAAAAGTTTAATTTTTGCGGCCCAGTGTACGTTGAATTGGGCTTCCTCATCCCGATCTGCTTAGCCTTTTGACAATTATGTATATTGGGGTCAGTTCCCAGTCTAATCGGGTACAGCTGAATAGGTAGCAGCAGTATATTACATAGAGCGACTGCCTATCTGACCTCCACAGACTACACAATTTCTTACTACGAAATACTGTAGGGATACCTTTAGAAAGCGGACGACGCCCTTGCATATCCACAATCCTCAACATTGAGGAACCGCTGCAAGCAGGAGCTGTATGCCCATTTAATATGACACGTCGACCTTTGGGTGTATTTACTCACATATACTTGTGTTGCAGTAGTAGCCCGAAAGTCTGACAACCAGTCTTACCAAGGGGTATCGTATTACCCAGTAACTGGGTTGTGGAGGTCAGATAGGCAGTCGCTTCATGTAAAATACTGGTATTCAGCTGCATCCGGTTAGACTGGAAGCCGACCCCAACATAGTTGGGAAAAGGCTAGGCAGATGATGATGACTTGTGTTGCAGTATTTTTCTTATGGTGTTTTCATGCAGAACGCTGGTAACGCTGACAAACGCGGGCTGTCAAAGCGGGTCAGTGCAGGCAGTTCTCATACTTTTTGCCAAATCAGCGCGAAACCGGTGAAGACTTTAAGATGGGATACTTGTCGGTGCTTACAGGTTACCAGCGTCCTAAATGAAAATACCATAAGAAAACGAGTACAACACAAGTATGTATGAGTGACAGAGACGATGCTCTACAAACCTGAATTATATCATATCTGAAAGTCGAAAGTATTTCACATTGTAACTAAAATATGTCGTTTAATTGTTTGTTTCATGTAAATTAAATGAGCTTTGCTTTTCCAGAGATTTTAATTCTTATAAAAAACACAGGTATGTATACCTATACATATATAAATATGCAATAAATAAGTACAATGTATCTGCACAATATACATATAGTATACTAAATATAGTATAGTCGTGAGTATATTTCCACGCGTAATGCAAATTTTATGGTTGTTGGGAATATATAAATAAATTATTTATTCGACGTAAGGCTTGATGACGATCTGGTCGCTCCGGCGCTTCCGCCTGTTGTATAGAAACTCGAGAACCAACACCGTGGATGCTATGAAGAAACCTGTCGATGAAAAACACACATTAGGTAAATTAATTGGAAGTCGAAGACGAGTTGGTTGTAGGTTCGAACCCAAACAGGCGCTTTACTATGTGTAAATTATTTCATCACCACTGCTCTCAGAAAGGTGAAGGAAAGATCTTAAGGAAATCGGCATGTGCTAGAACCAAAAATTCGAAGACATGAGACATCTACTAACCCGCAATGGGCCCTCGTGATGGATTATGGCCCACTGAGAGGAGGCCTGTGTCCCAGCAATCAATAAAAATCCAATAAATTGAGATAAACAGGAGGACGATGATGATAATCGGGAAGCAACAGTAGTAATTTCGTTTGTAGGTACTGCGGGTTAATTGCGTAACACACTATCAGATATTGCTAATCCACTGCTTCATACGTTCGAACATTTGTCTGCTCAACAACGTTAATAACGCAATGAATATTGTTGAACTGTCAAAATGTTAACTTAGTTGAACGGTTAACATAAAATAGCCCCCACGAGTGGCTCTATAGGTACTGTAGGGACCTGGAAGAGCCCTCTACGTACCAGGAGGAATCAAACGACTTATGACTCCTTTTATAATATATAGGTATTGTGCGAACGTCCTTACATATTGTTCCCTAAATTACCACTGACAGAACTAAACCAAAATCCTAATTAGAATATATGACACTAGCTTGAACGTTCGAATGGAACCCGCGCATAAATATAGCCGGCCTGTAACAAATGCAGCTGCCTACGGCAGACAAGCTCTACAGTACTTACCTAATACCCAATACACCCTGAGCATCAGTCAACCCGCTATTACATTGCCGACTGACTGAAGCCCCTGCGCGTGGCAATATACCTACTAAAATGGTCTCTGACGAACCTCAGTTAATCAGTATGCCTGACCTTTGTTACTGGCTGATATTTTTAGTTTTGTCGTTTTTTTGTAGTCAAGCGGTAACATAGTTAACACATTTTACGTAACATTGCCGACTTTAAATTAATTAGACTGGTTTATTTAGCTTTGTGTCAATCTATTATTACCTACTGTATAACGTCCTGGGGTGGTGCCGCTAAATCAATTTTACTGCACCTAGAACGCGCCCAAAGAGCAGTTTTAAAGGTTGCTACTTTTCGTCCATTTAGATTTCCTACACACGAGCTTTATATGTCATGTAAGGTGCTAACGGTACGTCAATTATTTATTTTGAATGTAATTTTATTCCAACACACTGAACTTTATTTTAACCCCTTCAGATAGGAGAAGAAAAGATTTGGTTTGTGCTAACTCTCAGACTAAACATGCTTTTCATCGATTTTTTTTAGGCCCTATTTGTATAACCAGTTTAACAGAGGGCTAAAGATTTATAGTTGAAGTTATAATAGGTTTAATTTACTAGTACAGGAATATTTGGCAAAACTCAATTATGCAGACACGGAAAAACTACTATAAAATCTACGTACCCACTCAAATATAAGACTCTTCCTTTACCTAATTAATAATAGTTTATCTACTTTAATATTATTCGTTAATTTATTTAAACATTATTGTATATCTTACATAATCTAGTTTTAAAATAATATATCCAAATAGTAACTTTTTAAGTCATTGAAAATGTTTTACCTTCTTTTCAATTTAGCTTCTAATACATTTATTGTTGTCTTCTTTTTAAATGTTTGATGTAAATTGACGGCCTGAAACACAGGTTTTTCATAAACCTAGATCAGGCAGGTCTACATTACAGTTAGAATTTAACTTTCCTCGTTTGTAATTAATGTAAATCATATTTTTGCTTTACTTTATACTTGAATAAAAATTTTATTATTATTTTATTATAGATTTAGACTTCTTCATTTGCAGTACTTCTGCAGTTACAACAGGCTACACTTTTTATTTAAGCGGCTCTCGAAAGCTCACATGTGCGTTCTTCCCTTGAGGGTAGGCAGAAACTACAGAACACCACCTGTTACGATCCTTGCATACTCCTTTTGCCTCGTTTAAGCTCATACATCACAAATATTCTCCTTGCTTGTGAACCTTTTCTGACCTATCTAAGTACCTAGATAAATCTGACACATAAGTTTAATAAAGGTAAAGCTGATAACATACTGTCTCAAGTAAATCTCATACTGAGCCTAAACCCTGACATAAGTCTTCGAGACTTCAATAAATTAAAGAGGTGAGAGGGGTGACCGCCATAAAATAGAGAAAATATATCGGGTTCAGGGACCCTGATCGACCTCAGGGTCATAATTCAGCGGACATACTCAATAAGGGAGCAATAGTTTCCTTTTCACAATTTTACATGATTTCTTCCCTATTCCTGAAAGTACGTGCTACTATAATAAAATTGTAGTTTCAGGAAAAGAAGAAATTCATGTAAGATTTTGAAGAAAAAAAACTCAATCCATACTAATATTATAAATGTGAAAGTAACTGTTTGTCTGTCTGTATGTATGTTACCTTTTAGGTTAGGACCGCCACGCTGATGAAGCCGTCGGCAAAAGGTATTACTAATAAAAACATAACCCTTCTTTGTATTCGGCACCCTAATAACACACGCGTAACAGAGTTTCAATCACATTCTGAATGATTTTGAAGGATATTGCTAATCCATTGCTTCATATGTTCGGACAATTTGTCTGCGCAACAACGTTAATAACGCAATGAATGTTGTTGAATTGTTAAAATTAAAGTGCTACTGTTAGTGTGTTACGTAATTACCCCGCCGAGTACTAAAACATAATAAAAAAATCATTTGCGTACGTACGCACGTAAGTACTTATAACACGCTGTGTTATAAGTAGGTACTTACGTGCACTTTCATTAAATGTAATAAGGGAGTTGCAAATTAATGTCAAACAGTAGGTGCCAGTGGGTAGGTAGGTACAGAATGCACACCGGTTTGCAGAATACACATCAAGTTACGTGTAGTCCTTGATTAAACAATACTAGTATGCATAATTTAGTTGCAAAGTATGCCAAGACAATATACTGCCACCCTCACAGGAATCAAGTGGCGGGCCAGTAAAACAGCCAATCTTGGTAAACCCTACTAATATTATAAATGAAAGTTTGTATGGATGAATGGATGGACGGATGTTTGTTACTCTTTCACGCAAAAACTACTGAGCGGATTTGGATGAAATTTGATACAAAGATGGTTTATAACCAGGATTAACACATATGATACTTTTTATCCCGATATTCTCACGGGAGCGAAACTTATACGGGTGAATCCGCGGCGCGCTGCTAGTGGTATCATAGCTCAGGAAACTACATCTTTACTTTCGGAATACAATTTAATTTCTTTTCTCGTATCGTAAAAACCATAAAAAGCTTATTACTTTTTCACATACTGATAGTTTGTAAAGATAGGGAAATTCAAATTGACTAACAACATACATTTTCCGTATATGCAAATCACAACTTTGACAGTTATGTATACCATAGTTGTAACAAGACAAATGGCCAGCTAGGGTGTAGGTTATACCCGAATCGCTTTAGCGTGGCAATAGTGTTCATTAACTTACCCACATTATTAGCATTTTAGGTTGCTTAGCTTGGGACAAATGGTGCTGTGTGAAATGTCCAGGGATATTATTATTATATTATATATTATCTAGCAATCTTTATTTCAAAAACTGAAATATAAAGTCCGTTAACGTCCTGAATCTATCGTGATCTTCAACATGTTCCTAGAAGAGAAACCATACACAAGTTATTGTTTGGATTCCTACGGAGAGATATTAGGAAAGGACAATGACCGCTATTGCCACGCTAAAGCGATTCGGGTATAGCAATTAATCTCCCGGAATGTACATTTAAAAGCAGCGTGTCATGGTAAAAATATTATCCAGTTAACTCTGCATACACACGAGCGGCAGGCATCAACGGCAGAGGCAACTACAGCCGTCGATACGTAGGCGGCTGCCGTCGACAAGGGGCCGCTCGTGTATTTGAGTACGGTGCTCACGACGGCGGGCGTCGACGGGTGTCGACGACTCCAGATGATTCTGCCGTTGACGCATGCCACTCGTGTGTATGCACACTACAATGGAGTAGTGGGGTTGAGTACCAAAGGACCGTAATAAAAATATTAATTAACCAAAATCACTACACAAACACCGCTAGATAATTCCTTCCTCCATTGATTCCTTCCTCAAACAGGTATTAAAATGTATAATTAATGAAAACGGACGCATTTATGTATCTATTAAACATATTATATCTTGTACGTTATTCATATTATGTCACACGGTGACCTCGTGTTTAGAGCGTGTTTTAATAGAAGGGTCAGGTACCGAATATTAATTTGATAGTGCTAAAATTACAAATATGTAGTTTAAAAACACAGAAGGGAAAGGCGTAGGTATTACCTCAGTATCACACTTTAAACATTTTTTTACAGCTAGAATGCCTTTTCAAGTAAATTTTTTGGTGAAGCGTTCAATAAGCTTGAACGCTTCAGAGCATAATCAGCCTATAATGTGCCCACTGCTGGGACTCGTACCTCCTGTCTTCGCAATACTCCTGTAATCCACCATGCCGGCCCAGCGCGGGTTGGTAGCTGTCACAAGTCTCCGACCCCCTTATTACGAAACAAGGTTTTTCTTTCGATCAGGTTTAAACCAGTAACCCAGTTATTGAATTAAGAACCCAACTGTTATAGAAATGCAGCACCCTAATTGCGTAACACACGATCAATCGGAATCGGTTTCATTTTGACAGTTCAACAACATCATTGCGTTATTTACGTTGCTGAGCAGACACATCATGACACATTTTTTGAACATATGAAGCAATGGATTAGCAATATCCTTCAAAATGATTCAGATTGAGATTGATTGTGTGTTACGCAATTAGGGTGCAGTTCTTTATAGAAAACTGACAGCGTAGTTCGGTGCTAAGTTGTCATTTTAGTACCTATTAAGAACTTTGCCTATATCGAAATAAAGTTAAAAATACAAATACTGATTCAATAGTTTAGGCTAGAACTAAAGTTAGGTTTCGTTTTGTAATAAGACGGCGAATGTTTGGTTCTAGGGTTTCTCACGATGTTTTCCCTCACCGATTTGAGAGCAGTGGTGATGAAATTATTTACACAAAGTAAAGCGTCTTGATTCGATACAACACGTATGCCGGGCCCGTGACCACTGGGTCACTATACTGCTCAAGGTTGCAATAACAAATCCTTGGCAATTCAAGGTTCAAGGCAAATCAACAAGATATCAAATCAAATATTTTATTGGAATAAAAAACAGGTTCACAAAATTTTTGTTGACAGCTACATTGGTTTTTAAAACTGCGTTGCAGCCATTAGGCGCTAATGGCTGCAGCACAGTTTTGAAAACTAGACCTCCGAGAGGGAAAATAAACCTTAATTAAAAATACGTAAGTATATCCAAGTTTTACTTGTTTCAAATTGTCGTTATTTAAAGTTAAACAAATATCAACTTTATTTTAATGGCAATTAAGTTGATTTCAGAGTGACTAGCACTATTGAAAAAGTTATAAAAATGTTTGAAGTTGTAGCGTAAACTGAACTTTATTGTGTTAGTATTTAAGTTATTTTTCTATAAACTCATATTTGTTTACATTTTTGGCGAATATTTCGCGATTCAAATTTATATAAAATAGTCAATACCTATTTGAAATCTTGATTCTTTCAGAAGATTGTACTAAGAACAAAGCAGAAGACTTTGTTTGTTTGAACGCGCTAATCTCTGGAACTCCCGGTCGGATTTGAAAAAATATTTTTGCATTTGGTAGCCTAATGCTTGAGGAAGGCTATAGGTTATGACCCTTATGACCCTTTACTAACGAGCCGGGTAAAAAAAAAACTCGGAAAGAACTCTAAGCGAAAACATACTAATAGCGCAGGTTGGCGATGTGATGCGACGGGGTAGATCGGGGGAACATTTGGGAGAAATTTCACGCGGACGAAGTCGCAGGCAGAAGCTAGTCAAATAACGTGTCGTGTCGTGTCTGAACCATATCCTATAATGTTGAAGTATCTAGGACTATGGGAAGACTATGGCCCACAGCCTGACCAAAAAATGTTTTATATAAAATACACAGATAAAATGGCAGTATTTTATCAGTACTTATGTGTTATCATTAGTACTTACCCAGAAACAAGACAAAGAATGAGCCCTGCATGTCGCTGAGGTTCACCGTGTGGTTGTTGACCTCCTGCATCATGGACGAGGCCTTCCAGCAGCGGTCCTTCTTCGGCAGGTACGCGTCCAGCCAGCGCATAATCAGACCTGCTTTGTGCATGCGGTCTAGTCTAAAAAGAACAGGATAGCCGTGGTTTTGAATACAATACCTAAGCATTTATAAAAACATGGATCTATTCATCATCATGATCATGATCATTCATGGTCTTTGAATTCGGGGTGCTTCATTGAGATGGGTCTGTATGTATTCTAATACGTCGTAAAGCAAACAAACTTTTGTTTAAAAACTGAAGCTACTGAAAAGCCAAATGATTAGAAATTAGTCTGTGCGTTTGTTCCTCTTTTGCATATTGAATAAAAGTGCCAACAATAAATAGGTCCTTCTAACAGGTGTAAAAATACCTTTAACGAAGCCGAGAGTAATTTTTTGTACCTGGGGAAATGTCAGAGTCATTTTTTTTATGATTTTTTATGAAAACAAGCTTGCACCAAAAGTGAAAGTCGTTTCCCAGAAATTATTTTGCACAAAGTTACTTAATTTGATGAGCAGAATGCGTAGATGACGTCTTCGTAAATGGTCTTGTTACACCCTGTTTAACTTGATAAATGAACCAAGAAATATGGCATGTACTTTTAAGAAAAAAAATCCCGAAATTAAAACACGCAAGTATTTAAATTTAAATTTTAACTTTACTCACTCTTTATTTATCACTGGAAGATACGGGCTGCCTGCGGGCACGATCATTGCAACTTTCTCATTAAAAAAATCTTCAGCGCCTGAAAAAATGTTCATTGTTACCTACATATTTCTGTTTTAAACTAGAACACAATATACAAAAGCTTCGTAGGTACCCATGCCTAGACATTAAAATGAAAACCTTACATATTAAATGAGACAGCCGTATACAGCCTTCAGAACAGACACTGTATGAAAAAGCTCTTTTTACAAAATAATTTTTATCTAGAACCATGATTATGAAAAATATTAAGGCCGATTTATGTATATAAACGTTACTTAGCACGTGCTTAGGTTTGGACATGTTCCCGTCTCTATCTACACTTTGTAGTTTGGCAGTTGTGCGACAGTGACAGAAATAACGCTTATCCAAAGTAAGAGTTAATTCTTATAGCGCATAGATCGTACTCAAGGCAAAGTCGCAATTGTCTGCTTCCAGCCGGTCCGCCCTCATGAGGTAGCTGAGCCGAAGCTTCCAGTCTATGATGACGTGCCGATTGAAACGCACGCGCTGCAGAAGGGCTGCCCCTAAAACAAAATTATTTAGTTTGATTTCCAAAAAGAATATTGCACGATCAATAAAAAAAAACTTTTACCAGAATTGTCCCATTTTCAAATGGATATAATGAGAAACTTAATATACTTATGGACTGCCAACGAATGGTAACAAAAACTTGTGACAGTAAATCACCCGCGATTCGCTTTTCTACAATACAAGCCTTGCGCCATTGCGGGATTTATCCCATTGGCAAAAATTACAAACTTTCATCCTCTATTTAATTCCTTTAGGGGATGAATTTTCAAAAACCCTTTCTTAATGCTCACTTTCGTTATTTAAACGGTTGAATGCGGAAATTACAAAATCAATTAAAAAGCCCTTGTCTCTTGCGTGGATCCACGTTCGGGTTCACGAAGGGTTAATGAGCTCTTATGCTAAATGTGCTTCTAGGAAAATTACTTCTAAGAAAAATTCAACGCACAGCCAAAACCAATGGGGGTTGGCTGTGCGTTCAATTTTCTTCAATGTTTTCATACCTGAGACCATGGTTCCTCCCATGCCAACAGTAGTCGAGATCAATTCCGCGCCTTTCAGCAATGCTATGTACTTCGGCTCATCTGAATTCTGAAATAAATATGACGAGAACGATCAAAAACAGTTGCCAATCGTTGCGAAGTTCACAGTCAAGGTAAACCTAGTAAACGTCTCTAGGGGGATAACCAACAAAAATAATAATCCCGGATGCATAAATGCAGAATTCACCTCAAAACCTGTTCATTAACTTTTTTTCAGCAGATAGGTCAGTTACCAAGCTATTTTAGCACTGGTAGGTACCTATATCACGTAGAGAGACCGTGATGTTCACAGATTGTTTTTTTTTTATTTAGAAATGGAAATTTAATGGCTGGTCCTTAGACCTCGAGATGCCGAAAGTATCACGTTGGTATAACGTGATCAAGTTAGTCTATGGAAACTGGATTTTATGTTTGACCTGATGTGAACCGCAGACTTGTACTTTCCGTGGGATTGTTATTAAAGCAGCTAATGGCTTTTGAATGATAATATGGAAGACACTGTAAAAAAAAACAAAAACAAAAAAACGAGAAAGTGAGAAAGACTTTGAAAGTAGTATAAAGTTTGCTACAGTTTCCGATCTCCTTTTGAATTTCTTAAGTGACATGATGAGGAACTACTTATTGTCTATTAAAAACGTTCCGTAAAAAAGTTTCGCTAAGCAGAAGTTTATTAGGTACTTCACTTTAGGCAACGTTATTATGAGTTTAAAGTTGATATAAAACCCACCTTCAACTCCATCTCCATATACGATCCCTTAGTGATCGACCAGGTGTATAGGGCCCGGTTCTCCACGAGTTCTGCCACAGTTGTCACAGGAATCTCCTGCTTCGGGAACGTCAGGAAAGCCACCAGGTTACCGGAGTATGTGGTTACCACAACCAGGACGACCAACCACCAAGTTCCTACTACGAGACGACCGCTGTCCGCGCGGGGAAGGTACATTCCCCCTGAATATGATAAAAATTTAAATTTAGGTTTTTATGGATTGAAAAAACATCGAGATTACTTGATTAAATGTATAAGTTTAATACTAAGATAATAATATTATACCTACACATAAACTTTCCGGAGGAAAATTTCTAAATAATAGTACTTATCTAAAACCCGTATCAAAATCCGCTGCGTAGTTTAAAAGAATTATGGGGTCACACAGTCAGACACGAAAAGCGACTTTAATTTATAATAATATATTTAGTTACCTATAGGATGTCAGGATTAGATTAAAACCATCTTTTTTTTACAATCAAATAAAAACAAAATAATTATTATACCTACTTCTCGGAGCATCTTTAAAATAAAATTGTGTATCACCATTATGTTTTTTTTTTAAACGTGGGCAACGTTTAAAAAAAAAACATAATGGTGATACACAATTTTATTTCTCCTGTATAGTGGGTGAGTTCACAAACATTTAAACTCACATAGGTACACAAATAGCCTGCATTGCATTACACCAAAATGTATCTAAGTTATGTTTTTGGTACCTAATATTTAATTTAACATATTAAAACTAAAACCTCTTTCTATTTTTTTTTCGCGTAAAACCTAAGCTGGCCATTTCAGTTGAAAAAATGACATGGCTGCCATAAAAGATAAAAGGAAAAGTATTTTTATATTTTCTTTTGAATTATTTGGCCATCTAATGTTTTTTTTTAAGTTTAAGCCAGTAAAACGTTTAAGTGAAAAGGGCATAAAGAAAATATTGTATACATTTACCTACATTTATTTTAGTTTATATGTATTTACAACTTTGCTATTTACCTTTTAATAGGTTTTAGGGCTGATTTTTCCAACGCCAGATAATTATTTTATCCGAGGAGTAATTTTGAATTTTTGACAGTTCTTCCATGCAAAAACTGTCAGGCGACAATTTTATTCCACGAATAGAAATTATCTGTCGATTGAAAAATCAGCCCTTATTGTAATTTAAAAGCAAAGGATGTAGTAAACAAACATTCAAATAACAATGTAGCTAACCTCTTTTCAGTTTTATAACTAAGAGTCTGGCCACTGTATTTGAAAAAAAAATTACACTAGCCATTAAATAAACGAGGTAAAAAAGTAATTTTCTTTTAAAATGATTGTAAGTATCTAATGGTTTACAAAACATTTTTTCGAAAGTTGAAGCCAGAGCTAGAAAAATATGGGACACGATTAGCCTCTTTTATGGAAAACCATAAAAGAGGCTACCGTGTCCCATATTTACCAAGAAAATAAATTAAGTTTACTTTCATGTAATCAAAAAATCCCGAGTCTGGCTCATCTAAAAAGTCAAGCTAAAGAATCTATCTTCATCATTTAAAATGAAACCTGACTTGATATCAGAAACAATATTAATGAGATATTTGTGAAGCCCGTGAATACCTACCTACATAAAATTATACATAAAATATATCTTATTTTGTTACGTGAATTCACCTTACAATTACAAAGTCGATTTTTAAGGGAAAGAACGTTAATCTAATATATACCTACGTAACCAAACACTTAAAATATTTATTGTTGTTGGAACGTTGGATTTTTCTGTTTGGAATTAGAAGTCTTAAAGAAATATTCTTACCTTGCTGTAACAAAGCACCGTAGATATACCATAGACAATTGTGTATGGTAGCCAGACCTCCTTGTCGAGTGATCTCCGTGGCCTCATAATAAGGACTTAGTCTATGAATGATGTACAATGTTGGTCCCATCAGAATCACTGCTAATCCGAGACACAACCACGTCTAGAATGAATAAAATTTTTGGCACATTTAACATACAAAATCAAAAGTCATTTATTCAAATTAGGCTGAGAATCAGCACTTTTTGAACGTCAAAATTACAAAAGATAGTCCCCCAAAAACGCCCGCCCTTCACCACTTCCTACTGGGAAGAAGAAGTGGCGCAACAAACTCCCCAGCAGCACAGCTGTCTGTTCAATTTAAAAAAATACTTGATTGTATACAATACTAGGTACCTATGTTCGGTAATTAACGTTACAAAACCAGAACATAAAATTTAATCTGCAAAAAATTTAATTTAAACTGCTGCGATCCTTATATACTCCTTCAACATTGCGTAAAAGCATTTTCCAAGATAAATTGTCATCCTCTGAACCCAATAGTTTTATAATGATACGACAGTTTGGAAAATAGTGACCGCTACAGTAGATATACATAATCGGTTTCACACCAATCACAATAATTTCTATTTTCACAACAGCCGGTCGATTCGGTTAGAATCTCACC
Source organism: Apamea crenata (assembly GCA_949629185.1). NCBI lineage: Eukaryota > Metazoa > Arthropoda > Insecta > Lepidoptera > Noctuidae > Apamea > Apamea crenata. Next base: position 16,236,573 of record OX451365.1, on the reverse strand, counting down.
GTGAGAAGTTAGGTGAAGTGAGCTGTCATTTCATCTGATGATGGAGATTAACACTAATGACAGCTCACTTTAAGCTCACTTCACCCAAGTTATCGCGGTGATCTTTTTACAGAATAACACCGCTGAACATTTTCCATTAAAAAAGACCATTGTAAAAATCCGTTTTCTCGATAACACAATCAACTCAATGACTACGATAATAAAAGTTATTCTGATTGCTTCATTCAATTCGTATGCAGATAACTAGTTTAATTTACACTTTAAACGTAGCTTTATTTTTGCTTTAGGTACCTAACTAGGTACTAGACCTTTTTTTTATGTTAGCCTACGCTGTCCCACTCCTGGGCAAAGGCCTCCCTCCCTCCACTCCTTCCACCTTCCGCGAGCCCGCGCGTCCTCCTTCCAGTTTTGACGGAACCTGTCCAACTCGTCACGCCATCTCCTACGTGGTCTGCCGCGACCTGGCCTCGCTGTCTCAGGGCACCAATTCTGTGCTATTTCAGCCCACAGTTTGTCCGGCATCGGTATTCGGCAGATCCGGCATTCGGCAGACTGGTCCTGCCCAGTCCCATTTCAGTTGGGTAGCCTTTTGAGCCACGTCAGCTATCTTTGTTTTGGAGCGCAGTATTGTGTTTTGAACACGATCCGTTAACTTAACGCCTAGTATACCTATACTGCGCTCCATATTGCTCGTTGGCAGACCTTGAGTTTGGACTTCTGGATGTTAGTCAAAGACCAAGTTTGTGCACCATATGTTATGACGGGAAGAATACACATGTCCATGAGCCTGCGTTTCAGTGCCATAGGCAACTCAGCCTTAAATAGATCCTTCAAGGACCAGTAGCTCTTCCAGGCGTTTTCCGTTCGTCTTGTGATTTCTTTATCTTGTCTCGCCTGAAAAGAGACTACTTGTCCCAAGTAAAGGTATTCCTGGACATGTTGTATTATCTCCCCGTCTACTTTTATGCTTCTAGGTGTTGTTTCGTTGTACATAACTTTGGTCTTTGACATATTCATCTTTAGTCCAACTTCAAGGCTTGCATTGCTAAGTTCTTGGAGCATAAAAAAAGAAATATAAGGTCCCATTAAAATAGGTGAACAAACTTTTAGAAATCATTCAGACCACCAAAATAAGGACAATGGTAATAAAAATATATAAGAAACACGCATTACATACTTACAATAAAATAATCAGCTAACAAAAATACACTTATAAATGTTGGTTACCCAATGCATAAACACTTTGTTAAATACAGAATGATGCAAGGACCTAACAGAACTGACCGTGTACCTACTTACGAGCATAAGTTGTGTGTGTGGGTGTTGTGTGTGTGGGTGTGTATTATTTTAGGTCAAAATAAAATCATTTTAATCAGTGTTTTTTTTGCTTGGATATCTTTAGTTAGACATACTGAGCACTGTGGTAAAATTTGTCCATCTATTTTAATTGGACCCTGTATAATCATCATCATCTGCCTGCCTTTTCCCAACTATGTTAGTGTCGACTTCCAGTCTCACCGGATGCAGCTGAATACCAGTATTTTACATGAAGCGACTGCCTATCTGAACTCTACAACCCAGATACTGGGTAAATGGGTAATACGATACCGCATGGTAAGACTGGTTGTCAGACTTTCGGGCTTCTAACGACCTGTGACGACTGCAAAAGATCCACGAATGACAGCCGGGACCAACGGCTTAACGTGCTTTTCGAGACACGGAGGGATATGTAAAAAAATAAATATAATGTAGAAACATGTATACCTCCTGAAGAACACGCTTAGCACATAGGTAGGTATTATATAATATAAACGTTCTCGAAGACAGAACTTTGCATGTTATTGCCTGAAATAATAAGCCGAAATATTCTTTTCAGTGTATTCTCTCACTTGTCTTGGTTGCGAAAATGTAGAATAGGTAAATTCTACATAGGTACAATTTTGCAATACAGGTAGGTAGTTAGCTTTCTTAAATATTTTTAGGACCTAAACTAACTTACACTTGTCATGAATATTAACTTTTTGTATTTTTTACAGTTTCCAACTCTAAAAGCAATGTTCAAAAGCATTGTAAATGAGAACTTACGTCAGTTGTGAACGGAAGTAGAAACAGCAAAGCTCTGCTGAGCTCCCTCGGGCGCGCTATCATGAACGAATACGACTGTATACTCACTGGCATGGTGTAGTTTATACCTGTGAACGAACGAAAGAAAAGAATACCTATAGGATTATAAACACGTATCTAGAATGTGTGGTAGCTGTTGGAGACAAAACGTAGCACCGTCCGCCACTGCGACTACGAGAGCGGGGCAGCAGCGTGCGGGGAGCGGGGGACGGGTTGCCGATCGCCGCTGGCCTGCACTGCCCTTTACTTAAAAAAATACAACGGTCCGAGAGGCGCGCGTCCTTATGTTCATTATACGAACCATACCTATTGATACAGTCCGCTATTTTATTTATAACACCTCTGAGAATCGCCAACAGTCGCTCTTAAAAATTGGGGGAGTAAGGAAGGTCTATAAAATCCAGGCACTGTTATTGAACCTCAAACATCCTGTCTAGCTGTTGAATCTTCTAACACCAGACTCACTTTTGATAAATAAAAGGTTGGGATGAATACCTACAAGGATACCTTTGTTATGATATCACTAGCTTCTAATGCCTCCTTACTCTCTTAACATTTAAAGAACTGTTAGTAGCGTAACTTGCCATTCGCAAGTAGAGTTAATTGCAGTTAGCGAAATCTATGCGTTGGACTACACTATCTAGATAAGGATATAGGTACTGGAGGGTATACAAACAATTTTTATTGGTCTTTATTGGACTAGTTACGAGTTAGGTCAGGCTCATACCTGGCATAGGATCAGATATAACAGTGAATGAAGCAGCCGCCAAAGCTCCTTGTCCTTTAGAAATGGCTGTCATCGTCAGCTGAGCATCCATGCCATGCATTGTCTGAAAGAAAACCAGGAATGAGAAGTTCTTAAGTGTTAGTCCATGGAGTTTCTTGCCCGTTCTTCTCCATAGGTACCTACGCTTTGGAATGGGCAACTAGCTTCATCTTTCTGACTGACCGACCCTTTGACAATTCAAAAGTGCCTGTAATTGGTTTAGTTGAATTAAATGATTTGAGTTGAGTTTGAGTTTGAGTTAAATGTTTATTTAATGAAATTTGGAGATATACTTACATCAGCAATCGTATCATTGGCCAACTCTTTCTTCAAAATAGAAGCTAATATTACTTTTATTCTGGAATTAAATAGGTGCAATTAAAAAGTTTTATTAACTAAATTTACTTAAACGTAATTTTTTATGTATCTTACGTAAAGTTTTTGTTAATTGCTAACTGATTAACGATATCAAATATAAGTCCGCTGTATTTCACGATGGCACCAGATTCGTTCCGCTGCAGTATCGTCCATGGTGGATTCTAAAATAATAACAGTAGGTACATTTATTTCTGGAAAAAAAATATATTAGAAACTTAATTTGACACAAAAGAGACCACAGAGGTACATATTATTATAGATACTTTTTAAATGGGGTGCTCTGTACAATATTAGTACCAGCTTACTTTGTATACATTTATGATTAGTAAAATCTTACATGAAAAGTGATGATGGGTAACTCCTTCCCTCTGAATCCATGGTGTATGTGCGGAAACAGAACATCTTCGAACTTTACAGCATCGATAGGACGCCAGAATCCGACCTACGAAATATTAAAAAAAACAAGTTAAAGTATTTTTTATTACCTAAACACACACACATGAAGAAAAACAGGTTCGGGGAACTCGAACAAAAAGGTACATCTCACGTGTCTGTACGTCCCAGCAACGCCGCTTGGCAACAAAAAAATGTTATATGGACGCTTCTGATAAAATGAAACTAGTTAACTTCTGGGATGACTATTTTATTGCCTCGCTAACAGAAAGACGAATAGTTACTTAAATGATGGTGAATACTTACGTTTAATAAATTAATTTTGTCTATAACTCCCGTAGTTCCGTTCAAGTTAGCACTGGCCAGATCTGTAGCATCCGAGAGCCCCCGGTAGGTGGCGCCCCATGTGTCTGCCGCCAGAGCGCGCCATATCGAACAATTGCCGCAGCGACTCTTGGCAGCTATATGTTGCTAGTCGAAAAGAAACTTATTTGTAGAACATACTCTCGTGATCGCAAGCGCGACTGCTGAGCATCCCCATGTTCTGCAGTCGTGTTTCACAACTTCTATACCTACGAACCCAGGACCCACATTGGGTTAGCAGATGAAATGCAATTAAACGGCGTGGGAATGAAACCTGGTGAAATACGGGTGTGCCATCAACGAATTTCGACGCGATTTTATGTTATGCTAGCTTCTATGAGAGCTACCCCTAAAAGTAAAATTAATCTCTCGCAGCCAAACTCATTAACTTGATCTTCTCTACCTGCATATGTTTGAGCAACATGTCCCGTCTCTGTATCTTGTTCGGTCGGATGGCTTCCCACTCCTCATCTGACACCTGGGCAGCCACGTCAAACTCGTCCTGGATAGCCGCGTTCAACGCTGATATAAAGGCATCCATCATTTCCTGGCAGTAGCACATTATTCCGTTCTAGAAATATAAAGGGAGTTATTACTGCCAGCTTATCAAAAGCTCAAAAGCAAGATTTTCCAGCGGTTCTATCGTAGAGATAGATAGGTTATGGATTAGCTTGAAAATCTAGTACCTCCTTGTGTTGGAAAAAATAACTTAAAACAGTATTGTTAATTTTGGAAAGTGTTTGCCTACGCAGAATTTATTCAGAATCGTGGCCATCGTGGATGCCGTTACAAACTTTAATCTCACATAAAAACCCCGGGACTTTAAAACTAAACTTCTACCTATATTTATTAGATAAGCTTCTACCCACGATTTTGTCCCCGTGTTTCATGTTCACCAAACCATCCCGTTGCATCGCATCGCCCGCCCGCGCTATTACTATCTACTACGTTTTCGCTTAGCGCTCTTTGTTACTTTTTTAATTTGGCTCGGTTCCTAATGGTCCTAGCGTAGTTTTAAGTAAGTTAAGCCTTCTTCAAGATTCGGCTATCAAATGCAAAAATCCTTTATCAGATCTAATTAATAGTTCCAGACATTAGCACGTTCAAACCAACAAACAAACTCTTCAGCATTATTATTAGCAAAGATGTCCTGGGCCGTAACAGTTTCCGTATATTCCTGATACTTATCATGTTTATACTCTAGCACTAAATCAAACCACAGATCTAATATGCATGTTACAGATAAAGCGAAACTAACAACCTGAAATCAAACTAAACTACGAAAAGCGCAATGCAGGCTCGGCAGAGACACAATCATTCCCGGAATTGAGTGAACAAAACGAAATAGCTGAACAATTGCATTTAACTAGCGAAACACGCCGTCAATCCAGCCGGGATTAGACTCTGCTTTACTGTTTGCAGGCAGCCAATCAAGATCACATATAGTGTGTCAGTTTTGGTGTAGACAGTGGTAACCTACGTGTGTAACAATGTATACCAGCTCCCTAATTGCGTAACACATTACCAATCTCAATCATTTTGAAGTATATTGCTAATACATTGCTTCATATGTTCGATATTTTTTTCTGCTCGACAACGTAAATAACACAATGAATGTGGGTGAACTGTCAATGAAAGCTATTGCTACTTTTAGTTTGTTACACAATTACCCCGCAGGTAATTTCGAAGATCAGAAGTAAAACAAATAGCACCCAAAATATATAACACCATTGTGATAATATCGTGGATAAGACCGTTAATTTCAGTATCTTATCATGTTTCAAAGAGGCGTGATGTTCATCTATTGTACAGAAGCCAGCACATCAAGCTACTACAATCTGTCAAATTTCTTAAATAGATTTTCAACTTTATCACTAACGTATTAAGGTTCAAGGTTGATTGGGAAAATTTGACAGTTTCGGGTAGATTGACCTGTTGCCGTCTGTACCAAACAAAAAAGGTCTAAAACCTACAGTATTTACCTTACAATCCTGATGATTATCAGTCAGGTTATAGATATAAGCTACATTCTCCCCCTCGTACAGGTCGTTGATGAGGCTGCTCAGGTTGCCGTTCTGTGCGTTCGTGTCGGATATGACGTAGAGCCACTGGGCCATCGTGTGCGACATGAGCAAATCCCGAGCTGTCTCCGCCATCGTAGTCATCACGTCTGACGTTACCACTGCTATGAAGTTTTCACCTACGAACATTTGCAAAGAGTGTAAAAAGACCCGTCAACATAGCAGTTATGTACGCATTCTGCGCAATGATAGGGGGTACAAGCCGTACAAGTGACTCTCAGCTTCGTTGTGTCTTTTTACACAATATTTGCAACAATATTTTGGTTTAAAAGAGTGTCCATCAAGTGGAACCTACTGAGCATTGGAATGGGCAACTAGCTTCATTTTTCTGACTGACCAACCCCTTGACAATTTAAAAGTGCCAGTATTTTTTTACAGTTTTATTCAAATAAAGGTTTGAGTTGAGAATAACACGAGATTGAATCAATGTGTCTTATTAATAGTCTTACACAGGGTACGAGTGGCGAGAGGCAATGCTCTACAAAGCCAAACTTTTTCGAACACTCAATGCGCCATATTAATGCCGCGTACAGTCACGAGCACCAATATGTCAACACTTAGCAACTTTCAATTGCGTTTTTTTCGCGAAATAACCAATGCAACGTTGAAATACGACACATAACGTAAACCTACGGGTTCGAAAATGCTATGTTCGTAACAACATAAAATTTCACTCAAAAATAAAGGAGTAAATCGCTTTTGAATGAAGCCGAGTGTATACATACTTATGCTCGTGACTTTACAACAAAATAATTTCGAACACACTGTGATTAAAAATCCGCAATACTACAGATGGTAACTCATTGCAAGAAAAGTTACATAAATATTCTGTTCAAGTTAATTTAGAAGGCAATTGTGCTCGTTTGGATGCTCTCCAAACAATGAAAAATATTGCAGAGGCAATAGAAACTAATTAAAAAGACTATAGTGCTATTGGATTTGTTGTTATGATTTCATAGCGTTAAATATCAAGTCAAAAATACCTATGTATATAGAGAGCCTAAAAACGGGACAGATCTATATCAATATCCGGTTTCTCATCAGTTTTCGTTGATAAGTTTAGCTCATCTTACCTATATATTTAACAGGCAGTTTAGACAAGATTCTGTGCATCTCTTTCCTTCTCAAGTATTCGTTGATCTCATGTTTCATCTTGAACACTGTGACAGAAACTGGTGCAGCACTCTCATCGTCTATTTGCGATGTTAGAGACTTAACAACTCTTGAAACCATGTCCCGACCTGATTTAGAATGGAAAACACTTTAATACACACTTATGGTTTTCCCATCCAAATGATTTAGGTACTACGATTTATCTAATAAGCTTTTAAGTCGTGAATTGTGAAGCATATAAAGTAGGTACCTACATAATATGTTAGTTCAAAACCAGCTGCTCCAATTATTTCCATTCTAAAACATTTGCAACTACGTACTTACGTACCTAGATAGGTAAACACCTCGCACAGATACTTACTCAAAGTGTCATCATGCAGTATAATCGCAGACTTCCATTGAAAAGCATTCGAAGTTCTCAAATCAAGAAGCAGTTGCGGTAACTCTTCACCAGGATCAGCGAACGTGGCAGTTATGGCAGAATGAGATGGTAACCTTGGACAGTCCACTTCTGTTAGAGCAAATAATAACAGCTCTTCTTCTTCAGTACGAGAAAATAAATCCCAGGTGTCTTCGCAAGAAGCTATACTGAATACAGCTAGAAAACCTACAACAATCGTGGTTAGTTTATTAAATTAGTTTTTTTTTTTTTTAAGTAACGCTTTAAATGTAGTGACAGTCGGTGGAAAAACGTGAGCTACGAAGATCGCTCGTTCTGCTATGACTTAAAAGCGCTCTCAATGTCAATTTCTAAAAAAGATTTGCGGTTGAATGTTGGGCGCCAATAAGCTATTGACTACAAATGTTGGGCGCCAATAATATAACTACTGCTGCTACTATTATGATGATGATGAGTCCTATTGCAGGTTTGTCCATCTTTCCATTTTTCTCGTTCTATAGCAATCTGAGGTTAAGGTAACAGCCTAACCTCGTCCCGACATCTAAAGCCTACCGCGTCATCAGTTCCTACTTTCCACTATACCTATATTTTGTATTAGTCATTAATAATATGTTACGAACTGTATAACCTACTATCCCAAATATTACACAACACTTTACTTTCAGTTATTAATAAATCTTCAACATTTCATACCTTTTTTGAGACTGATAGCAGTCCAGGAGTAGTAGTGAACAATGACGCCACCATGCTTGAGCTCAACCCTCGCCAACTCCTTGATGTAATCCTTTAGTTCGTCAAGAATTGTTTGGTATTTTTCGCCTAAGTACTGCCGATCTAATACTACGGCTGAAATGATGGCAATGCGCGTGAATCATTATCATCCTATATAGATATTTTGCTTTTTATTTATGGTTAACTGCGTTGAGTGGATTCACAGTTCCGGCGAGACCTATTAAGTAACGTGTACCTATCTCTTATGTGGCCAGGGCCTGCAGTTGACTTAAAATACTTACTAACCACACTTAAAATATTGAGGGCAAAAGACATCAACACATTTCAAACTTCCGAAATAAAATTATACTTAATAAAAAAAGTTGGCCACTTTATCTGAGTAGGTATCAGAGCTTTAAATATGTGTAACAAATAAACAACTTACCTATTGAAGCGTTTGCCGTAATTAACGACGGAAAATCCTCCGCGGACACTGGAGCTAACAAGAACACCAGACCGAGTATCCATAGTTGCATTTTTAGTCAACACGAGCGCAGTCCGATTTCTACACTCCTCAAGTGAAATCCCAGTCATAATTCGTAAGGCAATAGAAGTAATTATTGATATCCAATCAGAACTTTCCCGTTATTATTAAGGGCCTAATGTAATTAAAAGAAACCAGGACGCAGATGTTCCATGTTAACCTTTGATGTGGTATGCACGAATGTAGGCTGTTGAAAGCTTCGTGATTCGTGGAACAATACTTGTTCTTCAGTGAGCTTACAGGCGGTTTCATTTATCTACTACGAATGCTACATAATTGTGTAATGGTTTCTGTTTTCTAATTCAGGTAGTTATTAAGTATTTTCTAAAATGATACCATATATATAGGTATACTCGTATAAGAAATCGGTTTCAATTGTATTTCGTTCATTTTACAAAATTTGTAACGACACAAGATGGTAGTCGTTCGAGGCGTTTAGGTGTAAAGGGATATCGTTAAATAACTAACGATGCGGCAATCGATTCTCTCGATCTTTATCTGCTATCACATAGACTTCTCCAGTTCCGCCGTTCAATTCGAACCTCGGCTATTACACTCATCCAGATGATACCAGCCAACCTGCGAAAATCGTCCCATCTTGCCTGAAGGCATAAGATCGTATCTGAAGGCGTAAGACCCATGTCTGAAGACGCAACGTCCCACCTGTTTGCCAAATTGCAGTCACCACTCAAGAACACGTCCATATTATGTCTGCGTTTTTTCCATGGTGTTTCATCGTTCTAATTTAATTAAATTCTTTAAATTTTAGGTTCATTTAACGTACCTACTAGGCTGAGCCACAGCAATGGCACCAAAGTATCTTGAGCTGTTGAGCATATTGTCACGGTGCAAGCTACATTCTTTTTTTTTTCTTTTTTTTATTAAAAACGTTGAAACACTAGGAATTTCTCCTGTATCTTGGGTGCGTTTACAAACATTTAAACTCACATACACAAACAGTCAGACCCGGAACAACTACTTGTAGGTCATACAAATATTTGTTCCGTGCGGGAATCGAAACCGCGACACGCAGCGCACAGTCAATCCACTTCTTTTTTTTTTTTTTTTCCGGGGTGAAAAATCCTCATGGATATCCGCCGCCTGGGGCGGGCGACGGGGTCTGTCAGACTCTTACTGACTAAAAACCACCCCGGTGTTCCATCTCACACCTACGCCGGGGGTCGCGGGAACGTACGATCCTTCTCTCTCCTTCTGCGAGACGACTGTTTCGCAGAAGGAAACCACCGCATCCCAGGACTCTTCGCTGCCGACCATCGACTCGACCACGGCCGGCAGCGACAGGTCACTGCCTACTTCTGAGAAGAGGGCACGGCGCGGCTCCTCCCAGGCGGCACAATCTGCCAGCGTATGCCGCGTCGTGTCCTCCCGGCAGTCGACGCAGTGGTGACACCGGGCGTCCGGCTCCCTGTTTATGCGACACAGGTACTTCCCGAAGCAACCATGCCCCGAGAGCACCTGCGTCACCCGAAACGACAGGGAGCCGTGCTTCCTCCCGAGCCAGCGCTCGAGTACCGGCCGGACCGCCTCGATGGTGACGAGGCCAGCGGTAGGGCGTGTAAGAATCGTTTATCCACTGCGCCAACCAAGCAGTCAGAATATGCGCGGGCACTTGCACGGGTTTTGTATCTTCACATGTAGCTGTATGTCGGTCATTTATATATTCTATAGTAACATGTATTTTGCCATTTGTAACATACGCAAGTTTGATTTTATGTGACTTATAGACCAGCTAAAATCAATCCCTTCTTTTCTATCATGCAAAATTCGACTTAAAAATAAAAGAAACACCCTTTACATGCTATGAATCCGTTCCCAAAAGGTCAGCAGTTTGTTAAAAATTCATTATAATTACGTGTGCGCTACGTTACGTGTGTTAGGTACATTATATCTATCGTGATTTTTTTGACACTAATTTCATATTAGGTCATCCTAAGACCCATAGAATCGACCTATATTTATAAACTATAGCTGACCCGGCAAACGTTGTTTTGACATTTAAATTATTTTTAGCTGCCCAGCGCGCGGCGCTACTTCGTTTGGGTGGTGTCCTACCCCCTACCCTACTCCTACACTACTCCTACCCTACTCCTACACTACTCTTACCCTATTCCTACCCTACTTCTACCCTACTCCTTCCCTACTCCTACACTACTCCTTTCCTACTCCTACCCTACTCCTACCCTATTCCTACCCTACTTCTACCCTACTCCTTCCCTACTCCTACACTAGGTACTCCTTTCCTGCTCCTACCCTACTTCTACCCTACTCCTTTCCTACTCCTACACTACTCCTTTCCTACTCCTACACTACTCCTACCCTACTCCTACACTACTCCTACCCTATTCCGGCGCCACCTACCTGGTCCAATTGTGCAATGCCAACCTTGCCAATTTGGTGCAGTCGTCCGAAAGTTATGGGCGCGCATACATTTCGAAAATCCATTTTTATTTATATAGATTAACAGTCTATTTTATTTAGCTAAGAGTCTTTCCCTGACCTAATTTAAAATAGACAGACTAGCGTCATGTTTCAAAAGTTTGGAGTGCCGCAAGGGAGTGTTGTAGGTGTCGTATTATTGACCCCCTTATAACAGAATCCTGGATCGTGGTGCAGCCATTCGAGTGACGACTGCCTGCAGTCTATTAATAAACGATACCTTCTCCAACTTATCCCATATACCTACTTTCAACAGCTGGACAGCTAATGTATGTGTGTACTGTAATATCACTAGGGTGTGTACATTTTTGGAGACTAGGGTACAGTCACGACCACCAATATGTTAACACTTGGCAACTTTCAGTTGCGATTTTTTCGTGAAATAAGGAATGCAACGTTGAAATACGACACATTACATAAACCTATGGGTTCGAAAATGCTATGTTCGTAACAACATAAAATTTCATTAAAAATTAAAGGAGTAAATCGGTTTTTAATAAAGCCGAGTGTATACATACTTTTGCTCGTGACTGTACCCAAAAGAGAAAAAAACAACATTTTCAAATATTTCATTAATTATTAATTTATACTATCTAAAGGAGTAAATAGTACAAATATTAGGAACTCGAAGCGTCGTCAGAGGCAGCAGGTGAAAACTTTATCGTCTCAGTTAATGACGATGATGGTTGAGACGGATGAGCCAAATGATCTGAAGTATTCACTTTTAAATTGCCTATATCAGCTTCGAAGATAACATTATGAATAGCATGCTTTACACAGGCCAACGTACGTGGATCATATTTTCGTAGTTCACTGACTATGTAATTGCCAAAACTAGTATAAGGATCATTGGTGACATTAGAGCCATTTCGTAGAAAATTAAGAGATTGAGTAAGTGTGCTATTCTCATCTTCATACTCAGACTCTTCTCTAGTTACTTCAGAACTTCTACGTCTTTTGCTACGTGAAGGTTGTCGTGGTGACGTAATCATGACTTGTTCCAGTTCATCGGTTGTGTGCGACTGTTGTATTTCGATCGATGAAGCGTCCGTGTCCTCGTTTGCAGTTTGAGGGGATAGCTGAGTGTCATCCTGCAAAATGAATTATTTTAAAGAATACCGTCAACAAATGTTCTTGCACTAAGGCCCAGTAAAGTGTGCATACAGCGAGAGAGTGTGCGTTCTTGACACCTGCCAGTTTCATATAATCGAATACGTGTTTTGCGAATTTGATCTTTATTAGCTACTAGAATTGTCGCACTGACAGATGTCAGGAACGCCCGGACGGCCGGACTGTTGGTATAAAAAAAAGTTAACGTACGATCGGTATTGTATGGTTAGTTTTGCTCATCTTGATTCTGTTTTTCCTCATAAAGTCAAAGTAGGGGTAGCCGAACCATTTTGAGGAGTATATATATCTAGCGTTTCCTGTAGCAGCGGCTGTAGAAATGAGAAGTTATGAGATTTAAGTACATAACTAGATAATATTAATTATTACAGTACGTAGGTACAGATAAAATAAAAACTACATTCGAACCTCTGATACGACTTTTCCTTTCTCTATGCAACTCCCGGCGATGGGAACCCAATAACGATGCCATTTTTTTCTTTAAAACACTGATAGGCCATTTATATTCACTTGCGATCTTGGTCCAACTTTCTTTGCGCATTTTAGACACTAAATGATGAGGATGTTTATTGTCCCACAGCAATCTATTTTCTCCATACCGCTGTATTAATCGAATCGTTAGTTCTCGATTCATTTCTCTCGTTGGAGGCATATTTATTCCGCAGTTTTGCGTAATCTAAAACAAAGAAAACTTTACATGTAAAGACGCCAGCAGGTCAAGCTATCCGAAGCTGTCAAATTTCCCCAATCAACCTTGAACCTTAATACTTTAGCGATAAAGTTGAAAATCTATTAAAAAAAATTGACAGATTGTAGTAGCTTGTAGTGCTGGCGTCTGTACTTACTCGCTTTATAGCTAGGTACTATTGCCAAAATCTATATCTGGCCACCGCAAGGACTATACCTGCTTGCAGCGCATATTATTAGTCGACCTAAAAAGAATCATCTTTTTTTACTTACGGACGCAGCTGTAGTCATCATGTGTATGTACGGGATTTGGTTTTCAAAATGGTCAGATATAGGATTTAGGCGATAGTACCTATCGGCGCCGATTGCCTTGTTCACAAACTAAACTAAATTTAAGTTCAGTGCATCTTTTTCTTTCTATTTCACTAAGAAAAGGACAAAGATAAATATTAGTTTAGTCCTGTCAAATTTAGATACTCCATAGCAAGTTTAAACGTGATTAAAAACATGGCATGACACACGTCATGCGCTGACTAGTTTGACAGGACTAAACTAATATTTATCTTCTGTCCTTTTCTAAATTAAATAGAAAGAAAAAGATGCATTGAACTTAAATTTAGTTTAGTTTGTGAACAAGGGAATCGGCGCCAATGTGTCCTAAACTTTTTGCGTCGGAGACTAGAAACAATAAGCATCTGTTTCACCGTCCCTCAACGATACCTATCACAGTCCCCGGAATTGAATTTAAACGTGTACGTTGGTACAACATACTTAATCCACTGAAAGAGCATGGCAGTTGAGAATATGTCATGCTCACTTAAATCTTAAATGTCTACTTAAATGCGTGTTGGATCATTCGGTTCCCTACAAAATGGTTGAGCTGGGTGGTGCTGATCCACGCGTCATGTTCGTGAACGGGCGCCGTCGGTTGAGACTGGTCATCTCTTAACTGCCAGGGCTTATTTTTAATTTTATATTTATAATTGTTTATTTTTTAAATTGTTCTCACATATAGAAGCAATAAGAATAATATACCCAGGATTTTGTAATAATATCTTGATTTCAAAGAGTGTCCTTGGAGTTTCTTGCCCGTTCTTCTCCATAGAGATCTACGTTTTGGAATGAGCAACTAGCTTCAACTTCCTGACTTATAAGGTAGCCATTGACGATACGTCCATCAATCCAAATGGAGTGGACGTCTTCCAAAATGGTTTCGTGAATGAGATAAACGTATGCCAATCAAATGGACGCCTTCCAGCTTTGGATTTCCAAACGGATTGAAATCCATGCATCCAATCCAAATGGACGTCATCCGCGGCCGACTGTCAATGTCAAAAACGTGCGACACGCAATTTGGAAGCCGTTCGAATCGTCTGTGAATGGGCAAAACCGCGTCCATTTTTTTGTAAATTTTGTCTCAGTTTTTGCTATGGGTACATGTGCTACAGTGCTAGAAAGAGCTGAGTCTAAGAAACCAGGACGGTTTTATTTGTAAATGTTCATTTTCTCCTTCGTCTTTTTAACCGACTTCTAAAAAAAGGACGAGGTTCTCAATTCGGATGTTTGTATTTTTTTTTTTTATGTTTGTTCGCGCATAACTCCGTCGCTTGCCAACCGATTTGAATAATTATTTTTTTGTTGGAATGGGTATACTTCCCAAATGGTCCCATGAATTTTATCGAAATCGGACAAGCGGTTTTTGAAAAATCAACAAAAATCAAAAAAAATATCACAACAAAAAAGTGAAAAATAAAAAGTAGTTTTTACTAGCTGCGCCCCGCGGTTTCACCCGCATAAGTTTCGATCCCGTGGGAATGTCGGGATAAAAAGTATCCTATATGTTAATCCTGGTTATAAACTATCTGTGTGCTAAATTTCGTCAAAATCTGTTCAGTAGTTTTTGCGTGAAAGAGTAACAAACATCCATACATCCATACAAACTTTCGCATTTATAATATTAGTAGGATTATCGAAATACACACTGCTGTTGCCACCATTAAAAAATCCATTGTCAATCAATAATTCTTCCGTACGACCAAAGAGATTTAAGATAAGTAAATAATTTAATGTCTTTGCGTACGACGTCGACTTGATAGCGAATTTCTTCGAAGTGGCGGCGCGTACGTCCAAATGGAAGTAAGTCAATGTGCCTATAAACTGAAGTACATCCATATGGAAGTCTTCCATTTAGAAGCATTCCAAACAGACGTATCGTCAATGGCTACCTGCGACTATTTAATGTTGACAATTCAAAAGTGCCTGTAAATGGTAGAATTAATCGGCTGTAAAATCGCACATTTTAGAAGTTCGGCTTTTTATTATATCGTCGTCTCTGCCCATAGATTTAAGAATATATTTGTATGTCCCCGTCACTCATAATGTGTGTCAGAGGCGGCAGTGTCATAAACTTAAAAGGAATTTATTGATTTATAGAGGACTTTAAAACAAAACTCCTCAACAAAATGTCTTCTTTCTAAAATAAAAAGTATTTTGAATTTCGCAACTGTAGCAAACAGCTGATTTGTACTCATTCACACAATCACACAATCATTCATTCATTCATTCATTCATGTAACCCGCCGGCACTCAGTAACCTACCATTATATTATAGTAATCTCAGTTCTTACCTTACGAAGCCTTAGTTTTCGATACCTTCACACTGATAATGTCCAACGAATTACTCAATAAATTAGCACAAGGACGGGTCAAGCGCTACTTAGGCATGAAAATGCCAAGGATTATACTGAATTATTTATTGCTTCCATTTTCTAGATCTACGAAATGTATGAATGAATGAGAAAGAAAGATGCCATTTAGAACTCATTCAATCACTCATTCAAAATGTAACTTATAGTCTAGACGCACAGCACAGAACACTATTACTCCTAGCGCTTAGACGGCTTTTTATTATTTATTAAAGGTTACATCCCATCCCATCCCATCGATCATAGGCCTAGGTTTCTACACTAAGGTTATTTATTTGAGTCCTATAAATTGACTTCGAGAAATCAAGTTTAAAAAAAAATTGAAACTTCTGTGGCAAGTTCTCAATTTCGTTTCGTTGGCATCTGATGGTGGCTTAATGTTTGGCAAGGGAGAATTTTATTCCGTTCTAATCTGACATTGACATTTTCAAAGTGTCACCATTGTTGTCAACTAAATGTTGTGTTGTCGTTTTCAAACATTTGTTTCAATCCAACTTTTGTGAAATGTCGAACCAATATGAGAAAATCTTTATAACAGTTGGCACAACAAGATTCGATTTACTTTCCGACTATGTTTTGACTGAACCCGTACTTACGGCATTGAAGAATATCGGTTGTAAAGAGATTACTTTTCAAGTCGGCAATAGCAGCGTAGAACCCGGTGTAATTGAGAAGGAGAACGTTAAAATAAACATGTACAGGTTTAAGGACTCCATTCATGAGGACATAAGGAACGCAGACTTGGTCATAAGTCATGCTGGGGCAGGAAGCTGTCTAGAAACTTTGGAAGCAAATAAACCACTGTTGGTGGTTGTAAATGAAGACCTAATGGATAACCATCAACTGGAATTAGCTGAACAACTTCAAATCGACTCTCATTTATATTACTGCACATGTGATACAATAATAAGCACACTAAGCATGGTAGATTTTACTTTGCTAACTCCGTTCCCAAAAGCTAATTCATTACTTTTCGTGAATTATTTGGACAGTGTTTTTAAAATTGATACTTAGATTGATGTGTACTAATACTCTCAACTCTCCAATTTACTGCTATCCCAAGTTTTAATTATCTCACGGATGCCATCTATCTCCTTGCCAAATTTTATTAAAATCGATTCAGTGGTTTAGGTGTAAAAGGTAACATACAGACAGAATTACTTTCGGCTAAAACCACCGCAGTGTTCTACCTCTGCCTATGGCCAGGGGTGCGGGATTCACATAAGCATTCACCACTCCCAAGAAGAAAGGCCTAAACAAACTCAAAAGGTCATATGGTATCTTATGGTGTGATCCATTTTCTACTCAATATGAAGTAAAACTGTAGCTTGATAAAGCAAACAAAAGCATGGCAGAAAAAATTACCATCCTGGGGCAGAGGTGTATTTTTAAACAAGGTGTGCCAGTTCAAGTAAATAGGTGTTTATAAAGCTGGGACATAGGTGTGCTTTGCTTTAAAGAATGTATGAGTCTTCCCAAAATATTCCTTGTTTAATTTTAATTATTGTAAGTAATTGTTATGACTTAATAAAATTGTTAATGTTAATAATTGTTATTTATTAAAGCAAATTGATAAATTTATATAATATATTTTGAAGCTCTTATATATACTCTAGGTTATAAGTGAAATTGAATACAAAATAAATTAATTTTCACAATATAATTAAATTTTATTGGAAAAATACAGATCATTTACAAGGCTCACAAAACGAAAGTCATAAATTAGCAATTAGGTTCCAGGAAATTATGAAAATAATAGGACAAAACTAAACTTAATAAATGTTTATTATAGATAATTTAGACTAATTTCTTGGCTTCAAAGAAGCTCTTGAGATGTCTCATCTGCCAGTAGCCGATGCCGACAAGCACTCCAGTCTGGAGCAGACTCCACCACAGAACGCGCTGGTTTGTGCTCTCTGATGTCTGTCTGAAACGCTCCTCACGATGCTAGAACAGAAAAGTATACATTTAGAATGAAAATAGTTGACATGTAACCAAAGAAAACCGTTACTACAGGATAAACATTTTTAATTTTAATACCTAATGTACCCAAATTTATTAAAATAGTAGTATCTACATATTATTTTAATAAATTTTTCTACAAAAGGCAAAAACTCACTAATTTCTCTGTAATATTTCTCCGTAATTATATTTAAGGATAATATTATGGGCAAATCAACATATCCACTAACTAAATCGAACTAAAATACTGTTTATCTCAGAATAGTGAATATGTCACTTAGTGACTTCTTGCAATAAGTCGACAATATTTAATAATAGCCAGTAGGTACATATTTAGTTGTTCTGAACCTACCCTTTGGTAGCTCTGTTCCTTAGTGATCTGGTGTACTTGGTCAAGCAGTTGCCTGATCCTCAGTTGCAGCTCTGTGAGTTTGTCCTTGTGGGCTACATTAGCATAGTCCACTGCATGCTCACCAACTTGAATGTCCAGGTGCACCTGTTACACAAGTTAAGCATGAAAATGGATATAAATAGCATGTTTTACAGTCATTCTGCATTTTTGTTGTAACTCAACCTTTTATTTTAACTATGAAAAATTGATAAATCCTGAACTTGAGACATCAGATAAATACATGTAGAGAATTAACTGTAAATAATATAGAAACTAAGAATTTTGCAGTGTTAAAAACCATAATCTGGACTAAAATTTATTCTACATTGGTATCAATAAATTTATTGTTCTTGAAATAAGTGGTTCAGTTTAATATTTGCACAAGTGTTACTATTTCAATGTTTTATGAGTGTTTCATGGTTATCATATAAAATTGAGATGGCATAGATCTATGGAAGATGGTATAGCTGCCAAATATTAATTAAAACAATCCTCTTAACTTAAAGCTCACCACCTTACTCTTCCGTTCAACATAATACTCACTCTAAGTTGTGATCCACTGAACCAAGATGTGCTGTTGGAGTACATGCAGATGACGTGCTCTCCCGGTGTGACCGACGTGAATGATATCATGCCCTCCGAGGAGTAAACACGAGACATCAACACTTTGTCATTGGGGTCACGAACCTCCACATGCATACCTATGCCAGGGGTCGAAGGCATAAAACCTCCCGATCTCGGGTCATACAACTCCACTTTGTAATTCACTGAAAAACAACATAAATCAGTATTAGACTACATTCTCGCTATTCTATTGTGATTAGAAATGCAAGGCTCAGGCGCACAAGGAAGTTTTACCTATAACAGTAGTATCATCTGGTATTTCTTCTATGAAACATTTTCTCTCAGCTTCTGCTATGTGGAAATATAAAGCTGAAGTCACGTCCAATATGAGAAATAGCGCAAATAACGAGGATATTCTGAATAATTCCATTTTTACAGCCTAAAAGAATCGGCAAAAGAACTAAGATGACATGACACACGTCACCGCATTTATAAAACGTCAATAAGCAGTTTCGTCACAACAAATGTTGATATTTTTAGCATTAAATTATACAAACTTCAAATCATTTTAATTCACTCAAAAAGGACCAATAAAGCATTCAATTAATGTATTTTATTTTTGTGAATATAATATTTTATTCATTTATTTCAATTTTATTACAGATAAAATGAAAAATAAGTGCGCAAGTTGTGCCACTCACTGGTTAGTGTGGACTGTGTGTGATATTAGTATAGCTCTGTCTGACGTTTACTTGGTGACGTTTCATTTCAAAATCAATCATTTGCATTTACTGTCATCTTTGCGAAAATATGTTGGAAACAAACACATTTTAATTATTAACAGAACGGTACAACCGCGTAATATAATAAATTTTATGTGATAAAATCCGCGTAAACGCGGGCTTTTTTCAGTGCAGCCATGGATCCATTTATTATTGCTGCTATTATTAGCGCAATTGTTATCGTTTTGCTATCCGTCGCTTTCTTACGTATTGGATCACCAGCCAAACCCCAAGGTAATTAATTCATATGCAAATCCGACGCCCACGGCATTGTTAAACTAATCTACACAATAGAAATAATACTGTCCGTCTACACCAATAGTCTACACAGGACACAGTCCTAATGTTGTTGTTTACAATCATTTTGTTCTCTTATAGCTGGAGCAAGGCCAAGAGCTGTGGGCCCGAGAGAGGGAGGTCCTGGGAGAGTGCAAGCAGTTCGGAATCAAAGAGCTCGTATGAGAGCCAATGGTAACCAATATTAACTAATAAAAAAACTAAAAGTAAATTATTATAACTAATATAAAAAGGTTTCAAACATTACAATCAATCATTATCTAAGGTTGTATTTATCATAGAAATGGAATTTATTTCATATTAGCTGCACCCCGCGGTTTCACCTGTATAAGTTTCGGGATAAAAAGAATCCTATGTGTTAATCCAGGTTGTCTGCTACGTCCATACCAAATTTCATCAAAATTAGTCCAGTGTGAAGAAGTTACATACAAATACACACTCACCCACTCACAAACCTTCGTCTTTATAATATTAGTGTGATACAATATATAACACAACTAACTACTTGCCCTAGATACTAAATTCAACAACTATGTAACTATTTATATTTTGCTTAATGGAAGTTGTCTTACAAAATATTATATTTTCTCAGCTGCTCGCCACCAAGCGGCAGCATTTGATGAAGAACCAGATGTAGCTGATGAGGCTGAAGAAGAAAATGCACCAGAGACACCAAAAGTTGATTTTGAAGACAAGATGGGTGCAAAGGTATAAAAATTTATATAAAGACACAGTACAGAAGTAAAAATTCTTGTTTTAAAAGTAGGATATTATATTGTAAATGGTTATCTTTTAAATAACAATATTTTTACAGAAAAGGGCAAAACTAGAAGCCAAAATGGAAAAGAAGAAGGCAAGGGAAGCCGAGGAACAGCACAGAGAGATTAAAAAGAAAAAAGATGAGGAGTTAGAGCAAGAGAGAAAAAAGGTTGAAGAGAAACAGGCGGTATGTAATCATTGACTTTATTACATAAGACTAGTTATGACAATAGGCTAAGAAAGTTATGGGTACAATACACAGCATGGCATAGTTTCATACTGACAGTCTAGCTCCTAACAATCAAATACATATAGGGTGCTTATAGACATGTGATTGTGTGTGTCTTCTCTTCTTAGCATGTCAATAGCAAACTAAATGGACTCGGCCCAGAATTCGGCTACTTGTTTGGCGCCATCACCAGCGTCCATCAGTTCCTGTAACATTCAGCTGACAGGACACAATATTAAGGGTCCCATCGTTTGTGGAACAGCACCACATTTACACTCCAAGGTGGAGTCGTCTAGTGTTATATAGATATATGTAGACATGGTTGATACACATTGTATTAAAAGTAATCTCAATCTTGACCTGATCATGATGGATTTGTACTACAGATAGAGGTGGGGTGGGAGGCACTGCCTTCATCATATGATAATATGACAGATGATTACCTAGATCAGGATGCAGAGAAGGAACTCTGCATCGTTAACTAGGAATAATATGTCATATTATCACTGAGAATGCAGAGGATAAAAGTCCCTTAAAATAAAGATTAAAAAAAAAATGTAGAGGACTGTATTCTATTGTATGTAATAAAACTTGTGTTTAACAATTCCCTCTAGTGACAACAATGTCTCTAGTTACTTCAAGTTCAGCCCTTTCTCTTTTAGGAAGAAGAACGCCAGCGAGAGGAGGCCGAGCGTAAGGTAGAGGAAGAACGCAAGAAGCGAGAACAAGAAGAATATGAAGCTTTGAAGGCAGCTTTCACAGTGGAAGGCGAGGGCTTCGACGAAAATGATGAACAGGAGAAAGAGAACTTGCTAAAAGATTTCATTGACTACATAAAGGTAAACTTCAGATTTGTTTATTTAATTATAAATAGGCATTTGTATTTGTTTACTTTGTAAGAATATAGCTGAAGTGGAAGGTACTACAACTGATTTAAACTTACCAAATATAACATTCTGTTAAGGGAACTCAATACCATATTAACAAGTGTTTCAAATTTAGACTTTTATGTTATAGGGTCTACTATAATTGTTGTTGTTGAAAAAATATTTTTGCTATTGGTATAATAAAGACTGCCTACCTAATGTTTTGAACCAAAATAATTAAAGTTACTATTTAATTTTCAGGCCCAGAAAGTTGTTCTACTTGAAGACTTGGCAGCTCATTTCAAATTGAAGACCCAAGCTGCCATTGACAGGATAGCAGACTTGCAAGCATCTGGTGAACTTACTGGTGTCATAGACGACAGGGGAAAATTCATTTACATATCACAGAAAGAACTAGAAGATGTAGCCAAGTTCATAAGACAGAGGGGAAGAGTGTCCATCACAGATTTAGCAGAATCTAGTAATGATTTGATCAACTTAAATCCTGTAACTGTGCTCTAGTCATATTATCTGATGCTATGTAAAAATACAAACTATTTTTTATGTTTTGTTCAGTTATTTACTATAGGTGTATTATAAAGACGAAATTATACTGTTAATACAAACTTTATTTTTAAAATGAAAAAATACATGCATTATTATTCTGTTATTTCATATCCAAACATATCTCTTCCTTTCTCTATTAGCAGCAGTGATGACTCCTTGATCCTCTCCAAAACCTCCATGAGCTTGCTCTTAGTAAACACTTTGTACAAACATCTATTTTCCCCAGCAATAAGGTTGCTCAATTTCATTGCCTCCTTGTGATTTTCAATGTCTTCATTGCTTTGTAATATCTTCAGGATCAAAATAACAATTTCAGGAATACAGAGACGTCTCAAAGTCTCCAATTGTTTGCTTCTTTCTTGCTTTTCATCTTCATTGAACTTTTGTGAGGTAGTACTATAATTTTCATCTTGAAGCCACCCTCCAGGGAATAATAATACATTGTAAAGCAAATTTTTGGTGTGTCTAGCTTGATGTGACACAGCATTCAACCAACGGGCTTTTTGTTGTTCCACTTGAGCACATCGCTGTTCATGGTGCACTTTGTCAGCGAATGACGCATCAGAAACAAGCGGCTCTATTTCTTTAGGTTGACCACTTATAAAGTGTCTGTACCAAGTTGCAAACCCTTCTAGTGCTTCCAAGTATGCCTTCAAACACAGATGTTCCCTCAGTTCAGCAGAATTTGCAGATATTTTGTTCAAAAACTCTGGGAACATTTTGTTTACATTTACGACACATGCTAAAGCAGCATCAGTATTGCCAATGAAAATGAATGTTCGTATCATAGCATTACTTAGCCACAGGGCTTCCTCAACTTGGTTTGATATAAGAGATAACCACTCCAGGGAAGATATAACTTTTTGGATCAATGTTTTATCCTTTTCAACAGCTGTGGTTTGGGTAAATGTCAAATCCAAATTACCATAGCCTTGTTGAATATCTGTGATTGCTTTTTTTATAGCAACTCTAGCGGATGCTGCAACGTCAATGCCAGCATTGAGTCCTGCTTTGACTACTCCCTCCCTGTACTCACTCTTGTATATGTGATCCATGAGCTCTGCATAGAGTACAATTTGTCTGGCAACCGGCACAGTAGAGGTGTAATAAGCTATAAGTTCTGGACATTCCACAGAACCATCAATTAATTTGCCAACAAGTTCCGTAACATATTTTTCTAAAATTTTATCTCCAATGTCATGTTGAGGATCTTTACCCATTTGTCTTAAAACTAGTATGAGATGTGCCAGGAATCGAACAAATCTATCATCACAGCTTTCAATCCATTGTAGAGAATCTTGCATGATGGCTCTAACATGGCCAAGCATCAGGTGACGCTGACTAGTTTGGTATAATGATTCCTTTTTACCATCCATCAAAGCTTTCACAGCACTGAAAATCTGTTGTAAAGTCAATTCTTCAAGCTGAAGTTCAGTCTGTAGGAGTTCTAGAACATCAGATGGTGTAGTATTGGCATCAACTGTAGCATGATGCTCATGTAAAAACTTATCAACTCTGGCCTCAATTTGAGCTCTTAGATGAGCCCAAAGCAAATCTTCCCAATTACCTTGACAAGCTGGAAGTGTACTGCCTAAGTGACCACATAAAACTCCAATAGTGGCTCTATAATGAATATTCTCTGCTGTATTATTAGCAAGTCCTAATGAACACCATTTCCACAAATCTCTTGATGGATTACCAGCTATTTCCAAAGCAGAATTGGGATTTTCTTTTGGCAAATAGTGAAGTAACATCCAACCTTGTAAAACAGCTCCACGCCATGCCTGCCCCGCACTTATGCATAAGGAAACTGCTTCTTTGAACTTGCCACACCTTACTTCTGTAAATATTCTTTTACACAAATCATTATCATCTTTTTGATCGTCTGAATGGAGTAATTTTTTTTGACGTCTTGGTGCATCAGGATCCATGCAAGTGACCATAGCTTTGCTGTTCTCTTTATTAAACAAACTGCTCCCAAGTAACAACTGATGTAGAGTATTTCCCCAGTGAATGTTGTTACTAATTATTGGAGGAGAGGTCTTTGTGGCTTCCTCTTGGTAAGCTGCAGTAGCCTCTAACCAGTCAACAAGCAGTTGTAAAAGTCTCAGTTCAGAATCACTCCTAAACAAAGCACTAACCAATGTTTGCTGCGATAGTGTAGTTTCGGTGATTAAACTATCCAAAGATTCAGGATGCTCAGTTATGGAATCAGCATATAAACAGTGCAGCAGCTTCCATGTGTTTGCCTCTTCAGCCAGCCAATAGTTTTGGGCATTGTATCTATTCCATGGCTCAACTAATTCCAGAGAATCACAACATACTTGTGCTAACCTAGCTAACGTGTCTAACACATCACTTGGACGACTCGTTTGTATAATCTCAAAGAAAGCTTCGCTTAAACCTTCAGTGGTGACCCCAGGGTTGACTATTATCGAGGATTCATCTAAAACTTGTCTTAAACTTGTGTCGTTAAGGTTTTTAAATATGGACGTTTCATTCAATATCGGCGACAGGTTTAGGGTGTCTTCTCTTGGCAATAACTGCCTGTTTCTTCTATTCTTCGAAGGTGTAAACTGAGTTGAATGTAGCTGGTGACTTCTATCAAAACTTTTAGACATTTTGAATAATACTTAGCTCCGAATCTGAATTTCAGAATAATAATACAAATTCACATTGAGTCGAGCGCGCCGAACTTTGACAGTTTAAGCATTATTTTGACTTGACAGCAAGTACAGCAACCACATACTTTTTAAGATACGTTCCAAAAGTTTAACACAATCTCAACATTCAATCTAAACTAAAATCTTGTTAACAAAAATAAAATATCTAAAAATGTAAATACATCTAAACATTAATTTAGAATAATTCATTATACTAACAAACTTTCGATTTTAAGTTAGGACTTATTCTATAATCATTTCTAAAATATCTCAATACTATGGTCTTGGAACGGTTGCCCTGGCACTTTGCGGAAGTACTGGATTTATAAAATTCACTAAAAAGTAACTGCCTAAGTAACAAGACCTGAAGTGGAACATACAAATAAAAATTGTAAGTATTTAAGTTCCCAATTTCAGTAATACAGTAACTTTGCTAAGTGTCAAACTCCCTAAAGTATTTTATTCATCTCTACTCATACTTTTCATTTCTTCTCTTTCCCTCATTCTCTCTCTAGACGTCGTTGCGTGTAAAGGTGAGTAAATAAATAAAAAAAAATTAAACCCAAATTAATACTGCAGGTCTTCCCATTTCAATGTTTGTAATTATCTTATTCTACTTTTACTTATAATCAAGTATTTCCATTGTTTTACATAAACTTAATTTTCCTTTTATGTATTTTCTTTTCTAAATTGTTAACATAACACTATTTCGGAGTTTTCAATTCTTGTAAACTTATTGAAGCTTCGCATTTAAAGTATTCGCATAATTATTCACAATATATTATACCCCAGCCTTGTGGCATAGGCTCAATTTATCCATCCAAAGCACTAGAATATCAAATGCATACTGTGCATATGGCAAATTTAATTTCAACTTGTAAATATGTAATAAACTCATCAATTTTTCATCACATTGTAGGTAACTACACTATGGAGTACCTAATCCAACAGTAGGTAGCTTATAATCTACTAAGAAATGAAAGGATCACATAATGCAATTAAATAAAGAAATAGGTACAGCTAGTTTTAGGCATTGCAAGAAATCTTTTAGCTGTTCAGTATTAGATTGGTTTAGAAAATGTTAAATATTTCATTAATTTAGGAACATCTGTGCAAGAACCGGAAAGAATAACTATTTTTTTTTTATTTACCACCATGGTTTGAACTATAGCAATAGCTATGTCACAGAATTATAAATTAAATGTCATAAATTTTATGCTTGGTTTGGAAAACTGACATTATTTTGACTCCAATGATATTTTTTCGAACATGAACATTTTTTCTTCATCGCATAAAAACTCACAGATCATTATAGAAATATTAAAATCTTACATATGTATTGCAATGAATACATCACTTTTTGTGTTAATTTCGCAATACCTAGATTGTAATTATTAAAGTTTGTACTTCTTTTACAGATAGGACATTAAATTGACCTCGTTTCAACAACAGTTTTTTTTTTGTATTTTGTAAGAGAAACTGTATTTCCTCTTCTTTAAACCTAATTGAGAGGTAAATCAATATAATCAAAACATTTGAAGAGCTAAGAATTACTTCTGTACTCAGTGGTAGACAAGTATCCGTAGAATAGGTAGCTAGGTATGTACTAAGAGACCATCAGGCCATTTTATCCCATGCAATATCATCTTGTGAGTTACCAATACCTATGTAAATAAAATGTACTATGCACATTTTTGTGATAATAACATCCTTTGCCTAGTACCTATGTAGCTTAGTAACAGTAACAAGTGGATAAGTTTGTTGTGTCCCACTAAAGCATTTATAGCTCCAGTCATGAAGGTTTTAAGACTGCATTAGGTGTCTTGGAGTTCCAGACTAGGTGTTAGGTGTTGAAATTAGCAATTGTGTGTAAGGTGACCATGCTAACATTTGTACATAAATAGATTTTTGTTTTTAAGTTATTGACACTAGTGACATTATTTTTTTGCAACTTCTGTGTCAGGCAACTGTCAGTAGTGAAATGTAGCACTGAAAGCATTATAATTTTATAAAATTAAGTTGTTTTATTTGTATGGACAGAATTTATTCATTAATTCCTTTCAATTATAGGGTTAAGTAGCTGTAAAATGTGGGTGAGAAAACTTGACTTCTTATACCACAATGTTCAAGTACTACAAGCAGCATCAATGTTCACAGTATCTGAGGTAAGAAATTAATTTGATTTTCTTTTGTATTTAAACTTCTGATAATGTTTGAAGTTAAAAATGCATTTTTTTTTGTCAATTATGGCTATACTTGGTATTTTTTGTCATATTCAGAAAATTATGATAAAATCAGCAAAAATTAATAAATTAGCACCCTACTATTGACTGCACATGAATCTTTAATAACACAAACTGGAGAGATAAGTTTTGTACATCTTTTTTATAAAGAGGTATCGGTTAAAATTATTGATGTGAGGTAATGTTGTACCAAATGTTTAATTGACAACCTTCGGCTAATATTGGGTCAGATAATTATACTTGAGCACCATATTTACAAAAAATGGTATGTTAGAACAATAAGACGATACTAAAATGTTAGAAAGTTATCGGGTATTCTAATTATCTCAATATTTTCTCAGATGAGGGTAGTGATGGAGATAGTTTGCGTTGCTATTATTCCACAAACTTGCAAATTTATGAATGGGAATATTGATCAAAGATTTCCTAGTAAATTTTATGCTCAATAAATTACATGTTTGAGATGGTAGTCAAGAGATTGTGATTGGTTCCAAAATGATAAGGATTGTTTTTACTTTTGACAAAAACCTTGTTGTTTGCTTAGATATAAAAATCTAAATTGAATAAAAATATTTGTACCTAAAAAAATTGAGACCAATGATAGACCAAGCCAAGAATTTACAAAAAAACGCAAGGGAACTTGATGGATCTTAGTCAAGATTCCAGTTTTGAGTTTCTTGGAGTCAAATAGTCAAAGTGGGTCACTAAGATGATTTAAAGGACGAAAGTACTACGCAAGTGGATGAAGTGGAGTCCAAGCCGAAAGCAAGTAGCCACAGAAGGTACCTATTCCGTGTATCAAGTACTTAGTAAAGGTAAACTGACAACGGTACAGTACGCCCAATGTCCATTCCATTCATTTTTATCTTGACACTTGACAGCTTGAGTGACAGAATAGGGAACTAATAATATAAAAATATGTTTTACTAAGTTTACGATACAATTTGTTTAATTAAGTACATTTTTTCAAGTTATACATATAGATACAACGAGGTCAATACTTCGATGATATAAAAAATTACTTTGTCATTCTTTTATTCAAAGGCGTAACTTGAACGTAGAATGGAACGTAAGTCAGTATTCTAAGAAATCAACGAATAAAAAATTATATATTTTTAGATGATTTACTTGTCTCTTTGTTACTGTCTATTTAATTTGTCATTGCTATGATGAGAATTATTTTAACGAAGCTATTGCGAAATTTTGTGACATCACAATTTCATCAGAATATTTTCGGCGCACATGACTGTAATAATTGATACGAAACGTTTCTTAAGTGTTATAGAACTGTAGCATTGAATACCTGGAACGCAATTAATGATTTTCCTATGCGACCGGAAATGCAATCAGAGCTTTTATTGTTATTGCTTGGTTATTTTGTAAATGAATCGTATTGCTGTTATCAATTAATTTTATTTATATTTAATGAACTTAAGCGGCACTATTGAATTTTGCTGAACGACTTTGTTCTTGTGATGTTTCAGTTCAGAGACATTATATTGATTAATAGCGTGGCGGCAAACCCAATAGTCGTTTGTATACTGCTAAATTATTATGTATACTTCGCAGGTAATGCATAATATACTTCTATTAGAATAAAACGTGTAATTTTTAATCAAATAAATAGTATAAGAAAAAACTATCTGTATAATATTGGATAACTAATTTGACTTTACCGCGCAAGTACTCGTTCAAGGACGCACTAGCTATCTCTTTTGCACAATCCGCTCTACGCGAACTAGTCGTGTGCGGCAAAACGTTTCGTCACTGGATATGAGTACCTTACCTACCCAGTTCGCTAGTGTTTTTTTGGCCTGGTTCCGCCATTATTACTAAAAAAAATCTTCATTGTCAATAATTAGATGCGAGACATTCTTTGAAACACGAGTGTGAAGCAGATAAACTTATTATGCTACCAAACTAGTGTACGCCGAAAGTGTTTTGGAAGTGTATCATTTCCTGTTTCATATCGTATAGAAACAAGCAACTGCGACCGCTAGTGTACTCTTTTCGTTATCACGTGGGTTAAATTTCGAATTATGCGGCTTTGTGTGTTGAATTTTTCACGTTCCGTATTATTAATTAGTCGACAATGTCAATGTGTTGTATGAATATAAAAAAACCGGTTCTTAACCCTTCATAAACGTTGTTTTCAGAAGCGCGCCGAGGCGCTGTCGGCCCGCCGCCGTTCTTTTCGGCTCTCCATGGAGCCGGCGGGGGACTGATTGCATGGACAATGGTGGCAAAGAGTTGTGTTTTAGTGAAACTGAGTGTAGTGCTAGTGCTGTGAACTCGTTATTAGTGTTACATAAGGACGAAATGAACTGTGGAAGAAGCCCGCCCTGACGCGGCGAGCGCCAGCGTCCGCGGCGGGCGAGGTGCAGGTCATGGCACCAGCATTGTCTATAGCACCCCGAGAGCCGCACATCCACGACTCTATTGTGCTTGGAGACACAGAGAGGCCGCTGTCCCACCGGAGACGGGCGCTCGCGTCCGTCGATAACCTCGCGACACACATGGAGGAAGACGACATGGGGCTTCAGAACCAGCCCAGCCTTGCTAAGGACTCTCAGGAGATGGAGCAGATTTTAGTAGATCTGGGAAGCACTGACCTTGAGCAACAAGCAGACTTTCTTCAAGATATAAAAACCTTAGAAACTGGCGACGATGCACTGTCTGGTGGTGATGCACTGTCAACTGACGACCCTGAGGCAATATTTCCTCTCTCTGGATTTGAGTTGCCAGAAGCTGCTGATTCAGAGGGTGATTCTATAGAAGAAAAGATAAAAGCAGTGCAGGCGAAACTGGAAAGACGATGTTCATTCTTACAGAGAAGGTTAAGGATATTACAGGCCCGCACTATTGGAAAGAAAGTATCTGAAGAAGCTGCTCAATCCTTTGAGAAGTGTACACGGGGTGCCAGAAGAGATACTGGTGGTGGACGACCAGTGGGCTTGAAAACATTTCTAAAGACTATAGAGACAACTGCAACCTTACAGGCTAGTGCAGCATCAAGGACAGTAGTTGGTCCTAAGTACTACAACCCTGGAACATCTAAAGTTGATGCATCAAAATCAGCAAGTATTGGCATACCGTCTGGCACGCTGACAGGCCTGGAGGACACAGCGGGAGCACTGCGCTCCCATCTGTCAGTGGTAAAACGTGAGCTGGACTCTGATGCCACTCTGTCATCATCTGGGGCTGAAAGTAATGATGAAACGGTCACATACAACAATCCAACACAACAGCACATGCCAATGTGAGTACTAATATTTATTAATTCCTTAGTTATGTCCCACCATTAACTAATGAGACACTACTAAAGGTGTATCATCAGTTAGGGGTTTATGTGAAGGTCAAGATGTGACCTGCTTAGCATCCATAACAATAGAACAGGATGATGCTGTACATCTTGATGTAAATTATCAGTATGTTAGATCTCTGCCTATCATGGGGTGATATCTAGGCATTTATGTAGAGTTGTATTATATAGTAATTGGATGTGCACAGAGACAGGATGTGGCTTTATTGCTTGAGTGACACTCCTAATTTCTCTTGAGACAAATACAGCAGCTGCTATTGTTTATCCTTGGTGCATATTTCAAAATAGTAAAAGGAAAACCAGTAAATAACTTTAAATGTAATTTTGTATGGCAATTTTATGTCTCATAAAGCTTCCGCCCGCGGCTTCGTCCATATTGTATGTTGATATAAAGTAGCCCATGTCCATGCCCAGGGTTCAAGGTATCCCCATACTGAATTTCATAAAAATTGGCCCAGATTAGCCAGAACCAACAGACAGACACAAATCTTATTAATTGTTCTTTTGTTTTAAATACTGCATATACTTTCATATGTATTCAGTAGAAAGCTGTTATTTTTACATCACAAGCAGACACTTCAATTTATTTATTTGCATAGATATATATCAGGAACAAAATCTGTAGTTTGTTCTATACTTTTGCATAAGATACATTTCAATAAAATTGAGTAACTAAAGAGATTCATATTAATATGATTCTCATTAAAGTTCATTCCTTTGTGCCTATGAGATTGACATTAATATGAATCTCATAGTCACAGTTTTTAGTAGGGTATTAATTTTATTGATATTATTTTCTTTCACCTGGTACTAAAATATTGCATCATTTCACAAAGATATAGCTTATTAAGTGAAGATTGTAGATTTGGTGCCCAAGCCTAGTTAAAAATGCAGGCTAACACAAGACTTACATTAAAATTTATTGCCAATTTAGATATTTATCAGATTCATATCAGGAACTATGCTGTAATAAGAATGAAACATCTTATAGGCAAATTGGTGCTAATGACCTGTAAGAATCTATTCTAGTAAATAAAAAGAAAGTTATGTTGCCAAATAATGTATCTAAAGATATTATTTGCTATTTGTTATTTGATATTATTTGAAGCAAATATCCAGTATTTGTTTTAAATTGAGCATTTTAGAAAAAGGGGTGTTAGATATACTCATCTTACTTGACTTTAATTCAGATTTCATAAGAAATGAATGGTCATTATACTTTTTCGAGTTATAGAATTTGGAAATCTTTAGTAAATACTACTCCCTTAATTTATTAAATGTCTCTAAATAATATGGTTGTTATCAACAAATAGTCTTTTAATAAATCTTGTTGTTTTTACATTTACAATAGAATGTTTTGAGATATGATTAGTCATTTCATGTATGATGTTTTGGAACATAATTTCTCCTTATAATTTTTTTAAACCTTTAACTCATGGACTAATATTTGCTGAATATTATCTGCTATCAGCTACACTCTCTCTCACAGAGAGGAGGCCTGTGTCCCAGCAGTGGGAACATTATAGGCATATTATTATACTTTGCTTTATTATGATCTAACACACATTTTTTTCTTTATCAATTCCTATGTGTTATCTTAGTTGGAAAGTGTGGACCACCATACCACAGTGATTTTTATCTTTTACGAATTTAAAGGACACTAACTAGTTTTTCCCTCAAATTCATTATGATAGCCATAGTGATGTTCTTTGTTATCAATTGAAATTAATGCAGCTGATTTATACAAATACTTTAGTATAATACTGCCTAGACAAATTCAACAGCCAATGGTATTATTTGCTGACGACAGCACGGCAATAGTTAAATGTACAGAAAAAGCGGATTATCAAACAGATATTAATGACACATTAAAAAATATAATAAATTGGCTTTCTATCAATAATTTAATCATCAATTTGAAAAAAACAAAAGTAATGCATTTTTACCAGCGTTTACGTCCAGACACTTTGACTATTGCATACAATGGAGAAAGAGTAGACAATACAAATGTTGCAAAATTTCTTGGTATAATAATTGACAATCATCTGACATGGAAACCACAGGCCGACGAGATCTGCAAGAAATTAAGCAAATCGGCCTACATCTTATATAATTTGACAAAAAAAGTTAGCACTGACACGATTATTGTAGCCTATCATGGTCTCGTTGCTTCTGTTTTAAGATACGGAGTAATTTTTTGGGGTAACTGCAGTGAGAGAGAAAGAGTTTTCAGAGCCCAAAAATATTGCATTAGATCAATGACTGGAATAAATTCAACAGACAGCTGCGTTCCTATGTTTAAATCCCTTAACTTACTAACCTTTCCATCGCTCTATATTTTGGAAATGGGACTGTTTGTGAAAAGTAATCAAAATTTATTTTGTTCAAATATTGATTGCTCAACAAGGCCAACATTAATAAGATCTCAATATAAAAATCTTTTACATACAGGCAAATTTAAAACAGCACTGCTGAAAAAGAATATTATGCATATGGGACCGGTGATATACAATAAAATACCTGATGATTTAAAAAATTGCACACTACAAATATTTAAAAGGAAATTAAATAAATTGCTACTTGAAAAATGTTATTATACAATTGATGAATTTTTGAATGACAAATCAATATGATTATAATACAATGATTTTCCTTGCGATTTTAATTTTCAAATTCTATTGCATTTTTGACTAATTATTAACTTATTATTGACGTTGTATTATTGACTAATTATTAACTTATTATTGACATTGTAATATTGACTAATTATTAACTTATTATTGACATTGTTTACCACTGAATGAACTTACAAATTGAATGATTTATATTTTTATTGACTATTTTATAATTTGATACTCGTTAAATATTTGATTTTTTAAGATTATTTCATCATTAATTCTACTATATAAAATTTTTGCATGCCTCACGGTAGAATGTACTGGATCCTTCTCTTACTTAACACCATACTTTTGTACCTACATTCATAGCAAATAAATTATTTCATTTCATTTCATTTCATTTCATTTCAAAATACTCAAAATTAGGTATACTTACTTGATTTCATTGCATAGTAAGAATGTTGTTCTAATGGTTATCCCTTTAATGCAAAATCATGATAAACTCGCAAAAGTATTACCTTATGAAACACATTTCATTTTTTTTACCATAACTTGTTGTGTACTCAACTGCATAATAACTGTCAAGCTAGTTAGAGCCTAGGAGGCTGAAGTTGAAATTCAATCCTGGGGGTCTACTCCGAAGTATTATCGGCCGAATGTTCGGCCGTTTCCTGCTACGAAGTTGCTATTTGGTTCGGTCGGTCCCGATCCTACACTCCTACACTCTTTCGAATATTGACTATGGTCCCGACCCAACTGAGCCGATCCGAACTTTTTTCGCATTTTTCAATAATATTCGGTTCGGCCATGTGTCGGTCCGATCAGAACTTTCGCACTTTGCATTTCAGAGTAGACCCCCTGGTTCTAAATTGGTCATTAGCAACTTAAATCAGACAGTAGGCAGGCCTTTGCCCCGAAGTAGGACATCACAGGCTTTTAATAATAATCATCCTGGTTCTAGTTTTACACTACTTGTTGTGTTAGAAGAGCACCTCTTCTCTCTTTATTTTTTGTTGGTGACGCCATAATTTCAGTAGGATTACTTCCAGTAAGATTATGAAGAGAGTGAGGAGATTAGATTTCATTTTTTTTTCTCCCTGGAAGTTAAATTTATAGTGCCAGTTATGAAAATAAAAAAGAATAGATGCTCTTCTAATTTGACACAAATTGTTCAATAAATTGACCATATTTTGACCATTGTTTCAGTGAGAAACGTGCATTATGGGTGTGGCAGAGGACGCGCGGTACATTAGGGTCTCGTTGGTCCTGGCTGCATGCACAAGTACAGGAGTTGGAATACAGGATCCGGCAGCATAATGAACTACATAAACAGGTCAGGAAGACTATATTAGATCCTATTCATACAGCAAACTGTTGGCTTGATTTGTTATCCTTTATCCTAATTAATTGAATTGATAACAGTATAAGGTAGATAATAAATTATACCA
The DNA here is from genome assembly GCA_949629185.1 of Apamea crenata. Taxonomy (NCBI): domain Eukaryota; kingdom Metazoa; phylum Arthropoda; class Insecta; order Lepidoptera; family Noctuidae; genus Apamea; species Apamea crenata. Next base: position 16,202,012 of record OX451365.1, on the reverse strand, counting down.
GTAAGGGAACAAAATAGCCGTAACCTTAACAGAAATCAGGTCTAACACATGCATTAAAGAGGTTCTTCATAATAAACACAACATATTATTAATTATAAATAAATTATTATTATACCGTAAGAGTTAGGCAGAGTTCGAATTTGAATGAGCATTTACTGCTCCATACCAAATTTCATCAAAATTGGTCCAGCCGTTAGTGTAAAAAAGTAACAAAACAAATACACCCACTCGCTCACAAACTTTCGCCTTTATAATATTAGTGTGACTCTGCCTCTGTCGTTGACTCGCGTCCCTCGTGTGTATGGACACAAACACCTAGATTTTGCCAGTAGTTTCATAATAAACTTGACACAATAATGAGAATTATGCTTAATGAAAGTTAAATAATAATGAAAGAGCAACCTAACATTACTTGCATAATACAGAACCTAGCTGTTTAACAATACGATAGTTGAAAGTTTCGTAATGTTTGTATAGACCTGAAAAAAAGGATCTAATCAGGAGGTCAATGACTGAGGTTTTCACATGTAAACCAAGCCGGCTGTGTGAGATAAGCTTCCAAATAACTGTAATTAAAAGTGATATGAGTCATTTGTCCTGCCTAGACCTTAACCTTTTTATCACAAGGAAAAATTATGCTAATGTAATGGAATTTTAATAAACGTATAATAAATTATTATTTGGAGAAAGATTATGTGCATGTATGAAATTCGTGTTTACTTTTAATATCTTATCATATCTGTAACACAAATGTTTACATAAAGAACTTCTGATAATTTATTCAAGTTTTCGTAAATGGACACGTTTTTTTAACCGTGAAAAACTACGGTTTACTCGCCGTGTGTAGGCACGGTCGTCAGTGTTGTATGGATCACTAGGGACGCTTGTTGACGGTTGACGGACATGTTTTTTGTACGATGCTGTTTATACGCCGTACCGTAAAGAAACCGTGCCGTGTACACAGGGCCTTACTGTTCAATTTAACCCAGCAGAAAAATAAATATCGCTATTAGGATCGAATTAATTTCATTAGATGAGAGGTCAAAGAACAATACTGAACTTTAATCATTGTAATTTGTATTAAATAAACACTGGATCATTTGACATGTTTATACAAGTTATACTTACGCGCGCATGCTGTAAATCCAAGGTCACTAATTAATAATGATTTACTGAAGCTAGTTTTGTAGACTTGATTTGCGATAATTTATTTTGATATTAAGTATATTTATTTTTAAAATGCAGAATTTTTAAAATGCCTTAATTTATCCACATACTTATTGAATTGAATCTGATCAGACCTTTCATGTAGAAGACTGACTTACTAGCGCCGAATTTATCTTATACCCAGAAAAGGATTTGGTAGAATAAGAACAATAATGGGTTGTAACCCAATTTATTTATACTGAGCGGCGCACTAGTCCTTTATCGTCCACATATTAACGCATACAATATCTTTGTAGATCCGCGCTGCGAAAGGCGCCGTGGAGTTCGAAGGCGAGCCTGTTGCCTACGAGGGCTCCTTGCCGGGCGCCGAGCCGCCCGACGAGCATCCTTCGCGGGAGATGTGCTCGCGCTTACGTCCGCTCAGAAGAGAGACCTTCAAGAAACGGAAACTACTCCAGATGCATAACTTGCACATCGCAACGCAAAAGGCTGCGAAGCCGTCGGATATCAAGTTAGTGATTTTTTAGATTGATACGAAATATAGACCTTTGAGGTAAATAGTGTGTTCAAACTAATTTACGTTTTTGTAGTTAGTTTTCTGACGATGACGTTACATAATACGACCACTCCGGAATTCATGTCTCGTTCTCATAGGCAGCCAGGAAACAAATTATAAGATTATACAGCAGATTTTGATACCAGAACTGATCAAATACTTAATTTGGCTTACAATATGGTGTACTTGAAGTAATCTTGGCACATAACATATTTGAAGATTTAGGCAGAGGCGTATAATATAATACACCCACATTTTGCCAATTATTTCAGTTGATAGCATTAGGTTCATTTTCTATTCATTTACATAGTAAAAATCGACAACCAGTCTTACCAAGGGGTATCCTGTTACCGAGTAACTGGGCTGTGGGGAACAAATGGTTCCATGTATAATATTGATATTCAGCTGAATCCGGTTAGACTGGAAGCTGACCCCAACATAGTTGGTAAAAAGCCTAGGCAGATTGACAATTCATTAACACTGGGTTTGGAAGCATGACATTCCTTAAACAGCGAAAGTGAGCAATAAGGAAGGATTTTTGAATTTACTCCTTAAATGGGTTAAATAGAGGTTGAAAACTAGTATCGTCATTAATATCGGTGGGAAGTCCCACCGGGAACGCGGCTAGGTCCCTAACAACACCGATAACAAGGCCCCCCCCCCAGATGCAGCTGCGCGGGCGGGCCGTGCGCGGGCTGCGCGCTGTGCACGGGCCGCGCGGAGCCCACGCAGCCCGCCGCGCCGCTGTGCGTCGTGCCGCCGCGCCTGCGCCTGGCCGCCGTGGACCCCGGCTTCCATCCCGTGCTCAGCGACCTCAAAGGTACGCTCTATCTATGACCTGTCTAAAGTGGCAATCCCTAGCATCAGGTGGTAGCTCATTTTACCTAAGTTTTCATGGTGAGATACTTATAGAATAAACCAGTAGCGGTAGCGGTATATTTATTTGTGTATTTTTTAAAAAGAAGCATTCTATCTAATCAATCAGGCTACTGGCTAATCCATAAACAAATAAAAAATGAACTTCCTAAAACTGATGATTAAAATAATTGTGATGAAAATAAACTTAATGCTGTGTATAAGAATAATATATCATTTATTTCAAATTACAGAGATTCATCATAGCATACTAACATAAATAATGAAATAATAATACTACAAGAACACTGTGCACTTCTTACAGTCTTTAGTTTTAATCTTTTACATTCTGTTTTTGTTTTCTCACAGTTTATTTTTTTTTTAGCTTTCTTTGTATGCAATCATTAAATAATAACATTATTCATCTATATTACAGACGTATCGCCGTCCATCCACATGGCAGCGCTAGCCAGCCGCGCGTGGTTCCGGCCGCGCTTCGGCAAGTCGTGGCGCGGCGCGCACCACGCGGCGGGCCCGTCGCGCCACGCGCACGCCACGCACACGCCGCACGCGTCGCACGCGCCGCACACGTCGCAGTCGCAGCCACACACCTCACATCATCACACACCAAAGCCACTCAAAAGGCATCCTACACGTGAGTCGCGTTTATGTTAAAGTGTCGAAAGTAGTTTGATGTTTTTAAAGCTTAGGTTAAGTCAGTCAAAGTGACCTCTGCGCTGCCACTGACGACGTCGTTGAAGTGGCAAAGTTTTGGGCCAAAAAGGTTTATAATTCAGTCGTGCTATCGAAACTGCGTGCTAAGAAGGAAGCTTAGGTAAATTACTAACCTCAAGCTTTCAAGTATTATAGCAGAAAAGTATCAACGTTTTCACTTGTATTGTCTTAAAAAGTTTGTGAAGTAAAGCAAATGTTTATCAGCACCATTTTCATATATTATAGTCTTCTCAATATAAAAACTACATCACTTCCTGATCAGATTCCCTACCGCTGAACAATCTAAATGACAATCACAATAATAATTTTATTGTGAAAGTTGCTAAAACTGATAAAAGTTTGCAATCATATGTCTTAATTTAATATCTACCTTTTATCGGCGAGACATTTGATGATGATAGAGCAACATATCTATCATAAAACATATTTGATGCATTCAATTATAGTTATTAAATATTGTAATAAATAATTATTTCAGGGTTGAAAAGAGGTCGACCGCCACTAACGAAAAAAATAAGGGAGAGAGAAAGAGATGAAGAAACTTCAACATCAGGCCATGAAAGGTGAGCTTTGTTAAAAAGGTTTCACTTTTATCGTGAAAGTGAAAACTGGTCATTTTTGCGTAACGAATAACGGGAATTGGCAGTTACTGTTTTCGTCTTTATAAAAACTCTTCGACCTTCACCTAACAAAAAACGTAAAGTGCTTTGTTCTCATTCGAGTCTTTGTGATCTATTAAAGAGTTTTACATACTACATTCAAAAGTGCCTGTAAATGTTTTAATTGAAATAAATGCTTTAAGTTTGACACTTATATAAACATAAGGCCTTTTCTCGACTGGTTGTGGCAGAATATATAGAATCCCACATGCTGTTTGTAAAGAAAATAAGTTCGAATTAACGAATGTGTACATGACTATTATTGGCTTTTAGTCTGTGGTAAAATTGTCTTACTGTGAAACCTATGAAACACTTCCTGACTTAAATACTGCAAATGATTGAATCAGGATCAATAAAATACAATGTTTTGTTATTTGCAGGTCGCGCGGTCGCTCCAGCACCGAGTCGCGCTCGTGGCGGCGCCAGTCCTACGACATCGACAACATCGTGATCCCGCAGAGCGTGGCCGCCAACACGCGGCCGCAGATACTCACCTACAAGGAGATCATCACGCCCAAGTTAGTATATGTAGTCAGTATGGAATCCACTACTGGATGGATGCCACTCACAACCATTGGTCCATCTTGTCTAACACGTTCATAATAGTGTTAAACTACTATTAAAGCAGGAGAAAATGGGTCACCGAAAGCCCCTTTTATACTAGTTACTAATCTAAGGGCCGTATTACAGGAACTCATTCAAGACTCGAGCCTTATTGAAAATTAACCCTTAATTTGCCGGAACGTAGATCCACGCGAGACACAATGGCTTTTTAATTGTGTCTGTCATTCATGTCATTCAATGGGTTAATCCCCCCCTGCCCTCAACAAGGTTGAATGCCGATGTCGTTCGTTTCAATTTGGCGATGATAAATCCCATCGAGCTTGTAGGTTATAGATATCTGGATATTATAAAACTAACTTTTGCCCGCGTGATTTTTTCATGCAAATATCCAGAATGAATAGTAGCCTAATATTCTTCTCTAGGTCCCAGACACGTCTTTTCACGTCTATTTGACGGAACCGATCGTTATATTAGTATGGGTAGTGTTCCTTGTTAAGCTAAGACTCTTGTGTATCTTAAATTACATTTTGTCAACAAACAAGTTCTTGTTCAATAACATCTATATCTATAACTAATAATAAAGCTGAAGAGTTTGTATGTTTGAACGCGCTAATATCTGGACCAACCAGTCGGATTTCAAAATTATGTTTGAATGTCATAGCCCAATTCTTTAGAAAGGCTATTTAACATCACGCTCATCACGCACGCGCGAACACTAAGCGAAAATTAAATAATATCGCAGGTGGGAAATGTGGCTGTTAGTTTAGTTAGTATATTGTCGTGTGTTACGATATCAACGCGAACGAAGTAGTGATAAATAGAACTAGTGATGAATAAAACACAAAGGAGTTCAATAATGCTCACAAAGCCCGCATATTTCTTCCGACGCAACGTTAGATTAGTCATACGTCTTTATTCAACATTCACATAGTGTATCAAACAGGGGAATCTACTAGCTATGTAGAATCTATAATTCAAATGATGTTATTGTTGTATATTTCACCATCAGACGGCTTTATAGTCTTTTGGAGCCGATTCAATTATTAACTTGATGCAAACAGGACTCAGTAAATTATCATACATTAAAAAAAAACGTCTGATATTATAAATATCATAGTTTAAATACCAGGAATAAACACAATCTTGCTCTGCATCACAGAGCTTGCCTTCATTGTGTTGGCAACTTGTTCATGCGTCAATGTATACACCTTTACAACTGATTTAAAATCTAACTTTGTGAAAAAGGGTAGGTACTATACAATTTATGATTATTTAGAAGACAAAAAGCTTGGGATTGAGCTGCTCGCTCTGTAAGCCTTGTGATAAAAGCTTAAAAATTGACATAATAGTCATTTTACACTTTCAAAATTGTTGAATTTTATATTATACAAAATTAGATGAGTATTTACTTCGAAAAAGTGTTATGTTACCTTCTAACTTCTGCCTGGTACTTCGTTCGCGTGCGTCTCGTCATTGTCGTCAGATTACAAAACAATTTAATTTCACTAAAAATTATTATTTAATTTTAGGTGGCGAGTGTTAGAGATTCCTGATGCGCCGCTAAACAACGGTGTCGGCAAGTCTAACCGCATTTCCGTTGAGAGTCATGAGAGTGAGGTAAGACTATTATTTTAGTTCATTTTAGCACAACTTTTACATTATTGAGTTTTAGTGGGAAAGGAGTTTGCTTCCTGTAGCAACAGAATTTGCTTTGACCAGTATAATACGTTATATTTATGTGTGTGCTAATTGGAAAAGTAAAACAATGGAATTGGTTTCGGCCGTTCTATTTATCTATACTTATAATAAGAATGTAAAAAAGTTGTGTCTGTACATTGAATATATTTGAAAAAGAATAATTGAGGGGGGTTAAGAAACAGTAATAGAACACGAATCTAATAAAAAAAGTCTGTCTGTTTGTCTGTTTATCTGTTTGTCTGTTTATCTGTTTGTCTGTTTGTAGACGCTAATCTCCGGAACTACTGGACGGATTTGAATGAAACTTTTTTTGTTATCTAACTAATAAACCTGGGCAACATATAGGCTATAATTGATTTTGAAAACTGGAACACCTGATGCAGAACCGCAACAGACCAGCTAAACTATAAGAGTTACAAAAATGGCTCCTTAGAAAAAAATGTTGAGTCTGATGAGCATTTTCTGCTGAGAGAATAAAATTGAAGATCCGGAACACCCGATGTGGAACTCTTAGAGCACAGCTAAACTAGGTACTATATAGGTTTGACAACTTTGCAAAAGTTGTTCAGTCTGATGAGTATTTTCTGCTGGGAGAATAAAATTCGAAGATTGAAACATCTGATGTGGAACTCGGAAAGCACAGCTAAGCTATGGCATATACAGACATGATATTTTAACAAAAAAATTTTGGTGTGATGAGTATTTTCCGCCGAGATAATAAAAATCAAGGATCAGGAACATTTGATGTGGAAATCACTTTATACTAATATATTGACATAAGCTGGGACCTCCACGCGGTGAAGGCGGTAACAGTTTGGGCCTTCTTTTCGATGACGATGGAAAATCATTGAAAATTAGGCTTCACTGGCTAAATCTCCCATTTATATATATATATATACAATATATATATATATATAAAATTCAAAGTCCTGACTGACTGACTGAGACATCAACGCACTGTCTAAACCGCTGGTCCTAGAGACATGAAATTTGGAGGGTGTATACTTCGTAAAGAGTAGGTATCCACTAAGAAAGGGTTTTTCGAAATTCCACCCCTAAGAGGGTGAAATGGGGGGATTTTGTTCGTATGAAAAATCTTATACCTTGAGTTAATAAACATGAAACTTGGCACGAATACCTACTTATCTAAGTAAATTATGAAGTTGGGCATTTTTTGTTTTTATAAACTACCCCCTATAAGGGGATTGGGGGGTTTCAAAGTTTGTATGGAAGAATTTTAGCGCGCGGTCCGATTTAATCGAAACTCAGTATTTATACTTAAAATTGAAACGAAAGAATAATATTGTGTATCAGGGTTTTTCGAAAATCTACCCCTGACGGCCTGATATGGGGTAGTCAATTTTACAGGGGAGGATTTTACAGCGTGGCTTGATTAACTCGAAAATTGGTATAAATAATCTTTGAGTCATGTTATGAACAGATCCCAAATGATTTTTCAAAATTCCATCCCTGTAGGGGTGAAAAGCGGGGATACAGTTTATATGAAAAATCTTATTCGTTAGGTTAATAATCTTGAAAATTGATCTGAATACTCGCCTAAGTAAGCAATAAAGTTTATCATTATTAGTTTTTCAAAACTACCCCTCAAAGGGGATATGGGGGGTGTTTAAGTTTGTGTGGAAGAATTTGAACGCGCGGTCCGATAACTCGAAACTCAGTGTACTGTGTGTGTACTTAAGACTAAAAATAAATAATAACACGTATGAGGGTTTTTCGAAAATTAATAGATATGCCTTCGGGCTTATGTTATTTGAGTGTTTAATTTCCTTTTCCATTTATCTTCGTGACACGGTAGCCTACCCGGTAACGCAGGGGAGCAGTCACTTAGATCTTAATTGCAAAGTTATTATAGTACATTAATAACGATAACAATAACCATGCCACGAAAGAGGTCAAATCTCTCGCACTGTTCGAAAGGAGCTAAAAAATTGGAGATCATTAGATCCCAAGAATCGAATGGAGAACGCCAGGCAAGACTTGATGCTGTTCGACAACATCGGGCTGTATCTCGCTCCGCGGAAAGTTCTTCGGATCGTAAAGCACGACTTTAGCGCTGATCGTGAGCGTCATGCATCGTCTCGCGTTTCTGACACTTACACACAAAGAGAATCACGCCTGCGTTCTCAGCGAATTTACGCATCTACATCTAGGTCTCTCTCTAGAGACCAGTGAGGATTGTGATGCGCGACTGACCGCTGATGGTGATCGTCATTCATTGTCTCGCGAGGTCGCGAGTCGGAAACATTAACGGAAAGAGAATCACACTTGAGCTCTCAGCGTATTCTCATGTCGACTTCTAGGTCTTTAGAGACCAGTGACGAACGTTAAGTGCGACTGGCCGCTGATCGTGATCGCTATGCATTATCTTTCGAATCAGAAACGTTCACAGAAAAAGCATCACGCTTGAGTTCTCAGCGCATTCGCACGTTGACTTTGAGATCTCTGGAGACCAGTGAAGAACGTGATGCGCGACGTATTAATTTCGCTTTATAAATTCGGAATGAAAATATTTCTACCTTTATATTTTAATGAAGTTATAACCTACCCAGTCTACAACACTCAATCTAAGTTATACCAAACTTAATCGAAATCCTTCATCGGTTTTGATTGATTTATTGGCTGACATATCAATGCACAGTTCAAACTCTTGCCGAAATTCCTATCGGAACGAGAAAGGGACTGGATCCGCGTACGAAGTCGCGGGCAGAAGCTAGTAATAAATAAATCGAATCTGGAATATAAAGTATCTGTATATAAATCCATATCTGATGTGGCCGAATGTATTAGCAAGTGATATCTAAATTGGATCAGGTTATCTTTCTGCCGTTCAGGGTCGGTGCGGAATGTTTTCTTTCATACATTTCTATTAGCCATCACTCCAGCAGTCACTTTCTAGCATGCGGCGAGAGACTGCTGGAATGATGGTCTTTCACACTCAATTTCCTGTTGCTTGAACTAAATGTTTTATTATTATTATGCCACAGGAGGAAGACGTATCCGACGCGACGGTGTCACTGCGTCACACGCGCGCCGAGAGCCGCGAGCGCGCGCGCTACGTGCGCAAGCGGCGCGCGCGGCGCTCCACGCACGAGCACGCGCCCGCCGAGCTGCGCGCGCCGCACGACGCGCCGCCGGGGCCTCTCGCGCCCCACGCGGGCCCCGCGCCCCTCGCGCCCCTCGCGCCCCTCGCGGCCCCTGCGCCCATCGCGCCCCCCGCGCCCACCGCGCCCCCGCCGCTGCGCCCCTTCGAGCCGCAAGATGAGGCTAGTACCTACATACCTATCATGCTTTTTCAAACGGCCGGTTACTGGCTTAATGATGGTTACAAGTCCAGTCACGTGCATAAATACCTAACCCCGCGTCCGAAACGAGTGACATGAATGCGAGAATCGTGTATTCGCGCGACCATCGCTTTTAGTTCGGACGCGATATTCGAAACAACATAAAATATGTATAAATAAGGTCCAACTCATTTAACGTAACAAAATAATTTTACTTTTGCCATCGACTCGAAAAGAAAAACGACAAGGCGCTTTTGAATCTTACGTAAATGTAAGATATTTATGCTTGTCACTGTACAGTTCTCGTACAATAATGGCACATCGGGCACTTGCACGCACCTATTTGATAGATAGTCTGTTTCAAAAGTTTGATGTGTCATGATTACGTCTGTATAAATTCACACTTGTTCCTCTTGGGCCAGTGACATCATTGCCCTTCCCTCTAGATTTTAATATTTTCCTGTTTGAGAAATCCCTATATATTCCTTGCTTTTCCATTTGATTTACAGAGGTAAATCAAATGAAAAAGCAAGGACTACATAGGGATTTCTCATTCCTTACCCTTCCTATATATATTCCTCTGCCTTTTCATTTCTTATTTATTTACTTCCCTTTTACCTGTCGTCATATTTTCATAATTTAACATTGTGCTTATTACTCTCATAACTCATTTTATCTGCAATTACCGTTATTTATATGTATAATCATTTAATTGTTTCCACATTATGTAATTTCCTCACAATATAACCCCACCCGCCTTACTAACGAGCACGCTCAACTAACGTTAACTGTGAATGTTACTCCAGACAGTGAGACCGTACACGCCGCGCCAGTTCCCGCTGCCCGACGAGACGTACCAGCACATGCTGGCGGCCATGCCCGACGGGTTCTACGCGTCGCCCGCGCCCGGCTCGCCGCTCGCGCCCCGCTCGCCGCCCGCGCGCGCGTCGCCGCCGCCCGCGCCTCGCGCGCCACGCTCGCCTCGCGCGCCACGCTCGCCTCGCGCGCCACGCTCGCCGCCCAGCGACTCGTCCAGCACGCTGTCGCCGGCCGACCTGCCCGCCTTCGATGGCGACGACCCTGACGATGTCGAGTGGGACCCGTACTCTCAACGAGCGGACCGCCGCAAGTCGTCCTTCAGGTGAATAACTCTCCCGCTCGACTTGGTTATACATTGTCTCGAGGACGCGAATGATATCCGAACACACGGTACCGAGTCCCGCCTCGGCTGCCCTGCCCTGGATCCTAGCTATCCCTAGCAGGCAGAGGAGAAAAGCTTTAAAGGGCCCATTGCCTACGTAATAATAAATGTAGTTTTAAAATTGTCTCACTCGGTCTACTGACTTGTATAAAGACCAGAATATGCTAAGCAGTGTTTCGACTTTGTATTTAGTTTAGACACACGCGCAAAAATTACATTTTGTGATCATTCTATTGATGTTAGCAAACATTTTTACGGTAAAAATTATTAATAAAAAGTAACTTTTTTCACTTACTGTAGAGTAGTAGTATTTTGAAAACACTGAAGTTGTCACAGGTGATTGTACTTTTATTAAGCTGATTTATTGATATTAACTGGATATTACGATCCGGATCAATAGTTTAACTTTATAACATGTAAGTGATTACAAATTTAAGTTTATTATGTAATTTGTAAGGTTTAAAGTTATTGACAATCGGCGTAAAATTAATAAACATTTGGTAAACTTTCAAAATTTAGTTATTACAATTAATTCGTGCCCACACAGCATTGCGCGTATGATACAGTAAGCTACACTACATACAATATTCTTGTAAAAATGTATAGTAATTTGATGGAATAAGTTCATATAGGATACATATAAAATTTATATTATGTGCTATTACTAAGAGCACCCATTGTACAATATAAAAAAAAAACTGCATAATGCACATACTTGCAGAATAATCATTGGTGTTTTATTAAATGATAATCTCAAAGCGAAACAGATTGAATGAGGTACCTAATTTTCAGTTGTTGACAGGAAACATTTATTAATAAATAGTAATTAATTATTGTTGTAAAAAGACAAGCAACAGCTTTCTTGATGCAGTTTTCGTTTGCAAGTGAGCACCTTTACATTCCCTTCAGTTCAGATGATTTGTTAATGTGGATGTTAAATTTAATTTAACTGTATATTTGCATTGCAAGTTAAAATGCTGCTATAAACTACTAAAGAGATAAATGAACGACAAGTTAGTATGTGTTCATCGTAAATATTTGGCTACATTTAACTTCCAACTAAGCTTTTCTACATTAAAAAAAAAATGCCCAATTGCCGCCAAGCGCTTGTAAATATTGAGTATTATATTAAATAGGGCACTGATTAGAAACTAATAGACTGGCTTTATAGTAATTATTTGAATCTCTGTAAGAGTACGAATTTGATGTTTCAGAGTATTAAGACCCTCGTTTTTGCTTCGATAAATAATGATAATTTTAGTTTCGATTTACCATTGGTAATGAAAATTCGCAAACTTTTTGTTCACACATTTAAAGATACGTTGCTTTACATTTTAGAAGATAAATGAATTGTTTGTATCATAGTTAGGTCTTTGAGACAGGAAATTGACTGAGTATTAAATTTTAATAAATAAGATTTGGAGTAAAATTCACTTAGTTTTCTGTCACCGACTATTACGAAGCTCTTGTGGTATACGTTTATTTGAAATAATAATAATATTCTTCTAATTTATCAGAGTGTATGCTGTTGTATAGAGACTGCTTGGCTGATTGTATACATACATATTATTGTGAAGGTGAATGTAAAATATTAATGAAGTTTGTTCAATTTTCTTGAGAAGCCAAAGTCTTCTGGTTATTTGTAATTAATTAAAATAGTTTAAGTTTTTTTTTAAGGTGACTCTGTTCCAAAGAGCGAATTGAGAAATATAGAATTAAATAAACAGTCACTTTTGTTTTATTTGTGTCCGAGCGAAGGTTCAGTTTCGTGTGCGTTACCCCAGCAAAATAATGTGAAAATAGTCATTTAAATCTTATAAATAATTAGTTGCCCAGCTTCATTAAAAATTATTTAAGAAACATTTAGTTTTTTTAACACTTGTGTACGCATCTGTACCGAACTTGAAAGGTGTATTATGCTAAACATTTTAGAAGATAGCATAATGAACTACGCGGTCGCTTTTTTGTAACCACCTAAACTTGGTCGGGTTACCACGGTTTTGCACTTCCTAATGACTTTTATTTTATTATCTCTTTAATTATTGTATGTACTTACTACGCTGAAATTTAACAGGTATAAAACTGAACTAAGCAACTAATTATTGATATAAAATTCAATCTAAATATCCACATACAGGTTTATCGGTGGCCAAATATCTCCGCACGCATTGTGACCGTGAACGTGGAGAACTAAATATCATCATAATTTGTTAGTTACTTACAGGATACTAATGAAACTTCACATACATTTGAAGGCAGTCACAAGCTACAAAATAACGTTTAAAGTAAGTCTTTAGAGCTCTTATTTAGAGTGTTAGGACCTATTGAAGTGTTTTTATTTAATTAAATAACCTTTAAACGGTACATTATTTTGGTTTTTTATTGCACAACTAATTCCTAAGAAAAATATGTACAAAAGATGATAAGAATCCGCTTAACTATTTCAGAGATCCAGCAAAACCACAAACGTTACTCCAGCAGGATCTCGAATAACTTCGCAGCCGAAGAAAGAACAAATACAAAATAATGTGCAACATTTACCTCGTCGAGACAACTAATTATAAAGCTAATATTTGTTTCAATATTCCCATTAAAAAAAATGTCTGGCTGCGGTAACGTTATAAACGTTACCCCAGCAGGAAATGTTTTTGTGAAATAACTAAAAAACTATAAGTGCTTTAAAAATGTGCGCAACAATTACAGAAGCTGGGCAACTAATTATTTATAAGATTTAAATGACTATTTTCGACATTATTTTGCTGGGGTAACGCACACTCAGTTTCGGCCAAAGAGTGGCCGAAACTTCGGCTTTTGATAGAAAACGGACGAGTGTCAGATAGACAGACGGCGTATACTTGTGGAGTCCCGTTTTACTCTTGTACAAAGCCCAAAAAATAAGTGTCTACTTATAAATTGAAGTCATGTAGTTTCTTAGCGGACATGGTGTTTTTAGTATTAGCTAGTGGGCATGTATTCGCTTTCCGAAATATTTATATAAGCTCTAGGGCCGTAAATCACATATCCCACTACTACTATCGTTGCAGCGTGCAGCGGGTGTTTAATGGAATACTCCGAATACACGTGTCGGCGACAACCGACAACTCGTCGGCGGCTGCCGCCAACAACATGCCAGTCGTGTATTTGAGCACCGAATTTAAATATACGTGCGACACCTTGCGAGGCGGTTGGAGTTGCCTCTGTCGTCGACTGGTCGACGCGTGTAGTTCGTGTGTATGCACACTAAGGGCAAATCTGATAAGTTCAAAATCACCATCTAGTAAGAGTATTTGATCATATCAAATTAACTAGCTTTTACGTAACTTTATAAGTTTCGGTTTCGGCCAAAACTGGAAGAGGAGCCGAACATTCGGTTTCGGCTCGAAAATCTTGTTTAGATCGGACCCTATTATAAGAAATAATACAAACCAATGTTGAGTGTATACTTTATTCTGCATTTTTCACTACATTAGCAGCATACAAATAGTAAACGATGACTAGTATGCCTAAAAATTTCAACTACTACGTGTAAAATTATTCTACTCCACATTATAAGGTTAATCTTACAGAAATCGGCAGTATATTGACAATCATATGTGCTTGACATAATTTATTACAACTAGCGTGAACAGTATAATTACGATCAAAAAAGATCTTGTGTGATAAGATAATATATAACGCAACATGTATAAAAATACAAAATCGTATAAACGGTAAACAATAAAAAGCTAGCGAGTATACAAGGATGAAGGGAGTTGATCCTTCATCCCTAAGTTATTATAATAATCTAGGAAGTCTCTCTTCAAGATAATTTAATTGGCCAATAACCTGAGATTCTTTTTACGAGAAAATTAATAACATTCTCTTCTGGATTTACCATAATTAAGTACGCAGTAAATAGAGTACATTACTTATTCGCTAACTAAATAACCAAAACACAACCTAACAGTAGTTAATACTTTACAAAATAAACATGGCACTATTTATGTAGCCTTGCACACACTTGTGCACCAAGAATCCGGAATGTGCGTAATTCTAATTATACATAAATGCTAATTTTTACTTAGTCTGCAAGTGTGTACAAAGCATATAATATTATTATGTTTGGTACAAAACAATCATACCGCTTGTTTGATATTCATTTCGCAATAACTTATTTTACAATCACAAAATCGCTAAAAATAATACTGTATAATAATAAATCATGAATGGTCAGAGCTACACAGCCTTCTATAAAATAAATGCAATATGGAATGTTAATCATTAATAGTTTAACATACTAACAATACTGGTATATCCAATCGGTCTTACCAATTTCGTTTAACCATAAGCCCAAGTTCGCGTTTTTTTTTTACGCGTGGGATTTTCGTCGCTCTGCTTTGTGAAGAGACTTGAGTCTGCAACAGTGTGTTTTTTTGACGCGCTCTGTTCACTGACCTGTATTATACAAGTACGCTGCACTAAATATACTATACGAAATGACGGTTGTTTTTTGTGCCAATTCACAACGAGCGTCTCAGGAACTAAAACTGACACATTGCCACAAATGGCCGTCGTTTTGTTTTGGTACGTTTTAGATTCATTCCACGATTTAGGTCTAAATCGTGGAATAGGACATTTGTGTTTACTATGAGATATTTAGAACGTTTTTATCATGAGAGTAGGTATGCGCATCTTGTTAAACTCGCTATCAAAAATATTAGTTCCACAGACGCTCACCGCCACTCACACGGAATAGCGTAGCCGCTCACGTTGCTGTCAGCACCAAAATGGCGAAAATCAAATGTCTTCATTTTGTCATCGATAGTATGAAGTCCTGCATACTTGTTTATTAAAGGTCAGTGGCTCTGTTGGATTGTCAATACTAAGCTCAACACGGAGAGTTTAAAATCCAGTGCGCGATAAAATCCTGGCGCGACATTACGTCTGTGCAAATTTGGACTAAGACTATTGGGAGGGAAAACCATATTTTCTTAGGAATGCAACAAAAGTTAGGCCTTTTTTATATTCACCGAAACTTCACAAAAAGTATTGATTTCAAGGTTTTTGCTCCCAATGGTCCTTAAGTATGACAAAAGTCGCAAGACACATTTGTGATGTACCGAACAATACTTTCAAAATCTCATAGTTTGCTTACATTAAGTTTCATATAATATTTAAGTACATCGCCGATTACAATTATGTACAAATTAGTTATAATAACTGGGTGGGCTTAAGTACATACTAAGCGTAACTTTGACCCAATCAATGAGCGAGGTGCATCTTTATCTGATGATATTATAATTAACATCGACCCTAAACATCTATTCAAAATCGACATCTTCAATGACAATGGCGCCGATTCCCTTGTTCACAAACTAAATTAAATTTAAGTTCAGTGCACCTTTTTCTTTCTACGTCGTACGTTAATTTACGTCGTGCGCTGACTAATTTGACAAGACTAAACTAATATTTATCTGCTGTCCTTTTCTTAATGAAATAGAAAAAGATGCACAGAACTTAAATATAGTTTAGTTTGTGAACAAGGGAATCGGCACCATTATCACAATACTGCCACTAAATCTCAGCTTTTCAAAACACAATAAATGCTTGTTAAAGTTAGTTGATATTTCTGGAGAGGTCCTGTATGCGGCGCGCGTTGCACTCTCTGCAGTAGAGGTGGTCGTCGAGCGGGTAGCAACCGCGGCCCTCCTGTCTGGAACACAGCGACGTGTCGCAGTCTTCACAGGCGTAGCACGACACGTGGAAGCTTTTGTCGAGAGCCACGATGCGAACCGTTTCCTCAGCACCGGTCTCTGGCACGATCGGCTCAACACAACGCGCGCAACGAGGCGCATATCTGAATTAGAAAACAAAAATATTAACAGGTTTACGGTTTTCAAAAGGTGTTTACAAGCATTAAGTTTATAGTATTTTTTATCTCACGAAGCGAATCGTTTAGCTTGGTATGGGCATGTGATGAGAAGGGACGAAACGCATGTGACTAAAAGAGTGATGAATATACATGTTGATGGATGGAGAGGGAGAGGAAGGCCGAAGAAAAGATGGATGGATTGTGTGAGGAATGATATGAAAGAGAAGGGAGTGAATGATAGCGTGACGTTTGACAGGGGAGAATGGAAGAAGAAAACGTGTTGCGCCGACCCCAAGTAACATGGGATAAGGGCAGGAAAATGATGATGACGAAGCGACGCGCGCTTTACGCACACATTCACAGCTTGTTTGTACGCTTGGTAATCACAAGTATAGCGCGCGTCGCTTCGTGAGATAAAGATGTAAGAAATCATGTGATAGCGGTGATCTTTACAACACTTCCTTAAAATCTCTTGGAATCTATATATATAAAATTCAAAGTCCTGACTGACTGACTGACTGACTGACTGAGACATCAACGCACAGCCTAAACCGCTGGTCCTAGAGACATGAAATTTGGAGGGTGTATTCTTCGTGAAGAGTAGGTATCCACTAAGAAAGGGTTTTTCGAAATTCCACCCCTAAGAGGGTGAAATGGGGGGATTTTGTTTGTATGAAAAATCTTATTCCTTGAGTTAATAAACTTGAAACTTGGCACGAATACTTATCTAAGTAAATTATGAAGTTGGCCATTTTTTGTTTTTATAAACTACCCCCTAAAAGGGGATTGGGGGGTTTCAAAGTTTGTATCGAAGAATTTTAGCGCGCGGTCCGATTTAATCGAAACTCAGTATTTATACCTAAAATTGAAAGAAAAGAATAATGTCTATCAAGGTTTTTCGAAAAGCTACCCCTGACGGCCTGAAAATGGGTAGTCAATTTTACAGGAGAGGATTTTACAGCGTGGCTTGATTAACTCGAAAATTGGTATAAATAATCTTTGAGTCAAGTTATGAACACATCCCAAATGATTTTTCAAAATTTTACCCCTGTGGGGGTGAAAAGCGGGGATACAGTTTATATGAAAAATCTTATTCGTTAGGTTAATAATCTTGAAAATTGGCATAAATACTCGCCTAAGTAAGCAATAAAGTTTATCATTATTAGTTTTTCAAAACTTACCCTCAAAGGGGATATAGGGGTGTTAAAGTTTGTGTGGAAGAATTTGAACGCGCGGTCCGATTAACTCGAGACTCAGTGTACTGTGTGTGTACTTAAGACTAAAAATAAATAATAACACGTATGAGGGTTTTTCGAAAATCAACCCCTAACGGGGTGAAAAGGGGTAGTTAATTTTACAGGCGAGGATTATAAAAAGTGGCTTGATTAATTATAAAATTGGTATAAATAATCATGGAAAAGCTACCCCTGACGGCCTGAAAAGGGGTAGTCAATTTTACAGGGGAGGATTTTACATCGTGGCTTGATGAACTCGAAAATTGGTATAAATAATCTTTGAGTCAAGTTATGAACACATCCCAAATGATTTTTTTTAATTCCACCCCTGTGGGGGTGAAAAGCGGGGATACAGTTTATATGAAAAATCTTATTAATTTAGTTAATAAACTTGAAACTTGGCAACTCTACTCTAAGTAAGTAATACAGTTTGTTATTATAAGCTTTTCAAACTACCCCTCAAAGGGGGATATAGGGGTGTTGAAGTTTGTGTGGAAGAAATTGAATGCGCGTCCGATTAGCTCGAAACTTAGTATTGATACTTTCGACAGAAAATAATTAATAATAAGTATGTAAAGTGGTCGAAAATTGTCCCCTGACGGGGCAAATAGGGGTAATTTGGTTTTTAGGGGAGGATTTGAACTTGAAACTGTATGTTACATTTTCACGCCTAAACCACTGAACTTCTGATTTGGCAAAGAGATAGATGGCATCCTGGGGAAGCACATACTTTTTATCCTGGTAGCACGTTCCCATGCGATAACTTCCGACATCCACGCGGGCGAAGCCGCGGGCAGAAGCTAGTAGAATATAATTTATTGTTGTTACAGGTGATTTAAAAATAAAAAAGTGTCTTTTATAACTCATACTGTCCACATAGAAAATATGGGTTCTAAAAGCGAGTATCTATGGAGATAGGCTATCCATTCTACAGGACATGAAGACCCAAAACAAAAATATGGTCTGATAATCATAATTCTATCCTCTCTTACCTTTTATGAAAATCTTCAATACAATGTATGCGGTTGACAGCATCCACTGTGAATGGAATCCCGTCGAGACTCTTCTGACACACAACACAGGTGAAGCATCGGGGGTGGTAGGGCTTGCCCGTCGCCCTCAATATGCGGTCCAGGATGGGGTCGCCGCATACACAGCATTTCTCTAATGTATCCAAGTAGTCTCCTTCACACAGTGCCTTGCCTTGCACTGCATAGAAGGGTCGGCCCTAGAATCATACGCAGAAAATAAGTAAGTCCTGTTTATAGAATTGATGTAAATTGTAAAATTATATAAAGGAACTAGCTTCTGCCCGCGACTCCGTCCGCGTGAAATTTTGGCCCCCGAACCACCGCGTCGCGTTCTATCGCCCGCCCGCGGTATTACTTCGTCTTCTGATTTTTTTTTGTTCGGCTCCTAAGGGTCGTTCCTTGTTCTTAAATAGCCTATAATCAAGAATTGGGCTATGAAATTCAAAATAATCTTTCAAATCAAGCAATTTGTTTTCGATAGCCTACTAAACTTTTCTACGGGGTCTAGAATCATGTACTGAATTCATGGTTACAGTTTGCGTGTTTGGGAAATCATCAAATGACCTCTCGCACTCTGGGCTGAGCGGAAGGGCGTGTCAGACTATTACTGACTAAAACCCACCCGTGTTCCTTCAGTTGCTCATGCCAGGGGCCACGGTATCTCTTTCGAACAACCCGCGGCCCTGGCCGGTCAATGTCCCTGCCACCCTGTATTTAACCAGTCTAAACAAAAAATAATTATTCTGCTAAATAATAGCACAACTGTCGCTAATGAGGCACCATTACTTTTACTATTGTTACCAAACTTAATATGCTCGCCTAACAGACGAGGGGTTAAGGAAGATAATTACATATTTTAATAACTTTTTTTTTCTTCTGTGGTTATCCGCGATCTGTTTTATTTTTAGCGAGCGCGCCAGCGAGCCATCTACTCATACGTATTCGCGCTTAGGTCCACAGGTGTGGGTGGACTACACAATGATCTTTCCTTTTAAGTCTTTTCCTGTAAATTCTTGTTTTCAGTTGTTGGGGTGCCTTTCCAGCCTTTCCTGGTACCTTTTTGTGATGTTCTTGATCTCGTCCAATTTGATAACTGGATAATTATTTTTATAATTCTGGGTAACAAGTGCTCATGTTCATGAATGCATTATTTTATCTCTGCTTAATGTAGAGAAGATCGTACCTTGGCACCATATAATTTTTTACAATGGAATGTCGACAATCTACTTCGATGAGTCACTTGTGCTCAGGAGAGTATGACTAACTATACAGATTGTTACAGGACTGCTCTTATTTAGGAAGTATTAGACATTCTTCATTTGTAACCAACTTCTGCCCGCGACTTTGCCCATGTAGATGTAGGAAATTATCCCACAGGAATGCGCTACCGGGACAAAACGGAAAAATAGCCTAAAGTTTCACCTTATAACATCAGCTATCTGTCAGTGAAAGTCCTGTCAAAATTGGTTAAGTGGTTTCAGAGATTAGCCAGAACAAACAGACAGACAAAAATTGAAAAATATATTGTTGTTATAAGTACCATATATACTTTCTTACGCATGTAGTAAAAAGCTGTTATTTTTACATTAAAAACAGACACTTCAATTTTATTTATTTGTATTATGTGTATAGATTACAAGATAGTAGAAGACTGCAAAATGTAACAAGTCGTAAATATATTTTAATGGAAAACCAGACATCTCACATGCTTATTTATTATAATTTATTAGTAATTCTGAATAAGGTGATTAAATTAGTCAAGTTTGCTATCAAGACTTGGCTACCTTCAAAATCAGTTCTAATAATAAAAATTAAAATAAACTTATTAACCAAATTTTATTTTATACATACTTGCAAATTAATTTCACAATGGTGACAACAGAAGCATTTGATGTGATAGATCCTCTCCATGGCAGTGCAGCCCGTTGTCTCACCCATGATCTTCTCCCCACATTTGTAGCAGTTACCACAGTACAGGGCATCATCGGGCTCCGGAGTAGGTTCCACAGTTGTGCCGACATAACCACCATATAACGACGTTCCAGACAGCTGACTGCACGGTCTAGGGTTGATAGGCTCATACAGAGACTCATAAGTAGATGAAGTTTGTGAACCACCATAAGTAGAGAAGTCCTGCGCGTTAACAGACGCAGATGACGGAGGATACGCAGATCCAGGCCGCCGCAACTCGCTGTAATTCGACTGAGCGCCTAAATCACTGTTCCTAGACACTTCCGACCTAGTATCCCGATCTCCGTAAATACTGTCGCCTCCGTAAGCATTACGTTGCATCATAATATTGGAGTAGACATGGTTGGTGCCCCCAGGAGGCAGTACGTTGCTGTACAGCAGAACATCACCGCTCCGCACTCTGGCTGTGTTCCTCACTATGCAACTCTTCACAGGAACTAAGTTTGAGTATGTAGAACTAGTGCGGCTACCATATTCGAGTCTTGAGGAGTAGGACGGCTCGCAGGCAGACTTTACCATACAACTTTGTGGTATTTGAGGCAGAGGCGGCTTATTTTTTTTAGGTGGGATAGATGGTTTCTTCATCGTCGCGTTAATATCATCTTGAAGTTTGGCCTCTAATTCGTTCGCGTATATCCGTAAGTCTGCTAATTGTTTGTCGAGTGTATTCATCTCTACGAATTTTACTCGCTAATATGCTAAACTTAATTATTTTATTCATAAATTGGTATAAAAACGTTACGCCCTGATTTATTGTTTGATGCGAAACTGACAGCTCTTTTTTATCGTTATCTGTGGTCAGTTTCAGTTGCAGGTTTTCCGTTTCATTCTATGTAATGACAATAATTTAATTCAGAGCTGCAGCCATAAAAGTTTTTTCAAATCCATTTAAATTTTAAGGACACGTTTATGTTACATCAGAAAGAAAAAAATATAACTTTCTGTGTCTCTCACACTAAGTGATTCTTTATTTTTTAAGAAGTTTCACTTCTATCACTTGTACGGTGCTGTGCTGCACGCACATGCACGCACATTTTTTTTGTACATACATACGTGGTGTATTCCATTTGAATGTTTGTGAACGCACCTTAAATAACGTGTGGCCATTTGAGAACGCACCCTTATAAAGTAGCAACATTTGAGCAAGATTCTAGGGATCCCACCGTTTTGGAGCCCTTTTGCTTGTTGCCCGCTAAGACTATATTTTAATCTATATTATTAGTGTCCTCATTAGTTATAACAATTTACTAAGTAACTACGCGCTATTTGGAATTGTGAAACAGCAAATAGAACTTTCACTATTCAATCATCACTAGTTTTCTACAAAAAGGCATTCTAACTGAGAACCTGTCCCGGTTCGCATGTAAAACGCTTCCACTTGGTTCCTCAGGAATATTGTTTAGCAATTTTCTTATGCACTTGTAATTAATGACCAATCATATTTTATTACAATCGTTAAAAAAATAACTATCAATTAAGAATCGTGTGAAAATAAAAGACCTGTAACTTGTTAGTTTCACTTTTGTTAAGAATGGTGAACTACATAGCGTTTGCTTTTGCACTAGTCCTGCAGGTATTTGTGTTAAAACTGTGGGGCTCCGGGTCCTCGCCTGTTCTGGAGCTGGCCTGTTATCAGACCAGACCAGTTCCATAGCGAGCGATGCCCTGTAACCCCATAGTACTCCAGAGGGAAACTGTTAAAGTAGTCTCTCCTGACCCTCATGCTGAATCTACCACTATCTTTGCTGTAAAGCCACTCGGTGTACGGACTGAGGGCTCATGACCCCTTTGGGGGTCTGTAACGTACTGTCCATGGAACGTGACGTCACTAACAAAATATTTTGTTTGGCAGTTAGCTGTAGTGTATTCCAACGAGGATGAAGAAGGTAAGTGCCAGCTTTCTGCATCAAAAGACCTAAAAAAAAACACGCAGACATGATGGAATTAATTAAAAAAAAAATTTGGCTTATCCTTTTTTTTGCAGAAAAAATGAACGCAATAGAAACACAGGAGGAAGAAGTAAGCAACTAATACCTACCTAAAAAAACAAATATAGCAAGACAAATAAGCTTTTTATTATTGAAGTGAAACTTCTGAGGCTACGCGCGCACTACGAATTTTAATCGTTGCGAAGAATATTCGTCAATCTGTGAACAATAGAAATGCTACAATCCGCGTACTGCGAAAATAAATCATTTGCGATTTAAAATAGCAGATGCGTAATCGTACGTATATTTTGTACCCTGTCTAAGCGGTACCTACTGGCTTCGCGCATTGCGGAAAAAATCGCAAGCGCAGCGGTCAGTCAACTTGTGATTTCTGACCATATCACGTGGCACAGTGACTGTCTTGACCCTGGTATTTCGCAGGCGATAATAAATCGTAGTGCGCGTAGGAATTATAGTCGTTTGCGATTTTATTTCGCACTTTAAAAGTCGCAACGAATAAATTTCGTAGTGCGCGCATATCCCAAGGCGGCGATTAGATACTCGTAATTGGACGAGAAATGGAGAGTGAAAGTTCAAGGACTCGTCACGTTTAGGCACATTTCGTTACACAAGAGAGATAATAAATATATAACTGTTGCACAACTGTTGCATAACTGTTGCTGTCTGTTGCTGTGTGTTTCACTTCTCTCACATGTAGGTAGGTGGGTACTGTACGCGCCATTTTTTTAATCACAATCTTTAATGTTTTACAGTGGCACATGGACTTTATGCCTGTAAGTAACCAAAATTTATATTGGAGATTTGGCAAAACTAAACCTAATGATAAAAAAATAGACTACAATTTACTCATTATAAAAATAATAATGTCTTCTTCAGACGGGCTATCTACCGGACAGTGTGTACAGAGAACTGGCGTGGTATGGTATTCTACAAATCCAGCCCCTTCACCACAGCTCTAAGTTTAAAGTAGCGGCGCATCTGATTTGGCAGCACACGCTTGGGCGACCACACGTTATTATGGAAAACCCGCCACAGGTACGCATTGCTAGTGACAACAAACTACTCAAACATTAACATAACTAACAAAATGTGGGTGTTCTATAGGTACATCTCTGGCGTCATGTTACGTAATTTTATTTTAATCTTTTCATCTGACTGGAATGGAAAATTTAAATACCTAATATTTTATTCCCCAGTCCACCCAATCTCCAGGAAAGGTAAGTCGACAGATCCTAGCGGAGGAAGCTGCGAAGTGGTCTCGTGAACAGCGCGCGGCGCAGGAGGTTTTGATGGAGAACATCAAGAGTGGCGGCAACGGTCTCACCGTCCGGACTGTTGTCACTAACAACAAGAAATCTGTTTACATCATACAAAACGGTACCTAAGCCTATTTATATAGAAGGTAGTAAATAACTATCCTTATAACACGGGCCATAATTAAAAAAAAATTAACTGCATTTTAATTTAAACTAATAATTGGATAGCTGAGACTATAACCTTAATAATTATAATAATGTATAGTTTTGTAACAGGTAACTACTTCAAGTGTCCCCATGGTTCGGAGCCCGATCTCGACGCATATCGAGTACAAGCGAACATGCACGAACGAAAGTGCACCTTCGGGAAACAGTCCATACCCGTACCTTTGGATCCCTGCATTGAAGCCGAAGTGGCCCCCATAGAGTACTCATTCCATGAAGGATGGATGTTCTGTCTCGGGAACGGCGAGAGAGAAAATAATTATTTCATAAACGGAACTTTGGATTGTGGAAATAAAACTAAAGTAAGTTAAGTGATCATCTCATCATCATAAATATCGTAATCGGCCTTTAATGTTGCTGGGACAGTTTTCCTCTATGTGAAAGATAGAAGGCCATAATCCACTACAAGGGCCTGCCGTGGGCAATTGTCATTCATGTTGTTTTAAATATTTTTCAGGTACATGTTGATGAATTTCTAGATTATTGCGCAATTGATAATAATATAGTGATCACATTTGATTATTTCGGCGACGAGCCACGCAAGGACATGATGCATAATGCTACTCTGTGCACAACATGGGATCCATGTCGGTTGTCGTATTTGTACAGGCTCGAGGTAACATGACAAGTTTAAATCGTTATGTGTTGAATCCGGTATCCTATGTGTAACTGCGTAGTTGACTTCAGTATTACATTTTCAGCCGCCACCAGCAGAGTTGATGCCTTCCTTCCCCACAACAAGTGAAAATCCTTGCGAATCTACTGTTTGCCCAGAATGTTTGGAGGAAAACGCTGCAGAAGATCCCGGATACGTTATACAGCGTAAGTTAATACTTTTTCATCACTATGTTCTTTTTCATCGTCACTTCTTCTTCTTCGTTTATTATGTTTTAATGGCCGGCTAACCGATAATAAATAAGTATGCGAGAGGACTGTTTTTAATTTGTGTTTTATTTATTTACAGCCGAAGAATTTGAAAATCTTATTGAGAAACATCCAACAGCGTAGGGGGGCAAGCCAACAAAATCAAATCAATGAAAACGCAACTTTTTCTGTACTTACTGGAATGCTGGCTAATAAAAATAAAATTTGTTTCAGACGTTCATGTATGTTTACGAAACGAAATAAATAATAACAGTCGCACAGGTCGGTCGATCAGGTTAGCTTAACCTGATTGCTTGCTCGCTTGCCGCTGTTGGTCTGTGAATGGGTGACCATCTTTACATACCGAGACCCCTCCCTGCCTCGGAAAGCACGTTAAGCCGTTGGTCCCGGCTGTCATTTGTGGATTTTTGAGTCGTTACGGGTAGTCAGAAGCCTGAAACTCTGACAACCGGTCTTACCAAGGGGTATCGTATTATCCAGTAACTGGGTTGTGGAGGTCAGATAAGCAGTCGCTCCATGTAAAATACTGATATTCAACTGCATCCGGTTATACTGGAAGGCGACCCCAACATAGTTGGGAAAAGGCTAGGCTGATGATGATGTTTAACGAAACTGCGAAGATCAAATTAATATTGGCGATTTAAATATTTTCAAATTACTTACGAATTTGTTCTCCTTGGCAACAGAAAAAGCAGCTAACGTCTTCGATTAGGACCTACGCACCTAAACTACAGTTCACACAATAAAAACGTTGTTCTATGACTAAGTACAAAAAAAGCAGTGCAGTTCAACTTCTGCCCTGCTTTAAGAGCTGGTGGTGTGGTAAGCCCTGAGCGCGTTCATGACCGTTCCGAATTGTTGACAGCTTTCAGCTGCCATATAATCGTGCTAAATCGGAACGCAAAGTAATGTGAGCGCTCGCCGAGCGCTGTGAGCGACTATAGTTATGGCATAATTCGGACGGAATGCAGCCCACTTTGGCAATGTCAAAATTCAAATTGTAAATATTTTGAGGTTATCTGTCTCCTCCAGGTTTATGAGGTTTATTCTATTTTACTATTCACACGTGTACGACTATGTTGAACGTGAAACTGAAATAAAGATTAATTTATTTTCAAAATGGTCGTATTACACACTATTCAAGATATTATAGATAGTTTGCCACAGACAGAATCCTTCAGCTTGCCGTCATTCAAGCAAAATCCTATAAAAGTTGAGTTTAGCAAAGATGTAAGTTTATTTATATTTAAATGTTTACTCATAGTCTAAGGTTTACTTCAACAAAAGAGTTTATGGGTGTTGTTGTGCGGTGTTACAGAGTGCAGAAACCACGTACAACCGCTTCGGACCTCCTGTACCGTTTGCTAGCAGTGAAGTGTTCCATGCCTGTATCTTATGGTGGAGGCGCCTTACAGCTTTAGAAGGGGATTGTAAAGCTATTTATGAAGTAACCTTTGCTGTTGAGGTAGGTATGCATTTTTGATATGATCCAAGACTTAATTGATTGCTCAACTTAAGATTTTCGCTTCCATAAATAATAGCTACTGTACTTTATCAAAAATGAGAGTAAACACACCTGGAAGAATTGATTTTTAGATTTTAAAATATCTGTTTCCAGGGCAGCGAGTTCATGTTCAAAGCTGGTGACACAATAGGTGTAATTCCCCACAATGATGAGTCAGATGTAGATTTCATCATTAGTCATCTCAATTTAGAGGCCACGGCAGATCTGTCCTACACTTTAACTATAGATAATGGTATAAAAGGAAGTAAGATTCCTCCACATGTACCTGTGAAGTCTACAATAAGGCATGTCTTGACTCATTGTGTGGATCTCAGAAGTCTCTTGAAAAAGGTATTTAATTTATTGGAGTTGAAACTTTTACTTTTTTTTTCAGATACGTCAGAGTTTGTGCACTAATTATTTTTCTATTTTTAAAGTAAAAAATCATTTACGAGCTGGAAAAATCCAGTGGTCCAATTTAGCCCTGGATTGAAAGAGCTGGAAGTAATGGGGAGAGCCACCAGTGCTTTGCCCACCAGTTGGATGATGCAGGCTAATAGTAACCAGTAACATTCATTATATAACAATTTTCTATGTATTTTCAGGCCTTCCTCCTAGCTTTATCAAAAGACACGAAGAATGACAAGGAAAGAAAGTTACTAGAATATTTATGCAGTAAAGAAGGTTCAGCAGCATATTCAACACATATTTTAGACAAAACTCTCTGCATTCTGGACATATTTACTATCTTCAAATCTTGTAAACCCTCTGTAGAGGTTTTACTAGCAAATCTACCCAGATTATTTCCAAGGCCCTATTCAATTGTGAATAGCAGCTTAAAAAATGATAAAGAAATAAAAATCTGTTTCTCTGTGATGACAAATAATAACCGGAAAGGACTCACAACTGGCTGGCTAGAAAATTTAATTTTGAATGAAGATTTATCTTTGGTTAATGGACTTAAAAACTTGAGCATATCAAGTGATTCCTATTATATTAAAGAAAAGATTCCTATCTACCTCAGAAAGAATGTTTGCATGTTTTGTTTACCCGAAAACCTAGAAACACCATTGATTCTCATTGGACCTGGTACTGGTGTGGCACCGTTCATTGGGTTTTTAGAAGAACGAGAGTGCCTGAAGGAAAGTAACCCCGATGTAAAACTAGGTAATGTTTGCTTGTTCTTTGGATGCAGGAATCCAGAATTAGATTTCATTTATGAAGAAGAACTGAATGGGTTCTTGTCAAGAGGTACTTTGAATAAACTTTTTACAGCATTTTCAAGAGTAGATGATCATGAAACTAAATATATTCAGGTTTGTATTTTTTTAAAAATATAGTGTCTCAAGTAATGTTTTATGCAATTGTGTGATATTGAGTTCCAAATTATGTTGCCTCAGCAGAAAAACAATTGGAAAATTATAATTAAGTATTGTATTTTTATTTCAGGATGCAATAACCCAAAATGGGAAGGAAGTTACTCAACTAATCAAGGATGGTGCAGCTGTGTTCATTTGTGGTGACTTAAAAACTATGGCTGTTGACATAAAGGAAATACTTATTAAATGTTTTGTAGACCATGATAGCATGACTCTGCAAGAAGCCCAGAATAAGATATCGGAAATGCATAAAGATAAAAAATACGTAGTTGACGCATGGAGTTAATGAAAACTTGATAATTATTGTGTAACAATAGCAAATACTTATACAAAACAGATTCCATTTCTAAAACAAATGTTATTTATTATAACTTATTACTATTAGGTTAATTAGTAAAAGAATTATTTACATAAAATATTATTTTTCTTTCATAATGGAACATCACGCTTGTATTCCCTGTAGGGTTAGGCAGAAGTGTTCCTATCGTACACCCACATTTCCGCCAGTTATGTTTAAGACCCATGTAACGGGGCGAGCCTAATGCCTCCAACTGGGCATCCAGGCTTCGGGCAGCTGATGAGAAATTCCAGATGGAAATACACAATAACACTGGTCAACCCGGGAATCGAACCCAGCCGATCGATTCTGTAAAAATCTCACCGTGAAAATCAATCAATAGTCTCAAGTCAATAGTCTCAAACCCTAGCATTTGTTGGAATGCCAGCTCACTCCACCTAAATCTTCCCGGTGAGACGGTTACAGAATCGCACTGCTGGACCTCATGCTCAGCAGTACGGCTTGCGACCACGAGACCAACGATGAGAGGTCCCTGTAATTTTCTTTGAAAATGTCTATTACTTGTTAACACCAATCAATTGATAACTTATGTTCAATAATTGCTGGCATGTCCTAGTTTGGTGCCAACCATAAATAAAGTCAAAAGAAGTAGGTTGTTTTGGCATTACATCGTCCAGCTCCCTAAAAAGTAATGACCCAGTTAATGTGAACAAATGAAAACCACAAGTATTTTAGAAAAATAATTTAATAGGCAAATTATATTAATAAAATGTTCAAAAAGTGTCCTTTGTTTATATAAACTTACAATTATAGCGTATTAGCGTCAATACATATAGCTTTCCTATATGAGATGACCGACTGTATGTCTGGTGGTATGATCGTAAGATAGTCCCGAGAACGAGGCTCGGAAGCGTCAGTTAAGAGTTCGCTTGCGAGTGATCTCGATTTACTAAGTAACTCAATGTGGGCTTGATGATATAAGTGGGCCACGATTTATAGCAAAGGCTTTGGTACACTTGCTTCTGCATTGTACGTATTGTGTGCAGTCAATATCTAAAAAAAACTCCCACATTGAGCACTTCCGCGCGATTGTGATTCCAAATGATATTCCAGTAACAATAAAGTCATCTTCATATAGAACAGCATTCACACGATTCTTCGTTGTGTCGATGAAAATGCTTAAAATCTATTCTATAAAAGTACATCTAAATTATCGCTGTATGAAGCAGGCACTCATGGCGAAGAAATATACAAACTGATATCTCCCACAAGTCTGTTTGACGGTGAAGTGATTTTCCATAAGACTTAAAAAAAAAAAACAAAACATAAGATACTGATATAATACTAAAAAATCTCAAAATACATTTTTTTAACAGCGTTTTTTGTCCTTTTGTAGAGTTTTGTACAGACGCCAGCAGGTCAAGCTACCCGAAACTAAAATTTTCCCAATCAACCTTGAACCTTAATGCTTTAAAGAAAAAGTTGAAAATCTATTAAAGAAATTTGACAGATTGTAGTAGCTTGATGTGCTGGCGTCTGTACATTGCACTGTTTTACAGAAGTTTTAAACAAAGTGACGTGAAATTGGCTGTTAATGTCCATGATAATCACTCCCAGCAAGTCCAACTGTGACTTATTGGCAATTGCCCTTATTCATAAGACCTTATTACATTCCTGAGTATAACTCAACGAAATTATTATAGGAAACATGACAATGCGGTTTGGTTCCACCTTTATTATTATAATATACCTACTGAAATTTAACAAGAATTTAATGAATGTCAGAAGCTGGAACATAAATTAGGAATAGAAGAGTTCATCTCTCACGAGAAGTAAAAAATAAGTTGGCTCTATTTTTTTTTTGTTTCTACTTAGTTAATTTCTACACCTATATATCAATGCCTATCATCCTCATTTTAACATTCCAAGCCAGTAGTCCTAGCATGAAACTAACACTAAGTTTGCATGCCCCCCTGCGGATAACTCCGCAGAGTATGCGGGTTCGGGGTGACCGCATGTGGTTCATCTAAAAGCATCTGCAGCACAAGCTAGATAAAAAAAACCTTGGCCGGGATAATGCTATGCGGTGGACCAAAATGATAAGCCGTCCTGGAGCGATAGGGGTGTTTGAACCGCATGCGGACATGCCGCACGAGTAACTCGTGGCTTGAGCTTGGATTGGACTCTAAGGACTTTTGTCCACAGCCACGTCAACGAGATGATGGCGCCCAAGTAGCGGATAGGTACATACATTAACTATGGCCGCGTGTCCACCGTACGTCCGTCAACGGGACGTAACGTTCAGTTCGAATAATCTTGTCCCGTTGACGTCCTGTTGACGGTGGCGCTGGACAAACGTCCTTATACAAGAAATTGCTTAAATTCTATATGGAGTAGGTATACAACTGGCCAATGGCGCATTACTATAAAGAAGAATAGCTTAAAACAATTCATTGAACACCATTATAAGTAAGCAAAAACGAATAATGTTATAATGTACCACATAGAAGTATTACAACATAATAATTGCAATACACATTATGTATTTATAGCACTAAAACATTTCCTTATTTACCATGACCAGACAATTCTTTTCAATTCAGACACTGAGTTTTAACCCACAAAGCAAAATACGCTGTAATAATAACAAAATAGAGTTCAATATATATTATTAAAAAAATCGCCAGATTCCCGAATATAATATTTTGAGCACACTTGCACGGCACGGAAATGATTTTGCTAAAAAATCACTTCGGCGCTCGCAATCTAACGTCTAAACGTGGTAATGACACATGTTATAATAATATGACGAATATAACATTACCGTTAGATGGATGAGTATATATTTGTTTGTGTGTTACAGAATACGACACACGCAGAGTCTATTCTACTCAGTGCTCATAACTGTATATAATTTCTAAGGAATGGCTAATACCTACTATTTTAAAAATGCAGTACTGTGAGACAGTCTTAATTTCTTGTCGTTGGACTTGGAAGTATATAAATACTAAGGTAAAATACAACATATTATGTAGGTACGCCAGCAGGTCAAGCTACCCGAAACTGTCAAATTTTCCCAATCAACCTTAAACCTTAATGCTTTAGCAATAAAGTTGAAAATCTACTAAAGAAATTTGACAGATTGTAGTAGCTTGATATGCTGCCGTCTGTACGTAACGTTTTCTTACCACGGAATTGCTTTTTCATAAGAAGTACACAAGGAATAAAGAAATCAGAAGGAATGTGAAACCGCAGCCTTCCTAAACTGTTGCATTTGGTTGAACTGGTAAAATATATAATTATAAAAATAACAATGCAAATGATTACGACTAGCTAAAAAAGTTATTTCGTTTATGTACATTTTTGGTAATAGCCTATCTATGCACCAATCACTTAATTTTATCAAAAAGGGCTTACCTGCCTAAACATGTGGCCACCATATTAAAATATTTTTGTATCGTTTTCAATATAATAAAAAAGGATAGTGATTTTATTTTTATACATCATACAAAAACTGTTTATTGAATTTAGTTTCTTTGTTCATAGATTAAGATTACCTATACAGTGGCCAGAGTAAAAAACGGCATTTTATTATAAAATTGCATAATTTTCCCAAAATCTAGTTTTAGACGACATCAGTCCAAAACTTATCCAAAATCTGATTTCTAACAATAAAAAAAATACTTAATTTTGGACAGATTACATTCTTATTAAGTAACTAAATTCTAAGCCGAATATCCTAACTTGTATAAGTCAACTCATGTTGCATAATTATGGCATTTTCTTGTACAAAAATTACAGATTTGATTTATTCCCTCAAACGTTTGATTAGGGGGATACTTTAGTGTGATGTGTGAATATCTATATCAGTTGTAGATACGGTATCTATACGAGTTTACAGATAAGACAAAAGCTATACACGCCTAACGTGTTGTCGAAATTAATATCTTGCGATTTTATGCTAAATGCGTACAACAAAAAATGTGGAGCTCTATTTATGAATAAACATCTATGCTAATACAGAATGCTTTCCGTCCTCCACAACTCTACTACCGTGACTCTACGCTTAAAATCCTGTTTAAAACTTTCTCAATTAATGCCCTGTATAATATTGGCGAATCAATATTGTCCATTACAGTCATAACCTTGTAAAATACGTACTATGCAAAACTTGGCACCTCATTACAGTCATCATTACATTCATAAAGAGCATACAAAATTGTAAAAGGCTATAAAAATGAAATACATGTGGGCATAAAGAGGAATGGAACAATTACCAGACTCAGTCGTGGCTCTTGTGGTGAATCTTCTGCGCAGCCTTGATGAGCGGCGTCAGTGTGCGCAGCTCCATCGCACAGTCGAGGAACGGATGTCTAAGGAGCGTGTCGGCCGCTGCTCGTAAATCTACGTCCACTTGTAAACATTTGTCAAGGAAATCTTGGAATTCTATTGATAACTTTTCCCACCTAGGGATTTTCGGCCGCCCGACAGCCGCGATTAGATATAGAGCCCGCAGCGGGGTCTCCTTCATGTAAGGTGGCTCACCTTCGATCATTTCAATCGCCATAATACCTAAAGACCATACGTCAACCTTCTTACCATACTGCTTCCTGGTGACCACTTCTGGTGCCATCCAGTAGGGCGTGCCGACCATTGTCTGTCGCTTCTCATCGCCTTCAATATTGGCGCAGAAACCAAAGTCTGTAACTTTGACTGTGCCATCCATAGCAAGCAGAACATTGTCAGACTTAATATCCCTGTGTATTGTACCTTTGGAGTGCAGGAATGCTATGGCTTGGAGTGTTTCGCGACAGACGGCCGCGATCTGACCTTCTTTCATGACGACTTCGGTTACGACGTAGTTCAGCGACCCTCCGTCGAGGAGCTCCATGGCGACCCACAAGTGGTCGTAACTGAGGAACGCGTCGAGGAAATTGACCAGATTCTTGTGGTTGAATCCCTTCAGCACATTGATCTCGTTGAGTATTAGTTCCTTCTTGCTCTGTTTGGTCAGGTCTATGTCCTTGATGGCCACTTTAGAGTTGTCCTTACTGTCTATTGCGACAAACACCACGCCTGTGAACGAAATAGTATACGTTACGTTATCGTTTGGTGCTGCACTTAGTTAATTAAAGGGAAATGCAATAGTTTGCTGAGTGCGCGAGGGTATGTCAAAGGGGTGTGGTGTCTGTTTTCAGTTTTTATAGCTACAGCCGTTTAGTTGATGGGCGTTGCTAAGTTGAAATTAGTGTTTCGACTTATACAGTCAGAAATGCTCAACA
This sequence comes from Apamea crenata, assembly GCA_949629185.1. Taxonomy (NCBI): domain Eukaryota; kingdom Metazoa; phylum Arthropoda; class Insecta; order Lepidoptera; family Noctuidae; genus Apamea; species Apamea crenata. The sequence goes on along the minus strand of OX451365.1, from coordinate 16,168,409 downwards.
TTAACAACATAAGCACACTGCATCAGGAAGAAATTAGGAAATATAAATAAACACAATGTATTTTGGTCATCCACAAACATAGATATTGAAATCAATCCAGAAAGTAGTCAATTGATAAGATTGGTACATTCTTGGTTGTTATTCTTGTTATGTAAAGATTTCATATGACGCTAAATGTTGCATTAATTATAGTTAAGACTCTCAAGGTCGTTTATACCTTGTTTTATTGTTGGCAGATTACTTAGCAAGATTTTGATGTGTTGACAACAGATTTTCTACTATACAATCTGAGAATATTTCTATTATATTATTAATTGGAATATTTTCATCAATGATTAACCAGTTCATCACTATAATTGACTGTCAAATTATAATGCTTAGAATTTTGAGGTGAGTGACGAGGCAATCACAATAACCAATTTTTTTTTAAATGTAGTGAAAATAAACCAGTGCCTTTGAAAATCAAACTCAATCTCAGTCATTATCAGATTTTGGCTTGTTGATGATATAATTGTTAGCCCAGAGGTTGCAAGCGCAATTGGGGCGCTACACTTTGATTTCCAGGTCCGGCCGTGTTAGATCTAATGGCATTAATGAGTTATCCGATCAAGAATTTTTGAGGACCTGCTGAGAGTCTGGGTTTCTGCCCGGTCACAGGCAACAGGCTCACTATTGGACTTATCATCACATAAACCATATCTGAAAAGTGGGTATATCCACTCCCAGACCTTGCGTCTACCTTGAAGAATACAGGTGTGATGTTGATTATAATGTAAACATCAAGGCCTATTTTGGCCAGTCAAGCCCGCTAGTGTCTGTTGTGAGAATACTAACTACTGTTTCAAACCTTGGGTATGAATTAATGGACCTTGAAGCATGACCAATGTATGTAATGGTACGCACACATTTACCATTTCTTTTGTTTTGAAACAGCAAAACATTATGTACAAAAAAGATTGGACATAAAATTATTTCTTAACTTCTCGGACATTAGCAATATGGATGATTTTTGTTTTGAAAATTGATATATTGACATTATTTCTTTGGAAAACATAATGTATCTATGGTGTTATTATTTAGACTTGTTTAGATATATATGTATATTTTTTTGTTGGCCAGTATAAATGGTTAAATCTTCTCAATTTGCCACTTATTCTCTGCCCAATTAACACATTAGTGTCAATTGGTCACTGAATGCATAGCTGTATTCATACATAATGCTCTTAACCTCATTTGTGATCTGAAGGTGATGTTAGCACAGTATAAGATTGTAGTAGTTATATTATGATCGGGCAACTTAGCGGCATTAGCATACTAAAGCTATTTACATAATTAGGATTATACATATCAGCTAATACAAGTGTTAGCCAAAAAAATGATAAGATAGGTATCAACATTTTCCTTGTACGCTAACAACCTATACTACGATCTACAACTTGTGTGCCATGCATCAGGATTAATGCTAAATCCATTAAATATAATTTAGTATGAGAGTTTACGGGATTCCCGCATTGAGTAATACACTATGGATAATAAATAATATACTAATATACCTGAAGCACCAGCACCCAGCTGTTTGATCCTCTCGAACCGTATGTATGGATCATCTTTATTACATATCCTCTTAAGCTCCTCGTATATCTCCGCATCGTTGAGTGTTGCATATCGCAGCTCCTTCTTCCTCAGTATAGGGCTCTCCTCGGGGTCATTACCAATAAGAGACAAGTCTTCCACCACAGCTGTCAAGTCCATGACAGCATCTTTCTTCTTCATATTGTGCTTCATAGGTGCACTAGGCATGGTCTGTCTCTGATTGAATATGTCGGGGGCACTCACTTCCTCCTCGCTACTCTGGCCGATCGACAGGTCGGAGTCTTGACTCTGGTGTGCATTCTTATGGTCTAACAAATTCTCTATCTCCTTGTTCTCCTCACTGATCGCCTCGTCAGTGAGGAAGGGCTTGAATGGCTCGTCAGGCGCCTTCTCCTTTTTGATTATGTACATGTGGAACTTGACGGCCTGGATGGCCGCGTCAGGGTTTTCATTCTGTTCGGCACGCGTAATCTGTGTGTTCAACAATCTCAACCAGGACGTTGGCAATCCTTCCAACATGCCCGTCTCTGAGTTCTTACTAACGTGAATATGTTGTTTCACATTTGTTGGCATACCAATGTCAGTCACTCGCTCTTCTCTTTCCCTGGGTTGCTTTTTAGAGAAAAGTTTCCCAAACACACCACGGTTCGATCGCCCACTCATTTTGATTGATAACTGTTTGTCTATTAGCTTTTAAGCCATATCACTGTCACGTATCTAAAACACAATACCTACATTGCTTGTAAAACACTTTTTAGCAAAGGCGGAATTCAGATTTAACTATGATAGGAGTGGCTTTTACACGGACGGATCCTTGGGACGGCGGCCACTTTATCATCTGTCAAAATGTCGTGAAGAAAAATGGAGAGAAAATATCATGTGTGTTCAGCTTCACGCATGTTTAAATACAGAAACAACACAAAATAATACAAACATGTTTTAGTTAATTTCAGTAAATCGAATTAATTATTATTGTTAATAGCACGGATAACAATACATATTCAAGTATTAGTTGAAGTATGAAATAATTCGTAAACGTGTCAAGGAAAATTAATTCCTTTTTTGATGTTCATTTATCAGCTACGTATAAAGGAGCGTAATGTTTGAGCACCTATACATTGGTAGCTAGAGGTAGGCCTGTCGTATCGCTGCTGATAAATAGGAATTTTGGATGATTCATTGTCCATCCGAAAGGCGCGAGGACTAAGAAGTAATAGGTATTGAATCTTTTGCGATATTTGAATATTGTGATAAGAATACGGTTGATAATATATGATAATTTAATAAGTGTGAGAATGAGAAGTAAGCAAACATGACTTGTAAATTCTTATTTATTTTTCAAATAAGAAGAACAGTTAGATACCTACATATTTAAAAATATAATTTTATTGTAGTTATCTGTTACTTAGTAAATTTGTTAATGTGATGAGAAAAAAAAATCGATTAACACTGCTACTTTTACATTATTCGATAGATATCATAATGGAGCAGTGTTAATCGTTTTTCGTTGCTTACCGTACCTACCTAGATGGCACAAAAAAGGTAGAATTACCACCTTCTTGTATTTGAATTTTAGGAAACTTAAGGAGGGTAGGTCCCTACCAGATGCTCTGTAATCGCTAAGGTATTTTATTTATGTTCTGTGACTCTAATGTTGCACCAGGCAAAAGAGTAAAAAGTTTTCCTTATGCGTTTCCGGATTCCGTAGCTAGGATGGGGAATGATTTCGGTTTATGCAGAGTGGTAAAAATGAGACACATTGCAATATCTGCGCGTTCCTGGTAATCGAACTCACTAATTGGTAGCTTACATAGCTACCAATTCGTGAGTTTGGGATTTGCGGCATGTTCTAGTATCAACATTACGTTTAGAGGATTGAAAAAAAATCATGATAAAGTATTAAAGTTTATTTCACTCGACGGCACGCCGACGGTACCTGATACAATCACGGACTATAAATATACATTCTGCACCTTAATTGCGTAACACACTATATATCAATCATAATCTGAATAATTTTGAAGGATATTGTTATTCCATTGATTCATATGTTTGAAAAATGTATCTGCTCTACAACGTAAATAACGCAATGAATGTTGCTGAACTGTCAAAGTGTAAGCTATTGCTGCTGATAGTGTGCTAACCAATTACCCCGCTGATTCTTCTTGTTCTGCGTTTTTAATTTCACTGGAGGTACTGAAAGGCTCTTCTGTTGCTTTATCTTTTTCAGTGTCGTAGAACTTGGCGGTTGTCGGGGCTACCTCAGGGTCCTCGTTTAGTTGATTGAGCTTGTCCCACAATTTAGACAAGTTTTTTGGCAAACCTTCGAGACGGCCTGTTTCTGGATTCTTGGTTACATGAAAGTTTTGTCTCATATCCGTTGGGGGTCCAATGTCAACAACTTTAATTTCCACCATTCTATGACCATGGCATTTTCTTTGAATACACCACATGGCGTTTATGGTATAACTTGAACTATTACTTCGTTATATCACTTTGAAAATAACACTTGTCTTAACTTGTCTTGTTTGTATTGTCAAAGAATCGCACGGCCCTTTGTTTGGCAGCCGCCACTTCAGATTTTTAGTCTTCTGTAAAATGGAGAGGAAATAAGGTCGGTTCCATTTCACGGGTCTCTGGAACTAACACAGTTTATTAAATACTTTCCTGCTAACATGAGTTAAAAAATATTACTACGTGGGTAGGTACCGACATAGTAATATTTTAAAATCAAAATAAACCTAAACTTACAAAAAAATGTGTTTCTTTCATTTTAAAAAGAATAAGTAATAAAGTTTTAATATAATGAATACAAATAAATCGGTATTTGTTTAACGTGTAAAGAATCGTATCATTAATGTGTACCAAAACTTTAGTCATTTCATGGGTTGAGTTCCTATAATTACATTATTGAGTTATTTTTCCTTATTTGTATTTAGCAACTATACCTAAATACCTATTATGCCCTCATCCACATACATATACCGACACTGGCACACTGCACGTTAAATATAACAAATTTCTTAACACGGGAGTAAGTAGATTCACACCTCCTCCCCGCTGGTGGGTCCTCCCACCAGCGGGGTAATTGCGATTGCATAAATACACTATCAGTAGGTACTCAGTAGCAATGGGTTTAATTTTGACAGTTCAACAATCGATGTTGGCCATTTCGGGATATTCTGCCTGAGTATAAAATGTAGTACTGAGTCTTAGCAAAAGTCTGACTGAAACTGAAGGGTCAATGGCCAATGATAATTTCAATTTATTCTCGTCAACAAGTGTAGGCTGTAAACTGCTTAAATTCCACTAACTGGTCACTTGTACAAATGAGAGATTTTATGTGCTGTAGAACGTGGGGCGATTGGAGCGAATCTTCTATTTCTATCCCGTTTACCGTTTGTAGTCCTTAACATCAAATAAGTAAAAGGATATTTATATTATTTATGCAAGTGGGTGTTGTTAATGGCTAGACATATTTATAGCCAGTTAGCCATTTTTATTTTTCGTCAACAAAGCTATATCTACGATGACATCTTTATTGTGGTCCATTTACAGACACATTTATGATCTCATTTCCACAAAAAAGTTGTTATTAATCAACGAAACAGCTGTAGTTCAGAGCAGGAAAAGAACCCGCTACCTGAAACGAATTCTGTCAGTCGCTGAGCCTTTGCGCCAAATTGTACCATCGGCGTCAAATACTGCCATTAGGTATTTCCAAGGTAAGGGGGTCTCAGATATATTTAGTTCTTGGGGTTCACTAATAGTAGACCAAACAGGATGTTATTGCAGTCTAATATGTCTCGCCGGGGACAGGCTGATGCACCCAAGTGGAGTTTGGCAGGACATCTAGCTAGACGAGGAGTTGGCCGACGGAGTAAAGCTGTGGCTGAATGGTGGCCAAGGTTAGGCCAAAGAAACCAGGGCCGTCCAAAAGCGCGCTGGGTTGGCGATACAGTCAATGTCACGGGAAGCACCTGGATGAGAGACGCACGGAACCAGGAAGTGTGGCAGAAGAAAGGGCAGGCCTATACCCAGCAGAGGGTGAAGAAATGATGATGAAGAGTGATCAGTGTGATCACGTCTTCGTGATCACTCATCACCATCATCATTCAGTTTTAACCCTAGTTAAAACGTTGACTGTCAGGCGCAAGCGAACAGCGTCCTTGTTGCACAGGGTGCGTGCCAGTAACAACAGTCTCCTGAGTGTCATTGCCAACAAACTGGATTGTCCTTTCATCTGGTACTTATGTCAGCTACATGCTCCTGTAAATATTGGTAATGTCTACTAACATAGTTCTTAAGTTTTTATGTTACTAACATCTTATCTTGTAATTATGGAATTGTATTCTGAAATAAAGAGATTATTATATATATATTATTATTATAAAGTTAAAGGTAGGTAATGATAGAGCGCCAGCACACATCGATCACTATTAAAGAACCAGCACATCAAGCTACTACAATCTGTCAAATTTCTTTAATAGATTTTCAACTTTATCGCAAAAGTATTAGGTTCAAGGTTGACTGGGAAAATTTGACAGTTTCACGTAGCTTGATGTGCTGGCGTCTGTACCTATAACGAAATCAACAGAAGACTTAAAGAAATGCTCAGCATATTTCAAATGCGAATACTAAGCACAAAAAACTCATTTGCACTTGCTTGCAGGCAGAATTGTCTGACCTTTTAAAACCTTTCCATTTATGGGCTTGGTCTTTGGATACATGTACCTAACATGCCTAATTTAACTTGTATCCTATATCTGGTTAATATCCTCGATACATACAGCCCTAATTGGTTTGTTCGAACTTTCACGGAAGTAGCGTTAAACCCTTTGCGTACTTTATTTCTGTATTTCTATGGCATTAAAGTCTATTTTTCTTGTTTTAGATGTAAACAAAGTTTGTGTAGTAACCCTTCAGCGTTTGTTTTTGATTTCCATCGGGATTAGAAAAGAGTTATGGATATTGTATCGATACAATCTTATCGATAGTTTGACGCATGCATTTATATCGCTTTCTTTTTGTTATTTGTATTATCTTATATGTATTTTTCATTAGGGTGTTGTGTTTTCTAAGCACTATCGTTCACGTGATAATTTTTATTACTTTTCATTGAAATACCTACTTACATATTTCGTTACTTCAATGAAATCACATAATGTCACGTATCTAAGTATTACAGATTACAAAAAACCCTTTGTTGTTACTAATAAATATTACAATCAAACTAAACGTAAGCGTCTCAAACTACATTTACTTAGAAAGGTACCTAAATTTGTACAAAATAGTCCTTTGTTAGCATTAAGTAATAAGATAAATATCCTGTAATCTTATTTCGAGCACTGTTGGGGTTTTAAAGAAACCCAATACAAACGCTAGGCAGAGAATTAGGTATTTCATCATACAAGAACAAAGGTGACTGCGACCGCATGTTTCAATATAATGTAACAGATAGTTAACGTATCGTGTAACTGATACTGCCCCATAATTATGATTAATAAACTCGGTCATTTGTAAGGGCGCGTATGCCTTTGTTTATGTTTATAACGTAGCTGCGTAGGTAGTTTTTTGTGTTCAATCTTGAAGATTTTTCTATTAAAATCTACCTACATTTAGTAGGATTAAGCAAGTTCTTATTTATCTAGAACTAGATACCTACTTTAATTATTTTATATCCTACTAATATTATAAATGCGAAAGTTTGTATGGATGTATGGATGTTTGTTACTCTTTCACGCAAAAACTACTGAACGGATTTGGATGAAATTTGGCACACAGGTAGTTTATAACCAGGAATAACACATAGGATACTTTTTATCCCGAAATTCCCACGGGATCGAATCTTACGCGGGTGAAACCGCGGGGCGCAGCTAGTAAACAATATTTTGCAATGTGTCACTGCGATAGAAGAAGATTCACAACCTTTTTTCTTACCTACTTTGAAAAAATACCAAAATTACGCATCATGATTCATGACCTCATTTTTGTATTTTATCGATACAAGTGCCAATCACATCACTATGCAAACTTTTAAAAGTTTATAGTAAGTTTTGTGTACCTACATATAGTCAAGTCAAAACTCCAGGCGTGAACAGAGATGGTATAGTAAACAATTCTTTCTCTGGCTGATGCCGAGTTATTTTTAGGTCAATAGCTTTTGAATTCGCTCATCGGGCGTAGTTGGACCAATGAAAATATACGGCGGTATGCGTGAGCGCAACAAGAACGTCTGTAATTGATTTCTCATTCGATTAGGCACGAATCTAAGTGTTTGTCTAGTTTGTTTGCGAAGACATCGAATATTGGATGTGTAAATTACGTTTCATTCCCGTTTGATTTTTGATTTGCCAGCATTTAAGTTTTAACTAGTGTCGTCTGTGTATCCAGTTCTATAGCAGTCAATCAGGTGGAAAATGTGGACATTGTTTTCATTAGTGTATCAAGATAACAGTATTGTAACACTTAGTTTATTGGCTCCTAGGTAAGCTCATTGCTGTCTATACATGATCGGCTATTTTTATATTTATTACTCGTAGAAAGTGCATTAGGTAGTTTTATAGTGTTTCCACCAGTTGAGTGGGACTAGACCTAACTGGTTTCTGAAAGTGAAGGCTAAACTGCTAAACGCAGTTGGTTACTTATATTTTTAAATTGAAAATTTAACGTAGTTTTGTTTTGATGTTACACGATATATTGTAGAGATAGTGGAAACATCGATAAATTTCTTTCGCCAAATGAAAACATGAGCGCTTCTTATCGCAAAATTGTGCATCTGTAGATTTCCACGTATCTACAAGAGATAAATTGTTATACAAGATTATGAATGATATATCTCAATGTTATATGTGTATTTAGTTTTGCTGAGTGAACGAAAAAAGAAAACTTCAAGAAGTCTATGTCAGAAAGAGTTTGCATAGAAGGACCAGTTTAGTTTTGGTTAAAGTAATCGCAAATGGATGGTGCATCTCGAAAACGTCAAAGATTGAAAGGTAAGTGATTACCTTCTGTACCCATTACAGCAGTATTATTATAAAACAGCGGTAGATTCAATATAAGAACCATCATCTAGTACAAAAAGGCTGTGATGAGAATCGTCAGGTTTCAATAAAAAAGAAACGAAAAGCAAAAAGATAATTAGCACTTAATTGTGATTTCACACCTTGGCAGGTTTCTGTGAGTCATTGATTAGTGGCACAATTTTTTTAGTAGTATCTACATTTAAACATCCACATTTTTGTTTCCGGATGGAAGGCCAAGGAAAAGATGGATGGACTGTGGGAAAGAATAATAATGTGAAAGAGAAGGGAGTGAATAATAGCGTGACGGATGACAGGGGAGAATAGAAGAAATAAAAGTAAAACGTGTTGCGCCGACCCCAAGTAATATGAGCTGAGGGCAGGGAAATTTCGCGGGTTGTTCGAAAGAGTTACCGTAGCCCCTGGCACAGGCAACTGAAGGAACACGGGTGGGTTTTAGTCAGTAAAAGTCTGACATGCCCCGCTCCGCCCAGAGCGGGAGAAGTTATTTGATGATGGAAATCATCAAATAACTTCTCCCAACCGAAACAAAAAAAAAAAAACAAAAAAGGGCAGGGAAATTATTTTTTTATTTCCAATCGGCCTGCAATATTTAAAACCAGAAGAGACCTTTGGCATTGGGAAATTACTGAAATAATATGAAAATGTAAATTGTAATGAACTAATGATTCACAGTAAAAAGTATCAATAGTTTTGCTAAGTAAGGTACTGCACATAATGCTACTTGACGCCTGATTGTTTGATTGATATAGTTTATTGAGTACCTAGCATTGAATAACGACCTACAAGTGTGTGATTAGAATTTTAGAAGCACAGTACTATTGTCAGTAAGTGTTCAGTACTTAAGTAATCTGTACCTATTAATGTCCTCGAGAGCTTGCATTGAGTTCCTATCAGAAGGCCAATTATCGTAATGAAAAACGGTTAAAATCTAGTCGTAATCTAACCTCAGCGACAGTCAAAATATGTCAAAAATGTAGTGAAACTAGAGGTGTTTTTAACAGATTAAGATGAGAATGCGAACGTTCCTAAGAATACGGGAAATGCCTCCCAGGCCTTTCCTTGTTTATTTTTCATATAGTTAAATAATAATTCAGCATATTGCTTTGTGGGGATATGCAGGAAGTTTAGAAATCGACATGAAATCCACCTCAAAAATATTGCCAAATATTCTTGAAATCAGTAATTTCAATAATGTCGAAGAGGTTTATTGATACAGCTCTTTACCGATTACTGCTTTTATTCCTCATGTTTTCAGCATTTCAGCTAAGTTTTGGCCCTTGTCCTGTAAGAAAGCCTGTCAGTGTTGAATCCACAATTTCTCTAAAAGTTTGTTGTGTGTTTGTTCGCAACTTCCTGAAAACATTTCAGTGCTAGGATCAAGGGGGAATTGTCTCACTTTTGCATGACGCGTGCGCCAGCGTCACTCGCCGGCTGGGCGGGGTGGCCGCCCACTGAAAACGTTCGAGCGCCAGTCTCGACGTCCACTCCGCGCGGTCCGCCTGTCGTTTCCCGCGACGGTAAACAAAACCCCCTATTTATAAGTATAACCATAATCAAACTTCGCACGTGATACGAAAACCGCGCCATTTTTGTTTTTTATTTTTTTTAATTTACATTTCGAACGGGAAACGACGTAACGTGATTCGATTCGTTGATTCGATGTTCTCAATTTAAATTGTAGTGTTTCAGACTAACGGGGTGACAAATGTTTTTAGTGCATTTTTGAGGATATATTTGTGGATTCTTTTTAGAAGGTATTTTTTTAAATTTATTTTTTATGTCTATTTATAAGCTAAGTATGGATATGTAGCGCAAAGTATTGTGTAAAAACCTGTAACGTTTTATATTCATTGATCAGTTATTCATAAAGCAATAATCAATCAGCAGGCAGGTATGATTAGCGATGATTATTTAGTAATAGTTCATACATTTTTCATTAGTTTCGAAGAACTGAGTGGAACAGCTCTTGCTAGACATCTATGTAGATAAATATGATTAGACCAACGTCTCCCTGTGCAAGGACCTCGCATAAATCAACAGAGCTGAGATATCTAGTGTTGCTGTTAGTTGTTGATTTAAAAAATCATTCAAACGATATCCTAATCCATTAGACCGGCAACATAATTGTTGATCTTTTTTACCTTACTATTCTTATTTCCGATGCTGTAATAATTACCATGAAACCTAGACCTACTGAAGTGGAACTCTGTCGTGTCTGGTATACAGGGTGGCGTGGCAGGGACATCGACGCGCAAATTGGAACCATGAATTCGGCACATGATTCTAGACCCTCTTGGATATAAATTTTTCACTGTTTTATAGAAAAGTGACCTACCTACCCTACGAGGTCAAAATGTATGCAATAGCGAATAAAAAAAATATATATTTGACGAACAATTTCTACGCTAGGGTCTAGAATCGTGTGCTGAATTTATGGTTACAGTTTGCGCGTCGAGCAAAAAATTTTATTTTACACTACGAGCATTTGTAACTTTGAAAATGCTACCAATCGGAATAGTTACGTTTGCTATTCAAACTGTTACATGTACTTATAGCAGCAGGAGACTTACAAAGAATAGACCTAAAGAAAATAAAACAAATTAGTATGGGTGATGTAAAAACAAAAAATGACCATTTTTGGACTTGTCATCTGTACCAAACACCACCGAATTAATTTAAGTTACTTTTAGCCTGCATCATCCCACAGCTGGGCAAAGGCCTCTCACCATGACTTCCAGCTCTTTCGATCCAGGGCTAAAGTGGACCACAGAAGGCCCATTCCTGTGTGTGTGTGTCATTCGTGTGTAATTAAAAACGTTCAAAATTAAGTTGCAATCTCATCTCGGCGACAATTAATCAAAAACTTAAAAAAAAATGGGGAAAAAATATATATATAAATAAATAAATAAAACAAAATAATAATAATGTATATTTTAATTGAAGTTAGAGGTATTTTTGACAGATTGAGACTGAGATCAGACTGTGAATGTTCTTAAAATTACCAGAATTGCCGCTCTGGTCGTGTTTTTTCTCCACCTCTTAAGTTCTTGATAAGTTACTTAAGTAAATAAGCTTGAACTGTCTCAAGGGTATGTTTTCTGTCGAGGGTTAAAGGAAAAGTATGACAGAATGAAAGGCCTATTGTGTGCTCGCGTGACTATTACTTTTAAAACCCTGGGGTAACGACCCCGCCCGAACTTTTATTTGGTCGCCCTAGCGTTTCAATAATTTACATTTACAATGTCAACATGCTGACGTGTTTCTTTTCACGGTTATAATCGATATTATTATCGTTGTATGGAAATAGAAATAACTTTTCTTTTAGGCTTTTTCACGTGATTGTGGTTTAGCGTTCAATTAACGTACCTGAATCGTCTATTTCGTTAATAACTTTATTTGAATAATGGCACAGCCTCGTTGGTCTAGGGGTGCACGAGGTCCAGGGGCTCTACTCCGAAGTGCAAAGTGCGAAAGTTCGGATCGGACCGACACATGGCCGAACCGAATATTATTGAAAAATGCGAAAAAAATTCGGATCGGCTCAGTTGGGTCTGGACATAGTCAATGTTCGAAAGAGTGTAGAAGTGTAGGATCGGGACCGACCGAACCAAATAGTAATTTCGTAGCAGGAAACGGCCGAACATTTGGCCGATAGGTACTACTTCAGAGTAGGCCCCCTAGGTTCGATTCCCGGGTCGGGCAAAGTGCTATTGGGTTTTTCCACCTGGAATTTCTCAGTAGCAGGCCGGAGTCGGGATTTTTGCCTGGTTGAAGGCAATAGGCTCGCCCTCTAATATTACATGGGACTTAAACATAACTGGTGAAATGTGGGTGTACTACAGCCGATCGATTATGTAAAAATCTCACCGTGAAAAGTTAGGTGAAGTGAGCTTAGAGTGAGCTGTCAATAGTGTCAATTCCTAGCATTAGTTGGAATGACAGCTAACTCCACGCTCACTTCATCTACCTAAGTTTTCTCGGTGAGATGGTTACAGAATTGCACTGCTGGTAGGTACACCTCTGCCTTACCCTTTCGGGAATACAGGCGAGATGTTATGTTTGAACAATTAAATCGGTTTGAAAGAGTGATGATACCAAATCCAATGTCTAAATTATCAACATTCAGGATATCACAACATTAAAATCAATTCTTTGATCTTTTCAGGAACTTTTCATTTAATTGTCACATGCTACTTTAATTACTGTTCATTCTCCAAAACTTTTAGTTCAGACGGCAGAATTCTTTTATTTTCTTATCAAAATCAGCTGTCTACGAAAACGAAATGTGACATCAGCTTGAAGTCACTGAGATTGAACAAAACCATCTGTTACCGAGTCTCATTTAGTATGTGTGAGTGAGACACAAAATTGGAATAAGTTTAAATAAGAAAAATGGTAGACATATCTAATATAAAAAGAAAGAAAATATTTATCAAAGCGTGAACCTAAACACATAATAACAATCACTATGAATAGTAATAGTCATTTTATTTCCAAACTTCAGCACTCTAATTGCGTAACACACTATCAATCTCAACCTGAATCATTTTGAAGGATATTGCTTATCCATTGCATAATATGTCAAAAATTTTTTAGCTCAACAATGAAAAAAAAACGCAATGAATGTTGTTGAACTGTCAAAATGAAACCCATTGCTAATAATAGTGTGTTAGGCAATAACCCCGCGGTACACCCCGTTATACATATACACCAATGGCGTCTCGACACCTGAACTAGGACCTCCTGTATGACAGGGATCGAGGTTTCTCCAGTTACAAGGATCAGCAGAAGACTTTAGACTATAACAATATACACTTAGATACTTTTTACAATAATTAAAAGAATAAGAGAATTGAAATAAAATATAAAAACTATAACTACGTATTCATTGATTTAATTAACATAATACATTGTCTATGTCAATTAAAGAGACCACTGAAGCTACAAAGTTCTCGGCCAGCATGTCCATAATTACAAGCATTTTGCATTTGCAGTTGCGCTATGAGTACCTACTCTTTTTCCTGCCTGTTAAACTAGTCAAATGCGATAACATATCTATTATCCAATCCATCTGCCAAGCGTCATATCCCCTGTTTGAGCATATGAAACCTACGGAATCTTGCAACATGGACGGTTGGTGTATTTCAATCTCCACCTCTGAAGCTGCAAAGTTTTCACCCAACATGCTCACCCTGTTTTTGTACGTGTGTAAGTGTCCATAATTACAAGAGGATATTGCATTCGGAGTTGCATATTTGCATTCGGAGTGTACCCACGTCGGGGGTTGCGGAAGGATCGCACGTTCTCGCGACCCCCGGCATAGGTGTGCGATGGAACACCGGGGTGGTTTTTAGTCAGTAAGAGCCTGACAGAACCGACATCCATGAGGATTTTAAACACCGGGGGAAAAAAAGGTCCTACCTACTTCTTCCTGTATAACTAGTCAAATGCGTTTACCTATCGACCTACCCATTATCAAATCCATCTGCCAAGCGTCATATACTTACCCTGTTTGAGCACACAATCTACGGAGACATGGAGGGTTCCAAGATCTAGGATTTCAGTGGGTAGATATAACATAAATTAACTACTTATTGGCTTACATAGTTTTTTGGCGGACTCCACGAGCGTATCTTCTGCGTGGGCTCAGTGGGCTGCCGTTGGAGGCCGTGATGGTTCATGGTAGGCCAATTTCAAGGCGAGAATAGTATAACTGCATATCGTGTAGTCGGTGAGAAAGGTCATTAGTAGCTCATCACTTCTTATTGACCTACTAATGATGTACATATCTACGCTTTTTTAATTTTGCCTCTGAAAACTGTTTGTGCTTCTAATGATGTTTTATTATTAGCCAGTAATGTCCGACTGCTGGGCAAAAGCCTCCGTACTCTCTTTCCACCTCTCTCTGTCCAGAGCTGCCAAGGACAAACCTTTATGAAAGGAGTCCAGCTCATCCCGCCATCTCTGATGATTTACGGTCACCAAAGGAGATAAGTAACGCAAAGTTTAGTAAGATGAACGTTTTCGCTTTTTTTTGTCATATTTTTGTCTATATTCGATCTGTTTTGGTGACAGAACGTTTTTTTTTTAATAAATCTGCCTCTTTTTAATTTTTTGAGCTTTTCACAATAATGGTCGCAGTGACTAAGCTAGGGCACCCCGGCCAAATGGGCTGGGTTAGAACTGTGAACAACCGCGCTACATCCATGTAGTCATGTGTAGGCAATTAATTGGTTATTTCGTATTTTAGGACAATAAAATGAGAATTATTTGAGTCTCACAAAAAGAATCACATTTATTATATTAGACAGTCCATTAATATTTTAAAGACGTCCAAAAGGATATTATTTGGGGTTTCAGTGTAGTTTAGTGATATTATTTATTTAGCTCTCGTGTTAACACTGCCTATCGTGATAATTTCGCACATAGTGATTTCGCACGATTTGATGTCAATATTTTCTTGATGACATCATACATAGTTACATACCTACACAGATACAGATTTAATGTTGGATGTTGTTGTAGTAGAGCGAAGCCACATAAATGCTAAAAGCAGCATCGCGTGTCATTGCTTCACACATGTTTTTACGATTTAAGAACTAGAAGACTAGAACCTACGTGTTTGGAATTGAGAATTTGCAATGGAACAACTAACTGAATGTCATATTTAACAAAGTTCAAATTCCATTGCAACCAAAAACTTATTAGCGGTTAGGGGTTAACTTTTTTGTTACAAATGGTCACTCAAAAATCAACTTAGAATTCATTCCACTAAAGTAGATAACTGTTTAAGTGACGATGGAATGTAAATTGTCTGAGATTATTAACACTGTTTATAGTACACGTGTCTATGTACAGTGCACTAGTTCTTAAATCGTTTCATAAAACACCAATGTCATTCTAAATTCTAAAGCTTGTACTGGCTTCATGAAATAGCTAACTAGCTCGAATGAAATTTTCGTAATGTCAATCAAAACCCGAAGAGAAATTGCGTTTGTATCTTGCCATGTGCATTCCAATTAGAATGACGAAATACATTTTATGCGTATTTAAAAAAAAACAATAAACATTCTGAAAGTGCTGGTACCTTACCCAACCCCAAAGTCGTACGGTTTAATGATAGGTATTTAAAAGGTTGCGCTGGTTTTTTTTTTGTTTGTTTCACGAAGTTTGCCGATAGGCACGAGCCGAATGAAAACCGAATCATCATCATCATTTCAGTCTGGAATCCCCAACTGCTGGGTATAGGCCTCGTCTTTCTTCTGCCATACTTCCGTGTTCTGTGCGTCTCTCATCCAGGTATTTCCTGCGACTTTGACGATATCGTCAATACAACGCGCTTTTGGACGGCCCTGGGGGTCTACTTCGGAGTAGTATCGGCCGAATGTTCGGCCTTTTCCTGCTACGAAGTTACTATTTGGTTCGGTCGGTCCCGATCCTACACTCCTACACTCTTTCGAATATTGACTATGGTCCCGACCCAACTGAGCCGATCCGAACTTTTTTCGCATTTTTCAATAATATTCGGTTCGGCCATGTGTCGGTCCGATGCGAACATTTGCACTTTGCATTTCGGAGTAGACCCCCTGGTTTCTTTGGCCTAACCTTGGTCACCATTCGGTCACAGCTTTACCCCATCGGCCATCTCTTCGTCTAGCTAGATGTCCTGCCCAACTCCACTTGAGGCGCATCACTCTGTCCCCGACGTCATAGACTTTGTCGTCATAGAAAACCGAATATGTGTAGTGAATGGTTCGGGTCGACTTTGTTGTTCAAAAAATACCTACTGCCGAATCGAATGTGCCGACCCGAACATTGTGTAGCACCCATTACAGGAAACAAAGTTGGTATCCACTTCCTAAATGACTAAAGGCGATATAACTAGATCAGGTATCGGTATTAATTAACTATATTAGACAAGTTCTAGAGGTGTGCCGGCAGCCTGGTTCAGACCGGAACCTATTTAAGTCCGGATCCAAGCTTATCTCTGGTCATTGACTTAAGTGACGTTTTTTTCTAGACATAGCTGTGGGTAATGGACCTCCCAGTAGTTCGTACTTAGAAGTAATCCGGAATTATGAGTAAATAAATAATAATCGCAACAAAATATCGTAAGGAAACCGGCATGTCTTAGAACCAAAAATTCGATGACATGTGACATCTACTGGGACCGCGTGGTGGATTACGGCCCACTCCCTCGATATATAATAATAGAAACGCTGCGCTGGTGTGACGATTTAGACTCATTCCTGATTCATTGGTCAGAGAAGGCGCAGCATAAAGACAATTGGAAAAATATGGGGGAGACCCCAGTTGTTGGGGATAATACAGGTTAACTAAAAAATACCCTGGCCTGTAAATGCTCCACTGCAGGGCAAAGATTCTGGTTTAGAAAAAACTGGGTGCAACATTGCTTAAAAAGATTTTTATCATTCCAACCAAATCGTGACTAGGTAAAACTAATTTGAAGTCCCAGGCACAATCTGTAGAAATTATAAAACTATACGACTCTGCCTATCTGATCTGAGTATACTTAGTGATTCATTACACAAGTTCGTGTGCAATATTACGCGTGAAACACATTCATCTATGTTCCTACTGTTGCATTGAATATGCTAATAAAAATGCAAATAAATGTCGGAAAGAGAAACAAACCTACTTAGTTGAACTTGCAACAAAATTAATTTAAAACACGAAAGACTTGTATTTTTAGGCTAATATCTACTTGACACACTAAAAAACTTATGGAAAATCTTTTGAGCTGTTAATGACATGCAACAAGTTTGAAATGTTATGACAAGTGGCAAAGCCGATATATTACTTTACTCTATGGGCAAAGCTGTTTCACCAGCGGTCTTGCGAACTGTAAAAGGTAAAGTAAATGACAAATAATTATGTTCCAGTGCAGTTGCGTAGGCTGCTACTTAGGGTCCTCCTACATTCCTCGTATTTATTTAGTCGACGTACTTATTCCACCAATTGCTTCAACGAATTCTGCGGGTAATGTAATAACCTCTAATGTTTCCTAATTTAAACCACAGACGAGTTTAGTTTCATAGCTTTTTGCAACCGTAATATTATAGCAGTAAGCTTTTCTTTTAAAATATCATCAGAATATCACTATTCACTAGATACTCGTACATTTATTTTCTTTTGTTCCTTGTGGAACAGGCTAGGGTCATCACTAGATACCGAAACACTTAAGAGTAACAGTGGGTTTCATTTTGACAGTTAAACTACATTCATTGCGTTATTTGCGTTGTTGAGCAGATACATTTTTCGAACATAATTATGAAACAATGGATTATATATCCTTCAAAATGATTCAGATTGTGATTGATCGTTTCTTACTCAATTATGGTGCTGATCAACAATCCCGGGTAACATAGGTATGCATGAACTCGTTAACACTGCTAAATTCACAATACTTCTTCCACTACTAACAACGGAAGCATCCACGCTAAGAAATCCAATTTAAAATTATAGTAAAATACGAGCCAAGACCAATATCCGGATCTTGATTTACATGAAAGTGCCAGCTAACGCACAAGTATTGTAATTATGCAGCCAGTTATAAAGATATGGAGACAAAATTATGCACGCGAGCAGAATTAACTGGTCACTCGTAAGTATGTTAAGACATTACCGTGAACACGTTCAGCACTTGAATTGCAAAGACGTTCTATGTACACAGCCACTAACTAGCGTAAAAAGAGAGATCAACAACTGTATCTTGCTCTCAGTTGCCTATAGAAAGTAAGTATGAAAAATCCAAGTGTTTCTTTCGAAGATGCATGTGTTAAATCTCAAAAACAAAAACGCCGTCAGTTTCACCGTAAATCTTGTTGAAATAACACACTGTCTGTACTGAGGGCCAGTTTATCCTGGCCGGTGGTGGCAAAGGGAACTAAAATAAATGTACTGATATTGACATTAAACCTTTGCAGGCAGCGCCGCCGTAAACCGCCAAGATAAACTGGGCACGAAGTAGGTATGTTTAAATGTTTCTGTTTACAACGCCCTTGCATCATTGACGCAGAACGCGATTTGGTCTCCAGTCCAGTTGAATGTCAGATGTGAAACACACTTGGCTCGTCGCCATAAAGTATTTAGTAGAAACCGAGAGCTTTGAAGGACGATGTAGTATTTCCGAATTAATTCGGGCGATGCGGATAATTTTTTTGGCAACTGTAAACAAGGATTTATGTGCGGATGATACTGGCTTAGGCTAAATTAAACAACATTGTGGCTTTATTGCCGGAAACATGATGTTTTTGTTAAACAAACAAAAATAAATGTTCCACTTTCAAAATGAATGGATCAGTGTTTTACCCAATTTTGGCACTGTAATAGTTTTAATCGCTGTAGGTTTTATTGTAAGCTTGAGTTAGGTAAATCTATAGGTACTTACATATTATTATGACGACGCTTTTCATGTCTGTCTGGGTTACCGCTAAGTTCTACTAAACTACATAATCGATCTTGATATGGTTTTCATCATAATTCATAGAATTTATTCCTGAAGATTTCTCGTATTACATTCATATTAAACTTAGATAAAGCCGACGACCAATAGAGAAGTATGAAAGAGAAAGACATGTTGAGCCCACACCTAATAAATTAGGATAGGGGCAAAAGAATGATGAAGATAGCACATAGGTACTCGTATGTCTTGATGTTTTGACATATCGCCATTGTACCTACCCGAACGAAGCAGGGATGGTTCGCTACCGCTAAAGTTTTATATCGATAAGTAGCTAGCATTTCCACCTACCACAGAATCTTTTATGCATCATTCAACCAACCGATCATTTACTTGTCCGAAACCGTTACAAATAACGCCTCCTTTGAATCAGTCGATCCAAATACGTATATGGGAAGGTTCAGTGACCGCACAAGATTTGCTTCAAGAAAAAACGTAAATATTTATGTTTGCTTTGTCGGTTGCTAGGCAACGGAAGAAGGGTCGATGTTAGAAATATTACGGGGAAACCGCTTGCTAAAGAACTTCCTTGTAATCCTTGTTTCTTGATTGAGAAACATTTCTTAGTCAGTTTTTATTGTGCTAATGAAGAGCACTTTCACTGATGGATGATATGATTATGAACTGATTCTTATTACCTATCTATTATTCTCCTCGCCGTAGAAAAAAAATAATGTATCGGCTCGTTTATATTTTATTTGCTGCCGATTGTTATTGTCGTGTTACAGCTATTTCTAAACCTAATAAGATCCAACAATGGGATCGTAAGATAAGGTTCGGCGTTCGAATAACTGTATCGTGTGAGTAGCGCAAATATTTTGATAGCAAAACAATGAACTGAGAATGTAGCGCAGTGGGTATTCAAGTACTGGCTACTGTGGAAATCAGCACATTGTTATAGTGTTTTTATCTCACGAAGCGACGCGCGCTTTGCTTGTGTTTACCAAGTGTACAAACACTGTGAATGTGACCGAGACAATGGCGAAGTCGAAAGTTTGTGTGTGTTATATATCACAGCGTGTTTGTACACTTGCTTACCACAAGTAAAGGGCGTGTCGCTTCGTGAGATAAAAAATACCGTGTGAACGACAAGAGCATGACCGGATTTATTCAAATTTACGACTATAATATCGAAAAGTAAATTATACAGAACAATCAAAAATAGACATACCGGACGCCAGTTACCACGACGTCACCAAAAAGTAGTGGGAAAATGCCTCAAAGATGCCAGGCAATTACTGACAATGGCGGAGTCCGGACAGCGTATTGATAAATAATGCACTGAAGTATGAATTCTGAACCACTTTTATTATCATTTTCAAACGCTGGTCATTTTGTTTTATTTATTTTACCGAGCGCCCTCTTGTCGCGTCAGTGTAGATCCCTATTTATAGACTGAACTAGGCAAGGTTGTCTCATCATGTCTGGTATCAGGATTCCTATTTCTAATTCCTGTAATGTTGACTAGAGAGAGACGGGAGAAATATTCAGTTTATCCAAAAGTGAAGTACTTACTGGGCCCCTCTCTACTGTATCCTAATTGTTACTAGGTTTTGAAAATGTAGGTACTGTTGTTGATCACCGTAAGAGACCTCAAAAACCACAGTGGAATGACCAGTCAAACAAAGTACAGACTGATGGTAGCTTGATCTTAAGATGGAGATTTACGATACGAAAGTTCCATTGGAAGAGTTGATTGGTTACGTCTGACCAGGCACAGACAAAGCACGACATATTTCATGCATTGCTTTACAACTTCCTCCTGCGGCTGTGACATATAAATGATTGTTGTCGACAGAATACGTAACGTTGTCTGTCTGTTTTGTGTCTACTGTATTAATAATGCTATAATTTGAAGAGTTAATAGACTCTGAGAAGACTTCAAGTTTGTGGACACTGCAGATGACAGGAAATTCGATTTAATACTAGATTTGAGTAGTAAAGTTGTAAATGAGATCTGTGAGATAGAGATTTATAAATGGATATCCAAATTGAATGTGTCGAACTTCAGCGTTCAAAAAACTGACTGGACTGGAGTGAGACTTGATCAATTTTATGACAAGTGGTAGAGTTATTACACCAAACGTCTCGGAAACTGTATAATACTCGTATTAAGTAAATAGCAAAGTATGCTGCAGAGTAGTGCGTAGGCTGCTACTTGGGATTCTTCTACATCTACTAGTATTTATTTAGTACACGTAATTACCCTAATAAATGCCACGGCTTCAGCTTGTTCCAAATAAATTCAACATAGTAAGTAACTCTAGTCCTTCTCGAGTCTCAATATGAGGTATGAGCCTCATGTTATTGTTTAATCGGCCCTTCATGGCTCCTCAGTAATTTTGACACAACATCAACAGCTTGGCATTCCCAATTTCAAGAATGTCGTAATTCTAATGATCTTCTGTCATTTGAAACGAATTGTCTGATGTTATTTAAGAAGCTCTACTCAAATTAGCGCCTAGATACTCTATTTATCCAAATTAGGTCAGGTGTAGGTGTGTGTCTGCGTTAGCATGCGTGAAAACTGTGGCCTCATTTTAGCTCTACGTATTTTTGCAGAAAAAATTTGTTTACAGAATGTTATTCAGAAATGTGTACCTAGATTTCATGCTTAAAAATATTTGAAAATTTTGAAGGGATATGAAAATTGGGTAGTTTAACTCTAAGTATCAAATAAGTCCCGTGGGACGGACATGGACGTGGGTGGAAAGAGAATCGATAGGGATAAAGCATAAAAAGAAAACGATAATTAAGAATAGAGGACAGAAAAAGGACAAACGATCTGATTTCTGTGATCAGTGCTAGCATACATATCTGATTCACGGATGAGTGAGCGTTCGCGATATTTCGAGAGAGATGACTACTCCAAATCTTATTAATACTGATGTAATCATCTCAGAAAATTTTGCGAAATGTAACACACTGAAAGATTGATGTTTTATTGTAATGGTGTTTTTCAGTCTTCCAATCTTTAATCTCTTATTTCTGATGGGTGCTTCTGCTTCATGTTTAAAGGTTGCGACAGTTTTCCGTACAACATTGTGTCTACCATACGTCACCAATCTATTGGGTTTTCTAGACCGAACATCATCTACGACAGTATTTTCCATCAGTCTTCATCATCATTCTCCAGCCATTATTCCAATTGCTGTTGCGGCTGTTTGTGTATGTGAGTTTATATTTCTGTAAACGCACCCACGACACAGGAGAAATTCCTAGTGTGGGGCGTTTAAGAATTATTTGGAGTCGGCGCAACATATCTTTTTCTTCCATACTTCTCTATTAGTCGTAATCTCGGTAGTCACCCTAGTCAGTCTCAAGCCAACGTTTTTATCACCTACGTTCATTTCATCTACTCTCTCATTTCTATGTACCAATCTAACAGTGAGCGCTCTGTTTAAATTAAACACAATTATAAGCACAATTTCTCGCATATATTCATGCCCACTCACCGTAGCCGTAAACGTACGAATCTAGTCACACATCTAAAGATACTAGGTCATCGGGTTCAATTCGCTCTAGTAATTGTAACAATTGCAAGCGTCCTTTGAGCGCGTTTCCTTATTAAATTGGTCCTAATTTGCGCTGTTATGCGCCCGCACCGTGACGCGAGCTCTGAATATATTGCATAGTGATTGCAGAGTTTGTTGACTTTGTAGTAGGTACAATAAATAGTTGTACATTTATAAAGCGCTTTATTTTTTGTTGTGAACATGTGCTCGGTTTACAGTTGAATCCAACAACTTACTAGCTCAAACCATACGTAATATGTATATACCTACATAATTATTAAGGTTCTCCGTAATCCAACTATCCGGCCTTAGGAAACATTTAAGGAATGCGTCATTTGGGATTAATTGCGCCATTAGGGCGGCCAATTATATCTTTTGCCCATATGTTATCATTTCATTTGCAACATGTCAACAGTTTAACTCATGTATCTTGCGTAAACTAGCTCATAACACCACCTACTGCATCTTTAAAGTTTCCTAGAACGGACAACCTCCCACTTCCCGTCAGTGTCGTAAGGTTATATTTATTAGGCTTCCCTGCAGCGTCATTGTCATCAGTAATAATCACTATACCATTATTGTCAGTGGCGATGGTTGTATTCCATTCGTTGAAGCTTCTTTAGACTCTAACTTTATTTAAAACAAAACACTGTCTATACCTCTTCATTAGAAGTCTGTCACTATTGTCGGCTATCAATTCCCTACATTTCCGCTCGCTCTTCCAAAAACCACAGACTTTTCAAGTCGCAGTCACGTTTTGGCAGTCATGGTTGATGTCATGCACCTGAGCACTTCTGCCTGGCCTCGGATCTTCGTTTTCAAGGGCAGTAGGACTATTTATAATGGTGTCAACGTTTCCCAGTATCCCGGCTACCTGTATATTGGTTCGTGCTGTTCAACTATTAACTAATTGTGTCATAGTGTCGAGTGATGGACTGGCCTACTTTAAATTGCCTTACTATTTTTATTTCGCACTTACCACGCGCGCTTTCTGTCAGACAGGCGGGAAGGACATTAATTATTCGTATTAAAATGATGTCATATTTTTTTAATTTCCGCCATGGTTCGGTCTGATGGACCTGTATATGAACCAAATATTGTCACTACTTTTGAAACTCATGTTTGTAAGTCTTCTTTGAGGATGTTCTTTGATGTAAACGTCTATAGCTGTTTCCTTTTACGTAGGCCTATTTATTAAACATTTTAGCGAGATCTACCAGATGCATCAGTGTTGTTCACTACCAGGGGAGCTCAAAGTAGCAGGACTATTTCAAATAATGATATAAATTATTGATTAGGTACGCCTAATAAATAATTGATGTTTAGTCACTGTTATTACCACTCATTGAAGAATCCAAGTTTCCTTCCTATCAAAATAATGTTAATACAATTCAGTTTTGTAAAATATAACTATTACAATGAAACCCCTGTTCTATTTATGAAAACACACATGTAACACTGTTTCAACTTTAAACAAACTCGATCCAACTAATTATTACTACACAAAGGCAGTTTCATTGTTTACACATAGATTACCGGACACGCAAACGTCTAATGAGAACATGGTGAAGATTAAAAGACTACTGTTTAATTCCTAGCTGGCCATCGTCCCACATAGTTGTTCACGCACTGCCCTACTTCCACGCAGCGTAAAGACTCTTTCACAAACTAATTCATTTCACTATAGAAACTCGAGCAAATGTATTAGATTTATGACTCATTTTTCAATGTTAATTATTGTAGACAATAAGCAGATTCCCAGACCTGTTCAGCGGGCACGCAAAAGGCCAAAACACAGTGAATTTCAACTAAATATAGAATCTCACATAGAAATTTACATAACATAAGTTTTCAATAATAACTTCAGCTTGGCACTGCTCCAACTATGTATTTCAATTTACATGTTTTGCATTTCAGAATTGGAAACACCACCCCGGCATCGAGAAACCGCACGAATCGATACGAATTACGATAACAAAGCGATCCGTACGATCATAGTACGAGGCCAAAGACCGCGGACGGTCGAGACATAGTCCCGAATTGTGATAACGAAGCCGGGGACGTCGAAATGGCGTCCACCGACACATCGACCACCAGCAGTCAGATATCCGCCGTAGTAGCTGAGGAACACAAGCGTACCGTCGACGAAGCATTCTTAAACAAGATGAAAGGCCTCGTCGAAAGGTTAAGGCTTGAGAACACGACCTTGAAGAAGTCGCTCGACATCGAGCGGAGCGAGGTCAGAGCACTTAAGGCCCGCAACGAGAGCACACTCAGAAACTTAAAGACTGAACACAGAAGGAAAGAAGAATTTCTAGAGAAACAGTTAAGAACACCTAGAACAGATAAACCATCAGACAATGTGCAGTTAAATGAAAACAAATTAATAGAATTAAAGAAATTAACGATAGAAATTCAGTCTTTAAAGTCATCAAATAAGGGTCTTCAAGAAAAACTCAAGGTAAACAATTCAAACTATTTTTTATTAAACTTGTGAAACAGTATTTCCAACATAAATACTACAGTGCTGATAAATTCTCCGATAGCCAGCACATAAAACATTTCTTGCAGATTTGTCATGTTCAAAGGCTTCCTCTCTTTATTTTCTATCGCACCGAGCTGACTGCGGTCTACGTTATATTCTTCTGTCCTGCTCCAGTACTGTAGAATACCAGCTTGAAACAGATGATGTATTATGTAGTTTAATCTGTTGAGGTACGGACTTCCATATCGCAGACCATACACTATAAAACATGGTAGGGGACAGTCAGGCATGGTGTAAAAAAGCGGTTTTCCATCGTGCATGTTCGCTGGCTTCCTACTCACGTATTGAGAATCAGATTTCCTTAACAATATTGCATACTGATACTCTCTTTGATCTAATACTTCCTTAATTTGTTTGTCGCCAATTGGAATAATGCGGTTTTGTACCATCGTATAGTAACTTGAGGGAAGGCTGTTGATAAAAATCCCGGAATCACGGTTATGAACTCTAAGTGTCAAATTGGATCTTGCTAATTTTGTCATCGTTTCAATGTCTGGCTTATATCGCGGATAAGTTATTGCAGAAGTTATAATTCCCTAGAATGAAAACATAGTTTCAAATAAAGGAACAAGAAAGAATGGTATCGATGAATGAATTAATTGTGCAAGTACTTACATCAATGGCGCAGTCGATGATCAAGGAGTATATAACAATCAGTAAAACCAGGCTTCTAAATATTGGGCCCATGAAGTTAAAATCCACTGTTTGTCTTATGAAACATTTTATGAGGTCTATCAGAGTAGCTCCGGTGCTCTGATTGTCGTTTATATGCAGTAGATTTATTTCTACTTTTCTAACCCCAATCGTTACTATGATGAAAACGACAAAGGTAAAGAAAAACAGTAAGAGCATTTCCATTGAAATCAAATTAATCGTCGTCTTGAATGTAGATTGGGTATCTGATTTCTTGACAAGGAAACATAATTCATCTTGGTCGAGAGGATACGTAGTATCAATGTATCCGTAGTAACTATTTTTGAGTATTCGTGAATTCAGTTCAAGCTCGGTGTAGCCATCTATTAGATCAGCAGTGACTCCTGTCGCTGTCCCGTTGTCTAGCAGGTCACCAACCGTGCTTTCGTCTCTAGGAGACAAAGGGTGGCAAGTAGCATTTACGAATTTCATAACAGTTTTAGCGAGGTTCGAATCACAAGTTACTGGTCCTGTCTTATCAGATACATAAATTTTTCTAAAGACACTTAAACGCAGCCTATATCCATACAAGTTATTATATTGCTTAGAGAGCAAGTTACTAACGCCTTGAACGTCAGTTATGTCTCTAATTTCTTCGAAGAAAGGATTGTATGCGTACATTTTCAATCGGTCTGTTTTCAAAATTAATACTGAGTTCGTTAAGCTGCTGCTCCATAGCAATTGGAAATGGTTATTTAGTGCGTGGTACAAATAATTGTCCAATACTACTGGAGTCTTAATGACAAAAATAACCGCACTCCTGGGTTTGAAAAGACCAGTCCTCTTCAGTGCAGTTATGACAGTCTCGCTGACGTCGATAGACAGATCGTTCGATGTTACCAAGTAGGCAGTCTCACCGTGTCTGTTGAACCGTGGCTTTATAATACTATTGTTTGAGTACGGACAACCATTTAAGAGCATAACGTTGTATCCGTCGCCGTATTGTTCCGTGTATTTTAAGATTCTGTTCTCAAAGTAAGTAAACTCACAGAATGTCACGGTAAAGTACCACTGGCGGAAGGAGTTGTACATCATGTTTACAACTTCGTATGCATATTCTGCTTTCGCATACGCGTCATTGTGATATTCCATCACTTCTTGATAGAGTACATCAGATGTATCGAAGCACAGGGATGGATTGCAAAGTAATAAAGTTAAAAATATGACTAACATTTTGAGGATGTTCAGCGTCCGTTGTGGAAGGTGTCTGAACACAAACTGCAGAGTTTAAGGCCGTTTCCATATTAACAGGGCGTTTTAAATCATTAGCGGGTGTGCCATCATTCTTTGTGTGTTTAAGCATGTCAATTACTGGGCTTGGAAAATATTGTCATTTAATATTGTGTCGCTATTCCGTATAAGTACTGCTGGGGCTGTTAACGACGCTTGCTCATTAGCCGAAAGGAATTATGACACGAAGTGTGGAGTCTAGTCTAGAGGAAAATGTGTAGTCATAATTTTAATTAGTTCAACGACTTTATGTTTCTTGAGAAAGTCGTTGATCGTATAGAGATAACTGCAAGTAATTAATTTTAGTATAGAAAATGTTACTATACCGGGCAGTCTTCAGATTTTTTTGCAAGGTTTTGGCTTCCATCTGAATCCCGCTGTTTGCATTTTGCATTACTTCATAATTCTTACGTCAGTCTGTAATAGACTGGCTGATTGGGATCTCTTATCTAATTGATTGATGTAACCATTTTGATGCATGTTTGGTATATTTTTTTCATCAATTCATTGCTTCAGCCTTGCGCTGTGCCTTGAATCACTATTAAAAGTAGTGAAATAGTGATTCCACACATTTTCAACTTTTATAATGTTTACCAGCATTCTCTTTATGGACGGCCATAAAGAGAATGCACGCAAGAAACAGAATGCTCAAATCAAATGTTTAGTACACCAATTTGTGAATTGCTTTTCATTTCTACTAACAAATCGTCTTGAATTAATTCACATTTGTTATTGTTTGGAAGGTTCTGATGTAAGAACGGGCCAAACACATAGGCTTTCTATGATTGAGGAGGTCGTTTTGACGATTGATGGAGGCTACTGTTCGGCTGGAGTGGACGTCTCCGGATGAATGACGATAACGAGATAATTCAAATTGTAGTACCTATTAATGATGCGTTGTATGTTCGCAGGTCGCGCAGGCGGCGGAGTGCGCACGTGCGGCCGAGCTACGCGCGCAGGCGGCGAAGCACAGCGCGCTAGAGCTGGCCGCGCGGAGAGATGCACGCGCACAGTGCCATAAACTGGTCAGTATCAACCTATCCTACCACCACCACGTACCTCTGCTGGGGACAAGGGCTTGGAAAAGAAAGGTCTCACTTCCCCGGGCTCGTAAATATTTTCCTTTTCCATCCTTCCCTGTCAGCTGTCACGATATCATTCACTTCCTTTTTCCCTTTCATTCATAATTTCATTTATTGATCATCTCTTACACAAATCAATTATGCATCTTTTCTTTGATCAGCCCTCATTCATCGACTATTTATATTTATCTTTAAAAGAGGAAGGGGTACTCGTCTAAGTGCGAGAACTTGTAATCTGTGAACCCACTATTTCTATTTGGTGAACCGTCGGTTATTGGTCTTCCTACTTTTTTTCGGTCTCCAAAGCTTTATCAGTAGCTGTACAGTCACGATCAAAAGTATGTATACACTCGGCTTTATTCAAAAGCGATTTACTCCTTTATTTTTTAATGAAATTTTATGTTGTTACGAACATAGCATTTTCGAAGCCTTAGGTTTATGTAATGTGTCGTATTTCAACGTTGCATTCGTTATTTCACGAAAAAATCGCAATTGAAAGTTGCCAAGTGTTGACATATTGGTGCTCGTGACTGTACAACCTATTTCGGATCCTATTAGATATCATATATTCGGTATCCCCTCCAACCCACTATATTCTAATGAGTGGCG
This sequence comes from Apamea crenata, assembly GCA_949629185.1. Lineage (NCBI taxonomy): Eukaryota > Metazoa > Arthropoda > Insecta > Lepidoptera > Noctuidae > Apamea > Apamea crenata. The sequence continues at coordinate 16,139,613 of OX451365.1, read as the reverse complement.
CCGATTCCCTTGTTCACAAACTAAACTAAATTTAAGTTCAGTGCATCTTTTTTTTTCTATTTCATTAAGAAAAGGATAGAAGATAAATATTAGTTTAGTCCTGTCAAATTAAGATACTCCATAGACAGTTTAGACGTGATTAAAAACATGGCGACTAAGAATTCGCCAATTTACGTCAGGCGCTGACTAATTTGACAGGACAAAACTAATATATATCTTCTGTCCTTTTCTTAATGAAATAGAAAGAAAGAGATGCACTGAACTTAAATTTAGTTTAGTTTGCGAACAAGGGAATCGGCACCAATAGGTTCTTTATCTGAACAACCTTTACGTTATTTTACGGAACTATCATAATGATTATGTTGTTTAGTCTAAACTTTTGGTGACCACAAGTTAAACGAATGCATCCCCGAGTATGCCTGCAGACATTCTACAGCGTAAAGTATCTAGCTTTACGAGCATATTTATGTTTACGATCGATAAGTAGGTACGTTATTAATTCGTTGGAAACTATGAGGTTATGATAACACATTTGTTGATTGGTTTAATGGCATGTGCATAACATGCTATCACTTTGAATAGATCGCTTAGTTTGGTTTAGATGTTCCTAGGTAGGTAGTTTACCCTGTATTTCACAATGGGTTTTTCTGTTTCTCAGTTTGTCTACTATAAAATAATGTTGATCCAGTAGATTTCTAAACAGGTAGGTATAATGGAACTCTTTTTTTTGTTTCCGTTATGTTTGATCTTGTATTACAATTTGACACCTTCATTGTAAGCATTCCTCGCAAGGTGTACTATTATGCAATCAAAACACTTTAATAATACAATAATCTTAACTATTCAGATGAAACCCACAACCGATGCGTTGTTCAGGATCAAATGACCTTTTATAATACAGTAGTACAAGATTATTTTAATCTAGCATTTAGATTCAGAGAACGGCAGACGATTTTGAACTTTGTGCCTTACAGATAAAATCTTTTTCTGGATGTGGTTGAATAGGTTCAGTCTAGTTCTGTAGGCGTTCGTTTATGTCAATTCTAGTACATTAGCATATCTTATTTAGTTTGTCCTAATTTGCGTTTTTCTTACTTATTTGCAAAGACAACTTTATTCAAATAAAATATATCGTTCCGCTTCAAGTAAATTGATGCGGCAGTTAGTAAAATTGACCGTATTATTATAATACCACTAGTACCATAAGTATGTTGTATAGTGTAAATATATACCAAAAGTGGCCTTGTTTCTCGGAGAATCTAATTTAATTATCCAAATACGTTCATAATCCAATTATTTGCTGCTAAATGACTGGTAGTAAAACTGGCTTCTTACAACGCCTTAACTAAATGTAATAGCAACGTGTCTATATTCTAAACTGAGGTCATGTTGTATAATCAGGCGTTAATAAACCTTTTATTCGATTAGTGTTCTACTTTAATTGGTACCAATAAATAATTGATTAATTGCTTTTTGTTCTCAGCTGGAGGAAATTAAATCGAAAGAGAGGGTGATATTACAACTGAAACGAGAGGCAGCGCGGACGGTAGTCCTTCAACAAAATGATCAGGTATGTGGATTTTAAAAAGGAAAAAGTTCTAAATCAAAAGGAAGGAATATCAACCAAACCAACCAAATAAAAAAAACCGTGCGAGTAATAATAACGCGATGGTAATATGGCGCGTGATGCGTGTGTATGTGGCATTAAGTCCGCCTCTGTACATTGGTGTGCTTAAAGTAGTGAATAAATAAATATAATAATAGTCTTCAGGCAAAATAGGCAAGGAACCCATTTCAAGATTTTAGAAAAGCGGATTTTGAAATTGAACTAATTTTAGACTTCATTGCTCTTTTGCTCAAACCCAATAAGCAACAAAACTTATTTAAGTATAATTACTATTTAGGACAAACCAAATAAACAAAAACCATTGCCAAAGTCAAGGCGGTTACAAAATAAAATATTATAAAATGAGTTAGTACCTATAAACAAGGTACTTGTGGTACAAGGTAGGTTGTCTTGTGAACATTTTACGATTCCTACTAACGAGCCTGAGGGCTTTTCTTGGAACACTACTGAACTTGAAACTTTAATGACGTTGCATGTTATTATGATATGGAGAAGATATACGAACATGACGATACATGCATGTCTTAGACAGAAAGAAAATAAAAAGAATATATTAAGAATATTTTTAACAAAATAACAACAACAACTAATAGATAATGTGAGTGCTGATGATGAAACTAGAAACAATACGCACAGTGCAACCACTCTATGTAAGTTTTGCTTAAATATATTTTATGAAAACTCAGATTAAATTTTTACTCAGATTTGGTTCGGGATGATTATTGTCGGTCAGTTTAAATCGTAATTACTGTATGAGAATATAATACCTATACACATACTTTCCTCGATTGATTTGATTAGGAATTTTAAGAGGTGTCTGTGGAAACCCAATATCCAAAGTACATACAACTCCATTAATTAATAATCCTTGTGATATATATTCGATTTTTCTCTGAAAGTCTTAAATATCCAGTAGGCATCTAAAGTTGACTGTTAACGATATGATGATTTAGACACAGATCGACGTGCAACCCAGCTGTAAGAATCTAAGAATCAAATAATGATACAAATCATGTAAGAGTTTCCTAATTATCATTATTACTAAAAGTATATGAACCTGCAGATAGTCCTTAAAAAGTATTCCCGTGGGAAACTAATAACTCGGTGCGAGTAGCCGCGGGCCAGTCAGCAGCTCTAAAATACTCGTATTAAGTTCACGTTGCGTCGGCCTTTTCCGCCATACGTGCCAGTAATAATAACCATTATGTGACATTAGTAAGATTATGCCGATGAGTTGCTTCGATAATCTTCATGTGAAGAAGGCAATGTTTCAATAAAATTCTCTTCTTGCAAAGTTGCCTTCAGGAAGTATTTTTTCGTTTTGGTGTTTGTTGATCTTTGCTTCAATTTCTCTTTTTCATTAACCATTATTGCGACTATTATCCTTATCATTAAAGTAAGCAAGGTAATGTACGTTTTACTCCTGATTGATAACTAATAGCAATATAGCTAGCGATGTGAGCGGTCGCAAAATCGTAACAGCTGCAGGCAGATGGTACTAGTCGTAGTTGAATTTAATGCACAATTTTGACAATCTTCGACAAACTCGACGAGGTCCAAAACTATATAGCGTTCGGTCCAAAAATAATAAGAAATTATATATAATATATAATTATATTAAGGAGACCTACAAAAATATTTATAATTAATTGAAAATTAAGTAACGAAAGGAGGTGCCCTAGATTGTTTCAAGATTCACATGCATAAATAGGTCAGTTACGCTGTATTAGAAAATAATGAAGAGTAATTTTCAGCAGTGAAAGTTCAAAAGGCTGATATTAGAGGTATGGATACGATACGAGCAAAGGAGCAACACGAACCCTAAGTAGAATTATTCAAACAATGATTATTAAATGTTCTTAAAATAAAAACAAGAGTAAATGTACAACCCGAGGCACCCCCAAGCGTGAGAGAGTGCCGTAGGGCTCTCGATGACCACGCTACTTGAGGAGTGCCCGACGAACGATATTATAACTCATGTCCGGTGGAATGTATGAAATTTCCGAATTTTTACTTTAATAACCTGGGTCTGTAACTGGAGTTTTATGTAAACTGTTTTGGAAAGTTATTTCTTATAACTCAGATTTTGGAATTGTTGACTGTGTGAACGATTATTTTCTAAATGATTCTATGAACGATTGCAGTCATTCTGATGTTGATCTTAATGCTTTTTCATAATATACGGGCTGATTGGTAATTGGGACCTCATTTGGACCCCAAATTATTGAGTTCAAAATTGTTGTAAATTAGCTGTTGTATTTTGACGATTACAACCGATAACCAATCAATCTGTAGTTGTAGCAATAAGTAGTTGTAAATACAAAAATCTGTACGTTGGATATGCCCACATAAGTTCTTGAATTAATTTTGAAATAGGTATATGTATAGTGGAATATTGTTTTCTTCTAAAGGTTCTGTCATAACAGAAATAACGGCTTGCACAATATCTAAGACAATTTTCAATTATTGTGTCTTTAGCGGATGTTGTTGCTGGCTTTAAAGTGGGAATAACTGTCAACTCTAACTGTGATATCATATGTTATGAGATTTCTTTAAATCTTTGCTCTAAATTACGATTCCGCAGAATACTTCACCTCCAAACGTCATGAACATGTACAAAAACCTTTGTTTTTTTCCTTCTACAAAAAGTTTCATGTTATCCTTAAACTTGTCCTGTCTGCATATAATTTGTTTTCTCACGGTTTTCTACTGTGTCGACGTAAATCTTATCATCTCAAGCGTTTACGAGTACCTACTAACATAAAGCTGTGTTTTTTTCGAAGAACTAGGTACTACGGTAGATTGGCAGTTTAGATAGCCTTTGTAAGTAAGATTGTTTCTGCATTTGCAGTATTCTCTTCTGAATTATTGAACTGTTGAAATGTTTAGATTTATTGTTGTTGTCCCAGGTTATTGTTTTGCAAGTTTGTTTGTTCAAGTCTGCCGATCTATTGCGAATGCTGGATGTAAATTCGGATTGTCATCGTGATGTTTGTAAGATACTGTTGTTACAGGATTTATTTATGCAAAATTTTGCGTTGTCGGGATTTGTGGATTTAGAATTTTCATTATTGGTACCTATGTGTTTATTTTGTATTAAGAATATTGTTATTTTATAATACCTACATGGGCTTCACCTACACTCGTACATTAAGTTAAAGGTTTTAATATTGCGTCATTGACCCACAGTTCCCATCAGTCGGGTGTGCCTGTGTTCGTGCCATTATCCTATATGGGCTTGCCAAAATACCGTCGTTAGCAAAACCTATTTTTAGAGATTATAATGATGTTGTTATGTATTAATATTATGCTATATGGATTATTGAGATGTCAGGTTGATGTTCAGAACAAATGGATGTAAAAATGAAAATAGCACTTGTACTCAGAGTGTAGGTACGGGGTACCATCGTTCAGCTTTATTAATAGTTACGTCAACTGTCATTTAACTTAATTTACCTATAAATACATTAGCGATGTAGCATATTAGCGATGAATACATTAGCGGGTGAATAAACAGTATTGCTTCATAGAAGAACCACATTGATAGGTTCTGTACCTATATTGTAGTTTGTGGTTATGTATGTATGTTATTATCAATAAACGTAACCACATACTACTCAGTAAACGCTGTGACTTTACTCAGTAAACGCGCAGCACTTTACCAAAGTTTGTCACTAAAACATTTTGATTGATTCGCAATAGTATTTCTTTTATTTTTATGTCCTTCTTTATCTAAGACTTCTCTAATATAGTTTTCCATTTACTGCGTTTCTTTCCTGCTTTCAATACGCCACTAAAGCAGGTAGAAATTTCGTCGTATAGTGTTGTTATTATAACAGATGTTAATTCTCAGTAATCTACACGGTATACGTTTACGCTGTTAGTCGCTCGTAAAGTTTAACTACTCGATTCACAGTTTAGATACGCGTTTTTTGAGTTCCGTTTTAAAATAAAAGAGAAAACTAATCGAAATGATCAATTGTTGTAATTTTTCTCGTTATTATAGATGGAAATAGTACAGTTTTGTTTTGGAATGTGACGTTTTAGTATGTAGTTATGGGAATGTTATGGTATTGTACACAAGTGTGCGCTCATCTTCAAGAATGTGCAAAACAAAATGCTCCTTTTGCTTTGATTTAGCTAAGACGCGTAGCTTCAGAGTAACATTTTGGCAATATTTAGGAAGAATTTTTCGACACGATTGGTTGGATTAGTTTACTTTTTCTGATCTTTCTGTTGACCAAATCGAATTACTTTCATTTTGTTTGTTGTAATTAATTACATCTAGTTTGAAACTTATGTTTACAGCTTAGTCTTTTTTCACTTTTTAGCGGTTTAGCTTTTATCTTTTAGCGAACTTAAACCCACCAATCTCAAGATTGTTGCTTGACAATGTGATGGCCCAAAATGATCCAGAACATATAAAATCCGACGCTTCAATCATCTCCAACATCCGGTACCTTTGAATACAGTTAAATCGTTCATTGTCGCGTGCGTCTTTTCGCATAAAAACGTTACAGTTAAAGTTAACGTGAACAGGGCCCATTACACCATTACATCTGTTATCTATTACTGTGTATCGTGTGTTTCGACGATTACGTTATTAGCGTTGTTTTTGTTTAGTACCGTTGAATTTTCCGGTTACTGTTAAAGATTTTTCTTTGACCTTCAAATCGATTTTAAAGTAGAGCGTGTCCCCTTTATTATGCAGTAACGAAGAAATTCTCACAGAACTGCACGCATAGAACTGCAGGGAAAACGTGGTCTTGAAGGGATTCTAGATGTAACGCAGATGGCTGGTAAGTAGGAGATGGATGATGAAAGTCGAGGGTCGTGCTCAGTAGCTTGCAAAAGAAGAGGCCTGATGTTTATTAGTACATAGGCTGATGACGATGATGAAGGAAAATACTTTGTTTTGACGTTAATACCTACTACGCTACAGAGGGGGAAGTGCCGTAATTTGCTCTTTAATTTTTTAATTTAATTTGCATTTTTTTTTTTTTTTTTTTTAATTTGCATTTTTTTAATTTTTTATTTTAATTTTTCTCATTGCGTTGTAGGCACCTCGTTATTTGACTTGAATATTAATTCAATGCTACAACTAGAGCGGTACTTGATATAACTACTAACTGCATCTAAGTTTTGTTTTAATTCAGTAACTGTATATGATAAGCGGGCTTCATTACTGTGAATACGGAAATTGTGCTTTGTTTATCACGTTATACTTTTCCCCCCATTATTTTTTACTTCGGCCATTATTGTGTTTGGAATATTCGCAAGACTGAAGCCCTCCACTCTATGCAAGTATGTAAAACAAAAGCGACAAGTGAAGTTATAATAAAGGGTTGAACCCTGGCAGTAGGGTAACCAGGTTTATCGATGTAACATTCCACGCTGAATGGGAATTAAAAGTGACTTGAATGATGAAGATAATAATGATGGGGAGGATTGTATAGTCTTAGTCCATGAGAGGTAACCGTCATCGATTTCGAAAGTATTGGATTTAAATTATTTTTTTCATTCATGGACAAGGAGTTCTTAGTGTTGAAGGTTCTTAACTTGAAAAACCTTCGTGTTTCATTTGTAGAGTTCATAAATATTGGGAACTGTCATCGAAACCGTGTTATTTGGTCAACAGCACTTAAGTGCATTGTGAGTGGGCCACACACGACTCACTTTATCCCAAAGGGTTATATACCACTTAGAAGTATGCGGGATCGTCATAAAAAACCGTCTCATTATCATGGATTCGTGTGGTCGCGCATCGTAGAGCGTTAAGTACAGACGGGGTCGCCAGACCGATCCGAGTAGCGACGGAGTGCGCACGCGTGGCGGCCATCTTGAATCTGCAACTGTCACTTGTTGTCCCGCGTTCCGTTTAAATAATAACGTTCGGTAACGCCGTGTGCGCTTAATTTTTATATCGCCTGAAAAGTGTGTGACGTTTGTGATTAGTGCAATTTTATAATTAATAACTACTTTGTGACTGTGCTACGTAGAGTCGTGATCTAACCTGTGGACTTCGTATTTCGGATTTACTTTCTATCGCTGTAAGTGGCCGTTTTATTATATTTAACTCGTTATGAAGTTAGTAGGTAACCGGAGAAAGTCCATCTCTATGAGATTCTGTTACAATTGTCTACATATCGCAATATTAGCATAGAAAATAGTCAATAACAGTAAAACGTTTGAATATGATATTTTAATCCCCTGCTTTGTTGATAGGCAATATCGGTCATTGAATATGATGAATAAATTAAACGAGAATTGTAAAAGTATTTAGGATATGGTGGTGAATGTAAGCGCTAAACTATTTGCGGAGAACATTCGACACACATACGAGTTAATTATCAAACGGTAATAACCGCAATTATTATCGAAAGCAACGAATCAATGAAATAGCTGAAAAACACGAAGGAATCGTATTTGTTATCGCGGAATACCGGTCGTACACGACAGGAAACTATGTTATTATCGTGTTTAACGGTTCCTTTTATGTATAGTAATTATAAGCCCCAAGTACTATACGAGTAGATACTACTTCAGAATTATTTCTTCCTTAAATTTCTTTGACATAACATAAAACTTATTATCAGTATTGCTATTTACATGCGCCAGGTAATAATTAGTCGGGTATGTATAGCAGTTACTACAAGATAAATGAAAGTTAATCTATTTTCATCTCCTGAAACATGTAATCTTTGTTCATAATAGTTATAATTTCAGTTTCCACAGCCACCTGTAGCTTTAATAAACATTAAAGTGGAGACCTTCAACGCTTGACTACACCACGATTGCTTATTAGCACGAATGCTAATAAAATGCTGGTCATTATTTAGGTTACCTGCCGCTGTATTGTTAATTACGTGTTTCGTTACCGTTAAAGTATTATTTATTATAATTATGACAAGTGCGACAGACGTCTGGTCGTCCTTAACTGGATTATGTGTTGTGTATTTGTGGGTTTTCGCTACTAGCCTCTGCTTTCTAACTGTAGTCACTCCCTTAACTGTAAGTTTATGTGTAATGTTGTCAGTTGTTATGAACTCTAGTTATACTATAGTTTCTATCGTATGGGCTATCAAACAAAGAGTCTCTGTATTTTGTAGGTATTTTTTGTCACTGGGAATGCCCCATTAGCTATGATTCATAATTTATGCTCGATTCTGCCTCGGCACTTAGATCGCATCATAAGTTTCATTTAAGTCAGGTTATATTATGAGACAACCTTTCTTAAATACACTATTACAATATTTTATTGTTATAACATGCAGTTGATATTTTATCTCATGTTTAGTGTTTGGACAGGTGTAATAGAAAATTATTTTTATTTAATACATTGTGAAATAATTATGTTTGCTTTTCAATTCTTCATTCGATTCGTTTCTTTGGGGAATAATATCTGAGTTTGTAGGATTAGTCAGATCGAGCAAAATTTGTAATGATCTTCTGATTGCAGAGGAAGCTTGACTCAGAATAGTGACCAGTGACATACGACAGTTAAGTTATGTTATGTCTATACACACATACTGTTCTATATACATGTTAACAGAGGCACCTAGTTTTTGCTACACACATTAGTCAAAATTGTGCTCTACTTCTTCTTTTGCATTATATGATAGCTAGATTTACATATTTTGATTCTTAAATCTGAAAACGTTGTATTGGAATTACCATTTCTCGAGTTTGATTTTTTTCCTGATCCATTACGGCCGATTGGATGTTGAATTACCTTTTATTGAGCTCCCACGGTTGCGCGATAATATGTTCCTTTAAATTCCAACTGACACACTTTTGAAAATAATAATTGAGAATATATCCGAAGCACATTAAAGTCCGATCATTTAATAGTAAGAATTCGCTATAATAAATTACTGTCATTCACATCGGCTTGTAAAGAACTTTCTACTTGCGCCCGCGCATGGCACACCGATTGCCTCTAAATAATTGCTTTCATAACTTTATCGGCACACATTAACGTGTATTAATATTTATTTTCAGGTTTTATTTTGGGAAATTATGTCATGGGGAAGATAATAAAAAAGTTGTGCGTATTGTGTAAATGGACATTAAGATTATTAGTTTCACAAAATTTGTTAAAGCCTTTGTACAATCGTGGGGAATGTTGTGGTAAACGAATGTTAAAAACATTACATAGTTAATAGTATTGCAAGCTCTATTTGCAATAAAGTCCACTACCAACACAACTGATTTTGGAGAAAGTTATCGAAACTGAAACACTTGAAAAAGACGTGAACTAGAGCATCGAACTGATAAAAATACTGTAATCTCGGTTCTAACAAAGTTCAATATAAGCACAAACAATAGCCATGCGATTAACAATAAGTAATGTAAATGCAACAAGCAAAACTAAAAACTAAAATGGCACAATGATTTATGAAGCATCTTAGGACGGTGATAGATCACGTTTGGCACGCACTGAGCGAGTAGTGTCAAACAAAACGAACATGATTCAATGACAGCCTTTCGAACAAGTCTTTCTGAGAAAGAAATAGTTCTGTTACAACATGTTCATATATTATGTGACATATACATTCATCATTACTGATGATAGAAAAATATATACCATCTCTATATGAAGAGTACAATCAGATTCATATCAGAAAAACTAGCCCACATAACTATAGGTAACGTGACGTAATACTTAACTAGAAAAGGAAATGCTTTGACCAATAGTCACGGTTGCCTGACCATACATTAGTTAGTACAAGCCCAGCTACAATCGAAATGTTTGGAGTTGCTGTACTACTAGGAAATCCGTAAACGCACCAAACCTTGTTAATATAGCTCCTAGAACTACCTAGAAGGAGGCCATCAAAATTGATGAACGTAGTACTAACGGAGAAGAAAGATTCTTGAACGAACTAAAACTAGAAGGCATGGTAAAAAATAATCGAGATAAACAAAATTCTATCAAATCTTCATTTAGGTTATTTATGAGAAAGCACATACGAGATAAGTGAATCAGTTGTACAGCCAACTTATTATAAAATACTTCTTTCAAATACGATCACGAGGCACCAAACAATTTTAATTAACATTTCTCATGTGAATCGGTATGGTCGCGTTCTGCATGCGAACGCTCAATTTGAGGTATACCACAGTACCGCTAAAATCACAAGGTGAAAGTCGTTAATTATAGAAGATCTTTTCGTAAGACATTGAATAACTGATAACACAAGATACCTTGCATTAGAGATAACAAAAGATAAAGTTGTCGTGTACATAGTCGGCTCTGATAAAAATGCAGTACCGGCGCCTAAAGAAGGTTGACTACAACTTGAGTTCTATGGACCCACCACGTTGTGAGCTGTGGTTATTATTCATTGATTACACATTGATGTTTTCTATCATTAATAATTTTAGATACAAGCGTCGTGCGCCGGCTTTGATTTGATAGTGCTTTTATAGTGGAATAATGAGCAAGGTTTTGTACTATATTGATCTCGAATGGAATCATCATGGAATAGAAAGCGCTATTCTACCGTATGAAATATGATTTTCTTCAAATGTATCATCAGAGTGTACGGTTTTTGGAATGTCAATGACCGTTGTCAGTGCCGATATTTTGTGTTCCAAAGTAAGTGACCGTTGCTTGCGGCATCTATGTACTGTGCCTATAATTTTGTGGCTCCTGAACAATGGTAACGTGGGCAATAATTCACAGTTAAATGTCTGTGTGTCTGCTTATTGTATATTTATGTATGCAGGGCCACCAGACAGTTAATCCATTAATGTATGAAAATGTTTATGTAGAAGATGAAATTAGAGTACTTATTTAGATAAGGTACGCTGCTGGTTGTGGAAAGGTTCAGAATTTAGGTATTTACCTTATTGACTGCTCTTTATTGCATTTATCATGACATAGCCTTCCGTCAAATTTCTCAAACCTCGCTCGTAACGAATAATGCCCAACATTTGCACCTGTAATATGTGTATAAACAATGATAATACGAACGAGCTAGTAAAAACAGAGGTCACAACCGTTCACCGTTCGCTTCTCGCCATGCTGCGACCTCGGTTAGTTACAATTGTTCACCAAAGAACGGACGTCCAGTACAAACATGACTTTATTGTTCTTTTCATTATCATCTACCCCTTGTTTTAATTGTTTATTTATTTGCATTCAATAGATGCATCTCGAGTCTCGTGGAATCTTATTGATTGTCTTAACGAATAATATTATTATTGCTTTATTTGTTTAAAAGTTTATTCAATTGGAACGTCCTGTATTGGTGACCCGATTTGGTACTATAAATGCTTCGAAATTGTAACCGATTTGTTCAAGTGATAACGTAATCTTGCCCATGTTGTTGGTGCTCCAGTTAATTCCAAGTATTCGTAACGGGACGATTCTGAAATTTAATTTATGTACAGCTTTTTACGATTAAAATAAAAGTTTTTATTACAACATTTGTTTCAATGGTCATTCAGTTTTACACGTTTTGGTCATTTGATGAGCACAATCCATGTCCATGACAGACAGAGGATTGTGATCATATAATTCTGATCACGCATCCTATCTTGCAGTGTTTTGCCCGTTTTCACGTCTTTCTACGCAAAATATATTGAGTATTGTTACTTCAAACTTATTCAAATTCTGGCATAGATACTCATTGATATAAGCAATTTATTTCTCCATCATTCACCTGTTTATTTTCCCATAAAGGATCTTATCACGGGACTGTTTGCGTTTTGAATGCGTGCATTATATTCCATCGGCCATTGAAATCAATGAGTTGCAAGCGCGAACGCATCTTGCGATATGCTGTTATGCAGGACCCGTCCACGAGACTTGTTAAGTCGAGATGTATGTGCATTGAATAGATTGGCGTCATATAAATAACTATATTTAATGTCAGCTGCTTAGACGGAACGTCCAATTATTGTGATGAGGACTCTGTAGATGTCAATAGTTTTCTTTGGCATAATGTTTATCTAAATCTAGAACTGTTGGCGAGGTATGACTTGAATATATTATTATCGTTGGAAATCTGGAACTCATAAATGAAATTGTGTCCTTTGAAGTATTTTCCGTTAACTAAATATAATGAAGATGAATAATACTTTTGCTAGTTGTAGCTATCGACCTTTTTATCTTCACTTATTTTTGTAATCTGTATGGATCTGCAAAGATCTGAAACCACCTTGCACCTCAGTCGGTTGTTAAAATAATTGAGATATAGGTATTTTCCTTAAACTTCTTTGGAGTAAATACCTTTCTACTATTTGTCATTGATTTTTTGCATCAAAAACTAGGCTTTACTTAGAAAATACCACTCGTGGTGTTGTTACGAGTTTCATCAATAATTGATTATTGTTGGTATTGCTTGTTATTTGAGTTTCGTTGAGAAATACTAACTCTTGCACCAATAGGTGTTCATTGTACAATACCGAGTTAAATATCTCATTGGATTTAATTTTTTCTCATTTAGTATTAGTATTTGTTACTTCTTTGTCATAAACAGTCTTTTGTGCTATTCTAGCATCTTCAGCAATCACACGCATTGCTACGTCTTTCATGTTATTGGACCGTGTTTTTGAACTCCTATTCTTCTTTCGATCTAGCCTTACAACTTAAGGTCAACAAAGCTGTTTTAAACACAATATAATATCTATTCTATATATTCTATCTAAAATCTCAGTACAGTAATCGGTTTCCCTAGTCCGTTGCGTTGCGTGTCATTACGTCACTCGTACGTTTCAGCCTCGCCTTGGTTCGCCGCTCTCGTGAAATCACCAGATATACGCAATTATATTTATGTTCATTTCCAATTTATTGTTGTTAAACATTTTGTAGGTTTGATTGTGCGTTTGACGCTTGGGTAGACTTTGTTATAAGCATGTCAGTTAAATTTCATTGGCCACTTTCATCAGACCATTGCATCTAAAATTTAGTGTTATGTTGTCTTCAAAAGTGTTACTAAAATGATTATCTAATGAAGATATCATGACGAATGTGTCACTAGACCAAGTCTGCCGCCGCCCGTCAATTACGTGATCACGAATTGATAATAAATAACTTGACCCTTGATTTAATGCTCTTATTTAACGAATTCTTAAGTCATGGAATGTATTTATAGATTGGAATCTTAATTGACACTTAATTAGCTCGCTTCAAATAGAATGAGACCAAAGTGTCTATCTATAGTATATTACAGATGTAGGTAATACTAGTAATTTACCGGATGAACGGTTATCTATCATTACAGTATCATTATCATACAGTATCTTGCTCTTCTTAGGGTACGTAATTAAAACAGGCATGTAAGCTGAAACAAAGGGATGTTTAAAGGGCATTACATATAGGTACCGTATTATTGATACATATACTGCAGGTGCTAGCGCAGAATGACTTAGTATTAAACACGCAGGTGTATACTGGCCCTTTCTTTGTTCCTTCAAAAGTTAAAAAGCATTTCTTCGAACCGATATTTTAGTCTTCATAAATGTTTGATGACCTAAAGCGGTTATGTCAGAATGTATAAATTTTAATGCCGCATTCCTTAGTGAAATGCTAAGACAGGTTGATGTAAAAGCTACATTACTTACTTCCAAAACAAGACTGAGAAATGCGTCAAGTTATTCGTAACTATCGAGCTGCAATAACATTAAACGTAAGTAAACATTGATTAGAATTTTGTTAAATTTAAAATAATTTGATGTACCTGTAAATTCTAGATGGAAAATCTCTATTACAGAATAAATCAGTCGGATTAAAAATAGTTTGCTCTATGTAGCTCCGTCTTTCCATAGTTTGAAGATCTTTGTATTCGTTATTGAAGTAAAGATACTTGTAGATCGCTGATTAGAGCTTTTACTTAATTTGTGTATCGTTATGTCTCAAGGTGACGCCAATTTTGGAACTTTACTGGTGCTAGTCACCTTATATACACTTTATATACATCCTTTTATGTAAGTAGGTATATGTTTCAATGATTCATAGTTTCTTTTTACCCACATATATTTTATAACATAATATTACAGTATGAAAATATAACTATTTTTAAATGACGTGTTTTTTGAAAAAAAAAATCAGTTGATCACACGTGTTTCAAGCGTGCTGTGAATGCTTTACATAGGGGGAAAGAAAAGGCTTGTCACACCTGAAATAGTCATGTGGTGTGATATACGAGCATTAGAGGTGAAAAATAATAATTAATTTAACATTGAAATATTGCAAAATTTTGGAATACAAACTAAGATTGTAAAGCTGAATGTGGATATTCTTACGCATTTGCATGAAGGTCAAAAATTATATAAATATGTATAATCTTCACTCAGGTTGTTTCAAAATATTAGGTAAGTACATACTTGACTATTATCGCAGCGAAAGGAAGAGACTTAGTTCTGCAATAAAACGCGAAAGGTTTCGACCCAGACAGGTTTTGTAATAATAGGCCAGAGTATATAATAGACTCCTGTAAACAAACGTTTCTCAAACGTGCGGTGGCAAATAAATATAAGGTGACGTTACAACAGACCAATCACATGTTTGTGGATGATGTGTAACTCACGGATTTTGAATTATCACATTATTAGCAATAGTGATACATTCTATTTATGATGAAATATAAAAGAAGGCATAATATGGATAGCTAAAATAAGTCATTTTAGCTATTTGACAATTGATGCTCTTTTATTTTAGCAATGTGAGGTTCCACCTTAGCTACAATAATAATATATGCATGTCTGTGGTTTTAATTAGGTAAAAGTTCGTGATCTTAAAAGATCATTGAAAAAATTGTGCAACAGTCTAGACCAGGGTTCTCCTAATTAAATACATTTTCATAATTTAGTAAGGCGTGGTCCCTCGTTTAGGAGATTAGATCAATCGATCGTGTTTTCGCAACGATTATGACAAGATAACTGCTTTCTAGTTTAATCATAATAATTGATGATAAGTGGATAGACTTGGAAGGACAAGTCAAATTGGTCAGTTTCTCAGATCATTATATTCTAAAAGACAATTTAGAAAGAATAGTCATTCAAGTTTCAAAAGTTAGATGCTTTCGTTAGCATTGAAGTAATAGTTTTCATGAACAATTAGAAATAAACTTCAAATCATAATGCAAATATGTCACAACAAAATATCCTACTAATTAAAATAAATAGTTCGTCAATTAGTAACACAATTTCCCAGAATTTTCCACCACATAAGCGGATCTTAAAACAGGATACACACAGAACGTGATGAAAATGAAAATTGTGCTCAGTCGAGCTTAGAATACACAACATACAATACATAAACACCTTAATTGACAAAGAAAGTTAAGCGTGGTGGAAACCCACACTTTCCTACCGATGTAGCCGTGACCTACCTGAACAGGCACTTGGTTACTACGACAGATAGTATCTCATGTTCGATAGCTTAGTGACAGTAATTTGACATGTTGTTGTGTTGACCGTCAAAATATTGGAGAAGTATTGGGTTAACAAGTTGTTCTTGGTGTTCTGGTTGATAACATCAGAGGTTAGTGATTTAATCTATATATATATAAGAAAGTCGGGTTTGTTACAACACTTATAACTCAAGATCGGCTGGATCAATTTTCATGGTTTTTGTTTCGTTGGATTTGTCTCCGCCCTGAATAGCAGAATACATTTTAAAAACCATCAAAACTTGACGAATACATAATTATGAAAATTAATCATTTTCCATTTAATTATGTTCCTTTGTTTCGTACCTGTCAAACATTTGTTTTCCTCCTGTCATCCTGTCAAATACTGTGATTGACATTTATGCATGCGTTCAGAAATGTATTTTGTGTAAACTATTTAAAAAGGGTTAATAAACTTTTGTCTGTATTTTTTTAATCAATTAAAAAGGTTGAAAAGTGTATTAAGCAGATTTGAATAGAAGTTCCTCAAATATTTATGCGTGCGTTCAGGAATAATGACAAATGGTTAACATCGGTAGGAGTAGGATAGGAGTAGGGTAGGAGTAGGGTAGGAGTAGGGTAGGAGTAGGGTAGGAGAAGGGTAGGAGTAGGGTAGGAGTGGGGTAGGAGTAGGGTAGGAGTAGGGTAAGAGTAGGAGTAGGGTAGGAGTAGGGTAGGAGTAGGGTAGGAGTAGGGTAGTAGTAGGGTAGGAGTAGGGTAGGAGTAGGGTAGGAGAAGGGTAGGAGTAGGGTAGGAGTGGGGTAGGAGTAGGGTAGGAGTAGGGTAGGAGTAGGGTAGGAGTAGGGTAGGAGTAGGGTAGGAGTAGGGTAGGAGTAGGGTAGAAGTAGGGTAGGAGTAGGTTAGGAGTAGGGTAGGAGTAGGGTATGAGTAGGGTAGGAGTAGTGTAGGAGTTGGGTAGGGTAGGGGGTAGGACACCACGCGAACGAAGTAGCGCCGGGCAGCTAGAAATAATTTATATGGCAAAACAACGTTTGCCGGGTCAGCTAGTTAATGATAAAGATCAAGGTAGATTCGATGATAAGAAGCTTGCAGAAAGAAGATATTGAACTAAGAACAGACAGTGTACTGTAAGTTAAAAATAACAAGCAGTCAATGAAGAATGTCTGCCAATACTCGAATCTTTTGACCTATGAAGCCCTTTCTCAAACAAGAAACCTTGACTACGTGCAAAAACAATGGCAGAATTTCCTTACACATGGCGTCAAACTAAAAGCTTCATAAAATGGTTACAAAGAAAGTCGACTTCCCTGTTCATTAGTAACCAATATACTGTATAATCTATGTTCATTAGTTTGGTCAACCATTGTGGCCTGTGGCGTTGAGCCGTGTCCAACAAGGTGCCACTTTTCCGGAAAATCTTGTCACATGATCGGAGACCTTAATGAATATGTACCGGTGTAAAGCTTACTTTAAGTGGCAGTGGTGGATTAAAGTCTTCAATTACGATATCGGAGGGAATTTGTGAGTTGAGAATTTTATGAAAACTTTATAAGTGACAAACTTTAGACTAAAGCCTAAATATACCAAATAGATAAAGTTCTTTTGGATTTTGATATAATTTTTGCGACATTATATATGATTAATTTTAGTTGAGTAATTTAAACGGATGTGTTACACCCATCTGGATGGTAGACCTATTGCAAGCTGGTGCAATATAAAGACCAAAACTTGTTGCTCTGATTTCTATAAAACATGCTTTATGGGAATTTAAACCGGCTTCTACAAGTTGAATGTGATTTGATAAGACAAGAAAGTAAAGTTTATTTATTTATTTAAAAAAAAAGTAAATTTATCGGTTTACTTTTACAGATATAATATTTTGTGTATATTTTCTCGCACCATTAGAGTCAATTGGAACGTAAAAGCCTATCACTGATGTAGATTTTGATTGAATTCGGAATGCAAATTGGTGTCAATTTGATTTGTGGTGTGCGAAAGCCTGCGGTAACTTTCATACCATTATTGAATTTTAACTTTATTAGTAACGATCGGAAACGTAAGTGAAATCGTAATCGATTCAAATGTTTTCGAATTAATGGGCATGCATTAGTGTTGGCGATTTGGCATGCCTTTCTTTGCGTTGGGAGCCAGATTGTTCACTAAAAGTTACGTATGATGATATGATAATAATTAAAAAAATATATTATTAGCCTTTTTCTTATATTATTCAAATTGCACTATTGTCATTATATTGTCGTCAAGACCTACATAACGACAGTAAAAGTGACTAAGAATATAATTCGCTTTCGAAAACGCTTTGAAGTTTCATGTCAAGAGTCATCGAAGTACTTGGCACAAGAACTAACATGAGTATCAGTATCTACTATCGGCGGTACCGGATTTGTAAAACAAGACAATTAATGCCAACTCATTAGCCACTTAACCTGGAAACCAGTAACCGTTGTAATCCGATGAGTTAGCATATATTAGCAGAATACTGGCATCGAGTCATAAGTCTCTGTGTTGTGTACGCTTTGTTATTTATAAGGACCTTTAATAGTTGACTGATAATCCTTTTCTAATATAAATTGATAAAAATCGTCGAAAGATTCCAATTTGTCTTCGTCAGTGAATTGTTTAGAATCGATAAAGAAGTCAGAAGTCACGTAGGTATGTATGTAGAAATGCTTAATAGAGCTAGATTGTAGCACTGATCTACGTCTATTGTAGCACTGAGTTGGTTGTAAGTGTCCATTTTGTTGCAGTAAGTATCTCTTTAAAGTTGACGGATGATAATAGAAAATACTTGAATAGGTTCTTTTAGTAATTTAAAACAGTTTTATGGATAAAATCCTGAGCGGGTTGGTTTTCAATCGTTACAGCACGTGTTACTTTTTCATCATAGGTAGGTAGAGCTAATAAATGAACATCGATAGATCTTTTAAAATGGTTAGAGCATTAGAAAAAAGTCGATCGTGACTAATTTTCTTTTCATAGACAAGTGTGAGAACTTCCTTGGTCAATAAAAACTTTTTGCTCATTTGATCTAGTCTAATGTCTGTGCTGTAACGATCTTGATTGATCTACTGATTACTATCTCGCGCAGTGAGATGTTTATTTGTATTAACTACATAATTTGTTATTACGAAACATACTGTGTAAATACTAACTTTTTCTGTGGCTTCATCCGCGTGGATGTCGGAAAATATCACATTTATAAATATTGCATTGTTTTCATATAACCCTATTGGTTTACGCAACATACGTCAGAAATTTCCTAGTCGGCACGATTACTGACATCTTAAACAATCATCGTCATATTTCTGGCAATTTACACAAAATCTTAATTCAATATACACCTGAACCTTCCTTATGAATCACTCCGTTCATTGGTGTAAATTGTGTGAAAATCCGTTCGGTAGTTTTTGAGTTAATCGCGTTCAGACAGACAGACAGACAGACGCGGCGGGGGGACTTTGTTTTATCTATATATATAAAATTCAAAGTCCTGACTGACTGACTGACTGACTGACTGACTGAGACATCAACGCACAGCCTAAACCGCTGGTCCTAGAGACATGAAATTTGGAGGGTGTATTCTTCGTGAAGAGTAGGTATCCACTAAGAAGGGGTTTTTCGAAATTCCACCCCTAAGAGGGTTAAATGGGGGGATTTTGTTTATATGAAAAATCTTATTCCTTGAGTTAATAAACTTGAAACTTGGCACGAATACTTATCTAAGTAAATTATGAAGTTGGGCATTTTTTGTTTTTATAAACTACCCCCTAAAAGGGGATTGGGGGGTTTCAAAGTTTGTATGGAAGAATTTTAGCGCGCGGTCCGATTTAATCGAAACTCAGTATTTATACCTAAAATTGAAAGGAAAGAATAATGTGTATCAGGGTTTTTCGAAAATCTACCCCTGACGGCCTGAAAAGGGGTAGTCAATTTTACAGGGGAAGATTTTACAGCGTGGCTTGATTAACTCGAAAATTGGTATAAATAATCTTTGAGTCAAGTTATGAACACATCCCAAATGATTTTTCAAAATTCCACCCCTGTGGGGGAAAAGCGGGGATAAAGTTTATGAAAAATCTTATTGTTAGGTTAATAATCTTGAAAATTGGCATGAATACTCGCCTAAGTAAGCAATAAAGTTTATCATTATTAGTTTTTCAAAACTACCCCTCAAAGGGGATATATGGGTGTTAAAGTTTGTGTGGAAGAATTTTAGCGCGCGGTCCGATTTAATCGAAACTCAGTATTTATACCTAAAATTGAAAGAAAAGAATAATGTGTATCAGGGTTTTTCGAAAATCTACCCCTGACGGCCTGAAAAGGGGTAGTCAATTTTACAGGGGAGGATTTTACAGCGTGGCTTGATTAACTCGAAAATTGGTATAAATAATCTTTGAGTCAAGTTATGAACACATCCCAAATGATTTTTCAAAATTCTACCCCTGTGGGGGTGAAAAGTGGGGATACAGTTTATATGAAAAATCTTTTTCGTTAGGTTAATAATCTTGAAAATTGGCATGAATGCTCGCCTAAGTAAGCAATAAAGTTTATCATTATTAGTTTTTCAAAACTACCCCTCAAAGGGGATATAGGGGTGTTAAAGTTTGTGTGGAAGAATTTGAACGCGCGGTCCGATTAACTCGAAACTCAGTGTTTATACTTAAGGCCAAAAATAAAGAATAACATGTATCAGGATTTTTTGAAAATCTACCCCTAACGGGTTGAAAAGGGGTAGTTAATTTTACAGGAGAGGATTATAATAAGTGTCTTGATTAATTAGAAAATTGGTATAAATAATCTTTGAGTCAAGTTATGAATATATCCCAAACGATTTTTATAACTTCCGACATCCACGCGGGCGAAGCCGCGGGCAGAAGCTAGTAATACATATTATGTAGTGATGGTGATATGCTACTATACTTTGATGTATATTGTACATAATTACAGCGTAGAATAATGGGTCAAGCATTGTTGCTGGTTTTACGAAGCTTAAGTTTTTAAGTACTCTGTAATCTTAAGTAGGTAGGTACACGTACTTATTACCAAGAATTTTATTTTCTCTTTAAGTACCATAACAAGGTTTTATGGGTTTAAGGTAAATGTATAATTTTATGTTAAACTCGAAATAAAATCAGGTAGGTAAGTAATATGGTTTAAGTACAAAAGGTACCTATACAATATCAATCAGGTTGAGTATGGTATGGTATACGGCTTGTGGCTAAGTAATAACAGCCGCACGGGTTGATCGATCAGGTTAAGCTATGCTTGCCGCGGTCAGTCCGTGGATGGGTGACCATCTTTACATACCCCTTCGTGTCTCGGAAAGCACGTTAGGCCGTTGGTCTCGGTTGTCTTTCGTGAATTTTTGACAGTCGTTACAGGTTGTCAGAAGCCCGAAAGTCTGACAACCAGTCTTACCAAGGGTTATCGTATTACCCAGTAACTGGGTTGTGGACGTCAGATAGGCAGTCGCTCCATGTAAAATACTGGTATTCAACTAGAACCGGAAGCTGTCTCCAAAATACTTGAGAAAAGTCTAAGTAGGCAGATGATGATGGTTATTAATGTTTACAAAGTGTAGAGGTAGGTTTTAGCGATTAACGCAAACGAAATAGAGCGCAATTCATTGATTTCAGCTCCACTGACGCACGAAGGCCGACAAACAATAAAAGAAGAAATGTTCGACAAGAAATCGAAATCTATTTACTTTTTATTACTTTTGTCGTCTCTAAAGTTCCAATTCCAATACAATGGTGCAACCATTGATTCCTCATTCAATCAAATGTAATAGTTTGAAGTGCAACCTTTTAGCAGAATTGGTCAATGGAAACCTTCTTTTAGAGAAATAAATTCTTCGAACCGATATCGAAAAGTTCAACGTGTAACTGATGGCCAATTTCCACAATGAAGTTTTTGAGATAAGTAAGCCTGAAAGTAGCCAGGAGTTTGTGTTATCCATACATAGTATAGAAGAAAGTCACGCTTCATGTCGTGTCTGTGTGGCCATTTAGAACTTCTAAAGTACATCATAAGTAATTATTTATTTACCAAATTGCCATTCAACGTGGCAATGTACTTCCAGTCTTCTGGCCACGTTTCCGGATTACAGCGATGCGGATGAGTACTTCGATGCCTAAATATTCTTTTGTTTTTGTATTTATTTATAATATAGTTAGTTAGTTAGTGTTTTAATTGAGTACCTAGTGTAAATAGTTAGTTAAGACATTTGATAATAATCAATGCGCGATTGCTATCCCAAAATAAATATTATTTTACCAAAAAACCTAGTCTAGGTAAGATCAGTGTTGTATCAATGAGGAATCGGTATGGCTATTACAGACGAGTAAGACCCCTGCCCCTCAAACTAGAAAAAACCTGTATCTTGAAGGACAGTGTACTTTAGTGGGATTGACACGTTTTTACAAAATATTCTTATCTGCGTAATAACTCTGAACTTAACATGGCTTTTGGTGCGGTTTTCACCAGCAGGTTTTTGTGTATAAAATATATAATAAAGAAATCTCGATGTTTTGTTAAGTCTTAAAAACCGTGCGAAGCAGGGGCGGGTCGCTAGTAGGTAATTTTATAATTTCGTTGTTCTTATTTAATTTGAACGTCTTACCTTTCATGAACGGGGAAACGCCAAGGTTCTAACCTTGATTCAAATAGTTGAATTATGTACTATTTTACTCGTTTCTGGGTGAACACAAGGAAATCATTTGCATCATGCTTTGTTCTTGTTAGATTTCCGAAATTTACCTATGTAGACTTGTAAATTGTACTTTACCGCTTCCAAAGTACGAAAAGGATATTAGGACCAATATTGACAAAGAAACGCTAATGTTATGCAAGACAGGCTTCGTGCTAAGTTCATCAATTTAAAGTTGTTATCAAGTTATCGAACTAACAATTCCCCATAAAAGTTGTTAAATCATTAAGTCGGTAAAGATAAACTACAAAACTTTAACAAAACACGATCACGTCAGCCCTACCCCGGGAAATATTGATTAAAAAGCGATTCTTATCAAAACAGGTCGATGACTCGGGTTCAATAAACTTTTCAAGCCGAAACTAATTCAAATGTAATAAATAGTTTTACGTCAAGCGAATCACAAATTACGTTATTTGATTTCACGGTTTTGTAAATTGAATTTCTGGACGGCAGTCGGCAGTATTATTTGCACATAACGTAAAACATGATATAATAAACGTTAGTTAAGGTAGCTGTACGATGAACCAATAACTTACCGATGTTCGGCTTAAAAATATTAAAAAACACTGCAGCTGGTCGATTCTGTAAAAATCTTACCGTGAAAACTTAGGTGAAGTGAGCTGTCAATAGTGTCAATCCTTAACATAAAGGTGGCATGACAGCTCACTTCACCCAAGCTTTCACGGTGAGATTTTTTACTCATAAACTATGAGAAAATATGCTGTGATATTGTAACTGGTTGAGTGGCCTTGTAAATAAATAAAACTGCAGTGAACGAGTTTGATAGACTGTTATGAGAAATAAGTACCTACACAACAATGTTTGTAGTTTCCAATTTTCCATAACTTACGACACTATTGTCTTCATACGGCAATACAATTTGTATCATAATCTAAATGCCCCTTTAACAGTGTTAAGAATTCGAGAATATAACTATTGCAGCGATTATCAAAGAGAAACTGTTCTATGGGGAACACAAATAAAAACTTTCTCGTATAAACGCTTGTCTTAACGTAATTAAACGGAAAACATATGGGTAAAAGTTTGCGAAATCGATTCGACGACACTTAAAAGATTCCTCTGTGCAAAGCTAACGAATAGCAATTAAAGTAAATCACCCTTTTCTCTGAGAACCGTAAAAGTGTTAAGAGTAAAGTTGTTTTGATGTAGCTTCTTAAAGGCCACTAGTCTTTTATGAAGCAGGCACGGGTCCAAGGACCAGCGGGGTAATAGCGTAACACACTATCACTGGGTTTAATTTTGACAGTTCAAAAAAATTCATTACGTTATTTACGTTGTTGAGCAGACAATTTTTTCGAATATTTGAAGCAATGGATTAGCAATATCCTTCAAAATGTAGTAATTTAGAATGAGATTGATAGAGGGTAAAGCAATTAGGGTGCAGAAATGTTAGTAGTCTTTGCACCATAATTTGTAATTAGGCATGCTACAAGACATAGTCCTTTAATTAAACTGCATTCATTGCATAATATTAAAATACAATATTATTCGCATTAAATAATACCCGAAGGTAATCTGATTTAACAAGATCTAGGTCTCGGCATTATACTGATAAGCTTTCCTGTTCTATTAAAACCCTTCCAATATCTATATTCAACGCAATGTCCTAATCTACTGCATACAGATTGTATTAAATTAACCGCTTTATAAATTATACAATTCTTTGATAGGTCACCTTGCACTAAGAGCCTTGATCCAGTAGTTGATCTGCGCATTCCGATCTACGTGCATAAATCCGTTTGTTGTGTTGTTAAGCGCTTAAAGTTAATAATGCTTTCACTTTCATTAAAATGTGCGTGAAACGGAACGGAGAACAATATGTCTTAAACAAAAGTGTTGGTGTTGTTTGTATTGTTAACATTGTCAATTAAAGTGATGTCATATAGATAATCGTTTGTATGACTTCATGCCGTATTAAAACTCATAATAATGATGAATTTAAAATAATTTGAGATAGGTCACTGTATTTTAATAATTATGTTTTATTTCAAAGCTTAGAATTATATGATAAAGAATTTAACTATCGATATAGCAATTTTATCAATGTCAGTAGTTGCAGCAATATAATGTCGCAATATAACGTAATGTGGAAGAAGTTCGACTACTATATTCGAGAATTGAGTTTAAAAATCAAAGCAATTTCGTAAAAATGGACCTCTAAAAACGACATCGGAGCGTATTGTATGTTGAGATGGACATAATGTTTATTGTCTCGCACAATGATGGCCCAAGAATGATGCAACGAGAGACTCCAAATAGTTGGGTTCAAATGTAACGAAGCGTATCGGCTTTACGAGAAAGTGAACTATTTCTAACAGACATTATTTCACTTTTTCTTTGTATCTTTAATGCTCCAGACGAGGTAATGGCAGGAAATGTTTATGATAATCTCATCGCCCATTATACTTATGGGTTGAAACGTTATGATCAAAGTCATGGGAAAATGAAACAATTTGATAAGAATATCGAACACTTACGATTTTCTCATTAACATTGTTGAACAAGATATGACGTTATTAGAACTAAACGAATGAACAATTAACGTTTCAGATAAAGCATTTGGTGATCCAGTAATTTCCTTTCTTCTTCTCCATAAATTTAAGCAATGGATTGAGTGGTTTAGTCCTCAATGAAAACTTGAATATTATTATAAAACAAGAGCTTTATATTCATCGGTAACTTAGAAATAATAACAGGAAAAGAACCAAGTTTTTCCGGCTACGATACCTCCAAAGAAATATATTATATGGCTGTGTGTCATCATCAGCCTATCGCAGTAGCCTTTATGAAGGTTAGAAAATATAAAAGCAATGATGACTCGACCGATGGCGATGATGAAACAGGGACCCCACATGGTCTCCTAATGGTTGCAATGCCAAGTAACACCTGCAGAGCTATTCTAATATGGCCGCAAACAATACTTGAGGCGATTACAAATGACCAGATGATATCAATCATTCACTGCACAGTTTCGCAACTTAATTGGCATTATTAATTGTTGCTGTTGCAATATGAACGTTATGGTCATGGCTTTTTTCCCATACAAGTTCGTTATAGGGCTGCCTATTGTATATTTTTTCGACAATCCTACTAATATTATAAATGCGAAAGTTTGTATGGATGTATGGATGTTTGTTACTCTTTCACGCAAAAACTACTGAACGGATTTGGATGAAATTTGGCACACAGGTAGTTTATAACCAGGAATAACACATAGGATACTTTTTATCCCGAAATTCCCACGGGATCGAATCTTACGCGGGTGAAACCGCGGGGCGCAGCTAGTATTTTAATATTTTCCGGTACCTACACGGTATCTATTTTATGTAATAGTATCTGCAGGAGGCTCATTCTTGGTATACTTGTTGGTTTTTTCGATCTCATTCTGTATTTTTCGAACTTTTCTTCCCGATTAATCAGCATTCCTTCTTTTCATTTCGTTTGGTCATCAAAACCTTCATGCTATATTTTAATCGTTGTTCTTTTTTTATGCCAAAATGTCTTGTAGATACAGCAAATCGCCAAAACTGTTTAATGGTTCTTAGTTCGGATGTGTCATCATTACGTACAATGATAGAGCTTTAAAAGTTAGCCAAGCCTTACTGGTCACCAATTTTTGACCTGCCATAGCCCACAAGACCTTGAGTTCTATGGTGTTACAAGATTTATGAGGTAATACTTACGAACTGTTCTAAATCATCAAGTTAATTTGAATACAATGCGCGCTATGTTTTAAACCTGTCTGCTAAGCTGCGCGGGTATTTCGTCAGCTAACTCCTGTAACAATTATGAGCTGACATTATTAAAACTGGTTTCGTTGGCTTTGACGTGTGTTTTACATGTAGATATTGTGATAAGTGACGTTAATCTTGATCTTTCACTGTAGGATTGAATAAGTTTCGTTGTAATTAAGATCCTTTGTTTAAGTTTGATTTAAGTATCTTCATGATCTGCTTTATCAGTATTGTTAACTTCTTGTCTATCATTTACATCATCTACTGAAACGCACCTTACTATTACTATTTCACAACTAAGCATTATTTCATTATCGTCATTATGTTGTCATAATTCCCAGAAATTACCATACACGATGTTCCCACATATAGGTGTGTGGTGTTATTTTACTCTATTCTTGCAAATTAATTTTGCTTACCTACATGAAATCCTATGTAGGATACTGACAAGCATTACCGCACTGTTTTAAAATTAGTTTAGCTTGCTGAGACGCCGGTTTGAAATTGATAAAATTGTCGGCGATATCTCGGTTGACATGTTGTTAGGCCATTGCATATCTGTCAATTCGATAGCTCTGCTTCTTGACTGATCTTTAATGGGATGATAAAGAGCTATTGATAAATACATTTATTGTTTAAGAAACTTTTAAAAAGCAGCTTGGCTTCTGGGTATGCTAATATTATACCTATTTATATTTAACCAAACACTATCTAAGGCTTTACACAGTTTTATTATACGGATATGTTAAAAAGAGCTTTCGTTGTAGGTAGGTACACTATTTACAACTTAAATGGAACAGTAAACTTGTTAATTGAATTAAAGTTACGTAAACATAAAGGAACACAACTTTATCGGTGAATTTACTATTGCTATAAACTATATTACACACAATAGTTAATAAACATCGTTTTATATGTTCAAGCAACTGAGCGATCGTAACAATGGGACGGATGCGTTTCCTGCAAGTATGCAAGGAGCCCACACTTCGTAGAACGTCATATTATTTGAATACTTAAGCGTTGCTTTATACTGAGAAGTACACGCTTTTGTGTGATCAGGATAGGATCCACGTTTTGACGCTTGAATTAATATTTGTTGTCAATAATGGCTGTCAGTGTTGGTTACAAACCCTTCTCGTTTGAATTGCTAGAGACTTTTCTTTAAAAAGTATTATGGGTAATTTTATTCATGAATTTGTGTTTTTTATGGCCTGACATTCGAATAGGCACATTGACAATCCAGGAACAGAATTTAAACGAGCTTTAGTTAGACATTTGGTAAAACTAAAACAGGTCCTAAATCCTTGTAGAAGCTTAGCAGAATATTCTATGCCCAGCAGGCAGTTATTAACAAATTATGCCTTGTAATTGAATCAATCATTGTCTGTTTTTAGTCATGTCCTCAATAAAGGGTCCATGACGATCTGTCAGTTTAAAGCTTCTCAAAAGTTCATGTAGTGGAATACAACAAAAAAAGTATTGAGTAAATATCTTTTACCATCTTAAGAGTTTCATGTAGTTACCGCTGGAGTTGGTAGAGAATCATGAAATGTCTCCAATATCATTGCGGCTATTACACTGCGATCTGCAATCGATACTCTATGTAACAATGAGTACTTACTGCAGTCCTTATTCACACGGGGATAGTATTATATTATTATGAGTATTGTGTGTATGTTAAATACAAGTTGTTTAATTCTGGATGAATTAATATCAATCTGGTTAACTTTAGAGAACTGTGGACATTGCATTTACGTGAATCACCCTCCAAACGGGTAAATTATAGGCAGTTGCTTTGTGTACCAAATTAATATAATTGGTGAAATTAATGGTTTTACAAGCTTTATTGCAAGCAGTGAGTCAATTGGGATTTTGTTTTTTGACAAGCTACTTTTCGCTATAATTCGCGGTGACCGGCCACTACCAAAATATTTGTGATCACGATGACGAAACTTGGAAGTGATTGCTGTTATTATAATAAAGTTATTTGTGCCCATAAAGTACAGCTTCTTAGTGAAAGTGCCGGAAGGTGGCGCTCTCGACCAAATGGCAAAAAACGGAACCCTTATGGATTCGTCATGTCTGTCTGTCCGTCCGTATGTCACAGCCACTTTTTTCCGAAACTATAAGAACTATGCTGTTGAAACTTGGTAAGTAGATGTATTCTGTGAACCGCATTAAGATTTTAACACAAAAATAGAAAAAAAAAAATTTTGGAAGTTCCCCATACTTGAACTGAAACTCAAAAAAGTTTTTTCATCAAACCCATACGTTTCATCTATGGATAGGTCTTCAAAAATGATATTGAGGTTTCTAATATCATTTTTTTCTGTGTCTCTCCACTCCACACCACTCCACACAAGACACTTCCAAAGTGGTAAAATGTCCCCCCCCCCCCTATAACTTCTAAAATAAGAGAATGATAAAACTAAAAAAAATATATGATGTACATTACCATGTAAACTTCCACCGAAAATTGGTTTGAACGAGATCTAGTAAGTAGTTTTTTTTTAAAACGTCACGAATCGTAAATTGTAATTGTACGGCCGGTTTTTTAGGTACTGGATGCATCCAATCTAAAATGATCTTGATTATTTTTCTTTCCTTATTGACAGTTGCTGCCAGTATTCCAAGTACTTTTATAGTCTTTTATTTTTAATACTAATCCTATTGATCATACTTATTATCTTATGAATCATTATTGGCATTTTCCCTCTTATCTACCTTAAATATGGTTCTACGACAATAGAGAAATGATCGATCACTATTCTAACGCCATACCAGTTTGGCTATTGTTGCTTCAATAGAGCATTCTGCTATAAATCTCAGTAATAACCAGGAATTGGTGCTGTATCTGATAAATCGCAATAGAATCGACCCGTCCCGCCCTCTCTAACATTCGGACCTAATACGGTTATCGTACGATCAAACTTTTGATGTACGATTGTACACTTCTGTTCAATGCTTTCATTATCAAAGGCAACCGTTACAATATGATTCGATACATCAGTTAAAAATTTAAGGTTTTCACTTCGAGAAATGTTTCTCACGACCATACCAAATTTTCAAGTCATCCTTAGCTTGAAGTTCGATTTCAACATCATTTTTTACTACGCTACGCTGGCTAAATGACTAGTAGCAGTATTATATAATAAACATAGACTAGAATTGCTATGCCTTTTAATAGTATTAATAGGAGATGAGGTGACTGACCGTACACACAAAAAACTTACTACACAAGTTTAGATCGACACGTTTGCTTCTCGCTCAATAATAGGTGCCAATCTAGCTACTACAAGTGGTCTTATTTGGCCATCTAGATTCCTAGTTACTTAATCATTGTACGTATTAATAATATACTCTATAAATAATGTTAGACATTCTGTTGCTATGACTCCTTGAGGGTCGACTTTAGGATTTATTACAACCTGTTTTTGTTATTGTAAAATTGTTAAAGTAGGTAAATAGGCTAATGTGTTTAATTATCGAATTTTACTGTTGTGCCATCATTTCTTTGGTGACGATAGAAAACTGTCACAAAGGCGAGAGGTTAAGTGAATCTACCCTTTAAATTGATGTTCAAGGAAGTGATTAGGATAATTGTATGAGATAAGATGGACTATAGCATTCACAGGCCATGAGAACCTTTACAGTAAAGGAAAAAGATTGTAACACAAAAAAAAAAACTTAAAATAAGTGATAGAGGTGAAAACTCAAATATACCAAGTGCACGTCTTCCGTGACTTGTAAGAGTCAATATAGTGGAAACTGGTTGGTTTAAAGGTGCTAATAGGCGATGGGCCAGCGACCTGGCATTAATTTGTGTATTGAGTTCTTTAAATCCAATATGCTATGGGTATTTGGAGCTGTATTCACATTGGGAGTTATAGTTCAGATGTCTTCTGCATTATTTATTTTATGCATTGTTCTAATTGTATGCCGCGGCATGGGTGAACTTCTTTCGCAACTGCGCAGGTTATTTTTCGATTCTATCGTGATTCTCTTGCCCATATCCCAATTTGTTTGGGGTCGGCGAAACATATTATTTTTCGATTCCAAAACAAAACTTATTCATGTAACGCAACAATTGCACAAACAAAACTATATTATGACTCTGTAACAAACCGTAATGTTTCACGACTATAATATTATGGTCCACAGATAGTTCTGTATGTAGTCGTTATTTCAATGTCGACAAAAGGTTAATGACTCAGAAAATTGATGGCATCTGCGTTCCGCTCCCATGTGCTGTTGTGCCGTTTGTTATTGTTTGATCGTCATGATGTACTGGTATATTGTTCGATTTTATTGCTTGCAAGATATTGCTTGTGGCTTTGTCTGTGGGACTTATTGGTATTGGTTTATGTTTTTAATTTCTAAGAGAGGAAAATTGAACAACGTTTGCAATGTATGAGAGTTTTGTTTTTTGGGAAAAGTTTAATGCTCTCATTTTCAATGTTGCACAGAATTGAATTAAGTTGTATCACCATGATCATCAGTCTTGATCCCAGTAGTAGTAACTTTATTATTTGAAGATGTGTATTAAGCGGATGTTATAAGTACTCTCTCTTATCAAGTGTTTTTTCCTCATTTTGCACCTGTGCTTCCTGAAAAATTTCCTTCTCAATCGTTCGTGCGTATAAAATTACGATTTAGCTCTGTTATATTTAATTTGGCTACGATTGACCCGCAATTCAGTTCGCTATGACCTCTTCGGAGACGTCATTTTACTTTTACTCTCTGACCCCCTTATGTTGGTGGGGATGGTATTATCTTCGTGTGAAGGAGGCTTTTAACGGTATCATTTATATTGATTGTTTGGTGATGGGATTGTCCTGAATACATAGAAGGACATTATTAACAGCTAGAGTTTGTGGTGACTCATGAGTGTGCTGTTGATAATAGGATTCTTAATCCTCTTAAAAAAAAAGATAGTTAATGGTGTAGTTAAAACAGCAGCTACACAGGCCCTACATAGACTTCTTAGTTGATTGTGGATCCTTAGCAGTCCTTAATTTCAATTAGCAAATTATTGGTCCCAGAAATATGCAAAAACGTGTTTATTTTACGCTTGTATTTTTATAGCCTGTTCTCTTTTGTATAGTTTTACTTTCAAGCCTATAACTCATTTATAGCCGTACACCAGAAGTACTTTCTAAAGAATCCGGTGGAAACAACCGCGGATGCTTGCCAACTGCTAAGACGAGGTGTGACGGATGCGCAGTGTGTGACTAAGCTTAATACGCGGTTCCGTTAGCGCGTGCGCAGTGCGGCCCTACGCGACGCTAGAAAAATGTTGGAATAGAGGTGCGACTTTTTCTAAATGACGCAGGCGGCGAGTTTTTGCTTTACGGTCGATTATGTGAAGGTGTGAAGATATTTTGTGTAGTTAGGGCTTAGATGGAGAATTCTTTGAAATAGCTTAGAGAGGTTTATCGATAGAAAAATGATGAGCAAGTAGGTATGCAAGCCTATTAGAAGGATTACTAGAAACGGTATAGGGTTTTCAAGAGTGCGCACACTTTAGGTGATCATGGGTTGATTTGACTTGTAAATCCATATTTATAGTATTAGTGTCTACTAAATCTATTTCATAAGAGCGATTATTACGTGTCAGAGGGTAACAAAAAAGATGAAAGTATAGAAAATGATTTTCTTCCCAATATGGCGTCCTGTAAAGAGACATCAAGTAAGCTAAACATTTCATTTCAAGTAACGTCTGGCTATCGACAGTAATAGTGAACAATTAGTCATTAGTTTCTTCTACTATGTCATTTCTTGGTGAATTACATAAAGCTTTAATTAATTTGCCATTTGTAAACTTTTGAAAAACAACAGTAGGTATAATAGTCTGCTCTATTTTTAAGAGAAACATATTGCGATACCATCAAAGTTTTCCTGTTATTGAACTTTCGCAGATTTATTTTGACGAATACAAAATATAAAAACATCGATTGTTTTTTGTTTGTTGTTTTCTAATCATCTACGATAGCTAGATAGTTCTCTTTCATTTTGTTCTGTTATTCCTTTTTCCTTGGCATTGTTCTGCTTATAATAGC
This sequence comes from Apamea crenata, assembly GCA_949629185.1. Taxonomy (NCBI): domain Eukaryota; kingdom Metazoa; phylum Arthropoda; class Insecta; order Lepidoptera; family Noctuidae; genus Apamea; species Apamea crenata. The sequence continues at coordinate 16,107,079 of OX451365.1, read as the reverse complement.
TAGGCAGGTGGTCATTGTCAAGTTCATATCGGTCGGGTCCATTTGTGGTTGTAGATTATCCATCATTATTCTACAGCCCATTTCATCAAGCTTTTAAAAGAGCTCAGTAGGTAAGAGTGACAAACTAATTCCGATCTAGCCTGTCCCTTGCTGCCCCCAGGGTTGCTCTAAGCCGAGGCACGTACCCCACAGGGACAGGCAAGTCCGGTTAACCACACGACATACTCCTATGATGACCTGGGATATATGCCATTCCCAAAAAAAAAGAGTGACAAGAATAGAAGCTCAACGAAGCTTCTTTTAAAACCCGAAGTGCCATATTTATGCCACACTACATAACCAAACACATACAGTTATAAGGAATCTCATAACAGCTAAACCAGAAAGCGCATTAGCATGTGCTCACCATTTCTAATTAAATACAATTTCACACCGCACTGGCGTGTGCGCAGATATTCTACCACTATACCTTTCTACTGTGTTACTATAACGCACGTAGACATCAATTAAGTCACGTTCCGTAGACAAACTGATCTTACTTTTGACACAAGTTCTAAGAACTTTGTAATGGTGTTGTGATATTATAAATGTTATGTTATCGTTACATACATAAGCAACATTCCAATCCTTGTTTCCTAGTATTATTTCTACTTAAAAAATATCACCTTTATGATTAAGTAAATTAAGTTAATTTTAGATTACTACATATTACTATGGACAAGTCATAAAATACGTTGAACTGGTAGCGCATTCTGGATTTTATATGTGGATTTTAAAGTTATTTTTCCAAATACTCTTATTAATTTACATGTTTGAATTGCTTACAATTGCAATTTACAATTTGTTTACAATTGCAAACGCAGAATACATACTTGTGACCAGCGACCAGCCCCTGCTTCGCACGGGTGCGATTTACTGATGAGGCGACAAAAAATCAGGATTTTAGTGCTATAAAAAAATGATTTAGTTCAGACATTACAGTCCATAGATTGTTAGTAATACCTAAGTTAGTAACAATTTGTGCTTATCTGCTATATTAGTAATGTTAGTAAATATGCTATACATATATTATGTAAGTTCAATATTAAAGCACAATAGGTATACTACGAGATATATTTTTGAAAAGATAATTTTGTAAATATTTGTCGTTAAACAAAATAACAATTAAAAAAATATTCTGAATATTTATTTTATTAATCCATTCTTATAATATTGAAACATTCTTATAATTAAGAAATATTGTTGTTTAAGTCACACACGCCTGTACCCGTACTGTAGGTCTGACTGGTCAAACCCCGATTTGATAATATTGAGTTTTGGCGTTTGACTGTCCAAGTTGGTCGCTACTAAGATTAGACATTTTGGACTTTGATTAAGACTTCTTGTCGGACCTGAGGTTTGACTAGCCAAAGCGGTCCCAGCGCCGAAACTTCGATGCTTGCCGTTTGATGTTTGTTTGTTCGATAAATGGACTAAACAAATACCTATGCTTGAAATACCTGCCTACTATCTCTAAAGGCATCTAATCGTTTTTTCTCATAGCTAGTGAGTAGCGGTATGTCTCATTGGGTAAATAGAGCAGCGAGAACAATGATGCGTCTACCGCACTCTTTTTTGTCATAATAACCGTTAATCTGGCAACACTGATGGGAAAATTAAACTCGGCCATATTGTTTCTCACTAAATATTGTTTTTTTTTTGTTGAAGGTAAGTTCTGGGATTATCTGTGGCTCGGGAATCTATCGATCGAGTGGAGTAAGTTGCGTAATAGATTAGTATCGGCGGAGAGATGAAGGTTGTTGACTTTCATTATTGGCGCAGTGGCTAAAGCAGCTATACTCTAAGTGTGTTCCGCGGAACCCTAGGGTTCCGCGATACCTCTGTAGGGGTTCCTCAAGAATTTAGAAAAAAAAACAAAACACCTCTCTCTGGTCGAACGTTTTGACACCGCGGCCGCGCGTATGTATATTTATTTATTTATTTGTATTTGTATAAACATGTGTTACAATAACTGGTACAATATCTCATAACTTTGGTATCAACATGTATACTTGTAGGTATACTTGTGAGCGCGCAGTCCCTTTGATAAAAGCCGCCTCTGTATTAGACGCTATAGTTGTCAACAAGCGACTTTCGACTCTAACTTAAAAAAATAAAGTCGAGATTGTTTACAACGTAATTTTTATATTTCTCTTTTTATTTTTGCTTTTTGTTTATCAAAGGCGCCGACTCGAGTATTTTCGAGAATATTCGAGATCGAGTCTAGGACTAAGTATAAAAGCGGCGATCGCGTGTCGCGCCTCGTCAGTCAGTTGACAATTAGCGTTCGGAGCGATAAGTTCCTGCCTACCTACTTATAAGCTTGCTAGCGAGAAACTAGTGTTCATTGTTCTACTGCCTGCTGTATTCGTTGTCTCAGTTTTATACATTTCTTCATTGTACTAAACTTAGTCTCTTATACGCAGTAACGATTGTGCATTATTTAGACCCCACTATCCTGACGTGTAACATTATAAATAAAGAAGAATGGAACGTTGGCTTAAAGGTGTTAAACGTGTTGCAACAACATCTTCTAATGACGCTGAATGTTCAAAAGCAGTACGCACGGAGAATATAGCAATCACCGATCCAGACGATGATGCCGCGACGTCAAGCTCGACGGTTTCAAAGACGAAAAAAAGGAAGTATGATGAATCATATATCAGTTTCGGATTTGTTGATTCCAACGGCTCACCTCTCTGCATGCTATGTAGTAAACTGCTTCCTAATAGTTCCATGGCACCTGCCAAATTGCGCCGACATTTAGAAACTGTGCACCCCGAGTCTAAAGACAAGAATAAAGAATTTTTTGTTCGTAAAAAAGATCAGTTATTGGAAAGTCAAAAAAATATGATGCATGTAACACAAACTATCAACGAAAAGGCCACGGAGGCATCATATTTAGTTAGCTATCGCATTGCACAAGCAGGTGAAGCGCACACTATCGCTGAGAATTTAATAAAGCCATGTGTATTAGACATAACAAAATGTATGCTCGATGAAAAATCTGCAAAGCATCTTTCTACTGTGCCGCTATCAAACGATACTGTTTCACGGCGAATCCATGATCTGGCAAGCTACGTCAAACAAGAACTAGTTACACGTCTACAAAAAACACGATTCGCCTTGCAAATGGACGAGTCAACTGATGTCGCTGGTTTGGCTATCTTGCTGGTTATCGTGAGATATCCATATGAAAGTTCTTTTAAAGAAGACATGCTTATGTGTTCACCGCTGCTCACAAACACTACCGGGGAAGAAATTTTTAATAAAATAAATATATTTTTTGAAGAAAATAATATCAGTTGGAACAATTGCATTGACATTTGTACAGATGGGGCCAAGGCGATGACAGGTAAAACAGCAGGAGCAGTGTCACGAATAAAAAATAAAGCGCCTAATTGTAGTTCCAGCCATTGTATTCTGCATAGACAAGCACTTGCGATGAAGCAAATGCCGTCAAATCTAAAATTAGTTATGGATGAAGCGGTAAAAATAATTAATTTTATCAAATCACGACCACTACAATCCCGATTGTTCTCATTATTGTGTGAAGATTATGGCAGCAAACATAAAACACTGCTGCTCCATACAGAAGTGCGATGGCTGTCTCGAGGTAAAACTTTAACAAGGCTATTTGAACTTAGAGCCGAGTTACAAATGTTTCTTTCAGCAGATACTTCTTTTAATTTGAAGGACCGTTTGTATGATAAAACTTGGTTGTTCCGATTGTCTTTTATGGCGGATATCTTTCAAAAACTGAACGAATTGAATTTATCATTGCAAGGTAAACAGACAACAGTGTTTCAGGCCTATAACAAAATAACTGCCTTCAAAAGAAAATTAGATTTTTGGATTATTTGCGTTGGTAAGAAAGAAATAGAAAGCTTTACGTCACTCAGTGAGTTTGTTAGCGATAACGACTCAGAAATGTTTCAAAATGATGTGTTTGGAGAATTGGTCCAATATCTCAGATCGATGCGCGCATCTTTTGAAAAGTATTTTCCCGAAGAACAGAATACAAAAATGAAACTGAATTCATGGATTCATAATCCTTTTTTACCTAACTTGGAAAAGCCCGAAAGTATGTCAAACGAGATATATGAATCTCTTTTAGAAATGTCATCAGACACAAGTATGGAGTCACTGTTCAAAACGACGCCTCTCAACGATTTTTGGTGCAGAATCCGTGATGAATATCCAATGCTTGGCAAAATGGCTCTGAATATTCTTCTCCCGTTCCCAACAACATATTTGTGCGAAACAGGATTCTCAACCTATGCAGCCACGAAAACAAAATATCGCAATAGACTGGACGCCGAACCTGATATGAGACTTCAACTGTCTTCTATCAAACCTGATATCAACCAATTGATGAAAAATAAAAAACAGTTTCATACCTCCCATTAGTTAGATTTTTTTCTTTTTTAATATCTTCTATTATTGTACTTGCCATGTGGTAAAGTAAGTAATAATTAGTAACTGTTACATTGTAATTTTATTATGCTTATTAATAAAGAATACACTTTTAAAAACTATTGTTTTATTGTAGGGTTCCATCAAGTATTTTGCTTCCCAAAAGGGTTCCGTCACCAAAAAAGTTTGAGAACCACTGGGCTAAAGTATCCCACGCTTTTGGCTGCGGATTTGGCACCAGAACACAAAAATATTTACTCCACGTGGGAATCGACCACGTGGAGCAAATATTTTTGTGGTCTGGTGGATGTTTTTACAAGAGTGTGATTTGTCTCTCTAAACGCACCTGAGATGCGGGGGTATACCTACGCAGGGCTTTTTCTGTTACACATATATCGTATAAATATATGTATTGTTGAACTCTTTAAGTTCTGAGTTGAGCTACTCAATTACTGACAAATGCTTGCACTGACTGGACAGGTCCACTCAAATCTGTGTGGTTCTTTCCTAAAAAAACCATTTCAGACACTAATCTACATGGTCACATAATCTGACCAAGATTAAAAAAAAAAAGGGCCTCTTTTAAAGTTCAGACGGACTTTAAAAGAGGCCCTTTTTTTTTTTTTTTTTTTTTTGTGGATGGGAAATCATCAAATGACCCCTCCCGCTCTGGGTGGAGCGGAAGGGAGTGTCAGACTTTTACTGACTAAAACCCACCCGTGTTCCGTCCTTAGCCCTTTCTGTTCCAGGGCAGCGGTTAACCCCGCCGCCCCGGCAGGCTTCGGCCCTGTGGGGCCCCGTCCTCTGCTGACATCTCTTTGAGGCGCGCGTGGAACACAACGCGCCGTCCGGCACGGGCCTGGTCCTGATCGGACGGTGAGCTACCCATTACTCACCGCCCGCAGGCCCGCGCCTACGGTGGCCGGGAGTCGTCACGCGGCTCCCGACGCCCGGAGCGTCTCCCGCGGCGGCTGAGGCGTGAGGTTCTTTCCCTCAGCCTCCCCGCCACCTCCTTCGCTAGCATGACTGCTTCGCAGAAGGAGGTGACTGCCTCCCATTCTCTCTCGCCCCGGACCATGGCTTGCACCAGGGCCGGGCGCGAGAGGTCGCCGCCGTTGCCGATCGCCTCTACGAGGACACGGCGGGTCTCCGCCCAAGCAGGGCAGACCTCCACCGTGTGCTCCACCGTGTCCTCTGGGCGATCCTGGCAGTGGTGACACCCGGGCGTCTCCTCCCGCCTGATACCTAATGTGCAGGAACCTCCCGAAACATCCGTGTCCGGAGAGGACCTGCGTCAGGCGGTACGTGAGAACGCCGTGACGCCTCTCTAGCCACTCCTCAAAGAGGGGTCTTATCGCCGCTATCGCGGCGTGCCCTGCGTTGGGTTGCGATAGTCGCGCCTTCCATTCCGCCATGAGATCGCGCCGGAGGTCCGTCCGCTCCGCAGCGATTTGCCGCGGGTGCAGAGTTTCCCCCCGGCGTAGTGCCTCCGCGCGCCAATCATGCAGGCGCGCGAGGACTATCGCCTCCAGATCCCATGGCGGCAGTCCGGCAAGGAGGCTTGCCGCCTCGCGCGAGATCGTGCGGTAGCCCCGGATCAGCCTTACGGCTACCACCTTCTGGGGCGCGTTCAGATAGTGTGCGGCTCGAAGCCGCAGTGAACGCGCCCATACCGGGGCCCCATATAGGGCCATGGACCGCACGACCCCCGCGTAAAGCCTCCGGCAGGAGGCGTTTGGCCCCCTCAGGTTGGGCAGGAGCCGCTTTAAGGCGGCCCCGGCCCGTTCCAGTTTAGGGGCCAAACGTCGGAAATGCTCGACGAAGTTCCACCGGCTGTCGAGGACGAGACCCAGGTATCTCATCGTTGTCTCGACGCCGATGTGAACCCCTCCTACCATCAGTTGAGATCCCGAAGGTGGCCCGTACCGGGGCCCATGAAAGGACATGGCCTCGGACTTGTGCAATGCCACCTCGAGACCCAACTGCCGGATCCTATCCACGACTATCGCAACCCCGCGTGTCATCGCGTCGGCCGCCGCCTGATGCGACCTCCCCTGCGCCAGGACCAGCGTGTCGTCAGCGTAGCAAACTACACTGACGCCATCAGGGAGGTCTGCCCGCAGCACCCAGTCGTAACCGATGTCCCACAGGAGCGGTCCCAGAACCGATCCCTGTGGGACACCGCACGACATCTCTCGCCGGCTCCAGTTCCCGTCGCGACCGGGGTAGATGGCGGCTCTATCCGTCAGATACGCCCCGACTATTCGACGGAGGCCCTTGAGTTTATTTCGCCATTTCTTCTCAGGGATAGTCAGAGACAAGCTCGACTTGATCGTGCTTAGTTTTTTTATGTGGTTTGTAAAAGTAATCTTATTTACAGAGTCAACAATTACATTTCATTTAGGGCTGATTTTTCAATAAATTGACGTCTGACAGTTTTTCTATGGAAGAACTGTAAAAAATTCAAAATTATGCCTCCGATAAAATTATCTGGCCTGGGAAAAATCAGACCTTAGAAACGAACAGCCCTCTCTTGCTTTATGAACGTTCGTGAACTTTTTGACAAGTTTGGTCTCGCAACTTATTTGACAGATAGAATAATAGGTTTCTAATTACAATGCACAACAAATAAGGTACATCGCAGGTAATCCCATTGTTGCCGAAGTCACGACACCCACAGCTACGATGGATTAGTGTTGTAGGCGGGACCACACAATTAGTTGTGCTTACTCAAACCTAGTATGCAAATGATCAAAACGTTTAACTAAGTTCCGATTGGTAGATGTCACATTGTCAGACGAGTAGTGGTGGGCTAGTGGTAACGGTCGCCACTTACGAATTGTAGGTTGTAAGTTCGAACCCAGATAGGCTTTACTTTGTATAAATTATTTCATCACCACTGCTCTCAAAACGGTGAACGAAAACATCGTGAGGAAAACGGCATGTCCTAGAACCAAAAATTCGAAGATATCTACCAACCCGCACTGTGCCCAGGCGCGGTCCGAGAGGGGGCCCCCCAAATCATTCAAGCTGTCGAGAGTCTGCATGATTTACTTGCCTTGTTACTAACTTACTACTTGGTGACCCCCTAAAATCTTGGGCTGCGACCGCGCCTGACTGTGCCCATGTGGTGGATTAAGGCCCACTCCCTCTCACAGAAAGGAGCGGCCTGTGTCCCAGCAGTGGGAACATTATAGGCTGATTATGTAAGTTCTGATTGGTAGATGTCACATGTCTTCGAAGTTTTGGCACGCTGCGCTGTTGGAAAGCGTGTTATGTAGTGCTGGTTCCTTGTCTGTATAAAACAAAAAGCCCGGCCCTTTTTTGCCCTACATCAGAATAATCATGATAATGCAATACAAAATATTGAAGTTGTAATTAAATAAGCAATATAATACAAAAAATAAATAAATAGGTCGACTTACACATATTATATTTAGAGAATAAATAAATGTGTGGTCATATAATAACTAATATTGTAAACAGATAGAAAGGAATAACATTATTTAGTAATAAGGAAAATCATAAAAGCGCTCCCTCTCTCCTACTTATTAATTGCTGTTCCCGACAGGTCCATAATTGTTTCTATTGATTGATACTTACCACCTGTACATATGTGTACTAGCACGAGCAAAAGTATGTATACACTCGGCTTTATTCAAAAGCGATTTACTTCTTTATTTTTTAATGAAATTTTATGTTGTTACGAACGTATAGCATTTTCGAACCCGTAGGTTTATGTAATGTGTCGTATTTCAAAGCCTCATTCCTTATTTCACGAAAACATCGCAATTGAAAGTTGCCAAGAGTTGACATATTGGTGCTCGTGACTGTACGGATTGCCATAAAGATTAATTGATGGAATGGAATCACCGACTGATAATTATATAAGTTGCCATTTCTAAACCCAGGTTGTACATTATGTTACAGAGAAATGACTGCCGTTTACTGTGCTACGTACGCTGTCAATTACTAATTAAACCTGTCCCAAATTTGCCTATCTAGTATGCCTTATAAGGCGCACATAATTAGTGATAAATCCAGTTATTTCGCTACCGTGACACGCAGTTTACCCGATCATGCGTAAGCGTCGATTTTTTGCGCAATACGTGCCCTGATATTACGGTGATCGTTAGTAATACATAATTGATGGCTCATGAATGTGTTAATTCATGTATTTAGTAAAATTGTAATTAATGTGGCCGGGCTTTTTCTTGCACCAGCTGTTTTGACGTATACAGCTGGACTGGCTTCTGATGGCATTGTAATGCCATCATATGTTCGAAAAGTTTGTCTACTCAACAAAGTAAATAACGCAATGAATATTGTTAAACTGTCAAAATAAAAACTTACTGATAGTGCGATACGCTATTAGCTCGCAGGTAACAGTTACTCTATTTATCCATTTTCTGCAGCAGTAAGTACATGTTTACAAGTAACTCATTGTCGCACGAACGTTTCCTTCGAACTTAGTCTTTTGATGACGCAGTTTGTCAAATGTTAATTTATTTATTTTCTCAACTTTCCGGTCAACACAGGTCTACGTCATTCATGACGTGGAAATCTGGGTATTTATTGTTAAAATTCGTCAAAGCAAATGTAGTAGGTACTTCTAGGTATGTTAATCTCTCTGCTCTCTCGATCTTCCTCAGTAACTGGGAGAATTTATCGTTTAGTAGGAAAATTGTATGATAAACATGGACGTTATGCTATTTATGAGTGCGTGTTTACAGTTCTCATTAGCATGAACTTTTTCTTAGAATTCTTATGGTGCCATCGAACTGATGCTTTGAGTTGGCCACACAAATAGTGTTATTTGTCGTTGTGTATAGCTTCATTTATGACTACATATCTAGGTTTATTCCGAATTATTTCAAGGAATTCTTGATGCTTCTTAGCATCTCTTCTGATAAAATGGTTTCACAATCACAGTTTTCGGTTAAAGCCGGAGGGAGAGCCTGTTTGCACATAATTTGAACAAAAACGTCACTATATACTTACAGGAAAAAAAATGAAGAGTTAGCAAAAACTAAATCAAAAAATTGCTCTGCCATACATTTTGATCGCGTAGGTATTGCACTTTTCTATGAAACATCAGTTTTGTTTTGATAACCGACCTGCGCTAGGGGGTGAATGTGCTGAATTCATGGTTACAGTTTGCGCACGGGTCAAAATTTTTCCTGTATATGAGTCGACTATCCTTAATTAAACTAATCCTCAAATTGATCACGCCTTGATTCTATATAACTTTAAAACCACTATAATCTATACTTTGTCTTTAGCTTACCTTCATAGACGTAGAGCAATTATTTACATACACGAAAAATAAGTACCAAAGTACACATAGCACGTACTAATAACTTACCAAAGTTACGAGCACATTGTCAGCGCGCCTCTCGGATGCTGCGCCCTACGCTTCACCCATTGTTTCGGAGGCTCCTACATAACAACTTTATTGCCTTTACAATATTATGTAAGTTTCCCTTTAACAACAGTTTAGGCTCGCCCACGGCCATGTCGTATGTAAATAGGTAAGCGGTGGGCTTTCGCTTTGCGTACACAATGCCTTGGGCAATTTGGTTAACATTTCTTCGTGCGTCTTCGTCAATTGGCGTTCTAAAGGCTTACCGAAATTGGCCACTGTGTGTAATCTATTGTTAATTGTGTGATGAATCTTGGTAGCTTTTAGTTTCTGAGCTGGCTGACATGAATTTTGATAAATCGACAACATAATGATTGGTGTTTCCTACCGGAGTTTAGTATCAGTAGCAACCGTAGTTATTTAAAACTATCGGGGAATACCGCAAAAACAGCGTTGTGAATTTTTATCTAACCTAAATATTCATTTTCCTTCCTTACTCTCACAATAATATAAACTTTTGATCGCACTAGCAAATGATATATATCTATGACACAAAATGAGAAGAAAGCGCACGCTTATTTCGACGAGTAAAAAACTAGGATGCAGGCATCGGTGCATCTCAATGTGGAGCAAAAGATATGATAGCGATCTGACGACATTAGGCGCGGTCTACAATGTTGGCACTAGAAAATCTTTCTCCTAGAAAGATTACGGTTTAGTATAAGACAGCTGATGTGTTTCAAAAGGCTGTTCACAAATCAGACTGTACAGGACATGCAAATGCCGAACGAACTGTGGGTTCAAATAGGATATGATCTGGGAACTGGGAACTCCCCGGGCGAAAAAGGATTTCTCGAAATCTTGAAAACCGAAGAGGTTTATCCAGAAAAGTACTAGAACTTTGAAGAGGATAGTCTGATGATAAATAAATAAGTGTAAAGCTTTTAGTTCGGTTGATCGATTACGTAGACACGTAGGTAATCAAACTTGTCAGAATTATAGCTTTAGGTACATATATTTATAGCAATTGACTAAAAGGCTTAAGACTTAATAGGCTACAGTTTTAATATAAAATTGCTATGTCTAAAACAGGCGTTGAGTTGACATTTAAAATATAGGTGCGTTTTATCGCTTTTTCGTCAGATTGAAGGTTTCTAACGAAAAAGGGTTAAATTTAAACACGACTTTGGCACTAAAGTAGTTAACTTGTTAATGCTAAAAGCTGACATTTGAAAATTGGTAGTTTTATCACCAAGTTTTACGAGTTATACGTCTCATAACAACATGTGAAAATTTATCGTAAATATATTTTATCCACCTGAAGCTATGCAAGGATTCGGTGAATTGATGGATTTAATCACTATTAATATTTGACTAGATAACAGACAGAAACAGATGTAGATACGATATTATTACTTGTTATAAAGATAATAGCTAAAGAAAATCAAATCTAAATGATATAACCACAGCAGATGATTTACGACTTCAAAGTCACGAAAATAAATAAAGATTTTATAAAAGAATGGAGGTTTAATAGAGAGTACATATATGGTTAAATAAATAAATACATCAATGAAGGCCAAGCTATCATATCTTCGGCATGGGAATTTTTTTTTTTGAGGATGGGAAATCATCAAATGACCCCTCCCGCTCTGGGTGGAGCGGAAGGGAGTGTCAGACTCTTACTGACTAAAACCCACCCGTGTTCCTTCCTTAGCCCTTTCTGTTCCAGGGCAGCGGTAACCCTTTCGGACGATCCCGTTGACCGTTTTGCCCTTACAGACTATTTCGCGCCAGATGACTAAAAATAGTTCCTTTCTAATTCTTTAACGAGCTTTTTGCCTCGCATAGGTGCAGGGCGTTGGCTAATATGGGTGCAGGAAATTAATAGGAGCAGAAACAGGTAGGTAAGCTAGTTCAATATTTGCAACAGGTATATTGAAATCTTGGCAGTTGCACTGATTACGTGGATTTCAATTTCCTTGTGGTAATCGATAGACGCGTTAGTAGAAATTCATGGATGTGCTCTTTCCTTATCGTTGATGTTTCTTGCTATGTTGTGGACAATATTTTATTTATGATCTACATATATTGCGGCTTAAATGGCTTGTGGTTAAAGTTGTTTGCTTATTACATGAATCTATTTTGCTTTTATTTTGAGTGCATCGTTTTTAGTGTTAGCAACATTTAGATCACTCAAGTTTCGAACTACTTCTATTGTCTTTTTTGGATCATAATTTTGTAAATTTTGTAGTCATTCGCATCCAGTGTGATCTCAAGCTTACAGTGAAGAAATTCTAACAATAAATTATGGTTTTCCAATGACTTAATGTCGGAGATCGATCGGTTCCGATCTAGTTAGACTGACTGGCTGCTCGCTGCCGACATTGACTTCAGACATTTATTAGAGACGGTCATAATCATATCTTTTGCTATGCTAGTTTTCTGGTTTTTTAGTTAGGGTTCCATGTTTTTCTTTTCTTTTCAGATTTCGTTTCAGATGTAGTTATCTTGTTATTTATCTGATTTTGCGTTATAGTATTGAGAAATGAGGAAAAAGGTGGAAAGTTTTTCAGCCTCCATGGATTAAGGAGTATCATCCGACTAAGTTTGGTAGAGAAACTTATGATTATGTACCTACCTAAAAGTTAGTTGTTAGTTTGATATCGTTGATTTACGTGTATATTAAACATTATTATTGACACATTTCCGATAAAAAATCTATTGTGTTTACCTTTATTTACCTACAGTAAAATAAGCAAAATAACAGCATCTCGTACGATGACTCAAAGTACTTGGAAAGTCGCCACACGAGGGTTGAGGCTCGCATCAGTGAAAGTGGCTACGATGGCTATCAGTCCTGACTGATAAGACAACTCAATGCGATACTTATTCGGTCAAATGGCTTTTTGTCTGATACCGCTCTTGTTAGGGCGTGCTGCGAGAGGAATGCTGGACAAGCTTTCTTTTCTGTGTTACATTTCATACTTATAAAATCAATAGATAACCGTTATAACTGCTATTGATGTTGTAAAAAATATAAGCTTGTCACTACGTGATGCAATTGTGTAAGCCGAGCGAGTTTTCTCATGTCTTTATTTCAGCAAATCGAGTTGTGTTTTTAAAGTTGCATAGGTGGGTTATTTCTCTTCAATACAAGGGATTAGACGTCTACTCCGTAAGTACGAAATCCGTAGTTTCGGCCGAAGTTACGGGTGACTAGTACTCTGTGGGGTAATTGCGTAACAAACTATCAGTAGCAATGGGTTTCATTTTGACAGTTCAACAATTTTCATTGCGTTATTTACGTTGTTGAGCAGACACAATTTTCGAACTTATGAAGCGATGGATTAGCAATATCCTTAAAAATGATTCAGATTGAGATTGATAGTGTGTTATGTAATTAGGGTTCTGTATCACCTACAGACGTATGAATAAGATTGGTTTGGGCCCCAAACCTAAGAATGTATGAATTCACGATTTGACAGTTGTCTCTACTCCCGATGTGTTTTGCTCGTCTGAAATGTTAATTAATCGGGTGTAAGGTTCACTGCGAAGTTTCAAAACACTTTCGGACCGGTGCGTATTTTCGTGGACGGACTTAGAGAGTAGGCCTCAGGACTTTTTCGTCTAAAATCATATAAAATTGGCGTCTAATAGGCTAATAGGCAGGTCTATTAAGAAAAATTTAACTTAGCATAACTTTGTCGTATAAAAGCGGAAGTTATTTAACACCAACCGGAATTAATCTTCTCCGTTTTGTACTATCCTCGTAATAAAATTTTCTACCATAGAATCTTAGAGTGATTCAATCTTAACACTCTCGTCACACATGTTATGGCGAATGCGCATGTGGTTCGCTCGTTATTGAGGACCCGTGAAAGTTCGATTTTGATTTATTACTTGTAGCCTCGTCACTGTTGTGTAACAGTAACGTGAAGATCGTATAGTCATGCGAGGTTACGTTGTCGCTGTGATTTTAGCCACATTGTGTACGCGCCTTTATTAAGAAGTGCGCTTGATTGATTCGCGATTTCACATGATAATGTTGGTATTGAAAACCCTTTTGTTTATGCGGTGGTATTTTATATAGGTTTTTTTAATAAAAAGTATTTATATAACAGGCATCTTCTGGGTTTACTCGTAGCATTATAAACCTCATCCATCGCTTCCCATCAGGCGAGATCGGGGTTAAGATCAGTAGTGCTATTAAGTAAAAATCTCACCATGAAAACTTAGGTGAAGTGAGCTTGAGGTAAGCTGTCAATAGTGTCAATCCCTAGCATTAGATGGAATGATAACTCACTTTAAGCTCACTTCACCTAGGTTATTACGGTGATATGGTTACAGAATAGCACCGCTGGCCCATTTTGTAATAACAAAAACATAGTTAACACTTCTTAGGGCTGCTTTGTCAATAGTCAGATAGCTTTTATCTGAATAATGATTATGACAGTTTGACATATTTTCTATAGAAAAACTGTCAAACCGCAATATTTATTCCTCTGATAAAAGTTATCTTGACTATTGAAACACCAGCTCAGTGTCAAGCAAACTTAACATTGTGGTTAAAACAATTACTTTCCCTACATACAAATCTACTTCGCAATTTTATTACTTTCCGCACACAATAATGTTATTATGCGTTATATTGTTGCGATAAATAAAACGCTTTACACATAAAAAGAAATTACACAATTTGTAGAAACACGCGGTGTTTTCTTTAACAATTCAAGCGAGGACTGCAATAATGCTACTAACTAACCGAAAAAAGTTTGCCAATTAAAGCAGAACGGTTACGAAAGTTTCACGTGTGCACACAATTAGACGAACGGACAAACGGACCGAAACCTAATTATACAGATTATATATAATTGCCCACCCGACTGTCAACGCGCGCCTTTTTGGTTCTTTTGACAGATTGAGGTTAGGGCGGAAAAATAAGAGTGACATATACGTCATGTTTGGCATTCGTTTAAAAATATTTACTTAATTAGGTAATGCATTCATTGGATTTGTAAAGACATTAATAAAGTAAATATCAATACGCTAATTGTTTAGTTTATAACGAAGGACACTCAAAGTAAAAATTGAGGAAGAAGTCGTCATAATGACTCACGTTTTATGACAGACAGCATACCTACCTTCCACCTTCCTTGATTAAAAACACTTTTACTTTTAAAACACTTACTTTCATACACACATGACCACAATCTTTAATCAAAAAAATGTCAGTCACAAACAAAAATAAACAAACGTGGTTTGTGTTCACCTTACGACGTATGACATAATAAGGCCTAAGGCGACCATGTGGTCGTATCTCAACAAAAATGATATAATAGCCCATAAGTGGTTGCATTTATCGTAATTATCTTAATTGTTCGTGTTGTAATGTTAATAATTTGTTACAAAATGTCCCTTTGCTTGTTTCAGGTGAGAGCAATTTTCGTAAAAATGCATTGCGGTAACGCCGAGCAAATAACTTAAGGTGAGTGTGCTTTAGAGTTAATCGTTTATTTGTTTATATTGTTTTGCAATATTACCTACAGACTACACAGTAGGTACTATTTAGTTTTCGCTTTAAATCTTTGTTCAAAACAAAATATAATACATATCTGTCAAGGCTTAGCAGAGTGGTAATTCCCGCATTTTTAAGAACGTTCACATCCTAATCTCCCAATTTTCCTACATTTTTGACAAGTTATTGACATTGACTGTCGCTGAGATGACATTGCGACTTGAATTTGAAGGTTTTTAAGTACGAGAATTGGCCTTCAGGGATCTAAAGAATTAGCGATAAACCCATCTTTTAATAAGTCGGTATAAATCTCTAAACATATTTGATCTCAAAGCAATTACAGTCAGTTATCTGCGTTTATCAAAAATCATTGAAATAATAACAGTGTTCATAAAATAATGCATCGTCTACCAACTAGTTGCGTGTTTCAAAGACAATCACACTGTGATGTCTAAATAAAGCTATTATGACGTTCAATGTGAAAATGACATTCAAATTATATGTAGTTTACTAATATCTTATTTGAATGATGTTACGTGGTATTTATCTACTGCAATCTTGTTTAATTTAGTTTGTTTTTCAACTACAGTGATTTTCATTTTACTTCCACTAGAATTGTCTTATGTTCATGCATGATTATATTTATATAATCATATATATTCCATCTACTGTTGGTTTTTCTCAAGCCGTTTAATAAGCATCCGTTGCTAGATAGCATTTTACTTCAACTTGTATTTAATTTGCAGCAGAAAAATAATTATCATTCTCTGGAGCAATTTACATATTCGCAACATTGCAATTATGTATTCCATTGTCTATAAAAATGACCTTTCTCAGATAACTATTACAAAACTCTTTAGGCCATGAACTTCTGATTTCCAGATCGTTACTTCAGAAACTATTATCGATCAAACAATGTAACCGTACAACAAATTCTTGGCGCCAATAATGATACCTGATACCTAAGTTGTCTGTAAAACCGTGAGCTTGTTCAAACCGTCATTATAATCTACTGTAACTTAATTATGTGTGCCAAGGACTGCCGCCTCATTTGTACCATGCATGAGCTAAACAAAGCTTGATAATAACTATGTTTTAGTAGAGGACAAGGGTGGAGTTCACGTTAATTAAAAATAGTAATTTGTTTTGCTATTTTGTTGTTGGCGTGTGCGGTTGCTCTTAGCGTGGGCTTGGTGTTAGAAAGGTTACAAGCTGTTCATGTGTACCTTTATAATTATATATTTTAATGTCTCTATATCTAGTTTGTCCATGGGATATTACTTTTGGTCTCACGTTTGTAGTATAATTGACACGTTTGTCAACTCCCAAAGATTTTCTTACGTTAAGTCGGGGGTAATTATAACAGTTTCTCATAATGGTCTAATATAGTAAAAAGCGACATTGTTGATGAGTTTTACAAGTTCAGAATGCAAACAATTTGCTTTAGGAACATCTTCGTAAACGCGCAATGCAACGGAATTGTTCAAACTGTTTCAGAGCAGAATTCTCAATAGACGTATTTGAAGCTTATGAATATTGTATATCAGAATATTATAATATAATTTTTTGCCACAAAGACTGAGAGCCTATTGTGATGTTCATATTACTACCCACATAGCCAAGGAACACCATGGTCTTCTGTTGCTGGGTCGTCATGGTCTTGAACCGTATTTACGGGGTGACGCACCATGGCGTGTGGGTATCCACTAAGCCTATTGTATCTTATTAATTGAAGTCACAGTTTGATGTCATTTATTTACATCATAATAGAGAAGGCAGGCAGGCAACGTAGGGGATGGCGGTATGAACTGAACAGATTCCGCCAAAACTGGACGGACGACTCGGGGGTTCGCGAACGTAGGAAGGAGAGGAGGGACGAATTTGCCTAGGAGTGGGCCGCGCAGATTAACAAAATAAAAAAAAAAGAAGAATCAAAACTCAGATGCCTATCTAATATATAAAATTCTCGTGTCGCAATGTTTGTTACCAAACTCCTCCGAAGCGGCTGGACCGATTTGTTTGAAATTTTGTGTGCATATAGGGTAGGTCTGAGAATCGGCCAACATATATTTTTCATACAAAAAAAATAATCCTAGAAATAATGTATATGGCAAAACAACGTTTGCCGGGTCAGCTAGTAATTATATAAGTAAGTTGTTATACTTCCATTATCTAGAGTTTATTTCAAACCAAAACCGAAGGCAAATCAATTCACGAAGATGATAATGTAACCTATCTACATAAGTCAAAGTAGTTTAAAAATTCTGTAACAGTAGTAGGTAACATACATACATAGTTTAATAAAGTTTTACATTACAATGTAAGTACTAAGTACCTATGTATTAACTCTGTGGTCAGTATTTGGTTAAATGTTGACGTGTTTGGTTGATGTTGAATGTTGTTTGATGTTGTTGTTGTTGTTTGTTGTCTGTTTGGTTACACAAGCATTAGGTTGCTTAGCTTGGGACAAATGGTGCTGTGTGAAATGTCCAGGGATATATTATTATTATTAAATATTGGCGTTTGGACGACGCGCAAACTTGCAGTTTTGAGGTCAAACAGTGACACAAAGGGTTAACGTTCACTTAAACACGTATTATAATATGGAGTCATTTTATGTTGCTGCATTTTTTTGCTGCATTGTCCAGGGATATTATCCAGGGATATTATTTGGCACATGCTGATTATAGCACAACTTCAAAGTATTACTAGGTGCCTTAAAACCTTTGGAAGGCTTCACTTAGCTTTACATAAGAGTTGAAGAAGATGGTTAACCCTAAGATATATATCTTAGGCTTAACTTAAGAATGTAAAAGAAGATAAATCTAAGAATCTTTGTATTGAGATATCTCAATACAAAGATTCTTAGATTTATCTTCTCTTTGTTAACAATACGTCGTCATTATCTACCATGAAATCTAGAAAGACCTCGTCATGTGACTATAAAAGTCATCATCCGCCTAGCCTTTTCCCAACTATGATGGGGTCGGCTTCCAGTCTAACCGGACGCAACTGAATACCAGTATTTTACATGGAGCTACTGTCTATCTGACCTCCACAACCCAGTTACTGGGTATTATGATTGGCAAGACTGGTTGTCAGACTTTCGGGCTTCTGACGACCTGTAACGACTGTCAAAGATCTACAAATGACAGCCGGGACCAACATCTTATCGTGCTTTCCGAGGCACGGAGGGGTCTTAGTATGTAAAGATCGTCACCCATCCAAGGACTAACGCGGCAAGCGTAGCTTAACCTGATCGATCGACCCGTGCGGCTGTAAGTACTTAGCCCAAAGCCCTTCTCGTGACTATAAAAGTTCCAACATAAAATTGGATGCTCTAGAAAAATCTAATTGAACATGAGATCAAAACACACTTCCAAAAAAACTATGATAAATGATTATATATCTTCAAAGCCAAATAACTATCCGGATGAGGCTGATCCGGTCGCCGTATAAGCTCCTGCGCTTATAAGGGAACTTGATCATCTATAATAAATATTGCCAGTCACTTTATGTTATTAAATGTTCACAATTACCTCGGACATATTTACGGGAACCGTATTACTGTTTACAGGATCCTTTTAAAGTATGTTTTATTAGTTTGTTAAGTACGGTAGCATGATGGAGTTAATTTGATATACAGCCTGGTTTCTAGCCTAGGAGTTATTTGTAAATGTTTTGATCCAATCTTAGAATAGTTTGCTACTTGTATTTGGACATTAGTACTTGTGTAAGATATTTTAGTCTGATCATGTTTCCTATAACCAAAATAGCTTTACGTTCAAGATATATTATGTTATTGGCAGTGATAAGATAAAAAAAAAACCTTACAAAGTACGACTATATTGTGATATTAATTTTTATGATAACTTTAAGCTTAGTAATAGTGTAGGCGGGAGGTATCTATGCTTCGCCTTTTACGTCGTCTTTATTAGATCAACGTGAATCATCGGAGGCACAGTTTGTTGTAACTAATATTAATAAGAAAAATATAACTAAACTAATTGAGTTTAAATATTATTTAAACTTTTTATGTCTTATTCAGGAGTAAATATAGAAATGTCATCAGGGTAAATAATTTTGGCGCTTATTGAGTAAAGTGCCTATATTCAAATTTTATTTATGTTTCAAATTGACGTTATTTCAAGTTAAACAAATATCAACTTTGTTTTAATGGCAATTAAGTTTATTTTAGAGTGAGTAGTACTATTGATAAAAGTTATAATTTTTTTTAAGAAAAGTTTGAAGATGTAGCGTAAACTGAACTATGTGTGGGAATTAAAGTTATTTTTCCATAAACTCAGATTTGTTTACATTTTTGGCGAATATGTCCTGGTTGCTGATTAGGTATAATAATAAATCGCCTGGAATATTTTATTAACAATGACTGGAGTTACATATATAGGTACTAATAATGGTAAGAATATAAGACGTTAATACGATTAGTTATAATATTAAACGACTGGCCAAGCTCAGCCTGATAAATGATACAAACATTTCAAATTGCTCAAACGTTATACCATTAAGTAATTCATTTCCATTCATTCATAATTCTGTCGATGGCTTCAAGCCAGTTACTTTAGAAGGTAACGTAATTTTTCCGACCGAAGTACTAGAAGTATTAGATCAGCTATTAAATCTCCATAATCCGCTGGTTATGAACGTTTTCTTAAGCAATCGGATTCGAAATGTCAATCGTGCGCATCTTGTACCCGTGTAACCTTTAACCGATAATTGGACACAGTTACCCCGAGTGTTTTATTTGTTGTGACGCTACGTAATTGATTATTAGATTCCAATTTTGCATCATTTTAAATACATAAGCTAGCTTGTTAACTAATATTGAAGTTTGTTCTTGACCCTAAAATAAACTGTTTGATAAAAGGCATTAGAACGTATGAATATAAACTTAGTTGTTATTGGATACAACTGAGTAGAATTTTACTATTACGTAAATAATTGGCGGTTACCCAAGAAAACCGACTTAATTTATTTCTAAGTAGACTAATGTAACGCCATGGAGATATTTCGTCCCACACAATTTTCACTTCAACAAAGATCCCTAAATCTGCATTACGACCCACGGTTAATAGCCTCATTAAAATAGATTCTACAACAAAATAAGCCTAAATGATGCGATATATTCGATCTCAGTCACGCAACAGACAGCACCAAACATAGAAGTGGCAGCGTACTATAAAGATTAAAGTTAAGCTAAATTAGCATGGGGCATTACATCCGTCTGGCAGATATGATCGGACCTGCAGCTCAGTGGGTGTGCTAGCTGATCACGTCGGCAGATTAGCCCGGGTCCCTCAGGGCACTATGTTTGGTCACATTTTGTTTTGCTTAAATGGTTTTCTGGAAATCTGGGCCATGATGATATTCTGGCACTGGCATCACGCTCTTGTTCCTTATGCGTTCAGCAGTCCTCAATTCAATTCAGTCGTCAATTTATCTTTGAAAAAAGCGTGCTTGTTCTAATTAAACTAGAGCGTCCATTTTTATAGTCGCCAGAATTTCAAAAATTTCGAAAGCGTACCCTCGCACCCGAATGCTGCTCCAAGAATGGTGATGCTGAGTCGTGCACTCGTGCGCCACTGGCGATGAAAGCGACCGCTGTCCCACATGCATTGTTGTATTAAATATGCGATAGACGACAGTAATGTTCTGTTCTGTATGGTCAAACTATGTTATTAGATTACCTTTTGTGTATGCAGACATCGTTGGAATATTAAGGAGTATTGATAAACAGTTCGATTAGAAATTGATGTGACGATACAATTGTGCTGTGAAATTATGATAGCATCATTATTGATATCCGTAGGTATTGTTACTAATTTGTGTTGGTTTTCTCCTTTGGTTGTATGCTTTATTTTAGACAGCAATGGCTAGCATTTTCATTCATACGTCTAGTTGTGCTATGCATGAATTATAAGTCCAGGGGTTTACTCCGAAGTAGTATCGGCCGAATGTTTGGCCGTTTCCTGCTACGAAGTTTCTATTTGGTTCGGTCGGTTCCGATCCTACACTCCTACAGTCATTCGAATATTGATTATGGTCCCGACCCAACTGAGCCGATACGAACTTTTTTCGCATTTTTCAATAATATTCGGTTCGGCCATGTGTCGGTCCGATTCGAACATTCGCACTTTGCACTTCGGAGTAGACCCCCACACCCCCAGGTTTCATCACGATATTTTCCTACACTGATGCCAGTGATGTCCAAGATAAATTAATAGTTAAGTTCATAATTATGTTAATAAACACATGACCTAAGATTTAGGTCATGAGTAATATCCTCATATATTAGACAGTCTGCATCATCTGATGTATGTTGAGGCCTCGCAATGACCGCTACATTAATATGGTCAAAATAATCACTAAGTTAATGAAGCATGTTGTTCTGTTGTTAGTAGACAGGAGAGTTATAAAAGTCACCATTTGCGGTAGGTAATAGTACAGGGTTGCCTATTTCTATTTTTAGGAAATATTTTTATTTCAAGATAAACCGGAAATAATTCAAAATTATGTAAGATTATTTTATGGAAACAAACATTTATGAGTTTACTTCCAAGGCTCTGAGTGCTTTAAGATGTAGTCTTTTCTTACTTAACTCTGTTGTCTCATCTGTCCAAATATTATAAGTAGTACATTACTTTGGCATGGAGTTTGCAGAGGCATTTCATTTTCTTTTCAAAACATTAAGTAGTTCTTATGAATATTATTAATTACAGTTACGGAAATAGGAGCTTCGTCTTTCTCATGGTAACAAGTTATTCTAGAATGGCCTTTTTCTTCATAAACACCTTAGATTTTTACACACAGCTCCGCAACCGCAACTGTCCTCGCATGACGACCACCGTGGGAAGCATCCACTTCCTCGAGAAAGAAATCAATTTACTTTTACACCGTAGTATCATGCACTAATATTAATGAAAAACATGCCACAAAACCCACCGTAATCATAGAATTAATGATATTGTGAAATTCGTGCACACTATTGTATTCTTTATGTTTGCTTCAATAGGGGCCATAATTACAGCCATAATTTTTAAGGATGGGACAATTTGTATTGCTTTCATGTTTTTATCTCCTGATGTTTGTACTTTGTAGTCGGTCAAGGCTCGTTGGCGAGGTCGGTAGCGTCTACTGCCTATTGTTAGAGGTCTGGTCGTGATCAGCGAAGCATGAAGAGGAATTCTGAATAGGTTCTATTCATCTGCTATGAGAAATGACACGTTTCTGTCGGCTTGATCTGATGACTGACAAAGATATAGTTGTGATGAAATAACAATAATACAATTCTTGTCACAGTTTTGTTCTTGTCAAACAAATTAGAAAGGGTCTTTTAAAACACTTGTATCATCTTATCTAAGCTAATGTGAATATTGTTCTACTTTAATAAGTTTTGCATTAAGTCTATTACATCTAAATCGTTTCAGGTAGGATTACGTGAATGCATTTACGAATTATACACATAATCATAAAATAATTTTATCGAGCCATCAATCATCATTGACATCATTCCATTTCAAATCGCTTTTATTGGCTTTATTGTGCACATTAATATTATGACTAGCCCAAATTTGATACAGGTGACTTGGCGTATTCGTATGCATATATAAACACCAGTTAGGTCCCAACTATTACTTAAGTCGTTCACCTATGTATCTAGGTTGCCTCTTTAGGTGTGGGCTTTACCTCTTACGAAATGTCTAGCTTGCACATATCAAATTATCTCGCTGTCATGCATCATTTTCTGATAGACTTGCTTTTGATCGAATTTTATCTCCGCTTATCAAACCACTACCAATATATGGAGTATTTACTCTATAGTATGAATGTGGATGGCTATAAGAGTAGCGGAAGACCAAAGAAACGATGGATGGCATGCGAGAAAGGTGACTCCCCCAGATGACGACTAATAGAAAAGTGTGGAAGAAAACGTCATGTTGACTCCAAAGGGCTGGAGTATGATACTATATAGACTACATAATTCAAATACTATTTTAAAATAATGCAGCCTGAGATAAGAAAATAAAAAATCTGGATATCTTTACACAAAGCAGTTAAAGGTAAAGTTTAGAGAGTCATAGGTTTTATTAGAGATGTCTTACCGATTATAAATGACGTGTCGATCGTCACATTCACTATCGATAGATTCTCGATTCTTTACGTTCACATACTCCAGTGATTCATCCGCCAATTCACTCAATGGCGCCACAATATGGTCCAAGTTAAAAGCGGAGAGCGATTGGTATTATTTTTGTTTTGTTCCTTTTATAATGCTCATCATCTGCCTAGTCTTTTCCCAACTATGTTGGAGTTGGCTTCCAGTCTAACCGGATGCAGCTGAATACCAGTATTTTACATGAAGCGACTGCCTATCTAACCTCCACAACCCAGTTACTGGGTAATACAATACCCCTTGGTAAGACTGATTGTCAGACTTTCGGGCTACTGACGACCAGTAACGACTGTCAAAGATCCACGAATGACAGCCAGGGCCAACGGCTTAACGTGCTTTCCGAGGCACGGAGGGGTCTTGGTATGTGAAAATGGTCACCCATCCACGGACCACCCGTGGCAAGTGTAGCTTAACCTGATCGATCGACACGTGCGGCTGTTATTACTTTAGTCACAAGCCCCTCCTTGCCATTTTCGTATTTTGCCTAGATGTAAATGTTAGAAAACTCATGGGCTTAAGGAGTTCGTTCGTGGTAAGATAGTTATGTCTTGTTATAAATGACATAAAGGTCGTTATAACTAAAATAGCAGCATGGTCAAAAGCATCATCATCACCATTATAAAAATCCTTCTTTTGTACCATGATAGTACCCTGAAAACATAATATTATTAAATTCGCTCTCGTCTGTCATTTGAACAACACAAAACTATTTGAATATGCATTGTTTGTATGGTAAAGGCGTTTGTATTGTGTTAGTACAATGATAGTATAGAGTCAGCGTTTTGATTTGTCATCGATGCAGGTTCAATCCTGAGCACCAATGGGTTACGAAAGTTATTTGTATTCATGGCGCTATGCGTCGTTTGATTGGTTGCTGGTTTCTAATGTTTCATTAGGATTTGAGTTTGAATAGATTTACGTTCAACTTTGTTAGAATGCAAATTAGCGTCTTTGACATTATAGATGTTGAAAGTCCATAAAGTGTTTTTGGCAAAACCAAGTTCACTCCAGTAAATTCTTAAATCAACATCTGTGTTTTTGCTACGTCCAACATTCAAACGAAAATACAAAAAGGCTTAGTTGAGATTTTTATATCAAACGTTAACACCCTGCCTTCTTTCACTATCATCATGGAAAAACATTTACTCTGCAACCATTTTGCGTAATAAACCTTTGCATTGTTCACTCATAACACATAACGTTATCATTTTGTTTCAGGTAAAATGAGAACACTGTGCGAGATTTCAACATTACGTAAGTAACCAGGGTGTTGGAAGCCGAGGTGCTAATATGAAAGTAGCATCACGGTGCTAGTACCGTTTTAGTGAAGACGGTGTGAATTTTATTACCTTTGTGCTTGTTTGGATTGTATTGACATTTTAGTGTAGACGCAATCGGTACTTGTTGAAGATACTCGTAACTATGAGCTCGCTGCAAGTTTCGAAATCAAAGATGATAAGTAAGTAGGTGCTAGAAATTACAATGAAAATGAAACGTTAAAGTATGAATTAGGTTAAGATGTAAGTAAATCAATAGAGTCAATGCTAGAGCCAGATCTGACCTAGAAGTAATTAAGAATTTGTCATCTAATCAATTTTAAATGACAAATAATAATCAGAACCTATGTTGTAAAAACAGCTTCGATTTTTTATATCAAATTGGCCATGAAATTGTGAATTTGAGAACGGAAAAATATATACGTAAGCAATTGTTTATTTTGGCCTTAGGTATAAAAAATATTGATTCCCATGATGGGTCATCTCACGGCCAATACTAGCAAGTTGGCATCTCACACGGCTAAGCTCATGGTGATTTTCAAGTGTATATGGAATGTAAATGTTACAAGGCTAGCATTCAAGAGAAATTACTTATTTATACAATCTTAAGGATGTATCGTAGAAGAATACTTGTAGTGAAAAGGTCAAACAATCGATGCCAAGTCTATTCAATAACGAACTGTTCAATGGGTTGATTGCTTAATATTTTTATGAAGTGTAAATACCACTGCATCTCTCTAGTGTTAGGTAATTCTAATTCATTAGTCATAGCATTGTCTATTTCATCTCATAGTTCAACTGTTGGTCTTATGTATTTGTTATATATCCATATATACATTTCTCCGCATGTATTATTATGGCTTTGTGATTTCCTTTGTTTTTTAGGTGATTCTGCTCATTTAACCGCACTATTTTTATCATTTTCGTAACAAAATTAATGTTCCGTCACATTCTTCAAAAATTCTAGCTTTACTTCCTTAGTAATTTTATGTTATCTTTCAGTTTTATCATGTTTGTTAGTTTTATAGTCTCCTGTTACTACACCAGGTGCAGTTTGATCAGGCACTTTATCTTCTATAGCCCTCCACTCCTTCCAATTTCGCTTTTATATAATTTTACAATGTTTTAAACTATAAGATATAATTATTATAATGCTCAGTCATTTCCTATAATAGCTATTGTAAATAGTTTAATTAGATATTACTCGTTTAATTGATGTTATGTAATTCGTCTAAAAGTTATTCAACCGAGTTAGTATCGACAATATTTTATAAATTATATATTTTAAAAGGCATGTTAGGTAATGCGGGAATGGATTATTACCTAAACTTCGGTCCTTTCAACACCTAGTGAAAACCGTATAAATGGTTATCTTTCTCGTGATGAGCCCGCCTATTTCGAAAAGACCATATTTTTATCAATATAATTGAAAAAAGGATAGTATTCAGGTTCTGTTAACAATATAACTATGTAAAGGAAATAAAGCACATGCAGAAGTCATTCTTGCTGAATTTAGTTCCTGAAGGAAAACATGAAGCAATAAAACAGATTATTCACTCATTTTTAGACACGACACCGCATTCCTAATGACATGCAATGTAAACAGTTCAATTGTTTAGGAAGTAGTTATTTAAAGTCTTGCTTATTTATCGACTATTGAAAACCAACATTTTAAATGAGCCAATTATATCTCGCTTCTTATGAATAGACAACCATAGACGAGTTGTGGTTTTAGGGAAAGGTTTTAAAAGTTACCGCAGAAGGAAACTTGCGAAACCGGCCATTTTGCCGCTTTTAGTGCACATTCAGAACAATCCCTTTGTATTTTAACTCTTGAACGAGAAAATGAAGTGAACAATGATGAAACTGCGAATCATAATCATAAGTTTGAAGTACATAAATTCGTTTAAATACGAATTTAAACGGTTCTCAGTCACGGCTTAGTGTTTTAAAGCCGTTTTATTTAAGTAAGTGTGAAGTATTTTTTGAAGCCACACAAAGCTGGTTTGTACGTCTGTCTTCATGTCTTGCTAGATAAAATATGCAAAAATAGGCACTGTCAGTTCTACCGATATCAGTCAATTTTCCTTACTAAGTCTTGGTTTAAATGAGATCTTTGATATGTTATCTTCAAATGTTGATTTTTAATCTGCGTCAACTATAACAGAAAAGTTTTCTCAATGGCATAATTTAGCTTCAACTGTGCGAGATTTGTATCAAGCGGCGTTGTAGACATTGCTTGATTTAAAATTTGATTGTAGTCAAATGACTCTAGTCTGAATTTCAAAATACTCTATTTAACATATCTTTCTCACGTAAGCGTGGAACTAAACTTGCGTTAACAGAGTTTTAATGCAAATTCAGTCATTTATTCTGTTGGCTTGCAAATAAATTGACTTTGTATGATTCGAGGAAATGTAAACAGTTATAGATTACGTCAGTCTTGTCTATAGGTAAATTGATTTGGATTGCGACAAGTGCATGTTATCCAAGACAGGTGTTATGGAAATGAGAACATTCAAATTAGTATACTTGGCTTCTGGTATACTTCATGATCATCGTTAATGAAATGGGCTAATCCTTGTACGAGGTCTTAAAATAGTGCATTATAAGACTCTAAATGCTAATTGGCTGCTCATGGTACTTTATGATAATCGTTACTGAAATAAATTGGTTCTTTTTTCTTCTATAAGACTTTAAAATAGTGCTTGATTCTGTTAATTGCTTCTGTTAATTAAAAAAAGAGAAAAATACTCTCGATCCCTTCCTACAACACTATCGAGGACGATGTTTCACAAAGTCTCAGAACCATCAATTCCAACCTTCTACTAACTATTTAGCTCACCGAATTCCTTTCAAAGGTTTCAAAGCAATTAACGGAATCGGCTCGTGACAGAATCATGCAGAGTTAGTCGCTCGTTAAGAAGTTTCGTACGTGATCGAAAGGTGAATTACTGCTGTCAGCAATTAGTTATCACCTTGTCTTACTTTAGCTTTAGTCGTTTTTAAGTGCGTGTGTTGAACTACTCGAGAGATTAAAATGAACGGAACATGGGATAATGCGTATCTTCATATTATCCTGAGCAACGAGCGTTTTATTTCTTTCTACAAATCACCATGTTGCTAAGCTAACATTTCTTTATGGAATGTATGTTTTTGCAGAGAGTAGCATCTTAACTCGGAAATAACTTGGTGTATTTCGGTATTTTCATCATCGGTTGTGGTATTTCCGTTGGCTACAAGCTAGCGATTTAAGCACGGTATATTTAGCGTGAATCTTTAACTGTTACCGAATGTGAAACAGATGTTATGAGTACATACTGTACCTATTCTTCTTTGCTATATGTATAATGTTCTGAGACTTGTCTGTTAAAGACGCGTGTCCTTTGAATTTGAGGGTCTACAAAACCCTCATCAACGAATGAACAACATCTCACGAGTACAATAGATACCATAAAAAGTCCCTCAGAACAGTGTACCATGCTCTTAGTTCATTTTTATCTCACGTCCCAACAGTGTACTAGGTGCACCCATTCACAGTCGAGACAGCTCCATGCATAGTTCCAAGAAAGTACGCCACCGGCCGTCGGTCGAATAACAATGTGAACGAAAGTGTCGCGCCCACCGGAAGCGCTCGGTGAAAATCTTATAACAGACAAACAGCCATTACGATAAGTTCAATCGTATTTACTAACGTCTTGTTATGTAAGGCATTGTGTAATGATTTATTTTCGTACGTATGTATTTGATTCTAGTTATGCGCTGTCACGTTTTCGATTGGAACTTTATTCATATTTTGTACCCATCGGCCGACAGGAGCAGCAAGAGAAACACGTACGACTTGAAAAGTTAAAAGAAAAGATTGATAATACTAGTCCAATCAATCGTTTCTTTTAACTTTACGCACACGTACGACTTGAAAAGTTAAAAGAAACGATCAACGACGATTTCTTTTAACTTTTCAAGTCGTACGTGTTTCTCTCGTACACTTGTGCACTATAATATCTACCACCATACCAGCTACCATGTCACCACCACTGCATGCTGCATGCTGACTAGCTACCATGGTAGAAATTCGGTCTGGAGACCGAATTTCTCTACTGAGACTGAAGATATTATAGTGCACAAATGTGTGCGCACACACAGGTGCACTCACTCTTCTCTCACTTTCGTATTCCGATGGGACGGCAATCCGACATGACTGGACAGAGATCACATCAGATCTCGTGGTCACAAGCGTGACTGATGAGCGTGGTCCTGGGTTCTATTCCCAAACCGGGCAAAGTGTTATCGGGTTTTCAATTTCGCCGACAGCATTTTGGAAGTTGGCGATGTGAAACGATAGTTATAAAGTAATCACATTACAGACAACAGTTTTTCAGTCCAATTAATAAACATTATTAATAGACATATTGAAGTAACTTTGTTTTTCCATCAACATAGTGATTGATGATCCATTTAATTAGACTACTTTTTACGCCTGAACGCGTCAAATATGTAGGTGAGTGATTAACGGAACAGCTATGCCTGAATAAATCGCTGAATATGTATGAGCTAGCAATAAAATATCACTGTGTTGATAGATGTTTCTATAAGTATTTGTAAACGAACTTACGATTTCATACGGTTCAGTTAGCTAAGAATGTGGTAGTAACCAGTTACATTTTTCGTATATCGCACAAATGCAGAAATCTAAAAAATCAAAAAAAGAAATACCCTGGACTGATAACGTTCGTGCTATTCCAGACATAAACAGTCATAAAATAAAAGACAATTTTGTTTAACGCACCTGCATTATCGACGCAAAACTACTTCATCAGTCGCTTGCAAGACCAAAACCAGTAAAGGGTTGATCAACTTTCGTCGCAGCAAGAACATGTTTTGCGATAATTTTGTGCAATATGTGGTTTGAATTTCATATTATCCATATTTTGTATCCATCAACTTTATGGCTACAAGTTTCTGCATCTAAAAATAACTTAATGGTTATTAAGTAGCGATATAACGGCAAAAGGAATGTATATGCAGTGCAAAGAGCATTTAGGATCCAGAAAGTGTTTTTAATAAAACTTATGTAGATTGAGGTGTAAGGATAGATGATGATCTTGGTGATGGTGGTAGGTAGATGGACAGACGACCTAAAGAAGGTGGCTGGGACAGACTGGATGCGGAATGCAGAGGACAGGGTGTTGTGACGCAGCCTGGGAAAGGCATATGTACAGTAGTGGACTGCAATAATCTGAGTTGATTCAGGTGTAGGGATACTAGTACTACTAGATACAATGCAATGTGATACAAATGTTATAAAGCCATTCCAATTACACAGGCACAAAGTCAAAGCATTACTCAATAATTAGGCAGCCAATGTAATTTTATTGTATTCGCACCTAATAATACGGTGGTGCAGTAAGAACTCGTGTGAAATTCTATTACTTTACGTGAAGTGCGCAATCCTGGTGTTTAGTGGCCTGTCATTAATATGGACAGACATGGGAGAACAGTGGAAAATACTAGGTAGAGATGGTTTTTTCGATCGCGGAAGAATATGTTGTTACTTTTGCCTGTAATGTGTAGCTTTTGTTTTGGCTTCTTGCTGTAAGTTCTTTAGCTTTATTAATAGTTTTAAATCTAAGAGTGACTTGAGTGAGTCTAAGAGTACTTGCTATAATTATGTTTTATCTAGTCCATTGTATTTCAAGAGCCTTCGTGTGTTTTCGATTTCATTTACTTCCTCATGATACCGAGTGCTTTAATTTAATTGACTGAAGGTCCTGTTTAAGATAATTAAGTTTAGATAATATCATTATCTTGACCTTTCCAATTTAGCCTAAAACAGCACCACAAGTCACCAGTTATGGAGACGTAACATTGTGTGAAAACGGAGCCCGTCGCAGTTCAATTGTCAGCGTTTAACGAACAACGTTGCGTAACCCTAAGCTTAATGAGAATACGCCGGAATTAAATATTTCCGCAAGTTTCTTTGTAACTTGTTGCCGATAACATCTTCAGTAATGGCTGGGTGTGATGTAAATGTTTTGTATAATAGTGTCGTCATTTAATAAAGGGTCATTATTGTGACGACAGGTCAATTCAACTCTACTGTAGTTTGTGGGTGGTTGTAATATGGTTAAATGTGCAGATGTCAGTAGGAAAGGTTTCATACGGACAAGTTCTTTGTTTCATTTGATCTTTGTACCTACATATTATACTGAATCTTCTTTAATATCATGAGATTGGTTGATATGGTGATTCCGGTTGGTAGGTAAGCCATAAATAAAAGCATAGGTAGGTTTATCCCTTTTTTTTACTTGACAATAGCACGGTAATATTACCGTGACAATAGGTTACTCGGAGCTGAGGATCGTGACTTTAAAATTAAATATTTTCAATTTCATATCAATACCTCGGTGTATATCAAATTACGCTGTCAATGCCAACCATCAAATATAATAAGCAATTACACTTTTCCCGAGAAATGGGTAATAATATACTTAACAATGATAGCCTTGCCCAACATACGGTCGTAAATTGAGACATTTCACTGTGACAAGTAAGTAACACACAAAATCCTTCAATGCGACTGATAAGACCACCCGTTATTTACTGCTGTTTGGAAACCGCCTGCATGTGAAATCAGAGTTACAATTACAAGGCCTGTAATTTACTGAGAATTGCGCAATTATTTGAGCACTAAGGATAATAAGTTTTGTTTTATTTAATTGGATTTTCTTGTTTATTAATTATTGCATGGTCTTTGGATACAAGAACGCGGGTCCCTCGTTCTTTTACCGCATATTCTGACAAGAATAGAATAGAATACTCTTTATATGGAGAAAACTGAAATAAATTATTGTTATTTATTATGTACACCATATAAATTACAGATAGAGACAGTAAATATATAAATTTTTCAAAGGGCGATGCAGTGGGCGATCTTATCGCTAATAGCGATCTTTTAAAGAAAACCCTTGGATGCATTTGGACAAGGTTAAGAACCAACCCTCACTAGGTCTGCTTGATGGATTACGGCCCACTCCCTTTCACAGAGAGGAAGCATGTGTCACAGCAGTGGGAACATTATTGGCTGTTTGGACCATTCCATTCTCTTGTCTTTATTTTGATTTGTGTAAGTTTACATATCTTGAACAGGATAAATAACTTAATTAACAAATATATAACCTGGGGAAGGCCGGAGCGTAATCCTGTGTTCTCGTAATCAGTCATCATTATAATAATAAATAATAAAATAAAAATGTTTATTGCATCAAGTTAAATAACTTATTCTAGTTACAACGAGGGGAATCCTTTTAAGCAAATAGTTTGCTTGTTTTAGGATACAAGCAAACTATTTGCTTATAATGATGACTGATTACGAGAACACTAAGCACTCTGTAATACTTCGTATTCAAATAGCTTTATACCTTAGACAAGAGTCCTGAGACAGTCACAAATCTAATAGAAAAGAAATAAATAAAGAAATAGTATTAATCGAGACTCGCACAGGAATACTCGTATCACAAACTAAACTAAATACACTCATAGAAACATAAAAATAAAAACAAAAGTAAAATGAAATATATACTTAGCAATAATTGGTGTGCAAATCATAACACTGACTTTCCCAGGAATAAATATTGTGAAACAATTAAAAAAATGAGAGCTTGTTATGAATGAAACAATAATAACTATTATAGCAACTTAATGTTATCAATACATGCTCAATACGGAGTGACTATTGTGTAACTGTGGAACAACAAGTTTGTTGCCGAGATGTATAATGAAGCCCCGAGCCAACACAAATGTTCGATTGCTTATACGATTGTGATACACATGCTACAATGAATGAATATTATTTATTATACAATAGGATCGCCCCGAGCGACGTGATATAGTCTGCGTCCAGGCAATTAGTTTATCATAGTAGTTTTTATTTGATTTATAACACTGTTTTGCATTTTGATTGTAATGCTCTTGATTAATTTTAGCTCTCTCTGGATTTCGATGCTTAAGTGCTAATAAGTATGTCTTTGGTTTTAACTAGAGCGTCTTTCATGAAATTGTTTATTGTTTTAACTGCCTAGAAGAAGTTGCTAAACAGTGAACATGAATTTCGTTTTTAAATGGCATGGCAAAGAGCTGACACTCTCTCCAAAATACACACTGCTTTCCTCAATAAGCCTTCTGTTATCATACCTATAACCTATATGATATAAAAATGTAAGACCATGTCAAACTTATTTAAATTGAGTCTATAGTAGGCAGCTTCATATCTTATACATTGATATTATCAATAAGGTTATATACAACTACCATTATATCATTCATTGGTCTGCGGTCGCTGCTGTCATTCACCCGCGGCCGCTCACCGGCGCTTGCGCAAGTTGCCGCGACACCCGATCTATCTGCCGGTTAATTGCATATAGTTCACGAGATTTATGTAGGACCATGTGTGCAGGTACCTTGTGACCACATGCGTTAGGCTATATTGATAGGCAGTTTGGAAACTGTGTTGATAGGGGTTAATTTTAGATGCGGTGAAGGTAATATTGAATCTGATGTATAATCTAGGTGGACATGTTTCGAAATTCATGTAAAAAATATGCACAAATTCAGTGGGCTTGTACCCAGCAAAGACTCAAAGAGTTGATAGACGCTCAAGATAATGAAATTATACTACTAAAATATATAAGACGAACTTATATAAGATCTAAAGCTATTTAGAGCTATTAGTACTTTGGTTGGCGGATCCAAATTATACAGCAAGTATACATATGTAAGTCTAAACACAGAACATCCGAAACATTATTAGATTTTTGTACAGCTGTCTTCAAACTCTCACTTGTCCTCAATGAAGGTATTTCTAAGACATCTATTACTAAAATGTTGACACATGTATACTAAGTAGTTAGGAAGTACTTGTTTACCAGCATATTGGAATGTATTTGCCCTTCCCACGTGTGTTCCCGTTCCCATTGTGTACACACTGGCCTCTGCAGAGT
The DNA here is from genome assembly GCA_949629185.1 of Apamea crenata. NCBI lineage: Eukaryota > Metazoa > Arthropoda > Insecta > Lepidoptera > Noctuidae > Apamea > Apamea crenata. Next base: position 16,073,274 of record OX451365.1, on the reverse strand, counting down.
CTACAACTTTTTCATGGTAGAAGTTATCAGCGAAAGTTGGTAGCCATGAATATTGAACAGTTTATGGAAAGTAATGTTTGTGTATTTTATTTCAACAAATAATGTTCTTTTTTGCGGCGATCTGGACGCTTACCGCGAGGGCTGGTTCGATGTGGCGCGGGAAAAGAGTTCCTGGGTGGGTTTCTTTGACCAGAAGTCGGACGCAGTATAGGCTAATAAAACAATATAAAAACAATGGTTTTTGCGCAGGTATATGTTGAGTAAAAAAAATTGCATCAGATTTGTTTAGTTTATCAAGCTCTTCTCCTTTACTCAATTCTGAACTCTGCCTAACATTTTTAATTCAGGTAATCTCCTTCCTCCAATGAATTCAAAATCATTTTACAGTTTTTGTACTTCATAATATATTAATAATAATGTTTGTGTGTGTGAGTAATGTTGATTTTGCCGGACCGGTATTTTCTATATGCTCAAGTCGTATATTTTTATTCTCACAATTTCTTAACATTTCCGTTGTTTGCCAGGATATTAAACAATGCTTGTTGAAGTCGTTTACTTTTAGCCAAAATTATGTACCTACCTACAGGTTTTAAAATATCAGACTTTTGATAAATGTAAAAATTTATTCGTTACATGGGTTTACATACAATGTATATTTTTAAGATATTATGGTAATTATTTTTGTTTTGGGTATAATGTTATTTACGGTAAATAAATACATTGTAGATAAGCAGATGATAAAAAACGTCGTAATGTAAGTCCACGGAAAGAAAGTAAAAGCTGCCAGTGTGTGCGGTGCCCCCAGGAAAAGTTATTAAGCTAGGAGTTAATGTCAGACAGAGACAGACAGAGTCACTGAGAAGAAAGTTAGGAAAGTCATAAACATTTATTGTACAAATTACACATCTTCCTCCAATTACCATAATTTCATTTGACCTTCCACACATTACGACTTCAATGAACGTACGGAGGATATCATTAGAAACAATGAAATGATTCAAGCTAATGTCGTCCTTACGTTCAATTTAAATAATGACAGCGACGTTCATTTCGCATTAGACTTAACCCAGTCACTTGTCCCAGGTACACGAGAACAATAAAATGTTATAACATGCAAAAAACATTTTCTCATACAAATAATTACTTGAATGTAGTCTCGCAATCACGACTGTCCTAGAAAGTAAGTGACCATATTCATTGCTCGTTCATCATTGTGTTTATAGTTTTCCAACTAGTGGCACTGTGACGGTTCTGACTTAAAAACTATTTAGTTCAAGAGACGCAGTGTATTCTTTAATTAGTGTTGGAATGCTTTTGTTGGATATAAGACCCGAGACTGGCTGGGTTAAATTCTTTGAGATGAAAAAGATGAAAATAATGAAATTTATCAAAAGAAGGGTATTGAAAGAAACATCGATAAAAGTCCGGAAAGTAACTTTTAGAAAAATGTTGTCAAGCAGCACGTGACAGCAAGAATTTCAGTTCAATTTAATTGTCATCAACTTGTGCTTTTCCTGTTTACATGATAGGTATACGAATCGGATACTAACTTGTGTAACCAAATTGATAAAATATCTAGAGAAAGTCACATCTATCAGAATCTATCAAAGTCAACCGAGTCCAAGTCGTCTGTCCAAATCTTGAAAACCCTGATCCGTACAAGACAGATAATTTAATTTTTGCACACGAATTCAGCATCACGTCATTCGAAAGTTTTCGCCATTCTTCGGAACCGTCAGATGCATTTTTTGATAAAAATAATAAGTGCTTACAAACCTATTATTTTTTATGAATGGCTCTAGTGAGCATTAGACAGACTCATTCATTGGAATAAAGTGACCAACTTGTGGTCTGTATTGGGACCATTTTTTTTAATCCTTCCATTTCAAATATTTTTCAATCTTGGAAATGGCTTGTCTTTGATTTGACTTTTTCTGACTTTTAATATCAGTGACTGAATTTTATTTACAGCAATTTCTGGGCCATTTCCAAAGGCATTGTCAGAATCGCATGCTAGTTTTTGCCATCCATATCAGTTCATAATGGCGGTCGTGCGATCCGGCGGCGGTCGCACGGTCGCCTGCCTCTTAATTGATCCCATTGTTGTTCTTCGCCCGTTCGACGGAGTTATTAGTGCTGGCAAGTTCAAGTGATCACGGTTTGCTTGAGGCACGTACCACATTTGATTTAAAATTAAGATCTTTATTTTAATTTGACTGCTTGTGAGAAGACATGATTTGAATTTAAATATAAATACGCAATTTCGAATTACTTTTTCGGATTCATATACATAGGTTAACCATGCTGATGGTGTACTTACAGTGTGTGAAAATAAGTCGTGTATCGACAAACAAGTATTCATGAATATATTAATTACATATTTATAAACAAAACAGGTCTATGTACGGAGATTTACAATAAACTTGAGACGAGAATTACTGTTTTCATTCTTAGCATGCAGATGCAGTTATGTGCAGAAAATAACAGTCTCATTAACGCATAGCTCTATAAAGTATTCAAGTTATACACCAAGTGTTCATAGCATATAGAATTCTAAACATACTTTAACATTCCATGGGCAGCGGTTAACAGCACTGATAAGATTAAAATAACTATATTCTATATTATTCATTCAAAAGGCTTTTGAAATATAGAATTAAACATTCAACAATCGTTTTGTAACTGTCTAGTTCTTATGAATGGCTTGATGCTTAACATTCACGGTGTCTTGTCTAATATAAAATTATTCCAAATTGCTTCTGTATCATCTCTTTGTTTTAAACACGTGCTTATTGTTTACTGGTGCATTGATATTTATTTAAAGTATGTAACAGGATTTGGACAATATTTTATTGTATATAAAGATATGTAGATAGATGACGATGATCATGATGCGTGATCTTTAAGATCCAGGACATAGGAGCAATAAGAACTAAGAAATGAGAGAATCATTATTTAAAGAGCAAAAATGTAAGGGACATGACAAACATCCATACATGGGGTGATGATGATAATAGATGAGAAAACATTGTATAAATCAAACGAAGAACGTGAAACGAAAATCAATAATGTTATTCGAATATACAAAACAAAGCATTCCGATTAGCTCATCGAATAAAAGGTAAAACCAAAGCGGTCATGGGAATCAATATAAAAATTGCAAGGATCACGACGGGAGCGTTCAACTCTGTCCAAACGTTGTGCTAAGATATAAATTTCCAGTATTAGCTGACCTCACATTGTATAGGCGTTCCTTACAATGAGGAGTCAGATTATACTGACTGGATATGTATAGCTTGATATAATGTCGCTGTGCGTACGAGCGTGTGCAGAAACAGAATTCAGATGTCAACACGTAGTAACGTTCACATGATGTGGATGGAATCGCTGATTGTCCATATTATGTATAGCAATATTCGCATCGTGACCGTACGGTGAATTTATGGGAAATGGGAATCGTTGGTTGATGAGAAGGAAATGAAGCAACGATTGCGTTTTTAAGTAATAGGTATATAGTATTTTTTCGAATAATGCAAAACTAAGGCAGCAGTCTCGTAACAGTTTTGGTATTGATACTGATGGTCCGTTAATTATTAAGCCTATAAATGACAACTCAAAAAATGTGGCATATGCAGCAACAAGACGGGTTAAATATAACTTCTAATTCCGCTAAACATCTATTTATAACTCAACTTAAACACACTGATAATTACATATTTATATTAACCGATAAACTAGAATAATTTATAGATGTAGCTGACGATTAAAGCTAAGTAGGTTCCGATGGTATACACGATAAATGACCCGACCGTTAATGACCGTAAAGGTACAGATATCCAAGTAAGGAAGAGACAGATGATCCGCTATCGACTGAGAATTTCCCGTAACTTAATATAGGATGAATAATACGTTATTTTGCTTCCTGCGATCAGTCAGGTCTTGTAATTGAGTTGCATCATTCATGATGTCGGCGACTGGTTTGAGTCCTGTGGGAATTATGTTTGGCCTGTTCCCATGCTTTGAAGTTTTGATATTAATTTTGATAAGGTAAGATTATAACTACGTTTAATTAATAACTACTTCCATTTGAAGATACTCTAAATGAGAATTTATAAATAAAATTCACCGTTGCTCCCAAGTTGTATGACACAGCTAACCATAAAAAACGGTACAAGAAAATTACAGACTTAACTTCGTTAGAAAATTGTAAGTGAGCTGTAAAGGAACTAATAAGTGGTAATAAGTGAAATGAAGTAACCCATGTTTAGACTAATGTCTCGCTGGTATCTAGCTTCTAATCACCGTATTCCGCCGAGGTGTAAGCACCACAAGCAAAGGCTCGTTTGTGCCTAGAAAGTGTTTCAGCAGCACTCTCTAACTACACTTTAATGTTTCTTAGTATCGGTATCAGATGGTTTTCATTGTTGGGTTTTTTATTGGAAAATGTACTGCATTATCTTTGTCCGAAATTGATTTTGTTTGTTTTATAAGAGAGGACCCTATTCGCAACTAATTGTAAAATGTGTGAGTTTGACTATTGTAATTTTTTGAAAACAACAAGATGTAAGTGGAAGCCACATACAAATTCGGAATCAGACAAAAATAAACTAGGTTTTATCTGCATGCCCCACTTTACACAGTACAAAGCTCATTACGTAATTAAGCGAAACAAATGACAGACTTTGCATAGATTTTTGGAAATAAAGGCTCTTTGTCTCCGTTGCTACATCTTGCCTTGACAGATTTGGACAAAGTCTCGTCATGTTGCTTGTACACATCGGCTTTATCGCCGACTTCATTGGCAAACTAAATGCAGTACACGTCCTCATTTCTATGTTTGGTTATTTCATTATGATTGTCTTTATCTTTCAGAGCTTCCTAGTTAGTTTTTGTTAGTCTGTCCAAGTAGGTGGTGCTTCATATTTTAATTTTTGTTTAATTATTGTTATATAAAAATGTGCACCTATTAGCTTAATTACCCAACAGTCACGTACAAACATACCTGCGTACGTACGTCTTGCGTAAGAGCATTTGCAACAACCAATTATCGGGCGAGTTGTTTTTCAGAATTATTTGAAACAAAACCACACTAGACTTACCGGTTCGCTGTGGTCATAAGCAGAGTATGGTGCTTTCACCTGCTAACAATTACTCGTCGACAGCTGTCCATCTTCAGTATAAGTTTGTATCATTATGGCATGTGCGGTGTCTTCAGTTTTTTTAACATCGGCTGTGTCTTTTGTGGTTTTAAATGTCAATGCTCTGCATCAGTCATGTTGTGTATTTATTATACTGGTCGTTTTTCAAGTCACCATTGTTTGAGTTATTAAAAATTAAATTGACTTGTTCTTCTCAGCTCAAACACTAGGAAGTGGTAAAGAGGGTGGGTGTTTTGGGTCTGTCTTTACATTAACTTTTGACCTTCAAAAAGTGCTAATTCTCATCTCAGCATAAGGAAATCTTACTAAAATCACCAGGCTTAGCAGATTTATTGTCTTTAACATCATCAATAACAATAGTCCGTGAACCCTCAACACCTAACGTAAACATTATACATATTATCCATATGAGTTCGTTGATAAAAAGCTTAGCTCCGTAATGTTACCGCAGTATTACGTCGATATTTATTAGTATTACGTACGACATTATACGCAACGCCCACGTTTTGCGTTTCGCCCGGTGTGAGTGTAGCTTCTCTCATTGAGATTGTTTTGTAATATTGCTGATAATGATTGAATACTAATACGAAGCCGAGAACTTTATGAGATCATTGTTGAATAAGTAATTTCAAAACAAATGAAGATTATTGAGATGACAATGAAAGAATGTTTGGTGAAAATGAATTGATCGACGATAGTGGCGACCGGTGCATACTTATCATATACTAATACGTGCAGAAATGAAAGACTATAGGTCAAGTATTTCATTGGAACCTAACTTGAATGATAATTTTTTTAATAAAGTGTGCCATATTTTGTATGCACAAGAATACTCATTCCCTTTAGAATCACTTTAGTATTTTGAACTGGGTGCTTTCTTTGAATACTTGTTTGAAGGCTCTTACTTTTAAGTTTTAATAAGTTAACTCTCATATATTCATTAGTAACTTTAATGTTGATTACATAGGAATCATATTGTGTTCAACTAGACATTAAAAGTTTGTTATTAAATAAGCGTGAAGTTATTGTTAGTACATACATGATTTATGATCGTCATGATAATTCTGACATTTACGGCATAATAATATTCTTCTATTGGTTTGTCATTGCAGTTATTGGTCAGTAAATTATGTAATTTGAAAAATGTTACCATAGTTGCGAATTTATAATATAACCGACAACGCCGTGGAAGTAGCAAAGTTTTGGGAAAATAACATTTGAAATACAGTCGTGCCAGAGCGACACGAAGGAGAAGAAGAAGTTGTGATTTTTTGCATATAGTGGACGTTGGACATATTCCGATGGGAAATTAAAACAAGAAACCTTTTCGCTAAATTACTTCTTATCACACATGTGTGCGTATTTTGTAACTTTGCTTCATCTTGCACCGAACAGGAACATAGTAACTTTTATGCGGATAGAGACGGAGATCATCATTTATCATAAATTCCATTTAAACGACCCATAAAATAGCGATATAGATGGAATTTTATGTTAATTAAATGAAGTTTGATGTATATTGATGATATACTTTACGTAATGAAGGCGGAAGAGCACCAATAACTATTTAAATGAAAGCACCTGTTTTATGGACGTCGCGAATCGAGTATCGTGAACGAAATTATTTAGATTGAAAGTTACCGGACACGTGGACTTGATGTGATCGCTACGATATACGGGAAAGCAAGCACAGACCATGAAAATGGAAAATGTTATTATGTAAAGAAAATATGTTTTCACTAAAGGTAAAGTAACTTTAAAGACATGTGGATTTGTGGAAGAATGATAGCAAAACTAAATTAAACACTAAAGACTACCATAAGGACCATTAGAAAAAACCCCGTAGCAATTTTAATTAAATTAATGATAGTAAACCGTTAGTTAAAAGCGAAAACATTTTACCACTTTCGAGCTTAATTGACGTCTGCCAAATTTTAATTAGAAATAATTAATTAAACTCGAGATTTTTTCTCACAATTTAAAAGAGCCATTGATCAACGCCAAGTCAGAAATTGGGAAGAAATGATGATGAAGTAACTATACTATTTCCTTGTTTCGTTACTTTTGCAATTCTTGTAGCTATATAATATAAATTGTAGAGAAAATTCTGATAATTTATAAATTAACCCATGGTGACGACGACGTATGCAAAGTAACGGCAGTTAATATTAAAACTGAACATTAATTGACTGTCGTTTACATTGAAACGACTTTAGGTGACTAATGTAGAATAAATTACATAAATGTTAGGGTTATTAACTTATGTAACATAAACGAATAAATTCATAAATCGCTGTGAAGTTGTGGGTCAAAGAAGACTACAATTTAGTAGCTGCGACGACATTTTGTTCGATACAGAAATACGATATCGAAGTTTTTATAGTATGTCATAATAATAATATTTAAAAAACTTACTATATGAAACCAAAATGTGGCTAGCCCAGGTGGTTGTGCAATTGCAGAATCCTGTAAACAGGGTTAGTTTTCAAACACCAGCCAAATTTAAGGGTGTAGCAATAAAAATTCAGCCGTCCCATAAGTGTAGGTCCAGTAGGTATTGAAGTGTTCTATGGGATAGTTGATAAATTTTTCGCGATTATGATATTGGTCCCATGGAGAAAGTTGTTCCGTTTGATGGTCTGTACCACACCCTTAAAGCTGGTCTTTGAAAATAAACCCTGTATAGCAGACGATGATGATGATGATACAACCAAAGCCGCTTACAACATAGACTTATATGACAAAGAAAATTATCCTTTACGTTTTAAAATAGACGAATTAAAGTGTATAGATAAAGGGATAAGGATTGATGACCATCCTTATGTTACTTTTAAAACGATGAGCCGTTATTTTACCGCAGTATGTTATCGTTATACCATCACACGTCATCCACCATATTAGGGTGTATTTTTAATTTCCTGTGAACTTAACAACCTGTTCAATCTTTTCGAGTGGGCGCGGCTCGCTTTCATCCTTACGTAACAATTTTCATTATTATGCAACAATTTTCATCATTACGACATGAACGGAAGTGAATATGTTTAATCGTTTAATGACATACTTATTGGGAATCGTAACATGTGATAAGGTAGGGTCAATGAATCGTTATGTAAGTGTGTGACTCCGTCATGTGTTTACATTGGTTCTATGTTAATGTTTGTTTACGTTCTTTTTCCGTATTAGGAAAACGGCACGTGGTCTTCGTGTTGTGCTGTGACATGGTTTTATGATTAGTTTTCCGATTAGATGATTCTGATCAGGTATGGTTCTCTTTATTAATTTCCTCTGTACGTACCTGCTTTGTCATATTAAAAAGGCACCTTAAACTTTTTATATATTTGCGCCATAACATCAAAAGTGCTAGTTATAGCATACTAGTGCACACTGATTAGATGATTACTGAAACATTCACGTGAATAGAATTCATTGTGCCCAGTTTGGGCATCAAAAGGGCGCGGCATGATCCTTATGAAACTGAATACACCTTGCATACGATTATGTTAATAGTGACGACAGGAAGCAGCGTTACAATTGATACAATGTTTTGTTTGAGTATTGTCTCTTGGACCGTAAAAAAAGTGGATGAATGAGGGATGATGTGAATAGAAAGGGGAGTATAGACAGAAGAGAGTAACGTGACAGATGACAGGGGAAAATGGAAGAGGAAAACAATTTACTCGGAACCCAAGTAACATAGGATAAAGGCAGACAGAAAGAAGATGCTGAAGTTAGACTTCATGAAAACTACTATAACTACACATATAAGGTTTGTGTTGTATAAAGTAGGCACAGCAACTATCGACATACTGTTTGAGGAGTTTTATTTCACTCGAACATCGAGAGCTCGCAAGTTCGCAAAAAGCGAGCAATTACAGAAGAATGTTCAAATTCCATAACGGAATAGAAATGTGTGTTACGTAACAACCAATTTTGAGTGGATTCCATTACCAGTGTCTATGTATTTGCTAATCCTAAAATGGATGTTCAGCCAAGTTTTATTTTTGAGATTCTTCAATAGTTGCGTGAGAAATAACTGTTAAAACTTTGACTTTCCAATCGCAATTCGTGTTCCTACCTGTATATGCAACGTTTTAAACTAAAATGATTAAATTCGCAATTCATTCAACTAAATATTGTTCGTTGTGATTGGTTATGAGTTCATCTTGTCAGAAAATTGGACTTATTGCTTATATTATTATTCCTTATACTACTTAACTACCAGTACCTATACCACAGATTACTAAATAGTTACTACCCTATACCAGCTGAATAAATGCTATGCAGATGAAACAAACAAACCTCGTTCGGATTCCTAAACAAAAGAACATTAGCATAATCACTTCCATTAGTTGGTTCTCCTTTACAATTTCACACTTTATCGCTAATTTGGCAATTTTTGATATTCCTTACAAATAAATAATACATGTTATAATTCTTAACAATGTAATGTCAAACATATGTTTTTTTTTGTTGTGTTTTGTATGCCAAGGTTTCGTTTATTACACCTTAAAATATTAAGGTCGGACCATAATCAATTTAAATATTATGGTTCGACAAACAGGACAGTCAAATTTTAATTAACTAAGTATCGTTTAATGACATGGCTGATGGTAGTTTGCCAATCAATCAACACTTAATAGGTTGGTGAAACAAACCTCGTTGGTATCAAGTAATTTAAAATTTTGCATATGAAATATGAATAATAATTGTATGAAAATTAATATGCATTACTTCGTGACAAGAATGAAGGTGGAATGCGTTTAGACGGAATCCTGCTTTGCACTTAAACAATTCAAGAACTTAGTACTTAGCTTTAATTAAGCACGCAGGATTAGGTACCTACTTAGTAATTATAAAGTTTTCCACTGCCTTTGCTGTCCCGCCGTCGGGTAATAAAGACATGGATTTCGGTAGAAGAAAATGCTGCTTTGCACGTTTAGCAACATAGGACGTAGCAAACGTACGCACGGACGACAAACGGACGTGCGAAACGGACGTAGCGTGTAGTTCTAAGTTACAGCATACAAAAGTCTTTAAAAAGTTGGTCCTGTCACGAGCATTGTGCGACATAACACGGTCTTAGATAAGCTTAGGTATCGTTTAATAACATAACGCAAGCCTACTCGAATTAACTATTTTTTTTCTTTATGCAAAGGTATAGGCTTACAGCAACCCATGGCGGTCGGGCTTGACGTTTATCTGTCATGCACCAATTGTCATTGCGACTGTCACACAATACTCTATGTTATTGTATAATTCCATTTTTAAATGAAACCGATACCTACCGCAGTTTGTTCCGCGATTGGCGAAACACTATGTTTACCCACGTATAAGGTTTCTTTAAGATTACGCCATCTTACAAATATGCCTGTTGGTGGTTTGGACTCCTGAACGATCTTAATAAAACAATACAAATATATTTTCTGTTTTTCAAGTCAACATATTTACTACTGCGAAACCTATAATTAAAACTATTTTATAGTTCATAGAAGTTTAGCATACCAGCCAGTATTCAAAACTTAAAATAGATCAAAAAGAAGCAAAAAAACTATGACACTGAAACGAGGTTGAAACGAAGAGCTTCGGCCTTTTCTCTTTGAAATATAGAATCAAATAAAAAATAAACAATACTACTCTTTTGTATAACGATCTAGGTATTCGAAAAAAATATAGACGACTGGATTATATTTCCTAGAGTTGATCGAACATTTGTTTTGCTTGTTCAAATTAATCAGGTGGAATTGGTCTGTTTCTGGTTGAATGGCTTCCTCAACAAGAATACTATTCGAAATAGATTAATGTCACGCTTTTGAAAACATAACAGGCACTTTGTAACTTGGAATATTTGAACTACTGATGATTGAAGTTGAAGATAGAATCGCTTTTGACCGCTTGAAGAATGCTTTAGCTCCTGATGTAATGCACAATGTGAATCATGAATGGCATCTATAAACAGTACAGAATTTATAACGGCATTTATATTGTTTTAGAATATGATGGCTGCATATTGCTCGAAGAGATATTGCGTGCAATTTGTATCGCATTCATGTTACACATCAATGAAATATAAATTGCATAAATTCTTTGATCTAAGTATCTTCGTTGCTACTTACTTTGATTTCAGCTTGCATAAACTAATTTAAATACTTATAAGATAACAAAATAAATTCTATAAACAATGGTTTTCCAACGTTAAACGAATTACAGGTTGGTTGCACCTTGATGACTAATTCTCCAAAGGCTGTATCTGATAGATTCCTTTGTCAGGTAGAATGGCAGGGTTAAAACGCGAGTCGAATCACAATTAGCGGGAACAATAAAATCTGTTGGCGCCATTTATGGTCTGTCAGTTTGACAAGGGTCAAATATTTCTGACAGCGAACATTATTCACGGGAATGATTTAATTCTTTTGTTTTGAATATTAATCAAGAAATAATAAGATTTAAGAATAGATACAATAACCTAGTTTCTGAGATGAAAAGTGATGAAATGATCGTATATTACAAGAAAGAAAGGAAAATAGAGTTAGTTTATGAACAGCTTTTCTTCTCACGCAACCAGTGAGAGTCAGTCGAGGTAATCGAGTCACAATAGGTAATAACAATTACTGTGCACTTGTTGATTATCAAACAGTAGCTATATTAGTCGGAGAAGAAGATAACGGTGATATGCCATATCATTGACCTGTTTAAAATCATTTCAAGGCTTACCTTGAGCGGTGGTGGTCCAGTGGTAGGTAACTGTCACAACTTACAAGTTGTAGGTCGTAGGTTCGAACCCAGCTTGCTTTACATAGTGTAAATTATTTCATCGGCACTGCTCTTATATCGTTGAAGGAAAATATCGTGAGGAAACTGGCGTGTCCTCTAACCAACAATTCAAAAACATGTGACATCTACCAACCGGTACTGAGCCCGCGAGCTAGATTATGTCCCCTCTCATAGAAAGATCTGTGGCCCTGCAGTGGGAACATTATAGGCTGATTATGCCATCTTTAACCCAACACGATTATGAATGGAATTCTCTAACTGCAGTGATCCTTTAGAAGTCAGCTTTAAAAGAGAATGGTAGCAAACCTCAAGTGCCCTACCATCACTCAAAGGTACTCGCTGCTTCATACCTGTCTGCAATTAAATAATCCTAGGCACAGTAATCTTTATTATGCAGTCACGAAGTATGTCTTTTGTTGTACCTATCCTCATGAAACTGGTACGGTTTCTCATAACTCGATCGGACCTTGGAGTCTGATTAAGCATTCCTTAGAATCCATTCACTTACTTAGATCTGTGTGAATTATATTGTAGAATAGTGGTATTTTTATATCTAATTGATTCATTAAGAACATTTCCCAGTTACTTATTTCAGTGTACAATTGCTTTTACAATGATAGCTTCTCAAAAGAACGCCTCTGGTGGAATTAGCGCCTCGGGGCTCTTCAAAGCTATCAAAGAACTCAACATTCAAGTCTTACGTTTCTTTTTCTTTTGTCTTCATTACGTCATCTGTCCATCTGGCCACAGGACTGCCAACACCACTCCGTTGTCAGAGGTTACTGTCATTATTTTTTTAATACCACCGGAACTATAAACACGCCATTAAAGAGATAGTATCGCCGCCGGACTGCAGATTCTCACTCCGCCATGATTAGCAACATCCCGACACTGCTGTCATTAATCATTAGCCGAGCTTTCCATCCATACTTATCTCCTGCGTTTACACTATCAATAACCTCTACAGCTTGCGAAATAAGTGTTATAGTTCAATGATTTAGTGAAAATATAAAGTTGTCTGCAAAATAATGATAGTGCTCATTATGAATCGTATTGCGGACTGTGTAAGTCTGAAATACTGTGGCGGACGGTAACGGATGCAGAATCGCGTAAGCTTCTCAACAACGGATGGATGCAGGCATGGCGATCGCTTTCCTGCTATCTTTGTGTTGCATATTCAAGTTCTTATTTTGATTTAAGACTCCTATAAATATTATCTGCTTTGTATAATACAAAGTCAGCTTTTACAGCGTAGGTATATTTTACGATACTAGCAAAAAAGCCAAGCACAATTTGATGAGTCTACAGACTAAAATTAAGACTGGCTGACTGGCAAAGTTTTTCTTATTCTCAGGCAGTCTTTTGTTCTAGACTTTTTGTAACCTTTTATTAACTTATTACTTTGTATGGCTATTTCAATGATATCTATTTTTGTTACAGACGCAAAGAATGGACTGCGGAGCAAATGAGCTGGGCAGGAAACTGCGAGTTGATCAGGTAAATTACCTATTATGTCTTATATCATGTACCCACGAATACGAAAATAACTTGTGACATTTCAATTAACATAAACATTTCACCGTTATAATTAATTGAATAGAATGATGGTAGCAAATGATCGTGCACTTTGATAAATGGCGGCGAAAAAATACAAACGCGCATAGATAATCGCTCTCTCGATTGACATAAGTGTCATGTGTGTCAGCCATTGTCAGCTGTCAAATTACGAGCTGGTTACGTAACCGGTTTGCACACACCTGTAGGAAAAAACTAGAGTATCCGATCAGCTGTTTGTAGGTTAGTATTTAATGCTGGCAATTATAAACTTGTTATATTCTTATTGCTTGGCAAATACTTCGCATTTTAAACGTAACCGTCCGTCTCGTTCATGAGAGTTTAATTATTTTATTGAACTTAAATAATAGTTATTAATCATTTTTATGAACACTTCGCCTTGTTTTTAGGTTTCCGTAGCCAAATGGCTAAAACGAAACCCTTATATATTCGTCATGTTTGTCTGTCCGTTCGTATGTCACAGCCACTTTTTCCGAAACTATAAGAACTATACTGTTGAAACTTGGTAAGTAGATGTATTCTGTGAACCGCATTAAGATTTTCACTCAAAAATAGAAAAAAACAATAAATTTTGGGGGTTGCCCATACTTAGAACTGAAACTAAAAAAAATTTTTTTTCATCAAACCCAGTATCTATGGATAGGTCTTCAAAAATGATATTGAGGTTTATAATTCCATTTTTTTCTAAACTGAATGGTTTGCGCGAGAGACACTTCCAAAGTGGTAAAATGTGTGCCCCCCCTCCCGTAACTTCTAAAATAAGGGAATGATAAAACTAAAAAAAAAATATGATGTACGGACGCCAGCAGGTCAAGCTACCCGAAACTGTCAAATTTTCCCAATCAACCTTGAACCTTATTGCTGTACCGATAAAGTTGAAAATCTATTATAGAAATTTGACAGATTGTAGTAGGTTGATGTGCTGGCGGCGTCTGTACCATGTAAACTTCCACCGAAAATTGGTTTGAACGAGATCTAGTAGGTAGTTTTTTTTGAATACGTCATAAATCGTAAATTGTAATAATTGTACGGAACCCTCGGTGCGCGAGTCCGACTCGCACTTGGCCGGTTTTTTTCATTGATGATATCGGAAGAACTTTCGTTCACCATAATAAAGTGTTACGAACCCAATTTTCAATTCGTAAACTCGACACACTGGCACTTGCTCTCAGAGTAATCAAAAATTAATAGAACAAAAACGAGTATTGGAATCGATTCCATTCAGTATCGAGTCGTGAGCGGTTTATGTAACGGTCCCGTCCTGCGCGAGAGATGGCCCGATATATCGGACACCGGTTACTCGATTCTACAGTGCGCGTGCGTCCAAATTGTTTAACTTTAAATTGGTATCGATTAAATTGTGGTGAGTGAGAGGATTTGATTTGAGTATGGTGTTAGTAGGTGAGGGATAGTAAATATTAAAGTAGTTTTTAAATAAAAAAATTGACGAGTCTTACCCGTGACTGCTATATTTTATCTATAATATAAAAATGAACGCTCTTCGTTGGTAATCAATCGCATCACTTGAGAACGGCTGGAGCGATTTTGCAAATTTTTATTTTAATATATTCGCAATAGACCAAATCAGGATTCTATGCAAGAAATTGGGGAAAAACTGAAACCCTTTTTTTGCATGAACTATTGTTTGGATAGGACAACGTCTGTCTGGTCAGCTCAACTTGATAACGTGAATTAACTTTTTAATATGTATAAAAGCTTTCAAAGCATTTCAAGTTAAAGTTAACCCTGAAAATATTTTTAAAGTTCAATGAACGTTAAGTATAAAAACATTATGCTATTAGTTACAAAAGGTTAATGTGACCGACATAGCTTCTCGTGACAAATGACTACAATATAATATAAGCGAACTAATGACCAAAAAAGTTTGCTGCTGACCCTTTGCTGTAATTTATTTAGCAGTAACATGCTAAGCTTCCAAATTATTTTTGTACCACATAATCAACATATAACGTTCCCACTACTTGGACACAGGCCTGTTTTCTAGAGGGAGTGAACTGGAATCCACCACGCAGGCCCAGTATGTTGGCAGATGTCATATTTCTTCGAATTTTTGGTTCTAGGATATGTATGCTGGTTTCCTCACGATGTTTTCCTGCACCGTTTTGAGAGCAGTGGTGATGAAATAAGTTACTCAAAGTAAAGCACCTGTCTGGGTTCGAACCCACGACTTCCAATTCGTAAGTAACCAAGCCACCCCAACCACCCAACTACCCAACCCAACTGCCCAACTTACGAAGCAGTGCAGAGCAGTGGTGTCCCGGTGGACACCACTGTTCTATCAATATTTTTTTTTATAATAAACATTTAAAAAATAACAGTTAGCTACTCACATCTTTTTACTATTAACGAACAGTGAAAATAATTAATCAATCGATATATGTACTTATGTATAATTATATCGATTGATTCGATAGTAGTCATCGGAGTAGAAGCGACCTCCTTTCTAAGTACACCCGAATAATAGTCGATTGTCCACATAATAAGTCGAATTGACTTCAAATTAGCTTACATAACGTCATTAGAAATGTTTTTTTTTCAACCATTTCGTACGTGATCCTACTTATGTGATCGTTAGTGTTGTGCTTAGTCCGGTAATTTTAATATGTACGAGATTTGAAGTTTTGTTTCAACGACTGATGAAGAAAAAGACCAAAGAAAAGATGGATGGATTGTGTAAGGAATGATATGGAAGAAATGGGAGTTTATGATAGTGTGACAGTTGACATGGGGAGGATAGGAGGGGAGGAGGAGAAAACGTGTTGCGCCGACCTCAAGTAACATAGGACAAGGACAGGAAGATGATGAGATTCTAAGTTTTGTAGGTAAGGATAGGAACGCTCTCGCCCTTTACAAAATAAAAGAAAAAAAAACGAAACAATTAAGTAATAATAATAATTTCTTTATTTACACTTTAAACTCACAAACATTTGTGTAGCCCTGGCTCTTGTACTAGGAGTTCCTGTATAACAAGAGCCAGATAGCCAAGGGAAAATACGTACCTACTTTTACAAAACAATGTTTATATATCTGTGGCGACATCTACATCGCCGCATGCGAACTACGTATTATATGATGATGTCACGCAAAATCTTGCATCGCGCAATCAGAGTTTACTGCGCGACACGCATATATACCCGTACTCGTACGACTTCCCGACTTCAATCGTCGGGCATTTGCCCGCCAGACACGACACCCGTCTTGTCGGAGGATCTTCCCTTTTCTATAGAGGATGAGTGAACTTTACCCCTCGTTCCTCATACTTCTAATCCTCTATATATATATTATGATCTAACTAAATCAAAAACAATAGTTAAATCGCATAAATATGTCAGATATTCAAATTAACATACCTGAATACCAGAGAGCCAAGCAAATCGCATATCCGCCATTATTTAGAAGCCAATATGTTTATTCATATGTCATAGTTATCAGAACCCGTTTGGTTAGAGATGACAACAATGCTTGTAGAATACTAGAGAGCTTTCAAAGAGCTGTTTGGGGATATTTATTGCGGTATTGTGAACATAAACCATGTGCAGTATCAACAAGCGACGCTATAAAACGTGACCTAGTTTACAAAACGATGAAAGTTTAGCGTCTCAAATTATTGTTTTCTAGCGGCGACTTGTTTGGTCTGTGAGCTCATCTTCTTGTTTATCCTTTTGAATTTGTGATTATGAATTTTAAATCAGTAATATTGACAGAAAGAATTCGGTTGATAGTGTATGTCTGCATGGTCATTCGACAAAAGAATTATCGCAGTCAAGAAATTGTATGGGGTTTTACAAGGAATTTTCGTATCTTAAGAAATTAAATGGAATTGTATATTCTGTAAATAGGATATCGGTATCAATTTTACACGTCATATTATAAAAAAAAATAAGCTAGATGAGGTCGGTGTTTCCTATCTTCGTACCCTGAGAAGAAAGGCCGAAACAAACTCAGAGGTCACAGTCTCTTTTAAAGTCCAGACATAATCTTGGTCAGATCATGTGAAGACCATGTTTGAAAAGGTCTTTTGAAGAAAGCACCACACATATTTGAGTGGACCAGTCCAGTCAGTAAGCATTTGTCAGTAATCGTGTAGCTCAACTCAAAACATGAGGAAGAGATGCTAATATTTGATGTGTTTTCCCCTTTTATGAGGCATTTTGTGGAGAAGATGACCGGTTGAGAAACTGGTTTCGTCTTCTTTACAAAGTGACTCATACCCAAATTGTTATTTTAATTTTATGTATATACTAACACTAGGTATAAGGTATTTTACTAACACCATCACACCATCTTCATTCATCACCATCTTCATCTTCATCACCATCTTTGTTATCTGATTATTTGACAATAAATAAATAATAAGCATTGGTCCGTCCGTATCACTATTTTAATTATTTTTACGTTTTTAGTTAAGTTTGTGTTATTGAATTTAAGAGGCATCATTCATCACAAAATATCCTACTACATGATTTCCTCTTACCAAGCAGTGCAATTGGAAAACAAAAGCGGATGTTAGTTTACCACATAATTTTAAGCCTTCAAGTCCCAGACGGATACGGAACAAAATTCTTATATTCATAACCTCCTTAAGACAAAAGCCAGCATACCAATACACCAATATATCTATTAGTACGACGCGTGCGCACGCTGATGGTACCTATAGAGTCGTGGGAACCGACATCTGGCGAATCATCGTCTCGTGTGTCTTCGTATTTAAGTTTCTTCGGTTTGTCCTAACCTACTGTCTTAGAACATTGAACAATCAATGTAAAGTTTTTAGGAGTATTTTGTTCTGAGAACTAACTGTCGTATTTTATCCTATTGGCCGCTTCAATTGCCATGCCCCCAGCGCCCAGCTCATAAATCAACAAATCAGCTACGACGAATCGGGTCGTGCAATGAAACAAAAACAAACCCTATTTATCCTTTTGTCCCTATGTATTTTACTGTGTGTAAATAAATAATAAAATAACATAGGTTAGGTAGTTGTATAAATATACGACTAAAAACCTAGATGATCTACGACTTAGGCGGCACGGGCACGAAATCATTTATCGTATTAATCCGACTGGGGCGGTCAATAGGTTAAAGAAGATAGGTATTCATTCTACTCTCAGTCTCAATCCGTCAAATGTACCTCTAATTTACCTTAACTGTTGACATAGGTTTGACGTTTTTAATTACGGGAATTAGCTTTATTTAGAGATTTTTAAATTCTAGTAAGAATGCATGTCGGTCGATTTGCATACTCAATATTTCTTCACGAGACCCGAAGTGCTCTTTTCGCTTTTACAACGGACAGACTGTCCGTTGTAATCGTCAGGAAAATTCATGCCAACCTTTAATGAAGAAAGCGGGTAACAGCTTCAACAAGAATTCGTGCAAATGCGAAACTCTTGATTCGGGAAAAATTACGATTCACCCAGATTTTATACGTGTGACATTCGAACGGTGGTTCGACGTCACGACGGTGATCCATCACGGACCGGACCGTACCGTGCAGACCGGTCCTACGAACGGTACACCGGCTATAAGGCGAAGTTCCTAACAACTGATTTAAGCAATACTAAGAATCAGCAGAAAAAATGCAATGTAATGGTGTCGTAACTGGAAGGCCTTGTTTAAATAACTGGATATAGAAAATAAAAAACGGAATTGTGTTGTTGTAAAATGTAAATTATATATAAGAACGTTACAACACAGATACAGCGCGCAAATTGTGACGAAAACATAACTTAGGTAGTTCTGTTTGAAATGAAAATAGTCTTCCTTTGAACAATACTTAGCAACGTAATGGAAACCTTATATAAAACACGCTTAAAACTCTAAACCCACCTCTCATCTCTATATTCTCTATATACCTTTAAATCCTCGACCTACAGTACAGTCTCACCATTAACAGCATCGGATATCGGCATCTGCGCCGTTTTTACACGTCCGAACGTTTCCGCTCTTGAGTACTTACCCTTAATGACTGGGGAGTACCTGCTTGCGATCAGGTTTTACTTGTTCCGCGATGTGGACTATTGGGTTATGTCCTTTGCTTCTGCGCTGACTGACGAGTAACCAATGATTTTCACTAGAGCTGATCCGGTCTTTAATAAAGACATGACTTCCGGCAATCGGGCTGTCGCAGTTACACGATCTTTGGATGTCAGATGTCTGGAGATCGTAAACCTTAACAGGTTAACTGTCCCGGAAACAGACGCAACAGGAGAAATATGGCTGTGATCATAATTATTTTTTTAAGATTGGGATTATATTTTCCAAAGAATCACTAAACATATTGTAACAGAATTCAGAAATATAGGAAGACCCGAAAGTATCTATGACTAAAAATATGCCACAAATAATCATCAATCCGCCTGTCAAACGCGATATTTATGCATTATCCCCCAAGAATGTTTCGTTTGAGTTCGTGGGAGACGCAACGGTGCACATTGCACATGTTCGATGGTAGAAATGAATGAAGGAATCTAAGATCGGATAATTTAGTGCAGTAGTTAAGTTTTTGGCTTACTGTCAAACTGAAATATTTATTGCAATTAAACCAATTACAGGCACTTTTGAACTGTCAAGGAATCGGTTGGTCAGTAATATGATGCTAGTTTCCCATTCCAAAGCGTGGTAGGTTCCTATGGAGAAGAAGAGGCAAAAAACTCCATGGACACTCTTTTAAATAATGTGTAAGTAAGAGTTGGTTAGATTAGATCCAGGTTTTCAGGACAAATATTTGTGTGGTTTAAAATATTTGTTCGAAGCTTTCGTTCCGGATGTAGAAGGTATTGTGTCTGTCTGGTAACCCACAATTCATCACACTACATATATTCCGAAGGTGCGTCTATTGGTTTCATCGTATCTACGTAGGCTATTTTTGTTTCTATGACCCAAGTTATTAGTTACAAGTGTTACAACGGTAATGAATTAAAATGAACCGATATCCATAGTAAATTATTTCTTCGATGCTAACTGTAATTACGTAACAAGCTGTGCTAGGAAACCTGTAAACACGTTGCAGCACGCAAGCAATAGATTTTGTATTGGTGTTACTTGCATCGTAGGTGTTAATTGAATCTTGGTGTTGATCGATTTGGTGATGAATTACTTCACGATCTTGCAGTGAGTATTTCAAAACGTAGCGAAAGCGTTAGAGTAGCCTGCGAAATTACTGTTTTCTTAATTTTATTGCAATTTGCAGCAACCTATATATAGTTAAGCTTGCAGAGTAAGCAAACTGAAGTGGCATTGGGTTGGCCATGTTTGTCGAAGGACCGATGGCTGGTGGGGCAGACGAGTCCTGGAGTGGAGATCGCGTATCGGCAAGCGTAGTGTGGGACGCCCCCCACCTAGATGGACGAGCGACCTAAAGAAGGTGGCTGGTACAGATTAGATGCGGAAGTCGGAGGACAGGGTGTTGCGGCGCAGCCTGGGAGAGGCCTATGTCCAGCAGTGGACTGCGATAGGCTGAGTTTATTGATATATAGTTATTGTTCGTGGAAAATCGCAAAAAACGTAATTTAATTTGAATTTTCGGGCTACATTAGCGCATCCACCTTAACCATCATACGGCTAGATTTTTGAGTCAGTGAGGGCAGGTACCTTACATAACCGTTATAACTACAGGAAAATGCTCTTAAGAGACTGTAATTAACTTTATGAGTCATAATGTTTGATCTGCATTCACAGATTATGAACACTCCCGGTACTGTTACTATAGATAGATAATACTGCTGTCTCTTCTAAACTAATTTACTAAGCTTTGACTTCGAATTTAGCATCTCTAGATGGCTACCTAGTGCCCAAGTTTTAGTTTCCTATTATTTCGTGCCATCACTGCTCGTATTAAAGCAAGTTAAGATATTTTTCTGGAAGAGATCGTGATCGGAGCTTTTTTAACCTTTAGCCTTTTTTTTTTTTGCGGATGGGAATTCATCAAATGACCCCTCCCGCTCTGGGTGGAGCGGAAGGGAGTGTCAGACTCTTACTGACTAAAACCCACCCGTGTTCCTTCCTTAGCCCTTTCTGTTCCAGGGCAGCGGTAACCCTTTCGGACGATCCCGCCGCAAACCTTTAGCCTGAGGGACTAACAAAAGCCCGAGGTAATTTTGTGTGACCTTTCAACAGTTGACAAAATCCTCACAAGTTGTAAAAGTAATAAATTTACGTAATATTTCGCTAATAAAGCATCCAACCGCGCTAAGCTTCCTTACGTCTCCGCGCCCTCGAACGTGATTTTCATTGTTATGTAAAAATGTAAAAGTTCGTCTCGTCTCCACTTATTTATTGACTTACACTGATATTGTGCAATTTAACCTTTTACTGACTTTCGTACATTCTTGTGCAGACCACAGGTTTCCTTTAAACCTGTACAAAGTAGCACATATGTATCAAATAATCAACCTTTCATCTCTTCCTTGATGATGAAGATGTTCATATTATTATGTAGAGCAGTTGTGTTGTTGTGTATCAATAAGGAAATTCTGGTCATATCTTGGTTACGGTTGTTAAAATCTATTGTACACTTTTAATTATTATTGCGGAAAATACTATAAGGAACCTAATATTTTGATCGTAAATTCTACAGGTTTGAGCTTCAAGTTTTATTTTATATTTATACTTTAGAGGTATGAGGAACAGGGTGTAAAGTTCACTCATCCTCCATTGAAAAGGGAGGATCCTCCGACCAGACGGGTGTTATGTCTGGCGGGAAATTGCCCAATGGTTGATATTGGGAAATTGTATCTATGCTAATTGCACGGTAAACTCTGCTTGCGAGATGCAGGATTTGCGTGACGTCAGTATGACGCGTTGTTCGCATGTGGCGTTGTAGATACCGCTACAATACTATTATACTTTGTATACACGGCTAACTATTACATACGTTTCCATTAAAGCATCAAAATATTTCAAAGTAAAAAATAATTTAAAAAGAGTACCACCAACAATTTTTCTAATGGTCCAATCAAAATACATATTCATGGACAAAATTAATCCCACCTAACATTAAATAATTCATTCATAAAATATTAGTCACTTTGCTGACAAATGTCTTATAAAGCTTGTATTCAATAAAATTGAGTCTTATCAACTAGAAAATAAAGCCTACATGACCAGAAGTAGTAAGTTGGTAGTATTTGAAACAGGTAACTCCAAAATGATGTCGTGATCCCTTTTCGGTCGTTCCTTAGGACCGGTTTTTCTTTGGGTTCATTCAGTGAACTATGTTTTATATTTTTTCTCATGTTCGGAATCATGTTACAAGATTTTTTTTAGGAATTCTTTGACTTTTTTGGGTCCAGGGACGTTTAGAAGATGCATTTTGATGAATGGTGTAGATTTTTTTCTAAACAGGTAATTGTCGCTTTAAGAAAAAGCTATTCCGCTATTGCACATAAATAAATAAAAACGAATTATGCTTATTGCAAAAATATTCTCATCGAGTTTTATTCCTTACATGTGCAGTCAATTACATCTAAGTAGGCATAATTAAATAATTTGCACACAGACAGCTAATGACATTAATAACTTCGGCTCATATACGTCCAAGGGGATTCTTATCAGTCTCGTCACGCCTCACCAACACACGACAACAAGTAAATGTGCCAGCGGAAGCGCCTACATTCTCACGTGCATCGGATTTTGCGTAATCCATCATGATCATGCTTGGTAAGCTGCAAGACTTGGGAGAATTACCCTTGCAAGGCTTCTGCGGTTATTGACGAGAGAAATTCTTGAAAAGTTACTAAATCTTAATTTTGAACCGATTTGATTATTATGTGGTTTTTGTCCTTTTACCTTAACCTTTGTAAGGATGCAACACTGTGTAGGGTCTCTTTGAGATAAAAAGCGCATCCTATCTTGAAGAATCATGCGTCTAAAGATGCGTTTTCGATTTTGTTGAGAATATCAACAAAAACAAATACAAAATCATCCAGGGCCCGTATTCCCGTAATTTAAAATGTTCAAAATCTAGTTGCAGTCTCATCTCGGCGACAAACAAAAATGTCAAAAACTTGTCAAAATGTAGGGAAATTAGACGTATTTTTGACAGATTGAGTGAACGTTCTTAAAATTACGAGAATTACCACTCTGGAATCAGGTTTTTCAAACGTTACAGCTACTATTCATATATTTCTTTTATACACAGGGTCAAATTAAATTAGCTAGCGAAACTTCGTAGATGTGGTTTTGTTACTTGAAGTATGACTTGAGAAAATCTGTTTTCTTTTGTTTTATCGTGTTTGGACATCGATACCTGTCAATCCTATCATGTCTGCGAAGTTTTCATAAAAAAAAACAGTTTTTTTTAAAGCGATATTTCAAATGACTACACTATCTGCAGTAAAACAAAAACATGTGTTTTATTATGTTTAGATATTATATTTGTGGAGTGTACCTCCACAAAGTTATTTCTCTCCATTCCACTTGAGGATAAACAAATACCTGACAGATTTTAATCGAAAGTTACATCTGGCGGTATCCAAAATATATCCAAGTATCTTCGACAGTATCATTTAACAATATTGTAAGTTAAAGACACCACCCAGAATCCTTATCACATACTTTACAAGAACATAAAGATAGACACACATTATGAAACTTAATGACATGAATGTTCATTTGATAAATGAACTGTTTGTTTTTTGTTACTTAAATTAAACTTTATTTGAAAACATCCATCGGTTGCTTACAAGACTTCAAGACGGCTCTGGTTACTTATCTCCTTTGGTGACCGTACCTCATGTATGTACACATGAAATGGTCATCTCATCGAACAGGTGTTCCACCCACACGGGACCAGCGAAGTGGTCCACCGTCCCACTTATGGCCACTTTCCCAAAGCGTCTACATGCGGAGGTCACAAGTTTATGAACCTACTTTTATTGTGATTTGTGTGAGAACTGTATTATTTTGTATCTGATGATATATTTTGGGATCGATATTTGTTAGGTGGGTGTCATCTTTCTAATAGCGGTTCGATGCTTTGATTGTGTTCTGTTTATGTTTAGTTCTGTAAAGGCACTGCATTATTTTCTTGCCAAAATTGGAGTTCTATCTGATCCTGACTAATATTTGGGCCAGACAATATCCACTTTAGCTATAATTACTTTTAAAATATCTCTTACAGGTTACAGAACCAGATCAGAATGTTGTAAAACTGCACTTGTTAAATCTCAGAATGGCTTTAGTATGTCACAATAAAAAATCTTTAGGCACCTTGTTGGACAACTTACCACTACTTAAAATACCATGACGAACACTTTGCTACCATTCAGGTATTACACGAACGACTTAGGTCACAATTCCTTCACAATAATGCATCGTTAAAGGAAATCGAAAAACAATGAGCGTCCAATCGATTGCATAATCGATTAATGGAATAATCGAATGTAATCGATACGGAACATGGATGCAGTGGTGAAAGTCGGTCGGCCGGTGCAGGCGCATCTCAGAATGTCAAAGGTTTCGGCGACGACCCAACTTTTTATGAAACTTGTTATCATGATCGTACCGATTTGTCTGTGCCCGATTAATTTTATCTTCTTAATTGAGATGTCAGTTGTTTAACTTATTAATGTGTTTGATTAAGAGATAGTTATTTTAACTTCAATTTTGATAAAATTGAGATATAAATTCACACTCCTATACGATATAGTAAGACATTTTAAGACCTAGACAAAATATACTGCTCCAAAGAACGCCATACGGATACCAGAAATCACTAGGCTATTGCTTAAAACTTATGATGGTGGGTTGAATAATGGCAAAATTTTACAGTGAAGACAAACATCAAATCGACCTCCGTATTCCATGTACTCAACAATATCTATTAGAAGATTGCATCACAAATTACGGAAAGAAACCTATAATTGTCATTCTGTGTTGTGTTGTGATCTTTCTAGTGTCTGACTGTTCTGAACACAATTTTTTTTTTATTGACAATGGGCTCACTCTTGACCTCAATCCAGCCCAGAGGCAGGGGTGAGATCTACGGTGGAACGAGCTTGCCCAGAAGAAGCCTATTCACTCTCGATATTAAAATAATCCCTCAAAATATTACCTATATGTACATATAAATGGCTTGATCCCAGAGCCATCACCAAAGATCCCACTACCAATGCACCACAGACGACGAGTAAGTTATTCCTCGGTAATGACCGTCATTACGAGCTTACACCGGGAGGGTCGGACCACAGTTAAGGTCACACTTTCCCATGTGTTTGTCTTTATCTGTTTACATTACATGTATTAGAACCTTTCTTTTGGTTTACGGTAAAAGTAATGGACAAGATGGGGACACTTTTCTTCTTTAATGTTATTGATAAATGTGGACATTTTGTGGTGCTTAGCATTGTCAAACTGTAATGATCCTTTGTTATGATACTTTGTTTTTGTTCCTTGCGCATTTATCATTACACCCAACTCAGCCTATTGCAGTCAACTGTTGGACATATGCCTCTCCCAGGCAGCGCCACAACACCCTGTCCTCCGCCTTCCGCATCCAGTCTGTCCCAGCCACCTTCTTTAGGCCATCCGTCCATCTAGCAATTAGCATTATGTTTGTGGTCGTTTAATTATTATGCTTATTTATTTATTTTTGACGGCACGGTTGGCGCAGTGGTTAAGCGATTGACTGCTGCGCTGCGTGTCGCGGGTTCGATTCCCGCACGGAACAAATATTTGTATGACCTACATGTATTTGTTCCGAGTCTGGGTGTTTTTCTATCTATAATAAGTATGTATTTACAAAAAAAAAATTGTATATAGGTAGTTTATCAGCCATCTTGTTACCATAACACAAGCATTAGGTTGCTTAGCTTGGGACAAATGGTGCTGTGTGAAATTTTTTATATTATATTCGTCAGCAGAATATACACATATCTTCTATCGAAAGTGGCCTCACTGGTTAACCATTCGGTGATGGAAACGATTGGAGAGAAATGCAAATTAATAGATATTAAATTATTAATGTTCTACTTGGAGGTTTATGTTCGTCATAAGCACTTACATTACAGACCAGTTGAAAAGCCATAATTATCATTAAAAAACATAAAAAACTCGTTCAATTTCTCTCAATACGCGTACCTATCTAGTGGCAATCTGAGCCTAGGACCTGCTCACGACTAGTGCGGCGCCTGAATCGATAACTTTCGATTTATTACAAGATCGATCCGGTCGATAGTGTTGGATTTATACCGAGTTACGATAAACGTGAATTATCGTGTCTGTCTGTGTTACATAGCATTATTTACAGCATTTCGTGTTATGTGATTTATTATCGAGAACTTGTTTTGTGCAGTCTAAAGTATTAATTCGTCGATTTACTTTGTCAACTTTATGGCAGCCGGTGAAATTTTAATTTATAAGCTCTGATTGAATTACGATAATGATGTAAATACCGCGTTTGTTATCAGTGGTTTGGTTTGACATTTATAATTTGATTAAGTAGTCTGAAATTCTTATTTAGCTCCTATATTGTACAGATATATTTTCACTTCGGTACCCTGGTCCTTGGGGGTTTTTCTCTAAATCCGTCAATGTAGATATGGGCCCGTCTAAACTTCAGATTACAACCTGCACCCGTCTGATTAACTTTTTCGGACGGGTAAAAACACTTCGGGAGTAAGGACAATTACTGTCAAATATTGGCGTCATTTATTCTTAGGTCGGGCCCCAAACTATTCTATGTCCGTAGGTGATACGGAGTAGGAATCGCCCGTAACGTCGGCCGATACTACGGATTTCGTGCTAGGCAGTAGACCTCCAGTGCCTTTCTGAGTATTATTATATTATTCTTTTGTTTACATACTTTAACGTCATTGATATCAGTTTAGGTTTCTTCATTCGGCACTCCAACGAGTCATGTTCCTTAAACAGGTGCATTCCACACAAACTTGATGATTAATGCATTTTGTTTTATAAATATTAATTTCACGTTACGTTTTTATTATTTATAGCCATCAAAATTAATTTATCTCCTTACTTTATGAAGCTCCTTTTCCGCCTGTTAAGCAGCCATCGTACGTTAAATTCAACACTTGTGAATACATATCACGATTCTATGTGTGTGTGACCGAAATTCATAGCATTGGTTACATATGTGCGTAAACAAAACTCGGATTTTACGACATCCTGTTGTATGTACTCAGGTGTTTGATAAAAGTAAGAGTTTCATTATTTTGTTTTGATTGACCTTATGTACTACTATTTGATACAATAGGTATGACGTTTATTTAATTAAGCGTATCTGTTTGCCTTTATTACACAATTAACTACTGTTATAACCAACGTGTTGCGCCGACCCCATGTTATATAGGACAAGGGCAGTGGAACTATTGTTATAACCCGTGGTTATAACCAAAAAATGTAGGTTCGGGGTAAAAGTTGGCAGTGCTCTTTTCTCCGAGTGGGTGGAAAGGGCGGGGATGCTGGTTCCTCGAAAATGTGTGCGCAAGGGCCACTGCCTTGTGTCATAATCATAACTCATAAATAACATATTAAGCTACTGCGCTACAGCATTTTCAGTTTTATCAAATTGTTAAATGTTAACATTTACGCTACTAATGACTAACATTCTTAATCCTTTAACACGCATCGCCGACTAACGAGCCAAATCGCAGAAAATTCAATCGTAATAACTTCATAAGTCCTTGAATAAACCAGCCCAGTTCTAAATACATGTGCCATTGTTCTAACAACGTTATGAAACTAACGCAAAACAAAGAAACACCTAACATAATCAATATACCGGTAAATCAGTCTATAAAATTTGCTATCGAACAGTAAGTACTTGCAGAGCATGGGAACTGGGGCAAGCAAACGGGCTTCGAGCAAATAGCCCATGACTTGGGACAGTCATAGTGAGCTATACAAGGACATTTGGACTATGTAGGACATAGTAATAGGGATATTGTTTCGTAAGGTTTTAGCTGTTGAGAGACGCAAGTATTGATGGTGTTGCAGTATTATTTAAATGGGGTAGTACTTCAGCTTCAGTATAGTTTTGAGGATGAATTTGCGCGTTTCTAATTCACTAAAATTAAATTATAACTAATTAATGGCAAAATTATTCAGTCTTGGTAGTCCACATGTTGTAAAATCGTTCAGATAAAATTTATATTAAATTACGACAAAAATTGACGTTTGAGGAAAACTTGTAACGTACCGAACTAATTAAAACCTTATCAGCCCATGTTTCAGATATGTTTTTTTTCTAACATCATCTACACTTTTAGTAAACCCATTGCTTTCCCATTGAGGTAAGAAAAGAGTTTCTTTTTAATTCAATCTCGAACGAAATTGACGTTATCAGAACCAAATGATTTGAACTTTGATCTGTTGTTCATCGTTTTACTTTTAAAAGCGATTGCAGCCGCCTTTATCCAGCGCCGTACTTATCAGAGTTACAGTCATGTAAAAGTTAGAAACGAGCTGAGTAGTTCTATTAAAAAAAAGTATAAAGTACCTCATCATTAGCGAAAACGCAAGTCATACATGCGTAAATATCGATATAACAAAAAAGTAACCCGGTCACGGATACCAGTTTTTCGGTACTATCGACACGCGTCATCGAGCATCGCCCATCACTATTTATTAGATTATGTTGGAGCAATATTTGACTTTCGCAGCTTTCATTACGAATTCTAATTACTAAGAACAATGTAGTGAAAGTTCTGGTCATATTCCAAAAATGGTCTTAGGAATTAAATGAGTGATTCAAAGCCAGTACTGTCCAACTGATTGTCGTCATTACAGTACGTGAGTTCTGATGGACTGAATTTGCTGCTGAGTCTCATTTGTTATTCGCGTGGAGTTTGGAATGGATGGCTACTTACTTAATTTGGCTAGAAATGTTGGAAAATCTAACTTGGATTCGGTTGATGTTGTAAATACAAATGTTATTATCATGCGTTTAGTGTTTACCTGCTTAATCTAGGTTTTGAAATCCTTGGCAAGAATTACCTAACTACGCAACTTAAAGATGTCTAAAGTATTGAGGAAAATGGAAATCTTAAATAGGTAGTTGAAGTGCGTTGGTAGACTAAAGGCGAAAGGCAAACGGTATATCGAAGTATAAAAACCTTTTTGTTTCAATCAAATCATGATGGTTTTACCATTTATCGATACAATCAATCAATCAAATCACAGCCCTGTCGTATTCAGGGCAGCATGATCTCGCAAATAAATAGAGATGATCACATGAGCTTCTAAAACTTTCTATCGACTTTCGCTAATCGAATAGTAACGATCCCCAAGGGAATCGAGAAGTGTAATTGCAATTATTACCGTCGCGGTATCGAATAATTGGTTACTGGTACTTGAATAATCAGATGTAGAGTAGGTTTCATATTTAGAATCGTGAATATTCGATTCGATTACTTAGAGGGTATGAGTTCCTACAGAAGTATCCCTATAATAATTAAGAAATTGGTTCTACATTCACAAGATTTGGCTGGTCTTCAGAAAGAGTAAAGTAAATCTCCTGTTATTCCTTTTTATATACCATACCTACTTTATAATAAATGTATAGCTTATTAGAATTAAAAGTATACCTTCACATCGCCCAGGGCATCAACGTATGCCCCACCCTAGTGCCCAATAGTTCCCATGATCAAATTCGCCACACTTTCTTTCATGTTAGGTACTTACTAGTGGCAATAAAAGACTCAGTAGCATAAACTATTTCCAAATAGGTACTCATATTTTCACGCGTGAACCAATCAAGCGTTTTGACGCAAATGCGTTAACATTTCGCGGTGGTTTCATGACATTGTTCATAACCGATTTTTACGGGTTTTGTCACGACACAATGCGTTAAATTACCGTGTAACTGACTATATATTTGCGCAAAAAAGTTTTTTTTTTTTAAAAGGGTAAAAGTAGGTACCTACATAATTTATTATTAGATTCGCCATGGAATTTGCTTGGATGAGAGATGGTTTCGTATCTTGTAACGCCATCTACCGGTCCACTTTGTCAAATCAAGTTCTTTCCTGTTTTTTTTTTAATCTTAGCAACAATCAAATTACTATATCTTGAGAAAATTTAACAAGAAAAAGACGGTTTAGCCATCGGGTTAAACTTTCTATAAAATAAAGGGTTGCTGTCAACCGGTCGAACAGGCCGCGGTGATGATAAGTGCAAAAGTTCAACTAATCCATACTTATCTGTGGCTTGTACAGCCATTTGTGGAAAATTATGCCATACGTTTATGCGGTCGAGAAAACTTGATGTAAAAGTTGAATAGGGCAAAGAAAATAAAACTGTAATTACAACATTTTTTACATACATAAATGTACGAGTATGTAAAAAAAAAACAACTTGTTTTAAGCGCCTAGCTACAAAACGGTTCGGTAACGCGTGACAAAAATATTGCTATTACAAATCATGTAGGCGTTACGACAGTCTAGGACGTTAGGACGACTTTGACTGAAAGAGACAGGGATTAAGATAACCTTGGATAACCTGTAGGAGATAATAAAATACAATACAGTGGTAGATTACATTTACTTTTTAGTTTTCAAGGTCCTTAAAAAAATAGATGCTAATTTTAATTATGCCATTGACTGCCACCGCGCTTACCGGTGACCGCCAACAATAGATTTTCTATTGTGTCTGTTGTCTGACAGCAGAGGGTGCCAACCCCCTGTTACTAAGGCTCCCCTGTCCGTCCTTCTGTTCGTTTTATTAGGTTCACAAAACATAATTGTCTTCACTGTAAAATATTAAATACTTAGCTACTTGTAGGTAGAATTAGTAAGAGTAAGCCTTTAATATTAAAAACAATTGCTAAACTATCTTTTCCTCACAAAGATAAATAAAATTACAGAAATTACTTTCAGCCGAAACATAATCTGTACTACATACAACTTACTGCTCAATCCATTTATATTTTTATATTATCTAATAACCGACTCAGACAAAATTAACAATCTCGTTACAAACAAATCTAAGTCAAAGGCTAACTCGCTCATTAAACATTTCGCAG
This sequence comes from Apamea crenata, assembly GCA_949629185.1. Taxonomy (NCBI): domain Eukaryota; kingdom Metazoa; phylum Arthropoda; class Insecta; order Lepidoptera; family Noctuidae; genus Apamea; species Apamea crenata. The sequence continues at coordinate 16,041,765 of OX451365.1, read as the reverse complement.
TTGGTATGTCATTCAAATTACACAGTCCAGCTCCCACGATACGTATCGTAATTCGTAACTAAACAACTAACAACTTTTATTTTCGTTGTCGTGTCGCAAGTCTGTCGAGTTAACTTTACCGGTCACGACCCGGCCCGGTCAGAGATACGGACAACAGCTGATGTCAGCCGCGGGCGGTCACTGGTGACTGCTGACAGATTTAAAAGGAATTTGGAACCTGTAGTGTTAGATAGAATAGAAGATAGAGGGAATGTACTATGATTAATGTTGGGTGCAAGGTTGGAATGAAGAAATGTTTGATTAGTCATTTTTGACTACTCTGGTTAGAAGGAATTCAAATATGGGTGCAGTTTAGAGGAAGGCTAAGATGGAGAGGTTTTTAATTTGACTTTTGAATTTCGATAAACTAAATAGAATCATCTGCACGATATTGTTGCCTTCGCCGGTCAAACCTGTATGACACACACAGGCATGACAGGGATAACAAGGCCACAGGGATCGGCACAAACAAAGAGATGCCTATTCCCAGCAGTAGGTGAAGTCGACCTGTGGATGATGATGAAATAGCATTACCTATACACATATATAGGAGTTTGGGAAGACCGATGGCAAGCTAGGTTGACCACTTAATTGAGCTGATTAAGCTTTCGGAAATCCTCGGCCAGACTTGCACAAAACAAGCAAGATCGGCAAAAAAGGGAGAAGCCGTGCCTTAGGTAGTGGAATGATAACGTATCAATCTATGATAATGATGATTATACCCGGATACCCGGATCCGGACTACGAACTATGGTTATTTTATCTTAATAACCATTCGATCAATACAGTAGTAGTTTTTGTGCCGAGTGTACAAAACAAGTGCCTAAAATAAAAAAAAATCAAAATCATTAAAGTATTCAAATTTCGCTGAGAATCAGCAGTTTTAGAACTTCAAAATTACTTAAGCCAGTCCCCCAAAACGCCCGCCCTTCAGCACTTCCTAGAGCTTTCGCTGGGAAGAAGAAGTGGCGCAACAAATTCCCCAGCTGACCATTACATAATCCATTTAAACTAATAAAAAGTTTTTGCTTGTTACAGGAAAAAGGGAAGACTAACCGAGAGGATCTGAAAACAGACATACAGCATCGGAAAGAAACCTTTTATAGGGTATGTATTACTTGTAACATTTGTAATAGTTTGTAATGAACTTATCAGTAAAGGCTCGTAGACAAAGTTCTAACGAATCACGCACGCTTTGAAAAAGGTCAAATTCTACATTCTACAACAACGAGTCAGTTTACTATATACTTTTGTATTGGTTCATATTTTCAGATATTGAGATTTTGGCATTATATTCTATTGATTATAATTCTTGCTTTACTTTGTCTGAAAAACTGGCCTAAAGAGCTAGAAACTGGCCTATCACATGTTTACCCCCTCTTTGTTATTTTTTTTTGTGTGTTTGTCCTTTTTTATGCATCATGTTTGCCGCAAATAAATGTATTTTCTTTCTTTCTTTCTATCCTTTTCCCAACAATGTTGGGGTCGGCTTCCAGTCAAACCAGATGCAGCGTATTTTTCATGGAGTGACTGCCTATCTGACCACCACAACCCAGGTACTGGGTAATACGATAGGTACCCCTTGTTAAGACTGGTTGTCAGACTTTCGGAACCAACGGCTTATCATGCTTTCCGAGGCATAGAAGAGTGCTCATCATGCTGAGATAGGAGCCTTTTGGCCGCGTATAGGACTTTGTTTCATTTTTCCTTTTGTTATTTTTTTTTATATATAATTTGTTTTATTTTTATTTTTAACTGTGTTTAGTTTTTTAGTTTATGATCCTGTACGAGTCGCAATAAATACTTTTTCTTTCTTTCTTTCTAAAGTTCTACTAATATGGGGAAACTAGAAAGCTGGATTGCCGACGTACTGGACGCAAGTGGGACTGCTGAACGTGGTTCAGTTTCAAGATGTGGCAGTTTCCATCAGGAATGTCTCATTAGCCGTCAACATTCTCAACGTCTCAATATGTGCCTGTAGACTGTCAATAAGCTTGCCCTTTATAACTTTCTGCTTGGAAATAACTCGCCTACAGCTATCTATACCTGTTTTGTCGTTAATAATAGTGCTTTCCAGTAAATATAGTCGTTTTCGTTGCAGGAGGCTCCGTCGGACGAAGATTCGGCGGTATCGTCCGCGCCCGCCTCGCTGTCACCCCAGCCGCTCAGCGACATGTGGGTCAGTATTACACAAGAGCATTACATTACATCATACATAACTATGTTATTTACTACCTACACATGTACACATTGCGTAGTAAATAGGTGCGCCTAGAAACCTGCACGCGTTGTAAACAATGGTCTATGGAGAGAGGATCCTGGTGTTGTAGTAAATAATGCCAGCCTATTATTGTTCCACTACTGGGCAAACTCAAGAAGAGTTTGCCCAGCAGCTCATACAAAGAAGGTATGAGCTTTGATAACTACGGTTGCTCAAGACGTGTTTACGATCTTAGACTTATACATAATTATGTATTAACTATAACTCCAGGTTTCTTCACGATATTTTTCCTTCACTGATGTCAGTAATGTCCAAGAAAAACTCAGGAAGGACCTGCCTGGATTTGAACCCACAACCTCGTGTATGAGAGGTGATGCCCTAATCCTATGGTTAATTTAGGAAAATCAAAAGTTTAATAGAGATCTCATATAATTATATGGGCATCGATTTAGTGATTGATGTATATGGGGGTGATCTGTTTCATCATGACTGTTAAATCTTTGGCTGTCGACTATAAGTACCAACTAGATATGTGCCTAAATCAATAGCATCGATGAAGCATAGAGTTACTAAATATAACTATTTTCACTGTCTAACCAACGTCCTACCTGGTAGGTACCAGGGTACCGTCCGCGTTGATAACCCAATACAAACTTCTGCATGAAGGGACTTCCCCAGTAAGACCAGATTCGCCTTAAGCATACAGGCTGGCAGGAACATCGACGGTCATGATGTATGGAACAGCTAAAACAAAAACAATTCAGGGTGTTCAGAATCATGTACTGAATCCTTGGTAACAAGTTGCGCATCGACCCTGTATTATATTGCAGGTCTCCACTATAGTTTTTATTGAATGCTCTTATGCATCGTTATTCTAGGTTACATAAAAAGTACCACTCATATAATAAACTATATACAAATTAATTTAATTACATACATACATAATCAGGAATCTGCTAGATTTATTGACATTAATCATTACCTTTAGAACATTATTTACGCACGAAGTAGCAAATAGCTGTCGGAGTGAGCAACTTGCTTTCCAAATAGATTCTTCCTTGTATCCACAATTAGGTAATTCCGATACATTTGGCTTGATAGCAAGTTATAGTAATACTGTTTTAGATCTTACGGAAGTATTGAAACTGGGTCTACTTTACATGGCTTAGATTTGGACAGTAGTTAAGACAAGACTGTGGATTATGTAGGACTAACTTCTGTTTCCACAGTCTTGTCTATTGTGTTATCTTGTATATACATTGTATATTGTATATACGTGTTGTCTTATATATACATAATCAACATTTATAATGTTCCCACTGTTCCACCACGCGGGCCCAATGCGGGTTGGTGGATGTCACATGTCTTCGAATTTTTGGTTCTAGGACATGCCCGTTTCCTCACGATGTTTTCCTTCGCCGTTTTGAGAGCAGTGGTAATTAAATAATTTACACAAAGTAAAGCGCCTGTCAGGGTTCGCACCTAGGACTCGTAACTCGCGGCCGTTACCACTCGGCCACCACTGCTCATCCACCTATACAACTTACCTATGTAGTATGTTGTGGCATTGTACATAGATATACAACACCACATGCGAACAACGCGTCATACTGATGTTACGCAAATCCTGCATCTCGCAAGCAGAGTTTACCGCGCAATTAGCGTACATACAAACTTCCAGTTGTTGGGCAGTTGCCCGCCAGACACAACACCCGTCTGGTCGGAGGATCCTCCCGTTTCTATAGAGAATGAGTGAACTTTACACACTGGTCCTCATACCCGTTGTTAAAATTTGCGGTCATTGATATTATGTTCGATATATGCAAGAATCTTTTGTCTTTTGTGCTGAAAGGTTGAGGATAGGCAGAAGACATGGGTAAGGACATTTTATGCGATTGCACCACATATTACATCTACCAAGTATAATAATAATATCTGTAGGTGTTTAGCCGTATATAATATTCGTAATTTTTGATGCAATATATTATCACGAATGCCTCCTGTCGCGCTACGACATAAATATTGATTTAAACGCTGAAGGTCGGATTAAATCATTAAACTTATATTAGGAGCAATATATTTATGGCTGGCTATTAAGATAAGTACTAAATATATTCTAAACACAAAACTATTTTGAAAGGCTCTATATTTCTAAAAAAATATGCCTGTTAAAATCACCCTAAATCTAGTTAGACATTAGCTGTGCCAATGAATTTGGCCAAGATTTATGATAATCATACAGGGTGATATGGACGCGCAACGTAGGATGATAGTACTTGATTCTGAGAGTTAGCTGTTCTATACATTTTGACCGTTTATACCGTATTGCACGTTTCTCAGAAACATCAGTTTTTTTTTAATCGCTGAAAATGTTTACGCTAGGAATCATGTGCTGAACTCATGGTTACAGTTTGCGCGTTGATGTCCCTGCCACCCTGTATTGTGTATTTAAAAATATTATATCCGAAATGTACGCTTACCAAAGGAGATAAGTAAGCAGGGCCGTCGGATATAGTTGAAGTTTAGTAAGAAACCGAAGGATGTTTTCGAATAAAATTTAATTTAATTAATAGTAAACAAACAGTTCATTTATCAAATTATATTTCATTAGAAAAAAATCATCGGTTTCTTACTAAAATTCAACTAGGTATATCTGATGACCCTGGTTACTTGTCTCCTTTGGCGACTGTACTTTGGGGTCTCGAAGACACCGGAAAGTTGGATACTTTTGCCGTGAAAATGAACCAAACAATCTCCCTTACGCATCTATGGACATGCACGGAAGCAAATCCAAGCAAAAGCTATTTAAAATAACACATAAAATCAATTAGATTTATGAACATCAATAACGATGAAATCTAAGTGGCTGACCATTGTGCCCAACAAAAGGCGATTATAGCAGTAACGGGCCAATTAAACCCACACAAAACGACTTATCTAACTTGTGACGTGGATTGCCTTTTACGCGTTATATAGAGGACAGTTTACACTGGAGGTTACTGCTACCGGGGTCTACGGGCTGGCATAATAGAGATGTTCAATAGAATCCAGGAAATGAAGAACCATTTTGTGTCTTAGCATGGGTAAAAACGTCGAAGGGATAGGGTAGATGCCTGGATAAAAAAATAATAATTATATTTAGGCTGCCAGTTAGATTATCGAAAAATAATGGACTCGATTTTTTCTTTGGTCAATCAAACATAAAATGACAATGATAAAGCGCGTCTTAAGCAGGAGTTTGAGGAGGTCGTGACGTCACGCCATGCTAAAAACGTGTAGCAAGGCGTGACGTCACGCGGAACTTTAACGGGCGATATCTTCATCATTTTTTATATAATTGACAAAAGAAAAAGTACGGGTCCAATATTTTTTGATAATCTAACTGACGGACTAATTAGATTTTGTTAGCCACCTATCCTATTGCCAAAGATACGAAACAGCAGGTTGTTCCTGAGCTATCATCGGCTATTGTCAAATCGGTTGCAAGCATGTTGATTGTACCTGCGAGGTAATGCCGTAACACACTATCAGTAATAATGAGCTTCATTTTGACACTTCAACGACATTCATTGCGTTATTTACATTGTTGAGCAGACACATTTTTTCGAACATATGAAGCAGTGAAATTAGCAATATCCTTCAAAATTATTCAGATTTTGATTGGTGGCGTGTAACACAATTCGAGTGTAAGCCCCATAATCCTATCGCTTTAATCAAAATTGGTTACATGACATCATCGGTAAAAGCCTGTTATTAAACTGTTTAGATTTTGTCTCTGACTCTGTGCGTGAGTTAGAGATCTCGTAACTTATAGGCTTTATCACAAATTTGTAGACATACTTTCAATTACCGAGTGGCATTAGTAAGTGATTGGTCTGCACGCAACATAGATTATGTTAGAGAGACATAAAGATCAGCAGAGTAGTAGTTAGTGTCGCTATCTGTTTTTCTAGCGCGTAAATTAAAAAGCAGGCTGGCTGATTTATGAGCTGCAAGTACATGAATACCACCGATGCGGCGATTAACGTGGCCATCTACTGGCATTTCAAGAAAGTGCCATTTAATCGAAAAGAAGAGGAAGAATGAGTTACCCGAGTAACCTCTTGGCAATTATAAAACAGGATACTGAACGAACATTCATGAGGTTAAAAAAAAATCTGCTGAGAATAAAAATTCTTCATAAGGCTAACAGCACCCTAAATGCGTAACACACTTATATCAATCACAATCTGAATAATTTTAAAGGATATTGCTAATTCATTGCTTCAAATGTTCGACTTTGACTGCTCAACAACGTAAATAACGCAATGAATGTTGTTGGACTGTATACATGAAAGCCATTGCTAGTGTGCTACACAATTACCCCACAGTTTAAGCACAAAATATATGCCACGATTTACACCAAGATCCCAAGTTTTTAGAATATTCCTGAAGCTTTTCAGTTTAACTTGACTCGTAAACCTGACTGAAAATAATTTTCAGTCAGGTTTACGAGTCAATAAATTATTTATTGACGGAAAAGAAGTTTCATTCTGATGACGCACTACTTACATTAATTTTAAAACAGCCACATTCCAATCTAAATTAGGACTCCCAATTTAAAGCAAAATGAATACAATACGTGGAATACCAATCAAATTAAGAACTAGGTATGTATTTCACGTACCTTTATTGTTCTACTCGTAATCGTGCCAATTTATGCCTCTAGTAAGTACCATTTTCCGGCGCCGATGTATGTGCGTCTCAAGAATGCTTTTCGGCCTTGGGCCATACGAGAGGATGGCTGAGATCAGCGTATAATGTCAAATAGTATTGCAGTATAAACATTTTGTCACCTAGTAAACTATTGGCTTGGCTCTTGCGTCACTGTATTGTGTTACTACGTTATGTAGGGTGACTATGCTTCTTTAGTTTACTCGTACAATCTCTACTTACCTTCATCATCATCTGCCTAGCCTTTTCCCAACTATGTTGGGGTCGGCTTCCAGTCTAACCGGATGCAGCTGAATACCAGTATTTTACACGGAGCGGCTGCTTATCTTACCTCCATTGTCCAGTTACTGGGTAATACGGTACGCCTTGGTAAGACTGGTTGTCAGACTTTCGGACTTCTGACGACCCGTAACGACTGTCAAAGATCCATGTACAGCAGCCGGGACCAACAGCTTAACGTGTTTTCCGTGGCACGAAGGGGTATTGATACGTAAAGATGGTCACCCGTCCACGGAGCAACCGCGGTAAGCGCAGCTTAACCTGATCGCTCGACCCACACGGCTATTATTTAGCCACAAGCCCCTCTCTCAATCTCTACTTATAGCACTACGTAATCAGGTACTCTGGAGTTTAAATAAAGCGATGTGTGAATAGAGAAACAGCCAAGAGAGTAATAAATTGTTTGTCTGTTTTTTACCCAAGGGAACTGACTATAGACAGACCTAGGAAGTAATCTAAGAAGAACCTAAGAACTGTCAGACCCTTTGTACAAGCTACGGTTTCTTTACGGGATATAAACCGCCCCGTAGAAAAAACGTGTCCGTAAACAAGCTTAGTGATCCATACAACACTGACGACCGTGCCTACACACGGCGATTACATTTTCACGGGAAGAAAAACGTGTGTTTACAAAAGGCACCTGAATATTTCTGATGATTATGTACACAGACAATTATTATGTAAAATGCATATTGCAATTTATAGATGTAGGCAGAACAAGTTAGATGGTCACACAAGAGGCCACGGTAGGGTAAAAAGGTAATTGGAATGAATAAATTGTAATTTCAATGCTAATTAAATAATTATGGAAAACTTGTAGTAACTATGATTAGAATTGCCAACAGGTTTTAACAAATTAGAAATTTTATGTTGCACTATGTAGGTTAAAAGCCTTTAATTATTTTCCGTTTCTTGAGTTACAAATGCTGCTTTTGAATGAAATATGTTCGCAATAGTTTCAACATTATCTAATTTGTTTCACCGCATCAATGGTACAGACGACGACGTAATAAGCTATACATTTTCAGCTTTAGCTGACCTCGCAATGCATAGGCTTTTCGTACAATGAGAAGTTAGGTTATACTGGAAATGTATAGCTTGATATTATGTCGTCGTGCGTACAGACGCCAGCAGGTGAAGCTACCCGAAACTGTAAAATTTTCTCAACCTTGAACCTTAATGCTTTAATGAGATAAAGTTGAAAATCAATTAAAGAAATTTGACAGATTGTAGGAGCTTGATGTGCTGGCGTCTGTACATGAGTTTGGCCTTTTTAGTGGAACTGCGCCTTAGACACGACTCGAGTGGGAGTTGCACGTGTGTAGGCTAATAATTTGTTAATTCAAAATCGCTCCAATTTGGGCAAAGCGATAACATCTAGGCTGTTTGTTTGGATATGTAGAAATATTCACCTGCCTTGACGACATAATAGGATTGGTATAATTAATACACAGTTTTTTTTGGATAACGAAATAAATCAAAAGATTATTGGGCCCCTTGTCTTTTTCGTGCAGGCAATAAATTAATCTGACAATAATTGAGTTCATTAACTTATCCATTAGGAGTGGAAATGTTACGTTTCGAAACTGAAAAACTTGTTTTGATTAATTTCAGTGTCCGCATGAATTTTTATTTGAAACATATACACACACAGGTACACTACACACACTGAAACGATGGACACGCCTTTTCTTAAAGCTGTGCCGTTCTTAGTCATTCACATATAAATACTTGTAGCCCTAAGCAGAAAATAATATTAAAGTATTTTTTTTAAATAAGGTCCCATGTTCACAAAACTAATGGTCTCTTCCGTTCCAGTCATGCGGCCAATGCCGTTCGTCGGCGGAGCGCGCGTCGGCCGCTGCGCGGGAGTGCACGCGGCTTGCAGACGCCTTGCGAGACGCGCGCGACCAACTCGAGCTCATGGAGTTCAGGCTTTTAGAGTTGGAAGACGCACATCCCGATAAGGTACATTAAAAATGTTTATAATTTTTCTTTATTTAAAAGTTTGGCCAAAGTGAATGATTCCCGTCTTTAGAACCATAAAGTGAGGTGATTTTCATTTGTTTTCCGCTGTGACGTACGTTTTCGCGCGTGATTCGAATGTTCTATGTACTGTTTTGTGTGTGTTTGAACGTCATGTGAACTTGAAGGCTGTGTTAGTTCTCAATGGAGTTTAGAAGCGAAGACATGAATGGCGCACGCGTCGATCAGGTATTTTTTGTTTGTATTTTTTCCTGTTGTAATTCCGTGTTAATATTTATCTGTAGGTAATATTGTTTTTTTCAAGGTTTCCCAATATCTTATCTGCAGTCATTTGATGAAAAAGATACGATATTTATGTTTTTTTGTTATCTTTTATCTTTATTTTAGAAATACTTAGATATGTTCAGGTAATCGTTTAGCTTTGGGAATTTTTGCAAGAATTATTTAAACTTCACATTTGCGATTTGATCATTATTTTATTTATTTATTTATTACATTTGGGAAAACAAACAGCAGTATATTAAGCATAAACAGTGTTGTCTTAAAATTAAACTTAACAAATATACCACCCACAACATTTTCCACAGATTACTATATTATATTAAACAATTTTGTTGTTCTAATGGCACCTGTAAAGTGCCTTGTCGTTTATCCCTACAAATTTATATAGGTACTTTTTATTTATGATGGGATATAATTAACGTGGCCACACTACTTACAGAGAATTTAGTCAGACTTTTCTTTCCTAACTTGTATTACATCAAGCAGCAGTGGTGGCACAGTGGTAACGGCCGCGACCTACGAGTTGTAGGTCGTAGGTTCGAACCCAGACAGGCGCTTTACTTTGTGTAAACTTTTTCATCACCACTGTTCTCAAAACGGTGAAGGAAAACATCGAGAGGAACCCGGCATGTCCTAGAACCAAAAATTCAAAGACATGTGACATCTATCAACCCGCACTGGGCCCACGTGGTGGATTATGGCCCACTCTCTCTCACAGAGAGGAGACCTGTGTCCCAGCAGTGGGACAGTGGGTGACAGTGGGTGGTGCAGTGTATTACATCAAAATCTCACCGACAGTTTTGAGAAAAAAATGTATGAAAAGCAGGAGACAATTTTGTAAACAAGACATTTCCTCTGATTCACTCATTCGCGACATTCCGAAACAACCATAAACATTTACCTTCTGATTGTTGTTGAAGAAAGCCCTTCTAAAGTAGTACCTAAGTGTGAATCAATAAACCGTTATGTCCAACACCATTATCCATATAACAGCACGGACTAAAATACTTTCTCACGTAACATTGATTACCGATAACCTTGACCTTAGGCTACACACATTCTCCATAGAAGCAAGAGGTCAACTAGAAGTGGTTGTTTTGTTAAGCGCAGGCCACACCGCGAGCTATGTAAACTTAGCTAACGTAGGACATTTTAGTCACGACCAAGAGCTAACACAACATTGCCTATGTGTAATGTCTGCAGCAACTTGAGCTAAGCTAAAAGTAACTTGACATAGCTCTTGCTGCAACTAAGTATCTAAGCAAACAAAATATTTGGGTCCACATTCACATCGAAAAATGAGGATGTCCTCACGTGGGTCTGTCCGCGAAGGGGTGGGTGATGGGGCGCAGAGGTCGCTTAGCTTACTTACTAACGACGGATTACCTAATAGGAGTAGCTTAAATTCATAATTTCATACTGTTCAGCAAACTTGGTTAGCTATGTTGTTCACAGTGTGAACCAAAGTATGAAGAGATGACATAGCTTCGTATGATAAGCTGGCTAAGCTAAATTTGCTTAGCAGGCGGTGTGGCCTACGCCTTATGTTCTTTCAAATCTAACTTAAGGTGTTAACGGAAACACCATTGATCATTATTAACGGTTTTGTTTCTATGGTGGCCGGATACACCTCTGTTTATGGGACACTTGCCGTCTGATTACCTCATTCAGTTAGTCACAGACGTAGGTATATCAGGTGTTGATAAATAAAACATGTAAGTACTTATGCACTAAGTAAATAGGTATGTATGTGTGGAATGGACAGTAATGCGCAGTACTTAAGTTCTGTGGTCGTTTTAGTGTCAAGAATCAAGAGATAAATCGAATGGTTTTTGATATTTGTAGAGTCTGTTTATCTTGGAGTAGAGTAGATACTCTAGGAATGAAAATCGATCAATTATTAGAAATGCTATCGGTAGCTAGGCCTGTTTTTAACACGCTTTAATTAGCTTCACTTGTAACTAACTAACAATGTAAAAAAATCTTAGAAGTAAATTTTAACCTACTTATAATTAATTCAAAAATCGCTTGATGCTTTTTGAATTAAATTTAAGTCGATTTATTTATTTTATAACTAGCTGCGCCCGCGGTTTCACCTGCATAAGTTTCGATCCCGTGGGAATTTCAGGATAAAAAGTAACCTATGCGTTAGTCTTGGTTATAAACCATCTGTATGCCAAATTTTATTCAAATCCATTCAGTAGTTTTTGCTTGAAAGAGTAACAAACATCCATCCATCCACACAAACTTTCGCGTTTATAATTTTAGAAGGATTTTTAGTGCGTGATAAAAGCGTGTTTTTTTGTTTTTATAAACTACTTTTTTTCACTTGATTGCAGATTATTTATTTTAGAAATGTTATTGTATTGTGTTTTGTTCGTTAATTTTTTTATTTGCTCATGTTTGTATTTTTTACTTACTACCTTTTTAGTTTGTAAATTGCTCTGTACAAAAAGATTCTATTCTGTATTGTTGTGCATGTAAACTTAAATAAATAAACTTAAATCATTTCTCACCTCTCGCATAATTTATTGGAAAATCTTAATTTAGCAGAGACAGAAGAACAAGCTTAGCTAATTGAGGGGTCATAAAAATAATTCATGCAGCAGTCACACGTCCATCATGATTCACTGAAAACATGACCAATCTTAACCGGATGAGTTCACAAATTCTCTTTACGAGAGTTAGTAAAGGTTCTACCGCGGAGAGTTTCACACGAATACTTTGTAGATACAGCAAGTCAAAATCATATATCGCGTGAATCCCCGTTACCGTCTGCAACTTGATACGGTCCGCAAAACTAATTTAATATCCCATCAATAATGCTAGTAAGTAAGTCACAATAAACATGTCTTGTTGGCTTCGTTAGCTCAATTATTAATACCGCAATTATGAAGTAATTTTACGCTTTGGGTAATCTAACCAGTGGTTACTCTCGCACTGTTTGAAGATCGCCAACCATCAGTAGTTATCCGAGACATGGAGCTACCGCGGAACTAATTTGTTGGCATGAAGCAATTGATTAATTCTTTTTTCTAGAAGACACTGCGCCTTATAATTAGTTGATCGAAACTGATCAGCCTGTCTTTGAGCCAACTATCTGTTAATTCCATTCGACAAAAATTTCGAGCTTCAATAAACGCACCATTCATTTGTCCTGTTTATAGATAATTGGCATTTTTAGGCCTAAGAACAATTTTTTTTTTCTAAATATGGACTGCAGTTGTCTGAAATAAATAAATTATTATAATTACCATTCATAAAGGTAAATACTTTTGAACAACAGGGTCAAACAAAAGACCAGTGAAGGAGGAAGCGAAACTCGTCCCATAACTCCATGTTAGTTTATTATTACGTCTCCACGAACGACGAACGACCACCTATTATAGTAGCAACATTCTACAACATACTTAATCTGTATCAGAAAGAAAACATCGTTTTACATAGGTGTATTTGTCAACGCCTACTGCAAGTCGCGCGTTAAGCCTCTGGCCGCCTAAAAAGAACCACTACGGTCCAACTAACGAGAGAGTACGGTCAGATTTTTAGCGTCCATTTTTTTATCTCGATTTATAATACGTGTGTGATGTAAAGTGATTGTTGTGTTTCGACAAACTTGTAACGTAATACCGTGTAACCTTCTTTCAGTCAGTAATTGTAGGTATACTTTCGTGACTCTTACAAGGATTGTTATATTCAGCGGCCTGAAAATTGTAAGGTGTTTTTTATCTGTATTGAAATTGGTTTCATTTCTACAGCGTCTAAGTTACGTTTCTCTGTTCCAGGGTGCTAGGGACAACCTAACCGACTCAGATTCGGGCTGCGTGTCCCCAGGCTCCCGTATCAAGGACTCCGCGTCACCCGAACTCAAACGAATGGATTCCGGATACAAATCCCCCCACGCCCCGAGCAGCCCCTGCAACCCCCGACGGCACCTAGGTACACCACACGATGACTTCAAAGAAGACTTCGCCAGAGCCCAAGTGTTAGCCGACATTTTAGACAAGAACTCCGAAACCACCAGTGATTCCCTCAAAAGTAACCCAGTCAAAGAACATCTGGAACAGATGATACTAAATGCGGCGTCGGCGGAGGACAGGGCCTGCTTGGAACAAGTTCTGATGCTGCTATACAATCTTCAAGCGTTGAGCAGTTCTGTTAGTGAAGATGAATGCTTTCAGGTTAGTTAGAAACTTTTCACTCCTTGACAATACGTAAAATTAAAAATCAAATGACAGTTGTCACCAAAACAAAACTCGTAAACATTTATGTTTATAATTTTTTTATCTATATTTCCAAATTCTCGTCTGTTTTTAGGCAAAACCAAGAAAAATATGTGACCTGAGATTCAAACAAGACACTGATAAAATACAGAAAGCCATCGCAACTGTTTCACCGTATCAACAGAAAGGGTACAAATGCGAGTCCTTGGAGAGTCTTTGCAGTGAAGAACGGAAACCCAGCAATGTTCTGCAAGAGAGTGGCATCTTCGAAGGTGTCGAGACAGAGTCAAAGAGTACCCAAACAGACGTCAACGAAAGCTTTGAATGTAGTGGTGAACTAAACACCGAAATACAACGACTGAATAGTATAAGAGAGAAATTAGAGCGACAAGGAGTTAGGAATAGGACATTAAGTACTAAAGAAGATGGAGACGGCCTGGAGTGCAGGTGTGTGAAATTGGGCAAGAAGCACAAGCAGTATTACGAGAGGAGGCTTAAGTTTTTGGAGGGAAAGATCTCGATATACGAAGCGGCACAAGACGTCAAAGAGGCTAAGCTAGCACAGAGATTGCAGAAAGAGTTCCTTCTTGAAAATAGAATACAGGTATACAAAAATTTCATATAAATTCTAACGTAAAAGCTATAGTTTCTTCTAGGGAAGGCGCCCTTGAGAAACTTAGTTGCCAGCAACTTTTTGTCTCTGTCACTGTCTCCTCGCCGAGATTTGGACGATGCGCACACGGGTGCGACAGCAACGCTACTTTTTCGTAAAATTTTGCTGCAAGAGACAGTCTGTGTTTGCGACTGTGGCTGGCCGGCAACTTTTTTGTCACCGTGCGTGCATTTGCATTGCAACCAATATATGGGCGACGGTTGTGTCGCCGGCCCATTTCCAAACCCACGGACAAAAAAGTCTCCTAACTGTCGTGTCGCTACATACGCGCACTTTCATACAAACCCGTAGACTTGATATGAAAGACAAATTAGTTACAGAAACAAAGGTTGCTCGTTTGCGCTCTCTCTCTTGAACTTGCGTACAATATTTTGCTTTTGTTTTATAGGAACTCGAATCGCAACTATCCGAACTACAAGATAAATACGAGAGATTAGAGGAGGATTGCTGTGAACTAGAAGAAATCGAAAATGATACCCGTTTACATTGGCAGCAGTAAGTAGCGTGATTTCATTAAAGTAAATTACCATAGCATTGTTTACCTAGCTTTATTGCATTGAGTTACTGAATGAAGTGCAGACGACCTCAAGGTCAAGAGCACTGAGCACTATTAAAAAAAAACACTTTATCGTTGAAATCTTGAATTGTTTATAAATGTTTTTATTTAGCATTTTGTTTCCCAGCTTCCCACATAGAATATTTTTGATGTTTTAATAAACACAAGGAATAGATATAATCATCTGTCCTATACACAAATCCGTCGTTAAGAATAACGTATACCACGTACGTATACGTAATCTTTTTTTTATATTTCTAGGCTTGAGATGGACTATGAGCTCTGTTCTGCTCAACTAAGAGACATGACGGAGCAACGAGAGTGTTCGCGGTCACAGGCCGAGCGCCTGATGACCGAACTGACCAATAAGGAGTGCGCATTGAAGTCTAGGGAGGTAAGTTCTTCTATATCGGGATACAGGAGGATCATCCTCCTGTATCCCTAATCATTTAGGGTCGAGGCAGCATGTCTCATTCTTCCATACCTACATCCTTATTAAAAGTCTCAGTGCTGATGTCATAAATCTGGAGCTAAAATTTTGTTAAATACTCGTATTATTAATTATATATGACACCAGGGGGTCTACTCCGAAGTAGTATCGACCGAATGTTCGGCCGTCTCCTACTACGAAGTTACTATTTGTTTTGGTCGGTTCCGATCCTACACTCCTACACTCTTTCGAATATTGACTATGGTCCCGACCCAACTGAGCCGATCCGCACTTTTTTCGCATTTTTCAATAATATTCGGTTCGGCCATGTGTCGTTCCGATCCGAATATTCGCACTTTGCACTTCGGAGTAGACCCCCAGCACCCCAATTGCGAAACACTTTCACAGTCACAATCCCAAGGGTTTTGAAGGAAGTTCTATAATCCATTGCTGCAGTTTGTAAAATTCATCTGCGGGACAACGTAAACAACGCAATGAATATTGTTGAATTGTCAAAATGAATGGCATTGGGATTGTGGGTGTGTTACGAAATTAACCCACTTGTCTCTTTTAAATCACGTCCCATTAAGTAAATCGGCGTTTATAAAATAATAACGACAACCAACCACTGATCCAATCATTTAACATCAGATTTGCATTAAGAAAAAAAAAAAGAACGAAAACCAATGATGATGAAGATTATGATGAATGAATGAAATTACAAAGTTGCCGATCGTCTTTTAATTCTTCAATCCGTGTTGGGTTTCCAGAAAGAGTTACGTACGAGGTTGGAGAAGCTTGAGAAAGCAGTTCCGGCGCTGATAGCGTGGAACGTGGTGCAAGTTATGGGCGCTGACTTGTCCTTCGGTGGAAAGGTACGATACTTCCTACCTTCCTTAACGAAATTATCAAAACCTTCTTTCCTTCTTTAATTTTTCGTTACACAATGGAATATACAGAAAGATGGGTAAACAAGATAAGTATTCGTATAATTGTAAAGAGGTACTTATATAGTACCTAGTAGTTGGACTAAGAGAGTGAGTGAAGAGGGTGCGCACACACCTCTGCACTATAGTATCTCTTGCGTACTTGGTTAATCTCCGTTGAGATTGACATCATGGAATAGGTATGTGATCGACACCGTGATAGGAATTCGGTCGGAAGGTAATAAAAATATCTTCCTTCTAATAAACCTTTGTGTCGACAGCGGGCGCTTATGAACCGTATGGGCGGCTACAGCGAGAACACGCGCGCGGCCATCCAGCAGATTCGCGAGGAGAGTCGCGAGTCCTGCAAGCCTTGCGGCGCGCTCGTCGCCTGGACCAACAGCCAGACAGGCACCACGCCCCAGGAGCTGGAGCTACAGAAGCAAATCACTAAGTAAGTTTGATGTTACAAGTTAAAATTCAATTAGCTAGCGAAACTCCATAGACGTGATGAATCGTGGTCGTCGTCGTGGTCGTGATATCTAAATTACGATAAAACAAAAAAAAAAAACAATTAATTGACTACGAGATCAATGTTAGTAAAATTACTTGAAATGAATAGTCGATACCAGAGTATCGATACCCATCACATCTGCGAAGTTTCGCTAGCTAAAATAATTTAACCTTGTATTTCTTGAACTGCCTAAGACCCAACGTACAACAATAAAATTATTCTTTAATTCAAAGTGATCTTTGTTGTCATTACTGTAGTGTTGCTTCCGTTCCGTGTTGCTCTGAGGTTTTAGCTATATTGACATAATATTTGGTAATTTTTCGTCTGATGCATATCAGACGATCAATGGACCAAACTTACGACCCAGTGGGTCTCGCTTAATGGAAACGACATCGCGCCAGGGCTAGACGGAGATGGTGGGATGAGCTGGACTCCTTTACTTCTTGGCAGCTCTGGTCAGAGAGAGGTGGAAGGAGAGTAGGAAGTCCTTTTCAAATTCAAATATTTTATTTCAGATAAAAATCCATATAATGTTATTTAAATTAGGGGTGTCTGGACTCTTACCCACCTACGTAAAAGGGGAGAGTTCCACCGGTCTGAAAACACATTCAGTATGCCATTGGAGGAGGAGCGCAAGCGCGCCATCATGGAAGCGCAACGCTTCCAGTCCGCAGTGGGACATTAACAGCTAATAAAAAATATTATAAAAATTGTCTGACTGTGTGTGTCAGGTAGTACTTCGAAAATGTTCTTTCTTGTTTTTGTGAGGCTCGTGTTTGACACTAATAAAAGTGCTCGATGATGCACGTGGGCCTAAGTATTTAAACAAATTAAAATGATCACGCCTGTTTATTTTTTCTTCTATTCTCAGGTTAATAGCCGAGAAAAGGGATGTAGAAGATCAGACAGAAAATATAAAGAAGAAGCTCGAAGCAAAAGTACGAAATCTAGAAGAACAATTGGAGACCGCTAAGAGACAGATAGCAGCCACCATCTGCGGTGGAGAAGTGAAGAAAGAAAAGATTGAAGAAAAGTTAGCAAGCTTAGAGTCTAAGCTGGAAAAAGATAAAGAGATTGCAAAGGTTCGCTCCTTCAACTTTAGCTTTTGTAGAAGGAAAACATTCGTCTGTGCCTGTAAAGGGTGGCAGTGAATTTGTGAACTAAGAGAATAAGTGAACCCCCTAGGGAAGACATCTGTTTCATAGAAAAGTGCAATACCTACGCGGTCAAAATGTATGGAACAGCAATTATTTTTTTAACCGACTCCTAAAAAAAGGAGGAAGTTCTCAATTCGAATTTGGGAAGTCGGTGGTTAAAAACGAAATACAAAAACCAAAGACTTCCGAAATTAAAGTTATTTTTCACTTTGTTACTGTTTTTATGGAAGTCGGTTGCTTTTTTTTGTAAAAAAGTTTTTATTTTTCACTTTTTTGTTGTGATATTTTTTAATAACCGATGAAAAATTCAACTCACCCTATCATTTTGACCCCGTTGAGATTTTCGTCAGTTCAGAATCATGTACTAAATTCATGGTAACAGGCTGCGCGTCGATGTGTTTGCAACCCTGTTTATTCAAAGCCGACTATACTGCAAGCATTATCTTCGGAAGATCATTGATTGTAGCCGGCTTCAGCAGTCACTAGCCAAGGCTAGCCTTTGGAATCCAAAGTGAACTACTTCAAGCCACAAATCATTACAAATGATCAGTTTGTCTGTTTGAATCGTTTCATCAGCTACGCTTGATAAGTTTAACTGACGTAATAGAGTAATAGAAATTTGAACAACCTGAATACAATTTCACACTGATGCCTGATAATGTAGACTCGGTAGAGTCACACATACTCGCGCGAATTAGAGCGTTGTAACAATGTAACACATTAAATCCTTAACCATGACGATTCTTTTGATGAAATCTTGATTGACTTTTGCTTTCCATAACCGAACAGATAAGCTCTGCTGCGCTTTCTTAGCGCTTGTGCGACAAAATAGTGTTTTCGATGGATTCTGTAGCAACTACTGCTTGTTGTATTATAATTACAGTAAGCACATTAAACCCATCGGTCGGTTTTCCTCCCTAAATGAGGTATCCTCTTTTTTTACTAAGGCAAGGAAGCATCAGTTTTTCCAACTTGTTTCCATTTATCACATTCCGTGCAACAGGCCTTAGCTACTAAAACAAACGCTTAAGAAGTCGTGTCAGTACTATACGTACCATAACTTATAATCCTTAACATTAAAATCCCATGCCATATTCTCGTATCGTAACGTCACTGTCGCTGTACCAAAATTACCACAATACACCGAAAAGTAATGACTGACAAAATTCTTCGAAACATATTTTAACAGTAAGCTATTTTTTCGTGATACAGCAACCAGCAGACCCGACAATGGGAATGAAGATCCGAGCGTTACTGATCAGCGAACAAGACCTGAAGAACCGAGTGTCAGAGTTAGAGAGAAGAGAGGCGGCTTACCTAGAGATGTTGACGCAGGCAGACGATATGTGGGCCGAGATGGAAGGTGGCTACAAGAGGAGGATCCAGGACTCGCAGACCACGGAGTCGTCGCTCAAGGGACAGGTGGGACGATATGTTTAAGATTTTAATCGAAGAAAGTTTAAGGATTAAGTTGGTTCAGACTATGTTTTATAATATAAATAGAAAACTGAGGCCAGATGCCTATGAAAATTCAATGATAATCGTCACAAGTAGGCTATCAAAAACTACAAGAAAAAAAAAAGACTGAAAGACACGATTTCAGATCGTGGACCATCGATCGTCGATCGTCGAAGTAAATTATTTTATTGTAATTTCAGGTCAAGAAACTAGAAACCGAGCGAGATCAATATAAAAGATGCTTCGAGCCACTAAAGAAGAAGTTGAGAGAAGTAGAAGAGTCTGAATCAGGGATGCGCATTTCGTTAGAGAAAGCTGAGAGAGACACCAAAATCCTCATGGATCAGAACACAAGTCTGCTTAGCGAGCTGAAAAAGGTAGAAGTCGAAGCGAAGAAGTCTGAAGCCGCATTTAGGGTCCTCGATGCCAAGTTCAAGGTATTGTTCAGATTTTTCTAGATACTTGGTAATACAGAGTTCCTAGCGGTTTTATTCCTTGCTGAGAACTTTTATTAAATGGCGCCTGGTTTTTTCGACAAAACCAAATGGTCAAAACCTTCAAAATATAAAAGTCACTTTTTCTGCACATTATTACATTAACCTCTATATGGATTACAGAAAGAGTTAGAGCAACTGCGTAAGTTAAACAAAAATTTGGACACCGAGCTGAAGGCATCGAAGGAAACAGTAAAGAAGACAGAGATCAGTTTCTTGGGAGACCTGGACTTGATCAGGAAAGAACTTACTCGAGCCACCAAGAGTAACCAAGACTTAGAAGTAACAAATTGCGAATTGAAGGAGGAGGTATGTACGATAGATTTAAGAAAAGGCGGACATCTTTGTCAGGTTTTTACTAGGCATTGCATTGGATATAAGATTAATAAATGATCTAATGAGGAGATGGTACGTTCACATTATACATTGGAGAGGGATAATATCTTCTTTATTAATACCTTTAGACGTAGAACTTCTTATTTGATATTTATGTTGATTTATTTATTTAGATAATAGATGATGGCTCAGTAGTTGTACGTGTAGTTGCTTTGGGTACGCACTTAATAACGCTTTCAATGTTTACCGCTTTTTAAACTAACGCTATATGCATGTCTGCTTGACACTTATCTTGATCGTTCCGATCGCTCGGCACACAACAGTGCATGCTCCGTACCGCGTTGTGACGTGTAAATATGCATGGAAGCCTTCGAGGAAATTCTAAGAAGAAATGTGTTCTCAGGTCGAATCTCTGGAAAAGCAGCTTGCTTTGACGCAGAAAGCTTTAACGCAATGCAAACGGAAGTGTGACGAGAAGATAAAGACTTTAAGTCACGAGCTGTCCATCAAAACAGAAGAGCTAGAAGAATTGAGAAGCGAAACAATGAGACAGTCATTCCACGCCTCTCGCGTAGAATTAAAGCCGGATAGAACTGAATATATAGACGAAGGCTATTCTGTATACACGGCGGTACCAAAGAAGACAGATTACGGGAGAATGCATCACAGTATGAGTTATATAACGTCGGAGTCTCGTTGCTCGTGTCCGTCGATGCGCAGTCAGCTGGTCGGGCAGCTCATCGAGGACTTGTTCGAGAGGGTGCACAACACTGTGGACGACGACCTCACCAGGCTGTGCAACGACATCGATTTGATTAATAATAGAGAAGTGACTGCTGAAACCAAAGCGAAAATTACAAATTACCTCTTAATGGCTATCTCGAAGGAGCTCGTTAGGTCTATAGGGGACGCTGATGCTAAGACTGATACCGAGGTCAGTATGGTAGTGGTTTGTTTTCATCAGTATTATTTAATATCATTTCATTGTGACTAAGTTATAACTGCATTAGATTATGAATGTATTGATTTTACTAATCAAGAGTTTTGACAACCTAATGGTTTTGGTCGATATTTAATGATGTGGTAACCTGGGTTATTATTCGATGTGTACTGTTTGATTTCTTCTTTTACTTAGTCTTCTCCTTGTCAATTTACACGAGTTTTTTTTTTTAATTTTTATACTATAAAAAGCAATAATAGTCTCGAAATGAGTGAGTGCCTAATCGATTGTTTCCTGTTTCATAATATAAATCCAAAAAAATTATGATGGCTGGATAGAAAAATAACGGCTTTATATTTTAGAAGCAAGTTTTTGAATCATCACATTATCATTATGCTAAGCTGGGTATCCACAATGTTTGCAAACCAACTGTAAGCGCGTCTAATGAATCTTCAACGGCAACAGTTGAGAAGTTACTGCTCTCATCAAAACGGAACACGAGTTCAAACAGTAACCGCTGGAGTGGATACGTCTCGTGATGCATCACGAGACGTGCGACGTGGGACGCTGCGAAAGAAAAGATGTATCCACTTACGCAGCAGTTACGAAAACCCAGAGCGCAATTGGTGACTCGAACATGGTGGAAACCCGGCTTTTCAGAAATGTATGGCTGAGGTGTCCTTTCAACGCTATCGGTGACGTCTGATGTCAGCGTAAAGATTACGGAATATTTTACGGCCGATGGCGTTTTAGGAGACTTCACCCCTACGAGAAAGTCGTTGATCCACCCGCGAGTTTGAAAACCTCGCGGCCAAACTTACCTGATATACAAGTGAGCCAAATAAACAGTGTTGTTCGCTCTGATTCGTCTTGCGGTAATACACCAGCAGGCTTTACTGGCAAGGCAAAACGACCTTACCTTTAAGCTCGCCGGTGGATCGACGGCCTTTTATCATGACGGTATTACTGATCAGTGTTGCCCGCTAGGAGTGGCAGCGCGCGGCGACGTCGCTGTCGTACGGCGCGGGCGCGCGCGGCGCGTGCGGCGGCGGCGCGGGCAACGCGGGCGTGCTGGCGGGCGCGGCGCGGCTGGCCTCCGTGAGCTGCGCCTGCGCCGCCGCGCGCCTGGCCGCCGGGCGCCCCGACCTCGCCGCCGCCGTCAAACTGTGTCAGGAGGTAACTGTTCCTGTAATACAAATGTCTGTTGCTAAACTATCTGATAGAAATTTAAACAAATGAACCAGAAAACGCACCTGCAGCAGGTCAGATAGGTAGTCGCTCCATGTAAAATACTGGTATTCAGCTGCACGCGGTAAAACTGGAACCCGACTCCAACATAGTTGGGAAAGCCTAGAGTCCTAGACAAATGCTAATGATTTCGTCTACACCAATGTTTTTAGTTCTTATCTAAAACAACAGCGCAGGCCCTTGGTTTAAAAAAAAGAAGTGAAATCTATTCTTAAAAAGGCTACAAAGTACCATTTGAATTGCAGGAAGTTCTGGATCATGGCGATGTAAAAATCATGGAGGAGCAATTAGCGAATGCAATCGAAAGTATTGTTGTAAGTATCAACATCTCTTAACTTCTTCTTTCACCCTTCTTCCGCTTCCCCCTCTTTTCCTTCTTTCGCACGGACTCAGTGTTGAGCCAAGCATTGTGAATCCAACAGAGGGTATCCCAGCGCGTCGAAAGTCCACACTGTTGGATTTTCAACTGTCGGTGCTACGCAGTTGAAAATCCAGAGGGCGAAAAAATCACTGTATTCAGAAGTGTCGTACCACAAGGATGTGTACAATCCTCAGAACATTGCACTGGGATCGATATCATTGGTTACAAGACGTGACGGAATTTCCTATCAGAAAAAAAATATGAACTTCCATACAATCTTTCATCACCCATGTAACCAACCAAAAAAATTCAGCTTCAAGACTGAGCGCTTTAGGTTGTGCGTTGTCTGTCTGTGAATTTATGATTTTTTTAAGCAGAAAGCCAAATTATGAGGCTCTCTTGAAAGCCGAAACAGATAAGAAAAACTCTTATCCTTGTCTGGATAGAAGACGATTTGAGATGTGAAGTCAGCTAAAATTATGATAATATTATAGTTGTTACAGCTGGTGGTCTAATAGTAGTGGTTTATGATGATATGTCTAAGAGCATCAACTACCGACCACGGTGCTGGATACAAAAAGGGTACTCTTTGAAACGGCTCGTATGGTCATGAACTCCAGAACCTTGACCTGTAAAGCTTTGGTTTCCTAGGAAAGCGGTTCCGTCATGTTATCACGGTCGTCATGAAAATCCGTAATTTTCACCAGTATCTTGACATTAAGGAGTCGAAAAATGATCTGTGTTTGGACGGCCGTTATTGAGTGACCGTCCAGTGGTCCACTTTAGCCCTGGATCGAAAGAGCTGGAAGTCATGGGGATGGTGCAGGCTAACAGTAACACCATTGTGTGACCGTTTACCGCTTTCTTAATAAACCAAAGCTTTAGCTGGGGGTCAGTCTCCGTTATAGTGGAAGGTCTCGTCATGTCTTTGTTTCTTTACTTTAAGGAACACTAAACGCCCACAGGCGTACCTAATAGCTATACAACTTCTATTGTGTCTCGTTCAGTGTCTTTCAATAAATAATTTTTTTTTTTGTCTTTTTCAGAATTGTCCATCTTGTGCGTTGGGTACAAATGCGATAGTTTGGAGCACGGATGTGTAACAACGCCATTACGTGCGATTTTATGTAAGATAATATTTATATTCACCTATTTATTTTTATTATTAATGAAGTTAGCCTTGCATATTCGCATTTAAACATAAGAAGACAAATTCCCGTAATCAAAAACGTTCAAAACCTGGTCGCAATAATTTTGACATTCAATGTCAAAATTATTGCGTCAAACTTGTGTTACGTTTTGATTTTAATTTGTAATAGTTTAGGAATATGGATATTGTCTGAAATAAATGAATTAATAATATGTCAGTGTTTTCTGGGAGACACTGACCTTATTCGATTTGTTTTGTCGAGTGTTTAATAGGTTAACCGTTTTTTGACAGTTGTCTCAGAACGAACTATTCCAGATTACGTAAAAGTTATCTTTAAAATGCGTAATAAAATAAATATATAAACTGCCTTATCTTATTGAATTATCTTATTTATGGCTTCTTACAAACATTATAATACTGTACCTACGTGTATCAATCAATGTATTGTGTGTTGCTGCAATCACTAGTTCCATCTGTCAAAAAACGGTTTACATAATGACAGATGTATTTTTGACTGATTGAGACTGACATGGTGTGCACCCTAATTGCGTACCTAACGCAGTTTCAATCACAGTCTGAATTATTTTAAAGGATAATATTACTAATCCATTCCTTCATTGTTCTAAAAGTTTGTCTGCTCAACAATGTTGTTGAACTGTCAAAATGGCAGGATTGCTACTGATAGTGTGTTGTTATAACATGGTTTTCTCCGTTCCAGGTGTAATACCTCCACCGACCTCACTCTGGTGCCTTCATTAGTTAAGCCGTTAGCCACTTACGAAATGTAAATATATTTGTATCATATTAATACTCCTATTTTAATGAAGTAACGTAAGCGAATCATATCGAACAAGTGTACCTACATTCGAATAAGAAAACTTTTAATACGCAAGGATTCTCGACGTATTTTTGTTTTATTTTTTTTTCTGTTTGTCCGTTTCTGTGCCAATCGTGTTTTGATGTAAACTTGCGTGCAATCAAACTTAAGAATAACATATTTAGACTTCCTTTGGAACTAAAAATCGAATATTTTGTTCCAAATGATTCAGATCTGATGAGTTATGTTTTAAATACACCTACTTACATTTTATTTAGGTACTAATTTATTTTCTGTCTTACGTTTTGTATGGAACAAATCAAAATTGTCGACGGATATTTTCCAGATGTTAAAACAAATCGAATTTAATTAGTTTAATTGCAGGCAAGTGTTGTTTGTGTAAATAATTATTATCTACCATTCGATGACGAATCAATGTTTTGTTTTATTAACAATCGAGTCACTCACAAAATTAGATACATTAGGTATCTTTCTTATCTTTATATAATTATTAAAAAATGATTTTATTTAGAAGATGATTCATTGATCGATTAAAATTATTATTTAAAACTGTTGTTTTATTATTAAAATACCAGCACCCTAATTGCGTAACATACTGTTAATCACAATCTGAATAATGTTGAAGGATATTGCTAATCCATTGCTTCATATGTTCGAAAAATTTGTCTGTTCAATAACGTAAATGGCACAATGAATATTGTTGAACTGTCAAAATGAAACCTATTCTTACTGTTAGTGTGTTACGTAGTTACCCTATTGCTTTCAAAAGCATATATAATATAGGTACAGCCAACCGCACATCATTATGTAGGTACGGTTGACTGTATCTACCTTATATATAATTGTACTTTTACCACTGGGTAAAACTACGAAAATCGCCCTAACTACTACGACATAAAGACGTTGTCAGTGTTAAATTGTTACCCCTCCTGTGCGATTGACTGTACTTGACTAGTTAGATAAAGTGTAGGCGCTTTTTAATTTATTAGTAATTTGTTTATTCAGTTTAAAAAAAGTAATTAGTTTAGGTAGGTACCTGCTCACATAATAAATAGAAGTAGGTACAAATGTCCATCTTTTTATGTAGATAGTTTATTAATCCCTATTCTATCACGTTATGCCGTTGGTCCCGACTGTCATTCGTGGATGTTTGACGGCCGTTACGGGTCGTCAGAAGCCCGAAAGTCTGACAACCAGTCTTACCAAGGGGTATTGTATTACAGTAACAGGGTTGTGCATATCAGATAGGCAGTCGCTCGTGTAAAATACTGGTATCCAGCTGCATCCGGTTAGACTGGAAGCCGACCCCAACATAGTTGGCAAAAGGCTCTGCAGATGATGAGTTTATTAATCTCCAAGATTTAACTTACCGTGAGTTTCTCCTGGTAAAATAACAATGTTTAATAAACAATTGAAAAACTGATCACTGATAATTATGAACATTATGTTTACCTTGGACAGACTGTTCTGTTCAGTTAAGTTAAGTGGGTCCAACTTTCCAAAAAGAAGAAAGTGGGTCCAAAAAGAAGTCAGAATCCGACTCGGCTGGGCAGCGATCGGGAAGCTAAGCAATAACTTCTTGTCTCACACACCGCAGTCGTGACCACTGCCAGTTAATTTTTGCGAAAATTGTTCGGAACCTGAATGATGTTCTTTCAGCTTTTTAGGACTTCGGGAAGTGCCCTAGAGGTTTTGATGAATGAGTTAGTCAGTGACAAAAGCGACGTATTTTAGGTATTAATAAATCCAGTGTAGTGATATAATGTAGAAATAGTGACTAAATGTCAAAGACCAACAACAGAAACAGAGACAGTACAGTTACCGTAGATTCCGTGAAAACATCAATCCGTTTCTTACTAAACTTCAACTATATCCGACGACCCTGTATACTTATCTCTTTTGTTGACCCCGATCATCACCATCATTAATGGTTCCTGAAATACGCAGCAGTGAGAGACAGACACGACGTCGCACCATTACGGTCTTTGTATACACAGGTTTTTCTTGCCGTTGAAAAACTATGGTTTATTAGCCGTGTGTAGAAGCTTGTTGAGAGGCATGTTTTTTCTACGGTGCGGTTTATCTACGTTCTACGCGCGGTCTACGCCGTAGCGTAAAGAAACCGTGGCATGTACAAAGTGTGTACATAGCGCCTTTTATGGTTCCCTTTTTACCATTTCGGTACGGAACGGATCCCTAAAAAAGACTTATTCAAACTAATTTTGCCATAGAGAATAGAAATAAAAAGAAGAATACTACGTCATGTCACATGTCAAAAAAATAAAATAAAATAAATTTTCAATTGTAACGATGTCTCACTATTAAATATTTTTATAATAAAAATTAAATCATAAAAATCATGATTACCTAATTGTAGAATAAAGTTTCTTGAAATGAAGGTGACGGATGGGTACCTAAGGCAAGTACTTTTCTCTTCGCTTAATCGGTACTAAGTTTTGTGTTTGAATTCGTGCCTATCCTGTAACCTGCAAAAGTCCTTTATTGGCTTCTAATTTCTGATCCTGTGCTCAAGTACATGGTTCTGCGTGTTTACAATTGGTTCTTCATGCTAAAACTTTCACGGAGTTGTGCGAGTGTACTACGTGAGCTCGACAAATGGATGTGCGAATAACACTTGTGCGAAAAAACTGTACTGCGACTCACCATAGTTCGAATGCACGCTTGTGCGACAAGCAATAATATTAAGACTTAGTCGACGGAGCCCCGCTTCGCAGGGCCCCTATTTCTGTCTGCAGGGCTTAAAGGAACCTAACCAAACCGAACCTCGGGGTGCCTCTGACTTAATATTATTGCTTTCGCACAAGCGTGCATTCGAACTATGGTGAGTAAATTACAGTATAGGTTGGTGTCATAGAAATATGTATATTCTTAGGGATCAGAAACCTAATTATTTTTTTTTCAAAAAAAATACAATACGGCCTACAATTATTTATTTAAATCAGAAAAACCGTTACAGGAAAATAGTTCAATATGATTATTACGACTAGCGACTAGTACGCGTCCGTCCCATCCGAGCTCCGCGGAAAAACTGAACGAGGCGAGTGAGCACACTGCTTATGGTGTGTCACCCCCTCCACTGACAGCGTCATCGCAGCGCCGCCGTGATGTCCCCGCCCTCTTAGCTGTCAAATCCTCTAAGACAGGCCGTCTCCTGACAACTGAACGTCCTCGTCAGTTTGGCTTCCTAGCTCCAGGCCCTCGTCCGTCTGGGCACCACTGGATGGGTTTTCAATGGTAGGCTTCCTTGCGACTGGTCATCATCATTGGGCTCGTCACCTAAAACATGCCAACTTATGAAAATCAACACAGCATTCTGAAAGCTTAATTCGGAGCTACCCATTGCAGAACTACAAGCAGTTTACTACAACTTCAAGCAATAACATCAAAATGGGTAGCAAATAGGCTATCGTTAGACCAGTGAAAGAGTTCCGTCCGGACCTCAATCATTACTGAAACGATAACAAAATCACCTGGCAACCACTATCAGGGTTCCAGTAATCAGAATCACCTGGCAACTACTATCTGGGTTCCAGTGACCAAAATCACCTGGCAACCACTATCGGGGTCCAGTTACCACTGCCACTTGGCCATGAGTAAAAGCTGCCATAATGCTGCTTTTACTCACCACCACCGAGATGATCGAAGAATACCTCGCAAGCATCCGGGGTCCACTCACCACGCTACTGAATATGTTCTGCGGCGGTCTGGGTTTTCTTGCCGTACGACCCAGCAAGCAGCTCGAGCTCGTACCGGTGATTTGGGAGCGCTCGTACCATCTTGTACAGGCCGCGCATCCCGGAGACCAGCTTCCTCGTGCTCTGCGAGCTCTTGCTCACGAAAACGAAGCGGCAGAAGGCAACTTTACGAGGCTGACGGACTAAAAAGCCCAATAACCACAAAACGGGAGATTCTGAGTGCCCTGCTAGGAAAATAGCGGAATACAGATACACCAACTCTATCGACTACGAGGGCGCCTAGAGCGACATGCTTAAGGCCAGACTTCCGTGATTAATGCCTGCTGCTAACTCAGCTAAACACTGGGCCTACAAACATTCCATTTTTTTGATGTTTAAGCACATTAGTCGCCCGCAGCTCGAATAAACACATTGCCTCGAACGTGATTTAATTTTGTGCAACATTGATGGATGTGTGGAGTGACGAGAATGGATAAAGTAAGAAATGAGTATATAAGAGGAAGTTTGAAAGTGGCGCCAGTGACAGAAAAGTTGAAAGGAAATCGTTCAGCTTGGTATGGGCATGTGATGAGAACGGACGAAACGC
This sequence comes from Apamea crenata, assembly GCA_949629185.1. NCBI lineage: Eukaryota > Metazoa > Arthropoda > Insecta > Lepidoptera > Noctuidae > Apamea > Apamea crenata. Next base: position 16,012,639 of record OX451365.1, on the reverse strand, counting down.
ATGTGCCTAAAAGAGTGATGAATGTTGATGGATGGAGAGGGAGAGGAAGGCCGAAGAAAAGATGGATGTATTGTGTGAGGAATGATATGAAAGAGAAGGGAGTGAATGATAGCGTGGCGGTTGACAGGGGAGAATGGAAGAAGAAAACGTGTTGCGCCGACCCCAAGTAACATGGGATAAGGGCAGGAAGATGATGATGATTGACTTTAGCCCACTTACCAATTTCTGCTGACGCAAATCATATCATGTGTGTTTACCTAGGTTATAAAGTGCAAGAAACTATTTTACGCAAACTAAATAATTACGTATTTATGACTTTTTGTTTTTTTGATCTTTAAGGTAAATAGTACTAGGTATAAAATAACGAATTAATAATTTTTTGTCATTATATCAGACATCTAATGTTAAATAATTATTGTTAAGAATTTTATTGTTCTACAATTAAAGTACGCTCATGCCGCCTGTGATACAGGTTTATCCTAGTACAGGCATCTAACATTATTAAACCTTTGTAAGTTATTTCTAAGATTATATGTAAATAATTTACCAATTTAATACTGAATAAAATATTATTGTTATTTTGTTTTTTATTTATTAAAATCTCACGGGTATAATCCAAGGTGAGATTTTAAGTTTGATCAAATTAGGTGTTTTGTACTGCATTGAGATTATTGTCTAAATCTAATTGTAGGAATTTCCGAACTATGCGACATCTGTTTAAGATAGGCCGATGCCGCTACAGTTAACATAACATTTTTAAAATCTCATAGAATTTGCCGTCAAATAATCAAATGTTATTTATAGCTGCTTTCTGTAGTGTAAGGTACGTATATTTGGAAAGATTGATTGCATTTAAACTGATAAATAGTGGTTTCGGGATGATTCCAGTCGTTGATACCACTATTGGGACTATGGTTACTCTATTCATTTTCCAAACTCTGGTAATTTCTTCTTGTAGTTCTGTCGTATATTTCCTGATTTTTTCAGTGATAGTTTCTTGTATATTATTGGTATTTGGGACTGCTATATCTAATACGCATGTGTGTTTGTTTTCTTTATCAATAAGTGTTATATCGGGCATTATATTGTATGATCTGTAATAATTATAGTGCGGTCGTAATACAATTTATAAGATAGGTTTTCTAATACAGCCCTAGGTGAGTATTTGCAGTATGGTGTGTATGGATAAAGATCCATACACATCATACTACAAATACTCACCTAATCAACACAAAATCATCACATACTCAACAAAACACAATCTCATGAAGGCATGAGATTGTGTTTTGTTGATTATGTGATAATTTTGTACATAGTAGCAAGTAATTGGTCTATACTGCGAGGGATCCTGGGTTCTACTCGATTTTGGGATCATATATGTGATTCCTTTAGTCAGAAACTCTGGGAGATTTTGGTTCCCTTTTAAAATATCAGTAATTTGTTCAGATAATAATCTATGTAGGTAGTGCATGTAATCTTTTTATCCAAAAATGATGTAAGCCATCTATTCCCGGTGCTTTCCAGTGGTGCGTTTTATTTATAATTGTATTTATTTCAAGATCATCTAGGTATATCCTCAAACGGCATTTTTTCTATTGTTTCTGATCTAACTATTTCTTCTTGTATCCATTTAGCTTCTATTATATGTTCAGTGCTGTCTGACCAAATCCCTTGCCAGAACTCTTTTAGGGCCTCTTGAGATGGGGGTTTAGGATTGTGGTATCGTCACCTTTAAGCTTTCTATAAAATTGTTTCTCACTTGTTGTAAATAATCTATTGTTATCCTTTCCTTCTTTGGCTTTTTTGTATCTTTTTAGTCTATGACTCTTAACTAACAGTTTTTGCTTTAATGTGTCTAGGTGATCTTTAATTCTCTTATTAAAATTTTCACGTGAGCTGTGTTGTTTGGGTTTTTCAATGATTTGTTGGTCTTTTTTTTCAAGTTTTCTAGATGTGTTGCCGCTTTTATATTGTGTTAATCTATTAATATCTTTTCTTAGTTGGTTTATGTCTGTTTCTAATCTTTATTGCCATGGTGGTTCGTTCGCTAATCTGGTTTTATAGCTAGATCTATCTATATTAATTTTTAATTTAAAGTGTTTAGCAACTGTGAGAGCTATACAATAAATTAATGAATGTGTATCGGATAAGTTTTCTAGAGCTGAAACTTAAAGCGGGATATTTTTTTTATTAAATAAGCTAATGATAACCGATAATGTACGAGTTGCTCTCATTTTCGGCAGTAATGGCCTACACGCAGGATCCATTCCATTGTATTTTAATATATTTGTTTCTAATTCGTTATTTAATGCCTCTACTACTTCCACTTCTACTACTACTACTACTACTACTACTTCTACTACTACTTTCGCCCAGAGGACACGGTGGAGCACACGGTGGAGGTCTGCCCTGCTTGGGCGGAGACCCGCCGTGTCCTCGTAGAGGCGATCGGCAACGGCGGCGACCTCTCGCGCCCGGCCCTGGTGCAAGCCATGGTCCGGGGCGAGAGAGAATGGGAGGCAGTCACCTCCTTCTGCGAAGCAGTCATGCTAGCGAAGGAGGTGGCGGGGAGGCTGAGGGAGAACACCTCACGCCTCAGCCGCCGCGGGAGACGCTCCGGGCGTCGGGAGCCGCGTGACGACTCCCGGCCACCGTAGGCGCGGGCCTGCGGGCGGTGAGTAATGGGTAGCTCACCGTCCGATCAGGACCAGGCCCGTGCCGGACGGCGCGTTGTGTTCCACGCGCGCCTCAAAGAGATGTCAGCAGAGGACGGGGCCCCACAGGGCCGAAGCCTGCCGGGGCGGTGGGATTTTCCGAAAGGTTAACCGCTGCCCTGGAACAGAAAGGGCTAAGGACGGAACACGGGTGGGTTTTAGTCAGTAAAAGTCTGACACTCCCTTCCGCTCCACCCAGAGCGGGAGGGGTCATTTGATGATTTCCCATCCACAAAAAAAAAAAAAAAAAAATGCCTCTACTAAAGAAGGGTCAAACACAGTTTGTGTTTGTAGTGATGCGGAATCATCGTTAGTTGATTGAATGGTGTGTGGTGTGTTTACGGTTAGCTCGGTATCAGAATCAGGCACTGGATTCGTGTCGTGCTGTGAGGAGGTATGATAGGGTGTAAGTGATTGAGTAATCTGTAAGGTGTTTATTTGTTGTGAAACATTCATATTTTCTTCTTCTTCCTCTTTTTTAAGTTGCTCTTCTATGTCAAATTTAATTCTATTTAAAGTGTTATCTGATAAAAGCTTGCTCCTAATAATAACCCGTCTTTGGTCAGCTATTCTTTGTTCTGTTACATTAATTTCTGGGTATTGTAATTTAAATTTATCGAGTAGTTGCAGTACATGGTTCTGTCCTCTTCAAGTTTCGCAATATAATAGTAAGCGCGCATGATGAATATGTTCATATCTTTAGACCATTTCATGCGCACTCGGGGTTTTCTCGCTTTGGTGGTCGCAGGCTGAGTAGCTGACGCCGCCTGCGAAACATCCAAGGCGAATGTAACAGCTCTACTGTCATCACTGTCGTCTAGTCTATCTGTTGGATCGGCTGTAGTATTTTTGTCGGGGAGAACCTGCCTGCTCAGTCCCCCACCGCCGATGGGTCGCATGCTGAGACACCCAGCATCGGCCCCGTGTGCGCCCCGACGATTGCCCTCGGGTAGCGGTCCTATTCGTATTTTCTTTGATCTAGTCTCCATGTTAAATGGGTTTCCAGAGCCACGTTACCCATGCCAGTAATTTTTCTATCGTATTATAATTATATTATTATTCTTAATTCCAGTAGTACGATCCCGTGGGATAATTTCCATCCTCCACGTGGGCGAAGACGCGGACAAAAGATAGTCTTCTAAAATGTTTGATAGATATTGATGTGCAGTGGTCTTTTTCAGGTTTTGAAAGCACCAAGCTCGTGTTGCAGTCTGAAGTCGAAGTAATCAACGCATTTATCTACACGTAACAGCGAAAAAGGAGCAAAAACCAAATCCTCAGTGTGAACAAGCTTATAGCTATTTCAAAAGTATGGCCCAAAATACATGTCAATCTTTTAAGGCTCCGCCAGTCAATTGCAAAATTGACAAGCCCACATGTTCGTGTTCACATTGTGACTTCAAGAATGATTCTGGAAAGCGACAGGATCTTACCTGCTCTTGCGAAGACTGCACAGAAGCTAAAACATGTCTTTATTACAACAAAAGATCGGGTGGCCTGAGTGACAAAAAATCTGACGCATGCTGCGCGCAAAGCAATCCACCCGGAAACCCTCCGGAAACCATAACAGAATTTATAGGTACAAATTTATGTCAATTATACAATAGATTTAAATCCACAACATTCCTAACTCCATCAGCGGCATCAGAAACTAAACCAAAAAAGGAATGTGTATTAGAAAAATGCTCATGCAGCCGAGATCAGACTTATAGAATTATGACGGCGACACTGCGTAAACAGGAATCGATTGTTGGAATACAAAAAAGGGCTTACTTACCAGAATCTAAACCAGAAAAGAAATGTATATTAGAAAAATGCTCATGCATTGGAGATCAGACTTATAGAATTATGACGGCAACACTGCAAAAACAGGAATCGATTGTTGAAATACAAAAAAGGGCTTATTTACCAGAAAAAGATAAATGCACATGCATGATGCAGTCAGATTCTTGTTGTCCCTTACAGAACAACGATAAGGAAGAGTCACCGAATCGTTGTGGTACCAGTTTTGGTTCCCAGGTACCAAAGATTTATCATATGCATGAGTTACCGGATTATTTGAATGGTGCTGCGGGTTATGTTTTGGACGTACCGAAGATTGGTTGTGATAAGCAAGAGTCGTCTGAGGTACCAAAGAATTGTCATAAGCAAGAGTCATCTGAGGTATCAAGAATCTGTTGTCATAAGCAAGCGATATCTGATGCACCAAAGAGTTGTTATAAGCAGGAGTCATCTGAGGTACCAGAGATTTGTTGCCATAAGCAAGATACATCTGAAGTACCAAAGAGTTGTCATAAGCAAGAGTCACCGAATCTTATGAAAGGTGCTGCGGGTTACGTTTTTGATATACCAAAGATTTGTTGTGATAAACAAGAGTCACCGGATCTTATGAAAGGTGCTGCGGGTTACGTTTTTGATATACCAAAGATTTGTCGTGATAAGCAAGAGTTACCGGATCTTACGAAACGTGCTGCGGGTTACGTTTTTGATATACTAAAGATTTGTCGTGATAAGCAAGAGTCACCGAATCCTATGAATGGGGCTACGGGCTACGTTATTGAGTTACCAAAGATTGATAAAGATCAAAGAAAATGCTGTAAAGAAAATAAAATAGAAAACCACAAAAAAATAACAAATAATATATGCAATTGCAATATGTGCAATGCACCAGAAACATCATCATCATCAGACACTAAGACAGCACGACTTGGGTCAGAGAACAGTACACAAGTATTCAATATAAATAAACTTGTATCAAAGAGGACTATATCTGATACAACGAGCAATTGTTGTAAAATAAAAAATATATCAGATTCACAACAGTATAAACTGACAAAGAATACGCAAGGATTATTCCAAAATATACTACAAACACAGGAAAATGCATTAAAAATGGAAAATAAATTATCTGGATATGTATATGAGCTACCAGCATATTCATCCACAACACGGAAAAAGAGTTGTGATTGTCGGGAGTCAGACAAAAACAAATCTGCACCACAAAATATTTTAGAATCATCGGGATGTGTAACAGAGCTACAAACATGTAAAACTTCCTCACATGAACCAGCGAACAAAATTGGCATGAATAGACTAAAAGCAAAGGCGATTGCTTCTGATTCAAAGTACAAATTAGTAAAAAAAAGAAGTTGTGAAGCACCTGGATATGTTTGGTCGGTACCGAAACATTCAACTAAACATTATGATCATAAGAAACAAAAGTGCGATTGCAGAGACATAGCAAAATATAAATCTGATAAACCGGGATATGGTTTGGAACAAAATAATAAAATAAACAGTTATGCGTTAACTGAGCCAGCTACACGTAAATCTAAACTACCTGAATGTGCGTATGACATACCAATCTGTAGAGAAATAGATAATGCAGAAAGAGTATGGAAAAATAAAAAAAGTAGTGACTGCAAATGCAAAAAAAAAATTGAAAGTGAACCATTTGGCTGTCTATATGCACATGAGCTACCGAAATGTACACATAAAATACCATCAAAGAAAAGTAGTTGTGTATGTCGTGAATCAGTCAACAACAAATCTGCATCACATGAGAAAGCACAAGAGCTGACAAAATGTACACATAAAATACCATCAAAGAAAAGTAGTTGTGTATGTCGTGAATCAGCCAAGAAAAAATCTGCATCACCTGAAGATGCACAAGAGCTGGCGAAATGTGCACATAAAATACCATCACAGAAAAGTAGTTGTGTATGTCGTGAATCAGCCAAGAAAAAATCTGCATCACCCGAAGATGCACAAGAGCTGGCGAAATGTGCACATAAAATACCATCACAGAAAAGTAGTTGTGTATGTCGTGAATCAGCCAATAAAAAATCTGCATCACCTGAAGATACACAAGAGCTGGCGAAATGTACACATAAACCACAATCACAGAAAAGTAGTAGAGAGCGTCCCGAATCCGTAAGTAAAGATGGTAAAATACAAGCGGGGTCATCGGGTTATATGTTTGTGGTACCAGAAGAAACAAAGAAAAGTTGTTCTTGTACTAAGCCAGCAAAAAATTATTCAAAATCACTGCATAAAACGGCCAACAATGAAGAATTATTTAGCATAAATAGACTTGAATCAAAATGTATTCAACCTGATATACAAAGTATATGTTGTAAAAGCATGGCTGGAACACAGACAAACAAATTTAAAGCCTTCGAAAGTTTGGATATACCACATCCAGCACCGAAAAGAACAATTGATATATGCAAAGTTATACTTAAAAATCAGGCAGACACTATTGAAGCGCTGAAAAAAATATATTTACCTCAAAAAAGCAAAGTAGAGTCTACTTGCTGCTCTGACAAACTATCCGATACTACACAAAAATGCAAAAGTTCAGCAACACAATCTGCAAATCTTAGCGCAGAAGTATTGATCCAAATGCCCGAAACAGAATTAAATGACAGTTTAACTTGCAGGCAATCGAATATGGCTAACAAACAAAAAAAAATATCAAAATACGATATCATTAAGAGATTAAAGGAGGCATACAAAGCCTGCAGTTGCAAAATCTGCGATTGCTTCTCTAGTACTAAATCGGCTAAAACCGATGCATGCAAACCATATGAATGTGATGAATGTTTGAGATTAATATTATTGCTTGGAACGAACGAAGAACCACTATGTTCCTGCAAACCCTGCGATTGTGTTCAATGTACTAAAAATGTTGTGGAGCAGTGTAATTGCGATCCTTGTGATTGTGGTGATTGTAAAACAAGGAGTACAAGCAAGGGCCAAAGTTTTCTCGTCGCGCCTGTTGTAACAGAAGAGAATGCCCCACGTATAGCATGCACTTGTTCACCATGCGCTTGCATCGAATGCGGACTAGTGTACCCTTTGACTTCTAGTATAGTGAACGAAATGTCAACAAGTACAAACAGACACGCACTGTGTAGATGTGAAATCTGTCTCAATGAAAATTGTGACCAAAGCGGTCTCGATTCGTGTAAATGTCAAAAGCACAAGGTCATGAGTAAACCAGTTGAACATGACACACACGAGTTTGATATACGGACAGCTAGCATTTTACACAACACGCCTAGGTTCCAACGGGTAAGCAGAAGTGATACAATAGCTATGTTCGCGACTATACCTGGTAAAGATCCTACTTTTAACAAAAGATTAAGCAACACCCAAGCATGCAGTTGCAGTGAATGCGAATGTATCTTTTGCGTCTGTCAAAAAGACGCTGTTATCGCTATAAAATCTTCTCAACTCTTCTCATCCAATAAAACAGAATCAAAATCTGATTTTAAAGATCGCTACAACAATTATGAATTAAAAATGCCATACGAATGTGATTTATATAAAGGAATACAAAGCCACGATACGTGGTGCGATTGTGATACTTGTGATTGTATAAATTGTGAAGCATCTAACGTGCCTGAAAATCTACACAGATTCGGAAGACATCCATATAGTGATGGCCCATATGAGCGATGTTCTAAAAAAGAGTCATTAGGAAGAGTTTTGCACCCTTATAAAAAGGGTGATGTTTTAACCCCATCAACCCATAAATTGAAAGTCCAGAAACTAATTTTGCAAAAACAACACTTAGAAGAGCCAAGTTGCTCCATACTTAAAGTAACGACAAATACAGATTCAAGTTCTAAACTGCAAGACGTGGATGTCTTCAGTGAATTAACATCCGAATTCAATACATCAAACAGAAAAAAAGGTTCTATTACGCAGGCAAACATAAATATGAGTGATTTTAACACAAAATATATACATAAATGTAAAACTTTTAATTGCGATGCGTATATACAAGAAAGGAATAAAAGGAGGTCTTTACATAAAAATGTTGCGATCGATAATGAAACTGGGAGCTGTTTTTCTAATCATTCGTCATCCTACTATAAACGCTATGGCAGTAACACACCAATTTCACGAAAAAAATCTAGGGAAAGTTCCTGTTACCGTTCAGGTTACAATTACCCGGAATATTTCATACAGTTTCCAAAAGGAGCTGCGAAAACAAGCTTAAAAGAAGATGTATTGAAATTAGACACGGAGGAAACTATAAAACTAGATAAATGCAACATAATCCAAAATAGTACTGAAAAACCTAACGTAGATAAGGTATCGTATGACAATATGTCAGGTAATCAAAATAGTAGCATGATTAATGAATGTAATCATTTCAGCAATAGCAAACTTGTAGCTGGGCCAACTGAATCAAACAATAATAATTCGGAAAATGCTCATATTGCAAGTATGGGTCGTAATTGCAAAAACAGTCTACACGTACAGTTAAGTAATCAAAATGACAAACATACAAATTTTGAAAATAATCTTTTACAAAAAGGAGAGAGAAATGAATTACAAGATTCTGTGTGTTTAAAAAGCAATCAGTCTTCTTTAAAGATGAATAATGAAACCCGAGAATATATGAATTCAATTCATGATTTCAATCAATTCCATGTTGCACGTAATGTGTTTTATAACATCGCAGATGAAAATTCCAGTAACCGTTTATTTCCTATACATGACAAAAGATGCACTTTTAAGTGTCCAAAACAATCCACACATTCAAACCTTGGTAATGGTTCAGAAATTTTAAATGTGCACGACTACAGAAGAGTTAGAAATACGCTAAAGGAAGCTAAGAAGTTTTCTCTGGAGCTAATAAGATTATTAAAAACGTATGAAAAAGCAAATAATGAATTCGAAAGTATTTCGGAAAAGCTGAAATCATCCCATCCTATTTAGTTATATTTTGATGGGGGGATATTATATTTGCACTTTTAAGAGACGATACTGTGAAGAAACGTAGGATTGTTAAAGAGAAAAACGTCAATGAAATTGAACACGACCTTCACGAGAATCACTGGGAAGATACATACATGTCAGGTTAAAAGCTGATTATTTTTCGCAATTTCCGTTCCACAGTAAAAGTTGTTTATGAAGATGAGTGCAATGAAAACCCGTTAAGAGGTTTACGGTTAACGAAGACTAAGATAGTACTTATCTAACAATAGGAATTACCTATACAAAATTTAAGTTACCTGGGAACTTTTCAAAATTAAAAAAAAAATAATCAAAGATGAAAACACAAATATAAACGAAGCCAATCTTAAGTATCGCGCAACTGTGGAATTGGGAGCATGTACTGTTGTTTTGGAGAAAGATACGATAAGAAATGAGGAGCTTAACACCGTGTTACCAATTCACAATGCTGGTAAACACATTCAAGAAGAGAATCGAATACAAAAGCACGACAGTGATTTAGGTAAATCAGGCTATGAAAAAACCAGCCGATCTATTCTGTAAAAATCTCACCGTGAAAAGTTAGGTTAAGTGAGCTTAGAGTGAGCTGTCAATAGTGTCAATCCCTAGCATTAGTTGGAATGACAGCTCACTCCCACGCTCACTTCGCCTGAGTTTTCACGGTGAGATGGTTACAGCCGATCGATTCTGTACAAATCTCACCCTGAAAAGTTAGGTTAAGTGAGCTTAGAGTGAGCTGTCAATAGTGTCAATCCCTAGCATTTGTTGGAATGACAGCTCACTCCACGCTCACTTCACCTAAGTTTTCACGGTGAGATGTTTACAGAATCGCACTGCAGTTTGGTGGTCTATACCACACCCTTAAATTTGGCAGGTCTTTGAAAATAAACCCTGTATAATAAATACCGTATTTTAATTAACTACTTACTATTATTACTACTCAGCCTTATCCGGTTAGTTAAGGGGCTTGCACAAAGAAGTGGGTTTTTGGGCTCGACTCCTGGTACAGATCTCTGTTCATTACATGTTTTGTCAATACATGTTTTACCTATTACTATATACTATGTGTGGTGAGCTCATAAGTTAGCCCAGATATGCACTAGATTAAACGCCCTGAAGGTCAATTCTCGTAATTTAAAACATTCAAAATATAGTCGCAGTCCAAAGAGTATAGTAACTATCGCAGTCTCATCTCGGCGACAAACTAATGTCAAAATCTTGTGTAAAATGTAGGGAAATTAGAGGTATTTTTGACAGATTGAGACTGAGATCAGACTGTGAACTTTCTTAAAATTACGAGAATTGGCCCTATGCTTAGCGCCGAGAGTATAAAATATAACAGTTTTTTTGACGCGCTGGGAAGTGCTCTATTGGCTTCTCAACGCTCGGGTCAACACCGACGGTTGAAAATCCAGTGCGCGATAAAATCCCTCTGCGATATTTTTGCGTCCCTGCGAACGTGGGTTTAATAAGGGACTATTTCACACGCACGGATCGGAACCAACTTGTATTTAGCGGGAACCCCCTTCTTTAGGCAAGCACCCTTACACAGGAAGCCGACTCCAATATAGTTGGGAAAAGGTTAGGCAGATGATAATGATGAATACGAGTATGTTGAATTGTGAATTCTCTTCACATTGTGATGAATAATATTCGGACGGTTAATCTTCTATTCAAATTTCAGTTATTAGTCGGAGCACGTGCCGTAGAAGTCCATGGCTGTGGAGCCTTGCCTGTTGAACACAAAGGCTTGCTGGCTATAAGAACCATTACTTAACTTCTAGTGTACCCATATCGGTGTCACATTAAAATGTGCTTTAAAATACCTACGTGTTTTTTGTGTGTCGTTTTTTTTCTTTATTTATTTATAGAGGGGTTTAATTATACCACCCTCATCGTTACAGTGTGTAGAGATATTTCTATGAAAATATAAAACAGACATGTAACATAAGCATGTAGCCAAGAACTTAGTTGTAAAAAAAAAATGTATCTTATTTCATACCGCCGCGCTTACGTGCTAGTAAACAATGATTTCTGGGATTATTATCACCCCAAAATTCGTCAGCTGCATGGAAGTGAAGGAAATGTATTGTCAGTCGCGTACCTATATAATGAGATTCAGGTCAGATTTTTGCGATGGCACATCAGGGCAAATTCGAAACTATGGGTGGTAGGCAAAGTGACCAAAAAAGCGATGACCTCAATTTTGAAGGAAAATAAAACTAATTTTGTTTATTGAAAAAGCTTCTGCCTGAGCCTGGAATCTAATCCGACGTTCCTGCGATCCCCGGCGAAGGTGTGAGATGAAACACCCGGGTGGTTGTTACTCAGTAAGAGTCTGACAGACCTCTCTGCTCCCCCAGGGCGGAGGCCATCCATGAGGATTTTTGAGACCGGAAAAAAAAAGGAATGTTACCCGATCCCTTTTCAAATCATAAACTATTGCTAGTAGAGCAAAGGTTGTAGCGCGGTCTGAAATTCCTTTTTTATTCAACTTTTGCTGGGTTCCCCATTCGGTGCAGCTGACGCTCATTCTAGCTCTAGCTAAAGCCATGCGTTGCAATTCAGGTTTTTGTTAGGAACGTTCTGCGGCGCGCACACAACAACTTATCAAAGGACATGCTCATGGATGTATGGAATCCCGTACCATGCTGCATCAAAGTTAAATTTTGTTTTTTATAGACTACACATCATATTAACGCCTATAAAAGTTTTTTTTTTTGTAAACAAAACCCGGATTACAGAGAGTTTCAAAAAAATCGAAATAACCTGATTGGTACTTTTTTGTTTTGACATGTCATACACGAACGGCCATTATGGTTTAAAAAAAACTAGCTTCTGCCCGCGGCTTCGCCCGCGTGAATGTCGGAAAGGATAAGAAGTATGTCCTTTCCCAGGATGCCATCTATCTCTTTGGCATCTGCTGGCAGGCAATTTTATCGAAATCCGTTCAGTGATTTAGGCGTGAAAATGTAACATACCTACAGACAGAATATATAATTTTATATAGTACCTATAGCTGTTGCCCGCGACTTCGTCCACGTTTCCGCCGTTTTTTCGTAAAAAAAAGTAGCCTATGTCCTTCCTCACGGTTCAGTGGTTTTGATGTAACAGACAGATTAACTTTCGTATTTTAGTAGGGAAATATAATATGTCAATCTACAATACTGTTGAAAAATATCGCAATACGGAACCGCACAATATTATTGTTAATAGCTGTGCCCGCGACTCCGTCAGCGTGTAACTCCTTGTGTGTTATTAAGTTAATGTATTGGTAATATTGTTTAGATCACGTTCACATGAGGCTTAAGTACCTATAGAAGGGGTAGCGGGATCGTCCGAAAGGGTTACCGCTGCCTTGGAACATAAAGGGCTAAGGAAGGAACACGGGTGGGTTTTAGTCAGTAAGAGTCTGACACTCCCTTCCGCTCCACCCAGAGCTGGAGGGGTCATTTGATGATTTCCCATCCAGAAAAAAAAAAATGTACCTATAGAACGAAAATACTTCAGTGCAAAGCTTCCGGGTAAACTATGACACGAAAAGTTTGCCCTTGAGCCTTATTAACTGTCATTGCATAACACACCGATACTGGGAATTGCGTTCTTTTAAATTGGAATGGAAAATTATTTGGTATTATGGGAATTCTGGGAATAAAGACGGTTTCTCCTGCACCGCAACCTGTTAAAATTTGAGCCTCGATTATATTTTGTTGCAACTGGGTTACTTTTAGCCGAGTTCCATTGCAAAGTTGTGGTGGTCTTAAATTTCGGAGCATAATAATCGGAATGCCATCAGCTGTGAGCCGCAATTCTCGCTGTGAAGCAGTTTCAGCTTCTCGGGATAACACATGTTGTTCTCGGTCAATGGTAAGCCTTAGCTCTCGTTGAGAAGAGCTTTGAGACGCCCGTGATGTAGCTCGTCTCGCTCCGTCAGCTGCTAATCGCATCTCTCTCTCGGGAGAGCTTTCATTGGCTCGAGAAGTTGAGGCACTAACTCTCATAGAGTTTAATCGATGTGCTCTTTCCTCTGCCGATTCTTGAGAACGCCTATTTCTCATTCTCTTAGCTTCTCTCGAATTTCGAGATAAAGATAATCGTTTTTTAGGTGGCATTGATGCAGGCAAATGTAAATGAAAATAAAACTAATATAAAAAAAAGTGAACGTAAATTAGCCAAAACTTACCTATCAGTATCTAAAAATCTATGCGTACCTACTACTACTTCACCTAAAAATAAATAAAATGTAAACTATTAATAATTTGTAATTTAAACGAATATTTAAACACTACTAAAATAACTTATACCGATTTTATAAAATAATAACAAAAGGAATCTAAAAATAAATTATCAAAGACTAAAGAAGAAGATTATAAAAGTCGCGCTGATAGTATTGTCTGCACGGTGTCTGTCAGTAAGGTCGAACGCTCTGAACATCTATTCGCATCAACAGGCAAAAATTGTATGAAGCTCGCGCTCTTTTTTTTTTTGTTTTTTTTTTTTCTTTTTTTTTCTTTTTTTTTTGTGTATGGCATCTCGTAGTTGACCTTGATAGGTCGTAACTACTTAACCGGACTATCCTGTGGATGTCTTAAGTAAACTTAAAGCCTCCAGCCAGGGCTTAAAACTAAGTAGAATTAAGCGACTGCACGCTAAGGGCACCCCCTGTGGGGTACGGACCTCGGCTTAGGTCGTCGCTGGGAGAGGGCAGCAAAGGGACAGGCTGGATCGAATCGGTATTGTTAATGCTTTGATGAGCGCGGCGTTTCCTAGGACTATCTCTGAGAAGAAAGGCCGAAACAAACTCAGAGGTCACAGTCCGGGAATTTAAAGTTACAGGCTCAGCTACGGCGCGGGCTGGCACTTCTGCGGGCAAGGGACGGGGGGGGGGGGGCAATTTACTCGGGGGCACGGTCGCGAGGGACCTCGGCGGCGAGGTAACTCGCGCTCGGACACCCCGCCTTTTTATACCTTCGGCCGCGAGGCGCGAGACGCGTCGAGCGTGATTCAGTATTCACGCGCGATGGCTTATTATTAGCGTATTTCATGTATAACTTTGGTGTTTCTATACCGATTTCTATGATTCTTTTTTATGGAATAGTTAATAATGTTAACTTTTTAAATTAAGAAGGACTGAGAGTGTTATAAATGTAAGAGTAGACAAATATAATCAGAATGCTTCGACCTGCTATCGGGGGTTACACGTGTTATTGTGAGTCAACCTTATAAGATAGACATATATGCTGTCGTCGGATATTTTTTATATAATTTTAAGGAGAACATTTCCGTCATACATGATTTCTGTGTAGCTTTAACCATTAAGGTTGCACACGCGACGGAAGCGTAAAAAATGGAGTAACTTCTCCCGTTTTCCCAACATTTCCCTTCACTGCTCTGCTCCTATGGATTGTAGCGTGATGAAAAGTATACTATAACCAGCTCAGGAGTATGAAAAATAATTGTACCAAGTTTCATTAAAATCCGTCGAGTAGTTTTTGTTTCTATAACGGTTACACAGACAGACAGACAAAAATTTTACTGATTGCATTTTTGGCATCAGTATCGACCCCTAATCACCCCCTGATAGTTATTTTGGAAATATATTTCATGTACAGAATTGACCTCTCTACAGATTTATTATAAGTATAGATAGATGATAATCGTTTATATAAAAATTATATTCTATTTTATTCTAGTTATTTTTAATTAATGTAGAATCGGCAAAGTATATTTCGTTTACATGTTTTTTGAAAGACGTGATCATGAGACTTTCAAAATTCTTGAATTTTGAAAGTGTCATGTGCCTAATGCCAATGGTCATGAGTCATGATACTGCTGTAACTTTACTGCAATTTATAAAGATACCTACAAACCGCTATGACCATCGCATAGACGCAATCATAAGCACCTTGTTTTTTTAATATTGATGACCCCTTGTTGTATTTGTACACATGCTGGGCAACTGTAAGTAAAGTAAGCAACTGCTTTTTATTTATTACATAAAAACAAGTTGATTAATTTTTTTTTAAATTAACAATACCTACTTTGTAAATAGTTATACTTAACTTTATTTTTTCACTAGCTTTTGCCCGCAGCTTTCTTACATTTTTTTTCCGTAAGAACCATCCTCGAACTTCAAAAATATTCAAAAAAAGAATTAGCGAAATCGGTTCAGCTGTTCTCGAGATTTGCGCTTAGCAACACATTCAGCGATTCATTTTTATATTATAGATAATATTGTAAATGGTCATCCGATAAAAAAAGATCGTAGATAAGATGACTGATGACCACGAATTTTTTGGGAAAATATTTTTGCCTTTTGTTACATTTCTTTTTATCCAGAGAAACAATATCGATTGGCATCAAAAAAGTCCATTTTCTTGCCAGTATTTTTTTTCCTAAATCTGTAAAATAATGCAGGTCATTATTTTCAGAATCGGGACAGTCTGCTAAGAATATTTTATTGTAGCTACAACGGTTAAGATATCTTCCCTTACTACCAATTCTACTAATCATCCTGAAATGGCATCAAAATCAAAGACAAAGGCTCAAGATGAGCCCAAGGGTAAAGATGAGATCGGCAACGGCGGCGACCTCTCGCGCCCGGCCCTGGTTCAAGCCATGGTCCGGGGCGAGAGGGAGTGGGAGGCAGTGACCTCCTTCTGCGAAGCAGTTATGCTAGCGAAGGAGGTGGCGGGAAGGCTGAGGGAGAGAACCTCACGCTTCAGCCGCCGCGGGAGACGCTCCGGGCTTCGGGAGCCATGTGACTACTCCCGGCCACCGTAGGCGCGGGTCTGCGGGTGGAGAGTAATGGGTAGCTCACCGTCCGATCAGGACCAGGCCCGTGCCGTACGGCGCGTATGTGTTCCACGTGCGCCTCAAAGAGATGTCAGCAGATGAAGGGGCCCGATAGGGCCGAAGCCTGCCAGGGTAGCGGGATCGTCCGAAAGGGTTACCGCTGCCCTGGAACAGAAAGAGCTAAGGAAGGAACACGGGTGGGTTTTAATCAGTAAGAGTCTGACACTCCCTTCCGCTCCACCCAGAGCGGGAGGGGTCATTTGATGATTTCCCACACGAAAAAAAAAAGGGTAAAGATGAGATATCCACTACACATAGTCCATGAGCCACATTTGCCCACTCTCCTTTATTCAGTATAAAATTCATTGCAAGAAATCGAGCACCCACGAGTACCTATCTCTTGTAGGTACATACTATTATGGGAATTGGTGCTCTGCTGCTAAAAAGTTCTCAACTTCAAATTCTCAATTCAAAAACCGGATAAAATAATCTAAAAACAAATCCGGGCTAGTTACAACCTTTATAACTCGAGAACGGCTGGACCGATTTTTATGATATTTGATTTGTTAGATGTCTGTCTCCGCCCAGAATAGCAGAATAACTTAAAAAAAAAAGCATATTCTCATACATATATTCTCATGATTCTGAGGCGGTACGAAGTTTATTATAAATTGTAAAGTGTTTCTTACACACGTTTTATGTCCTTTCACAGCTAACGGGTGATTTTTTAAGAGGTATAGGATTTGATTTTCAAAAAAAACACAAAAAATTTGAAAAATTAGATGAAATCTTTATTGGAATCGATAGAACGATCAATATAATTTAATTTTTGAAGATGATTTCATGCAAATGCTGGCCGCGGCTCCGGTTTAGATGGCCCATTCGCAAGGCCCAATTTCGGCACACTCTCTCCAACATATCAGCCGGTATATCACGAATAAATGCTTCAATATTGGCTCCCAGTGCGTCAATCGTTGCTGGTTTATCCCTGTAGACATGAGCCTTAACATGGCCCCACAAGAAATAGTCCAAAGGCGTTAGATCACACGATCTAGGCGGCCAATTGACGGGCCCAAAACGTGAGATAAAACGTTACTGTGAATGGCGAGCGCTACCGGTACCGTGTGATGATTGGCGATTTTTTTTTGCCCAAAATGGAAGAATTGGACATGCCTGACATGTGGTTTCAACAAGACGGTGCCACATGCCACACGGCACGCGAAACAATGGCCCAATTGAGAGCCGCCTTCGGTGAACAGTTTATCTATTTTTACGTGACGGGACCTGTACATACTCATTCCATACCACTGACTTAACTGACGTTTATGACACTGGTGACTTGACACTTGACATTGACAGTAAATTTATTAATTTCGGTATTTTCGGTAGCTTCAGTCTTTATTAGCGTGTTTATACTTTTTTATCTGATAAAAACAATTGTATGTACTGTAAAAATTTAATACTAAGTGCTAAAAATGGATGATTTAAAGTACTGTCGAGTATGTCTTGTGACTGATGTGAAGATGTTTAGCTTGGAAACTACGTCGAGCGATTCCATCGGTGTTGTTTACTCACATTTGGCGCAGATTCCGGTAAGTTATCGTAAAATGCGCTAGTTTAAACTATATATAAAAACAGCTATATAAAATTGCCAATAATATGCACTGGACTATTAATTTATTAGTATACTAAAGACCGCTTTGATACCGCAGTGGCTCCTATTTAGTAACTATTGGACTCTCACAGGACGCTACCAAACAATTACAGGGCAAAAGTGCGTTTATTAAGTTGGAAGGACAAAAGAAAGAAATTGACAACTTTATAAATTAAAATGTGGAAAAGGAAAGGGGAGGCATTTGCCCAGCAGTGGGACATTACAGGCTAAAATAGATAGAATGGTAGATAAGTTAAAATAACCTTTCCTCATATTCTTTCAAGAAAAAGTACTAATTTTAAAAGTTAGGTAACAAACTTAAAATAATACGTAAGTACAAATATACAGGGTTATTGCAAAAACTAAGAGGTCATTGTACTCGTCATTATGAACAACTTTTACTATGGGACAAACCTGATCCCGAAAAAAAAATCAGCTGTTCCCTACATTTTGACGTGTTATCCGAATATAAATGTAGGGAACAGTTGATTTTTTTTTTGCGATTTCAAGTTTGGTCCCATCTCCCATATTAAAAGTTGTTCATAATGACGAGTACAATGACCTCTTAAGAGGTTGTTGGTGTTTTTCCAATAACCCTGTATAATGGAGGGGAAATATTCAAAGTGCATCAAAAGCTGTCTGCATAACTGTCAATACAATTATGTAGGTACCTAAAGCATATATTTACTTACCTATCTCTATTACAGATATTTGATAGGAATCAGCATGTGTGTTTTGAATGTGCCAGTCTCCTCCAGAAGTATCAAGAGTTCAAGTCAAAATCTCTGAGAGCTCACAATATTATATCTAGAATCAAACTTGGTTCATCACAGGCAAGTATTTTCAAAGAAATATATGCAATCAATATCAAATCAGCAACATTGAGGCTGACCCAGGAGAAGATGGTGGGATGAGCTTGACGTCTACAGACAGGATTGGTCCACACTAGCTCAAGACACTGACGAGTGGAAAGGAGAAAGGGACAAACACATGCTAAAAATAAATAAATAATTAATTATAATAAAATTTTTGATTTTATACCAAAATTTCAATTAAATTGCAGATAACAAGGCAAACCCTCAAAAATGTTGACAGGAAAATAAATAAATTGGAATCCACCTTAATATTATCTCCAGTAGCTATCCTCTATGAGGAACCTACAAGTAACACAGAAAAAGAAATTAATTTTCAAGACAAAGAAAATAAACAATTAAAAATTAATGTTAAAATAGAAGAAGTCAATAACATAGAAATAGAAAAGAAATATGATTATGATGAATCATATAATGATGATTACATTGATTTTACAGAAGAGTCGGTCTCAGAAAAGGTTACACGACCAAAACATAAAAGGAAACCAAACAAGGAGTCAAAAACTAAAAAGAGAAAAATTAAAACTGTTATTAAGAGCGAGGACGATTTCAGCGACGATGAACCTTTGTCAAAATGTGCTACAAAGACAGTAACCACGAAGCCTATTAAAAAAAAGAATGGCCTCAACGTTGGTTACTTTGATGACTATGCAACTGTTGTGTTTCTGACCCCTGAAGATGCCAGAAAGGAGGTGTTGTTGAGAAAAGAGTCCAGTAACTATAAAAAGTCGCCATTCAAGTGTGATTTATGCTATAGAGGATTTGAAGCAGAAGCAGCATTTGAGAATCATACAAAGAAACATAGCATTGTAAGCATTTAGCCTTTATTTTTTATTTACCATGGTACCATAAACGGCAGTTCTGATCTGAATAATTTTATTTAGATAAGAGATTGCAGAATGTACAAAGCATTTGCGACCTTATTATGAATACAATGTGGTATACTATACCTAACACAGAACACAGGTAGATAGAATACTTTTTATTATGTATTTATACCTTAGTGGGGGACGAACTTGACGCCTATATGAGGGATTGGTCCATATTTGCTCAGGATCGAGTTGAGTGGAAAAAGGTAAGGGAGAGGCCTTTGCCCTGCAGTTTGACGATACACACTGAATTAATAAATATATAATCGCGACATACCTATTCGCCAAAAATGTAAACAAATTTGAGTTTATGGAAAAATAACTTTAATTCCTACACAATAAAGTTCAGTTTGCTCTACAACTTCAAACATTTTTATAACTTTTTCAATAGTGCTAGTCACTCTGAAATCTACTGAATAACCATTCAAATAAAGTTGATATTTGTTTAACTTGAAATAACGTCAATTTGAAACAAATAAAATTTGAATTTGTATACCATAGAAATTACAGGTAGAAAACACATAATACAATTTTACAAGCCACAATGGTTGGTGTTATTACTAAAAGCGATCTTTTAAGCAATTCTTTCCGGTTCAGTCATTTGAGTAGTTTTTCTTTAATTTTTTCAGGAGAACGGAGACTATGAATGTGATCTCTGCCACCTCAGGTTTCCTCAACAAGTACACTTGTGTAAACATAGACTTTCATGCCACAAGAGAAAGTTCAGCTGTAAATTATGCTCATATATTTGTTATTGCACGTAAGTATTATTGCTACAAACATTTATTTACGAGCCATCTTAGAAAAAAAATGGTGTTTGAAAGTAAACTTTTACTAATCATTGGTAATTAATAATTATAAGTCTTTTGATAACATCAATCTAACTAGGCTAGACTGGTTGTCAGACCTCTTGGGTTTCTTAAGGCGGAGTACCGGTGCGTGTCTGGAAATGGCAAGAACAGCTAAGTACCGATACAGAACCTGTACTTTTGGTACCGTTTCCACGCCCTGGTAACAACTGTCAAAGATTGAGAACTGACTGAGAACGACTGAAAGTGCTTTGCAAGGCACGCAGGGGTCTATATGTAATGGCCGGTCACCCATCCACGAACCGACCGCGGCAAGCGAAGCTTAATCGTCGAACGACCCGTGCGGCTGTTATCATTCACATAAACAATACCGGAAAAATCTATTTCTAAAAATGTTTCTAGGCATGTAGACTATGGCAGATATAGTCAGGTTTCCACATCTTGAATAAATACACAACACCCCTCTGTTTTAGCCGGGGGTTAAAATATCCTTGTGAAAAATGATTTTATATTCTTGTTACAGTTACCAAGCGAAAACCCATGTTAGTCTACACAAAGGAAAGAAATATCCATGTAAACATTGTGGAGAAATATTCAGGTACCTATTTAATAGAATTACAAGATGCAAACATGCATTTTGTATGATTTTTCTACATGTCACCTCATTGGTCTATAGGCCGACCGCTTAACTGAGACATTGTCGATTCCCCGCTTGGGGTAAGGGGCTCCTATTACATGAGACGTAAACAACTGGCTAAAAGTGAGTGTATTTAACACCTCTGCCGAACCTAACGGGCAATGCAGGAATATGATGTTAAATGTTATGTTTTAGACATGTTGGCCCTGAACTGAAGGCCAATTCCCGTAATTAAAAACGTTCAAAATCTAGTCGCAATCTCATCTCAGCGATAATCAATGTCAAAAACTGGTCAGAAATGCAGGGAAATTAGAGGTATTTTTGACAGATTGAGACTGCGATCAGACTGAACGTTCTTAAAATTACGAGAATTGCCCCTCTGAAACTTGTGTGGACAATCTAAAAATCATTCAAAAATATTTTCTAGCATGCCAAACAGCTTACTAATGCATAAACGTATGAAGCATTTGAAGGAGTTTGTACGTGAAAGTGTTTGTGAACTTTGTGGAAGTACCTTCGGCACGCCCAGGGGATTATTTTTACATAACATGAAAGTGCACAGGCAGGTGAGATACTTCATCGGAATGTTATTCTAATTTTACTTTTGAGGCTCGTTGATAGGTGTGACGCGACTCTAGCAGAACAATTTCTATGAAAACTTGAATGATAATTGTTCTACCATCATCGCGTCGCGCCGTCGCGTTGCGCCTGTATGCGGATGCCTTAAAGCGAAGGGCCAGGGGGTCTACTCCGAAGTAGTATCGGCATCGGCCGAATGTTCGGCCGTTTCCTGCTACGAAGTTACTATTTGGTTCGGTCGGTCCCGATCCTACACTCCTACACGCTTTCGAATATTGACCGACCCAACTGAGCCGATCCGATATTTTTTCGCATTTTTCAATAATATTCGGTTCGGCCATGTGTCGGTCCGATCCGAACATTCGTACTTTGCACTTTGGAGTAGACCCCCAGGATAGGGCTATCCTGGGGGTCTACTCTGAAGTGCAAGAAGAAGAAGAGTTTTTCTCATGATGACTCTTCTTTATAGTTCAGTAAATAGACATTTGTTACAGTCGCGAATCATGATTTAATCAACTAAGGCGTTTCCCCCCGTTGTGAGAAACCACGGGAAATATGATAATGGCAGCAAAAAATGATGTTGCTGCGATAATATTACGCAACTTATGTTTTCTAAGATATCGCTTTTCGCGATCGCGAATTTCCTTTAATTTTTTTTTCATAAACTGCAACTGTAGAAAAAAAAAATGTAGAATGTTAGTGTTATTTTTTTTTATTAGTGTTATTTTTTATTTATTTTAGGATAAAAACGACAAGCTTGGTCCCGAGTGTGAAGACTGCGGAGTGCACTTTACATCAGAACTAGCCTGGAAGCGACACCTAGTGCTATCTACTAAACATAAAGTCAGGTTTGTGCGAGATTAGAATGAAATTGGAATGAAATCTGTTATTGTATGTCCAAGGCCGCGTACCCAAAGGCTATTTGTTTTATCCCGCACTGGACTGTATTTTTTTGAGGCTTTGGGATGCGCTCTGTTTGATTCTCAATTCTCGGCTCAACACAACGAGAGTTGAAATTCAAGTGCGCGATAAAAAATCGTCGCATTAAAAAATAGCCCTTGTGTAGCTCTTGTAGTAGACCAGCCTACCTATACATAAATATATAAGATAATTATTTTTGAAAGGCTACAGAGGGACTGCAATCGATTTTAGACCGTATTTGGTTACAGTAACGGTTGCAAATTCTGCGGAGACACATTCTCGAATGAGGACGATCTTAAGGTCCACTTGAGAGTGCACTCTCGGAAGCCAATGAACAGGTGTAATAATATCAAACTACCCGCCGCCTGTGCTATTGTGAGTATAATTACACTATAACCCACCCTTCCCTTTTGCGTAACACGAAATGTCGAAATCATGATCTCA
Source organism: Apamea crenata (assembly GCA_949629185.1). NCBI lineage: Eukaryota > Metazoa > Arthropoda > Insecta > Lepidoptera > Noctuidae > Apamea > Apamea crenata. The sequence goes on along the minus strand of OX451365.1, from coordinate 15,989,592 downwards.
TTTTCATAAAACAACAAAATCATTGACTACACGTACGCTGGACTAAATATACTATACGAAATGACAGAAAAAGTCTTCGTTCTTCAGTCTTCATTTTGTCATCAATAGTGTGAAGTCCAGTGGAAAATTCGTCTGCTCGACAACAAAAACTAATAATTTGAAAAAATAATAATAACTCTGCTCTGGATGTCTGACTCAAGCAATCTGCCTAGCTTTTCCCAAATCAGTCAGATAGGCAGTCGCTCCATGTAAAATACAGCTGCATCCGGTTAGACTGGAAGCCAACCCGAACATAGTTGTGATAAAGCTAAGCAGATTTAATGGAACTTACATCAAGAAAAATATAATTTTGCAATAAAATTAATTCTAAAGAGAGCTTCTATAACTATGAATAAAGAACGTACGTAACCTTATTTTTTTGGCGGCATCTAAGTCACTTGCGAACTACGCATTACAATGATGTCACGCAAAATCCTGCTTCGCGGAAGCAGAGTTTACCGCGCAACTAGCATATACAATACAACGTCCCGACATCAATGGTCGGACAGTAGCCCACCATACACAACAACCGTCTGGTCGGAGGATCCTCCCTTTTCTATGGAGGATGAGTGAACTTCACACCGTGTTCCTCTTACCATATAATATTAGAATCACAGTTTCGTTTTTTACTCCCGATCTCCACCGAAAGCTATGATCGGTTTGGCGTAGAATAGCTGGCCTATCTCTAATGTTTGTCGTTTATGTGTAATTGCAGTGCGCCAAATGGCTAGTAAACCGCGTGGAGTACAAGACACACGTGACGTCAGAGCACCCTCTCAGCGACGAAGCGAAGAAGTTCCACGCAGACGACCAGACGCCGTTCGTGTGCGAAGTTTGTGGACAGATGTTTAAGGTACTCGTTGATATTGCTTTTTTACACTTATAAAATAGACAAAGTAAAAGTAAAAAGAAGAGCTGGTAGGTTCCGTCCAACCTGGAAGGAGGACGCGCGGGCTCGCGATAGCTGGAAGAAGTGGAGGGTGGCCTTTGCCCAGGAGTGGGACAGCGTAGGCTAGTACAAAAAAAAGTAAAAAATGGAAACTTCACTAACCTTGAATTATCTGTCTCATTGGTTTTGAAAGCAAAAGATGCGATTTTGACGGCACGGTTGGCGCAGTGGTTAAGCGATTGACTGCTGCGCTGCGTGTCGCGGGTTCGATTCCCGCACGGAACAAATATTTGTATGACTTACATGTATTTGTTCCGAGTCTGGGTGTTTTTCTATCTATAATATGTATGTATTTACAAAAAAAAAATGTATATAAGTAGTTTATCAGCCATCTTGTTACCATAACACAAGCATTAGGTTGCTTAGCTTGGGACAAATGGTGCTGTGTGAAATGTCCAGGGATATTATTATATTATATTATTACTTTTCTTTATTTCTCTTGAATTTACTCTGTGCCAAGAGACCTAAAGTCCTATTTTAAACATTCATGTTCACGAAAAGGCATTTACGGTGTAGTGTTTCCTTTAATTTTCCAGCAACAATGCTTCCTAACATACCACCAACGGAAACACACGGGTGAGCGTCCCTACAAATGCCACGAATGTGACAAAACGTTCCAACTGGCCGGAGCGCTGTCTATACATCGCAGTATACACAATCGGAAGAGGTCGCATAAGTGCCAGATGTGCGCCCGTGTGTTTACATTCAAGAGTGCCCTTAACAAACATATGAAGGTAATAATTTATTGTTAAGTACTGATCGTAGAACAGATGGCCTATGGGGCTGAAAGGTTCTGGAGTGTCGACCGCGTATCGGAAGGTGGAAGGTCTCCCACAAGGTGGACCGATGACCTGGCGAGGGCCGCAGGAATCCGCTGGATCCGAGAAGCACAAAATCGGTCGATGTGGTGATACTTGGGGAAATCCTATATCCAGCAGTGGGCATCTTTCGGCTGAAATTATGATGGAGTACTGCTTACCATACTGTCCTATAGACTGTCAGCATTAGTCGAAAAGTCATCCGATTTTGTACCAACCGTTAATTGTCACCTTGGCCTGTCCTCTAAATGATGATGGTAGACTGCTAAGATTATTTGCTATGATATATTACATTATCTGGATTCAGTAGGTGATTCTGAAAGCGTTGAAGATTTTCGTCGGATTAAAAAAAAAATCATTGTTCCATATATTTTGACCGCGTATTGCACTCTCTATGTGTGTCTGTTTTAATGTGTGTTACATTTCATGTTGCATTGCATATATTTGGAATGTTCGTTTCAACGTTTGTCGCTTTTCATGTCTGCCCACCTTAATAGAAAGCGATCATAGCGACATTTGTTAGGCGAATCCAATGTTATAAATCGGAAGTGCGAAAAGATAGCTAATATGTTGCCCATTAGGCATCAGTACTTATTTATTGTAGAGCCAAGCTTCGCTTGCGCAATTCCAGAGACCAAGGCTTCCAAATTTACAAAATAAATATCGTTAGGATAGAATTATGTCCCTCTCTTTCTCGCACCCAACAGTCACATAGCGCTATCACACTCCCTCATTCCTTTCTTACACTGTCAACAGGTACACCTCGGCATCCGTCCCCACAAATGCGCGATCTGCGACAAAGGCTTCATACACATGTGCGACTTGAAGCTGCACATCAAATACGTACACGACAAGATACCGTGGCCTAAGAAGAAGAACAAGAGGACTATTGCTGATGATGCTCCATATTTAGACTACCACTGATGTACTGGTATAGCCCGAAGCCTGACAACCAGTCTTACTAAGGGGTATCGTGGTACCCAGTAACTGGGTTGTTGAGACAGATAGGCAGTCTCTTCTACATGTAAAATACTGGGATTCAGCTGCATCTGGCACTCGAAGTCGACCACAATACAGGGTGGCAGAGATATCTACTGGTTACTATGGATTCAGCACATGATTCTGAACTCACCTTTGTTGAAATTTTACACCGGTTATTTAAAAAAAATGCTGTTCCATACATTCTGACAGCATAAACGCGACAAAAACACGCTAGAAGGTCTAGAATCGTGTGCTGAATTCATGGTTTCAGTTTGCGCGTCGGTGTCATGCCACACTGTATAATTGGAAAAAGCCAGGCAGATCACGATTATATACCGAAAACATCAACTGCCTAGTCTTTTGCTAGATCAGTTATTAGAAAAACTAAATACCAAGGAGGAGGTATAATGTAAAGGTCACCCATCCTTAGACTGATGCTGACAAACGCAGTTTAACCTCGAAAATCGGTTAGCCTAAACGCTTCGGGGCTAAACTTGTTGAGTGGAGTTTACTCCACAGTGTGAAGAAATATATGAATCTCGTAAGATTAAAGTGTTAGTGAATGTGTATGAAACGTACTATAATTCTGTAAACTGTGAATTAACTAAAATATACAATTATTATAAGAATTATATTTGTTTATTTTTATAACGCTGTAAAACTATAAAATCAGTCCACTGTCATCTTGCACTGCGCCAAGAATGTGTCATCCCACCTGCCGCTAGGGATTGACTGTTCACTTCACCCAAACTTTCATGGTGATTTTTTTACAGAATAGAATAGGTACTCTTTATTATGTACACCTTATAAATTACAGACATAAATATAGAAAATATACAAAGGGTGATTCAATGGGCGGTCTTATCGCTAAGAGCGATCTTTTAAAGACAACCTTTGGATGGATTAAAAAGGGGAAGGGAAGACAAATACTGTAGGTAGTCTGTGGTGTACCATTTACATAATAGCACTACTGTTATCATGTAGCTCCTCGAACCAACGACTTCTAAAATTGAAAATAGCGTCATCACATCACAGAGCCCGGCGACGCCTCGGCGGCCGCTATTATAGCCAGTATTGTCAGCACTTTCCATACAAACCAACAGTCCAACCTGGTAAAGTGGGGGCTAACTTGACGGAACGGCAGTAGGGTGTGATTGTGGAGCTGTCACTTAGACATTTAAATGTAAACTTTGTATTCACGTCGGTAATAACAAACTGAGAGCTATAGGTACTTCAGGACCTTACTCGACAGTGGCGCCAACTGGTGAGCACGAAAACAGGAGCCCTCACATTGAAACACTGTACTGACTCCAGCATATGAAGCTACCCGAAACTGTCAAATTTTCCCAATCGACCTTGAACATTAATGCTTTAGAGATAAAGTTGAAAATCTATCAAAGAAATTTGACAGATTGTAGTAGCTTGATGTGCTGGCGGCGACACAGATGGCGGCGTTAGTTCCGGTTTTGGCCACGCGCCAAAAGATCGTTGTACAGTTATTCATTTATGAGTACTAGGCCGACGAGGCCGACCTAACATTATTTCCAGCTTCTAGCTAGAAAACACACCTATACCTGATTCCAAGTCCACAAATGCCCACAAACAAGTACAACCATACATTTCATTGGGCCATCTTCTAAACCAATTTTATAATGCTTTCACATTAAAACGGCTAAACAGATTTTTATATTTAGCACATGGGTAGACCATGCCCTGAACTGGGACATAGGATACTTTTATCCCGATATTCCCACGGGATCGAGACTTATTCGGGTGAAACCGCAAGAAGCAGCTAAAACAGTAGGTAGTACTTATATAAAAATATCGTGTCACTATGTTCCTACACTCTAATCTCTGAAACCACCCAACCGAAATTTTGTGAATGTTTATGGTTGGTTATAGCTTGAAATGATACGATACGATTTTGGGACCCGATAGGTGGCGCTTCGTGCGAAGCAGGGGCGGGTCGCTGGTATTCAGTATAAAATACTGGGCCATACGGGCATACAAAACTTCAAAATATAAACCTTTTTATCGTCATACTAACTCTACAAACTTCTAGGTATCTTTTCTCTCTGTTTTTGTATCTCATGTCAGTTATTTAACGTCATCATACCATTTTCTGAAATAGATAAAAAAAAACGAAAAAATCTAAAGTAAAATGTAAAAATAGAAAAAATGAGCAGAATACCACGAAGAGGCAGGGTGCCTCCGGTGCCTCGTCACAACGATAGCCTAAATAGATTCAAGCAAGCAATTAAAACAAAAGGATCGAATGGCATACAAGTGTTGCATTCTCCTCTCCGTAAACCACGGAGTAAAGAAAAGAACGTTGTCAATAGATGCTGTTATGTATCACCGGCCATGAGAGACTTTGGTCAGCATTATACTGGCTCGAGCCCTACTAAGGATATGGGCCAGGTCACACAACGAACCGATCACAATCAGGTATTTTTTTCACTATGTGACAGCTTCTAGACTACCTACTGGTTTAAAATATAGAACCGTTACGCTCAGTATCGGCTTGTTGGCTGACTGGCTTTGATATTCCATTTAACGATAAGTGTGCATGGCGCGTTTGAAACTTTACTTCTTGCTCTGTGCATACCGACTATCAATGTGATTTAGGTTCGGTAGGAATTTCTATTAAAGCCAAAGTGGAAATCTCACTACTGAAATCCCTGAAATGATGAGAGTTAAAATGTGGGTTTAGGCGGTAAGAGAAAAAATCTTTATAATACTATTGCCAAAAAACTTTTACCACCTAACCATTCGCCTTTTCCATCGGATTAATGATTTTATCATCCTAAAACATTTAAAAACCCGTTTTTTCATGTTTTCCAGTACGTAACTCTGTTACAAAGTCAATATGGTTCCGACCCAGCAATACCAAACATCACTCATCTGAAGGAGTTGAAAAAAGTGCCTTGTGACACAAGTAATAAGGTTAAAACTGTCCAAAGAAGTGGCAACTCGCCTAAGTTTGAGGACGAATCGCATTGGCAGAAAGTGGATAGCGTTGAAGAAGTTGATAAGCTTATTACGAGCAGTGGTAACTATCAGGACTTATAAAAATACTAAAATAGTAATACCTAAGCCCGTAGCAGTTGACTGCTGGATATTTAATTTAAAATTATGTTTAATTAAAAATGATTCCAGTTGATAGTGGGTGTCATGCTACTACAAGGTTATTTTAAATTGACTAGCTAAACTCCGTAGACGCGATGGGTATCGAAATCTAAACACGATAAAATAAAAATATTGTATGTTATTTTTCGGGAGGTCAACGACCGCTGTTAGTGTTGTTACTTGAAGTATGAGTTGAGAAAACTTTTTTCTAATATTTAATCGTGTTTAGATATCGATTCAAAATGACCCTTATATCTTGAGCTGGCCTTGGTCTGTCAACTACAAAACGTTAGCTATCCCGTCGTCATACCTTTAAAAACATAGATTTCATATATAGGTACCTAGTAATATTTCCTGTATATTACCTACTGCTGATTTTGCAGTCGATATTTCTAAAACCAAACATCTTCTCCAGAAAGTTCGGGCAACGAGTTCCCCATGAAAAACATCTTCATATCCAAGGTGCCACGCGTGAAGGTCATTGCAGAGAAGTTTTCAAAATATAAGAGAGGCAACCTGGAACTGCGTAGATTGGACGAAAAGGTGGTTTGTGTCGAGTACGATATTTTCAATCAGCCGGCCAATGAAGCAGTTCTGAAGCCAAGGCAGAAGATGAGGGCTTTCTTCTCAATCAGACCTGCGCATGATAATGACAGTCACAAACAAGGTGGGTTTATTTTTTGCCACATTGTTGGTCTCATAGGGCGTTTTGCAAATGAATCTAGATTTGGTTTCGACATCAAGTTCAAATCTAACGGCTTTGCATTTGGTGGTCTATAAACTGATCATCATTCTCCTGCCTCATCATCATGTGCCGAGCATTTTCCCAACTATGTTGGGGTCGGTTTCCAGTCTAACCGGATGCAGCTGAATACCAGTATTTTACATGGAGTGACTGCCTATCTGACCTCCACAACCCAGTTACTGGGTAATATCATTCTCCTGCCGATATCCCAATTTATTTGGGGTCAGTGCAGCATGTCTTTTTCCTCCATACTTCTCTATTAGTCGTCATCCTGGTAGTGACCCCCTTTCTAACCATATCATCATTCACGCAGTCCATCCATCGTTTCTTTGGCGTTCCCCTACTCTTATCGCCATCGACATTCATACTCAAAGTTTTCCTTACGACATTTTCCTCATTCCTCCGTATAACATGCCCCATACAGTGGTCTATAAATTGTTACGGCAATAAATTAAGAAAGAAGAAAATTTAAATTAAATTTTGTTGTCTTCATCGATGAGAAAAAGGCTAATAAGGGCTGATTTTGACTATTCCAACGCCAGATAATTTTATCTGATGATTAATTTTGAATTTTCGACAGTTCTTCCATACAAAATCTGCCAGACGTCAATTTTATTCCACGAATAAAAATTATCCGTCTGTTGAAAAATCAGCCCTAAAAATAATAATTTTATTATTTTCAGGGTTACCTACTCTACCGTCACATATCAAAAATGAATTCGAAGTATTGGACGAAGACCTCCAAAAATTAACAGAGAAAGAGATAGAATTTATCGACGGCAAGATAGAAGAGAACAAATCTTATCTGGAGGACTTAAGGCGTATTTTAAAACGGAAACATGTGTTACACGCTCAAAAGAATAAGACTTCCTTAGATTTGCAATCCCTGTACAAAATGGCGAAAGAGGAGAGACGACCTTTGAACTGTGATTTCTCGGAAACTTGTTTGTTGTCCAAGGCGGAGTTACAAGAAGTAAAGGATTTGATTCTTCAACGGTGTACGTCGAGTGTACATGGGTTTAGTAGGAAAACGATAAAAAGAAAAGATAATGAGTTAGCAATGGACCCCAGTGTTATCTCTGAAATCATTATGGCAGAGTTGTCACGTTGACGTCAAACTTTGATGTCTTGTCTATGACGTCAAACTTGAATTTCTACTCTATCAATGAAACCGTTGTTTTCCGTTTGTAATCATATATTTCCAAAAATATAAAAATAGGTAACAGTACTTTAAAATATTAACAATACATCGCTTAGGAAAGACAACCGTCTTTGAATTTTGGGGACATTGATTTCGCTTTTCTAAACATTTTGTGGTTTAGATTTTTTTTTTTCGATAAGTATGTACAGTTCCACAGCCAACATTATAGCAACCAGCTTAGATAAAACACTTTTAATCTTATTATTATTTGGATACATCTATTAGTGGATTTATTGTGATCTCGATGTCACCCGTCATCACTTCGCGCCATTTTTAACGGTTTCTGGGTTGAAGGCTGGATCGAGCCCTAATTTCTTCATCTCCACCGCCATTTCGAATAAGTAATCATAGCATTCCGTCCTGTAATTAAGTAGCTTTAATTAGCACTAAAACCATGACAGGATCAAAAAAATATATAAAATCGCTTCAGCGGATAGCGAGCGCTAACATGTGATACGAATAGTACGGTTGCGAAACACGAAGAACTTCCTACACTGGCCTATCACTACTTGTCTCTGTCGCTCGCGAGAAATTAAGATATATTGCCGTCTCGCTCAGACATGAGCAAGCAAGACGACAATAAAATAACTTTGGGCGCCGGTTAAGGTCACATGAGACATTTCAGCTTTGTCTCTGAGATGGCAATGCAATTATATAGGTACCAGAGGCATTAGGCAGATGTCCATAGACAATAGTGATCAGGCCAGTAGCTTGTTTACCAACCAATGTAAATAAAAAAAAACTTACATCGTTTTCGCCTGCTGCCAAGAGTCTCCCCAAACGTAGACCCCATGCCTCCTGACGAGCACAGCGCTGGTACCAGGGTACTGTCGCAGGGCTTCTCCGAGAGAGCCTGCGAGGTCTTTCTCGAAAGGAGTGTTCTCTATGATTGGTACGACCAGCTTCTCGTCATAACGGAGATAGCGGCCTAGGGAGGCGTCTTTTATGCCCTGTAGAAGAAAAAATAAGGGTCATAACTATAGTGTATTGGCGACCTGTTTAAACATCGAAATTTCTGTGCTAAATCTAAGTCAAATATGAATGTTATTTACACAAAAATCTTTCGGAATAAATACTCTAAAAGAAGGTGAAAACCGCATCAAAATCCGTTGTGTAGTTAGAAGAACAACACGGTCACAACAGACAGCATGAAAAGCGAATTCAATCTATATTCTATAATATAAAAATGAATCGCTGAATGTGTTGCTAAGCGCAAATCTTGAGAACAGCTGAACCGATTTCGCAAATTCTTTTTTTAGAATATTCCTTGAAGTACGAGGATGGTTCTTACGGAAAAAAAATGTAAGAAAGTTGCTTCACGCGGATGAAGTCGCGGGCGAAACCTAGTTTCTAATAAATGTGTACCTAGATATAGATCTGATGTATTGTCATCTGAGCCGAAATACTACGTCCATCGCTGAACATAAGGCGTAGGCCTCCCTAAACAGCGCCACTACGACCGGTCTTGCGCTGCCCGCATCCAGCAGATTCCCGCAAATTAAACTTATCTTGGCTCAGAAAAGTGGGGAAGCTATGTACAAATTCGAAAACAATTTAAACTTAACTTTAATAGCTTTTGCATAATGATGGCTGCGAATGCTACTTATAACACAAAAAAAAAGTAATTTTAAAAGCACAGGAAGAGGTCTTAAAGCCTCGAATACATTAGGGGATAAATGGAGCGACATGGTGCGGAACATGGCGCTCGACAACTACGTGAATATCCCGAGAGAATGTCGTGGAACATTTTGTAGGCCAACAAATGGCACGACACTGACGCGGGACGCGTGCGCTCGCTCTCGGAGTGGTAGCAATTATAATGCCCCGTTTTCAATAGAAACAATGTTTCTCAGTATTCTTGACCGCAACATTTCATGTTGCAAGCAATGATGTATAAAACTATAGATACGTTGTCCGCACTCTAAAATGGCAACATGAAATGAAGCCAATTGGCCACATTGCGCTCAGTCACGCACCAACCAGTCGCGCGACGCTATGTTTGTTTTTAATTTATATCGTGTGTGAAAACCTGTGCAAAACATAAAGAAAACATGCCGTCGTGTGTTTTCAGAGGATGTACAAATTATACCCCAAAAGTTAAAGACAAAAATGTGTCATTTCACGCGGTTTACAAAACTACATTATTTTATTTTATTTTGTACGACGCTGCGTCTAATGGCGGCCGGCGCATACGTAATACGCGCGACGTAACTGAAGATGTTTATTTATCTCCCTCTAGCATCAGGCATCCCGCCGTACGGTGTCATATTTTCTTTCCCTTTCTTTCCGCGTATAAGTAGTTATCTAGTATTTTCGCCGTTTTTAAGCGCCGAGATGTTGGTTGATAACGTGTCTATATAGAATACGTCATTGGTTGCAAGATGATCATTTGTTAACCTTGAATATGCCATTACTATGTTTTTAGCAACATTAAAATATGTTGCTAAAACAATGTTGCGCAACTTTGTTCGCGGCTTTACAGTCCTGAAGCATACCTTGATCATCTCCTGATGAGTGATAACGAACTCCCTCTCGTACAGTAAGGTGCATCGCACTGCGTGTGGTGAGTGCGTGTGTATGACTGCGCCCGCGCCGCGCTCCTTGTACGCCAGCATAAACAGTGGGGTGCACTGGCTTTTCTTTAGCCTGGAATTTATAATTTAACAGTTTTTTATTGGTCAAGTCTTGTTTTTTTCCCTCCCTAAGCATTGACTGCCACCGTGGTCACCGGTGACCGTGATCAATGGATTTTAAATTGTGTCTGTTTATTGGCAGTCAATGTGTTAAGAAGTTAAATGTATCAAGAATAGGGCAGATTTTTCTCAGGAATAAAATTATAGTTTGACAGATGTTGTTTACAAATAAACAACATTTTAAAATCTTGAATAAAAAATATATCAACTGATTGAAAATCAGTCCTTAGTAAAGATAAACTAGGTAGCTACTTAGTTTTATCTGTAATTTTATAAAACAACAAAAAAATACTGTGTTCTACCTGACAAAGAACAGCAAGAATAGGCCTCATCAAATACAATTTATTTTGTAAGGGAGAGTAATAAATACATTAATAAGCAAAAAATATGTAAAAATTACTTTTTCTCCGGTGGTGGCAATTCAATATCCTCATCATTGATAGTCTGCACAAACAGATCATCCGATTTCATGCGTTCTTTTTGTACTCCTGATGGTGCTATGTAGATGTTGTCCCTGTAATTATTTTTTTTAATAAATTGTGAAAGTTATTAAAACTTTACAATGCAAAAGAGTTTTTAATAAAATTTAAAAGGAAATGAGTCTTTTTTTCCAATGTTTTCTTAATTGGCCCTTAATTCCCTTTACTTTTGTATGATTTCAGTAAACATCTGCGGTCTTTACAGTATTGGGTACTTCAAAATAAAAAAAATAAAAAATTCACATAAACCAACATGGGCACTTATGAAATGTCAGAAGCTAGGTGCACGGTTCCAATTGGTTGTTTCCTATGGAGAAGAGCCGGCAAGAAACTCCTACTCTTTTAAAAATACTTGGCAATATTATCAAACATGATTGTTGATGGCAGTGGGAATGCCAACGGCATTACAGATTTGTAATATAATGGCAACATTGATGATCCTAAGGATCATATAGATTACTCTTTTATTATATAGGTACACCATATGAATTACAGATATGTAGAAAGTTTCAAGGGTGACACAATGGGCGGAGAATGGGTGTGTTATCATCTGCCTAGCCCCTTTCCCACAGCCCTTTCCCAACTATGTTGGGGTCAGCTTCCAGTCTAAGCGGGTGCAGCAGTACCAGTATTTTACATGGAGAGACTGCCTATCCGACCTCTACAACCCAGTTACTGGCTAATATGAAACCCCTTGGTAAGACTGGTTGTCAGACTTGCTCTTCTGATAACCTGTAACAACTGTCAAAGATCCAATGACGCGGAGAGTGGGTGTGTGTATAGGCAATAAAAGACTGGAAGAGTCAAACATACCCTTCCTTTATGGAGATGCCACCACCAGTTCCTGTTACCCATCCTAAGTGGTAGAACTGATTACATAGCTCTGGGATCAAGTTTCTTGGGTGTTCCTGCAAAATTTTATTAGGAAGTTGAAGAAATATTATGTAAAACTGTTCAACCTATGGAGTCTTAAATATTTACTATTTGGTTATTAGAGGGTCATCTTACGGAATTCCGAATTAAAAAATGTGTACTTATGTACTTACCTACCTAATAGTTTTTACTCTGCCTTATTTACTAAAATAGTAAATAGTGCTAGTTGGTATTGTTATATATAACTTGAGAATCACACATACAAATTATATAGAAGTAAATAGTTTAAACAATAATAAACATAAAAAATACCAAACAGGTACTCACAGGATCAAGTTCTGTCATATTTCGTCTTACGATCTTACAAGGTATTAAGTAATCGATTCCTGGAAGACAAAACAGACGTTTTATCACAATTTTACAACGTTTTACTTTATCTTATCAATGCGAGACAGTCAATAATTTTGCTCAAACGCTTACAAAACAAAGTTGTTCAAAATTTGTAAACATCACACACAAAGGTCATGTCATTGTCAATTTGTCATATCAACAATGTCAACTCGTATATGCGTTCGGAAATTAGAATAGTTGCTTTTGGTTTTCATTGCGATTTCTGAGATTACGGTAACCAAAGCGACTAAGTAATATTTTTACTGGCCCCATTTGTGTTAAAATTTCAACTATAAACTACTATGCCTAGTATGTTTTAAAGTAAGCCTTTGTAATATTTGGTTTTTGATTTTAGCATAATAAGAGGTTTCGGAGCGAAATCAGGTTTTGACGCTTACAATGGGTTGGTTTGAAAAGTTTGTTAGGTGGTATTATTAGTTTAGTAGTCCTTATCTTCAATGTATTTGTAAACCATGTAAGTATATCCATTACTAGTTAAATAAGTAATAAAGTATTAAATTATTTGATTTGCTTGCGTGGTAGACTAGGAATGGCCCACTCCCTCTCACAGAGAGTGGAGGCCTGTGTTTCAGCAGTGCGAACATTATAGGTTGATTATGCTGCGGTAACTTTCGAAATGATACATGCGATGAGGTTGTTTTCACTGTACGTGCAAAGGAATGCTTCAGTTATGTTTAGTCTTTTAAACTTTATGGCGCGAAAAAGTTATAATATTAAAGATACTGGCATAAATAACAGGTTTATTTTCTAATAACTTTCTTCATAATTTGACACTGCAGTGCATTTAGCACAGACTAAGAAGAGAAGTGGCATTTAGTATGTCAAAATTCTAGCAACAATAACCAGTGATAAATAAAAATATATAAAATAAAATTGTTTGCTGTGGTTACCGACCATGACAAAGAAATAAAGATAGATGAAAGCATTTATTGGAAACGCGACGTAGATTAGATTGGCATCTCCAAATAGTATGTATACCTACCTATCGTTTACGTCTAAATAATAATTGGGTAAGCTTAGTGCCGAGTGTTGAAAATTCAACGGTGTATTTTTTTGACGCGTTGGAATTCTCATTGCTTGGTTCAACTTGGCAGAGAGTTAAAACCAGAGCGTGATTAAAAATCGTCGCGTTAAAAAATCGCCCGTGCGTAACTGAGCTAAGGGACCTTGCACACTATACGTGGTCGTGGCCGAGTAGTAAGATGCTCTTGTTTATTTTAAGGACATCATAAATTGCACAAAATGAGTGAGATACCCGATTGTCTAAACCGTCGCTACAAAGCGTTGAACGACTTGATCGAGGATATAACTACCATCATGCCAGCATGCATGGGCGGGCCCGGCGCCGGCGGCGGAGGCCCCGGCGGCGGCGGCCCCTGTGGCGGTAGCTCCGGCGGCAGCCCCGGCGGCGGCGGCCCCTGTGGCGGTAGCTCTGGCGGCGGCGGCCCCGGTAGCATATGCTCATCCACGTCCTCGGCCAAAGATGAGGACAGCGAAGTTGGCATCAAGTTAATGTGCGACTTCTGGAAAATTCTGCAGGATGACCCAGATTGCAATCTAACGGTACGTAGATTTTTCTATTGGTACTTAGACGCATTCATGATCAAATTTTGATGAAGGTATGTATCATATACTTGGAGCGGTGACTGCTTATGCGAATCCCGCACCCCCGGCCATAGGTGGAGGTGGAACACCGCGGTGGTTTTAGCTGGAGTCTGTCACCCCCACGATGGAGGGATTCCATGAGGATTTCCACCGCGAAACCAAAAAAAGGTATGTATATGTACTTATCCACGCAAGAAAAACCGATTTCATGTGCTGTCAGCAATGAAAATTGATTAAAGGCTAGCGCACATCGGCAGACGGCGGGGCAGAGTATTTTAAATTTACCAACGTGAATTCCTATGTTTCCCATGGTAACAAGATAAAATTCCAAAGGACAGAGACCGACCACGGAGCATCAAAAGGGATTTCACTCTGCGGTATTAAAGTGCACCCTGGAGCATACTGCGGCGGAATGCGACGACATGCGGCGGGGTGCGACAGCATTCGGCGGGAGGTAACGGTATGTGCGCCGGAGTCTGCTAGCATGCGATCGCGGGGGAGAGGACCGCCGGTGTGCGCTGGCCTTACTTATCTACAAACCATCTCTGGTTTATTGGTACAAAACAAAAATGAACCTGTGTTAAAACTATTATTATGTTTAAATAAATGTTTTTTAATCTGTTACTGCTACTTTTATAATTTTCAATGAAGTTGACTCAAAAAATTGTTGATTCAGTCCTTTTCAGCATTTTAAAGAGTCTTCCAACTATTTTAGTGTGACGTAATCACGTAAGAATGGTGGTCTGAAAACTTTAATTAAGTAGTTCTTTCTTTGCTTACTGCTATACCTACCTATATGAAATGCGTGGAATTATAACTTTACTCTATTCTGCTCATTGCATTGCCCCGCGCTTTTGCGTTGCCTCGCGCTTGCCTCAAGTTGCAGCTTTGGGCTTCTGGCTAAACAGGTGTATTTTTTATAAAAAAACTAGGGCCGAACAGCTGTACACATTTATAATCCTGAACCATGCAGGGTCAGTTTCAAGTACCAGATAATTGGAAAAAGTACTTCAGTTACCTTCTGTAACGTCTTTTATTTTAAAAGGAGGAATAAGTCCTCGAGTCTGCTTAATTTTTTTTAGCAAGCTGTCCAGCAACGAATGTGCATAGACACTTGTCCTGACAAGTGCAACACAGCCAGCTCGGAGAAGAGAGCGAGCTGTAAACCAGCTCCACCCAGCGGTGGCAGCGGCTGCGGCAGCAGCGGCGGCGGGAGCAAAGTTAAACAGTAATCTATTGTTACTCATTTAAATTAATCCTTGTACGACTTGGGCCATAGTTTCAAATGTGAAACTCTCACTGTCACTCTCACCATGAAAGACAGCTCGTTCCGCGAGAGGCCTAAGACCTTTTATTCCCCCAAACTCTGTAGGACATTTAATAACTAGCAGAATATGTGAAACAGGCTGTAAACAATATATTGTCCGACATGGCATCAGGAACAGTTCTTATTTCAGTCTTCACATTTTACAAAAAAATGTCACTGTGATAACTTAGGCGAAGTCAGCTTGAAGTGAACTACTGCCCATGTGATTGTAGCGATTGACAGTTCACTACACAAAAGTTTCCATGGGAGATTTTTTTTTTTACAAAATAGCACTACAGCGCTGTGCACAAAATGCGTATCCTTACAGACGTAGTAACCCCCGGGGACTAGAGACTCTCCAGAGAGGACCGTGTTGATGGTGATAATTGGGGAAAATTACACACATCCTAGTCTTGGTGTGCCTTTTGAGGGTGCCCCCCCAAAAACATAAAAGGGCAAATTTTTAGGGCGTTATACTTTTTTAACATTCTGCATGTTTAGTATGTTTTATGGCTATGTTATATTATTTTGTAGCAATTGCGTGTCTGGTAAAAAAGATTCATCGAAGGGGCCTAAAAATCAGGGTTGCGGTGCGGCTTCTGCTAATAAGGGGAAGGACGTGCCACTGCGTAAAGTTTTAGGCAACCTTAAACAGGTTAGTGTACTTTTTCTTTTCTATCTATCATCATTTTCTATTGCCCTTATTCCAATTTATTTGGGGTCAGCGCAGCATGTCTTATTCTATTATTCTCTATTACTCCTCATCTCAGTAGTCACGCCCTTTCTAGCATATACCTACATATGTATAATTTTTAATACAGTCCAGTCCATCCATCGTTTCTTTCGTCTTCCCTACACTTATAGCTATCCACATTCATCGAGACCCGTCCGTGCCTTGGAACGCACGTTAAACCGTTGGACCCGGCTGTCATTCATGACTTTGACAGTCGTTACGGGTAGTCAGTAGCCCGAAAGTCTGACAACCAGTCTTACCAAGGGGTATCGTATTACCCAGTAACTGGGTTGTGGAGGTCGGCAGTCGCTCCATGTAAAATACTAGTATTCAGCTGCTTCCGGTTTGACTGGAAGCCGGCCCCAAAATTATTGGGAAAAGGCTAGGCAGATGATGATACATACTCAAAACCTTCCTCACGACATTTTTTTCATTCCTCTGCATATTTTCACACAACTTTTCTGTCCCCTGTGCAACTTTCACACTTCCTCTTGTGTTCTCATGCGTAGGTAAGGTGTTATACGAGTACTGCACCAAAGAATTCGGTTTAAAAAAAAAAGCGTTTGTGTGATAAAGGTAGATAGTACAGCAGAACACAGCCCTTGTGTTCTCATAGAACCATAATTTTATAACCAACAAATTGAAGATTTGACTGTATCCTAATTATTTCACATGAAACACTGAAGGATGTTTGAACCTAGGAAGCGGGTTTATATTTTTCCGTTTTTTTAGCTGCCACACGATACGTGTTGGGTTAGGTCCTGTTTGAGACACTATTACGAAGTGTGCTAAGTAGAAATAGTTTTCTAACCCGTAGTTTACGAGTACCCTACCAAGCCATTTAGCTGAGTACATTTTTATGATTGAAGCGTGAGCTAAGCTCCTAAAAAAATCAGAAGTTTAGCTCACTCTTATTTTTTTATATTAGTAGTTTCGTTATATTTATTTTAAACTACATTTATTACTTAATTGGTTAAATCTAATCATGTCCTTGAGCGTTTTAATATTTTATCGAAAGGCGGCTTCATTCGAAAAGAAATGCAGTGACAGACTGAGTGAGCTGTTATCAGCTCAGAAAGATCTAACAGAACAGATTAGCAATTTGGAAGAAAAGGAAAAGAAAGGGGTTGTACTAATGAAGGAGGCTGACTGTATGTGGTCTTGTATGGAAGAAGCGTACAAGCAGAAATTGGCTGCGTCTCAACAAAGATATCGAGACTTGCAAAAACAGGTAAGATCTTTTTTAGGAAGCCGTTCATTGTTAGATTACCTGGCTAATCCCTACACCTACACTTATTCATTACTTCCTGCTTTTTCCAATTTATTTGGGCTGAAAATAAACCTAAGTATGCTTTCAATTGGTTTTTCAGTAATTTCAGTAGTCCTAACTTATATGGTGTTCTATATAGGGCGGGATTTCAACACAAAACAGAAACACATAGTTACCGGTAAATTCTTATCTACCGGTAACTTTAAAAGTAACATACTCATGTATGTTACTCTTCACAACCACAACTCGCACATAGAACAGTAACACGATACAATAAAAAACTAGCGTAACTATACACTAAACATAGGACTTTAAACTAAACCGATTTTAAAACGCCTGAGCAGGCGAGCGCGCGATCTCAAAAGCGGCACCGCGTACGTATAGGTATACAAGCGATGCATGGCCTATGCTTCTGTGGCGACGCGAGAGGTTGCCATTTCGCTTCGCGCGTTGTTCAAGACTTACAAACTAAGATTTTTGTACCTATTTACATGAAGCGAATAGGGTGTCGCAAAGTAATAAACGGCTTTGATTTGCCACTCTATAAAATGATATTAGCAATGCTAGGCATATCGCTATCGCTAATCGTCAATCTTTATTATAGCTAAAAGAAGTAGAAGCAAGCACAACCAAATGGCGGAAGAACAAGAAAGATCTGGAATATCAACTGAAAAATATAAACAAGTGCAGCCAAGATATTAATGAGAAAATAATTCAAAAGGAGAACGATGTTAAGATTATGGAACTGGAAATTGAAGGCTATAAGAAAAGAATCGCGAGTAACCAGAAGGACATGAACGTTGCGAAGAATTCGTATACATCGAAGAAAAATGCTTCCGATGTAAGTAAACAACATTCAAAACTAAAACAACAGATTTCAATATTTGTTTTCAATTTCATGTTTGGTTAAATGTTAAGCCTTAATACAAGAGCCCTTGGATGGCACAGGATAAAAATAACATGTTAAATAAAACCGGGAGTTAATCTTCAACTTAGGTACTTACTCACGACAGCGGCGCTTTATAAGTTTATACGATACTGTAGCATAATCAGGAGGCCTGTGTCCCCCAGCAGTGGGAACATTGTATGTTTCCACTGGGACACAGGCCTCCTCTCGGTGAGAGGGAGTGGGCCGTAATGTGCAGTGTTGTGCGGGTTGGTAGATGCCACATGTCTTCGAATTTTTGGGATCTAGGACGTGCCGGTTTCCTCATGATGTTTTCCTTAGGTTTAAGGAATCTTTATTTCTCATAAGAACAAGATACAGTTCACTTACCTATATGAGATTTTAAATTTTAACATAAAAATAATGTTTTCCTTCACCTTCACATCACGCTAGGATTCTTAGGAGCCGAGCAAAAATAAAAGATGTAAGAAAGAACGCTAAGCGAAAACGATGTGATAGCGCGGGCAGACGATGTGATGCGATGCGACGGATTGGCTAGGGGAACGAGCAATTTGACGCGCTTTCAAATATCATGTAATTAAACTAATATCAGACCTCATTTGAGAGCCGTTAACAAACACGATTTCTGTCATAGGTTCCCCCCGTTCTGATATGATATTACGTAAAAACTCGCCATCGTCGTTCTCCTCACCCACGTCTATTATACTAAGGATTTGGGCAAGGAGGAAAAAAAAAAACAAGTAATATACGCGTTAAATCAAATTTAAGGCACGACTGGCAAAAATAACAGAGGAAATGGAAAAATTCCAAAGCAAGATTGGTTATGAGTGCAGATGTAAGGCTGATAAAGAAAACGAAGGTAACGACCATGTAAAACAATCAAGAGAAGAATTGCAGAAGCTTTGCAGGAGTCTGTTGCAGAAGAAATTAGAGAATGAAGATCTTCGAGCAGAGGTAAGAGTTGAGAGCGTTGAGAGCTCATGTCGAACTCCTTCTTTTATTTTTTTGAATTGCTGAAAGGGCCTGCACCCCAATTGCGTAACACACAATCAATCGGAATCTGAATCATTTTGAAGCAAATTGCCAATCCATTGCTTCATAAGTTCGAAAACTTTGTCTGCTCAACACGTAAATAACGCAATGAATGTTGTTGAACTGTCAAAATGAAACCGATTCCGATTGATCGTGTGTTATGCAATTAGGGTGCTGTTCTTGACCTCCATCACGCCTGATGGAAAGCGATCACTGAGGTCTATGATAGAACAAGCGTGCCCAGAAGATGCATGTTCACTCTGGCTTTGAAGACAGACTTGTGATTAATATCGATGGTATGGTACGGCAACAACACCCCCCCCCCCCCACCGCGTCCGCACCTCGACTCCGCACCGCCACCACCTCGCCCGTGCAGCGACTCTAGTATATGAGCACACTACCATTTATTCCTAAAGAAAACGTAGATGCGGCGCGCCGCTTGTGCGCCCGCGCCTTGACTCCGCCGCCGCCTAGCTCGTGCGAGCGATCCGCCTTACGAACATTTTAAAATAAAAAATTTGCCAAATCAGTCTAGCCGTTCTCAAGTGATGCGCTCACTGACGAACAGCATTTGATCTTTATTTATTTAGATATATACCTATAATTACAATGATAGATTCACATAACATTATTACCATAACATTTTAGAAAGAGGCGTTACTACAAGAGATTGGACTACTAAAAGCTACATATGACACTTGTGCAGTAAGATGTGCGAAGAAAGAAAAAAATATTGCTGACGAAACGACAAGAATAGACAAAGAAATATCTGGGTTTATGGCTAGATGCATTCAATGCCACAAACAAACTGATAGTTCAGACGTAATGGGGTACTGCATCGATTGTCCAAGATGTTCAATTCAACGGGAGTGTCTAAACGAAGGCGATCACTGTAGTACTGATTATGCTAAGGAGTGTGTTTGCACGCGTGTCAAGGAGAAATTCTTAGACAATGTATTTGAAAATATGTACACTGTTCTCGAAAGACAAGTAAAGACTTGTCCCGGCAAAGAGATGGCTGACTGTATATTTAACTGCTTGAAGAGAAGTAGGAATGGAAAACTTGATGAGCCAACTAGGAAAATCTTGCAAGACTTCGTTTTGAGTACAGTGAAAAAGAATTTGAATTTAACGATAGTCGGTGGAGCGGTGAAGACAAGGTGCGAGGTAAGTGTGACTTGTAAATAACTATTTCATCGTGGATAAATTGGCTTTGTTGATGGTGTTGTGTGTCCATTCCATTACAATAGTAATTGACTCAGCAGCCCAGTACCTTGAGGCCCTTTGTACACTCACGTTTTTCTTGCCGTGAAAAATTACGGTTTATTTATTGTGGGTCATCAGTGTTGTATGGATCACTATGGAAGCTTGTTGACGGACACGTTTTTTCCGTACCGTGAAGAAACCGTGCCGTGTACAAAGGGTCACCATTACGTACCACATATTCGGCAAAAATACATGTACTACATGTAGCGGTATCTACAACATCAGTCGTTGGGCAATTGCCCGCCAGACATAACACCCGTCTGGTCGGAGGATCCTCCCTTTTCTATGGAGGATAAGTATGAGGAACTTTACACCCTGTTCCTCATACCTCTTTAGCCATACAACAAATTATTACGTAATTTGAGAACTTTTCACGTGAAGGTGAAACTAGATGGCGCTCTTTATTGATCTCTTCAAAAAGATCGGCGATCCATGACTGTAATCGTGCTTTCATGAAATCTAGTGACACGCAGCTGCACTAGTGGGATAAACAAAAAGATGCGCACTGACCAAGGATTGTTTAGGGAACTCCTCTCTTTAGGTTAGGTCAGGTTCTAGTTGTGACCCCCCCGGTGGGTTCCCGCATTGTCGAGGCGGGGGGGCTCAGTAGCCGTGGTGGATTGGGCCACGGTGAAGCTAAGAGGAACCCGAGGAGCGGCCGCTCGTCTAGGCTGTGCGGAAAAGCCGACGACGTAGCGGCCGGCGGGTAGGTTGCGATGCCGTTTGGCCGACATCGCAGCCTACCTGAGGCGGGCCGCGATGTCCCCCGTGAGGGAGACATCGCGGCTGAGGATTGGGGGCCGCGGCGGGGGGGGAGTGTCGGTGATACGTTGCCGCTCTCCCCACCTTCCGCGGCCTCGACGGGGCCGCCACCGTTCGATGGCGGACGCGGTGGGGCCGCAGGGGAAGAGGAGTGTCGGTGTGTCGTTGCCGCTCTCCCTATCCTCTGCGGCCGTAGCTCCCCATCTTGGGGGGCATGCGGGGCCCGCCAGTCAGGCGGGCGTGGGGGCCAGCAGGCAACGGGTGCGGGGGCACCGTTGCCTGCATTGCACAGGCCTCCACCAGTGTTGGACGGGAATGGCTAGGTGGTCCCGGCCATTCTCGTAGCCCCCCTATGTGGGGGGCATGCGGGGCCCGCCATAACATCTAGGCGGGCATGCGCCGGGAGGGCTATGGAGGTAAAGGCTATGCCTATTCCCGTGGCCCTCCCATCACGGCGAATGAGGGAACACCGCTGAGTTTTAGTGGGTATACTGTCATTCCGACAGGGAGTCCCACATACCCCGTCTCGTCCCCCGCGAGGCGGGCATGCATAAAGCATTTCTCAGCGACAAAAAAAAAAAAAAAAAAGGTTCTAGTTGTGACCAAAAGTTTTTACGAAAGTAAACGGCAACTCTTTTGTTTATCCCACTAGTGCAGCTGTGTTTTGTTTGACGCACGCAAATAGTATGTACATTACGATACGATCGTATACTATTTTATAACTCGTGTGACCTAAATCCGCACATAAGTTACACTTTTCTGTGTAAAAATGGACTACCTAAGTCACAGATAAGCGTGACTTAAGTGCGGTTTTAGGCCATACAGTGCTAAAAAATCATTTTATCCATCCATGATTGCTTGCTTGACGGCACGGTTGGCGCAGTGGTTAAGCGATTGACTGCTGCGCTACGTGTCGCGGGTTCGATTCCCGCACGGAACAAATATTTGTATGACCTACATGTATTTGTTCCGAGTCTGGGTGTTTTTCTATCTATAATATGTAGGTATGTATTTAAAAAAAAATGTATATAAGTAGTTTATCAGCCATCTTGTTACCATAACACAAGCATTAGGTTGCTTAGCTTGGGACAAATGGTGCTGTGTGAAATGTCCAGGGATATTTATTTATTTACTAGCTGACCCCGGCAAACGTTGTTTTGCCATATAAATTATTTTTAGCTGCCCGACGCTACTTCGTTCGCGTGGTGTGCTGCTCCCTACCCTACCCCCCCTACTCCTACCCTACTCCTACATTACTCCTACCCTACTCCTACCCTACTCCTACCCTACTCCTACACTACTCCTACCCTACTCCTAACCTAATCCTACTCTACTCCTACACTACTCCTACCCTACTCCTTCCCTACCCCCTACCCTACTCCTACTCTACTCCTACACTACTCCAACCCTACTCCTACCCTTCTCCTACACTACTCCTACCCTACTCCTACCCTATTCCTACCCTACTCCTACCCTACTCTTACACTACTCCTACCCTACTCCTACCCTACCCCCTACCCTACTCCTACTCTACTCCTACACTACTCCAACCCTACTCCTACCCTACTCCTACCCTACTCCTACCCTACTCCTACACTACTCCTACCCTACTCCTACTCTACTCCTACCCTACTCCTACCCTATCTACCCAACTCCTACCCTACCTACCCAACTCCTACCCTACTTCTACCCTACTCCTAACGTACTCCTACCCTATTTTTAAAATTTTTCTCGACGTAAGAACCATCCTCGTACTTCAACGAACATTTAAAAAAAAAAATCAGCCAAATCGGTCAAGCCGTTTTCATGTTATGTCGTGACAACGGAAAACGGGTTTCATTTTTATATATAATATAGATTGCGCTACCAGTTTTTTGTCAACATATGTATTTGTTGTTACGAGGGCGGAGTGGTAAGTCTGGTAAAAAACTAGTTTGGAATAAAATGATCGCAAATTTCATGGAATTTCACAACTCTTTTGAAGGACTAAATTTAAACTTTCAGCCAGTACTGCCGGTTAGTTTTTTTTTTTGACAGCCATTAAAGAAAAACAACTGAACAACTTTTTGCAAATATGGAGAAAAGTGAATTTCGTGTCGTGATTAAACATTATTTTATAAATAAAAACTATAACGGAAACGAAACAAAAATTTGATAAATATGATGGGGACTCTGCTCCGACGATTAAAATAATTCATAAGTGGTTCAACGATTTTCGGTGTGGTCGTACAAGCACAAAAGTGATGCTGTGCGTCCAGGAAGCCCAGTTGAGGTCTACAGAGATGATCGCTAAATTCCACGATATAGTGTTGAACGACCGAAGAATAAAAGTCAGGGAAATAGTCGACATAGTAGGCATCTCAGACAAACGTGTTCGCAATATCTTACACCAATATTTAGATATGAAGAAGCGATCCGCGCGATGGGTGCCGCGTTTACTGACTGTTGATCAAAAACGCATGCGTGTGACCACTTCGGAGGTAGGTTTAGCGTTGTTTCAACGGGATAAAACTTAATTTTTGCGTCGTTTTATAACAGTAGACGAAACATCGACGACGATCCACCACCATACCCCAGAAACCAAGAAACAATCGAAACAGTGGATTGCTACCGGCGAACCAGCTCCAAAGAAGGCCAAAGCAGTTTTATCGGCCAATAAAGTGATAGCTACAGTATTTTGGGATGCACATGGGATAATCCATATTGACTACCTAGAGAAGGGTGAAACGATTAATGGCGCATATTATGCCAATTTATTGGACCAATTTGACAAAATTTTACGTGAAAAACGACCGCATTTGGCTTAGAAGAAAATCCTCTTCCACCAAGACAACGCACGAGTGTGTTAGATATTTCATTTTGATATAATTATAATATTAGAATATTGTTTGTTGGATAGTGACATCCGTCAGATTTCAGAAGTACCTAATTTGACTAGATATTGTGTTTACAAAAAACAACAGTCTTAACTTGTAAAAAACACTTAAATGTTATTACTATAAATGATTAAGTAATATTTGATTATACTTGTATATCTTAGATTATAAATTGCTATTTTAATATAATGGGTTGTTTCAAATGATTGGCACAATAGTGTCAGTTGATGTTGATATACTTTTTGATGTCTAAGAATTAAGAATCAACTCTTATTAAATTGATTAATTACCTTATAATGCTTTAAAACGGTTTCACTATATAAGATTTGTTTATTACTAATTGGTGTGAGAAGATATTAAACCAAAATATATGATGATCTGTGATTGTGTCAAAATGGCGGTAGATGTTTGACGTAAAAGACGTTGGTAGTGTATAAAAAGGATTGTAACAACGTTATCGAGTCAGTTGCTTGGCAGATGTTCAGTTGGTTAGTTCTAGTGCCGTTATTATGTGGAATAGATCGACCAGATGTCACGTAAGTTAAGTAATTTGATATTATACTTTAATTATTGCTTATTATGAGTATGTTGTTCTGTAAATCATATGATTATCAATATTCCTAACTATTGTTATTATGTTACTTTTATTTTGAATTTTCTTGGACCGTTGTCCAAGAGATAGAATGAATTGTTTTTAAAAATAACGATAAATTATGACAACGTAAGAAATGTACTGATAGAATACTTAAATACTGTTTCCATGGAGTTTCTTGTCCTTCTTCTCCATGATGACCTAGTTTTACGAACGGACGACTAGTTTTCTGATTAATTACTGACAAGCCTAAATTCAAATAAATGCTTAGCCTTGTCTGTCTGTGCTTTACTTCATAAAACCCTTTCCCTACAAACTATATTCAATAATAACCTTCATACACAGTAAATAATTAACTAGTAACCATTCTGATATTCAAAGCTTGTTATTTGGCTATTATATAGATACATATACTTCTAGTATATATAATGAATAATCTAACAAGTGCACACCTGCGCGATTGCCATAGCCAAACTTCATGAGTTGAGTTATGAGTTGCTTTCTCACCCACCGTATAGTAACCGGCATGAGTCGTGAGCACAAGCTGACACCTGCGCAGTAGTGCATTTTGCGGTCTCTTTGGCGGAATGAAGAAGGCGGGGGGCACCGAGGCTGCACGCGATTGGTTCGTCTGTCGATGCTCGTCGTCTATTGGACTCTCACATGTCATTCGGCTACTGTACACTTTCGTGCACTTTTAATGACTTACGTTTTTAATTTTGAAATAGTTTATTTTTGTTAATTCGTATTTTTTAAGTCAAAGTAACGGTTAAATTGGTTTCTTCACTATTTTAGCAGTTACTTGAATGAAGAAAACATTTGCTGTACTATCAGTCAAGGTCAAGTAAAAGTTAATACTTTGACTGATTGTGTTGATGAAGAAACTGGCCGTAAGTCACAAAGGCCTACAACATTACTGTATCAAAGTAAAATTTCAAGTACCACTAAGATTTTAATTATATTGTATTGTAATTTGAGCAAAAGCGGTACTTACTAAATAAATTTGGCCGAAAGTGTACAATGCGCGAGCTTGCCCCCACTACTGCCCATCTGTGCTCACGACTAGTGCCGGTCATTATACCTATTCGTCAGATTTAGCCCCTTGGGACTATTTTCTGTTTGCGAATTAAAAAAAAAAAAATTGGTGGGAAAAGATTTGGCTCCAACGAAGCTATTACAAGGAAACTACGTTGAAAAATAAATAAAAATAATTAAATAAAATTGACTCCTTGTTTAATTTTTACCAGACTTATCACTCCGCCCTCGTAGCATAATTATAGTCTTTTTATTTCTAAGCTTGATTTCCTAAAGTGATAATATTTCTACCTAGATGGATCCAGACACTTATAGGCAGCTGATGTTGTGTCTCAAAGACGTTGCTGTGACCCGTCCAGTCAAAGAAGACAAGGGTACTGCGGCTAAGAAGGTATTGTTAACTTGGCAATTATGTATTCATATGTATATAATATGTTCCTTATTTCTAAACTTTATTATTGGCGTTGAAGTGAACTGATATTTTCGCATCTATATTCTTGAATAGAATATAATAGACATACTCTCTCTCTCTCTCTTTTGAGTTTGGTTAATTAAATTAAAAATGAAAGAACGTTTTTATGTTCTTTTTCTGCGAATTTAATTTACCGTACTTTTTTCGGAGGTGGTGAAACAGGTCAGACCTTTACCATAATAGTTTGTAGGGTAGTTTAGGTGCAGGTCAAGTCAAGGTAACAGTTACCTAACAGTCCCGTCACACATGGTAAAAATCGCTTGTCACTTTGCACCTAGCGAACATAGAACAAGAACAAAAGTAAGAGTGTGGGGACCAAGGATACCCTGTCCCTGTTTACACAAAATTAATGAGGTAGAGTGGAGATAGAATGTGTTTTCTCTCGTTTGGTCTAAACCGAGCTTCACTTAGGAGAGTGTATATTAACCCCCCAGCCGCCATGTCAACGCTGGCCCTCAAGCAACGAGTGTAACTGTCCTAAAGGGGTTAGAGGCTGCCCTTGCACTAAAAAGGCCCCGAAGCCGCCGACTTACCCCGGATCGTGTGGACATTGTGAGGAGGAGGTGGTGGTAAGTGATTTAAATATTTGGTACCTTGTAGTCTTCCCCCGATCGCGATCGTCGCGCTCTTTTATATGTCATAACATACAAACGATCGCGTATTCGCGCGACGTTCGCTTTTGGTTAGGACTCGGCTATATGCTTCCATTACTTCTCATTAAGGATGTTCTGTGGATTCAGTTTTTATCTCGGGCAACACTATAGGTAATAAGCAAGATTTACTTACTTAATTCCAATCGTTTCTCAATTCTTAAGATCTGTAATTAATCCAACAGTTTAAGTACTATTTATATTTGGGGTATCGTGACATGTGCTCACATATTTTGCTCGGATTTTGTCGGATCTGAACTGACCGTGTCCATGCGCTTGTGCGTTATTACATTAATTTACAAATGGATTAAAAAAAAAAAATGGATACAAAATATTGCTACACATTTTAAAAGAGTAATAAAGTATGGAGTTTCTTGCCCATTCTTCTCCAAATGAAACTACCTTTTGGATGAAGCAACTAGAATCATTTTTATTTTCTTGTAAATTTTGGCATTTCTAAGTGCCTTTTAAGTGCTTAATTGATTCGCCTTTGCCTCTGCTTTTAGGACTCGAGTGTGAAGAGTGTGAAGATATGTCCGCAAGCGGAGCCAATGGCGTGCGGGGTGGACTGCGGCATGCTGGGTCTGCCGGGCGCGGCGGAGTGGCGGCGCGAGCCGTGCGCGGTCGGCACGTGCCCCTTCGCCGCCAACGTGCGCGCGGCGCAGTGCGTGCTGGGGCCCGACGCGCTGGCCGACGTGCGCAACGCGCGCCCCACGCCGCCCATCGTGCCGCCCCACAGGGTAAGTGTGCGGCCGCACTGCTTTCAACTATGGTCGACTTACGAAAACCTTAAGGCACTGAGCAGGCGGTGGACAATTTTTTGCGGACAGAAATTACCGCTATTTAGTCTATATCTGAGTCTACTGTAGATTTCCTATAGATCTCTACTGTATTTCCAGACGTTCTAATGTCGTGGACAAAATTGTCCGTGAGAAAATTGTACAGCGCCTGCTCAGCGCTTAACCATACCTGCTTAGAACCTTTTCATTTTGTACGATGCGAATGGCTACCACGAAAATGTAACATAATTACATCAATTGACAAGTTACGAGTCCATGTGACAAAGTTCTGAGTGATCAACGTTTTCTGAAGGATCGCCTACATAGTCACCGACTGGTAGCGTAGCACCTGGAATCTGTAGGACAATAAAACCACCATGTATTATAAAATGATTGCTTGTCTAATTAATTTGATATGATGATTGGAGCAGCAACATTGGTCGTTGACCAGGATTTGTTTATATACGAAAAAACAACAAAACTTTAAATTAATACTAACTTAGGTAGAAGCTAAAATAATATAGTAAAATTTTTATGTTCAGGCTACATGCATTAGTGGAGGCAATGCGGTAAAATCATGTCATACAGGTCAGTGAAATAGTAGTTTATGGTTTGAAAGTTGCGTGGGAGTACAATAGTTTAGAGCTACTAGAGATTCATCGTCATGACATTTGTAGTTTTAGATGATAGGAGACAATCTTGACACCGAATGGTCAAGGAAGTAAGGGAAAGATACACTAAAGGTCATCTCTCATTATTACCGCACCGCTCCAGTGCAGTAATCGCCCGTCACCGCCTCGAAAAATTGCACCCGCTTGTCACCAACGCGCCATCAGCTAGATGACCGCTTGCTGTTGTCACTTGTTGTTCACGCGCCGCTTACTAGTTGGTAGCTCACCGTCGACGTGGCAAAAGCTAGTTTGCAGCTTACAAACCGGTTTGCGAACATTAGTAAGTGTATGAATTTGCGGGTGACGACGGGGAGAGCCGTGCGAGCGGCGCGAAGACCCTTTGCAGGCGTTTCTTCGCCGGGGAGCGCGCTGCGCCGTGCGTCGGCGTCGGCGCGACGTGGGACGGCTCGCGCACAGCGTGCTGCCCCCGAGCTGTCCACTATTCTTTATTGTCATAGTGAAAGACAATGACCAAAAGTCGTACTAAAAAGTCTCATGCATCAAGATCAAATTATTATAGTAATTATTTTCATTTTTTTTTTATAACATTACGCGTCGGGGATTTGATTTTTGATTAGGGAATTTAATTTAAAGTAAAAAAGTGTTGATATTGTTTTATTCCCTTTACATGACGTTCCGTTTCAAACGATATGATTAATATAACCTTGAATTTAAGTGTCATGATCACGTCTTTCAAAAAACATGGAAAAGAATTATACTTTGCCGATTCTACATTAATTAAAAATAATGAAATAAAATAGAACTTTTATTTAAACGATTATCATTTTTTAAAGCAATAATTTTTTCAAAGATTCCATACATTTATGAGCATTATCCTTTACTTTGATGCAGTTGATTTAAAATCCTAACTTGAAAGATAAGTTATTCGCTGTATCGGAGCGGTGCTGTTATAATGCGTTTCGCGACAACAGATACAGAATCTTCTGATTTTAGTTAAAACTAGTATCTGGCTATCAAGACTGTTACAAACATCATACTATAAGCATTAATTCAAACGTACCTTTCCGTCAGAAAACTAATATGAATACATGGTGGTTTAATGTTTCGGTAGGTACTTTTAGAAAACTAGCCACCATGTTGGGGTAACAATAAAATACTGAATGTTTCGTAATTCTGCCTCAGGTCCCTGCGGCTGAACGTCGTGGTGTAATGTGTTCATCGAGAGGAAAGAATTCAGGATGCGATTGTTCTAGGTTACCAACTCGGACTAAGAAAAAAGGATAGGCAAACCTCGTAATCAGGTTAATTGACAAAGTAGTATGTAATGATTTGTTGCCCACTGGTACCTCATAGGTTGACTTACGAAAAATAAAACACTCCATTTGAATTTAAAGTGCTTGCGCGGGCGTCGCTGTACATTTAAACGAGATGCGCCCGCGCAAGCAGCCGCACCTGCCTGCACTCTGATTCACCCCACACATAATTATCATGTGTACACCTTGCTTCAATTCAAATGACCTCAGCGAGGGTTTGTCTATCCTTTTTTCTTGGTCTGAGGTTAGCAATGAAATACCTATTTATAAACCCAAACACTACAGAAAAGAAAAGTAAGCCAGTACTGTGCTTGTTCATCTAATTACGTGTATCGGGAAGACAGGACATTTTTCTTAAGATAAATGACTATATAGGGTGGTAATAGAAATAACTGAAAACCTGAAAACAGGTACTAATCATTATGAACAAATTCTACTACGTTTTTGTTGTTTTGCCGAACAAATGAGGATAATGTAAAAAAAATATATATTTTAAAAATAAGAAATGCTTAATTTGCTTTGGTTTGTTAGTTGGTATTTTTATAAGCGCTGATTTTTCAATCGTCTGATAACTTTATTCGAAGAAAAATTTTGAAATTTTGACAGTTATTTCATACAAAAACTGTCAAACGTCAATTTTATTCTTCTAATAAAAGTTATCTGGCGATGGAACAATGCCCTAAATCTAGTAAAAAATAATAAGCCCATTTTTTAATGTAATTACATATTAAAAAATAATGGAAATCTTACGATTTAAACAGGCTCATTCACTCATTCTAATTTCAGAGGTACCTTCAATAGGTACCTCTGAAATTAGAACGTTATTTTTCTTTTTTATTAGACGGTATTTCATTAGATATTATATTTTGGACTTGCAAAGCCTCGTTAACACGAGAAGAGTTTCTCGGTTATCAAGACTGAATCTTGGTCCGAGTTACCTAAACACTCTCGCCTATCGCTCTCGCATCGGAATCCTCGCATCTCAAAGATCGAGAAACTACGCTCTAAACTATATAATATGCTATAAACGAGACTTTATGATATTTTTTGTTAAAATAACTACATCAACTTTCATTTTTTTTTTGTACTCCCATGTAATTTCGAACACATGATGATTTTGGAATATCTTAATTTTTTATTCATTGACTAATAAATAATATCTGGATTGCAGATACCAAACATCTGAAAGGAGATGTGAAGGACAATTTTAATGAAGGCACCATGCCCGATAATCAGAAAACAACAAACAAAAATCATCAACTTAAAATGTCCCTGTCAGACGCTTCTCCCGCACAAGCCAGTTTAAAGCCAATTTCTAGTCTTCAAAAAGCTGTCTTGTTTACTGATGAACAACAACAAAACACCCTCGAAGAATTTACCAAAAATAACCTTAACCAAAACGAAACTAAGGAACAGTTTCAGATAGTTTTTAAAAATAGCCATGGTCAGTCAGATCTTCAATTTACTGAATTGACACAGACACCATCCGGAAAGTTAGCAATTGAGTTAGACGAACAGACAATCAAAATAATAGAAGAGAAAAGTATAAGTGATCCTTATTTATATATGTCTATTAAAACATCTAGCGCTGGACATGTATTAGTTGATTTTGATACGAAAGAAAATGTAATTGATAAGACTCACAGGGTGAAAGTTAGACAAACATCGTCCGGAACTAAACTACTAGATATACATAAAAATATGATCAGAACACTGAAAGATACTTTATCGAATAAAATACCAAATGCAAGTTTATCTAAAAGCATCAAATTAAAAAAACCATTGAGCCCTACAAGGTCAGAGAGTTCAATTGACGCGGACACCGACCTACCACGCCTACTCATGAGTGACAAAGACTTATTTTTGAAGGGTAATACGGGCACTACATACAGTGACCCAGATTCTCCGCTAAAATACATCACAGGTCCAACAACCACCGATCAACACATAGAACATATTTCGGGCCCCATACTTACAGAAATATATATGAAGCATAAGAAAAAGAAAGAACTCAAGTGCATCTGTCCTAAAACCACTCCGGATTCAGGTAGTAGCAAACTCATGAGTGACACAGGATTAATGCTAAAGAATAAGAAAAAAGCAATACCTGCGTGCTCTTGTGATAAATCAAATACAAGTTCAATTAGTGGCCGGATAATTACAGAATTTGATAGTCCTCAAGAGCTAATAAATAATTCTTGGAAGTCTTCTACTTCTAGAAGTGTGGACAATTGTAATTATGGATTAGAATTCAAGCAATTATATAAACAACGCAACGCAAATGTCGCAGTAGAAATTCAAGTGAAAAACGGAGTAGTCCAGAAATTACCTGCAGTCGTTACAAAGACTAATTCGGGTACTATAGCTATCTATGTTAGGGGTATGTCATCTTTACAAGAAATAAGTTTTGATGGAAGAGAATGCCCAGTACTACTTTCAAAGACGGTTTCAGGGACTTATTTTGTAAGAATTGGTAATAATGATCAAAATTTCAACGCAACTCTTATAAAAACTCCATCTGAAGGAGTCTTACTGATACCTCAATCATTTCAAGAAAAGCATCATAATGGACATGAAGTTGAAGATTTTTACAAAGTAAAATTATCCGTTATGAGAAATCAGCTGTTAGAACTCCCAGCAGTATTAAAACCTACTTCATCAAAAAATTACCTAGTTGTTTTAGACAAAGAATTTGAAACATGCTATAAAGACACTTTAAGAGAATATTTTGGAGACAATTTCGAGGGCAGTGTAGATTTACATACAACAAATTCAGGAAATTATATCTTAGAATTGGACAACGAAGACGAAAATAATTTCGGGCAAAAAAATGCAATGCTGGCTAAAACTTCATCAGGGCATATTAAGGTCATAGTTCATGGACCTGAGTTTGAATCTCTGGTTCAACGGAAATTAAGCATAAGTTCAACTTCATCAACACAAGCGTCGGCACAAATGGATAGCAACTTGCCTGCCTCGAGTAGAGAATTTCACAGAGAAAATCTAAGAAAATCAAAGAACCTCGACAATCATACAAATAGTAAAACGAAATTATTTGGAAAAGCAAAGGGAAGGCTTCCAGACAGCTTACCATTCGTTTCCAAACCTTCTACTGTTCTCCAAAAGACTCCCTCTGGTCAATACGCTGTTCTGTTAAATGAGGAGTCAAAAAAATCCTTGCTTAACAACTTACAGAGTAATTCTTTAACGAGTAATAAAGAGGGGCTTGTACCCATAAAGCGGTTGGATTCAGGAGAAATTATTATAAATCTTGATAACAAAGACGAAGGAAAATCACATTATGGAACTTTGAAAGTAACACCATCGGGAACTTTTTATGTGATAGTTGATGAGAAAGTCATGAAAGATCTGACTGAAAGTTCTAAAAAGAACGAAGTGTCATGTACCGCAACAGGAAGAAGGTCTAAACACGCGATGCAACTAATCGATTCTGTTCATAAAGCAGTTGCACCAACATGTCAAGCTACATCAGACGACTGTTGCTGTGACCCATCCACATGCGTATGTACTGATCGGTTATTTGACACAAAGGATGGGTCAAACGATAAGCTAGGGCAGCTCTGTCCATGTGTATGGAAAGAGGCCACCGCTGGTGGTGTTCCTATACCAAGCACTTCAAGGGAAGAATCTGACCGAATTGTTTTCGAACCTAGTTATGACTCGAATCCACGTAACAACGCATTTGATTCTACACAACAGTGCTTTTATTGGCCAGGGGCTAGTTATCCATACCATCAACTTTGTTCTGATAACATAACTTGTAAGTCAATAGGAAAATCGGAATTTAGCCAACCTCACGAATACCAACCTGAGAAAAAAATAAAGTATGAAGCAAATAGCGAAGAGCCTGCAGGACAAAACGCGGCTCAAGTATGGGATTCTCTAGATTATTTACCACCACAACTTCCATATTTTTTAAAAGACGTTAGGTTTCGGTAATGTTTTTTGTTTTGGTCTATGGCCAGTTATTAGGCATGTATAAAAAATGAGCATTTATTTAAAAAAAATGTAATAAATTTTGTAGTCACATTTATCTAAGTTGGAAACAAGGATTGTGTGTCGCCCATTTTATTTCCTAACTTCGTATGATCAATGGTCGCATACGTTTTGTTGAGGAACTCGTAATGGTTGTATTTTAAAATGCCGCGCTAAAAGTCTACGATTGATGATCGAAGCTCCATTACAATAGCCATATAACAGATGCTTGTATACGATGTGCGATCATGTTTTTGTTTAAAGATAGGAAAAGTTACGCTAATAAAAATACAAATTGTATTTTTGTTTTCAACGTTATTAAATGCTCAACAATTTTACGTTATTTTATTTAAACATTGTCTTTTTTGTGATATCACTTAACGTCACATTTTATACACAGTAGGTTTCACTTTAAGAAAACTATCAAAATAGTAACAATGCGATTTATTTAAACTTGATGGCGGCTCGGAGTCGCTGCGCAGTAACAAATTCATGTGTCAGCGGGGGTGAGGGATGGGGTACTGCGCAACGAGTAGCGCGCGCTTCAGAGCCGTCTTAAAGAATAACGCGGGCTATTCTTACATAATCAGCCTATAATGTTCCCACTGCTGGGACACAGGCCTTCGCTCTTCGAGTGGGAGTGGGCTGTAATCTACCACGCTATACTTGCCTATTTATAATTACTTTCATTCCAAACATTTCAGGAATACCTAGGTAAACACTCGATTCAACAAACGACTCTCAATCTTCATTTCTTCTCTGCATGGCTCCTATTATCTTGAATACTTCTCCACAGTGCCTTCCTAATGACTTCCTCCGCAATATTTTCCGAACAGGCGTCTCACGATGTTTTCCCTTTATACGTGCGCCCGGTAAATGGTTTAAGTTTGCCTGCAGCCTGCAGTTCCATCTTGCACGTGTGTACCCGATTGCGAGACGAATACTAAATTTAATACGAGACGCATTAGTCCAAAGGATATTATTCATTTTTATTCTGTTAGTTTCTTCGGCTTTTATTTGTGACTCATGCTCGTGCGAGAAATATGGTAATGCTTGTGAAGATGTTTTTGTGGAAATTGATTTGATGTAGGTACTTAGGTGTCTATCTATGCCTCTATTTATAGTTATATTATAGAGAGGTAAAACTTGTGAATTTGTATCTTGGGAACTGATCCGTTTTCGAAAATTCTTTGACAAACGGTAGGCTATATAACCATGAGTGGCGTAGTTATATAGAAAAAATAGGCATTTTACACGCGGCAAGCCGCGGGCGATGTGCTTGTTCTAGATTAAAGAGGTTTCAGGGGAAAGTATTGTTATGCTGGTTTAATGTTGCTGGTTTAAAGCTTACATAGCACATAGTTAGCACAAGTAACGTCATCAACTTAGCTTCGTATAGTCGTGCTGAAATAGTATGTACGATACGTGTGACTTAAGTAGGGTGCTAAACGCCGTGCATTGATACTACCTACTTAAGTCACACGTATCGTATTATGGCAACTATGACATAAACGCGCACTTATGTCACGCTTTTCTGTCTATAAACCTACCTAAGACACAGAGAAGCATGACTTAAGTGCGGGATTAGGTCACACAGTGGTTAAAAGAATTAAGTTTACTGAAACAGCACTTGTCTTCACCGATATACCTACTCATATTTGTAAAACAATTGGTTAGATAATTAAAATAAAACAAACAGTTACTCAAGCCTGGTGATTACTTAGCCTAAACATTGAGTTTCATCTCTGCGCGCTTGTAACACGTTTCAAATTACATTTTACGCACGCAGAGCCCTTTTCATAACCTACGTCGTATTCCATTTGGTAGTCAACAAAGCTGGCGTTAGAATACTGTACCAAACTCTCTAGGAGTAAAGATGTACTGGAAACGACAAGATAGTTCAGCGGGCTAATTGCGTACCACACTACCAGTAACAATGGCTCAACAAGTTCAACAACACTCATTGCGTTATTTACGTTATTGAGCAGACAAATTTTTCAAACATATGGAGTTACTAGCTGCGCCACACGGTTTCACCCACATAAGTTTCAATCCCGTGGGAATATTGAGATAAAAAGTAAAAAAAGTATCATAAAGGTTAATCCTGGTTATAAACCATCTGTGTGCCAAATTTCATCCAAATCCGTTAAGTAGTTTTTGCGTGAAAGAGTAACAAACATCCATCCATCCATACAAACATTCACGTTTATAATATTAGTAGGATATCCTTCAAAATGATTCAGATTGTGATTGATAGTGTATTACGCAATCAGGGCGTTGACCTTTGAAATCACATGGAAAGCGTTTGTGGAATATGTGATATATTTTGCTTTATCAACTGCCACCAGTGCCACTGAAAATTACCTAAACAAGGTGCACTGTACTTCATCCTCAATGGAGGAGCTTGAACACTAGTTATAAACTTTGACTGGCGATGATCAGCGTCAAAAATCAAAATCAAAAGTCATTTATTCAAATTAGGCTGAGAATCAGCACTTTTTGAACGTCACAATTACATAAGACAGTCCCCCAAAACGCCCTTCACCACTTCCTAGTGCTTTCGCTGGGAAGAAGTGTCAGGAATCCCTGTCCACTTCCAAATATTTTTCAACCACGATTTCTTTCTCACAGCGCCTTTCAGTAAACTATTTCCATGTCAATGGATGTACGTAAAATTCGCAACGAAGCGATATTTCGGCTCGGCACTTACTCCCGTGGGTTCGCGAAGCTTATTGAATACAAATTGTTTCTTTATCAGCCAACTTTCGCGGAGAGACGCCAGAAATAATCGCGTATTGTGAACTGTTCCCAGTTTTGTGAATACCTACACGTTTACACCTAAACGTTTTATATTCGAGTTGCAACATCTTTTTACTGCTTCTGCAGTTTGTTGGTTTTATTTTTTGACTGTCTTGGCTATTTCAATCAATATTGATTTGAAATTGAATTCTTTAAACACCAACATCATTTTGTACGTGTTGCTGCAAACCTGTAAAATGGCAAAAAGTATTAAAGCCTGGGAACTATTCTTGTTAGGAGTAATATGAAGTAATATTTTTTGTCTCTCTTATTTGCTTGCATGTAGAACTAAGTGAACTAAGTGCCTAATCAAAGCAAGCTAAGGTAATTGTGGTGACCAGTTCCGTGTGATTGGAACGTGTTCTCGAGTGGAATCATCTTCACCTGCCTGTCATCCGGCGCCAGGTGGAACTGTAAGCTATTGGAACCTGTTATTAAGATGATACAAGTCGGTACAAGATTGTTTTGTATGATCGTGTTGTGATTGTGACCATAGGAGCTCGTTTGGGTAACTATTTGTTTTTTAGTTACAAATTATAACACTGTTCCCCTTTTTTTCCCAATCAACCTTGAACTTTAATACTTTAGCAATAAAGTTGAAAAATCTATTACCTAAAGAAATTTGACAGATTGTGTTTGCTTGATGTGCTGGCTTCTGTACAATCCGTGAAAATAATTGTAAAGCGAATTGAGTCCCTATGCCAATTTGCCATGTTATAGCCATTTGATACAACTGTCAATGATTGACGTTGTGATTAGAATGAACGGACAATATTTAAGTTTGTATTTGGTATAATTAATTTCCTGACATAGGAAATACTCTCGTTATTTATATTTCTACACGGTCTTGAATATTTCTGGTTTAATGTTATAGGGCACGGATACTTGCCAACTTGTTTTTTTTAAGGACTTTATAAAAACCAGAAGTTCCTTTCGTGTAAAAAACTTGTGTATTTTCGAGACCTCATGGTATATCCGGTATGGTCTAGTGGCTAGGATACTAGGATGTATGTTTTAGATAAACTGCATGCACTTAATTATAACTTAATACGTTATTATATTTTGCCTTATCCGTACAATTAATAAAATTAGTAATACTGCTAAGGTAAAAAAATCCGGAACAAAAAATGTACAAAGCAAAAGTATTTTCCTGTTCAGCCACAAACGCTTCAAAAAACAAGCTCTTTTTTAACAGTATACACAAAAACTATCCAGACTACTGATACAGATAATAGCAACAGGGAAAAATACCCTTAGGCTGCCCCGCCACGCGAGGGGCCTTTTCAGCCGAAATTTTGGCCACCGCATGTATACGCCGATGTTTTTGTAACCCTCCAACGCTCGACTGATTGATTTATGACCAGTAGTCTGATCTAGTTTAGATATTTCGGATCCCTAGTGTTCAAAATGTGTGGTGTGTTAGCAAACAATGTTTTATGTAGCACTTACCTCCCTACCTTTGGTTATTTTTATGGCTTCGACGAAATAAAAATGTTTTTTGATAGATTCAGAATTGTAATGTTCAGTTAAGTGTGTGAAAAGACTTCATTTTACCCTATTGTTCAGTTTTTTAAACGAAATATACAATTTTGTTAACAAAGTACTCTCATCTTCTTGTTAATGTTTCATTCACTCTTGACAGATAGGGTGTTGTTCACTGTTCAATTCATTCATCACTGTGGCGGAAATTACGTTTAGCCTGTTTAATATTTTCTCATGAAAATAATCGTTGGATTAAATAAATAATAGTACTTCTACAATAAAATTTCGAAAAGATATAAAAAATACCTCTACAAGTATAAACATAGATAAGCATTATTTCTTACTAGATTTTGCCCGCAGCCTTCGGTAAATCCAGGTTATTAAATATCTGTGTGCCAAATTTCATCCCAATCCGTACAGTTGTCTTTACACTAACCCGGAACATACATACAGACAAACGGACCAACATTCTAAAAACTATATTTTCGGCATCAGACTCGTCCCCACAATTTTGATTTGAGTATTAATTCAATGTACAGGGGGCCTAAAAATGCCACTTTAAGCAATACCTCTAAAAGCTATTCATTTCCTGAATACCCAGCAGATCATTAGTAATTCCTCTAATTTTCGTTAAATAAATAAATAAATAAATAAATAAATATCCCTGGACATTTCACAAATGGTTACACATAATAGTTTAATCACCTACAATTCATTTCATATCAATCATATTTGGTCATCGATCACTATTAGTGATCGATGTATTTGGTGTACAAATTGGTGGACCCTTTTTACGAATTTCCATACAATACTGTACTGTACAAACAGGTGAATTGCGTGATATGAATTGCCAGTTTGTGACCATTTTACGATTTTTAATATGAGTCATATTGTTATCCTATTATGATTCTGCCAAAGTGGCCTTTTTAGGCCCCCTGGTTTAACTTCGTTGCTATTTTAATACATGTATGTATTAGTTTTCTTTTCCTCATATCCTTTTCGCCATAGTAATGTGTGTTACAGTTACAAATGTCACAAGTTTCTTTGATGTAAATTCTCATAGTAGGTAAGTTGACCCAAAGGAATCTGATATTACGATTGGCGTATTTCCAAGCACATCGAAGAAAGTGGGTAATCAACTGGATCCATGTTATAAAAAGTTCGTAAAATGTCAAGCCTCGCTTTTTGTGACGCATTGGAGACATTCCTTCGTCATAAACATTCAATAATACCGACGTGGAGCTGTAGGGTTAGATGTGTTCACATGTGATTGTAGGTACGAAGTATTGGTTAGGCATAGAGGTTTACTTTGCTATTTATTTCCTTGAAAGGTTTTTGACGATTTTCGTTTTCATCTTACCTACCCATTTTGATCGTACACGAGCGTCTATTTCGCTTTAAATTGGACCAATTGTATAGGTACTAGAATGATTGTGGTGTTTAATGTTTATTAGGCAATGCTAGGACAACGCCTTCCTTTATGGCGTTGAATCAGAATTTATATGTGCGTAATTTAAAGAATGACGAAAAGTGTTGGTTTGACAATTCGTGTATAAATGAAACACACTTCATTAAAAACACGTTGTAGCCCACCTCTCTCCCCCATCCCTCAAGCGAACAGCTCAAACCAAAACGAAATAAACCTGCCTATAAAGATTAAAGATCACCCAGCAGCCTACAATTCATTCTGTTCACAATTTCTCGCTTGACAAAAGAGTAGCGCGCACAATTTGTCAATCCATCCATCCGTACTGTTAAAATGGGCTGTAAAACTTTTAACACTCGACCCTAGGAGAGTGGGGCGAGACACTCAGAATTTTGTAGTTCCGCATAGGAACCACATAAAGCGAAATGGGACAAGACCGGAACGGAATAAAAAGAAAGGTCGACCCGGATACGATGTGCCCGACAGTAAAACCAGTACTTGGATGAAAAAGAAAACTTCAGGAGAATAAGATTTGGTGCGTCTTCAAGACGTGAGCGAGGAATAAATAAAAATGGCCGGTGACTTTGGTGGCGCAATCGATAGTGCTGATGTGATGTGAAAATGGGTGATTATCTTATAGTTCCTAGTGTGAAAATACCGGAGCGATGACAACTAAAGGCCATCATCATCATCTGCCTAGCCAACTATGTTAGAGTGCGCTTCCAGTCTAACCGGACGCAGCTGAATACCAGGGGGTAGACCCCCTGGTATTCAGCTGCGTCCGGTCCGAAGTAGTATCGGCCGAATGTTCGGCCGTTTCCTGCTACGAAGTTACTTTGGTTCGGTCGGTTCCGATCCTACACTCCTACACTCTTTCGAATATTGACTATGGTCCCGACCCAACTGAGCCGATCTGAACTTTTTTCGCATTTTTCAATAATATTCGGTTCAGCCATGTGTCGGTCCGATCCGAACATTTGCACTTTGTACTTCAGAGTAGACCCCCAGTATTTTACATGGAGCGACTGCCTATCTGACCTCCACAACCCAGTTACTGGGTAATACGATACCCCTTGGTAAGAGTGGTTGTCCTGACTTTCGGGCTTCTGACGAACCGTAACGACTGTCAAAGATCCACGAATGACAGCCGGGACCAACAGATTAACGTGTTTTCTGAGGCACGGAGAGGTCTTGGTATGTAAAGATGGTCAACCATCCACGGACCAACCGCGGCAAGCGTAGCTTAACCTGTTTGATCGACCCGTGCGGCTGTTATTACTTAGCCACAGCCCCTCTCGACCACTACTGGTCATGTATCGAAAAAAAAAGGAGTGGTGCGGTGCGGTGACATAATTAAATTGGGATAAGATTAAGATCAAGAGCTTGATGAAGGCAAGAAGTTGATGAAGGCCAAGTAAATCATTAAAGAAAAAGAACTGGCTGGCTAAATTCATGTTATTTGTCCTAGTCTTATTACTCCTAAAACTAAGTAAAAGTCAATTCATAACTTTGATTAAGCACACAATATATGAAGCAAATAATTCAGATTCCATATTAATATTTGATAGGATCCAATACAGAGGTCGTATTACATAATAAATTCTTATGACGAATGACTTTATTGTTGATGGAGTGTGTACTAGACTCTAGGTAATGTATGTGATTTGTTATGTATGTACATAACGATATTGGGTTTTCATCCAAACTGCATATTAATAGCGATGGTCGTCATATTTCATTTATGTCTGTTGTCATAGTTCTTTTAGTTTGTGTGGTATATTCGCTACATAGTTTTAATATTCTATTCCTTTTAGATATTTTCTTTTTATTTCTAACAGCTTCTTTACAGCTAGCCGGTGGTCACCCAGTGATAACGACCGTGATTTACGAGTTGTAGGTCGTAGGTTAGAACCCAAACTTTCACTTTACTTTGTGTAAATTATTTAATCACTACTGCTCTCAAAATGGTGAAGGAAAACATCATGAGGAAACCGGCAAATACTGGAACGAAAGATTCGAAGACATGCGACATCTACCAACCCGCACTGGGCTCCCTCTTACTGAGAGTCCTGTGTCCCAAGCTGTGTAGGCTGATTATGCTGTGTAGTTGAATTCATTTTAAAACACAAATAGTATTTAAAGGCAGCAATTTCTATGTTTAGAAATGTATTCAGCAGGGGGATAACAATGGGCGGGCGTTCTGTTACTTCAATATAACACTCCTTTATGTTTATCCATCACCATTTGGTCAACCTTGCTTTCGGTGACGGAACTTCCTGTTGCATGAGAAGGTACAATTAATTCCATAAGAGATAACACATATAACATTGTGGGTACTTCAAGGGTACTTATAGGGTTCATGTATTTTTACAGTCCGCATATCATTTCCGCGACCGCATTAAATGGACCTTTCTGCTCACACAGGAAAAGCTAATGAGCGTGAAGATAAGTGGGAAAGAGTAGATAGAGACCCAAAAGGTGACCCATGTTTTTGATGTTGTGTTGGGGAAACTTTTGTGTTAACATACAGACTTTGTATGATCAAAGGTTGGCTTTAAGTAATGTGTGGTTTTGGTTGTAGAACAGACCGCAGTCATGTTTGTTCTAGGTTGAATCTAAAGTGTTACCTTAGTTTATATTAGAAAGTTCAGTGTTAGCTTTTGTGTGGCGCTAACTTTAGGCACCGTCTATTTTGTGATTTTGACGGCTTTTTAGGTATTTAGATACGCTTAGGTATTGCGATCACTAAAGGGTTTTGATTTTGGTAGAGGCATCCATTACCATAATTACCTCGTACCGGAAGACGTAGCGT
Organism: Apamea crenata; assembly: GCA_949629185.1. NCBI lineage: Eukaryota > Metazoa > Arthropoda > Insecta > Lepidoptera > Noctuidae > Apamea > Apamea crenata. The sequence goes on along the minus strand of OX451365.1, from coordinate 15,947,529 downwards.
TGGAAGGCCTTCTACAAGATGGACCGATGACCTGCCGGTCGATTCTGTAAAAATCTCACCGTGAAAACTCAAGTGAAGTGAGCTTGATTTGAGTCGTCAGTAGTGTCAATCACTTGCATTATTTGGAATGACAGCTCACTCCACGCTCACTTCACCTAAGTTTTCACGGTGAGATGGTTACAGAATCGCTCTGCTGCAGTGCGATTCTGTAACCATCTCACCGTGAAAACTTAGGTGAAGTGAGCGTGGAGTGAGCTGTCATTCCAATCATAATGCTAGGGATTGACACTACTGACAGCTCACTTCACCTAACTTTTCACGGTGATATTTTTACAGAATCGATCGGCAGTCATTCCAACGAATGGTTAGGGATTTTCACTATTGACAGCTCATTCTAAGCTCACTTCACCTAACTTTTCACGGTGAGATTTTTACAGAATCGATCGGCTGCATGCCTGATGAAACACAAAACGGTCGAAGTGGCAATGCTTGGGGGAGGCTTATGTCCAGCAGTGGACGTCTTTCGGCTGAAATGATGATCTATTACCAAGATAACCCCCTTTGCAGTTTATACCATGAAAACAACAAAAAAAACTAAACTTTAGCAAGGTACAGTAGGTACTGATAACAAAACCCCTCGAGGGGTGCTGATGGCTTGTCTCAAACACGCAACATTCCCATACTATATGGGAATTACACAGCTGAAACGTTTTATTTTCCCCATTTCTTCACAAGCATGGAAATAATACAATGTGACGTTGAGGAATTGACTTACTTTATCTTTTGGCGTAGAGTGAATTCATGTAGATGAGACCACATGAGACTGAAATTAGCTCGCCTATGCATGCAATTTGAACACCAATGAACCACAAAACTAAACGAAAAGATGTATGACAAGTTTTTTTTGTTTCACTATAGCACATTAATGTTTCAGTTGTTGATTGACAGCTTGGGCTATAAATGAATAATGTTGACGATTCATTATCATTTCAGCCGAAAGACGTCCACTGCTGTGAATAGTCCTCCCCCAGGCACCGCCACGCCTCTTCGACCGGTTCAATGATTGTCTGTATTTAAAGATCACAAAACCCGCTTAGGGTAGGCGTTTTTGCCTATGAAATTCGGGACGAAAAGAATCATATGTATTTCTTTGCTATACAAGGTCCAAGTTTTGTAATGGACATTCACAAACGGATACGATATCCACTTGAGTATTCCGCACTGGTCCTAAGCAAACAAATTTAACAATCTGGACGCATAGAAAAAAGACAATAATCGAAGGAATTTGTATTTCCTAAAAAATTTTGTTTGTCTACCCTCGGCGGGTCCATTATGAATTGATTTGTATTCAATCGGAGTGTATTCAAATCAGTTATTGTGTTCTTTGCGCGAAAGGGGACGGCGTTATACCTATTGATATTTTGCGGTTTTGCGTGTTCTAGGGAATTGTGCGTATGGGTGGGGAATACTATTATTTTAAAACAGGATGAATAGTCCTTATTATTATAATGTGGAAGCAGTTTTTGCATGTCAATTTTTGATATCGATGATAAAAGATTGAGAGGTGGGTTGAGTGGTGGGTCGGTGGGATATCGTCTTGTCAATGTCAGTGTGAGTTGTCATTGATCCTTGGCCTTTACATCAAGCAATAGACAAGAGTGTCAACATTTTTATGCTTGAGTACGAGTCTTTTGACTATATGTACATATCATAAGTCTTTTTTACTTATTTTTTTTCTTTTTACTTATCTTTTTTACTTTCTTCCTTCTTCAAATACTTTTCTCACTTAATTTTAAGCAACGTCATCCCTTAATATATAATTCTCTCTCTTGTCTCTCTAAAGTTGTGCATTCATCATCATTCCTTAATATCGAACTGGCTCTCTTGTGTCTGATCACTCTACAATTTTGCATTCTCTATCCACTACATTATTTTCCATTACTTCCAGAAAGATTCACCACGTACTCCTTATCTATTACAAAACATAGAATAGAAAAACATTCCAAAGCCACCGAATAGTTTGCCGCACATCATTGTACACTAAACACCCCGTTCAGATATCAATCACCGGGATCGGTGGCACGGCCCGTGAATCAATCACGGCTACTCGCAAACGGCACGATCCTAATGTATTGGAAAATTGAACTTTCAACGTGCTCTTATTTTTGTTTGCAATCTCAAGCTGTTTGTGTCGTGGGCTGTTTTTTGTTTTTGTTGATGTTAAAATTGATGGGAGTTTTAAATAAAATTTCGTTTAATCCAGACTATTTTATGCAGATTGAAGTTGCTTAGGTACGTATTTATAATAATTACTAGGCGTGAGTAACAGAGCAGTGGTGGACCCGTGGAAACGTCCGCGACTTACGAATGGTAAGTCGTAGGTTTGAACCTCGACAGACGTTTTACTTTGTGTAAATTATTTCATCACCACTGCTCTCAAAACGGTGAAGGAAAACATCTTGAGGTAACCGCTAACCTAAAAAAATGGAAGACATGAGTCATCTACCAACCCAAACAGGACAAAACTCAATAACTCTTTACCCAACTAGGGTATCAAACCAGCCATACCAAAGGCAGTCACACAACATCAGACAGCCAACCTTCCTTCTCTTGATTATATTCTCAACATAGTATAGAACAAAGTCACTTTTCTGTGTGACCACTCAGATCTTCTAAACAACACAATGGATTTTGATGCAGTTTTTACTATCATTTTAGAACATTTCTTTCGTACGTTTCGTAATACGTCATTAATATTCAACTAAGATAAATCACAGATGTCTCGCTCGATGTTATGACATGTCACCATTTCCCTCGTGCGAAGCAGCCCCGGGTCACTAGTTCTCAATATAATATTATTCGCTAGTATCCGGAATTCTATATTGCAAGGTCTACCAAGCCACATCAGCGTTCTGAGAAAGGTCGCAATCATCGAGTAGTTATGACGGATCTTGTAGCAATCTGCAGAAAGGCTGAGCCATCAGTTTTGTTCCTTACTTATTGATATTTCTACCTTTTGGGTATCGATATTTCTACCTTCCTAGCTTATTGATATTTTTACCTTCTACCGTGCCTCGGAAAACACGTTAAGCCGTTGGTCCCGGCTGACATTCTTGAATCTTTGACAGGTTACGGGTCGTCAGAAGCCCGGAAGTCTGACAAACAGTCTTACCAAAGGGTATCGTGTTACCCAGTAACTGGATTGTGGAGGTCTGATAGGCAGTCGCTTCATGTAAAATGCTGGTATTCAGATCGGTACATAGTCTTCTGAATTGCGATATTCTTTTCATCGATAAAGTTGGAGTTTGTGGAAAATTTTATAATTATAATGTTTACAAAAACTGGCACTTGGACTCACTGCTTCCAGTGGGTCCATCACTAAATGCATTTAACGATAAACATATTTAGAATATGAATCTGCCTCTGTTAACTTCAAACGATTGACAGAAATAGAATCAATGTTTTTTTTGTTTAGCGCTACATGATTGAATTAAATGAATTTAGTGGTTAGAGGTGCAAATGGGACAACAGTAAATAAACAACCTGTTAATTCATTATAAAATATATAAATGTACCATGAAAACTTAGGTAAAGTGATCTGTCAATAGTGTCAACTATTGACAGATCACTTCACCCAAATTTTTAACGGCAAGATTTTTTCAGAATGGGTTGGCAAGTTAGAGAGGATGGAAAAGCTTTCTTAAATATTTTAATAAGTATCAGCTTAGCATATAATTCTCTATGTTGAAGAATAGTAAACATAACAATGATAGGTGGTTTGTTTTGACAAGACAATGCTGTGTAAGGGCGAAGGGAGTCGTATTTAGTATGGGGCTCGCGGTGAGACACTCAATTGATGTTTCCGATTGAGTGAACAAGATATATACATGGAGTAGTTAAGTAAAGCGATACAGGAAATAATTATTTAGGTAGGTAAAAACTACCCAAGATAGGGTCCTACCTATGTAACATTATTATTCAGTATGAATGTTGATAAAACTGGATAAAATCATATTATGTATGACTACGAATTTAAAGATGAATTTTTAGAAAATACTGCTAAGGTTAATAAAAACTATGTGGGAACGATACGTAGACGGTTTTATTATGAATCTTAAGAAAGAAGAAAGAGTATCTACCTTTGGTAATAAAAGTACAAGCTAAAAACCGTAAAAAAGTAGGTATATTATCAAAACTTGAACTAAAATTTTTCTAGCTACACAACAAACATTCTCAAAAAAAAGGAAGAGAGGTTACAACACCTCTATAAAATTACATCAGCTGTATAGAAATCGAATCACATACTCCTTGATTTTGAGGAGATCACAACTGGAATACCAATGACGCGCCTTCAGTACGATCTGAGGGTAGCAACACTTTACTGCCGTGCGCGCCCTCTCTAGGTCATAATCTAAAGATGTACGCAATTTTGAACATGGTACGTGCTATCGGCGGCCTGTTTTTTTGCGTCTTCTAAGTGATTATTTTCTATTTTTTATGTCGGGCGGGGCGAGAATAGCTTAGTTGTAGGAATAGTTAGTGCAGCCGATCGATTCTGTAAAAATCTCACCGTGAAAAGTTAGGTGAAGTGAGCTCAGAGTGAGCTGTCAATAGTGTCAATCCCTAGCATTAGTTGGAATGACAGCTCACTCCACGCCCACTTCACCTAAGTTTTCACGGTGAGATGGTTACAGAATCGCACTACAGGAGAAGGAAAGAATAAGAATAATTCATTTGTAAAACATAGGTAATTACTAAAGATCTTAAAATTTTTTATTGCGCTTTGCTTTGCCAATACTGACATACAAATGATTAATGTGGTTACATTACAATTAAATGAGTGGGTAAATTACAATGATAAATTTATTACAAAATATTCTTAGTATTTCAGTACCTAATTGTATTTTTAACGCATGCATGCAAAATAAATTTTATTACAGTTCATAGTCAATTTCATTTCATGTCAGACTTTAATGTCAATTCAATTCAAAAGATTAGTTTTAATGTCAAGTATTAAAATTTTAAGTAAAGACGTAAGAAATAAAATTTAAGTTTGTTATGTCTTTTAATTCGTGAAAAGCACTCTTACTCAGTTTTAAAATCGTTTGATCTCTCATCACTCAATTTAAAAATTGTTCGATCTCTCATCAGCATCACTCAATTTTAACACCTTTCGATCTCCCATCACTCAATTTTAAAATCGTTCGATCTCTCATCACTCAATTTTAAAATCTTACGATATCTCATCACTCAATTTTAAAATGGTACGATCTCTCATCACTCGATTTTAAAATCGTTCGATTTTACGTTACGTTTACCCCGCACGCCACTATACCCACGGCGCTTTCGCTCTGGTTGTAACGGTCTTCTTTTCTCCTATAAATAATAATGGTATTGTCTATTGTATTGTATACTCCTGGACGAGGCTGGCACAGGAGTGTGGGGAGTGGCACATGAAAAGAGACACCTATGCTCAGCCGTGGATGAAGCCGGGTTGTGAATGATGATGATGATCATGATGATGAATGGTATTGTTTATAATATGGATGGATTAAAAAAAAATTAAAATTCGTTTTATTTTAAATTTTGTTTTCAATATTTCCACCCATACCCAACGTTACTGGGCTCATATATCTGAACTAATCACAATAAAATAAAAAGGTTCAAGTACATTACAATATAAAATAAAAAGTTAAGCTCTCGCCATAGAGGTTACGACCCAACCAAAGGCTGAATATCATAGAGACCAGCAAGCACCTCCTACAACACTTTACGACCTCCTAAAGTTCTTCAACATTTAAAACTATATTAAATTCTTGGGGAAGTGGTTACAGCTTTGTAAATACTTCATGTTTTCAGTCAGATACCGTCCAAGGCATCTACTAACTGTAAAGAAACCTATGTAGTTTTTAGAAAACAAATCCTTTATTTTATAGGTAGGAAAGTGATTAATAATAAAATTTGAAAATATAAAGAAAGAAAGCAAATATATTTATTTGCGGCAAACATGACGCATCAAAAGAACACAAAGACAAAAAAAGATATATATATAACAAGTTGGGGGGAAAACATGCGTCATATCCACTTAAAACGGCCATCTCTCAGCATAATGCTAAGTTACCCTATACTAGACAGAGCCCCAGCGCTGGTGCACAAAACCTAAAAATGCACAGTAGGTACCTATTTGGTGAGCATATGGCCCATATGAATCTTCCGCATTCACCAAAACGTGATCCTAAAAATGCCACTATTAGATCAAGTAGCAAACCCTAACGGGTTTGGGTTACAATTGGGCAAAAGAATTCCAGTCAAAAAAATATTCCTGAAAACGGAAACGAATACGATTACTTCTACTTTTCCTTTTAGCGAATTTATAGCTCCTGTACGGGCTGGCAGATAAATTCATTCAACTACTTTGTTAACTCACTCTATCTAGGGTGCAATCCTTTTATAAACTCTTCTACTGCAAAACTTTTAATTAAACTGAAAGCTCCAGTGTCACCTGAGAAATACTATCTAAATAATTCTTCGGTCAGCGTACTATTAAATATTTTATATTGTAATCTCGCTATACAGGCGTTCCGTCTTTTATTGACACAGCTAGACCTCTATAAAGCTGCTCCGCTTTACGACGCCAACTGAGCTAAAGCTTTTTGCACCGTTGTGTATGATTAAAATTAATTATTTAATAATGAAAAGTAGTCTAAGGGAATTGAGCTAGTTTTGTGTGAGTGGAATTTTTAGGTAGTTCTGTAACGGGATGTTGTTGACAAAGGAGTTTATAGGGTTCACTTTGTAAAGGGTAAAGTATGTAAGGATTGTGAGTGGTTGGGAAATACAGGGTGGCAAATTTATTTATTTTTTGATAACCAGCGAAAAAATTTATACGCTTGGGAGTCTAGAATCATGTACTGAATACATGGTTACAGTTTGCGCGTCTCTGCCAACCTGTATATTGGATACTTTCGGACATAATGATTATTATTTGTGAAAAATCATGAACAGCAGTGCAAATTTGTAACCATCTCACCGTGAAAACTTAGGTGAAGTGAGCGCGGAGTGAGCTGTCATTCCAACTAATGCTAGGGATTGCCACTATTGACAGCACACTCTAAGCTCACTTGTCTTCTCCTAACTTTTCACGGTGAGATTTTTACAGAATAAATCGGCTGTAGTAGCGTTAGCAAATACCAGTAGGATAATGTAATAAAAATAAAAAATACAATACAAATATGACAAAATTTATTTAACCACCCATCTACCATTCAAAATAATCGATATGTGCGCAAGAGTTGACATTGCCGCAGTGTTTTCTGTCGGTGAGGGTAGGACAGTTGCGGCCGCCATCTTTCTTTTCGCGCACCACGCTCCTGTACCGAAGCTTGTCCCCAAAGCCGCAGGTCACTGAGCAAGGTGACCAGGCACTCCATTCTGACACGAGGCAGTCATTCGCTGTAGATGAAAGGAATGTTAAGAAAAGCTATCTATCCAAACTAGTGTTATAAAGAAAAAATATTAGATTTTTCGTGTTTATTTGTTACGCATTAACGCTGAAACGGCTGAACGGACTTGGATGAAATTTGACATATGGGTAGACCATGACCTCTGGTTAGGACTAGGATACTTTTTGTCCTGATATTCCGACGGGATCGAGACATATGCGGGTGAAACTGCGGGGCTCAGCTAGTAAGTTAAAATATTATGGGTCGTGCCTGCTGCAGATACGATAGAAGAAAATAAATAAGATTATTATTAAATGAATATTGATCGCCTTAACTAGACTGTGAAGGGATTTTGTGAAATTTGAATTGAGTTTTATCTTTTATTCTGCCAATTCTACAAGTAATTACTAATTTTATAATCATTCAGTTGTCTAGACGCTGTCTGTCTTTAAATATTTCAGACCCACTTTTTCGCCAACGTAATCGAACACTAATGGAGAATGAGCAACAGTAATTCAATTAATTTGGAGAGCAATTCGTGACGCTTGTACTTTTATACAAGGTCAAATTAAATTACCTAGCGAAACTCCGCAGACGTGTTGGGAATCGATATCAAAACATGATGAAACAAAAAAAAAATATTTGATGATAATTTATTTTGGGTTCAACGACCGCTGGTAGTGTTGAGAGGGGCTTGTGGCTAAGTAAAAACCATACGGGTCGATCGATCAGGTTAAGCTACGCTTGCCGCGGTTGGTCCGTGGATGGGTGACCATCTTCATATACCAAGACCCACCATGCCTGTTGGTCCCAGTTGGCATTCGTGGGTCTTTGACAGTCGTTACGGGTCGTCAGAAGCCCGAAAGTCTGACAACCAGTCTTGCCAACGGGTATCGTATTACCCAGTAATTGGATTGTGGAGGTCAGATAGGCAGTCGCTCCATGTAAAATACTGGACGTATTCAGCTGCATCTGGTTAAACTGGAAGCCGATCCTAACATAGTCTAGGCTAGGCAGATGGTGACCGCTGGTAGTGCTTTTACATGAAGTATAAGTTGAGAAAATCAGTGTTTTTTTGTGTTTAGGTTTAGATACCCATCACGCTTGTGATGTGTACAGAAACAAAAACAGATTTTTGACCTAATATTTCAAGCATGTATATAAATTATCATCAAAAATTTATTTTTGTTTTATCATGTTTAAATATCGATTCCCATCACGTCTGCAGAGTTTCGCTAGCTAGTTCAATTTGACCCTGTATTATGTAATTTAGATGGTGTATATAATAAGTAAAGAATTCTATCTTATAGGCAATTCTCGTAATTTTAAGAACGTTCACAGTGTGATCTCAGTCTTAATCTGTCAAAAATACCTCTTATTTCCCTACATTTTGACAAGTTTTTGACATTTGTTTGTCGCTGAGATGAGACTGCGACTACATTTTGAACGTTTTAAATTACAAGAATTGTCCTTCTTGTGTCTTACGTTGGATCTTGTTGACTGCGTGGTGTAAACGGGACCTGAAGTGCCTCGGCAGATGCTTGTGTAGACCAAGCTTTCTGCCATGAGCAACAGCCAAGACGACGTCATCCATGTTCTTGAGCTCGCTTTCAAATTCTGCTTCTGTTGTTCTGTAAATAATGAAAAGTAAAGAAATTGGGCAAAAGTCTCTTCACGATGGATGTCTGAAGATGGACGCCACTGAGGCCGGCCTAGAAAGAGATAAAAGGGAAAAGAGTTCCTGGAAGGATTTGGGGGAGGCATTTGCCCAGCTGTGGGACAGAATAGGCTTAAAAAAAACTAGGAAGAAGGAACTTTTCTTTTACATCTAAAAAAAATAAAAGAATCTTAGCCAAGTCAAAACTGTACATACATTGAATATTTTCAAATAAAGCAATTGCTATGAGGAGGATACTGATGGCATTTGAAAAAAATGATACAGACTTCATTTCCACGATATGTAAGTCTGTATATACTCTTCCATTCTAAACCCAGAAATGCCTACTATCCAATAAAATATGAGCTAAATTCTCGACAAAGCATTGCTAACATGTCGAAATAATTCCGAATACACAACGACAGTCTGTCTACTATGTTCCCGTTTTCGCGCTAAGGGTTTAGTAAACTTTCTATTCTATTAAGCACCTATATATTTTGCAATATAAAAGTACTAACAGATAAAGTATGACATTGCATTGAAAAAGAACATTGATGTTACCCTGATAATATTATTATTTACCGAGAACCAGCACTCTAATTGCGTAACACACTATTAATTTCAATCTGAATCATTTTGAAGGATATTGCTAATCCATTGCTTCATATGTTCGAAAATGTGTCTGCTCATTAACGTAAATAACGCAATGAATGTTGTTAAATTGTCAAAATTAAGGCCATTGCGACTGATGGTGTGTAATGCAAATCCCGCTGTTTAGATTCTGATGGGCAACTGCAGCATGCAAAAAATGCCATTTGGCATTTTTTTCACCAGAATATTTATGAGAAGTCTGCTGGTAGTAAAACTGAGTAGATACTTATAATAAGACGCAATATTTATGCATCTTAATACAAAAGCACTCTAAATGTGATGCAGTAACAATATGCTTTAATGGCAATTATCAATAACGAGTTTAACAGCAACACATAATGGGAACGAGTCCTTATGCTAATACTAATGGAAAAGTAATAAAGGTAAGTAACGATATGAAATTCTATCAATTTCATTGAAGCGGGAGTGGGTTTCTGTGTTCAGGCTTTGTAAAAATATTTGTCTCTTTCTGAAAGCAATCTCTCGCGTTTCCATTAGTTGAACTTGATTTTGATGAGACAAAATATCTATAAATTGATATTTATTTAGGGGATATACATTTCCAACATTCTTTGCCAAAAAAAATAAGTGGAAACTTGTAATTGGCTTTCTTCTACATATTACTTCTGACTACATGAATGTATTAGCTGTAAGTTTTCTTAAAATTAATAAATAAAATAAATAAATGTGTTAGGTCGGAATGGTGTTTTGTTAATCCTGGGAAATATGGAGCTCCTTTCGTCATAGGAACTAACAGACTAGTCGTATAAGAGTAGCAAGCTGTGTGGGAGTAGCCAAGGCAGATGTTAATGGAGAGGTCATGTCTATGTTCTGTTACAGGTTAATGTTCTGTTCTTTGATATTGTTCGTTGAATCGTTGAGCTCCTTAAGTTTTGAGTTGAGCTGCACGCTTTCTGAGAAATGCGTGCACTGACTGAACAGGTCCTCTTAATCTGTGTGATTCTTTCCTCAAAAGACCATCTCTGACATCGATCTATATGGTCTTCATATGATCTGACAAAGATTATGTCTGGACTTTAAAAGAGACTGTGACCTCTGAGTTTGTTTCGGCCTTTCTTCTCAGACTAGTCAGATAGGAAACGCGACCGACCTCATCTAGTTTTAATATATGAATGACGTGTAAAAGTTTTTATACAAATCTACTTACAAAATAAAAATCATTTATCATTTAATGAGGAGTAATAATATGGTATACATTGTATCCGGTTAGATTGGAAGCCGACCCCAACATGGTTGGGAAAAGGCTAGGCAGATGATAATGTTTGTATAAAATTTGTATACATTGGAGTTTATACTCACGTAGTAGTCGGAGCTTTAGTAACAACGACAACATAATTTTCAGGAGCATTAGGTCTCGGGGTCCCAACAGGGTCTTCTTCTAAATCCTTCAGCTTGTCAACATAGCTCCTCGTAGTCATTGCATTGTGTTCTTGTAGTTCTTCATTGAAGTCGTTGTCATCATCATTGTTAACTGTTGTCTTTCGTGGCAGTCCTTTATGTTCATTCTTAGCTTTTAGCACTGACTTGAGTTCTTTGCGCGCTAAGTCATTCAGTTCCTTTGTTGAGTATTCTTTTACCTGCAAATAAATCAGGTCATGAGTACATTTTGTAACATACTACACAAACATGTAGTTGTCTGATCATATACGTAATACGATTCCATCTCAGAAGGTAATATTTTTTTTTGAGGTGTATAACAAATTCATCCATTCATCATTCTAATATTCTATTCATCTATTTTTCTAATATATCTTCTGCCTGTTCGAATCTAAATTATCTTTATACTATAAGCGTATTTTTAAACTCGACACTACCTTGTATTTGTAATATGCAATAGAGAAATGCGGTTATTACTATACTCTATGGGTTCACAAATTGCATCTTCATACAATGTAACTGCAATTTTATACGGTAATGGTGGCTCGCCAACGACTTGGCTGAAGTATTGATACACCAGTCTCGCTAGAAAAATTCTCTTCGAAGAAGAATATTGAAGAAGAATATACTCTCTGTATTTAAATGCTCTTTTGAATATGGTTTTAATATCTACCCCCAATATTTTATTTTATTCATTAGAACATAAACTTGCATGCAATAAAATATTAAATCATTTGAAATAAGTGAACCCCAATAAATCTATGATACTTCCATTATTTACTTTTAACGTAACAATTATGTTCGTCTGTTAAACCATTCATTTTTTGAAGTTTTCTAGTTGACTTTGAACAATATGTTTATAATAATAATAATAATGCTTTATTGAAAACGAAGTAAGTACACAGTTACATAAGCGCACTGCCTCCTGAACTAGGTTGTAAGCCTGTATCTCAGGAGACAGTTTGGGGTAAGGGTTGTATGTAAGGGGTTTTTCAGTGGGTGCCTGAGGATGGACTGCGCCGCCGAGGCTGGCGCAGGAAGAGGTGACGAGACGACCTAGACGCGTACCAACATTGGTTCTAGGAAAGGATGCCTGGAAGAATTTGAGGAAGCCCTCTGCTCAGCAGTGGGACAGCGTAGACAGGTAGGTAAAAATAAGAGATTTTCATGTTAGAACTATGTGACTCTCGTCATACGTCATTCAAATTAATCCCCCGTATATTCCACACCTTATCACCCAGCTAGGCATAAAACTAGCACGCATCCACAGAACGGAATGATTTGATTAAACACTACCAAGCATTTACCTATCAGTATAACCCGATAGTCCGTGTAACGCGATCATATACTTGCATTAACATAATAGTTAGATTACAAGTTACAACGCCTCGACGGCAAAGATGCGCGGTTTGGTTTCAGACTACGATAGGGAGGGATATTGGAATGGCGGTGTGGGTAGGTTTTTGTGCTATATCTACAACGAAATGTTCATATATTTAGCGATTATATAAGAAAGGTAAATAGAGGAGTAGTTTGAAGCTGCAAAACGTTTTATTGTAAGGTTTTTGGTTCTGATAGTTTAGATTAGTAGTAAGTTGGTAGGTAAGTTAATAAGGGTCAGAATCACATTTTTAATCCGACTGCGCGACGCAAAGGAGGGTTTTTTCAACAGGCACTTTTGAATTGGCAGCCTATGTGTATATATTATGTTTGTTCCTCTGTGGCGCTCTAGAAACCAAACGCATGGGCCGATGTTGATTATTCTTACGTCAATCGATTTGTCTTAGGGCTGATTTTTTAATCATCTGATAACTTTATTGGAGGAATAATTTTGAAATTTTGACAGTTATTTCATACGAAAACAGTCAAACGTCAATTTTATTCCTCGATTAAAAGTTATCTGGCGATGGAAAAATCAGCCTTTAATCTTGTGTGTGTCATTAAAGACATTAATTCTAAATGTTACCTTGGTTATTTCTACTTTGGCGATAACCGGCAGTTCTCTCAGCTGTGGGTAGTAGAAGCCGGCGGCTGGATGGTCGGGGACCTTCGGCTTGTGTCTCACCACAGGGTCCGGAGGAGTGGTCTCCCAGCGAGGAGCTGTGAACGTCAGCCCACTGGCCGCCCCCGCGTCTAAAGGCTCCAACTGTTCATAAACAGGTCAATGGTTAGACGAAGAGGCATAAAACTGATCCGGTTAGTTTGATCGGGTAAGTGCACATATACAAAACGACCTGACTGTTCAGTTTCAATGATTTGACCATGCTTTTAAGGGTCCTTTACAATTTTGTTTGTGTGTGTGTATTTATTTCATAGCTACTCACCTGCAGTGCATATTAACAAGTGTCTCTTTATAGATATGAGAAGGGGTCAACAAGTTCAAGTAAAAATACAAGGATATTCCTTCAAGCATGATTTGGCTTCGGTATATGAGAAAGAAGTAATATGAACAGAAGTACGTATCCTTACGTCAAGAGTTATCTGATCCACCCAGGAGGAGTCCACGCAAAGGTTTACACCATCCACGCCAATGAACCAATCAGGTGACGGAATCATGCGGCACATGAGGGATACCTGTAATATTAAACATCAGTTATTGGCAAATAAGACTAGTGGGTATTCAGATCTGTGGCCAAGATCATGACAGGTTTTTCTCGTAGGAGGTGATAGTGTAATTAAAACAGTCGATCCAGGCAAGATCCCTGCTAATAGCCGTAAATATTACGCTTGCACTAAGTGTAGGAATAAAAACCAATATTAGGCGCATTAAATGACTGATTGAAACTGTTCGAAAGTGCTGCATATTGTTCTTACCAGCTGCACACAAACCCTAAAGACCATACACTACGTAGTGTTATGTGTGCACCAATTGTTAAATGTAATCTTGACCTACCCTGCACATGATTATGCCCTTGACAAATACCAGCTATAGGTACTCTTACCAAACTATGTGCACCATCAACAAACACCATATTTTCGGTGTCCCCAGTTCCAGCTCCAATAGCAGGCGCGGAGAACTGGTCATACACTTGCTGCTCATCATCTCCTTCCTTGACCAGGTCATCGATCTTGCCATACTGGGAGAAGGCGCGGACTGACGGCTTGGCTACAGAGCCTATGTGGTACAGGCTATAGTTTGTGGAGTGGGATTGGCCTGGGGAGAATGGAAAATAACGTTAACCATTTTATTCTGGTCGTCGATTTTAAAACGAACGATTTAAAAATTTAAAATACTTTTTTCGCACATAGTTGTAAGACTACGTTTTTGTTTTTTATTATTATTTATTGTTTTTGTATGGGTTATGGGGTTTGTATTGGTTTTGTTTTCGTTTTTGTTTTTTTTAAGGGATCCGTGGCTAAATAATGACAGCCGCGCAGGTCGATCGATCATGTTAAGCCGTTGGTCCCAGCTGTCATTCGTGGATCTTTGACAGTCGTTACGGGTGTAGTCACAAACCCGAAAATCTGACAACCAGTCTTACCAAGAGGTATCGTATCACCTAGTAACTGAGTTGTGGAGGTCAGATATGCAGTCGCTCCATGTAAAATACTAGTATTCAGTTGCATCCGGTTAGACTGGAAGCCGACTCCAACATATGTAGTTGGGAAAAAGCTAAGCTTGGATGATGATGAGTTTTAAGACATTAGTCATATATAGATGATTGAGAGCAGTGGTGGCCCAGTGGTAATGGCTCCGCCTTACGAGCGATCGTGGGTTTGAACCCAGGCAGGCGCTTTACTTTGAGTAAATTATTTCATCACCACTGCTTTCAAAAGGGTGAAGGAAAACATCCTGAGGAAACCGGCATGTCATAGAACCAAAAATTCAAAGACATGTGAGTGTGACGTCTACCAACCCGCACTGGGCCCGCGTGGTGGATTACGGCCCACTCCCTCTCACAGAGAGGAGGCCTGTGTCCCAGCAGTGGGAAAGTTTTAGGCTGATTATACTATGGGTGATAGATATGAATACTAGATACTTATTGTCCTTGTTGCATAATCTTAAACCAAACGTAGGTAAGTTTTACTCCACGCGTTTCTGCTAGGTCCACAGATACGTAAAGTTAGCTGTTACTAAGTAAATCCTTATTCCAGTCACTCGTACATAATGAATTCCCTCTACTATTTACTTATTGAACCTCATTTACTGATATAGACGTAACTCGCGTATACATCGGTATATACGGTATATTAAGTTAAATTCAACGTAAACGCGGGTAAAGGAAGCGGTCCATCGAAGCGTCTACGCCTGCTGAGCGATTCTCAAAGGAGTTCCGCACAATATTGATCATGGTGGATTTAATTATTAATATTTTGTCTGTGAATAAATATTCATATGAGGGTTATGGAGAAGAATAGGGTTTGTTCTTAACTAAATAAGACTATAAGTAAAGCAATTTTTTTCTGCAATTTTTATTAGTTGTAATAAATGTATCTAAAGCAGTTATACTGATTTAAAAAGATTAGTAATTGCAGATTTATTAATAACCAGGTTCTTTCTGTCCATGGCTTCGTCGGCGTGGTAATTGGCAATTATCCTACGGGAACGTATTATCGGGATGAAATAGGTTATTCTAATTATTAATACTATACTAATTATACATTAACAGTATTACATTACATATAATAATTATACTATTAAAAGATGGAATTAACCATCGGTAGAAATAACGCTCTCCCATGCAAACTTTCATCCCCTATTTAACCTATTTAGGGCTGATTTTTCCATCACCAGATATTCCAGCACCAGATTTCTTCGAGGAATAAAATTGACGTTTGACAGTTTTTGTAAAATAACTGTCAAAATTTCAAAATTATTCCTCGAATAAAGTTATCAGATGATTGAAACATCAGCCCTTGGAAAAAAAACTCTTGTGCAAAATGTCATGCTTCTAGACCCAGCGGTTTAGGCTGTCCGTTGTCTGTCAGTGAATTTAATGTTTCTTTATGAAAAAAAAGAAACCTTTCATAACTAACCTCACTAAGCAGAGGACAGATTTCTATTATAGACTTGTTATTCCGAGTTCCCAGAGGAATAATGTTATTAGACTTTTAACATTAATTTTAAAGTTTAAATAGTAAATACTCATGATACTAACGAGCAGTAAACATTAATCAACGAGCATTTTGAAATAATAATACGCGCAGAATGTAGAATTACAACAAAGTTCATAGTAATGTGAAAAGCACACTGGGTTTAACGTTATATAAGATAACAATAATACTATGATAATTTTCTATTTTCTTTTCATTTCAAAACCCCTTTTTCAAACATGAATGATTTCACCACGAACCTATTACAATAATGGGTTATTATTAAAATAATTCAATTGAACCCTATTTGCATTTGCAGAATGGCGCTCTAGCTACCTTAGCCTTTATCGAAGCATTTTATAGGCCATTTGCTTGGAAACAAGCGGAGTGAGATATGCAAATACAGCAGTTTTCTAAGCCCAGGCTGTGTTCATTTTATTATTATAATTACTTGATAGTCATCGTCTGGGTGCTCTGAAATTATTAATAGGATGAACTGTGAATTATTTATGAGACTTTACTGAATTATCTTCCGAGGATTGGGAGAGGAAGTTTGGTTTTAAATAGGTTGTAACGATAACAGAATGGAACGCTCTTTTATAAATTGAGTAACAATGTGATGATTATAGGTATATAATATTAACACTTTTACTGTCTGTGAAGCAGCCACAATAGTAAAAGAAAAGCTAATTTAAACATAATAATTCTACTTTCCGTCGAAAATGTTTTTATTTTCCGTTGTTTTTATAACATGTTATCATCATCGTCAAAATTTCAGCCGAAAGACGTCCACAGCTGGACATAGGGCTCTCCCAAGCACCGCCACTTCGATCGGTTTTGTGCTTCCCGCATCCCGCGAATCCCAGTTCACAATGCTGTCATCAACAACATCATCATCATGTGTGTGTCATGGCGGGTAAACAATATATATAATCGTTTCTTCATTTGTTTTTTTTACATTGTTCTCACATATAGAAGCAACTAGAATAATGTACACAGGATTTTGCAAGTGTCCTTGGAGTTTCTCGCCCGTTCTTCTTCATAGAGATCTACGTTTTGGAATGGGCAACTAGCTTCAAATTTCTGACAAGCTGACCGACTATTTAATTTTGACAAGTCAAAAGTGCCTGTAAATGGTTTAATTGAAATAAGTGCTTTGAGTTTTGAGTTTAAGTTACCAGTATTATTTTCAGTGAATGTAACAGTCGAAGAAACAAAGGAGATGGCTAAACTGAAGTATGGACGAATCTCCAGCAATGTCTAGACATGGTACCTAGCAATATGTAATGCTGAATAGCTGAATATTAGTATTTCATACAGAAAAAGTTTCAGGCGCTTTTTATATCTATATAATCCTGAAAATGAAATCGTGTAACTCCTACGTCAATAGGCATAAAAAACTGCAAATAAATTACATTGCTATGAACTTTTACCTAGGTGTTACCCAAACAACACTAGATTTTTGTCCAAAACCAAATCCCTATAGTACATGTACTCGAGAGATGGGTTCTGGACGCTGAATGGGGCAACGCGCGCAAGAAAACACTCAGGCGGCAGGATTTTTCTGACTTGATTTACATTGGTCAATACAACCTACACGAATGTATAGCTAAACCTTCCGGAAGTGACAACCCCATCAAAATATGTTTGTTGAAACATCCGTACAGACAGACAGACAAACGCGCCAGGAGGACTTAGTTTAATTAGTATGTGGTGATTGTTAAATCCTGCCTAAACTAGATAACGAATACAGTGAGTAACCAAGGACTTTAAAAGATCATCATCATTCTCCTGCCCTAATCCCAATTTATTTGTGGTCGGCGCAACATGTCTTTTTCTTCCATACTCCTCTATTAGCCGCCATCTCGGTAGTCACCCCCTTTCTAACCATATCATCATTCACACAGTCCATCCATCGTTTCGTTGGTCGTCCCCTACTCTTATAGCCATCGACATTCATACTCAAAACTACTTTAAAAGATATTGAAATAAAACAACAAACAAAAATGCGATTAATTTATTTATTCTGTGAATCTTATAAGAACATTATATAAAAAAGTTAGTTTAGGTTATCTGTCTGTCTGATCAAATCATTCTGATTGGATGTTGCCCAATAACACAACCAGAGAGAGAGAGGTCAGGGACAGTAGTCCTGACGATTTGTAGGCCGAGAAACTGAATATCTGAAGAGGAAGATGATAAATGCTACCGGACGGGTATGTAAAGATAAAAAAATACACTGTGTTTAAAAACATTTTATTTAGATAATAGAAAGCTGGATGTGACGTTGGTAAATTCTGCAACGGCCTCAAGCTATGCGCACTATTGTATGACCAAATAAACGTACATCACTAGTTGCTTCTGAATTCAGCAGCTCATAACAAGGATGACAAATGTTGGCATCCCTTGGAACCTAGAACAAACTTAATTACCTTATTACCCACATGAATTATTTATAATACCTACACATTTGATTATTATGACATCTAAAGCAACCAGTCTGTGGTAGTCGTGACGTGTTGAGACGATATGGGTCTTTCTGATTCATTGCCATTGAGTTCATTATGTATTTTGAAAACACGGTAAACTACTTGAAGTCACATTTGTTCGATGTTTCTTATATTTATCGGTTCTAGAATGATTCTAGCTGTAGATGACTTACCTCAATTGTTAACCATCGTGCTAAGATAGTGAGTAGAAAAGCAGGCAATGAAGAGTCGATATGCTGCCGCAGCCTTTGCCTGGTTACACCGCAGTTTATGCATCGCAGGATGAATTGATTGCAAGTCAAGTCCGTGTCGAGTAGCAAGAGGTCAGTAGGTAGGCAAGCACACACAATAAGCAAGCGAGGGTCAATGAAAATCCAAAATGAAAAACCACAACGAACAAGCAAACGGCAGTGTTCCAACGATGTCTAACATCTGACGTTTGTTTTTTTTTCATAGAGATGGGATTGAACGTCAAGTGTAATCGAATCAATAAAATAATCGATTGGGTTGAAAAATAAAAATATACTTAAATAGTTTTTGTCGACCTGTATTCAGTTAATATTTTTCGACACAAAATAGGTAGTAAATTAAACGTAGAAGCACATTCTGAAGCTTTCAATTATTTTTATTTGATTTTGATACGAAAAGAGTGGAATTGAATAGAGTCGATTGTCACTTAGAAACAACCCCGTTTCCCTGTGAAAACACAATAAGAAGCAACTAAACAGGACACCGAATTGAATTCCATCGATTCCCGCCAATAACTCTGATTGCCACTTCTTAGTTTCAGAAAATAAATCGTTTTGATACCTGTTATCAAAAATCGATATAAGTATAGTTTGATTTGTCATTTTAGAAAAGCGACATGACCCGTCCCTAGTTGCAGTACTGTATTATTATTCCCCTTGAACTTGTCATGTCAATCAAAAAAAGCAACTAAGATACTTTTTTATGTTTAACAGTTCACGAAAGCGCTAGGAAATTATTAAACGCTTAATAATTCATGAATGAATATTACGAGTTAATGTGAAGTTACTAGACATGCTTGGGGCAGTCATTTAGCCATGTCCTTTCTAAATAAAAGTCCTACTTAGTTTTGATTTTACAACAGCGAAGTTCAATGAACTGTAGTATATTTCGAGTAGACGAACGTCCATTAAAAACACCGACAAAAATAACGCGAAGATATTAGTGTAAGAGAATTTTATGTAATAATATTTAGATTAGGGCTAGATTTATGATTATTATATGAGAGCGTTGAGTGAAACGGAGTAAATTGAATATGGGCTCGACTATATTTAGACAAATAAAAATATAAGACAGCTGATGGATATTGGTTTTTATTTTGTATGATAATGGTTATAAAACATTGAATAGTTATCATGATTGAAGTAATTCGATAAGAAACAATGATGTTGCATACATTACATACACACATAAACGTATTGGGGGATTGGCTTACGTAATTTTGACGTTCAGAAAGTGCTGATTCGTTTGAATTGACTTTTGATTTGATTTAAATCCACGCCTTCTTCCCACGGTGGTAGGCAGACACTACAAAACACCACGCTACGATTCTTACACAGATACTCTTTTTGCCATGTTTACGTTCATACGGGTCATACACGCATAACGATGTTAATTGAACCATTTTCCCAAATCAATATATCTATATATGAGATTGGGGAGGTAGTTGCGCCACTTCTTCTTCCCAGCTAAAGCACTAGGAAGTGGTGAAAGGGGGGCGTTTTGGGGTACTAACTAATGTAATGTTGACATTTAAAAACTGCCGATTCTCAACCTAATTTGATTAAATGACTTGATTTTCATATCAAAAACTAGATATTAAGCAGGCACATACGTATCTGAGTTAAAAATGATTATCTTCTGATGGCCCATAGCACGAAAAATATGACTGAATGTAGGGCTCAGACATAATCAGATCATATAGTTACCCAATATAGTAAAAGAAAATAATGAAATATTGAGCAATATTGTATCTTCAAAGATCTCCAACATGTTTTTATAAAAAGAAACCAGCTTTCTAGTTTAATTAACCTCCTTTCTTGGTATCAACATTAATAAACTATTAAAATCAGAGCAAATGTTTTAATGGAACTAGTACTTGGATGGAGGCCAACAATCTACGATACTCGTATTGCCAGAAGATGAACTAAATACCCAACAATGGAATGACTACCCGGGATTAGCAAAAGCTGGCTCTAGAAAAATGTACATATAGTTAATGATTAATTTGGGGTTGAAACCCTCGGGCCGTTGGGTCCGAGTGCGCATGGTCGTTTTAAAGAAATTTTCGAAAAGACTTGTTGACACTTCCCATGACCCAAGGGCTGGCTTTTACCTTGGCCAGAGGCTAAGCATTGCCATACAACGTGGCAATGCCGCCAATGTCTTGGGTACATTACCAGTCGACAGCGATGCGGATGAATTTTTCGACGCTATATTTTAGTTTGTAAATAGTTTTAGTAAATTTAGGATATAATTTTGTTAATGATAGCATCTATAATCAAAAAAACTCGAAGAGAGGCTGACGATGATGAACGAAAAGAAAAGTGTGGTGAGGAAAAGAAAATAAAAATAGTTTATTCTGCACAAATGATATATAATAATACACAATTCAATTTTGATCGTTTTAGTCCTTAAAAGGGGTCATTGTACTCATCATTGGGAACAACTTTTACTACGGGACCAACCCTGAAATCATGAAAAAAAAACCAGTTAATCTATAGATTTATGTTCGCATAACTCGACATAATGTATGGATAAACTGATTTTTTTTTTCATGATTTCAGGGTTGGCCCCGTAGTAAAAGTTGTTCATAATGATGAGTACAATGACCCCTTTTAAGGATTAAAACGATCAAAATTTAACGGTGTATAATAATTTTTCTATACTTGGAGGTATAGTGGAGTAACATAGAATTTCTTGTTTCACCCTTTGCTCAGCATCTGCCTAGCCTTTTCCTCAACTATGCTGTAGTTGGCTTACAGTCTCACCGGATCCTGCTGAATACCAGTATTTTCCATGCCACCTCCAGAACCCAGTTTCACCCTTTGCCGGTAATTAGCTTCATTACAGGATTGTCTTTTTTACTGTGACTTGGTTATATGATATCCCTATTAAAATTAAAATTAATTTATTCAGCTGATAATCAGCATTTTTCGAACGTCAAAATACTCGTAACATAAGACAGTCCCCCAAAACGCCCGCCCTTCACCATTTCCTAGTGCTTTCGCTGGGAAGAAGTAGTGGCGTAACAAAATCTGTATTGAGATCATGGTCCGTTTTGAGATGCATCCCAGTACAATTGAGAGTGTACTGACATTATCATAAATTATTTGAAATAATTTTGTAACCATTTGAGTTTCAGGTTTCATTTTCCAAGTAAACGTGGATTAATTCAAATAAGCCAATGGATTATATTTTCTTCTGCGTCATATTTCATTTCAGTCGAAGTCCGTGATCTCCTCGCGAAGGAACTTCTCAAGTCATCGTCCTTTATTATAATACCAACTAACCCTACAAAAGCGTGCTTAAAATATCTGAAGCTAAGTTATCTTTAAGTGCGAAACTTGCGAACTTAAGCTCTTGCAACGGATAGCTTCCAGAGAAGTATTCAACGTTATACGTTTTATGAATTGTACTGAATACAGTTTTGTTTCATTTAAATTATTTTCTAGAGTACATTCTTTGGGTTTGTTCAGGGAAAATTTAATATCTTCATTCTTGCTTCTTTGGAGTTAAATAGTAGTTTTATAATCTAGCTTTGCGACTGTGGATTTAAACGAAATTCTAATATGGTTTTCTGCAAGAACACACACACCAATTTTTCCCCTCATTGGTTTTGTTAAAATCAGTGTCATAAAACGTTTAGAAAGACGTACAAAAATATCAAAATAATAACACCTTCATTCTTTATCAGAGCTGAAAGTTGTTTTTATTAAACGTGATATCGATTTCGAGAAGACCTGAATCTTTTCGAAATCGAATCTTGCTCTGCGCGCAAGTCAGTAAAGGATTGCAAATCTTTGTCCAAGGGAAAGCCGAGTAGTCTTTTGCCTATGAATGGTTCCTGAAAGAATGACTATGAAAGATACGGAGAAGGGAAATATCTGGAACCTTTTTGTCAGAGTATGTAACACATTGTTTACACGCAGTACGTCAGGTAGAGGTTCGGTAGGTAGCTAATGCTATTTGTATGTTACATGTGTCTTAGAGCCTATCTGATTTTGAGAGGCTGCCTCATATTGTGACGGGATAGGGCTGCCCCAAGTTCGTTTTATTTTACACGTGGAATAACGACCCGCCCATGCTTCATACGAGGCCAATGTACTGATGTTGCGAGATGTCAAAACATCGAGACTTCTGTGCTATATCTAAGTTAAATGTTAATC
This sequence comes from Apamea crenata, assembly GCA_949629185.1. NCBI lineage: Eukaryota > Metazoa > Arthropoda > Insecta > Lepidoptera > Noctuidae > Apamea > Apamea crenata. Next base: position 15,924,443 of record OX451365.1, on the reverse strand, counting down.
CTACTAATATTATAAACGGGAAAGTTCGTATGGATGGATGGATGGTTGTTACTCTTTCACGCCAAAACTACTGAACAGATTTGGATGAAACTTGGCACTCAGATAGTTTATAAGCAGAATATCTGAATAAAAAGTATCCTATGTGTTGATAGGATACTTTTTATTCAGATATTCCCACGGGATCGATACTAATGCGATCGATACTAATGCGAGTGAAACTACGGGGCGCAGCTAGTGTTTACACATACACATAAACTTTCCGGAATAAATCTCCGACATTCATCTAAAATTTTAATCAAACAGATTCCTCCAGTTTTTATTGACTCTTGATCGTGAAAGCCGATGTCGCCATAAAAACATAAACCCTTTTTATTTCCAATCTGTGAACTCCGAGACCTTAATACACAAACATGCGACATTTATTTCAGTAGATTTTTTTGGGACAGATTTCAGAATTGCCAACCCTATAAGCCCGCCCCTTTTTGATTGAAAACAGACAAAAGGATTTTTTTCGTCGCAAAAAGGACAAATGCCTTTCAAATACCGACGTACCAGAAGATTTATACCCTCTCGCGGATAATTCAATATCTTTTACTCTCATAATATAATGGAGACAACTTTGTTTTCTGGTCACGGCCTGAACCTTTTAACGTCATAGAGATGTTCGTTGAACAGTTCTCAGTTTAATCATATCTTTTATGTTGCTTTATGTTAAGAGTACGGGATGATGAAACATAATTATACAAAGTGGCAGGGACATGGATGAATTCTACTGCTTCATGGAAATGTGCAAACCTTCGCGGTCAAATGTATGGAACAGCAATTTTTTTTATCATAATCAGCTTATAATGTTCCCACTGCTGGGACACAGGCCTCCTCTCTTGGAGAAGGAATGGGCTATAATCTACCACGCGGGCCCAGTGCGGGTTGGTAGATGTCGCATGTCTTCGAATTTATGGTTCTAGGACGTGCCAGTTTCCTCACGATGTTTTCCTTCACCGTTTTGAGAGCAGTGGTGATGAAATAATTTACACAATGTAAAGCGCCTGTCTATGTTCAAACTTAAGACCTGCAACTCATAAATCGCGGCCGTTACCACTGGGCCATACCATCACTGCTCTATCATTTTTTTTTATAACCGACGGAACCTTTTAACACAGGGTGTAGAATCATGTACCGAATTCCTGGTAACAGGTAGCGCATCGATGTCCCTTCCACCCTGTATAATGTCAGCCTTGTTAACCAACGAAAAAAAACGGAGGAGGTTCTCAAGTCAACGCGTATATATATATTTTTTTTTTTATGTATGGCTACGCATAACTTTTTACAGAGTAGTCCGATTTTGATAATTCTTTTTTATTGGATAGGGTATACCCCAAAGTTGGTCCCATATAAATTTGGAAGAAAAATTCCAACCCTAAGGGTGGGAAAATAGGGGTGATTTATTGTTTACTCACAGATTTGAATGCTGAGTTGTGTATTATTACTCTACTCAGTGCCACATATGCCTGCCCTTTGGCAAACAATTAGTAGATCGGCGCCGCGCCGTTTAAATTTAAGGCAATTTAGTGATCTTTGTTTATTGATTGTTTGGCGCCGACTCAAAATTACTTAGGTATACTTACATTAGTTTAAGAACTTGGTTATTATGGCAAAATAAAAAAGGTTTATTATTTTTTACTTTTGAGTTTTTTCGGCGGTTAATTTTTTTTGTTAAAAAGTTTTTATTCTTAATGAATAAACACGTAATATATGGATGTCTCTTGTCATTGATTAAGTTATTGCTTTGCCTTTGCGTACCGAAGTTGTAGGGTTGTTTGCCATCTGCGCTTGTTTTATCATTTCTCAAATATTTGATTTCGTATTATACAGAATCAAAAGATATATATTTAAAAAAAGCTAGAGATTATTGAAATGCTAATCACTGAAATGATCATGACGTCAGAGTGCTAATGAAGTCAATTCTCTTCTATATAGAAACTTACCTCCGACGCATTTATTATGGCTTTACGTCGAATGGCCGCGAGGAGAGGGTGGCCACAACATATGTACTCGGATAACGGGACTAATCTGAGAGGGGGCCTAAATGAAATAAGAAAGTCGATAAGCGAACTCGATGAAGAGACGCTAAAGGGAGAAGCTGCTAACTACGGCACTACATGGACTTTCTCTCCGCCTGCCAGCCCACATTGGGGTGGGGCGTGGGAACGCCTAATACGTTGTGTAAAAAATTCACTGAAGGTCGTTCTGAAGGAACGAGCACCCCGCGATGAGGTTCTAAATACCTTGCTGGCAGAGGTGGAACACATGGTGAACAGCCGTCCGCTGTCCCACGTGAGCGTCGAACCGCATTCCGATGAGTCACTGACGCCTAATCATTTTCTTCTTGGCTCCTCATCTAACCTACCTACGATCGGAACATACGACGAGTCAGATACATACCTACGAAAACAATGGCGCATCTCCCAACGACTCGCAGATTTTAATCCGATTTATTTTGGAAGCGTTGGGTGAGGGAGGTACTACCGGATATGCGACCTAGAACCAAATGGCACCAGGAACAAACGCCCTTGAAAGTGGGTGACCTTGTATTAATCGTCGATCCTGATTCTCCGCGCAATGTTTGGCCGCGCGGTCGCGTGCAGGCAGTAATGGCAGGCAGAGATGGACGCATACGAGTCCTTGATATAAAAAGAATTATACCAAGCATACCAAGACTGGTATGCTGCGTCGGTCAGCCGCACGGCTCGCTCGAATCCCGACGGAAGATGAGTGCTGACGCACTGGGGTGGGGGGTGTTAACCGTGCGAGCCTATGTATATGTCGCGAGCCTATGTATTTGTCCACCTACTTATTCTATTAGTTATGTTTGTACCTTTTTGTTTACGAATAGACTTAAGAAAGGTGTGCGTCCGAGGAGCTTGTAGGGTGCGGGGGGCTGAAACAGGTGGGCGCGGGGCAGTGATGCGCGGGCGCGCGACGCGAGCCAATCCGCAAGTAGTCGTCTATGTGGTCAAGGCAGCACGCACGTACAAACTCCTCGTTCGCGACACTTTCAAAAATCTAAAATCTTGATTTCTTCATTGCCTCCGCTACATTTTAAGGCAAAACAAAGAGTTAATGGCAAAACGTTCAAACATCTTTGACCCAAAATTCAGCAGCGCAAACGCCGCTCACTGACGCAGTCATCAGATCACCAAGTACAAAGGTGTAGTACGCCATGTATGAATATTATAAACAACACAACTAATGTATATTTGTATAACGTGAATTATTCAGACTAGAGTACTAATTATAATTTCGCCTCTGATTGAAACATCGATTTCTGTTCAAAATACCCTATTCATTGGCTAAATTAAGCCCTTCACAAATGATGAATTATGAAGATTATTCAGTCCAGCTTTAAATGGGACAGACACATAATTTGAAACTACACTAACAGGAAAATATTTTGAAACTAGTGTATTTATAGGTGCTTTAGGCTTTTTGCTACTTTGTATTAGTGTATGTGTGTGTGTGTGTGTCGTGGACGTAGACTGCTGAAGGTGGGGTTTTGGGTTCGATTCGCGGGTCGGGCATAATTCTCAGTAACAGTGTCCGCAGTGCCTCGGAAAGCACGTTAAGCCGTTGGTCCTGCGCCTGATCTCTCTCCGATCGTGTCGGATTGCTGTCCCATCGGACTATGAGAGTGAGGAAAGAAAGAGTGCACTCGGTCTGCGCACACACTTGTGTACTATAATATCATAAATGGCAAGTCTCCGCTGAGATTGGTTGCCACAGCTGAAATTCAGACTGTAGAATTATTTTATATTTGCAGAATAAACCATTTTTCTTTCTGTTTCTGTACCTTTATACGTATGTTCAATCAAAGTAAATAAACATAATCCGTTTTATTATAATTAAATAAATAGGAAGGTACTTAAGCAAATTTCAAGTTAAAAAGAACAAAGATGTAAGTAGGTAGAAACAACAAACAAATACGACAGTAAAGAAACAATGACTCTACCTAGAGATCGGGGGAAAAGTAACATTTTCAGATAAGATCTCTCCTTTGTGTAGAGAAAGGACGGACAAATAAATAGCAAGTTATCTTGGACGAGCAAAACCGCGAGACGTCATTTAAACCTTAAGATAAAGGGGAACTTATTTCTAGTTTCCCCCTTTTGTTTTTCTTGTGTCTTTTTGAGTCATCTCATTTGCCTAGACTTTTCCCAACTATGTTGGGGTCGGCTTCCAGTCTAACCGGATGCAGCTGAATACCAGTATTTTACATGGAGCGACTGCCTATCTTACCTCCACAACCCAGTTACTGGGTAACACGATACCCCTTGATAAGACTGGTTGTCAGACTTTCGAGCTTCTGATGACTCGTAACGACTGTCAAAGATTCAGGAATGACAGCCGGGACACAGCAACAGCTTAAGGTGCTTTCCGAGGCACGGACGGTCTTGGTATGGAAATATGGTCCCATCCACGGACCAACCGTGGCAAGCGTAGCTTAACCTGATCGATCGACCCGTGCGGCTGTTATTACTTAGCCACAAGCCCCTAAGAAAAAGAAGAAGAAAGAAAGAAAATACATTTGCAACTAAAAGACACACAATACACTAGATACATACATCCGATAAAACAAACAATAAAAAAAAAAAAAAAGATTAAATAAAAAGTGTGAAGTCCGATGTAAGAAATTAGCAGGAAAGAGTGCCTCACGGCTGCGCCAAAAAGGCCCAGCTCAGCAAAAATGCCAGACAACAAGTGCCTGACGCTGGTTTTCAACTGGACCTGAATATGTGAGGTGACAGAAGTAAATCAGTTTTATACTGCAATGTGACGTGTGTGTGCATACTTAAATATATTAATAAAATCAATATGTGTTAGATAAAAACAGTAACGAATATGCAAGTAACATTGCAAAAATAAACAAGAAAATACTGATAATATATTTAAAGGTATAAATACATAAATAAGTGAGACTGCCGCATAATAGACCTTCCCATGCAAATAAGGAGGTTCCTAGAAATGAGTCAGAACAAAAAACCTGCTTTAACTGTTTTAAGCGCGCTGTCTGACACAATTTATTAATCCGTGCACTGTAGTGTCATCGCACAATACGCTGCAAGCAGCCGAGCGTGACGGAGTATTTTCGGACAGTTTGCAACTTGTGTCTGTTTTGAAACTAAGCTGTTGTTTGCATTGGGATTAACCACCCTACCTTGTGTCTGTTTGAGTAGTTCTGTGTAATTATTTTTGGGACCCACATTTAAAAGAGAAAGGTTTTATGATGAGCAAAACTGAATGATTGGTCATCTGAAACTGATTTGCCCGGTCCTTCATTTAAGGTTTTTGATTTAAAAAAACCTACGGGGTACGGCCACTATGTAGCTTCATTTTTCTGACTAACCGATCCCTTGACAATTCACAAGTGCCTGTTATTGGTTTAATTGCAATAAATGTGTTGCATCTAGCAATAAGCTTTTACCGAACATTATGTAAAATCTTTTTTTATAATCTTAGGTTTTTTATTTTCAGCTGCATCCGGTTAGTCTGGAAGCCAACTGCCAACACCAACATATTGGGAAAATACTAGGCAGATGACGAGGAATATTTAATTTTTCATAAATATATTACGTTAGCCTACATTGTGTCCCACTGTTGGTCTTGTGCGAACCCTGGCCATAACGGCTAACAAAAAAAAAAAAAAATATTACGATATTTAACCGAAACAAAATTTAAACGAAGGTAGAAGAAAAACATGCAAACATTGAGGTAACAATTTTCAAAAAATCGTCTTAATTGACTACGGATCCGACATCAGCCGATCGATTCTGTAAAAATCTCACCGTAAAAAGTTAGGTGAAGTGAGCTTAGAGTGAGCTGTCAATCCCTAGTTTCCATTAATTGGGAATGACAGCTCACTCCACGCTCACTTCACCTAAGTTTTCACGGTGAGATGGTTACCGAATCGCACTGCTGAAAGCCAATTCTCGTGATTTAAAACGTTCAAAATCAAGTCGCAGTCTCATCTCGGCGACAAACAAATGTCAAGAACTTGTCAAAATGTAGGGAAACTAGAGGTATTTTTGACAGATTGAGACTGAGATCAGACTGTGAACGTTCTTAAAATTACGAGAAGTACCCCTCTGAATAATACCATTAATGAGTAGGTAACTAGAGCTAAGACGGAAGAAATAATAGCAATTATAGCTAAGTCCTCTTAAGAAATAATAATCATTATTATTATTGTTCCTCCTCGGAGGTAATCTTATTGTAAATAAGATATTAGCGCTTAATCTGGTGAACTTATTATTGTTATTTGTTTTGTATCAAGTAGGGTAAACCCTTGATGGCTTAATAGTAATTAAATTACTGTATTCAGTAAACAATTCTAGTGGATTTATCTAATGACAGGATTCCGTCTTATTTGTTAGGTGGATTTACGACTTGCCTACCTAATGATAGGATTCCACCTTATTTCTTTCATTATATTTCTTATTGAAGCCAGTATTAATGCCACATTTCTATCTATGCATATCGCTTTTAGTGTCTGTCTGTGTGACCGTTCTTCTAAACTACGCAACGTATTTTGATGTGGTTTTCATTATCATTTATAGACCAGAGTCGATAATTTTTAAAACTAAAAAAAATAATAGTAGGATGTAACCCATTAGAAAAGGAGGGGAATATTATAAAAATGAAAGGAAAAATAATTTACGGGCGATCTGAGGTCGGGAAGGGGATGGGGGTGAGCTTTTAAGGGTAAAAAACGGTTTTTCTCGATTTCCGGCAAAACTAAAAGTCCTATCGAAAAAAGTCAAATGGCAAAGTTGTAGGTAATAAAAAGATCTAAAACTTTTGTATTAACACTTTTTTCACATAACCTCAAAATTTATATGAAAAATTAAAAAAACCAAGTTATTGGTTTTTTATTTTTATCTTTTACAAAAATCTTTTTTTTTTTACGAAATTTGGTGAAAACGTACCTTTTTATGTCCCAAATACGCTGTAATTTATTTGATTAAAAATATTTATTATTTCACCTTATTTTGAATTAATATCGAAAAAGCACCCTAATTTTCAATCGAAAATTCACCCGTCAAAATATCAGCTTTTTTCAAAAAGTTGGTATGTTTTCTGTTCGTTGAAATCTCTTTTTTCCGATGGTGAAAAAAAATATATATGTTACTATAGTAAATCTTCTCAGAAAATGCAAAAAATCGAAAAAAACTCGAATTCGAAAACTGACAATCTGAAAAGACAAAATCGAATTATTAATGCCTTCACTATTTTATCGTGAGTATACCCCCATGAAAAAAAAATATTAAAGAAATAAATGTCAAAATGTATAAAAGATATATTAAAAATCTATAGTAAATGTATAAATATATAAAAAATATGTATAGTAAATATATTTTTAATAACTAACTTTTGGCCGATTTTCATATATATTTTATACATTTCAAATATATTTCAGATATATTCAAAATATTTTTTTTTTGTATTTTTAGCTATGTTTTTTATGTCTTTTAAGATATATTTTGAATGTATCTAAAATATATTTAAAATATATGAAATATACATGAAAATCGGCCAAAAGTTAGTTATTAAAAATATATTTACTATACATATTTTTTATATATTTATACATTTATTATAGATTTTTAATATATTTTTTATACATTTTGACATTTATTTCTTTAATATTTTTTTTTCATGGGGATATACTCACGATAAAATAGTGAAGGCATTAATAATTCGATTTTGTCTTTTCAGATTATCAGTTTTCGAATTCGAGTTTTTTTCGATTTTTTGCATTTTCTGAGAAGATTTACTATAGTAACATATATATTTTTTTTCACCATCGGACAATAGAGATTTCAACGAACAGAAAACATACCAACTTTTTGAAAAAAGCTGATATTTTGACGGGTGAATTTTCGATTGAAAATTAGGGTGCTTTTTCGATATTAATTCAAAATAAGGTGAAATAATAAATATTTTTAATCAAATAAATTACAGCGTATTTGGGACATAAAAAGGTAAGTTTTCACCAAATTTCGTAAAAAAAAAAAGATTTTTGTAAAAGATAAAAATAAAAAACCAAAAACTTGTTTTTTTTAATTTTTCATATAAATTTTGAGGTTATGTGAAAAAAGTGTTAATACAAAAGTTTTAGATCTTTTTATTACCTACAACTTTGCCATTTGACTTTTTTCGATAGGACTTTTAGTTTTGCCGGAAATCGAGAAAAACCGTTTTTTACCCTTAAAAGCTCACCCCCATCCCCTTCCCGACCTCAGATCGCCCGTAAATTATTTTTCCTTTCATTTTTATAATATTCCCCTCCTTTTCTAATGGGTTTCATCCTACTATTATTTTTTTTCACTTTTTATTATTTTTAAAGGCTTCTACCCTGGTCTATTAGGGCAATTATTCCCGAAGGCTTATGTGTTAAGTTTATATTAACATTTAACTTATTACGTAAGTATCTAATAAAGAAATTTCGAGGTTTTGTTAAGTCGCAAAAACCGCGTGAAGCAGAGGCGGGTCGTTAGTCTAAACAATCCAAACTAATATACCTAATAGAAAATTTTTATTTTGGTACCTATGTTTATTTGTTACACTTTCACGCTAAAACGGCTGAACATATATTCAGATAAAATTTGGCACATGGGTGACCATGGCTTAGTTTAGGATAAGTATAGGATACTTTTTATCCCGATATTCCCACGGCATCGAGACTTATGAGGGTGGTAGTCAGCAACATAGCAACATTCCATGCTGCCAGCCACATGTTTCCCGCAAAAATAAAACATGTTGCTAAATGTTGTGCAACTTTTGTTATACACTCTTATTTAATGGATATCGTACTCTAGAGCGAAAAGTAATAATATCTTTTGACACTGATTCACACAAAAATAATTTGTGTTTAAAATTCAGACGGTCTTAAAAGATTAGTGTATGTTTTGACTATCGAACTCACGACCGCATGCTCAGCTGCACCGTTTGCAACCTCCTAAACCCACGAGGCAGTTGTTTAAATAATTTGTTTATTATTATTATTTATTTCAAGCCTGTGTTGTCCCACTTCTGAGCAAAAGCCTCCGTGTCTCCTTTCCTCTCCTCTCCTCTCTGACTTGAGCTAGTGTAGACCCATCCTGCCTGTAGGTGACAAGCTCGTCCCGCTATATTCTCCTGGACAAATCTACCATCATGTGGATCAAATAAAACGTCTGGCGATATCAAGGCAGACCCAGGAGACGAGGTCAAAGCTCATGACTCGTTCCACATGTGGCATACGTGTCCGGCCCAGTCCCACCTAAGTTCCCAGGTTTTATGTTACTATGAATTGGTTACTTACCAAAAACCTGTGACCATTGTGCCTTAGGCCGATTCTGTGGATAGTCCTTGGGGAACCTCTCCTCACTCCACAGCATTTTCAACGATACTTTATACACAGCCACATCATCAACGTCACATCCTACCGTCGAATCAAACAATGCTATCAGCAAAAACAAGATGGCGGTCATTCGACGCGCAACCGCCATCATGAATAGACGTGCGCGAAAACACTGATGTTATATTTTTTTACGATTTATTAAACGGATTTAAGCGAAAACGTGTTTTAATTTGTTAAAATTCACAGTTTCCGTGTGCGTGTAACTGCGTCGGAGAGATGCGGTGGACTTTTCTATTTTGGATTCCCGTTCTGTTCGGACAGAAATAAACACATTGGCGACGGTCCGTACGCGCGAGCCGATGACTTGTGCATCTGGTTTATTTATATGAACCAAAACTATTTTTTTACTGTTTTGTAAGAAAATATGCAGTTTGAATCTGCTGGTTACTTCGGAATTTATGAAATTGTGGATCAACTAAAAAAAAACTGTCAGATGTGTGGTCTACAGATTTAAAATTTGAGAAGTTACCACCATCTGCCTAGACCTTTCCCAGCTATGTTGGGTCAGCTTCCAGTCTAACCTGATTCAGCTGAATACCGAAAGATGAAGAAGAACAAGTTAATATGATTGAATTCTACTGGTTGAAATTAATGTGAATCGGTTCTTTTACAGCATAATTTCATTTAATGAAAGAGTAAAAAAATATAGGGCTGCCAATTCACAATTTTCACAAGAATTCTAATAACGGCGATGAAAATTGATGCACATTTTTTTAAAGCGCGATTAAAGCGCCAATATTTTTCTAAAGGAAAATAAAATTCCAAATAGAATTTAATCCTCATTCTAATAGGTAGGTAGACGTTGAAGGGTCGCAGGTGTTAGCGGTTTGGCGGGTCTTCTGGGCCCGCGGGGTAACTAGGGGGGAGGGGTTCCTTAAATCGCAAGGCTTTTAACCCGTCCCAAGTGTCCACCTGATTGATTGATAGTGGACCTGTTTCATTGGATTTTTGGGCAAGTTTGTGATATATATCTTAGGCTAGAGATATAGCTGAAATAAACCAACTATTTACTTGTTTTCACTATACACTACTAATGATGAATAATACAAATAGTTTCATCTTTCTGACTGACTGACCAATTGACAATTCAAAAGTGCCTGTAATTGGTTTATTTGAAATTCATGTAATCTGCATTCACGACATATTCGCCAAAAATGTAAACAAGTATGAGTTTATGGAAAAAAAACTTTAATTCCTACATAATAAAGTTCAGTTTACGCTACAACTTCAAACCTTTTTATAACTTTTTCAAATCAACTTAATTACTATCAAGATAAAGTTGATATTTGTTTAACTTGAAATAACGTCAATTTGAAACATAAATAAAATTTGAATATAGTTTATCCATCAGTTTTAAGTTTTTCCATCAGGAATTTCTCAGTAGTTTCTAGAGCCTACAACTATGGATTTGTGACCGGTTGATGGTAATAGACTGGTCCCCTATTACAAGGCATTTAACACATAACTAGTGAAATGTGTGTGTACTTTAGGTACTCCTCTGCCTAGCCTGTGGTATTCAGAACCTAAACATAAAAGAAAATCATTCAAGGGCGCCCATGTCCTTTATTTTTCCGCCAATAATCAAGTAATTGCCAGTATATTCCCTACACAATACAAAGTAAAACAACAGAAGGAACAATAAAACTACAGCATTCTTTATACTAAATCCAACTTTATCCAGACAAAGAGAGTACGTCCCAGTTCTAGCGGAATAATAAAAACTTGAAAATTATGCGCTTCAAAGTTTCTCTATTGAGAGAGTTCCCTTCCAGATATTCTAGGGTTCAACCGGTCTAAAGACCCGTCTCTATCGGGATCCCATTTTACTCGTTACAATATACTTTGTTTGACAACCCTATGTACTGCCAAAAACTTGTATGACACGATGGATAAACGCTCTTAGAACATGCAGATAGGGTCGAGTTTACTTTGACAAATATTGTTGCTCAAATGTTAGAACGATATTGTGCCTATTTGAAAGGATGTACCATAATGCTAATACAATTTAAGCAATTTATACAATTTAATATTTTTTATCTATGTATGTAGGTATATGAAAATAAAAGAATATGGAATTTTTGAATAAAACATATTATATCCGGCCATTCAAATGAAAATGTGTTTTTTTTTCAATGTTTTTTGTTTTGGATAAAGTGATCCAAAATTACCTTTTTTAGTCTAATTTCAAGAATAACCGATTTAAACGATACTAAATATTCTATAATATTTATAGAATATCGTTCTCACAGGACTCCTAAGAACGTTATTATCTTTTACATCAAGTGCAAGATAAAGTTAGAAAAGTTTATATTGCTGGGTGGATGGCATGATCGGGCAGGGCGGATTAACTCGATTCATCGCTTGTAAGAGTAAATCGAGTTCGCTTAATTCCGATGAACAGAGAAGCGATATCGATAAGGTCGTAGTAGAATTACTTAGTTAGGTTGATATAGTACATGGTCTTCTAATCTTTAGCAAAAAGATAAATATCTCGAGTCTTAGTTTCATATAAATTAGGCAATGGCGAATAGTTTGGGAATCAGCTCAATTATCATCTATGATTCGACGATAAGTGGTAAAATCAAGAAAATTTGGATAACTATCATGACGATTTTCTTGTGTTGGACTAGGCAGATTTATCTTGGACAGATAATAAAAGTATAATCCATAAAGTATATACAAATCCTTTTCCTTATTTTTGTGTAATGCTTGTCAAAATATATTATTACTAGCTGCGCCCCGCGGTTTCACCCACATAAGTTTTGATCTCATAAGAATATCGGGATAAAAAGTACACTATCTCCTAATCCAGGTCATGCTTTACTCATGTGCTAAATTTCATCCAAATCGGTTGAGCCGTTTTAGCGTGAAAGCATAACAAACAAACATACAAAAAATCAAACCATTTCTCTTTATTATAATATTAGTTTAGATACATTACTGTAATACAGAAAAATAAAAACACAAGGATCTGTAAACGATTTTAGATTTCGATAAACAGCAAACTTCGTCAAAGCCCATTCCTATCCTAAACTACGCTATCAATTCCGAATCTTAACCACAAAACAAGAACATCGACTTCAATTTCCTTTAGAAACTTCAACATTCATGCTTACAGAAACGTCTTGCCCATTCCTAGTCCCCTAGTCCTTACAACACAGCCTTCGTTCAAAATTCGAATAAACAAGGAGGCAAGGAGGTTGGACTTCCAACTCTTTCGATATTAAAAAAGTTTGAAGATGCTATGGAAGGCTCATGGTTTGCTTTTAGCGTTTTGAACAGAACTAGATATTGTTTGGGTTGGAATATGAATGAGGATGATATTCTTAATAGGTTTTTCATGGTTTTGAATAGTACTGGCGCATGTCTTGGGGCCTTTATCGATATTATTTTACTAGAGCAAATATGCCTTGCGGTAGGTAGACCACGGTGAAGGTGGTGTGACGATCTGGTAACGTTTGCAGGGCCAACATGGACAGAGATTGCATACAACAGGGAGGTTTGGAAGGAAAAAGGGGAGGCTTTGCCCAGCATTGGGACACAAAGTAGGCTAACAACGAAAAAAACCTATATATGTTCAAGGCGTAACCTTACAAGTTACAACAAAAACACCAGAAAATAATTGTTGATCTAAAATATAAGAAATGACTTCTATGATTTTGTTAGTTAGTTACAAGTGAAGCTAATAAATAAGCTGAATGAATGGAAATATAAATATGTAGGTATAAAATAATTAATAGGTTATAAAATGATTATACCTTAATAAAAAAAATTCTACCAAAGAAAATTAATAAAGCGCTCTTCCTCTCTCTACCTATATAATAATTTGCTGTGCCCGACAGGGTCCATAATTGTTTCTATTATTTTTCTTTTATTTACCACCTGTAATTGTACATTATGGATTGCAATAAACGATTTGAGATTGAATACTCGTAAAAGCGAAAGCGTGTTAAAAACTGCCTCTTTGGTCTTGTGGTCACTAGGGCTACTGCTGAGCATAAGGGCATAAGGTTCGATTCCCGGGTCGGGTAAAGTGTTATTGGGTTTTGCCATCAGGAATTTCTCAGTAGGAGCGGTCTAGATTTGTGCCCGGATGATTGAAATAATCTCGCCCCCTATTTCATTGGACTTAAACATAATTGGCGAAATGTGGGTGTACTATAGGTATACCTCTGCCTTACCCTTCGGGAGATACAGGCGTGATGATATGTAAATTTATTTTTTTAAATATTTTTTTTCAAGATTTTTTTTTCTCATATTCACCAGATAATTTTTCTTTTTACTGACCACAGCGTACCTACACGATAAGTGTTGCCAACCGCAAAACTAATACTGGGTCTTTGTAATATTTAGCGCATATCCCGCTTTTAGATGTTGCCAACGCATACTACACTTAACCCAGTTTCTTGGATCTATTTTATAAGTTGCAAGGGAAGCTTACCGTCTTACGATAGGTATCTTATTATTTCTGTATCAGCGTGGAGTACGTCGTAAAAATATGAACTCAAATGGCTTAGTGTACGTTGAACGGGCGCTGTTGACCTTCGTAGGAGTAAAGAGTATCTGATTGATGAGTCACTTTAGCGTACAAGACTTACTTTCTGTTCTTTACATTTTGTACGTCCAATGTTCTTTACAACAACATAGATAAAAGCTTTAGAAGTTGTTGGGCTGTTTTTATTCTAGCGTTGTATTTACTTCCCTTCTTTTCGCAGCATAAGCATATCATAATGCTTTCGTCTCAGAATACCAGATTCTCAAAATATAAGATTCTGTGGATATCAGATTCTCAATATATCAGATTTCGGACAGTCAGCCTATAATTTTCCCACCACTGGGACACAGGCCTCTTCTCTGTGTGAGGGAGTGGGCCATAATCCACAACGCCTGCCCAGTGCGCGGGTTGTAGATGTCACATGTCTTCTCTTGTCTCTGTCTCTGTCTTTCGGTCGGGTTCCTTCCGATGTTTTCCTTCACCGTTTTGAGAGCAGTGGTGATGAAATTAGTGTGCGGGTTTGAATTTTTTGGTTCTAGGACACGCCGGTTTCCTGCTCGCAGCGCCTACTCGTTACCAATTAGAATTAATCGGTAAAACACCAAAACCTGATAGTTTTGGTGTTTTACCGATTAATTCTAATTGTTCATGAGTTTAGACCCCACAGCGTCAATATTTTTTTTTTATTAACCGACGAAAAATTTCGACGCTACCCCATAGCGTCGAAATTTTTCGTCGGTACTCATGTGCTGAATCCATGGTTACGATTTGCGCGTCGATGTCCCTGCCAACCTGTATAATAGTAGGATTAAAACTTTATGCACAAGTAAAAAAAAAAAAAACAAAGGCGAACTTAATGCCTGAGAAATTTTCTACCAGACAACCTTAGGGTGATGCAGAGACAAAACCGTTTATCTATCTAAACTATACCATCATTCAGAGTAAGCAGAAGATATACTATACACTATCTTGGTGAAGGTAGATATCGAAAACGCTTAAACTGTAAATAGTTCCTGAAACTAGAATATTCCTTTCAGGAACAGAATTCTACTAGGTACCACTTTACCTAGGTAAAGTGATACCTAGGTAAAGTGATACGTCTAAACAATTCAATTCCCAGTGAATATTTTAAACTTATCTTGAAATAGGGAAATGAACTTGATAGTTAGACCGGATTTATTTGACTTGGTCTATCGTCCGATAGCAGATAGTGCGGAATTGAATTCAGTTCGGGTTTGCTCTTCGACAGTTATAACGTTCAATGAGGTAGAATTACTTTATGTTCCTGGAGTTTCTGGGAACTCTCTGATATTTAGATAGATGGATCTAATGGAAAGTCATAAGCGGATTAGATTTCAACGCTTACCTACCAGAAATGTAGGAGCTAAAAACGGGAAGATGCAACTTCCATTTAATCGTTATCGTCTATTTTTATTGGGTGATGATGTGATCTATTATTTTGTGTTCCTTCTTACATGGTTTAGTAAGAAAAAGGCCCTCGAGATAATTGCGCAACAAACGCAACGTTACGTTGTTGAGCAGACAAGTTTTTTGAACATATGAAGCAATGGATTAGCAATTTATTTATTTATAGTAAATTAAAACGGTACAACATCACTATTACATTAATTAACATAGAGACAATTATTACGTTGACAATAATTATGTTAAATATAGTTTAATTTAAAACTAACATGCCCTTGTATACTTTCTCTCACAGAACACCAGACAGACATACACGCATTATTAAAACACAAAACCGCAATAACAACAATACGCAATACCCTTCAAAATGATTCTGATTGAAAGTATGTTAAGGTACCGATTTTGAACGAATATTTGGTTTTCCACCTTACATAGTCAGACGAATTAGCATGAAGGGTTGAACAAACTCACATCTTGACCCCTGTTTTCTCCCCTTTAAGTAACGACATCATTCTACTAAACAAACCTAAAGTTTCGGACAAAAATACGCAGGCAGCCAACAGTATTGTATACTTACATGTCTGTTATATTCTTATCAACCCCTAACTTGCAAAAGTCACAGACATGCCAAAGAAAAACTTTGTCGAACACAGGATTATGGCATCCATGAGCTCGCTGACAATTGTCAAGTGGGGTGGGAGCACCAAAACAAGTCCATTCGGAGGGTATAAAAACATATTGCGAACATTCACTCAGCTGCAGAGTGGGGCAGCGTTCAGTTATGTGTTAGAAGCCGTAAACTTTAGCAAGTTATACGGGAATTACAATGTAGGGAATGTAGCCTGTAGGTATATGGAGTATGAAGGGTTTTTGGGCGCTTTGTTGTTTATGAGTTGTTTTGTGGAGTTTATTTTAAACAGAGAGATACTTTTTGGTACCCATACATGTAAAGTAAATTGGGAAGACACACTATTACTTTTTGTCCTTGATGCACTGCACAAGCTTACATTATAGACATAAATAAAATGCTGTCGGGTAGTTTGTTGCGCCTCTTCTTCTTCTCTGCTAAAGCACTAGGAACTGGTGAAGGACGGGCATTTAGGGGGACTGTCTTATGTAATTTCGACAGTTGAAAACTGCTGATTCTCAGCCTAGTTTGAATAGATTACTTTTGATTTAGATTTATTATTCGAGTTAATTTATCTTTTCTTACGCGCTTGTTTCTGTGATAAATAAACCTATTGTTCTTTCTTTCTTATTAAGAATTATTCCATTTTCATAAAAACTATTTACATTGTAACGTTTTATTCAGTTTCTATATCTTCATAATTCCTTTTAAAGTGATTTCCATGTCTAAAACATAACATGATGCATTTACCTTAAATGCACATCCTTTTTTTTCCGTCAGCAGCTCAGGGAGGCATTTGGCTCAATTTCCGGTCTAAGGAAAAATGAATGCAGACAGGATATTACCTGCAACCTTCCTGTATCTACCGTAATCGAATATGTTGCGATATTTTGTAATTTATTTATCGGATGCCGAATAATTAAATCAGGTGTTTCCGTGTTTACCTTTTACAAGGATTTTTTATGTTTAAAAATATACAGGAAAATAAAAGAACCTGTGCGCAAATTGTAACCATAAATTCGTCATTCGTCGGTTAAAAAAATTAAACAACTGTTTCCTATATAAGTGCAATACGCGGTCAAAATGTATGGAACACCTAATTTACAGCTAGGTTACAGTTTGAAAGAAGAAAGAAAGAAAATACGTTTATTTGCGGTAAACATGATGCAAAAAAGAACATAAAACTCAAAAAAAAAAACAAAAAGAAATGGTTGAAACATGCGTCACATCCACGAAAAACGGCACTGTGTAACACACACTGCGTACTGGTTAATTTTTTCCTGAGGTTCCCAACTACTTTGAAAGTAAATGAAATAGTTTATGATCGATAGATGTTTTTATGAATGTGGAATTTATGACTGTGGGTAGCTTTTTAAATATATTCATATCTCGTTTCGGCGCGAGATGATACGATGACAGGATTTTGTCGTATCTACAGTGTAAATGAACACACTCGCTTTTATTGCTGTGAAATACTACGGTTTATTCGCTGTGTGTAGGTACGGCCGTCAGTGTTGTTTGGAATCTTGTTGACATGGTTTTTATACGGCGCAGTATAATTATACACCGTGTGTAAGCACGGTTCGTCAGTGTTGTATGGATCGATACGGAAGCTTGTTGACAGACACGTTTTTTTACGGCGCGGTTTATAAGCCGTACCTACCGCAAAGAAACCGTGACGTACACCGTGTAGGTACACCTACAAAGGGCCTTAGTATGTTGCAGTCATTGTCATCTTGTAAACGCGACGAGGTGACCGCCCGTATCTAAAATGATGCGGCAAAGCAAGGATTAATTACATGGACGATGTATTACTTAAGTACAGTCAACAAAAGAGATATATATCCGAAAACATCAACCCGTTTCTTACTAAACTTCAACTATATCCGACGGCCCTGCATACTTATCTCTTTTGTTGATTGTACCTAACGTTAAGCTTCTCGTCAATAAATAACACGTAAATCTAAGGTGAACAAAATGATTGACTAAGAGTAAAAGAAAACATAGCAGATAAACCAAAAAATGGATGGTGTATTCAAACATTTCCATTTTAAACCCGCAGCACTTTACATAATAATTAGTGTAACAAAACTCTGCAATTAGCACACAATATTTATTACCTCACTAAACATTCTAAACACCCTATTACACGAACAAAACATCGTGATAATTATATTACATGCAAATACTCGTTTGAAATTTAATATTAAAAGTTGGATGGTGTTTGGGTTGGTCAACCGATCCCTATGAAAGGGTTGTCATGGTGATGAGAATAATAAGGGGTGATTAGGTGGGAATGAAGGGGTGAACGAGCACGTACTTGGCCAACATTTCTTATAATGAATTAATTATTATACAGGGTGGCAGAGACATAGACGCGCTACCTGTAACCATGGATTTAGTACATTATTCTGAACACCACTGCGTTGTAACATTTTGTCAGTTATATTTTTTTAATTTGCTGTTCCATACACTTTGAACGAGTAGCTATTGCACATGTCTAGGACACAGCAGACTTGTTTTTTATTATCGATGAAAAATTTCTACACTAGAAGTCTGTAATAATAATAATAATAATATTTTATTGGGACTAAGAAACACAAATTACAATAAAATTATGTACGAAAATGACTGCATTAGTTATAAACTGTGTCGCATTTTCAATTAGTTTATAGTTACAGTTAGCGCGTCGATATCCCTGCCACCCTGTATAGGTAGGTAGGTGATGATAAGTTATGAGGTTAAGTTATGTGCAAATTACATTCGCTCGGTTTGGACCCGAAACGGTAGGTATAAGATGAACTACCTAAGTTTTCCATAATTATTATACTTTACTAGCAACCCACTCCTGCTTCGCACGGTTTTTACTACTTGCCAAAACATCAAGATTTCTATATTAATATAAGTTTAATTTTAATCGATTATACACATAAACCTTCGAGAATTTAGATAAGGTCCCATTAAAATAGGTGGACAAACTTTTAGAAATCATTCAGACCACCAATGGTAAAAAAAATATATAAGAAAAACGCATTAGATACTTACAATTAAAATAATCAGCTAACAAAAATACACTTATAAATGTTGGTTACCCAATGCATAAACACTTTGTTAAATACAGAATGATGTACGGATGTAACAGAACTGACTATGTACCTACTTACGAGCATGCGCGCAGCGGGGCGCGAGTGCAAGTATCTACCCATTATTTTAGGTCAAAATATAATCATTTTAATCAGTGTTTTTTTTTGCTTGGATATCTTTGGTTAGACCTACTGAGCGCTGTGGTAAAATTTGTCCATCTATTTTAATTGGACCCTGTATACTATGATGGTGAAAACCGTATCAAAATCCGTTACGCAGTTTATAAGAACAACGTGGTCACACAGACGACAAAGCGACTACTACTCTCGTATAATATGAAGGTATAGATCCTATTTCGTGATTATTCTCGAATATAACACTTTTGGTGGTAGCCACTAAGAAAATATTTAGAAGTTAACGATTTTATAGTACTGTGATGTGTTTATTGTGTTGGGGCGTTAAAATTATACTAGGTACGTTATTATAGGTATATTTATCTTCTGCGTTTGTTCTAATCGAACGTGTTCACGTGAATGCGCCTTTAACATCACTGGCTTTTCCAAACAAAAACCTAAAGGTGAGTAAAGTGGACTAAAGCATTTACTTGTAACAGAACATCGAGCATTCGCCGTTTTTAATTTTATCGAACCGCACGCGCACTTTGAAACGGGTGTACTATGCCAAATCGAATGCCAAATAATCGAATATCAATTGATCGACCACTATAAATCGAACGTCTAAATACTCGAACGCTCATAATATCGAATGGTTATTAAATCGAACATTCAATACATCGCACACTCAATACATCGAGTGTTCAAAATATCGAATGTTTGTTTGATCGAGCGTTCAACGCATCGCATATTCATTATATCGAAAGATCAATATAATTTTTAAGAATACACGAAAAACACAAAATTTACTAATAAATCACATTTTAATCTTTAATTATATACTATACTTACATTTTAAAATTTTGTGTGAATTGCATTTGCACGGAGAAACTCTAATAAATCTATGTTGTTTTTATTATTTAATATTTTTCAATCGCATTATCATCCCTTTTGCCTCTTTTTCTTCCCAATCCCGCGTTTGCCTTTTCAATTGTCCTATTTGTTATAGCTTGCTCCTTAACTAAAAATTCAATGGTAGCATAAAGACCCCGTTTGTGCTTATCAAGCAACGTGTTCCATCTTCTGTGCCATCCTTCAATGTTGTTTTGAGTACTAGGAAAACCCAGTGTATTATTATTACTATAATCTAACGAACACTCTAACGAAGAAGACGCTAAATTGTTACTTGTATTTTTTTCAAGAACTAAAGGCATATGCTCTAGAATATGATATCGAATTGAACCTACGAGTAATAATGACGGATTTCGAGATGGCAGTCATTAATGGTGTAAAACAAGAATTTACTCATAGCACGCTCATGACCTATGTTTCCACCTTCACTGTGGTCTGTGTTTCAAAATAATACACTGGGTTTTCCTAGTACTCAAAACAACATTGAAGGATGGCACAGAAGATGGAACACGTTGCTTGATTATGATTTATGATATTTTGATGTTGACTTGAAAGAGCATGGCAGTTGAGAATATGTCATGCTCACTTAAATGTCTCACTGATGGTGGCGTGTGTGTTGGATCATTCGGTTCCCTACAAAATGGTTGAGCTAGGTGGTGCTGATCCACCCCCCCGGTGGGTTCCCGCATTGTCGAGGCGGGGGGGCTCAGTAGCCGTGGTGGATTGGGCCACGGTGAAGCTAAGAGAAACCCGAGGAGCGGCCGCTCGTCTAGGCTGTGCGGAAAAGCCGACGACGTAGCGGCCGGCGGGTAGGTTGCGGTGCCGCTTGGGCGACATCGCAGCCTACCTGAGGCGGGCCGCGATGTCCCCCGTGTGGGAGACATTGCGGCTGAGGATTAGAGGCCGCGGCGGGGGGGGAGTGTCGGTGTTACGTTGCCGCTCTCCCTACCTTCCGCGGCCTTGACGGGGCCGCCACCGTTCGATGGCGGACGCAGTGGGGCCGCAGGGGAAGAGGAGTGTCGGTGTGTCGTTGCCGCTCTCCCTATCCTCTGCGGCCGTAGCCCCCCATCCTGGGGGGCATGCGGGGCCTGCCAATTAGGCGGGCGTGGGGGCCAGCAGGCAGCGGGTGCGGGGGCACCGTTGCCTGCATTGCACAGGCCTCCACCAGTGTTGGACGGGAATGGCTAGGTGCTCCCGGCCATTCCCGTAGCCCCCCAATGTGGGGGGCATGCGTGGCCCGCCATATCATCTAGGCGGGCATGCGCCGGGAGGGCTATGGAGGTAAAGGCTATGCCTATTCCCGTGGCCCTCCCATCACGGCGAATGAGGGAACACCGCTGAGTTTTAGTGGGTATACTGTCATTCCGACAGGGAGTACCACATACCCCGTCTCGTCCCCCGTGAGGCGGGCATGCATAAAGCATTTCTCAGCGAAAAAAAAAAAAAAAAAAAAAAAAAAAGGTGGTGCTGATCCACGCGTCATGTTCGTGAACGGGCGCCGTTGGTTGAGACTGGTCATCTCTTAACTGCCAGGGCTTATTTTTAATGTTATAAATTGTTTCTTTTTTTTTACATTGTTCTCACATATAGAAGCAATAAGAATAATGTACCCAGGATTTTGTAATAATATCTTGATTTAAAAGAGTGTCCGTGGAGTTTCTTGCCCGTTCTTCTCCATAGAGATCTACGTTTTTGGAATGGGCGACTAGCTTCAACTTTCTGACTAACTGACCGACTATTTAATTTTGACAATTCAAAAGTGCCTGTAAATGGTTTAATTGAAATAAATGATTTGGGTTTGAGTTTTGAGTTTGATAAGCACAAACGGGGTCTTTATGCTACCATTGAATTTTTAGTTAAGGAGCAAGCTATAACAAATAGGACAATATTGAAAAGGCAAACGCGGGATTGGGAAGAAAAAGAGGCAAAAGGGATGATAATGCGATTGAAAAATATTAAATAATAAAAACAACATAGATTTATTAGAGTTTCTCCGTGCAAATGCAATTCACACAAAATTTTAAAATGTAAGTATAGTACCTATATAATTAAAGATTAAAATGTGATTTATTAGTAAATTTTGTGTTTTTCGTATATTCTTAAAAATTATATTGATCTTTCGATATAATGAATATGCGATGCGTTGAACGCTCGATCAAACAAACATTCGATATTTTGAACACTCGATGTATTGAGTGTGCGATGTATTGAATGTTCGATTTAATAACCATTCGATATTATGAGCGTTCGAGTATTTAGACGGTCGATTTATAGTGGTCGATCAATTGATATTCGATTATTTGGCATTCGATTTGGCATAGTACACCCCTTTGAAACACGACGCTTGATGTTTTGTTACAACCTGATTTTAAAAACCAACATACATTTTATCGAGGGAAGGCACGTGCGGTCAAGAACGCACAATCATCAACAATGAACGCAAGTTAAAAAGAAATGTTACAGGTAAATTGTCACTCGCCGTGAGCATTACCTCAAATGCAGCGTCAAGCATGCGCAGGAACGTTACAATATATGGAAATTGAGCTTTTGCCTGTATTGTACCATTTATAAGAACGTTACGTCACATGGAAATGTTCAAGAAAATCTAGTGTATACTCACCTTAATACAAATATTTGAAACCTCATTCTAAATTCGCTTGTCTGTTAGAACGCAACCAGAATTATTTTACTGCCAGCCTGCACTGCATAAGATCTACTTTCGCAGACAACCTTTACAGTACCCCCGACAAAACCTTAAACAGTTCCGAGGGTAGTCGCTAAATAATTCCAACTGAAATTCCACATTAAGGGTACAAATTAATACGAACAGGGGTGGGGGTAGGAAACACAAACAAGTCACAAAGGCTGCTTAATTGCCAATTTACTCATGTTAACAATACTATTGTTTGACGCCGGGACTGGTCAATTAATTTCTGCAATTAAAACTCTACTGTGACAGCGGCTGTCAAATAAATTAGGGCTTTGCGGTGGACTGAAGGAATTTCAAGGTAATACTTCACTTGAAATACCTTAATTGTGGCCCGTGAAACCCTTACTTTTGAGAGTAATATCAGCGGAATTCTAATAGTTTAGGGGTGGATGGGTAAAAAAGGGTACTCTTATAGTACCCTAACCACCTAAACCCGCCTAATGTTAATTTTTATATTGCCTAATTTCATTAGCTTTCCGCTTACAACGTTGGGCTACAGTTCGTTGCGCCATGAGACGGTGACGATTGTCATCCATACTTATTGACCGAGATACAAACAGACTTACTATCGCATACGCTCGAATTACGAGTTGTCAGTCGTGGTTTCGAACCCAAGCAGATGGTTTACTTTGTGTGAATAATATAATCACCACTGCTCTGAAACCGGTGAAAGACAACATCGCGAGAAAACGGCATGTCCTAAAACTAAAAAATCGAAGGCAATGTGACATCTCTACCAACTCGCACTGGGTCCCGTGGTGGATTACAGCCCACTCCCTCTCGAAGAGAGAAGACCTGTGTCCCAGCAGTGGAACATTATTGGTTGATTATGCTAGAGATATCATACTGGAATATATCTAAAATCCTAAATGATAATCATGGTTTCACATCACGGATGCTCAACACGACATAAGAAGATTATCGTAAAACATGACAAAATATTCTGTTCTTCAATTTTCCTTTTCGTACCCGTTATTCATAATTCCAGTGCTATCTGTCTGAACATCAAACCATTTCCCGAGTTCTAATAAAGTAATGAATTTACGCAAATCGACAAAACAAACGATGGAAGAACACGCGAGTTCGTTTTCAAAGATATTTGGCATGTTTAGTAGTCACGAGCTTTGCAAGTTATTTTAAGCATGGATGTAGCTTTTAAAGAAGTGTTTATTCCCCCGTACTTTCTGAATAAAACTTGTTTGCATTGGAAAAAAGTATTCGCAGCCGGCTAATTTAGGCAGAAACTCTATTGTATCATGTCCACCCGTCTTCTCCGACACGGCAAGATTAGTGTATCAGGAAAATCTTGTTGAAATAATATCATACGGAAATTAGAAAGAAAGAAAATAGATTTATTTATCACAGACGTAAACTAAAACAGGCTGGTGCATAGTTATTTTCTATGCATCAGCCCGTTTTCGTTTACGTCACATCTCTGCTTGAGGCTCGATTTGAATCTCGCTTCAGCTGAGCATAGATTGATTACCGTTCTTAAATAAGAACGATGCTCAAGTACTGATTCTATACTTAAACAATGATCGACTGATTGACGATCAAACTGGACTTGAATAATATTCTGTAATACGGACTTTAAAGACACAAGGTAATATAATATACAGCAGATAAAAAAAAAGTATTAGAAGGTAAACAAATAAAGGCTTTATTGTAACATAAATGAAAATATAACTTCTTTACAAGTAGCAAATTTATCTATTCAAAAAAAAAAAATTGAGGTTATAGAAACGGTTTGTCTGATTTTCCCGTTAAACCGAGAGGTCGGAAATGGAATAATGACTACCACGCTCGCGCCCCGCTGCCGGGGTCCTGCAACCTACAGGAGGCCTAATATAAAGGGTTGGCAGGATATTGTGGGCTGGGAAGGTGACCGCGAAGGATATAAAAGAGAGATTTTAATACGGAGGAGTATTTTCGAAACTCACATTTTGGATGAGTGAGTAGATTAGGGTTTTCACCATGCATTAAAAATTTATTATGTATACTGGACGTCCACCATAACATAGAAATACGCATGCTATCTCCAGAAGTGTACACTCGAACTAGCAATTTGGTGTACAGGCAGCTAACTTGCAACTGCTTTTGAAAAATGTTGTGAGTGTAGGCAATTCTTTTTAACATCACACTCTCAAGTTTGCCATAAGCTTAAAAAGTTATAACGCACTGAATAAAAATCAATACTAGCTAGTATAAAGATGTATATTTTTGCCTGTATCGGTATAGCTTATTCGTCTGTACTTTTAATACATCCAAATTTAGCCAGTTAAGTTTAAGTCCCATGTTATTACATGGGACTTAAACTTAACTGGCTAAATTTGGCGAATTTGGGCGAGATATTGCTATCAACCGGGCACACATACTGCGAAATTCCTAATGGAAAACTCAATAATACACACACACATACATTTCATTTTTACTTTTCCTTTCGCAGGTCTGCTGGAAGAAATTTCTTAAGAAATAAGCAGTTCCTTTGTACTCATATTATAACTATGTCATATACCTATGTATTTTACTGTGTGTACATAAATAATAAAATAAATAAATAACAATTTGCGCGCTTGCGACGACAACACCAACGAGGAAGTCGACTCTTGATTGACGTTAACCATTACTGTATAAACTAAAGTAACTGTTATAAGCCCACTTATAATAATAACAAAACAAACCCTCAACTAATTAACAAACCATAGGTCAACTTCAAAACTGTTACTACCCACGGATGAGAAAATAAAGATGGCGTCCACTAATCCATCAAATTGCGCGTCACCAAGGATTAACCAGTAATGGACGTCAAACATTTACTCAGGAGAAACGTGCCCGTGGCGCGGCTACAAGGATCAAAATAATTTTCTTTTTAAAGTAGGCACTTGCACCCTTTCATCTTGGAGCATAAATGAAGTCGGTAAAGTATGTTTGAAAACATTGGGTTTGTACTGTGTTCGGTAATGTTTAAACAGGCGGCTAGACTGGATAACAAACAAAGGATGTACACTATGGATGAAATATATAGTGATCGCCGTAAATATGGGAGAGGTATTGAGTTTCAGATGGAAGTACAGTTTTGTAGGGCATCGTCTCTGTCAATAATAACAGCGGCCAAGTGCGAGTTGGACTCGCACACGAAGGGTTAATGTTTTTTCCCGTACTGTTGTACGGAACGCAACACCGTGTGGTACGAAACGCCGAAAGGATCACGTTTTTTGTATGGAGACCCCATTTAATTTTCAATGGCGGCAATAGAAATACCTACTCACTGTAAACTTTCAACTGTCTACCTATTACGGTTCATGAGGCACAGCCCGATGACAGACATACAGACGGATGGACTTTACTACAGCAGTTTCACTATATAAAAAATTACGGAAATTCAGCTACATCTACTTCCACATCATGCTGATTAAAACATTGTTAGCAAAGACGAAGCTAATAAAAGCATCTAAATAAAGTTGTTATAACAAAGAGAAGGGAGACCAATAAATATTCATCAGTTGACCCAAGACAAGCCTGTAAACCAAAATCAAACACTCCGCAGGGATTAATCGATCCGCTAATCAATTCGTCCCAACAAGGCGTTGAAAACTGACGGCAACTCGAGATAACTCAAGTGTCCTCGGCCACATTACAAGATAGTTAAGCGTAGTTTACCAACTTGTGCGAGCTTTCGACCTATAAGTTGTATCGTTAACCCTACAGTCCTTTACATGGAATGATAACGCAAAGATGTTTCTAGGGATTATGTAGGGTTGGGTGGGATTCTTTGGGGGTTTTGTTTTGCGAATGGGAGATTAGGGTGCATTCAACGATCCTACATGAGTGTCAATAGTTAACGTGGAATGAGCAGCTCAAATAGCTCGGGTTGACACGAGAAAAGATTACTTGCTGCAACAGGCTTAAAAAGTAAAAAAATATTATACCAGCCTCTAATATTCTCTCATTGCATAGACATAGTTCACAGAAGCAAGCTGAAGTGGCAATGGGCCGGCCATATTAGCCGTAGAACTGATAACCGTTAGGGCAGACGTGTTCTTGAGTGGAGACCGCGAATCGGTACACGTCAGGTGGGACGCCCTCAGGCTAGGAGGAGCAACGATGTTCGCAACATGGCTGGTAGCAGCTAGATGAGAGTTGCCGAAAATCGAGTTGAATGGCATGCATTAGGAGAGGCCTATATCCAGCAGTTGACTGCTATAGGCTGATGATGACAATTGTCTCATTGCAGGGCAGAGGCCGAAGAAGAAGCCGAAAGAGGGAGAAGAGGTCACCACACTCGCTCAAGAGGGGTTGGCGATCATCAATCAATCAACACAGCCTATCGCAGTCCACTGGACTGCTATAGGCTGATGATGACGATTGTCTCATTGCAGGGCAAAGGCTGAAGAAGAAGCCGAAAGAGGGAGAAGAGGTCACCACACTCGCTCAAGACGGGTTGGCGATCATCAATCGATCAACTCAGCCTATCGCAGTCCACTGCTGGACATAGGCCTCTCCCAGGCTGCGCCACAACATCCTGGCCACCGCCTTCCACATCCAGTCTGTCAGTTTCAGACTTATCTTTTAAATTAAAGTTGAATAAAATATTTAATTAATTCGTGGTGTAGCCCACACATTCAAAGTAAACCGACGTGTTTCAACAGACATGGCGCTGACACATGCAAAGTGACGTCACATATTTACGTAAAATGTTTTCCCAGTTAATCGATATGGTCGGTCTCGTGTCGGACATTGGTCATCCACCGCATTTTGGACAACAGCCAGGGGACTCGAGGAAAAAACACGTCGTTTAGACATACCATTCTCTGACAAACTAGCGGGCGTTCATATTATTGAGAGGTAAACAGGAATGTAGGGGAGGCTGCAAATTATGACATGTTTTGTTGAAGAAGGAATGTTTCTAAAGGTCTGTTTACAAACCCATGTGAAGGGGGAGAAAGAGGGGGTCGGTAAACGGTAGCGTGGCTTGTAGGAAGAGCCATATACGCAGAAGCTTATAAGTTTGTTTAGCAGTAACTAACTTCAATAACAATAATATTGTACAACTTCTCAGAACCAACTTTCGTTCTTTGGTTGTAGCTAAGATTTACTAAGAACTTATGTACAGTCGACTGCTCGTGGGTGCTAATATTTCAACTTGAGTTCGCCTAGCGTAGTACGGAGTTTAAATAGAATAAGAGGCTAATTTAGACTGGTTTTGTAGCCACTGACGAGAGGTCAACTGTACCTAATTGTAAAGACTGTCTTAGAATTTGAAATTATTCGATTACAGAGAGTCCTGCATATAAAATAATATCAACACCTTAAATTCCCTCAATAAATGCCTCCTCTACCACCAGTTTAGTATTTGCATGTAATTAGTAAGTTGCTTGAGGTCCAAAATCTACTGTCTCTAAGTGAAATACTGCTAAGATTAATAACAAAATAATAAGGGGAAGATGTTCTAAAACTTAATACGCACGACAAAACAAACAGCTAGGGAAAATAATTGTTAAGTAACGTGACCACCAACTTAAATTGCTCGTATAATTATTTCAATCAAAGCAGTTGTATGAAAATATGGCTATAATATGGCGTGTCAATTTGCTTAACAATTGATTTCCTTGACTGCAAAACAAAGTGTTTGTAAGTTAATTAAGACACATCGAGCGAGATTTAGAAAGAGTTTGTCGCACACAGGTACGAGTGATACCTTACCTTATACAAAGTTGTTTTTTTTTTCGTACTCGATGTGCCATTTTGGTATATGTACCGTCTACCCAGCTTTACCAGTTTTGATAATAATTCCCAGTAAATTTAAACTTCATTACATAAGGTCGAAGTTCACACACTGACACTGACAGCTCTTGAACGCTGTTTACATTTGTGTTGATCGTGTTCAGTTTTAGTGATTGGTGAAATCAGCCCTAGGGTTGTTGTTGTCGTTTTATGACGTGTAAGTGGCTGTTTATTTGTGAAGTTTTAATTTTATGGAGCAGTAGTGGCCTAGCGGGTCGAACCAAGGCAGGCGCTTTACTTTGTGTACGGTCACCAAAGGAGATAAGTAACCAGGGCCGTCGGATATAGTTGAAGTTTGGCAAGAAACCGATGGATGTTTTCGTACCAAATTTAATTTCATTAATAAAAAACAAACAGTTTATTTATCAAATCAAATTTCATTCAAAAATATCCAACGGTTTCTTATTAAACTTCAACTATATCCGATGATGGTTACTTATCTCTTTTGCCGACTGTACATAATTTGATGACCACTGATGTCAAAACGGGGAAGGAAAACATCGTGAGGAAACAGGCATGTTCTAGAACCAAAAAATCGAATCGTGTGACATCTACCAAAACGCACTGGGCCCGCGTGGTGGACCCTGTGTCCCAGCAGTGGGAACAGTATAGGCTGATTATGTTCAGTGACTTTTAACCTAAGGGTGATTCAGTGATTGCTAGTAATGTAATATAACTTTTTACTCGAACAAGTCTGAACGTGGTTTGCTTAGCAACGTCTGTGAAGGTAACAGTTTAATTTGAAGCCTGATAGACGTAGCTAGGTAAATCGGAATTTAAGGCGTTCGGGTCTTGGAAATGGAGCAATTAGATCTTCTGGTAATTAGATTTAAATTTCTAATATTATTTCATGTGTTGTAATATCTAGGTTGGGGTTGGGCCTTTTGGATATTCGGCAAAGGTCAGCTGACCCTGTCATATTTGAATCTGGTAGATAAAATATGATATTTATTTATTTATATATTATGATTTATTGTACACCACAAAAATACATAGTAGAAATACATCAAACACTACAAAATATAAAGTGGGTTGTGGAGGTCAGATAGGCAGCCGCTCCAGGTAAAATACTGGTATTCAGCTGCATACGGTCAGACTGGAAGCTGACCCCAACATAAAAAATATACAATAGGCAATGGCAATAAATCCTGATACAAGACCCAGTGAATAGTTTTATTTATAAGTTTCTGCGCGAAATCTTAAGTAAGCTTTAAACTGAAACATCGCTAAGGTTCCATAATTTACCTACACGTGTAAATAGTAGTTATAATAAGTACTTCCATACAAGCGGTGTAACCAGAAACCAATTATCCGAACCGCAATTAAGGAGAAGGTACTTCAGATACATACTGTTGAACTTTTTTAAATAAAACCGTCGCACCCATACCACATAAAACCTCATATCGCGGCCAACCGTCCACATTGTGGTCGTTTTCCACATTTTTACCTCCGTCCTGTGTTCACGAGAGTTTTGAAAAATGTATAAAATCTCGTAATTCAGGACGAGGTAGGACAGTTTAATTATTTAGCTTGTTTTGCCGATGAGGGCCTCGGGGTATGAGGGTAGAGAATAATAGCGCTGGACTAGGCAGTGTAATAATTTATCATATATTGCGATAAATCACCGTTATTATACCGGGATATGCGTGTAATTGGGTTAATCAGAGAATGTAGATGAGTACCTACTGTCGACATACGAAAACCTTAACCATACGTAGAACATACCCTTGTCTAAATACGTGATGCAAATGATGATGCAATATTCGTCTAAAATGTGTCGTATTCGCATTATGTTAAATGTGATAATGGCCAAACGATATCATCATCATCATTTCAGCTGAAATACATTCACTGCTGGACGTAGGCCTCCCCAAAGCACCGCCACTTGGACCGGTTCTGTGCTTCCCATATCCAGCGGAATCCTGCGGCCTTCACAAGGTCATGGATCCACCTTGTGTGAGGCCTTCCAATGCTAACGTTTCCGTAATCGTGATCGATCGTACCTCCTACAGTTAGTCCGTTGAGAGAATGCGTGTTAGACACCTGTCAGTTTCACACAAACGAAAACGTGATCTTATTATACCCTATCCATTAGGTAAACCGTTTTTTGACAGTTGGATAGTGATTGCAGCAACACACAATACATTGATTGATACACGTACGGTATTATAATGTAGGTATGTAAGAAGCCACAAATAAGATAATTCAATAACGCATTTTAAAGTTACCTTTTACGTAATCAGAAAGTATGTTCTAAGACAGCTGTCAAACAACTGTTAACCTAATAGACAGGGTATAGCTACTAGAATTATCGCACTGACAGGTGTCAGGAATGCATTCTCTTTTCGGCCGCATTGTATACTATGTAATAAGTTGATCATTAATGGTGTGTTTAAAGATGAGTAGAAAACTATTAAAAGGTTGTGTAACCAGTGACAAAGGATGGTCGAACTTTATTTAGGTACATTTGCTTAAGTTTTTGAACACAATCTATAATAATTCCAACCCTTCAATATCGTTGCAAAATAGACAAATATTGTGTTTTAGCTCAGGAAGTTTTCCATTTTTGCCAATCGATGCAGTCTCGACAAAGCAATTAGAATGCACTCGACGACCGAGCATCGAGACTATTCGATTATTATCGATCGGATCGACGCGCCACAGTAAATAATCTGTTTGTGGAAACTTTTCAGACTTTTTGCCAGACTATTAAAAGAGCAGTTCTTTTATTGGTAAGGGGAAGTGTCTCGATAACTGGGCTCGAGTATGGATAACGCCGGCTAAAAATAGGTACAGTATTGTTATGTCACGAAACGACGCGCGTTTTACTTGTGATTACCAAGTGTGCAAACACGCTGTAAATGTACATATATGTAAGCGCAGGAGCTCTCGGTACCGTACCGTCCGAGACACAGCAAAAAAAAAAAAATAGCAAAGTCAGAAGTGTGTGTCTATGTGCGTGCATGTGTTATGTGCATATCGCGGGGGTATCACACCACCAACGTCCAAACTCCAGGCCGTTACTAAAAGAATCCCAATGGAGAAACCCAAAAACACTTTTGCTCGACCCGAGAATCGAACATAGGACCCCACGCTCAGCAGTCCCACTTGAGACCACGAGACCAACGGGGCAGAATTTAACAACAAACTGTGACAATGTTCGAATGTAACGAAAGTTATTTCAACCAGTATTTATTATTGCAAATTGAGTTCAAATAATAATGTTGTCTGCTCTCAAAACGGTGAAGGAAAACATCGTGAGGAAACGGGCATGTCCTAGAATCAAAAATCCGAAGAAATGTGACATCTACCAACCCGCACTGGGCCCTCGTGGTGGATTACGGTCCACTCCCTCCCACAAAGAGGAGGCCTGTGTCCCAGCAGTGGGAACATTATAGGCTGGTTATGAATAATGTTAGTAATTGGGGATGCTACATCTTATTTTGCTACCGTAATTTGTTAATTAACCAGACCATTATGAAACAATTGCATTTCAGTTGGATCCTATATTGTCTTAAATATTTAATTGGACCCGTTTTCAGTGCTCCTGAACGATTTAATGTATTGTTCAATTATTCATTTGCAGTTAATTCAATTGAATGTAGCCCATCAGTTATTTCGGCTTCAATAAATATGGCTTGATTTAACTTTTATATTGAATGCGCGTGTTAGTAATTAAATCTTGTTTATGATTAAACTAGAATTTGTAAGCGAATTGAAATGGTTTTTCAATAATAATTATGTCTTTACTTAAATCTATATAATATATACTAATAATAAAGCTGAAGATGTTTGTTTGTTTGAACGCGCTAATCTCTGGAACTACCAGTCGAATTAAAAAAATATATTCGATAGCCTAATTCTTGAGGAAGTCTATAGGCGAAGGATAAACAATATTTTATAATAAGACTAGCTAGATCCTTAAAACGTTAAATATCAAGAATTTTGGTAAACATAAAAAATAGTCAAAATACATGAAGGTTACCGTTACATCTTGCTTTTTAGGGTTCTGTACCCAAAGGGTGTCAACGGAACCCTTTTTCTAAGCCTCCGCTGTCCGTCCGTCTATCAGCGGGCTGTGTCTTATGAACGTGTTTTTTTCGGCGTTTATTGCAGCTGTATCTTATGAACTGTAATAGGTAGACAGTTGAAATTTTTCACATTCTGTTTTTCATTTCAATTTCACAGACTGTGTATTTATATTGCAGCTATAACAATAAATAATAAAAATAAATAAAGTTACAAAAAATTAAAGAAACGTGCTTTTTTTCAGCGTTTTTTGCCTTGTGGTACGGAACCGTTCATTTGCAAGTCCGGCTCACACTTGGCCGGATTTACGTTTACATACTCGTACCTCTGCATTGAGGATTCTGAAAGATTCCGTGCCGAGACGAGAGATGAAGAATCAAAATTATCCTTTACACACAAAAACCATCCCCCATGATATTTCAATACCCCATACTAATTTCCATAATAGGAGAGCACTCAGCATCTGCAAGCTTGTGCCAACAGCCAACATGGCTGGTCAGAAAACCTTTATAGTAAAAAACGAGAACACGCCGTGTCACCGCATTCATTACTGTCATTGATTTTCTAAGAGATTTTACAGACAAAATGAGTTGTTAATAATTATATGTAATGCTAGTAGTCTAGTAATTTGCATTATTGTAGGATTATTTATACAGACATAAAAATAAATAAAATTGAAGTGTCTGTTTGCAATGTAAAATAACAGCTTTTTACTAAATGCATATGAAAGTATAATTATACGGTATTTATGACAAAAAAAAAAAATGTCTGTCTGTCTGTTTGTTCCGGCTAATCTCCGAAACGGCTGGACCGATTTGACAGGATGCTGATGTTTTAAGGAGGAATTTCATTTTAGAAAAATAATAATATTTTTTTATTTATAATATTTGTCTCATCAGATCAAACTGTCCAAGGCCTTGACCAGTACCCAGTGGCCTTGGACAGTAAAAACGTCAAACGCTAGTGTTGTTGTGTAGATACACAACAACACAGCGTTTGACGTTTTAGGGACATTGCTTATAGCAATGGTGATTTATAACCCACCATGCAGGATTTAGAAGAAACAAAATTGTCCAAATAGCTGTCTGAGAAAATGTTTGGGAAATTCGCACAATAATAATAATAATAATCCCCCTGACCAATTTCGGTCACGGTGGCCCATCTCAACGGGGATTAGCCAGGTTCGCAGGAGATATTATAGTGCACAAGTGTGTGCGCTAATACAGGTGCACTCTCTTTTCCTTTACTTTCATAGTCCGATGGGACGGAAATCCGACACGACTGGGGGAAAAATGAAAAATCTGGCGCAGGACCAATGGCTTTAAGCGTTTTCCGAGGCACGGGGGTATCATACCACCAACTTTCCATATCCGAGCTGCTGAAAAAACTCGAATAACACTTTGCTCGACCTGGGAATCGAAACCAGGAGGGGATGCACAACAGTCACGCTTGCGACCACGAGACCAACGGGACAGTTGAAAAGTCGCACAATAGGTAGGTAATAATATATACTGTATTATATATACACCTCTGCTTAACACTATGGAGAAAAACATGCGTGAGGTTATGCTATGTTTAATCACTATATATTTAATCACAGTTTTAGCTAATCTCCTTACTTTTTTGTGTTACCATTACTTCTACTACGAAGTATTTCTCCTTATACTAACATCGTTTGTTATCCAATTAATCGCAGCGACAGCTCGTTGTCTGAACCGCCTTAACCCACCGCATCTCAACTCAACACGGCTTTCATTCGTTGATCGTCGCGCAAACATTTATGTTAGAGCTCTGTTTGCGCACGGTTTCAGGGGCTCACTGTTTGTCGTTCATTTACACAGACGCATGTACTTGACTGACGTATTTTACGCACAGTTCACACTGTTCGTGTGAGTGGGTATTTCGACCGTTCTTAGGCATGAACCGCTGTGGCAGTAATAACTTGTGAGCAGTCTAGTAAGCTTTACCTATGCAGGGTTATTGGTAAAACACAACCACACACCACAACCTTGCAGGACTGAATTATTAAAATCATAAACAACAACTTTTTTGTTTGACTTTTTACAAAACATAACCTTTACCAAAAAGAAATCTTTAAGATTTCGTTGTTCTATCTAACCCCTGCTCCCCTCCGCTGAATTTTGTACCAGACACGGCAGTTTGTTTACCTAACTAGCGCTTTCTTTTGCTACGCGTAGAGTTCGTATTATTTTAATATTTTTATTTTTGTTTGAAAATCAATAATCTATTCAACGGGAAAATGGCGCCGCTCTGTCACGTACAGTTTGACTGCATAAATAAATAATTATATCATACGAACTTATCATACGGAATTTAATTGACTAGAAGCAGTGAACCAGCACAGTCAAGTGCAGTCAACATTTTTCTTTTTTTTTCTTTCTCCATTCATCATATTTTGCAACCAAAATAATTGAGTACTGTGAATGCAAACAAAGTGATACAAGAACACACGAAACTCTGTTTCACTCAAAGTGAAACAGAGTGATTATTAATAATATTTTTTTTAAATACGTCTTCCAATATATATTCCCGAACATTCAACTCTATAAATATAAAAATCGAAGTGTCAAATCTGTTTTAAATTCTCAACGCGTCGCTGAGGACGCGACGTCACTCCGATTGTCACCAGGCTACGGTTTTTTGAGGAAACCGACATTTTTGAGGAAAAAATACAAAATTTCAACGACGTTTCGGAAAGATTGTTCCAAATTAATATGCATTCGGCCATCACCTTAATGTTACTGCTGTTTCGGCTCTAAATTAACTTATTTTCTTCGCACTTCCCATTTATGCAATCATACTCACCTTTTGGACAAAATGGACCAAATTATCAGGGATATATTAACTTCGATTTTAAATATGGCCATGGACGACCGAGCTTAGACACAAGCTACTCTTCCCATTTACATGGGGGGCCTCGGCGTCCGCAAAATTTCTAGTATTAGTTTACCGGCTTTCATATTCTCGGTCTACGGCACTGAGAAATTAATCAGGAAAATCCTAGCTTCCATACTGATTAATTTTGATTAGCCGTGCTTCACCTAGGCTATGGATGCCTGGAGACTCGCTTGCCCAAACTCAGATCTACCCGATAATCCATTTTCCCAGAATCGGTGGGATGAGACACTCTGCTGAGTAGTTCAGGATAATTTACTTATCACGTCTCTTACTACTGCGGAGCGTGCGCGCCTGCTGGCTGTGGGTAAATGGGAGTCGGGTCTGTGGCTTCATGTACTACCGTCGTCGAACATAGGCACTTTGTTCGACGACAATACTTTCCGCCTCGCTGCTTCCTTACGACTAGGAGCACCGTGTTGTTCTCCTCATCGCTGACACTGTGGCGAAGTTGTCAACAGCCTCGGACACCACGGCCTGTCTTGCAGCCGAAATGCGGATCGCTTAGCGCGGCACGCAAACATTAACGACATCATTCGACGAGCTCTTGTCACCGTCGGCGTTCTAGCTGTATTAGAACCCAATGGTTTGGTGTACGTTACCCCAGCAAGAAAGTGTCTCCTAGGGTTATAGGAGTAAAACGTATAATTTGTGCCCTAACTGCTGTAAATGTGCCCCCACATGAAAAATGTGTGCCCCCTGTCGTTTTGGAAAAAAACGGAAAAAACGATTCCTGCTGGGGTAACGTTTTTCTAGCAGGAAAATTCTAAACGAATGATCGGAGAGAGAAAAATTGTGCATGGCCAGAGAGCTTATATGTGTGCTAAAATGTGCCCCCAAAAATAAAATCTGTGCCCCTTCAGGTTTTCGAGATATTGCATTTCCTGCTGGAGTAACGTTTTGATGAATCGTATATCTCTACAACCATTGCATGTGCCCCTGTGGAATAAACATACACGAGTAGCTCTTAATGTGTGCCCCTATGTGCCCCAATTAGATTTAAGAAAATATTTATAGTTTTCAAGTTATAGCGGTTTTATGAAAACCCGAAAAAACATCGCAGCGCCTAAATTAGACAAGGCACAAGTTCGCTAAAAACTGTATTTGGTCCTTCTTGACGCTAATAATAACCATGCAAAGTTTCAAAACTGTTCATGCATGCGTTTTTGAATAATCTCGCTAAACGTCAAAACGATGGTGTCATAACTTTGACGGCAAAATACAAGGAACCGGCTCAATCCCAGATGTGTAGGTGTAAACCAAAATCTTGTGCCTTTAGTCAAAAATATATGGTGAAAATATTCAGCTTAGAATGTTTCGCATTAAGTAAATATAAACAAAAAACCAAAATATGTAAACAACGCCTGGTTATCCGACCAAATTCTAATGACTACTAAAAAGCGACTGATTCATACATATCGATGACCTTCTTTATTGGACGTATTATACCTAAGCTGTTGTCCGTACAGTCGCGTTCAAAAGTTTTGGGGGCTAATTAAAAAATATATTAAATGCACCTTGTGACTATAATAAATGAAACAGCTTGTTGATGTGGAAATTATTATTTTTATTACCTTAATTTTAATTCTTAAAGTAATTATTGCATCAAATCACAGATCAAAGTTCCTACCTTTATACGAGTATATTAGAAATTATTTGCACGTTGTGTAGTCATAAATATCTGGATGTATTTCTTTCGTTCACACATAAATTACTGGATGTATTTTAATGAAATTTAGAATCGAGAAGATAGCTTACCTTGTAATAGCACTTAGGCTACTATTTATAATGTACTTAATCATGTGTAAGGTCATAGAAACAGCTAGTCTATCTATATATATAAAATTCAAAGTCCTGACTGACTGACTGACTGACTGACTGAGACATCAACGCACAGCCTAAACCACTGGTCCTAGAGACATGAAACTTGGAGGGTGCATTTTTCGTGGAGAGTAGGTATCCACTAAGAAAGGGTTTTTCGAAACTCCACCCCTAAGAGGGTGAAATGGGGGGATTTTGTTTGTATGAAAAATCTTATTCCTTGAGTTAATAAACTTGAAACTTGGCACGAATACTTATCTAAGTAAATTATGAAGTTCAGCATTTTTCGTTTTTATAAACTACCCCCTAAAAGGGGATTGGGGGGTTTCAAAGTTTGTATGGAAGAATTTTAGCGCGCGGTCCGATTTAATCGAAACTCAGTATTTATACCTAAAATTGAAAGGAAAGAATAATGTGTATCAGGGTTTTTCGAAAATCTACCCCTGACGGCCTGAAAAGGGGTAGTCAATTTTACAGGGGAGGATTTTACAGCGTGGCTTGATTAACTCGAAAATTGGTATAAATAATCTTTGAGTCAAGTTATGAACACATCCCAAATGATTTTTCAAAATTCCATCCCTGTGGGGGTGAAAAGTGGGGATACACTTTATATGAAAAATCTTATTCGTTAGGTTAATAATCTTGAAAATTGGCATGGATACTCGCCTAAGTAAGCAATAAACTTTATCATTATTAGTTTTTCAAACTACCCCTCAAAGGGGGATATAGGGGTGTTGAAGTTTGTGTGGAAGAAATTGAATGCGCGGTCCGATTAACTCAAAACTCAGTATTGATACTGTCGACAAAAAATAATTAATAATAAGTATGTAAAGTTGTCGAAAATTGACCCCTGACGGGGCAAAAAGGGGTAATTCGGTTTTTAGGGGAGGATTTGTACTTAAACTGTATGTTACATTTTCACGCTTAGACCACTGAACTTCTGATTTGGCAAAGAGATAGATGGCATCCTGGGGAAGCACATACTTTTTATCCTGATAGCACGTTCCCGTGGGATAACTTCCGACATCAACGCGGGCGAAGCCGCGGGCAGAAGCTAGTAGAATATAATCCAATAACAACTTTATTTTATTACTTTTCTACGTCAGTGTACTCAGGCACAACATGTGTGAACCGGTTAGTGAGTAAAGTAAAGAAGGTCATCGATATGTATGAATCCGTCGCTTTTTAGTAGTCATTCAAATTTGGTCGGATAACCAGCCGTTGTTTACATATTTTGGTTTTTTGTTTATATTTACTTAATGCGAAACATTCTAAGCTGAATATTTTGACCACATATTTTTGACTAAAGGCACAAGATTTTGGTTTACACCTACACATCTGGGATTGAGCCGGTTCCTTGTATTTTGCCGTCAAAGTTATGACACCATCGTTTTGACTTTTAGCAAGATTATTCAAAAACGCATGCATGAACAGTTTTGAAACTTTGCATGGTTATTATTAGTGTCCAGAAGGACCAAATACAGTTTTCAGCGAACTTGTGCCTTGTCTAATTTAGGCGCTGCGATGTTTTTTCGGGTTTTCATAAAACCGCTATAACTTGAAAACTATAAATATTTTCTTAAATCTAATTGGGGCACATAGGGGCACACATTAAGAGCTACTCGTGTATGTTTATTCCACAGGGGCACATGCAATGGTTGTAGAGATATACGATTCATCAAAACGTTACTCCAGCAGGAAATGCAATATCTCGAAAACCTGAAGGGGCACAGATTTTATTTTTGGGGGCACATTTTAGCACACATATAAGCTCTCTGGCCATGCACAATTTTTCTCTCTCCGATCATTCGTTTAGAATTTTCCTGCTAGAAAAACGTTACCCCAGCAGGAATCGTTTTTTTCGTTTTTTTCCAAAACGACAGGGGGCACACATTTACAGCAGTTAGGGCACAAATTATACGTTTTACTCCTATAACCCTAGGAGACACTTTCTTGCTGGGGTAACGTACACAATGGTTTGGCTCGCCACCATGGCAAGAGACCGGACGGCATGTCTTTATTTCCATGGAAGGTGGGTAGGCCTTTAGTGTGGGATGCAACTTGTGTCGATACTCTTGCGCCATACCATCTTCTAGGGTCGGCGTGCTGCGCTGGTAGGTATTGCTGCTGCAGCTGCGGAAAACCTCAAGCGGCGTAAATATATTAGCCTGAGCCTTATTGATAATTATATTTTCGAGCAGATTAGATTTATGACGGCACGGTTGGCGCAGTGGTTAAGCGATTGACTGCTGCGCTGCGTGTCGCGGGCTCGATTCCCGCACGGAACAAATATTTGTATGACCTACATGTATTTGTTCCAAGTCTGGGTGTTTTTCTATCTATAATATGTATGTATTTACAAAAAAAAAATGTATATAAGTAGTTTATCAGCCATCTTGTTACCATAACACAAGCATTAGGTTGCTTAGCTTGGGACAAATGGTGCTGTGTGAAATGTCCAGGGATTTATTATTATTATTTATTATAGATTGGGGTTGAAACCCGCGGGTTGTGGGGCCCGAGTGCACATGGTCTTTTTAAGGAAATTTTGAAACGACTGGTTGACATTTCCCATGACCCAAGAGCTGGCTTTTACCTTGGCCAGAGGCTAAGCATTGCCATATAACGTGGCAATGCCGCCAGTGTCTTGGGTACATTACCAGTCGACAGCGATGCGGATGAATTTTTCGACGCAATATTTTAGTTTATAAATAGTTTTAGTTAATTTAGGATATAATTTTGTTATTTTAGTGTTATCTTTTGTACATTCATTGCGTTATACATGTTGTTGAGAAGCCATTTATTCGAATATATGAAAATCTGATGAATGAATAAAAGTTATATAACAAAAGTTGTTGTTTATGATGTCAGTAATATAGTCCAGAGAGGTTGTTAATGTTTTACCAACCCTATAAACAGGGTATTTTTAAATTAATTGGTAAATCTTTACAGACATCATCATCATCGGTATCGGATAAGTTCGAGCGGCCTCAGTTGACTAAAGATCCGGTATCGGCTCTTTATAGATATCTAACCACCAAAAAACAATAAACCAGATTTTTTATAATTTTCGATAACGACGGAGACACGTTTTGCCACTTGCAACTGATCTCATTTGCCTAGCCTTTACCCAACTATGTTAGGGTCGGCTTCCAGTCTAACCGGATGCAGCTGAATACCAGTATTTTACATGGAGCGACTGCCTATCTGACCTCCACAACCCAGTTATTGGGTAATACGATACCCCTTGGTAAGACTGGTTGTCAGACTTTCGGGCTTCTGACGACCCGTAACGACTTCCAACGATCCACGAATAAAAAATAAAAATATATTGCTGTTCCATACATTTTGACCGCTTAGGTATTGCGATTTTTTTTTTATAACCGACGAAATAATTCTACGCTATGGGGTCTAAACTCATGTGCTGAATTCATGGTTACAGTTTGCGCGTCGATGTCCCTGCCACCCTGTGTATTGTATAGTATAGTGTGACATAGTGTTGATAAGTCGCATATTTATCAGGGTCATACATGATGCCCAGTGCCTTAGTTCCGTCTGTGGTTCAACGTAACCAAGTTCACTCTTTCTTGGCCCAAAAAAAAAATACAGTAAAATACTTGTGCAAAAAAACATCTAAACTTACATAAGATGTAACTAATACCCCACGATATTGTGTAAGGTCAAAACTGTAGTCCCTGGGGCGTGCCCACCAAGATTTACGATTCTACCCAACTTTGTACCGAGCAGATGGTTCTGTACCCAACACTTGTTGAGAATGTAAAACATGACTGTTATAACAGTTTCCAACTTTCTTCAACATTTTTATGTGAAGACGTTTAGGGAGAGTAAGTTATGGATCTCCTGTGTTTTGTTTCTTTGTGGTGAAAGATGAGAGTTGCGGTTGAGATGTGTGAGGTTACCCGCCTTATTGGTATAGCTATGAATATTTAGGTTGTGTTATGAATATATTTCCTTTGACGTTATTTTAAGTTTATTGTATAAATTGTTAATGTCTCAAAAACGGTGACGAAACTAACTCCTGTAACACAGGTACCACCTAGCTCATGAGTCAGGGCTTCAATTGAAAAAAAAAAGACTTTTTATTACCTTCAGTTGTACAAAAACACTTATCTAAACATTATGCAGCGTTACATCTAAGGAGTGAAAGGTTACAACTAAGGAAGGAAAGAGTGTTTTCGATGAAGTCTGGCACCCAAAGTAAGATTTAACGTGTGTTTAGTGTGCCAGCGTCCTCGCCTATAATAATAAATATGTGACTTTATTACCTACATTAGGTTAAGCGATTGATACATGTAGTAAATCTTCAGTTTTATCGTAACTCAGTGTCAATAGCCACTTTGTGACCTTGTTTTTTTTTTTAATCCTTGCCCCACACCGTTTTTTTTTTAACCTTGCCCCACACCTTTTTTTTTAACTTTACTCCACACCTTTTTTTTGGAAACATAGCAACGTGTTATTGGGTTTTATTGCCAAGATTATCTACCTAAGCAGCACCCGGTTAATAGTAATAGGCTCGCGCCCTATTACCTAATCTATACTAATAATAAAGCTGAAGAGTTTGCTTGTTTAAACGCGCTAATCTCTGAAACTACCAGTTGGATTTGAAAAATTCTTTTTTTCTTGAGGAAGGTTATTTCACATCACTCTTACTCTCATAGAAGCCGAGCAAAAAGGAAAAGAGTCAGACAGAACGCTAAGCGAAAAAGAAGTATTAGCCCGGGCATGCGATGCGATGCGACGGGGTGAGTGAGAACAAGAAATTTCACGCGGATGAAGAAGGAAGTCTCGGGCAGAAGTTACTATCTAATAAAGGATTGATACAGAAAGATATAAAGAAAAAAATACATTTATTTGCGGCAAACATGACGCATAAAAAAGATGAACATGCGTCACATTCACGCCAAACGGCCATCGCTCAGCATAATGCTAAGGCCCTATACGAGGCAGAACCCCAGCGCTGGTTTTCAGCGACAGCCGCAATACATTTCGGTAACTTTAGTAACTTTCAAGTGAGTGCAATTTAATTCTCATACGGAATGGATTTTCTTTAAAAACATCTCCAGTAATTTTTTTAAAAAAATCCGTAAAATCCACTGAACTATGAAATAATTAACTTTTAATACACAAAGTTTTCTCGCTAACTTGCGTAGCAGAACCCCTTAGTATCCAATATATCATTTTCACGGTTTTATGGAAGTAAACTTTCATAAAGTTAAGTTCAGACTTAATGCTGCATAGGGTGGACCGTAATTCAAGATAACTTAAGATTTAGATACGGTTAAGTGCGGCTAAGTTGGAGTTAAGTGCTAAGTTGACGGCGGTCCGGCGACGTTAATCGAATATACTGTAGAGAGTTTAAAATTTAGTTAGGATTTTGAAAGTTCTGAGATTAAAGCCGATGTGACTGACCTTTGTTATGAGGGGCGAGGGGGTGTTTTTGTAAGAGAATTGAATTAAATTCTGCTTCGAAGAACTTACAAGGAATTGAAAAAAGTTTTGTTTGTTATGACGGGATTTGCGTAATGGAGTATGAGAATTTATACTTAGGTACTTGGAGGAAGTTCTACGAACTCTTTGAACTTACAACTTATTAGTACCGTCAACGACGGAGACACTAATTTAAACTTAGATTTTATTTGCAAAATATAGGTAATTGTGTTGCCTAAGGCCCTTATGTCCTGGTATCCTTATCAGGGTCATACATGATGCCATAGACTATTTCCACTAAAAATGTGTATTGTTTGGGGCCTTTATAACAGCAGCAGCAGCGATTTTTGAGGTTAAGCAATATTTGGCGAGGTCGGTTTATGGATGGGTGACCATCCATTGATCCATTACATACTGAAACCCCTCCGTGCCTCGGAAAACACGTTATGCCGTTTGTCCTAGCACACATACGTAGATCTTTGACAGTCGTTACGGGTAGTCAGAAGCCCGAAAGTTCACTCTTGTGGAGGTCAGATAGAAAGTCGCCCCATGAAAAGTACTGGTATTAAGCTGCATTCGGTTAGACTGGAAGCGGATCATGAGGTCAGCTTCCAGTCTAACCGACCATAATATCAGCGCAGGAGCAATGAACTCGTACTTTCCGAGGCACGGGGGACATCACATGGCCAACTTCCGAACTCCGGGATGTTACTTAGAAATTCTTAATGGAATACCCCAATATCAGTTAGCCAGACCTGGGAATCGAACACAGGACCAAAACATACATAGTTGGGAAAACGCTAGGCAGATACATGATACTGTGTTTTGTTTTAGACGAGGTTTCGTTTTAAATGTAGCACAATACTTTTTGGTTCTGGTTTTAACTTTTAAATCCTTGTTACATCACTAAAACGTTTGTTGAACATAATACTGCGAAAACTGAGTGAAAACTGAGAACATTCGTGTTGCGGTTTTCACTGTTGATGAATTTACACAAAAAGCTTTTTTATTTCGCAGTAGACTGGGTCGTTGGCATGAAAGTTTTGAATATAATAATCAGCTTGTGTTGTCCTACTGCAGGGCAAAGGGTTTCCCTTATCCATTCAACTCGATCTTGAACCAATATGGACGAATCCCTCATATAGGCATCAAGTTCGTCCTGCCATCTACACCCCCAGGTGCCTGGGTGCGGTGTCTTCCACGAATAGAACTAAAATATTTTTAATCTTGTAAAATTAAACATGGTCAAAGATCGTCACTCAGTGGACGCCTGAAGGAGGACAACGCCGTCGAGGTGGACCACGGCGAAGGTGATGTGACGATCTGACGAGGTTTGCAGGGCCAACATGGCCATAGATCGCTCAAGACAGGGAGGTTTGGAAGGAAAAAGGGGAGGCTTTTGCCCAGCAGTAGTACACAATACAGAATAACAAAAAACATAAAATGTCAACATAAGTACCTATAGGTCATCAATTCATCATCTGCCTGCCCTTATCCCATGTTACTTGGGGTCGGCGCAACACGTTTTCTTCTTCCATTCTCCCCTGTCAACCGTCACGCTATCATTCACTCCCTTCTCTTTCATATCATTCCTCACACAATACATCCATCTTTTCTTCGGCCTTCCTCTCCCTCTCCATCCATCAACGTGTATATTCATCACTCTT
Organism: Apamea crenata; assembly: GCA_949629185.1. Classification (NCBI taxonomy): domain Eukaryota; kingdom Metazoa; phylum Arthropoda; class Insecta; order Lepidoptera; family Noctuidae; genus Apamea; species Apamea crenata. The sequence continues at coordinate 15,879,954 of OX451365.1, read as the reverse complement.
TTAGTCACATGCGTTTCGTCCCTTCTCATCGCATGCCCATACCAAGGTAATCGATTTCCTTTCAACTTTTCTGTCACTGGCGCCACTTTCAAACTTCCTCTTATATACTCATTTCTTACTTTATCCATTCTCGTCACTCCACACATCCATCTCAACATTCTCATCTCCGCTGCATGCAATCTTCTTTCATCCGTCTTCTTCACAGCCCAGCATTCAGACCCATAAACCTACCACCTACCTAGTACCTATAGGTAAAATAGTAAAAAATATAAATGTGTAAATGCAAATGTCTAACATACTTTAAGTGATTCCAAGCGAAAACAAAACTTAATACCTAGACATGCAATGGAGACAATGGCGCTGATTCCCTAGCTTGTTCACAAACTAAACTAAAGGAGATAGGTTTTTTTTTTTCGGCGATTAGGCCACCAAAAATTGTGGCGGTTACTAGTGAAACGCATGTTGCTTTTTATAATCTCTAGATTACAGTGGTACCTAGTAATAATTGTACTTCACCTAACGGGAGTACTGAGAAAAACGATCATAACCTAAGAAATCACTACAAAACTTTTGTTTTGTAAGTAGGTTGGCCTCATCAGTATTACAATGTAGTAAAATAGTGCACTGTTCAGTAATAAATAGTAGGAATGTAGGGTGTATTGAACGGTTCATGAAATAAAAAATCACATAGGTAACAAAGCATGTTTATTACTATATGTGTATCAATTTCAACACAGACGACTTAGAAGTAAATAGTACCTATTTCATCTAAAAAAGACGCAGGTCGCTCCACTTCTCATATTGATACCGTGTCTAAGATAAAAATACTTAAATATAGTACACGCTTAAGATTACATGTGCACAATAGCCAACAGCACCAACGTCTGCCCACCAAACAACTTGCTGGATAATAGCAACAATATCCACCAAGAGAAGTATAGCTCTAGTGTTAGAAAAGTATATAAAGACGTTCTAGGTACCTAAAAGCCCCTGAAAATAATAGATTTGTTTTAGAAAATAACGCATTAGAAATAATATTGTTATTCTTCTCTTTAGGGTGCTGGAATCCATTGTAAAATAATGTTCGTTTCCGCAAAGTTAACAGGCAATTGTATGCATTGTTGTGCACATCGACATGTAATGTAAATATTCCTGTATCCAAATCTCCATAATTAATAAACAGTTTCAATACTTTCTTGGATCATCACTACGTACTTTCTCAAACTGCATCTAGATGGTTTGACTGAAAGAAGCGAAAAATCCATGCGTACACAATTAACCGCACATCTGCAGCAGTCTCGGGCGATGTCTTTGCACATTGCTTTGAAATTTATTACTGAACAATTAACACAACATCCTTCTGGAGTAAATAATATATATACCATCTTAAAAATTCCATATCCATTGTAATCCTACAATTACACACATGGAAACAGAAACATCAATTTCATGCAAGATGAAAGAAACGGGAAATATTTAATGAATGAAGTCTTGTTGTAACTTGACACTTGTCAAGTAGTGATGTGGCTTGATTTTATTTAACTCGTAACTCGTGTAAATCAATAAAGGCTCGAATCTATTTTCTCTTGAGGTGCCACTCGATGTTTTCGCGATTACTTAGATAAATATCACAAACACTGCCACTATAGTTAACTGTCATTCTTTATTCTACAATTACAAGCGAACGTAGGTAATAAACCAAAATACTGTGATGTACAGTTTCACAGGATTTTATTAAAAGTAAAAATATACATTCTGTGGGTTAGTGCTGTCAGTTGATAACGTGTATTTTGTCATTAAAATTGCATCGTATCGTCATTGATTATCAGATTGACAGTGAAATGTGAGTCGGAAAAGACGCTCTTTACAAAGTCGAACAAAGCCGATCTTAATCAGTGACTTAAACCTCAAAGTATCATAATTTAATGGTTGCTGTATTTTGGATCTTGATAATATTTTTTTTTGTGTGCATTTCAAACGTACGAAGCTGCTGGGAACTTAGTTTTCGAATTACTTAATCGAGTCAATCTAGTACCTGAACGTTAATGACTGAATAACATCGCTCTATAGTGATGTTATTTAGTCATTAACGTTCACACAGGACAGGACTAAACTAATATTTATCTTCTGTCCTTTTCTTAATTAAATAGAAAGAAAAAGGTGCACTGAATTTAAATTTAGTTTAGTTTGTGAACAAGTGAATCGGCGCCATTCTCAAAAAGAATACCAACAATCCAGTGCATTATTCTGTATCCTCAGAAGTACCACGTTAGTACATTCCAGAAGAAACATAGTCCCATTTTTCCCACCATTGTCTGCATCACTAAAATCAGCGACGCGGGTGCCTTATCTTTAGGGAAGTAAGCATAAAGTTAAACGAGTACAGCCAGCCTCAAAAAAATGTATATGTTGCAGCCAACTATTTTAATTAGCCGTTTAGTTAACCGCCTAGCCTTTTAACTAAACGGCGGCCGTTGAATTAACGGCCTGAATGATATTCAATAAATTATAGTTTAGGTTTACCAATCAAGTGCGAGCCGTATTGGTCGCAGTAACTAAGTCAGGGCACCCCTACCAAATGGGCTAGGTTAGAACTGTGATCAACCGCGTGCGAGCCGAGAGAGCGAAGCGAGGCGAGCACTACTTCCAAAGGCCAGGCGGTTGACTAAACGGCTAAATTAACCAGTTGGCTGCGACATGACATCGACAAGAATTCAGTTAATCGTCTACAATGTTTGTTCCATAATATTGTATCAATGTATAGCCACAAAACATATTACATATTGGGTACTTCATAGTAGCTTTATGATTTTGACGACACGGTTGGCGCAGTGGTTAAGCGATTGACTGCTGCGCTGCGTGTCGCGGGTTCGAATCCCGCACGGAACAAATATTTGTTTGAACTACAAGTAGTTGTTCCGGGTCTGACTGTTTGTGTATGTGAGTTTAAATGTTTGAAAACGCACCCACGATACAGGAGAAATTCGTAGTCTGGGGCAACGTTTTTAAACAAAAAAAATAATTCTTGGTCAATGTGTATATTACATGTATTTGAGACTGACTGTACCTTCTTTGTCTCAAAACGCTTCGCATACGTAGTTTATGCAAATAAGGCGTGAAAACAGGATATTTTGTTGAAAACCACAGTTCCCTTGGCAACGGTTTAGCACTTTATGTTAGCAAAATGCATAGCTTAACTTATTCAAGCATCTTGCGATACAGCGGGAAGAGATGGATGCGGCATCTGTTTTAAGGAAACCAATATTTAAATAATAGTTATATGCTAGGTTAGTTATGTAGGTAGATCCTGTATTTTTAAAGGATTTTTCCTACTAATATTATAAACGCGAACGTTTGTATGGATGGATGGATGGATGTTTGTTACTCTTTCACGCAAAAACTACTGAACGGATTTGGATGAAATTTGGCACACAGGTGGTTTATAACCAAGATTAACATATAAGATACTTTTTATCCCGATATTCCCACGGGATGTAAACTTATGCGGGTGAAACCGCGGGGCGCAGCTAGTACTATATACAGTTTTAGCGGGTAGGTAAAGTTGATCATGATGAAGATCATGCTGTTTTACGCAATCAAGACGGGCGTTGTCATTCTAGCAGATAGATAAATAGACAGACCATTTATATTGGGCACAAATAAGAAAAGCACAACACACAAAAGTACAATTCAATTACAACAAATAGGTACATGAATATAATAAAATACAAAGTGCCAATAAACAAAAAACAAACAAGTAAGATGAGACCGATAGTGCGCTGTCTAATTAATGCACGGGCAGATTCTTTGAGCAAAGTGGATCTCTACAATAAATTGAGTAAACAAGGGAAGGAGGAACTGGACAATAGACTTGCACCATTACTTTAATGACAAGCCCAATGGAATTGCTTATAGGTAAAAATGTCGAGCTTTCATACAAACTTTTATCCCTTTTGAGGGGATGAATTTTCAATAATCCTTTCTTTGTGTTTACCTTCGTTGTATAATGAACTCTTATGCAACATTTCATGATTCTAAACCCAGCAGTATTTTAATTAATTTAAGAATGTTATTAAGTAGATCTTTTGCTGTACAGCCAGGGAATTCCGTCAATTTGCCGTTTTAGAGCCATTTTGACTATCAATTAATGACAGTCGTAATTTGAAGTTACGGACCATTAATTTAAGTTTGCTTTGCAATCGTTTTCCTTGACCTGTTTCTCCTAGTCGTAAAATAATATGACGAAAACGCCACCTCCGAATTTCCGTCAGCCCAAACCGTGCCAGGAAGTTACGGTCTATAGCACGTTAGATATTTTTAAGGCATGCACACTTCGCTGGTTATCCGAGGGTTCACTAGTCGGGTTAGAGTGGAAACTTTTAAAATACGAACTTGCTATACAGCTAAACTGATACAAAATGCTGCGCTCGTTTCGGATTGCGCGTCCTAAATATTTCAACTTTGGTGATCCCGGATTTCCAAAGTTGGCTAGTTAAACTGCCCATGGACTGACGTTGAAAAGACTAGCTAGAAAGTAGAAACTCACTTCGCTTTACGCAAGGTCCATTGCGGTGTAGGCATATAAACTCGGGCGCTTAAACTGAGAACTCTAAACCCTACTTGGCTTCATCTGTTATATCCTCATTCCTGGAGTTAAATAGTAAAAGTTTTGAAGCCATAATTTCCGAGAGTCGAAAGCTTTTGTGGAGGCAGAAGAATTACTGAAAATGTTTAAAGTGTGTTAATTAATTGTATGGTGTAGGGAGGATTAACAGGATAATATAACGAGAACTGCCAGGCTGTCTGTCATTTCTCGAAATCAATGCCAAAATGTAATTTCGCCAAACGTTCTTCAGTTTAAATACCGATTTTGCCTTCAAACATTTGATAGGGAAGAATGTCTTCTAAAAGAGAACTCATTTTGTTTGCATTTGCAACTTTTCCCCATAAATCTTGAAAGCAATCTCGGATTTGCTGCAGTGTTGTCAAAAATCACGTTTTAATAAAATTTCTGGGAAAATAGTAAAATGAAAGTTGGCAAAAGTAAAGTATTTTATCGTTTTATTTGTCGTTTTTGGTCCGAGTGACGAGCGGTTTTTTTTTTGTCTAACTTTGCAAATGTTGCCAGTATCTGAAAGAAACTAAAAGGCTACGAAACATTTCCACCGTCTAGCAACAAGTACTTACCTACTTTTTATGAAACAAAATATATCCATACATGACTGTATATTGATTGAAGGTAGTGTGTATAGAGCTGGCTGGTTTAACTATTTAGTGAGTTTGTCTTGATTAATAACGTAGCTTTACTCTATGAATCCAGATTTTCCTTCGCTTTCGTTTGCTGTCAGTGGTTGTAGTTTTTCAAAGTTAAACTTAATTATAACCAACTTAACACTTAAAAACAAATCAAATTCACTATACAAAAAGCAAAAAAAAAACAGCAACCTTACAATTTCTCATGCTCACCTTGTACCACAAGTCAGGCCGACCGGCCGCCATATTGGATTACCGTTGACGAAATCCGCTGACGTGGCGACCACGACCCGAACCCGTCACGAAATGCACCGAACGTATTTTTACGCCGAAATTCTACCCTTTATTGGTATTGTTTAGTTTTTGGTTATAACCGAACGATTTTTGGTTTACTGCGTTTTTACTGCAGCTGTATCAGGGTAGCATGTGCTGCGGCTATTCAATTTTTATCTGCTTGGAGGCAGTTTTGTGTTGCGTAAAAAGTTATGATGTCGAATCCGAGTATTAGTTTTTCCGAGTTGGCGTTTTTTGTTCGTAATTGGTACTTAGTTCCAGAATTGAATTGAGGAAATTGTGGATTGATTGCTTGATAGAAAAAGAGAATACTCTATTATGTACACCATATGACATATAAAAGTAGAAGTTGCCCATATTAAGATTTTTCGACAAGGTGTTTAGCAAGCAGCTGTCAAAAAATGTTTTAGTTTTCGAGTAACCTACTTACTTACATACTCCTTCTGCAAAAAAGTAAGTTTGCTATGTCTGTTTATGGAAAGCATGTAATTAGGTATAAAGATTAACCAATAAATAATTGTTTCACAGAAAACCAATCAAGACAAATACAAAATGCGTCCTTTTTAATTCCATTCATGTACCTACCATATCACACCTGAACATAAATTCGCAGCCATTACAGAGTAGTTCAGGAAAATTAATAAAGCCAGGTATCCGAGTATCCGTATGAAAATATTGCCGCGATCGTCGGCGTGTCGTAGGCAGATGCCGGCCGGATATTCAAAACTGTCCTCTTTATTAACAGCCAGGTGCTCGTGACGTTTCTGATAACTACACTGTCTTATGAAAATGTTGTTGATTTGCTAGAACGTTTTTTTGATAAATATCAATCGATTTTAGTAAGGATTTGGCTCAGTTATCTAAGTAAAATAGTTTTTTTTTTGCGTGAGAAGTGGCTTTGTTTTTTTATGTACTGCAAATAAAATCCTCTGCCAAATATGAAGACACCGAGGTGGTTCTAAATTCGTAGATATGTCCATAATGACTGCTCTTGGCAGACGGTTTTGGCATTCTCAGCCGAATGTTGATAGTTTACGTGGGGTTGCTGCACTTAAATAATACGTACATGACATTTAGGTACAGAGAAATGGGGTGAATAAATCTTAAGAAACCGTCAAATGTGCTGTTATCATAATTTTTCTGGCCGATGATTTTACCGGTGAATACGAAGTAGAGTGAGTTAGTTGAGAGACTAAACTGTTGGTATTGTTAAGAACAGGAACAAAAACTTGTTGCTTACTTAGGTAAGTATTATTTCCACCTAACACGACACGGGATTAATTAGCCATTCCCCGCAGGGATGATCTGTCTAATACGGTAGTTCTACCCTAAACATTTTTCCCTAGATCTCTCTTGCCAACGATATTTTACCTGCAATTTCACAGAGTTCGCTCCAGCGCGCGTCATGATGACGTTTACGCTGTAATTCAATATGGCGGCCGACGGAGCGTCATGGCCGCGGGCGAGGCATAACCTCAAAATCGCATCAACTCGCATTTGATTACTGGAAAATTAAACCGACGTGGCTGTTATGCGCCCCTGGTGTTTTGGTCAAGGAGATTACCGTGTCTGTGTGGTATTTATGTACATATAGACGTCATGGCTGCCAGCTCCATTTTCGGTTAGGCAAACTCAGCTAAGTGACATTAGATATAGTATAATAAAGTTTAGGGTGGCTAGTGTAGTAGGTACTTTTTGCCAAAGTGACTTCCACTACGCTATATTCGACATAAATAAAAAGTACCTAAATTAGTATATTTTCAGGGATAAATGAATTCGCGCCCTTAACAAACTTTATAAAGAGCTTACGCATTCCAGTAAAAATGATCGGGGACAGCATAATTGCTCGAACAAACTAAAGCTGACCGACACCGCAAAGCCCCCGAATATAGACCGTCATAACTAACAAAGTACTTGAAAAACAGACAGGGGTTCCAAACAGGCTGAAACAAGACAAACAACTAATCAGCCTCCTAATAAAATACTATGTTCTCAAATCCCAGGAGTGCGGCCGAGGTCGATACCACCCACAAATTGGTTCTCGTTAACATTTGGACGCGATTTCCGAATTTGTTGGCCCTTAACAAGCCGACCTCGGGAAGTTTAGCTGGCGAACAAAATGACCGGACATGCCTCAATTAGTGGACGGTGGAGCACCAAAGATCCTTATCGATTGCTGGATGCGCAATTAGTTTAATTGGCACAGCCTTGTTTGTCACTTCACGTCTTTGGTGTTTATCGAGCAAAGATGTTTGTTGAATTAATTCTGCGTTGTGCTGACATGTAATGTGGCGATGGGCTTTGGAGAATAATACACAATTATATTGAAAGTGGCTAGGTTATTTGATCTGTACGATCAAATAATGAAAAGGCAGGCAGACCAGACCACCTAAGCCAAAAAAAATCATTTCAGTTCTAAAAGCTATCTTTTTTAGTTTTCAGTGAAGGTTTGTTTTCAGCTGACAAATTTCGAATATTTTCCTCGCCGAAAGACATGACATACAATATTATTTCTAAAACCATAATGAGCTTGTCCAAAGTTCGGCGAGTTTTAAACTTGGATCCGTGTCGGCATCGTTCACAATTCTGGGGCTGCTCCTAAACTTTTAAGTAGATGCTCATTTTCAACTGCCCCCAACTATCGGTTGTCGGTTAATCAGCTGAGGCACAAGCTGGAGGAAGGGGTATTCCAACTTTAGGGATGGGTTGAGGTAATTTCGAATGTTGTTTTGTCGGTTTATTACGTGTTGTAGTTTTTTGATTAAATTGTTTTTTTGATGTTTTTCTGTTAGAAATAGCAAGATGCCTATAATGTTCCCACTGCTGGGACACAGGCCTTCTCTCGGTGAGAGGGAGTGGGCCGTAATCCACCACGTGGGTTGGTAGATGTCACAAGTCTAATTTTTTTTTTTGTTTAGGACATTCCGGTTTTCTTACAAAGTTTTCCTTCACCTACAAGTACATACTATGCCTTGTTTTTATTTCTACCTTTGTTAATGTTATTGTTTTATATTTGTTATACCTACGTTTATCCCACAGTATATACATACATATACGTCAACGTACGTAACGGTATTACTCTCACCAGTAATACCGTTATAAATGTCCTTTTTATTCAGTCTCAGTTAACTTTCTATAATAAGCTGTAAAACTAACAAAATGAGGTTGAAGTTCCTCCAATCCTATTAGAAAACAATTTGAGTACCTACCTAAAGAGAGCATAATCAATCACCACAGACACTATTACGGCTAGACTTAATTTGATAGCGGTAACTCAATAACAGCCCTATCCACCTACTACACATACATAACATACCCAGACAACACACACACTCAAACACACATGATTCGACGATCGCAGTCTCATTTTCAGGTCATTACATCGCATCATGCGCGAAACGAGTTCGCCGCATGGCGCCCTAATATCCATGTTTTACATACAAATTAATATTATGACAGTCTGCAAGTGTAATAACACTTGGCTCGTTCACTTTGAATGAATTTTGTTTTGGATGACTCCTTATTTGATGAGTTAGGGCTTAAAGACGCTAATTGTGGGCTGTTGTTATTGCAGTTGTTTTGTTTCTCAAGTCAAATGTGTGTTTATCTCATTTAGGTAGGTATGTCAAATTTTTGTTGGCTTTAAACTTCCTTGCCAATTTAACCGTCGTTTAAAAGCAAGATTTTTGTTTTCCTCAAATACAACTTTTACCTACCTCAATCAATCTGCCTGCCATATCTACACTTTGTTGGGATTGGATTCCAGTCCAATCGAAAGCAGCTGAATACCATTATTTTACAAGGAGGAACTGCCTATCTGACCTCCACAACCTAGTTACTGGGTATCACGTACCCCTTGGTAAGACTGGTTGTCAGGCTTTTGAACTTCTGACTACCTGTACCGACTGTCAAAAATCTACGAATGACAGCCGCGACCAACGGCTTAACGTGCTTTCCGAAGCACGAAGAGGTTTTAATATGTAAGGGATGGTCACCCATCCACGAACCGATAGCGGTTAGCTTAACTTTAGATCGTCCCGTGCGACTGTTATTGTTTAGCCACGATATTGTTTTACCAACCTACTAGCAGCTAAATAACGTGTGAGCCTACCCTTAGATTCTAAACAAATCTAAACCCATTTATTTTCATCGTTCGGGAAATTTACAAGAGATTTTGAATGAACAGTTACGTAATATTTTCTGGTTAACCAAACTTAGGAAAAGGTACCACGAAATGTATGGAAGCTGGTACAGTCAACAGCAAAAGTAGATGATCAAAATCAGAAATTTAATACTAATGAACGGAGTTTGCGTCAGAACTGTGTGGCGTCGAAGTGATTCAAAAGTATGTCAGACTCAGTGTCATACTTTTGAATCACTTCGACGCCACACAGTTCTGACGCGAACTCCGTTAATTAGTATTGAATTTCTGATTTTGATCATCTACTTTTGCTGTTGACTGTACCCGCTCCAATAGGAATAAATGATATATCATTAGAAAGGTATTAAGATTTAGTACAAGAATTCCAAGGGCCTTTGTCTTCATTCCTTGTCCGATCGGAATAATATAGGATTAAGGTTGAGACGAGGAAGTAAGGGAAGCCACTTTGAGCGTTGTAGCTACAGAAAAAAGGTTATCCTACTTAATATTATAAACGTGAAAGTTTGTATGGATGGATGGATGTTTGATTGTTATGTTTGTGTTGTTTGTTCTTTCACGGAAAAACTACTGAACGGATTTGGATGAAATTTCGCACACTATAACTAGGATTAACGTATAGGATAGGTACTTTTTATTTCGATATTCTTATGGAATCGAAACTTATGCGGTTAATTTAATCAAAAATTAAGAGATTGTACTTAAATTTTTGAGTAATTGCTAACTGTATTTGCAATAGATTTTTTATGCAACAGATTTTGGAAAAATAGTAGTTGGCTACCTAGCTGCTAGTAGGAAAACTTTTATTCTTACATTTTATTTTTATGATGCCATTCGAAGCAGTTTCGTATAAGGATTCAAAGACTCTTTTGAGTAAACTGAGGTTAGAGTACTAGAAAAGTGACGTTTCTCATACTTACGTAGTAATGTGTGTAAAACTGTCATGTTTGGTACAGTATATATAACTCTGAACGGACACGGATTTCGAATTAGGTGCCATAGTACCTTCTATTAAGTTAAAAAAAACTAACTGACGAGGTGTAAAACTCATGGCTATGGTGAGGGGTACCAAAATGGGCATTATCCTTTAGGGATATTATACAGGGTTACTGGTAAAACACTGACCACCTTGCAGGACTGGATTACTAACATCATAAACAACAATTTTTGTTCTATGTCTTTTTACAAAACATAATACATTTACCAAAAACAAACTTAAGATTTCGTTGTTCTACCTAAGCCCCGCTCCCCTCCGCTGAAAGTACTAGACACGGCAGTTTATTTACCTAACTAGCGCTTTCTTTTGCTTCGCGTAGAGTTCGTAACAGAAAATCGAAGATTTCAATTGGTTTAATTGAAATATTTTTATTTTTGTATGAAAGTCTGATGAATTAATAAAAGTCATAGAACAAAAGTGGTTGTTTATGATGTTAGTAATAAAACTCAAACTCAAAGTATTTATTTCAATTAAACCAATTACAGGTACTTTTGAATTGTCAAGGGGTCGGTCAGTCAGAAAAATGAAGCCCATTCCAAAACGTAGTAGGTACCTATGGAGAAGAACGGGAAAGAAACTCCATGGACACTCTTTTAAATAGGAATAATATGGTTACAAAGTATTGGTTACAGCATTCATGTTAGAAATTATGCATGTGAGAACGATGCAGAACATTAAAAGCGTCCGTAATGAATAGATTAAAAAAAAAACAATTCAAATATAAAATTAAATAAAAAATAAGCCATGGCAGCAAAGAGTTGACCAGTCCCTACTGACGGTAATACAGTCCTGAAAGGATGTTAATGTTTTATCAATAACCCAGGGGAAGTAGTATCGGCCGAATGTTCGGCCATTTCCTGCTACGAAGTTACTATTTGGTTCGGTCGGTCCCGATTCTACACTCCTACACTCTTTCGGATACTGACTATGGTCCCGATCCAACTGAGCCGATCCGAACTTTTTTCTATTTTTTCAATAATATTCGGTTCGGCCATGTGTCGGTCCGATCCGAACATTCGCACTTTGCACTTCGGAGTAGACCCCCTGTATACATAAGTGGTTATAGCGTAATTTTGCGAATGATTAGTTGCTTATTCACCTAAATTACGACAAAAGGGAACGCGAGGTCCTTTTCAAGTTATGAAACAACTACTGTTTAAAATTTTCTAGAACCTTCCACTCCTAACAATTTGCTCTACACACAAAGTATATGTACCTACATTAAATTATGAGTGCCGAAGAATAAAACAGTGGTGATGCCCCTCCGTGGCCCGGGTCGTGGCGATGCATAAATTATACAATCGCCGGGAATTAATACTGCCCAAGAGACCCGGATGTGTTTCAATAAAATGTTTCGCTGAATTTATTAGCTCGCGCTCTTGGTGGCCAATTGACTGGGCCAGTTTCCGCGGTTTGAAGGATGGATTGGCTCTTTTGTGTGGATGTGTGATTTTGAAATTAATAGTCTGTGGATTCTTGATTGTATTTTGTGTAAAGGCTATTCGAATTTTTGTTTCAAATTGATGTTAAGTATTTCAAGCTAAAGAAATATCAACTTTATTTTAATTGAAATTAAGTTGATTTCAGAGTCACTAGCACTATTGAAAAAGTTATATAAATGTAATAATGTAATAAAAGTAATAATGTATCGTCAGCTGAACTTTATTGTGTAGGAATTAAAGTTATTTTTCCATAAACTCATACCTATTTGTTTACATTTTTGGCAAATATGTCGAGGATGCAAATTAGTGTTAAACGCTAGTGGTTTATTGATGCGTTTAAATATTTGAAAAGTATGGTAACTATGGATCAACAACTATTGTACATTGTGAAAGTTTTCATAGGTTCCTAGTGAAAGGATAGCACGAGTTAAATATCTGGTAATTTTTTTAAAATTGTTTCTTGTGTTTCACTATCTGTTGCTAAGTTAAAGTTATTCTTTCTTTCTCATCTGCATCCGGATCAGCTGAATACTAGTATTTTACATGGAGCGACTGCCTATCTGACCTCCCAACCCAGTTACTGGGTAATACGATACCCCTTGGTAAGACTGGTTGTCAGACTTTCGGGCTTCTGACTACCCGTAACGACTGTCAAAGGTCCACGAAAGACAGCCGGTACGAACGACTTAACGTGAATAACCCATCCACAGACCAACCGCGGCAAGCGTAGTTTAACCTGATGGATCGACTTGTGCGGCTGTAATTATTTAGCCACGGAACCCCTTTGTTTCTATAAGTAATAAAAGTTAAAGATGATCTTTATCTCGGATTCAAAATCCTAATAATGATGTGTTTTAATACATTTAAACTTTCTTTTAAACGGACGACACTGCCCCATATTTATTCATGGAAACAACGAACAACGGTGCAAATCCTTACTTTGACGATTCCTTTAATTATCTAGTCGTCCGTAAAGTCCAAACAAAATCCGACAAACAAGGAAAATGCCTTCTAAAATTACGCCTCCCTACATTATGCTTCCAATAGGCTTCAATTTGAAGTTGTAAAAAGTTTCCAGTACTTTCTGTTAATGAACTAACAAATGGCTTCGCGATACACAATGGCTTAATCAAACCGCATTGAGATAAGGGATACAAAGGGGCCCTTTTGAAGGGAACTGGGGCATAAGAAACAAGCTGTTCCCGGCATAATAATATTTGTTTCGTTGGTAGTTAGTTTAGTAATGGAGAATTTTGACGGTAGAATGGTTCAGGGTCAAGGTGGAATTAATAAGGTACCTGGAGAAGTGTAGAAGAACGATTCATGATAAATTGGGAATTCTTTGGGAATAATAAAGCATGGAAACAAACAGTTTAACATATTTATTTTGGTAAAATAGTGATAATTTGAATTTGGCTTCCCAGTGAAATTAAATTAAAGTGAATTTAATTCCCAGTGAAGTGAAATTAAATAATTATGGACGTTTAATCCTATCCTTCTTATAATATAAGCTCGAAAGTTTGTGAGGATGGATGGATGGATTGATGTTTGATTTGGATGAAATTTGGCACACATATAGTTTATAACCAAGATTAATACTTAGGATACTTTTTATCCCGATATTCCCATGGGATCGAAACCTATGCGGGTGAAACCGCGAGGCGCTGCTAGTTGATTGTATACCTATGTTTTTTCCTACCACTGAACCAAGGACTCTTGTCCAATCTCATCTCTGATGAATCCTGACTTCCAACCATAGGAAAACCAACAAACAAATTATACTACCAAATGTCCAAATTGATAATACGTACTAATTGGATTTTATGATCTGAAAATAAATAAATAATGATGATAATGATAGGATGTACTAATATAATCTTAATCTAATATGAGCTTACTGCCACAACAAGAAGGCCAATCCTCGTAATTTAAAACTTTCAAAATCTAGTCGCAGTCTCAATTCGGCGACAAACAAATGTCAAAAACTTGTCAAAATGTAGGAAAATTTGAGATATTTTTGCCAGATTGAGACTGAGATCAGACTGTGAACGTTCTTAAAATTACGAGAACTACCCATAAGGCAATAACTTACACCACACCACAACAACTCCAAAAGCCTTATAAAAAGCGACAGGATAAAATGATTTATGGGATAACTAGATAAAGAGGGTGCCAAGTTTAGTTGACCCGCTTCAGGAAGATAAGACAATAATAATAGATTGTTACTTTTGTCATTCGCAAGACAACCAACAAAAACGCTTTGAATGTCAGCGCTAGTTGGAACTGACAGGCGGAGTATTGTCAGCCCGTTACGTCCCTAGTGGTGTTGGCAGGTATGGTAGAACTGCTATTCGGGTTCGGGGAAGTATTTTTGTCAGTAACAGTTCTGCGTCGAGCAAAAACGCTTTGACTTGATAACTCAAACGAACCCTTGTCGAGAACACTTGTGTTCTCCGAACAGTACTGACACCTAAAACGCACAATGATCCGGTCGAATAGAGTTTAAAATACGGTAAAGTCGCTCTTAGAGCGACGATTATTATGCGGTTTATGTGGCACAATTTTAAAATCACGGCTTAATTTTTCTCGCACTAGCTTCGATCAGCAAAACCATGTTGATCGAAGCGCAGTAGCATATGTATAAACCATTACGTTGCATTTCTGCGACAAAATAATCGCGCGACAAAAAGTCGTAGTGCGCGCTCGCTCTAAGAGTAAAATATCAAATATTTTCCTTGTTTCTACGAATTTTATGGCCGGTAATCAAGGTCCAATTTGCGCAGTTTTGTTTTGTTTTTTAAGCTTAGAAGACCTAACTAAGTCGGCCTTCAGCCGCGTTTTTAAAGCACATACTGTTAACCGAATTACATAACGTAGGCCGCGCTATACCCCCTTACGTAAATCAGTCTACCAAACCAGCAGCTTAATTGTGTAACACACTGCCAATCACAAACTGAATCATTTTGAAGGATATTGCTAATCCATTGCCTCATACGTTCGAAAAATTTGTTTGCTCATCAACGTAAATAACGCAATGAATGTTGTTGAACTGTCAAAATGAAAGCCATTCCCACTGTTAGAGTGCGCGCAAGATAGGTAAGTAAGCCTTTAGACCTTCAAGATTATATGGGGAATAAATCTTAAAAGATTAATTTCTAATCCAATTAAACATTGAAATCATGAGTTAGAACAAATTAAAATTAAAGTTCTAAAAAATAAAATAAAAATGAACAATACTCGTGTCTTATTAGAGTTAATTAAAATAATTTTAAAATAAATAAAAAATAAGAAATTTTATATTTCTTTTGAGAATTTGCAATTCAAAATTTTTATATTCCCTGCCATCACTTTCAACATAATGATGCCGATTATTTATAATACCTTGGAAAACACGGAACACAGCACACTCTCTTAACACCTGACATAAACATCAAGATGTGATGGTGGCAAACGATTATTTCCGATTTCGGCCGCGCGCAGACTTATTTTGCTCGCACTCTAGTCATCTGCCTAGCCTTTTCCCAACTATGTTAGGATCGGCTTCCAGTCTAACCGGATGCAGCTAAGCACCAATATTTTACATGGATTAACTGCCTATCTGCCTTCCACAAACCAGTTACCGGGTAATACGAAACCCCTTGGTAAGACTGGTTGTCAGACTTTCGGGCTTCTGACCTGTAACGACTGTCAAAGATCTACGAATGACAGTCGGGACCAATGGCTTAAAGTGCTTTCCGAGGCACGGAGGTTGTTATGTGAAGATGGTCACCCATCCACGGACCAACCGCGGCAAGCGTAGCTTAACTTGATCGATCGATCCCTGCGGCTGTTGTTACTTAGCCACTTGCGCACACTCTAGTGTGTTACGCGATTACCCCGCTTTACTGTAGTTTATCTACCCACCCAGTTAGCGGTCACTATTCAATGTACAATGTCTATATGAAAAAGTAATCAATCCCACCCATTTCCAATTACACCCACGTCATCAGCACGCGGCTTGCCTAGGTAATTGTATCAAATCTGAATGGATTCGTAAATCTAATCCGCTGGGCAATAATTACTGCACAATAGTGTCCACTGTCACCGCGAGGTACGGTTCAATGAGGAAATAGAAAAGTACAGAAGGTTAGCTCTATAGAGGTATGAGGGACAGGGTGTTCAGTCATCCTCCTTAGAAAAGGGAGGATCCTACGACCAGATGGGTGTCGTGTCTGGTGGGCAACTGTCCGATGATTCATGTCGGGCTGTTGTATATGCTAGTCGTGCGGTAAACTCTGCTTGCGCGATGCAGGTTTTTTCGTGACGTCAGTATGATGCGTACTTCGCATGTGGTGGTGTAGATGCCGCTACAGCTCCATACAAAGGAAACGCACGGAAACATAGACAAAAATTGTGAAAACATAGGTGAAGTGAGATTTTTACAGAATAGATCGGCTGTTTTCACTCGTTGTACCGAGGGAACCTTTTGTACTATCCTGTGATAGTGTCCATCGCTAGAAACGCTCCAATTACGCGCAATATGCGATTTCTCCACTGCCGATGTTAATTAATTGTCTGGTTGATTAATTAATCGTCATAAAGGCGAATTTGGTGATTTACGAGTTTTGGGTAGGTTTGTATAATTATGGCACTTTACGAACGTTGTATAGTTTAGAGATACAACCCTTGGGGTGAACGGGTTGTTAAATGGTGACTGTGAACTGAATGGTGTTTGGGATGGCCCTTCACGAAAACAGTCGTATTAATCATACCAAATCAGTGCAATATGATGCTCCTATGTCCAGCAAGGCCATGTATTTACACACAGTCATGCACGCTCTAAAATATTAAGTTGAATGGTCTACGGTCTGCCAAAAATGGGCCATATCATCGACCGAAGTTCCAACGCGTTTACCTAATCAAAAGATCCCGCAATTGATTACCGCACCATCTCGCTAACCGTTATAAATTATTACAAGTCTTCGGCAAAATCTATTGCGGGAAAGAATCGAGCATAATATCGGCCAGTCATGACCAGTAGGATTGTTCTCATCCGATCCGCCCGTCATCCTTTTGACCGCGGATGATCGGCAAGAAACCAACCAAAAACACTTCTTGCCCGCAAAATTACATTTTTTCCTCTACAACGAAAATGGGAATACAAATAAGTGGCTTTTTGTCTGATGCTTATTTGTTCGCGCCTGTTCTGTGTTTATGAACAACTGGGTGTATTCTGGGTTCAAACCTTTATTTTTCGTATAGACGGTGGAAAAATTGGGACGGGAGGAAATCATTAATTAATAACTAAAACAGATCGGTTCCGGACACTAACGGCGCGTGCGGTGCCGTGCCCGGGCGGTTATTGTATTATCAGATTTAATTTATTTTTAAAAGTTCGTTGATGAAAAAATGTTACCTAATACTTACTTTATACATATTTTTTCACACCCCAAATTAAGTTCATAAGTACAATAATTACTGGTGCAAAACTCGCATCATTACTTCAGCAAGATTTATTAAATTAGTCGCTCTCTTTATAGAATATAATGTCTAGAATAAATAATTGACTGACACGAGACAACAACAGAAGGCCAATGCTCGTAATTTAAAACGTTCAGAATCTAGTCGCATCTCAGCGACATTCAATATCAAAAACTTGTCAAATATGTATGGAATCAGAGTTATTTTTGGCAGATTGAGACTGAGATCGGGCTGTGAACTTTCTTAAAATTACGAGAATCGCCACTCAGTAGTTTTTTAACTGAATGTAGTTAAAAATATTTATACCTACAGTGCAGTATACATATTTTTTCACACTTCAAATAGGCATATAGTTTCGTTTCTATTTAGGCAAAAGTCAGGTGCCCTTTGCTGCAACAATTTCGTCCGCACGTTAACGCTCCGCCTGCCTGACAGGCCACATCCGTGTTGGCCGCATGCACATTGTTTTATTGCTGTGCTGTCAGTCGTCACCACGCTGACTGAGCCGTCAGCGTGACTAGGGTTAACTGAGAGACGCAAGTGGGTTGGTTAAACTAGATTCGTTGATTGAAATGTACGTATGGTGTAATTGTTTGATTTTGAACGAGACTGTTGCTGAAAACTCTGTCTTTAAAAGGGTTTCCTAAGAGAGCCGATGCCGACAAGCATCGAAACTGAAAAAAAAAACTAAAAAATATTTAATAATTAAATTGACATAAATTTGATTCTAAAAGCGTGGATCGCACTTACAATTATTAATTCACAAAGCGCTCCACGCTTTTGGAACTCAATTCAAGCCAATTTAATTATTAAATATTTTTTAGTATGTTTTAAAAGCGTGTTTCTAAACTAAGTACATATTTTTATTTTTAACTTTTTTAACTATTCTTCAACGAGTAGGAGTGTTATAACGGGGGCTACTAGCAAACTCGAGGGATTTACAAGTAGCCACTGAAGAGTTTCACTATCCACTTCCTAGCTCCATCATCAGACCCTCGACACCAAGTCCAATCTATTGGACTTGTCAGAAAAAAATATATGACCCCATACTCGAGGGGTTTACTAGTAGCCACTTTCGAGTTCTACTATCCATCTCCTGGCTCTATCATCTGATCAGCTCCAAGATACTAAATTATAGTTTTGTTTACAAAGTTTAATTTCGATACGACAATATTAGAAGTAGGTTAAAATTAACTTGTAAGATTTTGTTACATTGTTAGTTAGTTACAAGGGACGCCAAAAAAGCGTGTTAAAATGGCTGTGGCCATAAAAATAAATCCCTGGACATTTCACACAGCACCATTTGTCCCAAGCTAAGCAACCTAATGCTTGTGTTATGGTAACAAGATGGCTGATAAACTACTTATATACAATTTTTTTTTGTAAATACATACATATTATAGATAGAAAAACACCCAGACTCGGAACAAATACATGTAGGTCATACAAATATTTG
Source organism: Apamea crenata (assembly GCA_949629185.1). Classification (NCBI taxonomy): domain Eukaryota; kingdom Metazoa; phylum Arthropoda; class Insecta; order Lepidoptera; family Noctuidae; genus Apamea; species Apamea crenata. Next base: position 15,860,893 of record OX451365.1, on the reverse strand, counting down.
TTCCGTGCGGGAATCGAACCCGCGACACGCAGCGCAGCAGTCAATCGCTTAACCACTGCGCCAACCGTGCCGCCAGAAAAAATACATGATAATAATGGTTTGACTTTGAAGATAAATAACGGCGCCGCGCCGTTTACTTAAGAACACCAAGCTTAACACTTTGACTTTGACAAAAACCTAGATCAAAATTGTCCTTGTAGAATTTTCTACAATTCTACCTGATAAGCACAATCGAGTACGTAACGAGCCGGTTTTGACCTAGAAACTAGATTTTCACTAAAATTTGTAGCAGCGTCCCGAATCCTGACCTAATTCAGGATGGTTGCACACTGACCGCAAAGTGCACGTTGTTTTATTTTCGAAGCGTCACCGCGCCGACTGTGAGCCGTCAGCGCAGCGTAACAAGGATCAAATGGATGGCTTGGGGTTAAGTTTGTGTAGAATTTTAACATAAAAGTGAGAATTTTAAAAGATCAAAAGTAGTTGTTTTAAAGATTAAATTTGTCTGTATGAGACAATGTATTCTCTCTCGTCTATGTGATTTCTTGCTTCCTATTCGAAGGTATTTTTTTCCAAGATATGATTTTTTATTTGGTCTAGTCTTGACCAGGTTTCTGAGGGCCGGTGTTAAAAAAAGAAAACATATTTATTTGCACTAAGCGTGACGCATAAAAAAGAAACAATCAAAGCAAGCGTTCAGATTGCAACACGAAATTAGGCTTATCCATTGGTGGCGGTACTAACTTATGGCGGTCGTTTTCTCTTATAGCTACGACAAAATATAACCACCAATCGATAAGCCAGGCTTTACGACACCTATGAGAAACAAGTACCTTTCCTGTAGCCCGTGGACAAGGCAAATATTTTAAAGACTATCTCAACTCTACTACTACTAAAGCTACGTAGTGATAGAATAAACAAAGCAGAATACTGCTTGTCGCTACACCGGGTGCCTTAAATAACTTTTAGTGCATTTTATTTAACAAACTTGTGAGATGCATAGCCTGGCATACGGTGGAGGTGCTTTAAAAACGTGTATAAATCTCGGTAAATCGCTCCAATAGACGTGTTTGCGTTTAAATGGCACTTCATCCGGGAAAATATTGCGAGGAAGCTAGATTGTAGTCGGTTGTTACGAGGGACTTTGTATTTAAAGGTTCGAAGATTCTGTTCATTTATTTAGATGTAGCTAACACCATTAACCGGGCACGAATTTAGACTCTGTGCTGCTACTGATATCAAGCAATGGACAAAATTGACAACTTTTTATAAATGCTTGAGTACGAGGCTTTTGACTACGTCGTATGTGTATATTTTATGTGTTTTTTTTTGTAATGTGAGTTGTGTTTGTGCAAAATAAAAAAAAACTTTCTTTCTTTTCTTTTCTACTAAAAAATTTACATAATACAGGGTGTCAGGAGAACGCTTCCGAAGCCAGAACGTAGATTATATACAACCTTTAAGCAAACGGATACCACTAACCTTTCGCCTGAAATTGATTATTTTCGCGCGTCACGTGGACTTGGGGTCGTCAGCCGCACAGCTGTCGGCGAGCGCGCGCGCACTTTGAACTTGAGGTCACGCGCAAGCGTCAGATGATATTTATTTACGAATACATTGCTTGTTAGAGTTGTAAAGAAAAAAAATGTGTTTAATAGCAAATAATGGTTTAATTTAACTGTTCTCACAGCATAGTGTACGAAAAAAGCTAAACAAAATAGGTAAAATTGTTCATTTTTTTTTCTCATTTTTTTATGGTATCGTATCGAGAATCAGTAGCCCTATCACCTGTCTTCGTTTTCGGAAGCGTTTCCCTGCCACCCTGTATAACATCACACCTGTATTTCCCGAAGGTTTAAGTAGAGGTTATCTATAACGATATCATACCCACATTTCGCCAGGTATGTCTTAAGTAATAGTAGGCCAACATATTGATCAACCGGGGATAAAACCAGGCTCCGGGTTGCTACATAAAAATTCTTAATGGACTATCCGAAAAACCCGACCTTGAAATCGAATCTAGGATCCCAAATTTAACAGTCACGCTAAGTATGGCCGTTGTGCCGCATGTGACGCATGTTTTCCACCAACTTGTTGTTTGTTTCTTTTTTATGCTTCATGTTTACCGCAAATAAACGTATTCCTTTTCTTCCTTTCTAACGATTACCAATGAGACAGTCATTTATTTATATGTAAATTTTCAATTATCTTAAAGAATGAATCATTGGGTACGTAGAGACTGGGTTATTTGTTTATCAAATTAACTACCAACTGAAATTATCAATACATTTAAATCACAACTGTCATTCTTTGACTGTGGTATGACATGCGGACAGCGGAACGGATTTGGCGTAGTGTGTCAATATAATAAATAATTAATATCACTGGATACATTTTATTATTCGGGGCTCGTGGCTAAGTAATAACAGCTCGATCAGGTTAAGTTACGCTTGCCGCGGTTGGTCCATGGATGGGTGACCATCTTCACATATCAAGACCCCTCCGTGCCACGGAAAGCAAGTAATGCCGTTGGTCCCGGCTGTCATTTGTGCATCTTTGACATTCGTTACGGGTCTTCAGAAGTCCGAAAGTCTGACAACCAGTCTTACCAAGGAGTATCGTATTACCCAGTAACTGGGCTGTGGAGGTCAGATAAGCAGTCGCCCCATGTCAAATACTGGTATTCGCTGCATCTGGTTAGACTGGATGCCGACCTCAACATAGTTGGGAAAAGGCTAGGCAGATGACATTTCGTTATTCGGTCTCAAACATAGATATTATATTTCTATGATCTCAAACGTCTCAGAGAAGTTTTCCCATCCCTAGTTAATTAACAAGGCTTATAGCTTTCCCCATCCTTCCCCCAAGTATTCGTTTCGGTCAGTATATCTCCGTCAGATCACTTATGTTGTAAGTAATCCATCATTAGGAGCTGACCACGACCCCGCCATTTGCCTTGCCAATTTGCTATCGTTTACGCGTATCTATATAAGTTTTTTTTTTGGTTTCTCGAGCAGCGATTGATTACACATTTTTTTTTCTTCTAAATAAATAATACGAAGAAACTACCAGTTTTTTATAGTAAAATTATTATACAATCGCGAGCTGTGTACATAATATAACATATGTAGATACTCAGCATATATAATGTTCCCGCTGCTGGGACACAGGCCTCCTCTGTGAGAGGGGGTGGGCCGTAATCCACCACGCGGGCCCAGTGCGGGTTGGCAGATGTCACATGTCTTACAATTTTTGGTTCTAGGACATGCCGGTTTTCTCACGATGTTTTCCTTCACCGTTTTGAAAGCAGTGGTGTTGAAATAATTTACACAATGTAAAGGGCCTCTCTGAGTTTGAACTTACGAACTACAGCTCGTAAGTCGCGGCCGTGACCAATTGGTCACGGAACAGTGGTGGCCAATTGGCCACCACTGTTCTCCGCGAGCTGTGTGCTTGATTTAATTTCCTATTGCAATGGCTAAAATAACGAACATGTACATACATAAAACCTTCTATCCTCTATTTGTCATCACTTTATTGGATTAATTTTGAAAATCCTTTAGCGTTCACCTTAGTAAGTTAGAAATTCTTGTGCAAAAGCGGTTTAAGCTGTGCATTGTCTGTCAGTGAATTTATGATTTCTATTAAGTAAAAGATAAGATAACCAGCGCTAGGTCTCTGTCTCGCGTTGGGTCGTAGCATTATGCTGAGCGATAGCCGTTTTGCGTGGAGATGACGCATATTTTTCCCCAACTTGTTCTTTTTTGTGTTTTTGAATGCCGTAAACTACAATAAAATCACTAAACAGTGAAAGTTCACTCATTTCCACGAAGATTTTCTGTACCTAAATTATTCTTCACACCGAATGTCTTTGATTGCATTTGGTTTAAAAACGGAGAAATTTAATACCAGTCTCTTTTGCTGGGTGTCTTTGGGTGGTATTTGTTCCACTAAGGGTGAATTTCACAAAACTTTTATACGTAGTTCGTACGTAAGAACGTACGTACGTATTCTGAAAATATTTTTTTACAGTTTATCATACTAGAACTGTCAGACGTCAATTACCTATATTTCAAAGATAAAATGTTTTGGTAAAAACAGCCCTTAATGACCTCCTATTAATTGTATTGTTTTGTTTCGTCTTCCTTATACTGTTCTTATTACTCCGTAACTAATTACCTAGTCCTGAGTAGGTTATATTGACGCGTATCCTTGTCGGCGTTCATCCCCCTATCCGATGGCGCGTGTTAGTAATCCGACGTTAGTGGGCGGATGAGGATTATATGTTGTTCTAGCTCTATCGTGTGTAAGGAGCGTGAATATATACGGAGCTTGATGGTAAGCTGTTCTATAATCTATTTAAAAAAATAGGTATTATTTCTTAATGATTAGAGGGATATTTTATAATGATCAGAGTTTTTTACTAGCCTGCATCCACTGCAGGGCAAATGCCTCCCTCTCCATTTTACACACAATTCTGTCTTTTACTCGTCCCGCCATCTTCGTCTTGACCTGCCGCAATGGCTTCGTGCGTTTACGATATGTTAATAATGGAAAAATATATTAACTATATTTACCTAACACTGGTATTTTTTTTAACAGTCATTTAAGGTTTGTGTATGAGGCTCTGCATCAAAAGAACAAGTGGTCAACTACACTCAGCTTTGTAAACTAACTTTCGAAACTAATTTTAGGTTTTAAGCCATTGAAGGGACCGCATACAGATCAAACTCAAAAACTCAAACTCAAACTCAAATCATTTAATTCAACTAAACCAATTACAGGCACTTTTGAATTGTCAAAGGGTCAGTCAGTCAGAAAGATGAAGCTAGTGGCCCATTCCAAAGCGTAGGTACCTATGGAGAAGAACGGGCAAGAAACTCCATGGACACTCTTTTAAATCATAAAATTGTTACAAAATATTTGATACATCATTCGTGTTGAAATTAACCATGTGAGAACAATGTAGAAAGACGTGCACGTTTGAAGCGTCCGTTATAGAAAACATAAAAACAATTCAGAAATAAATAACATGAATAATTAGCAGCGAAAAACCACTACCATCACTCTATAATATAGAGTGAATCACTGAATCGAGTGTGTATGGAGTCTATACTCGTTTGATTCCCTACATGATAATTTAATATCTCCTCCATTTATAGGATTTAGGGTCAAGAGACACAATTTGTTTCAGTCTTAAATCTGTATTTAATTAATTCTAATAATATTAATATTAATTAATTTATTTGTAGGTATTTAATTCTCTCCTGAACGTCAGAGAAGCAGTACTTAACTCGTGCTTATAGTGTTTTACTTTAAATTTCTAAGTTTAATTAAGCGGTTAACTGCAGTATATAAAGTCCCCCAAGATAAACGCTCGGCGCAAGTTAGGGGAGGTCGCGATTTGGGGACCGAAAGGGTAGGGTTAGGGATCTTGATCATATCGGTTTAGGACATGGTTTGGCGATTTAAACGGAATTGAGCTAGCCGCTTGTTAAAAGACCAGCACGCTAATTGCGTAACACACTATCAATAACAATCTGAATAATTTTGAAGGATATTGCTAATCCACTGCTTCATATGTTCGAATAATTTGTCTGTTCCACAACGTAAATAACGCAATGAACGTTGTTGAACTGTCAAAATTGAAGCCATTCCTACTGTTAGTGTAGTATGAAACTACCCCTCTGCATTCTGCATTTTAATTGGTTAAAGTAGATGAAAAAAAAAATGTATGTGGTCGGGGTATACTCGCACGCACACATAGTCGTATATAATAGAAAGAGACACAGAGAGAAATAATGAATTTAATACGCGTTTTTAATACAGCGCCATCTAGAATAAGTTCTCTATCCATCCGCCATCTTGGATTTTCATTTTGACCTTATCGGTTTTAGCACCGTCGAAAACCATAAAAACTATCTCTCTCGAGAGAAAGTCCCATAACGCTTTTTCGTTAAGGGACGATTTATACCAGCAGCCCACCTATTCTGTAAACACCTCAGCATAAAAACTTAGGTGAAGTGAGCTGTCCATAGTGTCAATCCCTAACATCAGATGGAATGACAGCTCCCTTCATCAAGTTTTTACGGTTTGCTTTTTACAGAATATACCGGCAGTTTACACTTAAAGAACATCGTTCCAAAAGTTATCAATGACGATGTATTAGTATAAGTATTGACAAAACTAAAATGGGCACGGGAGAAACAGTGTCATCCAGAGGTTGACTGGTAAAAAACGCCTATGTCATTAAGTCTCCGTGCATTAATTTGTGTGTTTAAAGTAAGAAATTAAGGGGTTCCAACGCCAGATAATTATCCAAGGAATAATATTGAATTGTTGACAGTTCTTCCTTACAAAATCTCTCAGACGTTAATTTTATTCCACGAATAGAAGATAAATGTCGATTGAAAAATCAGCAATAAATATAATACACGAGATATACTACTTTTAGGTACTTTATACACGGTATGGCGTAAAAACCGCACCTTAGGAAAAACGTGTCTTTCAACAAACTTCCATAGTGATCCATAGAACACTGACGACCGTGACAGCACACAGCGAAAAAACCGTAATCTATCACGGCAAAAAAAAAACGTGTGTGTAAAAAGGGCCTTAGAGTAACTGTGAAATATGAAATGTACTATATTATTTGCTCTAAATTCACCTTCAGATTAACCATCCAACACAGAAAATCAATCCTTTCCATCTTACCTTCGTATATTAGCCCTTACGTCCCAGCTCACCAATACACCAGTCTACCTTTGTCACCCGAAAAATACAACAGTGTACGTAAAGAATTTATCGCCCGTTCCTTCTTGCTTAGATAGTCATAGGCGTAGGTCTGCGGTCCCTAGCCGGATCGTTATAAATCCTGCCCACCTTGGGTCGAATTTAACCGCTTATTTTGGCGAAGCTTGTGGGTGTTTGTACTAGACTTATTTTAAAACTGTTTTCTGGATTTTTGAAGTGAAAACTTCTTTAGCGGCGTTGTGCACTTTTGTTGTGATGGGTAAAACATGTTAAACTCGCGTCAGGAACTCAGGACACGTGACCTGATCGAAAATTCGTAAGTCGGAGCTGGCGTCAGGACACGTGACCTGATCGCAAATTCATAAGACGGAGGGAGAGTAGACTGCATTCCAAAATATCAAAAATGCACAACGTTAATATTCATGTTTTCACTTCTGCCGGCACTCCCGGAGTGCAACCCGTTTTTTTGTCTTCTATTTAGATGCTTCGTAATTCTGATAATAGCATATTCAGGCCAGGCCTCCTCTCCATAAGAGGAAGTCAGCCACGTGGGCCCAGTGCGGGTTGGTAGGTGTCACATGTCTTCGAATTTTTGGTTCTAGGACATGCCAGTTTCCTCACGATATTTTCCTTCGCCGCTTTGAGAGTAGTGGTGATTAAATAATTTACACAAAGTAAAGCACCTGTCTGGGTTCGAACCTACGACCGTAAACCGAACTCGTAATTCGCGGCCGTTTCTACAAGGCTACCACTGGCTCTCTACCACTCATCATTTCATCACATCACAACTATTCTGATAATTACTCGTCTATCGTCATAAATCTTGGGTTATTTGTTACAGAAACACGTGCATATAAAAAAAATAACAATTGACATGACACAATAAAAACAGATCTACTATCCTCAGCGAAGTTCTTGTACGCGATTTGAAAATAAAGAAAGTTACCTAGATCCTCCTGTTCATATCTACATATAAGTAAATTGAAATAAGACGAGGCAGAGCCGTACAACATCCATGGAACTTCCAAACAATTTTCGAGAATGGCTTTTGTTTAAAAATGTTTCATGCATCTCATTTCAAAAATCAAAACTCAGACGAAAAGCGTAAAATCCACTCGATAAAACTTTTCAGATATCTTTGAAAGATAGAAGTATTTAGTACGATTTCGGAGACGAAGTACCGCGTTCCGGTTTTAGTAACTAAACTAAAAAATAAACTTTTACTAAATACTTACCTCTAAAGGTACCTCAAGTGAAAGTGAAGTGGTACCTCAATTGAATTTTGAGCTAGTTGTTGGTGGACGTGCTGTCGATATTTTCGCTTATCCGGAGCCGCTTGCTTTTAATTTGCTTTTTTTTAACTATCGGTGCCTCTCGTACTATCTTGTGTGAAGTGTCATATACTGTCTGCGCCATCTTGAAGACTGTAGCGCTCTGTCCCTCTCACCGGTTGCTCGTCAGAGTTGTTCGGAAGAAATATTTTGTGATTGGAAAAAGAATCACATTTCGCGGGGCGCGAACCAGCGATCGTGCGTGCGCGGCGAGTGGAGGCGGCCGACTTAACCAACTAAGCCAACTGTACGTGAGATCTGCAGCGCGAATTTTTGCACTGCTATCTATTAAATTGCGCTCGCTGTTAAATTTAAAGAAACCTAAAATATTTTATCTACGCCAACATGATGCGTTCACCGGATAGCAAAATAAGCAAATCGAACCCTGATTTGTGCACGGGTAATGAGCCGGGTACCAATGTCACCCAGAGAAAACGGAAGCAGCCTGACTGTGAGCTAACCCAGGCTATTGCCTTGCTGTCTGCAGAGTTGAAGAAGAATATTGGCGATCTCCGAGCTGATATGAATAACCAGTTCACGAATATTAATGCGAACATTAACAATCTTCGGGAAGAGTTCAATACTTTGTCTCTTACTTCGGCACAAATTCAAAATGACGTTAAGGAACTGCGTGCAGAATACCTCGTTATTAAAGGAAATGTGTCGCAATTGGACACAGAGCACAAAGAATTATCACAGACTGTCACGGAGTTGAAGTCTACAGTTAATTTCAACTCAGATAACTATGTGGATTGCGAGATGCGTCTGAAAGAGTTGGAACGAAATGTGAATAACTCGGCAGCTTCCACTATTGAATTATTGGAAAGAAAGATCGATTCTTTGGAACAACAGGCAAGGCAGTGTAACGTTGAGATAGGAAATATGCCAGAAAGGCGCGGTGAGAATTTAATTACCATATTACACTCCATTGGTTCAGCACTCAACATGTCTTTAACATCAAAAGATATAATATCCATTCACCGAGTTCCACATGCGCATTCGCAAAATAATCGTCCGAAGAATGTCATAGTCAAATTTACATCTAAACTAATGCGAGACAATGTTCTCAGTGCATACCGGCTATCTAAAGGACTGACTTCGGATCGCATAAGCCTGTCTGGTGCACCGTGTCGCATTTATATGAACGAACACCTAACGCTGCGCAACAAGGAGTTGTTTCGAAAATGCCGTGCAGCCGCTATGTCAAACAAGTTCAAGTTCGTGTGGGTCAGGAATGCAACTGTCTTGGTTAAGGAATCTGAAGACTCCTCCACGTTCGCGATACGTACGGAAGATGACATATCCAAGAGGATTAAGCCAAATCCCATACCTACAACTACGGCTACGTAATAAGCCTCCAACGCGGGTTCAGCCATCTGTCACAGCTAGGTATCTCGATATGTATTTATATGCCTTTTATGTATTTTTATGCTTTTTTGACTCACTTTTTATCTTAATATTTTATGTAACATACTTTAAATGGCTTAGATTATTAATTAAGTGCCAACCAACCAGCGGCATTAAGTACCTATTTTATTATTGCATTATCAGGTTGTACATATTGATCTCTCTATTTTTAATCTCTGTTGCTTTATTTACGCATACTTTTTATAAACCATTACGGTGCTTCTTAAATATACGATACAAATCTTCCAATTTACTACTTATATTAATTAATACTCATATGTCTACTAATTTTAAAAATGTTGGATAATCTGTCAATTTATTATCAAAACTGTCGGGGGATCAGGACCAAACTGTACACATTATACATTAATATATTATCGCATGCATACGATATCATCATCTTGACTGAAACTTGGTTGACACCGGATATTTCAGATAACGAATTTATTGATTCTCGATACACAGTTTTCAGACACGATCGCGATCGATCAGTTTCAAATAAAAAAGACGGGGGAGGCGTCCTAATAGCTGTCTTCAAAGATCTTATTCCATCTTGTCTCACAATGTCGCCCCCATTAATTCTACCAGAACATCAAATAATTAAGGTCCCCCTTTATGGTAGTAAAAATCTCCTTGTCTGTGCCACTTACATACCTCCAAACACCTCAGAAGAAATTTATGTAAACTTCATGAATTCGCTATCGAAATTATTTGACGATCCCTATATAGAACACATTATTTTAACGGGCGACTTTAACCTACCTGAACTTCACTGGATTAACGTAAACTCATACATGGTGTGTGCCACTAATAACACCTATTCAGATACTAGTAGGCATCTACTAAACTTTTGCTCACAATTTGACTTGAATCAATTTAACAATCTCAATAACTGTAACGGACGTATTCTAGACCTGTTTTTTTGTAATACACATGCTGTCAATTATAATCCTAATACTCCTCTTCTACCTATAGATACCCACCATCCTTCATTTTATATACGAATACCACTTAAAAAACCCTCGCGAATGCATAAACAGTCAAATATCAAAGCACTAAATTATCACAAATCTAATTACAATGCAATAAATACAGACATCGGAAACGTTGATTGGAATATCTTACTTGATAATTTACCACCTGATGAAGCCGTATCTATTTTTTACGAAAAAATATACGAAATTATTAAATTACATACTCCCGCTCACAACCCTAAAAACTTTAAATTCCCACGCTGGTTCACTAAATCTCTTTTGCATTTATTTAAAATGAAATCTCGAACATGGACGAAGTGGAAGAAATATGGGAACATTAGTGACTACGAATTATTTTCTATTTACAGAGCAAAATTTAAAAAACAGGCGGACACTTGTTATAAAAAATATATGAATTTTATAGAGGACAGCGTGGCAAATAACGCTAAAGCATTTTGGACTTACGTTTCTAATCGTAACTCCACTAATAGTATTCCAGCTACAGTTCACTATCTCCAACAGTCTTCCAATGACCCTACTATAACCTGTGACTTGTTTTCAACTTTTTTCCAATCCGTTTACGAACCGTCTACTTTCGATCATAAGGCATGGGTACCGCCTCCCGCTAATCCTGATAACGATATTAATCTTTGTAATTTGCACTTTCCTTTATACAAAATTCAAAAAGAACTCAAATCACTGGATGCGTCTAAGGGTCCAGGGCCAGATGGTATTCCTTCGATCTTTTTAAAAAATACTTGTGACACATTGTGCTTTCCCTTGTTTATATTATACAATAAATGCCTTGCAAGTGGTGTATTCCCTGATGTCTGGAAACGAGCAAACATTGTTCCAATCCATAAATGTGGCTCTAAGAGTGATGTATCTACATATCGTCCAATCTCGTTGTTGTCGGGGCTTTCAAAACTTTTTGAAAGATTAGTGCATACTGAGATATACCCTATCATTCAACGTGTAATATTAAAAGAACAACATGGGTTCGTCAGAGGAAGGTCCTGTATAAGTAATCTCCTTATTTTCACAACACATCTGTTTGAAGGCTTAGACAAGAGGCAGCAAATTGATGCTGTATACACAGACTTCCAAAAGGCGTTCGATAAGGTGGATCATAAGCTATTGCTCAACAAAATTGCATTCAACGGCATTAGAGGAGATTTACTGCGTTGGTTCGTGTCGTATGTCACTAATAGGACCCAGAAGGTTGTCATAAATGGGTTTGAGTCTCATACGATAAAGGTCACTTCAGGAGTCCCCCAAGGCTCAATTTTAGGGCCCCTTCTTTTTATCTTATTCATCAACGACATCAAAGATTGCTTTAAGAATTCAAAGTTCCTATTATACGCGGACGATTTGAAAATTTACAAAAATATTGCTGTTCAAACCGATTGCTTAGATTTTCAAAAGGATCTTGACTGCTTCTCGGACTACTGCACTGTCAACAAGCTTCACCTAAGTGTCTCTAAATGTTACAGCATTACCGTTACTAAGAAAAAACATGTGACGAAATTCAATTACGTTCTTGGAAACACTGCCCTAAACAAGGTTTCATCCCTCCGTGACCTAGGCGTAAATCTTGACTCAAAGCTCCATCTTGACACCCATGTAGACAACATAGTCAATAAAGCTTATAAAATGTTTGGTTTCGTAATGAGAGCGTCCAAAGAATTTCATCGGCCTTCTACCTACTTGCACCTATACAAATCAATAATACGGCCACAACTTGAATACGCAGTACCCATCTGGAACCCTTATTACAAAAAGTACGTTGAGATCATTGAGTTAGTTCAACGCAAGTACCTACGCTCCATGCATTACAGATGCTGTAAAACCAAAATGTCATATCAATTATTGCTTGAAAAATATAACCTCATGACCCTGCAATCCCGTCGCACCCTACTTGAAATGTTGACTCTGTTTGGTATATGCCGTAATAAATTTGATTGTACTGATCTTGTGAACAGTTTGTGCTTCCTGATCCCTCGTTCTGTAATCGGTCGAGAGGTTCGTTCGAGACGCCTGTTTGCTACTTCATTTCATCGAACTAACTCAGGCGCTCGCTCGCCGTTACATCGCCTGGTTGATACCTATAATAAACAGTTTGGCTCTACTGATATTATGTTTCTCAGCAAAGCTATATTTAAGAGTGAAATTACGACTATTTTAAGAGATCATAACCCTGATAAGTAGCTAATAAGTGCTTTTTAATTTGTTCTGCTAACAGCTAGCTATTCTGTATAGTAATCTGTGGATAACGTCTTGAGTAGTGTATTTGTTACTTTTATTATTATAAGTTTTTATACTGTGTACCTACTATTTAATATACTGCTGTTTGTTATTCCTATCAAATAAAAATAAAAAAAAAAAAAAAAAAATAAAAATAGAAAGGTTCAGAGGCTATTAGCTGGCATACTTTTTGATTGTTCGACTATCTTTGGGTTGAGTTGAAGCGATTACAATACCGCTTTGTCGTTCGCTCTCGACTCTTAAATGTTCTGGTGTCGAAGCGCTCCGAGGGACGCTTTTACGTCGCGAAGTTGAAAGGAGTCACTGCGGTACAATGAGTAGTGGCGGTCAGGGTTTAGTGGAGAGAGTAAGCGTGGGCGCAGGCGGGATAATATTGGGCTTAAAAAAATCTGCTCATAAGATTTTATTTCACATAAACCTACATGGGCACTTATGAAACGTCAGACGTGCTGTAGCAACATTAGCCGTCTTATTACAAAACGAAACCTAACTTTAGTTCTAGCCTAAACTAATGAGCCATTACTTGTATTTAGAACTTTATTTCGATTTTGGCAAAGTTCTTAATACTAAAATGACAGCTTACCACCGAACTAAGCTGTCATTTTTGTATAAAGAACTGCATTTCTCTATCAGTTGGGTTCTTAATTCAAGACCCAGTTCTTGAATTAAGAACCCAACTGATAGAGAAGGTGGTTTAAACCTGATCGAAAGAAAAACCTTGTTTTGTAATAAGGGGAATGGGTTTTAATATCGTATCTCAGCCACGACACCGATGCTTTATTATTGTAAATACAGAAAAGTTTATTGTTTATAAAATTGATAAACAACGTCAATTTGCCGTACTAAAGCCATTTCACCTCAAAACTGTTAAAAATGACAGTTCTGATTTGAATTTACGCACAATTTAAGTTGACACGTAGTTATTTTGATGATCAAATACATAATTTCTCTGAGTTTATGCAGGTAAATCGGCGGACAATTGCATAGCATCTATACAACTTAAAAAGGATCTGTCATTTGGACCAAAATTACTACTCGCCTATTTCCGAAGGTGTATGTAGGTAGATAGAGATGTAACGATCATCCGCAATTTTGCCAGTTCTGGTTAAGTCCCATGTAATAAAGGGCAAGCCTAATGCCATCAACAGAACAAACGCGAAACCCCGGCGCCGTTAATAAGAAATTTCTGGCTGGAAAAACCGCAAAGCCTCATACCAACTAAACCCTCTGGCTCCTCTCAGTGTAACCCCACCACGAAAATCTTATGCATAGCATAGTGCAGCTCCGTTTCAAGCTGAAACAGTCCCATTCAGCTTGTAAACATGCCGAGCGAGCCGCCCGCATACGATATTGTGAACTACCCGCTTTTTACACCGAAAACTTGGCAACCCTCTTTGAAGAACTAGCTAGTGTGTGGAGAATGGAGATGCCACTCAACGTTCTATTTATTGATGGTGTTTTGTTTAGGTCAACTGCATAATTAGGTACCTAAATGATTTATGCGAGGTTCAGGATACAAGTGTACATTCCTACTCATTTGTGTTGTTTCAACGGTTCAACGATTTGTTTCTGATAATTATTATAATAGCTAATCACTCACGACGAGTCGTCGAGGTCATAGGCTAATTTAATAACATAGCATTACGCCTATTCCGCAATGGGTCAGGCAGTGGTATAATTATAGTACGATCAGCGGTTATGTTTATGACCCATGTAAAAGTGTGCTAGCCTAACGTCATTAATCATCAGGTACAAATCCAGGCTTTGCGCTGCTACTGAAAAAATCGAAATGGAAAAACTATTTAGCTCTTGGTTCACCCTGGAAAACAAAACCTGAACCCCATGACAGACTACCTAAAGACTAATGAAGCGAAGACGGACGAAGCGAACATAAATGTTGGTTTACAGTCTAAACACACACAAAATATTACCATAAACAAACGTCACCACACAACTAACTTCCAGTAACAACATAGAGTTACCAATAAACAGTCTACAAAGTTACCCGAACATTTAGTCCATATACAGACACTTGACACACATCATTATGTACCCTATGCAGCACAACAAATTACTGGATGCGCCACATGTGCCATTAACGGCATTATTAACGGCCAATGAAGGAACACTACACTAATGACACTATATCGCCCACCTGGCCTTATTTATGGCTTTGATATGACTCTTATTTTGAACTTGGAACAGGCCTCAATAAAATTTGCTAACGTGGTTTTGCTCGTGGGTAATGTTAGGTGACTATGATAGAATTATTATGATTGTCGTTTCTGACGATGAACTGCTTGTGCAATCTTTATTTACCAAATGCATGTATTGTCCCTATTATGTTGTGTGTCTTCTTTATACAAATATTCTTAGAATAAGTTCACGAAGGGTCAAAGAACGTTACGGTTTCACGAGCTGACCTCAACAGTGTAAAACATAAGCGGCGAGCGGGGCTAGAGTGTTGAAGAGTGCCTTTGTTTCTTGGGCAACTAGAAACTCACCCTAATTAAGTAAAATACTCACAAACCCTTATAATTTTGGAAATTCAACAAATTCTATTGTTACTGTCGAACAGACGAGTTAAGCGCAATACACACTGAGCTCGCCAGGCCGCCGATACAGCCCGCCGACACAACCCGGCGGCCTATATGAAAATAATCATGTCGGTGGCCGACATAGGTCGGTGGCGCTTATATTCAAACAGTTTTGTGAAACAATTAAATTTGTAGATTGTTGAACGGAACAATTCATATCTTGGGTAGATATGAATTGTCCCGTTCACGTCACCTACTTACTCTGTTGAAAATGAATTCAGCAAAAGAATATACCATAAGCACATCGAAATAATAGTAATGGACTCAGGTCAAATATTCTATTCTGTGAATGAGTATTTAGACTTTGGAGATTCACACTATTATTATAATTACTATTATACTGTTATAATTTGACAAATACTTGATATTTTAAATATAATAACTATGATGTATGTATCAATTTTATAAGCATAATTTATTGTAATTAATAATTTTGCATGCCAGTTTTAGCGAATTGTTTTAGAAACTGTTAAAAAAACCCGACCATCTGTAATGTACTTACAAATCATTATAATTGGAAACTATTTCAGTCATGTTTAGTGGTTCGATGAAGCCAGTTTCCTTTGTACTTGATTGACAAAACCGCTACCTCCTGTGCCTTACTTCCTTGCACTTTGCAAAACAATCGTAAATATTGAATGAAGTCCTTACCTCGAGACGGACGCAGCTGCGACCGATAATATCAGATGATACGTGCATTCGTGCAATGCTTTTAAAGTACTGACCAATTGAGAGTCAACTGTTAAATTGCTTGTCATAAAATGGTGGAAAATGATGTGATGGCTCGGAGGTTAAGTAGGTATCACCAAAGAGGAGAGGAGAGATGTCTCGAATTTTTGTGTTATTTTCACTTTTCATCGCTTAACTTCAACTTATTATCTACCTATTGTTTGTTACGAAATATCCTCATCTGCTCTAGGCTGCTATTTCAAACATTTGTTTACGGGTTCAAACCTGCACAAACTAGATGTTTTTCAAGGTTTTTTTAAGCATTTACTTGTGTAAGTATAGATTATTATAAAATATTCGAATTTGTACACCATTTTTTGGGTGATAATTATTACCTACCCTGTCCATTAGGTAAACCGTTTTTTGAGAGATGGAACTATTGATTGCAGCAACTCGCAATACATTGATTTCTACACGTACGGTATGATAATGTCTGTAAAAAGCCATAAATAAGATAATTCAATAAGATAAGGCATTTTATTTACTTACGCATTTTAAAGTTAACTTTCACGTAATGGAGTATGACAATGCCAATATCACGACTTATGTTTTAGTCTCTTTGTTGCTGGATTAGTAAAAATATTGTATGTTACTCTGGAATTGTTAGATTGGTCCATTTGTACAATACTGTGCAGATTGTAACAAATATACTGCAGTCCAAAAATGTGTTGCAAATTTTTTACCATTCGTTCGCATATAGAACAGTTTGTTTTTTACAACTAGAGTTGACGTTGTGTTTGAAAATAGACAGCTGCGAATATTTTACTATTGCAAACAAGTTTATATTAGAGAGAAATCGTAACCATAGGCTATGACACGATTCTCTTTGAGAATGAATGCATAAAATTGAATGTTTTCACTGGTATACAGTGGTTTTGTTGCCCTGGATATAAGACTGATTTTGGATATATTTATGCTCACAATTCATGAAACTATCAATGATTTTGTAAGAATTGCTCTTAATTTTGTTAAAATTATGACTGATAAAATCAGTTTTTATGAACGAAAAGCTGATTATTGTTCAAATTTTGAGATTTGTGAAAATCATAAAAATAAGAGCACAGTCAGTGCTTTCATAAATATATTCTTGATCTGGATACTTGAAAACATGAGAATTTTCACAGAAATCCAGGGCAACAAAAAAAAAATCTTTTTTTGTAGAGCTGTGTTTTTAATTACGAATTAGGTACATCACGGATAATGCTGTTAGCAGTTTAAGTAAGCCTGATAACCGAATCAAAAACAAAAGATAAGACTGGTCTTTAACAGTGTTCTCTCAGATAATTAACATTTCATCGCCTTCTAAGTTGATTTTTTTGTGACCATTTGTAACAAAATCCTAATAAGTTTTTGGTTGCAATGTAATTTGAACTTTGTAAAATATGACATTCAGTTTGTTTTTCCATAACTTGAAAATTATCTCAAATTCTTAATTTCAATATAGACTGAATGTTTTTCCTTAGATCAATAATTGGTACAGATGATGGTCTCTTCACAGCCAGTATAATAGAATATTCGGTAATCGGTGAGACCGATTACCGAATATTCTATTATACTGACCCCTCTTCATACGTCTAAATATAATTACAACTAGGTACATACAGGGATCAGTTACTTTGGAATCCATCCCCTTTTATTTGTCTGTTGCTACCTGTTTGGTACCACGGACCCTTTCGGACAATGTTACTGAAACGTCCTCGCCCGGGGCCAGTTGTAAGCAAAGGGTTACTTATTCGTAGCAAAAACGACAAGTAATTAAATAATTAAGTAACTTTTTTGGTACAAACATTTTAAATGAAATAAGTACTTAATTATTATTTTTTTAGATGAAGAGATATTACGCACTATAAGAAAACAATGAAATAATGTTGTGAATTCCTATTATAAGACCCATAACAGATTTTTTTTTCTTTTTCGGCACAAGAAAGAAAGAAATAAAAAAAAATTATTTGGACACAGCTCGTGAAACACAAAATAAAAAATTAATAAAATAACAAATAATGCCAACAACAAGCAAGTATGACAAGCTATACCTACTTATCTACATAACGCACTATGGTAAAAATATAAGTTGGCAAGGACAAAAATGGTAGCAAGCTTGCTTAGGGTGCATGGTCATCAAAAGAGTTAAGTAACTGGGGTCGTCAATTGACATTTCAAGTACCTAAATACACTAACAGAGGTCGATTACCACACAAAAATAAATCATGAAATTAATTTATTTTTTGTTTTATTGTGTTTAGATGTCGGCAGAGTTTCGCTAGCTAATTTAATTTGTCCCTATATCCGACGACCCTGGTTACGTATCCCCTATGGTGACCGTAGATTATCAAGTTAGTGATGTTACTGACGTAACTCGCGGGGGCTCACTAAATGCGCTCCCAAAATGTACGCTCTTGCATGAAAATACAACTTCAATTATTTTCATAGTAAGTGAAAGATTTATTTGCAGATAAATATGGTTACAAAAGTTCTTACAATGGTAATATAATAGTAGCTTAACATGAAATCATAACGTAATGACATGCAAATTTTGTGGTATAGGAACAGTTACATCATTTAGATTTAAACTGAAGGAATTATTTAATAGTATAGAAGGGATTCTCAATTAGCCACCTGTGTAAAGCCCTGAAGCGGATCATTGGAAGGTCTTTAATTTGGTTAGAAATCTTGTTATAGATCTGAATACACATAGGGTAACAACTTTGCCTATATAGTTCCGTTTTCGTTCTAGGAATAATCAATCTATTAGGATATCTATTTTTGAATTTACATTTATCTCCCAGTTTTTCAAACATCTCAGGGTGAGATTTGGTAAATTTACATATTTCCTCAATGTAAATACCAGTTGATGTAAGTATTCTAAGTTCTTTAAACAGTGGTTTACAGGATTTAAGTACCTAGTCGTTTCAAAATGTAGGTGACTGACGTACCTCTTTAATTAGTCTTGTCCTAATTAACATAACGAACATTACCTTCAAACTATGCCTCGCAGAATTTAATTAATTCAAATTCAAGGTGTCCTATTCTGAAAGTCAGTTGCAAGCGATGCAACACAGTTGCAAACGTTAATGGCTGACATTCAAGTTTAGTGCGATGGCAGCGTTAGTTTCTATGACTTGACTTTACAGAATAGTCCCCCGAGGACCGCATTACCGAATGTAAAGCGTTTTATCTTTTAGTGTTCGAGCAGATAATGCCACGAAATGTTGGTGATAGTTTTTGTTTGTGCTTGTTTTGCTTGTGAATAGTTCCTTTTTAGGGTTCCGCACCCAAAGGGTAAAAACGGGACCCTATTACTAAGACTCCACTGTCCGCCTGTCTGTCACCAGGCCATATCTCATTAACCATGATAGCTAGACAGTTGAAATTTTCACAGATGATGTATTTCTGTTACCGCTATAACAACAAATACTAAAAAAATAATATTTTAGTGGGGCTCCCATACGACAAACGTGATTTTTTTGCCGTTTTTTGCTCGATATTAATAATGACAACAGGTAGGCGCTTGAAATATTTACAGATATTTAGTTCTATATTCACTTTAAAAATAAATAATTAAATTAAAATAAAATAAATATTTAAGGGGGACTCCCATACAATAGACGTGATTTTTATAGATACGGAACCCTTGGTGCGTGAGTCCGACTCGCACTTTTTTTATTTTAATGCTATGGACATCATACATACATAAAGTAAGACAAGTATGTAGGATAGGTACTTATCTAAGTTCCTAGACACATAATCTAGGTACAAAATTTCTATAATGCGACCAGTAAGCCAGAAAGGCAGAGTGTTTTCCATAGATTTTTGTTGCAAAACTACAGTGCGGCCGACGAGAGTAGGCGTTCTTCACACCTGTCAGTTTCATACAAACGGACACGCGTTTCGCGAATTTGATCTTTATGAGCTGCTGGAATTGTTACACTGACAGGAGTCTGGAACGCATTCTCTCGACGCCTGGACTATAAAACGTGGAATCTCATCCTCTGCCTAATTTCTTCCCAACTATGTTGTGGTCGGCTTCCAGTGTAACCGGATGCAGCTGAATACCACTTTTATAAATGGATTGACTGCCTATTAGACTAAAACGTAGAATCTAATTAATGACTTTAAAACAAATGACAAGAAATTCATATTTGAAATCCACAAAACACCAAATTATTTTTAGAAACCATCTTAAGACCCCGAAAATTCCCAACAATAAGATTTTATCGGTAAACACAACATTTGAAAAGTTCCCTGGCTCCCCGGGGAAGGATGCAGCATATCCCCCACATCCGTTCCCCTTGGCTAAAGTATTTGTGAAGCGCTCCAAACCGGGGCCGAATGCGAATCGAATCCCAAACTCAATGTTAGAATAAATAATTATTTTATACTTACTTGCTTATATTGATTTATTTGGACTGTCGTCGTATTGATTTCTTTGGGGTTTCCGTGAGTCTGGTACCTGGTACATGTGGTTACAAGACAGTGTAATAGGAGATTTACGTTGACTGAAATAGGAACAGTCGATAAATGAAAATAGTCTTCTTCACATAAAACTCACAGTAGTCTAGAAAAAAAGATTAATTGCCAGTTATTGCTAAAAAAAATTTAAAAACATGAGCTGTAAATGTCGATTCGGTTATGCACTGTATTTTGACAAGAAAAAGTACACGACTAGGGAATGTATTTAATTGAACATCGAATAATTCCCAATTTGCTTTCCTGAAAATATAATTGAACACTCCAATAACTATACTCTTTTTATGATCCTCAAATAAATCCCATTCTGGGACTATAGACTTGAACCTCAAATAAATCCCATTTTGGGACTATAGATTATAACTGCGAACAACTTGGATGTAGCGCTCGTCGGCCACTGTTGTGTTATCGCTCGCTTCGCTCGCTCGACTCCGCGCTATTAGTCATAGTTCTCACCTCACCTAACCCATTTGGTCGGGGTGCCCTAGCTTAGTTATTGCAAAACGAATAAATTTATTTGAATTTTAAGACAAACTGTGAAAAAAGCCAGAAGTTAAAAACTTTTTCTAATGATGCACACTTTTTTTAAATAAATGAGCCTCCATTCATTTAAAAAAAACCTTACATCATTAGAAAAGGTCAATAAGTTTTTAGAAGATCAGTTAAATTTTGTAACAATAATATAATTTAATAAAATAGTGCCCATGGAGTTTCTTGCCCGTTCTTCACTATAAGTACCTACTATGCTTTGTAATGGGCAACTAGCGTCATATTTCTGACTGACGGACTCCCTGACAATTCAAAAGTGCCTGTAAATGGTTTAATTGAAAAAAATTGCGTTGAGTTTTAGTTTGAAATATATCCCTAAAACAAAATGATATGTTCTTTTCTTTATACTTCTGTACCTTATACTTTGGTAAGCATCGCTGAATTGCATACCTTAGCGCATCATTACAAAGAACACAACCAATTCTCTATAAAATTTTAATAAAAGCTTAACTTCAGTCCCCAACACAAAAAGCCAGACTAACTATACATTTTCCAGCCAACATTTTCCACTTGCACAAAAATCAAATTTGGAAAGTTCTGGAAAAGTTTGCGTTTCTTTATTTTCTCACTTAACACTTTGTTACCTTGGTACCTTATCCGGGAATTGTTCCCGCTCGCTTGAACACACGAATATATATTGGAAAAGTTAACTGGAATACGTACGTATACTTGCATCGTCCGTGTATTGAGCACAAGTGGAAAATCGACAAAGTTAAATTCGAGATCACTATCTGGAGTTCGGATTTGAATCTGAGATTTTATCCGGGAATGGATAGTCATTGCTTGTTGTTGTGTACGGTGGGCACTTACTAGTTGTGGGTACGTGAAGGGCCATAACCTTTGTGGCGAGGATCGCTTCGCTTTTGTTTTTGGGTTTGAATTGAAGCTGGCTGACGACACATTCCAGTCTGTAAAGAAAAATAAATACGAATATTGCGATGCCAAACTGACGTCGAGAGTAGTGATGGCCCGGTTGTACCGACAGCGACTTACGAATGTAGCTAGTATATGTTCGAACTCAGACAGGCGATTTTACTTTATATAAATTATTTCATCACCACTGCTCTCAAAATGGTGAAGGAAAACATCGTGAGGAAACCGGCCATATCCTAGAACTAGCCATGTCCTAGAACCAACACTTCGAAGTCATGTGAAATCTACTAACCCATAGGTACTGGGTCCACGTGGTGGATTACGGCCCACTCTCTCACACAGAGAGGAGGCTTCTGTCCCAGCAGTGGCCACACTATAGGCTGATTATGAAAACTAACGTATAAGTCTGTATATATTTGCTTGATAATTTCTTAATGGTCCATTTTTCATAACTTCTCTGAAGAATAAACACTGTGGTTTGACATTATTTCCGACATTAAACCTGTCAAACCGTCGTCATTTAGATAATTTACAGTCCGGCCGCCGAGAGAATGCGTTCCTGACACCTGTCAGTGCGACAATTCTAGCAGTTAACAAAGACCAAATTCGCAGAACACGTATTCGTTGGTTTGAAACTGACAGGTCTCAAGAACGCATTCTCTCGTCGGCCGTACTGTAGTTTTATCACGTTGGTAATAGACAGTATTCTTTAATTATGTTGGCAGTAGATTAAGAAAAAAACAAACTTTTATTAACTTAACCATAAAAACGAGCATCTTCTTGTGCCAAGACTCGGTCATCTCTATGGGCCCTTAAGAGCTCAGCAGCATTACACCAAATTGAAAAGTTAATGTCTAGAAATAATGTACAATCAAATAGCACGCACAAGTACCATTCCTCTTGCATTTGGTACTGAGGCGTCTCTTATGGGATTACTTAAGATAGCCTCTTAAGTAATCCCATAAGAGACGCCGATACACTGTTTTGATCTTTTTGGGCGTAGCGTTGCCAATTTTTGGATCTGTAATTAAACTCAACCAATTGTTTAAAATGGTAACTAATTGTAAAATTTTTGTAAAGTGTGTTTTTTGATCAATGTTTAGTTCATTTAATGATATAATATCATTGCTAATGTATAATAATCAAATAATTAACTATTAGTTAAAAAAAATTACCATTAGTTGAACTTAAAAAAACATTAAAAACATATTATGCACAAATTTAACCATTTCTTAGTTAGGTACTATTTTTAACAATTGGTTGAGTTTAACTTCAGATCAAAAAATCGACCCTCAGAGCCCAATATAGAAACAGTATACAACCAGTTTACATAGTAGACACTTTGAATAAATTCCATTACAAGATAAATGTTTAATACGGAAAAAAATTTAACAATGCCTTTAAAATTTAATCACAAAAAAATAAAATAAAGTACCATCATCTGAGAACCCCATAGAAAAAACAAAACGAAAAATTAGCATCTCCATCAAAACGTCATCGTTCGCAAAGGGGAGGTAGGGGAGATAATTACCAATTAGTTAATGGAACGGTAGGAATGTTTGCAGAGTACTCGTGGTCGCTGAGGAGGCCCGGGGAAAATGGAATACCTCATGTTGATGTTGTCTTAAAATAGATTAGTCGTTGAGTAGAGTGCAGTTTTCTATTACAGTGAAGAGAAATTAAAGTGACGCGCAGAAATTGCTTTACTTTTATTTTCTTGAAGGTTGAAGAGTTTCACCCTTAGGTAACAAAACAAAACAAGGTATTCTCCGAAAGATTAGGTAAAGATGTACCTACAGTACACCCCCATTTTTAAAAGAGGCGGGCCTATTTTCATCGACCAGGCACTCGTCCACACTCCGGGCAACTACTGAGAAATTCCTAATGGAAAAAACTCAATAACACTTTGCCCAACCGCTGGGAATCGAACTCAGGACCTCATGCTCAGCAGCCACTAGACCGTCGAGGCACTCATCAATTAAGTTCATGGAAAGTTAACGGAGCTGTATTGTAAAACAACTAGTGGTTTTGTAAAACGGTAGATTCGACAATCCATCTTTATTCAAATTTTATTTATGTTTCACATTGACGTTATTTCAAGTTAAACAAATATCAACTTTATTTTAATGATGATTAAGTTGATATCAGAGTGACCACTATTGAAAAAGTTACAAAAATGTTTGAAGCTGTAGCGTAAACTGAACTTTATAGTGTAAGACAGAAAGTTATTTTTCCATAAACTCATATTTGTTTACATTTTTGGCGAATATGTCGCGATTATATGTTACAAAATACTATCGCTACAATCTATATCTGACCACCGTAAAAAGGATCCTCTTTTATTTTACTTACGGACGCAGCTGTGGTCATCATGTGCACGGGATTTGGTTTTCAAAATAGTCAGATATACGTAGGTTCTGGCGATACTACCTACCTCTGCTCTACCCTTTAAGGCACATAAAAGTGATATTTTGTTTATTTTGACTATGATTTTTAACTCTAAAATAACCCGCATCTTGTTTAAATAACTTAAACGTAAACGCATACGTTTCGGTGAGTTCGTTCAGCGATAGACCAGTCAGTTCAGTCTGACCGGCATTCATCTCTGTTACTATGTACGGTTCAGAGGGGTTCTATTTGTTCTTCGCTCGGTACACCACGGGAATTGGATAATCGACTTTTTGTTCGCGTACATTGTATATTAATGTTCTTTTTTCTGTTGAAGATTTTAAATCATTGTGAAATGGCCTGTCACCTATATTAACTTGAACTCAAACTGCACCACTCACTTACTATCACAATCCCCTCCATTTTGAAAGGAATTTATAATCTACTAGCGGACCCGGCAGACGTCGTCCTGCCTGAAAAAGCAGCGCCACCTACCTGGTCAAATCGTGGATACAAACCTTGTCCTGCTAATAACAAACACAAAAAAAAAGAATTATCCAATTTGGTGCAGTCGATCGGAAGTTATGCGCGTACATACAGTTCGGTGATTCATTTTTCAAGCTTTTATTTAGTTTCACCTGTCCCGATGTTTTTCTGTAATCAAATCTTGCAAGTTATATTTGATCCACTTCCCGGTTACCGATTGAGCTGAAATTTTGCATTCATGTGTAAATCGGACAATAATGCAAAATTATTATGACATGGATTTGATCTGATGATGGAACCGGAAGGTGGCCATAGGAACTCGATAGTTAAACGCAAAACCCCATCGAGTTGTTACTCGTTTTTTATTTATATATATTACTTACATGCGATGTTTGAAAAGTTGTTCGACAATGTAAAGAATGTACTTACTGTCGAATGGTCAAAATGACCGTGATAGTGATTTTAGGCTGCTTTTACTACTGTAACAAACCAGTGGTTGCAGTGGCTAAGACACTCTCAGAGAACTGGGCCTTTTTGGCGCAGCCGTGAGGCACACTTTCCTGGTAATTTCTTACATCGGACTTCACACTTTTATTTAATCTTTGTTTTTTATTGTTTGTGTTATCCGATGTATGTATCTGATGTATTGTGTCTTTTAGTTTGTGCCAAATAAATGTATTTTCTTTCTTTCTTTCTAACTATACCTCGATAGTACTTGTACCTAATTGTGTCCCTTTTTTGTTTGCGGATAATAATATTAATGGTTTTGCCGCCATTATTAGGAGTAGATGCGCATCCCTGATGACGCGTGTTCGCCGGCAGCACCAACAGTATTCTCAGTGTGTTCGCAGATCGGTGGGATTCCCCGATGTTGCGGAGGTGGATAACACTAGAAGTTAAGTAAAATTGTTACTAACCCTATGGACTCCTGTCAATAAAAGTTTTCTATTCTATTCTATTCTATTATACCGTTTTACTATCTGTATGCACGTCAGTTACCAGAAGGCCAATTCTCGTAATTTTGAACGTTTTAAACGTTCAAAATGTAGTCGCAGTCTTATTTCGACGACAAACAAATGTTAAAATCTTGTCAAAATGTAGGAAAATTAGAGGTATGTTTGACTGATTGAGACTGAGATTAGACTGTGAACGTTATTAAAATTACGAGAATGGACGAAAGAAGCATTAGATACTTACTTTATGGGGGTCCGCGACACTGACATTGGTCTCGTCTAATATGGTATTTTGAGGAAGTCGCGTTATGTCCGATGGGCTTCCCTGCAAAAAACAAGCTTTGTAGGTAATGGTGCATTGTAAAGCACAATTTCAGGCATTTGCATAGTAGGTACAGACATCATGAAAAAAGCACTGCTGTTCTAAAAACAAATGAAAAATGATGTGATGTTTTTGTAAACTGTCCAATTGTTATTAGCTGAAAAAAAGAACCAATAAAATTACAAACAATTAAAATACAAAATAACGCTATTATCACTTCCGAGTAATTAATACGTGAATCAGCCGGGAGGCATATTTTGTTCATTCATAAACGAATTAATGAGTTTATCTGTATGTTTTTAACAATATCCCGGTAACAATTAATACTCTGGGTATGCGGTCGACGGTCTGCTTACTCATTTAATTAACTGTAATGTCGGCGGCGGTTTTAAATTATTTTTGTTATATAATATTTCAGCATGAATTTAAATTGGATATTTGTTAAATGGACGGATCTTTTATTTTTTTTGAGTGGTATTTTGTGGTTTATATTGTTTACGGTATCAAATAACTTGCTGATGTAATTTTAAGGTTTATTTTAATTTTCAAGTACTACCTACGCCAGCAGGTCAATATCTAAAATTTTCCCAATCAACCTTGAACCTTAATACTTGGAAATCTATTAAAGACATTTGAAAGATTGTAGTAGTTTGATGTGCTGGCGTCTGTTTATCCACTAAATAACCCAGACTCTTGGCGGCGAATAACTGCAAAGGATTAGATTTAAAAAAAGTAAAAGTGCATTAGGTAGTTGGTAACTAATCAATATTACATAATTATTACGTTGTCCTTATAGGTACCTACGTAAACATAGACACACAAAATGATAGTATGTATCAATTTGTGTAACCTAAAAGAAAAACCCTTGCATTTAAATCAAAACTATTCAACAATTTAATTTAATTTGGTTACGACCTTCTAATTCATTAAATATTAGATATCACATTCATCAATCATAATTACCTTCTCAGAGACGACAAAACATGTTTTCTCATGAGCATGTAAGTAGTACACCGCACCCTTCAAGCACATTGAAAGAAAGAAAGAAGAAAATCCGTTTATTTGCGTTAAACATGACGCATAAAAAGAACACAAACACAAAAAATAACAAGTCGGGGGAAAACGTGCGTCAAAGATGGGGGAAAACATCGTGGTGATGTGTTAATTGATAGACACAAACAATAATAGTATCTATCAATTTATAAAAATTAAAGAAACCCCTTGAATTTAAACTCAAACTATTCAACAATATCATCCACCCTTTGAAAATATTTAATTCAATTTTCTTGCAACCTTATTTATTCGTTGCGACGCGTCGGGCTGTCCGTAGGAATGCAACGTAGAGGTTTATTTCAATTTATTGCGTTTACACAGGTCGCCGTAGACAGAATAACGATTTTGTTGTGGCAATATACGAAGGTGCCAGCTTAGTTCGCATGACTGCTCTCGACGTCGACGGCGCCTTGGAAGTGTTAATGCTCACGTACATTATTTTCTGTTTAAAAAACAGGCTGCTTGCTCTCTGGGGCAGACTTTTGTATACTTAGAGTGGAATGGAATAGCAGAAAACGTTTTGTTAATTGAAGAAATCTTGTTGTTGGGTCTCTGCAAATTCTTTTGTGTTATTGTAAAAAATACAGGGAAGCTGAATAAAGAATTGTTAGCTGCAGTTGCTAGATTTGTCCTTGTAATTTCCTATATTTCTCTAGTAGTCGTCATCTCGGTAGTCACTCCCTTTCTAGCCATATCATTTTTCACGCAGTCCATCTATCATTTCTTAAATAAATAAATTAATAATTTCAGCCATAAATACGAGTACAAAAAAAAACGTTCGGATTTACATAAACGCAATTTTGCCGTTAATACAAAATGGCTGTCCACATACAAAATGGTGGCACTGGGGCAAATGGTCTCGTGTCACGATGACGTATGAATGGCTTAGCATAGATTTATAAGTGGGTTTAGAGAGATTTAAAGTTCCGAAGCGACTATTTTCAGATTTCAACTTATGATTTCTGATTTTGAATAGTAAAGCTTTGGGTTAAATAAATTATTGTATGATGTGAAATGATTAAAAAGCATTATTTCTTTCATAAGCTATTCTTTTTAAGCTTAATAAAAAAAATCGTAAAGGTAACGATAAGGTTACATGTTTATGTTTAAGTTGTACTTCAATATCATCATCATTTCAGCCGAAAGGAGTCCACTGCTGGACATAGGCCTCCCCCAAGCACCTCCACTTCGACCGGTTTTGTACTTTTCGCATCCAACGGGTTCCTGCGTAAGTTGCTTTTACCGTAAGATTTACAAACAGTTTTATCTATTTCCTTTTGCATTGAACTTTTCATTTCCCACTATTTCACAAATGATATCCTCGTAAAATCTATTACATATATTATTTGCGAAATTGACGGCGAACTTTATTTTGCGTGTATCCTTTTGTTTTTAATGGTAACTGATTTCATCCTTGACCCAATATTTTCCTGCAGACGTTATGATTTCGTCACAAGATGTTTGTTGACGATTATATAATTATTTGATTATTTATTTTGTATAATTCCGAAAACACACTCATCATCATCTTTGACAAATCGTATAGGTACATATTTCTTGAGATCAAAAACAATAAAATATCACAACACTAGGTACGAGTACACTCTTTTAGGTTCCACTCCATTTGTCAATTCTAATAGCTCTCACCATTATATAAAACGGTAGTTTCATGACAAAACCGCGGCATTTCGAGAGTGTATCCTTAATAACGTTTTCATGTCCTCTTCCCGATTCGCGTCGGATTTCATTCAGCTAAAAGCGAAGGGAATGTAAAATTACGAAACGTCTTCAAGTTTATATGTTTGGGATAAGGGCATCGAACTCGATATCCTTTTGGGTGACAATAATGAGAGTAATATGGGTCGTTTTGTATTGTATGTTCCGAGCTTGTGTATCGCGTTTATATGGACGGTTTTGTATAGGTTTGAGGCTTGCAACTAAATACCTACTTATTTCTGATTTTCTCCCATCAAGAAGCGATGCCATCTTGCTAATTGAATAGTGGTGGGGTGGTTTATTTTAATTTTTTATTTCTTTTTGTGTTGCACCGGTTGATGTCATCACGTCAACGCGACTGTCCTTGAAAACCAGCGCTGGGGCTCTGTCTCGCATAGGGTCGTAGCATTATGCTGAGCGATGGACGTTTTGTGTGGATGTGACGCATATTTTCCCTCAACTTGTTCTTTTTTGTGCTGTGTTCTTTCTCTGCGTCATGTTTACCGCAAATAAATGTATTTTCTTTACTGCATGAGACATGAATTTGAACTAGGTAATATAATATTACGGATAGATTTGTTTTGTTTTAGGTGCATACTAACTATCTTAATTCGAGTTATCTTATTTTTGTTTTAGGCACGTGATTCTCTAAAAATAAAACAATGTTTCTTTCTTTCTTTTCTTTGAAATATCCAGAAACGTCGATGACCACTTATCATCAGGTAGGCCGCCTGTTCGATTGCCATACAATACAATGTCATAAAACGAATTCAATACATTTTGAATTCAATACAATTTCAATACATTCGTAAATAATTGCAGCGAAAATTCCCGTACCTATTATACGCAAAAAGATAAATAAAAGGATACGAAATACGAAAATACGGAATAATGGAATATCTTTTAAGCCAGCACAATTCTGAACAAGCTAATGGTGAGATGTTAAAACACTTAATCATAAAATATAACGGTCATTATTTACCTCCATTACACTTTTATATTATGACACTGAATAGATATGTGCAGAAGAACCATTTCCATATAACAGTCTTTAAAAAAGTGTGTGTGTGCCATCTCGTAGACTTTTACGGCTGGAAATTGGTCTTCTCGAAGAAAGTGACATTGAAACTTAGCACAGGCATTTGTTTTATGGATTATTTAAAACGCGTGTGTGTGCAATCTCTGACTTTCATGGCTGAAAATAGATCTTCTTGAAGAAAGTGACATTGAAACTTAGCACAGGCATTTGTTTTTTGGGATTATATACCAATCCAATGCCCTATCACCTAGTACACGTAATTAGATTCTAGGATTGATAGATATTAGACGTTGTTTTGCCATCTTAAACGATTTCTAATAATCCTTTTAATGTAAATAATTTAGTTTATCTCATTCAGTCATATTGGCCATGTGAAGACTGCAGGAATTCGCTGAATGCGAGAACCAACACAACAAGAAGCCCATTACAAAAACAAAGACATAAAGGACACACTAATACAAAGTAGCCAAACACATTGTCAACATTTTATGTGCTGAATACGATTCCGATAAAACTTTGACAATGTTGTCCATTGCTTGATGTCAGGGTAGGTCGATAGGGCGAAGCTTTGGGCTTAGGACTATGTCCAGCAATTAACGTCTTTCCGCTTAAATGATGACGATTATGGTGTAGCAGACTGGTCGATTATATTGATAGCCAGTGCTGACTGCGACTAACTAGATACTGACTTTCTATGTGTTCTTAACTTAGGTACATGCTCAGAGTGGAATTTCTGTTTACTATTTATTTAATGGAATGCTGCGATATCGTTGCAAAAATCGCATTGGAGCCAAACTCGTATTACTGGTATAGAGGTCACATCTGGAATAGTATTGTCGCTAAAGGATTGGAGTGAGAACTATTTGTCTTGCAACTGCGAAACTAATTACGTTTATCGCGTTTCTTTGTTCAGCGATAAAAATAAAAATAATTTAAACATGCTTACTGGCGATGGGTTGGGCAGTGTTATTTTAAGCTTCATGATTCATGATTGATTCATTACCATCAAATATATCTAGATGAAAGTCTAATATTTTTCAAGGAACAGTAAAATAGGTATCCAACTTGCAGTTGTAGCTGAATATAACAAGAACTTACTATATACACAATAAAGTATAATTTCACAACTTTTGCTCTGTAATGGCTAACTTTCTATATATCTATACTAGTAATAAAGCTATTATTATTAAGCTGCATCGGGTAAGACTGGAAGCCGACCCCAACATAGTTGGGAAAAGGCTAGGCAGATGATGATGATGTTTGAACGCGCTAATCTCTAGAACTACCAGTCGGATGTAAATAATTATTATTACTTATAATTATTATTATAATTATTATATTTGCATTTGATAGCCCAATTCTGAGGCTCCTGAACATCACGCTAGAAGCCTTAAGAGACGTGCAAAAACAAAAAAAAAATGTCAGGAAAGAACGCTGTAGGTAAACGAAGTAATGGTGCGGGCTGGCGATGCGATGCGACGGGGTGGGTCGGGGTAGCAAGAAATTTTACGCGAACGAAATCGCGGGTAGAAGCTAGTCCCATATACATATAGAAGTGTAGCGGTATTTACAACGCCACATGCGAACAACATGCGAACATCTCGCAAGCAGAGTTTACCGCGCAATTAGCATATGTACAAACTTCCCAACATCAATCGTTGGGCAATTGTCCGCCAGACACCACACCCGTCTGGTCGGAGGATCCTCCCTTTTCTATTATAGAGGATGAGTGGACTTTACACCCTGTTCCTCATACCTCTATAGAAGTATGATGTATCTTTTAATCTCTGTCGTGAAGCTGCAAAGTATACAACATTACACGCTTTCCAACAAGGACAAGTAAATTGAAATCATTTCCCAAAGAATTTTCTATTATACACCAACTGGAATATTTGTATGCGCAGCGCGATACCGGACAGGACGCGGGTGTCCAAGATTTACGACCTTCGCAGGACAGTCCCGGACAGCGGACAGCGTTCGGACAACTCCGGTAAGATTAATTGCATTGCCCCACTATTCGGCCACTGTTGATTTTTAATCCGCATTGGCGAAATACCGAAATAAAATGTGAGTTTCAATAAAGGTTTTCAAGTATATCACCGCTTTAATTTTCTCGCTGAATTCTTTTGGGATGGAATTTATTGGTCGGCTGTTTTCATTAAAGTAGGAATAAATACGAATAAAATCTAACGTAGATCTACGCGAGACACAATGGCTTTTTAATTGTGTCTGTAATTACGACATTCAACGGGTTAATCCGACTTTTGACTGCTAAATACATACTGAAACCTACTTAATTACCTAGGTATATCTACCACATCTATACACCATACCACTTTAATCAACTAATCAATCAACTCAGCCTATCGCAGTCCACAGCTGGACATAGGCCTCTCCCAGACTGCGCCACACCACCCTGTCCTCCGCCTTCCGCATCCAGTCTACCCAAGCCACCTTCTTTAGGTTGTCCGGCCATCTAGCTGGAGGGTCACGTTAATGGCGACGTTAATTTAACACACGTAAATGGGTTTGCGTTTTCGTTTTATGAACATACTTTAGTTTCATTAAACGTTATTATTTATTTACAATTTTCGAGTAAAGCACCTTGGAGAAACTTTACTTAAAGAACTGTAGCGCAGGGATCATAATTTTCTAGTAAAGCATCTTGGAGAAACTTTACTTAAAGAGCAGGGATCATTTGTTGGGATCACGGATCATAACATCGCATCAATGAAATTAAAACGAATAACGCGCAAAGAGTAGGCGAATCGAAGGAAAGAGTTCTATCTATGTCGGCGAACAGGGCAGGCGGTAGTTTTCAAATTACGAATTATTTTAATATTATTGTTTTAATTTTTATGATTAGGTACTGGCTATTAGCCCTACACGTGTGTTAAATTAATGTTGCCATGGTATCTGCACGTTGCATAAAAACTGGGCATCAGCGGTAAAAAAGCAGTTGACAAAATAAATCACATGCAAATAATTTCCATAAACACAGTAGAATTAATAAATCATTTGTTATGAGTGATTTATGATTACAGTGCATAAAACTACCCTCGTCCCAACACATGGACGATGTCGTTAGGGTGTCCAAGATTTACTATGCGACAAATCCGGCCACAGCCAAGATTAATTTGCCCATTTAGCATAAACACTGTCCGGACCAGCTGATTCTTAAATCCGTTCCGTTTTGCATAATGTCGTTCAAGTTCTTTTAGGACAAGCTCAGCTGAAATTAGTATATTCTATTGTTTGTTTTAATGACTTTAGCCCGACCGTTGACTTATTAGTTTAATCTGAATTTCAGTCTGCGGCTGGCAATAAAAAATACGTTAAGAAGATGAGCTTTTATTCAAAGAGGATAATTTAATTACTTTGATCAGATGCGGCTCAAATAAAAGCAAAAAAGCCAAGTAACCTTCAATTGCGTAACACACTATCAACCACAATCTGAATCATTTTGAAGGATATTGCTAATCCTAATGTTCGAAATATTGTATGCTCAACAACGTAAATAACGCAATGAATGTTGTTCAAATAACGCAATGAATGTTGTTCAAATAACGCAATGAATGTTGTTCAACTGTCAAAATGAAACCCATTGCTACTGATAGTGTGTTACGTAACTACCCCGCCGACCATCAAAACAAAAAAAAACAACAGAAACAAAAACAAACAAGAACAACAAAAAATCAATTTATTCTCACGGTCGTACAAAAATCATCAGTACATTATTATATCAATTCCAACCACAAGAGAGCATTTCATAAAAACTTTTCTGTTATAAACTCCGTGATAGTTAACCGTAACCCGCGACCCCGCGACCATACTGCCTGGTATCACGACAGAAATCAGTTAGTGAAATATTTATTGCATCTTGTCCGTCCGTCTGTGTAAATACTAACAGATAAACATCGCGAACATTCCGTGACTGAAAACGTTCACAACTTTATGGAGTATTACGTTTTTATTCAAGTTTTTATTGCGTTTTTTAACAAAATGGACGCTCAATTTTTACAGCTGTAAACTTTAGCAATTAAAGGGTTATTTATTGATGCCCCCCCCTTTTAGAGCTACAGCGTGGGTTTTATGTTTATGGAGCTTTTTTAAAAAGTGCCGTTTAGATTGCTATTCTGTTTAGAAGGAACAACTATTGTTGAAGTGGTATACCTATAGGACAGGGACAGGCCTACTCGCGTAGATAAAAGAACTAAGTAGACAATACAATCATAGGGCAGCTGCAGTATTTGATAATTAATGCATTACAAGCAGTCTACACTATTAATAATATAAAGAGGTAAAATTTGTAAGTTTCGAGAAACAACGAAACCACTCATGCTATTTAAAAAAATCTTTTAATAATAGAAAGCTGCGCTATTGACAAATGTCATAGGATATGTTTTAGGTTTAAACTTTAATTACTTAATGCTTAGAAAGTAATTAAAGAAAAATAAAGAAAGTAAAATTTAAAATAATATTTATTTAAGAAAAAATATAGTTATTATGATTATTGATTATTGCAGGACTGCTGGACAAAGGCCTCCATACTTATTTCCACTTCTATCTGTTCAAAGCTGCTAAGGACCAGTTCTTGTTGAAGGAGTCCAGGTCATTCATTTGTCTAAACCCCTACTCTCTCATGATACACACGAATACGAAAATACAGGGTGGCAGGGACATCGACGCCCTTGCGTTGACATTTTTCGCCGATAATTAAAAAAAAAATTGCTCTTCCATACATTTTGACCGCGTAGGTATTGCACTTTTCTATGCAACGGCTGTTTTTTTTTTTTTTGATAACCGACGAAAAATTACTACGGTACGGTACGATACGGTCTAGAATCATGTGCTGAAGTCATAGTTACAGTTTGCGCGTCGATTTCCCTGCCAACCTGTATAATTAGTTACCTATGGATAAATTTTCAATAGCTTACCCACAACCTCACTGAAATCTTTCAGTTGGTACTTTCAGCTACACGCATAGGAATCCATAAATACATTCTACCCAACAGCCCTTCAATCTAAAATCT
Organism: Apamea crenata; assembly: GCA_949629185.1. Taxonomy (NCBI): domain Eukaryota; kingdom Metazoa; phylum Arthropoda; class Insecta; order Lepidoptera; family Noctuidae; genus Apamea; species Apamea crenata. The sequence goes on along the minus strand of OX451365.1, from coordinate 15,825,958 downwards.
ATGATCCGCCGCGATATGTAAAAGGATCAAAAGTGTCACATAATGTAGTAGGGTGGTGACTGCGGAATTTGCAGCGCATTCCAAATTAAATTTGGAACGAATTTGTGGGGGCATTTGTGGAGCTGGATTCTGATCAGAATTTAAATTCTCTAAAATAAAAATGTCATCATTCTTTTGGCTTTGCATTTAGTTAAATAGTTGCTTGGAATTGTTTGTCGCTTTCAATGGTTTTTCGTGGTTAAGTGTAATTTTGGGCTTAGCATAACTTACTGTTGCGTGAGAATGGAATGATTAAATTCGGTGCTGCTTTTCTATTAACGTTGATGCAGATTCTTTAAATTCGTGTTTGTGGTTGTGTCTTCCCTAATTAGCAGTGGTAGCCCAGTGAGCAGTGGTAACGACCTTGACTTGAGTTGTAGGTCGTAGGTTCAAACCCAGCCAGGCACTTTACTTTGTGTAAATTATTTCATCACCACGTCTCTCAAAACGGTGAAGGAAAACATCGTGTGGAAATCGGCATGTCCTAGAACCAAATATTCGAAGACATGTGAAATCCGCCAGCCCGCACTGGGCCTGCGTGGTGGATTATGGCCCATTCCTGTGTTCCTCAGCAGTGGGAACGTTATAGGCTGATTATACTTCGTTAGTAATAGTGCCCTTGTATTTAACATTCTTTGAACAATCCACGATTGAAACGTCAATGCTAATCCCAATTTTCAATCACTCCTCCAATTTGGTTCGACTCATTATTTTACCGGAGTCCAGTTAAATTAAAAAGGATATGCCCTGATGTAGGATCAGGACTCTCACATGAAATCCGAGCCACGCCCTGTGTATTTTGTACAGCAAAAGGGTTAAAACTGCCAGACAGTGCATTTCGATACGAGGGGTGGCGAGTGCGTGATTTGCGGGGCTCACCAAATTGAGTTTGATCCTAATATAATTTTCCGGGCCATTGCAGGGGCGAATACTGATCGGCTACGAGCACTGAAAGTAAAACATTATCCAGTCTATTTGAAGCTCCGATATAGGTAGGTAATTATAGGGTTTACAATTTTAATCCATCGCCATTTTACCCATTTGAAAAATTCTATTCTCAATTGAATTGAAAGAACTTGGGTGAAAACTGAACTGTGAAGGATCTGTTGAGGTGATGTGTGACTTATTATATTCTCGATAAAGGTCATATTGGGTTAAAGTTTCGTGCTTACCCGGTGTAGGATTACTTTTGATCTCAATTAGCATTGTCATAATGATGCCTAAACTTCTCCTGCAAGAGCCAGAGTCAGATATACTCCTATTTATATTCTGAGAAGGACTCTTTTGTCTTTTTTACCTGCAAAGCTTCAAGGTTGCGTACGTAATAGTTTTCAAACAGACAGTGCATTTCTACGAGGCGGTGACTGCGCGATTTGCGGCGCGCAGCAAATTGGTTTGATACGAATTCTCGGGGCGTCTGCAGTCGAGCGATCGAGCGCTACTAACGATTCTAGAATGCTGAAACAAAAGAAAGACGTTTTTTTTTTGAGTATTCTGAAAAGCAGTTTCAAGGAGCATTTGAATTTTAAAGAACTCGCATTTACTTACTATTTTAGTACAAGGAGCAGTACCCGTGCAATATTTTATTTATGACAATATTCAAAATCTCGCTATCTTGAACTTGTCAGAATCAACAAAAGAGTATGGACATATTGATGACGGTTACTGTGCAGACTTAATAGGTACGTCTTTTGGAGCTTAGGGGTACCTACCCCTTATATAGATAATCCTCTATACCTAATAAACTTATTCATAATTATGTTGACTTGGAAACAATCGTGACTTCCATCCAATCTGAATAACTTTTGTCAAAATAAAGGTGGAAGGAACATAGACGCGCTTAAATAAAACCAAACCAGGAAAACCGAAAAACAAAAAAATAAGAAAGAAAGAAAATACGTTTATTTGCGGTAAACATGACGCAAAAAAGAATATAAAAAACAATAAGAAATGGTTGCTATGCGTCACATCCACGCAAAACGGCTATCGCTCAGCATTAAGCAGCCTGCTGCTGTGCTATAAGCTGTTCCATCCATTTTGGCCGCGTAGGTATTGCACTTTTCTATGGAAGAGCTGATTTTTTTTTTTGATAACCGACGTAAAATATCTACTCTCGGGGGTCTAGAATCATGTGCTGAATTCGTGTTTACAGTTAGCACGTCGATGTCCCTGCCACTCCATATCCAATCTTGTATGTTATAATATAGATTAGTGTAGGTAGTGTAATAAAACTGCTCAATTCACTTCACGTATAGGTATTTAATGTTTTGGTTTTACAATATAACAACTTTGATAATTTATATGCAGATGGAGACTAGTAATGTAAAAATACCAATTGTGCTTCCGACCTCGATGCGACCATCTTATCAGATCTCTTTCCTTCTTTTTTTAAAACGCTTTCCCGCCATTATCTTCCACTGACAGCTTTTCCAAAAAAGAATCACACAAATTGAATCGTTTCGAAGTTGCCAGCACAATAAGTCGATTACAGATAATCGAATACAAAAGGATATTAAAATTTTAATAACTAGATTATAACAAATTGCGTGAAATATTATAAATAACTAACAGTACCTAGTATATTATTGTGTTGAGTATTCTGTATATCTATCATCCTATTATTTTTTAGAAAATAATAATAATATTAGTTCTTTATATTACCTATATAAAAATTGTAAAGAATAAGTTACTATACGAGTACATTTGTAAAATAACCTTAGTGTCGCATTGGGTACCTACACCTGTTGTGCGATTCTGTAACCATCTCACCGTGAAAACTTAGGTGAAGTGAGCGTGGAGTGAGCTGTCATTCCAACTAATGCTAGGGATTCACACTATTGACAGCTCACTCTAAGCTCACTTCACCTAACTTTTCACGGTGAGATTTTTACAGAATCGATCGGCTGTAATGATTTATTTAAATCTCCCTTATAACCAAGGGATATTTTGATAAATGTTATTCATTTATCAAAATATTCCCTCCCAAAATATCCCTCCTAGGTCTTGAAGTTGTTGTTGTTCGAGAAAACAACCCATAGTAGCAGTTAGGGTAGAAAGTGAAATTGAAGGGCCGTTACACAATGACTGGCGTTAAGTTGGAATCCTGAGCTACCATGCAGGGTGCTGGCTGCTCCGAAAGCAAACCGTGTAGATTGCGCGGATTGTTCACATTCCAACAGTGACTGTAAAGGTATTAGTGCTTTAGAGCGTTTAAAATTTCAGTTCGATGGCTTAATTGAAAATGTTTTGGGGTTTTTTTTGTTATTTGTTCTTTTTGTGTACTCTTGTCTTATGCAATTGGGTAAAAGGTCTCTCCCAAGTCACGTCTAACTGTTGCTTGACACAATATTACTACTTTTTTGCATTAGCATAATCAATCAGCCTAAAATGTACCTACTGCTGAGACATAGGCTTCTATTCGAGAGGGAGTGGGCTGTAATCTACCGTGCGGGCCCAGTGCTGGTTGGTAGATGTCACATGTCTTCGAATTTTTGGTTCTAGGACATAGCTTTCTCACGATGTTTTTGCTCACCGTTTTGAGAACAATGGTGATGAAAAATTTGCAGAAAGAAAAGCCTGTCTGGGTTCGAGTAAAACTCGTAAGTTGGGGCTGTTACCATTGGGCCACCACTGCTCTACTGGATTCCAGGATAGCCATAAACGAGAAAAAGAATAAAGAAAGAAATACGTTTATTTACGGCAACATGACGCACGGAAAAAAGAAAATATGCGTCACATCCACGCAAACGGCAATCGCTCAGCATAATGCTACGACCCTATGCGAGACAGAGCCCCAGCGCTGGTTTTCAAGGCTGTCCTATTTCCAAAAAATTGCTCTTATCTATAGGTGATGTGAGTACACTAAAACCCCACTTTACCCTTCTGAGAATTCAAGCGTGATGTTATGTTCTATTATATTTGTTAGCAGTCGGACATTCGGTCCTTTTACTACTTACCTACAAACTTAATAATAAATTACTTGACTCTAGAAATACCCTCAGACGTTTATTATAAGTTACGTCAAGTACTCTAGGAATAATAAACCGCAATATAATGAAGATGTCTACAAAGTCTTTGGTACAGTAAGCTGCACGTCTGTGGTGAAACTTTGACCATGAGCTGGTCTAGGGTAGTACGCACTTTCAAAAGAATAAGTGGCCAGTTTATAACGGGTGTAAAAATACACTTAACGAAGCCGAGAGTCACTTGTTCTTCCCCGTCATTGTGATAATTTTTTTTTGTACTGGACCTTACCTTCTGGTTACGAAGATATTGAAGGACAAAATTCCAACTTTTACCGACGCATTTTTACGAAAACAAGGACCCCTGCACAGTTGTATACATTCATAAGCACAACATTTCGCGTGCGTTACATTGCGCACTACCGCATACAGCAATCACACCAAAAATGAAAGTCGTTTCCCAGAAATAATTTTAGTGCAATGTTATTAAGTTTGATGTACAGACGCCAACACATCAAGCTACTACAATCTGTCAAATTTCTTTAATAGATTTTCAACTTTATAGCTAAAGCATTAAGGTTCAAGGTTGAATGGGAAAATTTGACAGTTTCGGGCAGCTTGACCTGCTGGCGTCTGTACACAATGCATAGTTGACGGCTATATGATGTGTCTCTTTACACTCTGTATGTCGCGATGGCTTAGTGGGAATGTCGTTTTGGCCTAGTGGATTTGTCGTAATGGCCCAGTGGGTTTGTTGTGATGGCTAAGTGGGTTTGTTGTGATGGCCAAGTGGGTTTGTCGTGATGGCCCCGTGGTTATCTCGTGATGGCCCAGTTGGCCTTGACTCTCATGGACGAGGTTGTTGGTCCAAATCTGGGCAAGTGCCAATGTAATACTTTTTCTTTCTTTCTAATGTGATTTTTTAAATTCATAAGTACTTTCTGAGTTTGTCTTGGACATTACTGACATCGGTAATGGAAATCCTTGACTAATTGTGCAAACACACGAGTGTCGTCGACCCGCATCGCCGATTGCTTGCCTCTGTCTTCGACGCGCGTCGGTCGTGTGTATGCACACTTAGGACGGGTTGTTTCACGTCCACTTGACGCACGCGTAAATGTTAAAAATGGCGGTAACTATCGTCGAACCAAAAAAAGCGTTGTTTTAAATTACAAGTACAAAATTATGGCTTTGACTCACGTCAAATAATAACGAGTTCGTAATCGTTATTATATTGTTCGTTATATTATTCTAGGTTGATAATAATAATTTTAAGTCTAATATTGTGAGCTATTATAACTACACTATTGTATTAGGTAAGCCTGTGATGATAGTGTATTGGTTTAAAATAAAATAAAATAAAAATAAATATTATTATATTAGTGTTAGCTTGTAAAACTAGTAATTAATCAGTGTATGTTAAATAAAAAAAACGGGTTGCACTCCGGGAGTGCCGGCAGAAGTGAAAACTTGAATATTAACGTTGTGCATTTTTTTAAATTTTGGAATGCAGTGTACTCTCGTTCCGACTTACGAATTTTTGATCAGGTCACGTGTCCTGACGCGAGTTTAACATTTTTTACCCATCACAACAAAAGTGCACAACGCCGCTAAAGAAGTTTTCACTTAAAAAATCTATTATTATTTCATATTTCTGAAATCGCCAACCAGTCTTGAACAAGCGTGGCGATCAATGCTTGTGCCTTATCTGTATGAATTGAGGCCTTTGCCCTGCATTAAGGCAATAATAGGCTGGTATTATTATTTAATTAAGAGGCCAACTTATACTGGTTTAGTTGCCACAGACGTTCGCCCACCGTACATAATATAATACTATCTATACTTATAATAAATCTGTAGAGAGGTCAATTCTGTACATGAAATATATTTCCAAAATAACTATCAGAGGGTGATTAAGGATCGATACTGATGCCAAAAATGCAATCAGTAAAATTTTTGTCTGTCTGTCTGTCTGTCTGTCTGTCTGTCTGTCTGTCTGTATAACCGTTATAGAAACAAAAACTACTCGACGGATTTTATTGAAACTTGGTACAATTATTTTTCATACTCCTGAGCTGGTTATAGTATACTTTTCATCACGCTACAATCAATAGGAGCAGAGCAGTGAAGGGAAATGTTGGGAAAACGGGAGAAGTTACTCCATTTTTTACGCTTCCGTCGCGTGTGCAACCTTAATGGTTAAAGCTACACAGAAATCATGTATGACGGAAATGTTCTCCTTAATATTATATAAAAAATATCCCACGACAGCATATGTCTATCTTTTATGGTTTACTCACAATAACACGTGTAACTCCCGATAGCTTAGCAGTTCGAAGCTTTCTGATTATATTTGTCTACTCTTACATTTATAACACTCTTAGTCATTCTTAATTAAAAAAGTTAACATTATTAACTATTCCATAAAAAAGAATCATAGAAATCGGTATAGAAACACCAAAGTTATACATGAAATACGCTAATAATAAGCCATCGCGCGTGAATACTGAATCACGCTCGACGCGTCTCGCGCCTCGCGGCCGAAGGTATAAACTTCCTTCTCATGAAATTTGTTTAAAAATTGGCATTCCGATTATTCTGCTCCGAAATTTAAGACCACCACAACTTTGCAATGGAACTCGGCTAAAAGTAACCCAGTTGCAACAAAATATAATCGAGGCTCAAATTTTAACAGGTTGCGGTGCAGGAGAAACCGTCTTTATTCCCAGAATTCCCATAATACCAAATAATTTTCCATTCCAATTTAAAAGAACGCAATTCCCAGTATCGGTGTGTTATGCAATGACAGTTAATAAGGCTCAAGGACAAACTTTTCGTGTTGCTGGAGTAGATCTCGGTGTCAGTTGTTTCTGCATGGTCAATTGTACGTCGCTCTTTCCCGGGTTAGCAGTTCTAGAAATCTTTATGTTCACGTGCCGGACGGGTCAACTTTCAACATAGTTTACCCGGAAGCTTTGCGCTGAAGTATTTTCGTTCTATAGGTACATTTTTTTTTTTTTTTTTCTGGATGGGAAATCATCAAATGACCCCTCCAGCTCAGGGTGGAGCGGAAGGGAGTACGTGTCAGACTCTTACTGACTAAAACCCACCCGTGTTCCTTCCTTAGCCCTTTATGTTCCTGGGCAGCGGTAACCCTTTCGGACGATCCCGCTACCGCTTCTATAGGTACTTAAGCCTCATGTGAACGTGATCTAAACAATATTACCAATACATTAACTTAATAACACACAAGGAGTTACACGCTGACGGAGTCGCGGGCACTGCTATTAACAATAATATTGTGCGGTTCCGTATTGCGATATTTTTCAGCAGTATTGTAGATTGACATATTATATTTCCCTACTAAAATACGAAAGTTAATCTGTCTGTTACATCAAAACCACTGAACCGTGAGGAAGGACATAGGCTACTTTTTTTTACGAAAATCGGCGGAAACGTGGACGAAGTCGCGGGCAACATCTATAGGTACTATATAAAATTATATATTCTGTCTGTAGGTATGTTACATTTTCACGCCTAAATCACTGAACGGATTTCGATAAAATTGCCTGCCAGCAGATGCCAAAGAGATAGATGGCATCCTGGGGAAGGACATACTTCTTATCCTTTCCGACATTCACGCGGGCGAAGCCGCGGGCAGAAGCTAGTGTTACATATAGGTACATATATTGGTGGTTCGTAGACGGAGAATAAATGACTTTATTACTCTTCGAGACGTGAGTCTGAACTAAATTAAGTGGAGACGTTGCTTGTCATGGTATTTGTCTGTCTCTTGCCATAACTACTAAACCGATCATGTTGACAGTTGAAAGATAGGTAGCCCGCGTTCCATTACGTATCTACATTTGTATAGATCTCGAGAAAAACCACTGTGACATAGGGCCAAAAAAATTATCTGAAAAAAGGTTCTGTTTTTTTTTTAGTCGGATCCTTTAGTATGCCGAAATACAATATACACGCAGATAAAGTCGCGAACAACACCTTGTTGCCTGTATTTCAGCTATTGAAACTTGATAAAAACCTTTACCAAGAACCAGCTGAATTTGCATACAGTCACATAGTCTGGTAATAGGAGGCCATGGGGCCTGAAAAAGCCACTTTAAGCAATACCTCTAAAAGCTATTCATTTCCTGAATTCCAAGCAGATCATTAGCAATTCCTCTATTTTTCGTTAAATGGTTACAGTTAATAGTTTAATCACCTACAATTCATTTCATATCAATCATATTTGGTGTAGGTAAACATTGGTCGACCATTTTACGAATTTCCATAAAAAACTGTCAAACAGGTAAATTGCGTGATATGAATTGCACACAGATCATATTACGAATTGTCAGCTTGTGACCATTTTACGATTTTTAATATGATTCATATTGTTGTCCTATTATGATTCTGCCAAAGTGGCCTTTTTAGGCCCCCAGCTCATACCACTACTGGGTTTGTTAGTACTAACGTTCGGCTTACCGTACGTAATTTATTACTATGTTGTTATATATAGGTACATAGATCGGTGGTTAGTAGACAGGGAATTAATGACTTTATTACTCTTCAAGACGTGAGGTTGAACTAAATTAAGTGGAGACGTTGCTTGTCAATTACTTTTGTAAGCCAGACAGAATCAAGCGCTTCTTCTTCGTCAGTATCCTGTTTTTCTACCTGGTATTTTGAGGCTTGTTATTGTTATTAGGTTCTTTAGTTTATTGAGTTTATTATTTTTTTCAGAACCTAGGTCATTGACAAGACTATAACAATTTATGTAATCGTCCTGTCAATTACCTAGGTTCTCACCAATGAACTTAGTAGTAATAGGTATGTAGGAAGAAAAGTAACCAGTGCGCAAACTCTAACCATGAATTCAGCACATGATTTAGTTCCCTAGTGTAAAAATGTTTCGTTAGTTGTCAAAAAAAAATCTGCTGCTTTATAGAAAAGTACACTATACCTACGTGGTCAAAATGTATGGAACAGTTAATATTTTTTTTATAACTGACGGAAATTTCTAAGCTTTGCTTTTTGTCTAGAATCATAATGCTGAATTCTTGGTTAAAGTTTGTGCACTGATTTATTTTTATTAATACTATTATCAAATTCTTAGACTCTATTGTAGCCCGGCACAAACTGAAAACTATTTCACGCAGCATAAGTTTTAAGATCTTAAATATTTTGAGAGGCACCGTAAACAAACATGGTCAACTACTTTGGACATTTTGTAGAAGGCAATCATCAGTCAACAGCATAGCATAATAAACAGGATAATCTGCCTATAACATTCCCACTGCTGGGACACGTGCCTCCTCTGTGTCAGAGTAAATGGGCCGTTATTTATCACGCAGGCCCAGCGTGGGTTGGTTACAAAATACACGCAGACCAAGTCGCAGGGAACAGTTTCTTACCTGTATCTTCATCTATTGAAACTTGATAAAAATCGTCGCCAAGATCTAGCTTGACGTGGCAAATGCTTTACAAAACAATGCAACAATGCCTTTTTTTTCTTTTTGCTTTGATGCTTTTTAAATAATTGTAAAGTTGATATAAAATATGTTCAAAAAACTTATGTACAGACGCTAGCACATCAAGCTACCCGAAACTGTCAAATTTTCCCAATCAACCTTGAACCTAATTAATGCTTTAGCGATAAAGTTGAAAATCTATTGACAGATTATAGTAGCTTGATGTGCTGGTGTCTGTACCTTAGATAAAAGAAAGAAAAAAAAAAAAAGGTGTGATACTGGCTGCAATCCGGCGATGGTCGTCAAACCATGGTTATGAGATTGCCTGCATTTGCATACCGTCTGTGCTAGACAGCTCGAACGAATAGTCTAGTTAGAAATCCTTCCACTGGATTATTTTAGAAAATGTCGGCTCTTTGTGCTACTGGTTAGGAAATTATCTGTGAAAGTCTCCGTTACAGAAACCGCTTTTGACAGTACTGAGTGGGTTACGCAGCAATTACGTGAAAAGACGTACATGTACGTAGGTTTTTTGAACATATAATTATCAACTTTACAATTATTTTCATTATTCGTCTAAACACTACCTACTTACTACGTACTTCCGTTTATATTCACATGAACATCGTAGATTAATAATATCTGTGTCGTGGTCCGACCATATCGTGATATGTGATAGAAAAGATAAAAATGTATGGGACTGATCAGCATTTAGCTTTCAAAAAGTATTTGGCAATTCTAAGTATTGAAAATCTTTGTGGAAATACGAAACGCTTTGAAAGCGATTACCACTTGTCTGGACCCTATGGATGAAATATATCTATAAATTTCTCGCCGATTGGTGACACTTCACGTGATCAAAAAGCTGGCTCGTTCTTTGGCTAAACAGCAGTATTAGCATTGCCATTCAACGTGGCAATGCTGCGCCGAAGTATCCTTTTGTTTTTATGTGTCTAGTTAGTTAGTCATTTAATTTGGTATATAATATAATAATATAATATAATAATAATATCCCTGGACATTTCACACAGCACCATTTGTCCCAAGCTAAGCAACCTAATGCTTGTGTTATGGTAACAAGATGGCTGATAAACTACTTATATGTATACAATTTTTTTTTTGTAAATACGTACATATTATAGATAGAAAAACACCCAGACTCGGAACAAATACATGTAGGTCATACAAATATTTGTTCCGTGCGGGAATCGAACCCGCGACACGCAGCGCAGCAGTCAATCGCTTAACCACTGCGCCAACCGTGCCGTCCAAGGTATCTATGTATAATTCAAATTTTATTTGTTTCAAATTGACGTTATTTCAAGTTAAACAAATATCAACCTTATTATAATTAAGTTGATTTCAGAGTGACTAGCACTACTGAAAAAGTTATAAAAATGTTTGAAGTTGTAGCGTAAACTGAACTTTATTGTGTAGGAATTAAAGTTATTTTTCCATAGACTAATATTTGTTTACATTTTTGGCGAATATGTCGCGATTCAAATTTGGTGTAAATATTAGTTGTACCAGCTGTGCACCCTCATAAGTTTCCATCCCGTAGGAATGTAGGAATATCGAGATAAAAGTATCCTATGTGTTAATCCTCTATCTGTGCGCCAATTTCATCAAAATCCATTCAGTAGTTTTTGCGAGAAAGAGTAAAAAACATCCATCCATCCATCCTCACAAACTTTCGCGTTTACAATATTAGTAAGATTATTAATTATTTGAATGATTTTGTATTCTCTAAGTTTGATTAAATAAAGCATATTGTACATTATAATTTAGACCTCTTTTTCTCTCGTAGTAGGTATATGGTAGAAATTCATAAAGAAAAATAAGTAAGAAATGTACCTAATAGTAAAGGTAGGTGCAGTCATCTAAACCAAATCGCCACCCGTATGCTCTGTATCACATTGGCAATCTGGCTCGTCGCGTCGCCTCATGCACTTGATTCTGCAACCGGTTGCTACAGGGTTATCAAATTACCTGCAGGCATACCGTGTACATATGGCTGCAATATGTTTGCCGCCTTATAGACTTATGAAGTGTTGAGTTTTTGTTTATGTTGTTGCTGCAAAAGCTTCTTCTATGTTGTGCATTCTGGGAAATTATGTTTTGATATTGATAAGCAAATTGACTGCTCACGTCAAAAGCAGCTGATTGACACATTACGTCAATTTGCCGTGTTATAGCCAATTTATACAACTGTCAAAGAATGACAGCTGATTTGTATACCGTGCAATTTACATTGGTAGTTGTGTTTTGTTCATAACAATTAATTTCCTTTACGTTTTTGATCATTGATCTGACACAGATTCTTCTACAGATTAATCGAAATATCTTAAATTTAATTGAAAATAATAATTAAGATGTTTTGATATGGCTTTTAGAAACAATCATATTATGACATTGTTCGCCTTATTTAATTAATTAATGAATATTACGTTGTTTATTGTAATAATGCGTGGGAAGAGAAGACTTACCTGTATTAGGGATTAATAATATTATTGAGGGCACTTCGTTGAAATGAGGAATTTTCATTAAGATCAGGTAACATGTTTTGCAGGGTAACAAAAAAGAAAATGAGAAACCGACGAGAAATTAAAAGCGTTTGGTGGCCATGTTTGTTACCACCTAGAATCATGTGCTGAATAAAATTCATGGTATCAGTTTGCGCCTCGATGTCCCTGCCACTCTGTATACCTGCAACAGTAAATATCTGGATTTCAAAACGACTATTAGCAAAATATACATTCACAAATTAATTTAATGTAATAAAACCATGCAAAAGAATCAAGACAAAGGCTACGTGAAAATATGTAGCAATTGTTCGGTCACAATGCCCCTATACATGCAGTCAGTTCGTGTTTTGAATAAACATAACTCTTTAACGTTAATTATGTACTAAAGTTTATTATTTTACTATTGTTGGGTGGGTGGTCTGAGATATGAAATAGCCGCGTAATTAATATTCATGTATAAAAGCGCCTTTTTAGCGACCACTGTGCAGAGGTCGCTAATATGGCGCTTTTTTATTATGAGTCAACAACATAACTTTTTGGTTTCGTTTCCCGTCTAACTATACAGTTTATTTAGGGCTGATTTTTCAATAGGCAAATAACTTTTATCTGAGGAATAAATATTGCGGTTTGACAGTTTTTGTATAGAAATGATGTCAAAATCAGCCCTAAGTCAAACATTCATATTATTTTTCAGAAGCCCGAGAGTCTGACAACCCGACTTACCAAGGGGTATCGTATTACCCAGTAACTGGGTTGTGGAGAGATAGAGCAGTGGTGGCCCAGAGGTAACGATCCCAGACTGGCGCTTTACTTCTCGTAAATTATTTCATCACATCAAAAAAAAAAAGTTTTGATTTTTTATGTACCTATTGTTTAAATTGCTTTGCTTTTTTATTTTTAACTTAGATTTTTTAGATTTTATTTGGTGTGTATTTGCTAACCACTATTGCATTGGGGTCATCCTGTAAAGACAGTGTGTGTAGGTTTTAATAAATAAATAAATAAATCACCACTGCTCTCAAAACGGCGAAGAAAAACATCGAATCGTGTGGAACATCGTACCAAAAATTCGAAGACATTTGACATCTACCAACCCGCACTGGACCCGCGTGGTGGATTACGGCCCATTCCCTCTCACAGAGAGGAGGCCTGTTTCCCAACAGTGTTAACGTTGTAGGCTGATTATGATTATGCTGGGTCAGGTAGGCAGTCGCTCCATGTAAAATACTGGTATTCAATTCAACTGCTTCCGGTTAGACTGGAAGCCGACCCCAACGTAGTTGGGAAAAGGCTAGGCAGATGATGAGGTTTATTGAATTATCAGTTCGAGAACAAACGCGCAGAGTAAATAAGGAAGTCCCGCTACATCCAATTACTGTTGCTAGGCAACCGTTCGCTTCCTTTACTTCACTATTAATTTACATAGTTGGGTTAATTATTATGTAGGTATAATTATATTGTGTTACAAGATAGTGTTAGACTAATTGTGTCAATTTAGATTATGTAGTATATCAACATCTTTTATGTGAACTTGGCATCACCAAGTTTCTTCAGAAAGTTCAGGTAGTACTCGCAACCGAAGTGCGTGTATGATCAACATAGCTATTCACAACCATACAAACACACCACCATAATAACATCACCTTCCACGATCTATGCATATAGGGGTTGAATCATAAACGACAACTAAAGTTAAGCAACGTTTAAACGTCAAAAATGTATGGTTAAGCAGTCGCTAATCACTGCTTAACTTTAAGCAACGTTTATGAATAAAGGGGTTTATTTTTAAAACAGGCTGTGGTTTACTGCGATGTAACCTCAACTCTTCAAAGCTTTGGAAATTCGAACTTCAGCCTTCATCATAGTACATAAAAAAACAATATTTTTAAGTAGGAATATAATATTTATTTATTGTTAAAGATAAAATATGCTATTGTGCATGCTAATTTAATTCAACTGGAGACATTTTATCCTTTATTCATAAACGTTGCTTAAAATTAAGCAGTGATTAGCGACTGTTTAACCATACATTTTTGACGTTTAAACGTTACTTGACTTTAGTCATCGTTTATGAATAAACCCCATAATCTGTTCTCAGTCTGAATTCATCCATTCTAGCATAACACAACATAATCAGCTTATATAGTTCCCACTGCTGGGTCTCGGTGAGAGGGAGTGAGCCGTAATCCACAACGCGGGCACAGTGGTTGGTTGGTGGATGTCACGTGTCTTCTAATTTTTTGGCTTAAAATTTTGGCTCACTCCTAATTCAAGTCCTAGATGAGTTCCTCACAATGTTTTCCTTTACCATTCATCCATTCTAGACCACGTACTTATAAAATGCAGAAATTACAATTGGCAAAAACACAAAAATAAGTTATCTGATGTCTGAAGACAGAATTATTTAACCAACATTATTAGACTTATTTCGAGGGGCTTGTGGCTAAGTAATAAAAGCTGCACGGGTCGATCGATCGATTACGCTACGCTTGCCGCGGCTGGTCCGTGGATGGGTGACCATTTTCACATACCTACCAAGACCCCTTCGTGCCTCGGAAAGCACGTTAAGCCGTTGGTCCCGGCTGCCATTCGTGAATCTTTGACAGTCGTTACGGGTCGTCAGTAGCCCGAAAGTCTAACAACCAGTCTTACCAAGGGGTATCGTATTACCCAGTAACTGGGTTGTGAAGGTCAGATAGGCAGTCGCTCCATGTAAAATACTAGTATTCAGCTGCATCCGGTTAGACTGGAAGCCGACCCCAACATAGTTGGAAAAAGGCTAGGCAGATGATGATTAGAATTATTTCACCATAATTATAATGGTGACTGTATTTTCTGATAACTGACTAATAGACTATGTGGAAATACTACGAAACACCCACGGAGGTTTAAAACTCACTGCCGTCAACAACTGTATTACACATGTTTAATACCAAGCACAAATCTATTTTTAAAATAAATGGAATCACTTTTTAAAATTAAGTCACGATAACTTCATAGAGGACGTGGGTAGAATGACGTCCCTAGAGTGGTTCTATGCGCAAATTAATGTCGATATTCACTGTGTTATAAAAATGCGATGCCACTCCGGGAAAATAGGTTGATGGTGCACTCTATTACTTGTACATAATTATGTAGCAAATTTAATTTAAAGTGCCTATTTTGTGTCCCATCAAATATACTTATTAGGGACACGTCTGAGGATCTGTTTTAAAAAGATACCTTACTATAAATCTCGATTTAAAACGAAGTTAAAATTAGAATAAAATCTGTCACTCATTCTTTATTTAAATCGAGATTCATGCTTAAACATTTAAAACTGACAGGTTTCATTCAAAATCCTTTAAGCCCTAATCTTATAAATCCAGATTTATGACTCTGCATCGTAATAGCTATCAAGTCTAGATATTTAAATAAATATAATATGATATTTTTTAATAAATGAAGATCCAAGTCTTGCAATCTTTCATTCCAAACCAACCTGTAGAACGTTAATTCAATTTCTTAAAACAGCTCCATCTAGTTTAGCTCTACGACTCACTGCTCCCGCCATTTTGCAATTAATTGGCAAATTAAATGTTTCATTTTTGGACGGTTGCTAGTAATGCGATCAAAGACTCGAATAAGGTGTTCATTATTGTTTAAAACGTAGGGGAACGTGACAATGGGGGTGAAATTGGAGAAGGGGAGCTTCAGGTGGCTTTTAGTGTCTGTTTAGGGGACGAACTAAGAAAGAATTCTCAAGATTTGTTCTGGTAAGTCTGATTCTTTTTCTTTATGACGATGTTGAAGCAAGTTTTTTCTTTTGGACTTGAAGATTCCTGAGAAGCATTTGTTTAAAAAAAAAAATGTTGCCTTGCACTAGGATTTATAATGATTGTAAGCCAAGTTGCTCTAAGTCAAGCTTTCAACTAATCCGATTGAAGAAAATTTCCGCAACTTTCGATATTTTTTTTTACGTACTAATCTTTTTCTGCATACATTCTACAGAAATATATAAAAAGTTTAAATACAAAATAATACCTGTTTGTTTACATACACAGAATAGCAATTTACCTACCTATTGCAAAACAATAAAGTTTAATGAAATACTTTATTTTCCAACAAGCAATATTACACTAATAAAGTACAAGCCAACGCTAATTTCAAGTTAAAATCAGCCGATTAAAGCCAGCGAGCAGAAGCTCCTAGTTTGTGAAAAACATGTTTTTATAATGACTTCCATGAAGTTCCGATGCATCGGGGTAGTATTTTAAAAGTCAATCATGTAAAAAGTACGTGTGATCGGTTTTCTGTACAGGTAGGAGCAAAATATTTTCTCCCCCAATGGTTTTCCTATAGAGACCAATCCTAATAGGTACTACAATATCCAGTACTATACGAAAAATGGAAAGTGTTATACAGTGCAACCTCGATATAACAAATCGGTAGGGAACAAGTAAATATTCGTAAAATCAAGTAATTCGTTAAACTGAGGTTTGTTATATTAAGGTTAGGTTGGTCTGAAATTTGTTATAAAGAGGTAAAAACGTGTCGAAACCTGTCGCGACTCGTCGTGTCGTGAGTCACATACTATTGGGAACGTTATATAAAGGTTTTGGGTTGACAAAATTCGTTAATTAGAGGTTTACAGTTTTTTTTTGATAGTTGAAAATTCGTTTTAAAGAGATTGTTCGCAAAAAAATCTTCGCATTGTAAAGGTATATTTTACATTGACTCATACGGACAATTCAAGGGTATTACGAAGAATTTGTTAAATCGAGGAATTCCTTATATTGATGTACGTTATAGGGTTAAACTGTATATCTATATTTACTGCACTAATAATAAAGCTGAAGAGTTTGTTTGAACGGGTTAATCTCTAAAACTACTAGACGGGTTTGAGAAATTATTTTTGCGTTTGATAGCTCAATTCTTGAGGATGGGTATATAATGGTGGAGTTGAGCAATAAGAAAAAGGTCAGAAATAATGCTAAGCGAAAACGAAGTAAGCGCGGGCGGGCGATGCAATATTATGCGACGTGGCGGGAGAGCAAGAAATTTCAAAGCTAGTATTAATTATTAGATAATATAAAGATAGTCTTTTCTTGTCTATAACACTTTCGTAAGAAAATAACTACGTACAGTTTAATAAAATTAGTTTTCTAAAACCATCATTACATGCATGGTTTCAGTAAGCACTGATTGGGTTACACTTAGATAGTCTGAACTGTAACATAACAATAACATCACGCCTTGTTTCCCCGAAGGGTTGAGTAGAGGTGTACCTACCAGTACACCCACATTTCGCCAGTTATGGTTAAGTCCTATGTAATAAGGGGCGAGCCTTGAGCCTTCAATCGGGCACGATCCAGACTCCAGGCAACTACTGACAAATTCTAAAATTCCATAGCCTGAACTATGTAAAAAAAAAAAAGCAAAAATGTTAATTCATAACTATTACTTGTTTACATTTTGTTGGTGTATGGCGCCTCCTTTTAAGTAGATAATGCGTGTGTTAGAAGACGCCGCTCTTTCTTAGGCAGACTAAAGATGTTATGAAAACTATATATGTTTTTTTTTTAATGGCATCTCGTAGTTGACCTTGAGAGGTCGTGACTACTTAACCAGACTATCCTGTGGTTGCCTTAAGAAAACTTAAAGCCTCCAGCCAGGGCTTAAAACTAATTACAAATTAGGCGACTGCACGCTAAGGGCACCCCCTGTGGGGTACGGACCTCGGCTTAAGGTATCGCTGGGAGAGGGCAGCAAAGGGACAGGCTGGATCGAATTAAACTATTTATGACATTTACAAAAGATATTTATACTACGTGTGTTCGCATATCAAGTAGGAGGGGTGGGGAGTGTAAGTGTGACAGTTGTGTGATGTGATGTGAGTGGTGTGGCTGTGTGTGGGGTGTGCGTGTGTGTGTATGTTGGTTCATGTGTTGAAGGAGTGACTCGGTATATTTGTGTGTAAATATGTAAGCAAATTACAATAAATAATGATAGCAGACTAGATACTAACAAGGAAAACCATAACCCTTATAAAGATTTCAGACGTTGCTACAAGTTAAAGAGAACTGCGAACTAGCTTAATTCAAAAGCATCTCAGAGCATGGCTTATCGAACATTGTTTTTATACTATTAAGAAATTATTTAATTCTAGGACAAATGGTAAAGTTGCATGACATAAAATTAAATTTGACATTTTTATTTTAAGCTATTTGTTTATTGTTAATTTCTTTGGTTGTCTTTTGAAAGGACACTTATTTTGAAGAATTTAGACACTTATTTTGCAATTTGATTATTTTTATTTGACATTATTAATTTGATATTTAGACAATTTTTGATTTAGTACTTTTTTTACATTGGATTTTAATCATTTTGTTTAAATTGATTTAATTAATTAATTACAATTATTATTATTGTCACAATATTTGCATGCCATATTTAGTAGGCCGAATATGTAGAACTATTGTCTATGTGTTACAAAATCTGTAAAATACCATATTTCAGGCAAATAAATGAAACTAATCTAATCTAAGTAGGTATGTCTGTGTTCCCACAAAGAACTGAGAATATACGGGCACACACCATATTTCCTTGGAACGACTGCATATAAAAGCTATCATACTAATTCTCATATTTGTAGGGCGTCACTGGACTCGACTGTACGTATTCAGCGCCAGATTTCCCCAAGGAGTCGGGTACAGTCGCCGACAAACTGCAACAACTTGTCTGGGTATATCTGTGCAGCACTTTTTCTGCGCTATTTGCTTGGAAAAGCTTCAATTGGGACGTCTTTTTGTTACAATTTGTTGCAGTTTTCGTGGGGTTGTTATTGGACGTATTTTTTTTTATTGATCTACTGTGTTTTGTTTTTAGAACATAAAATAAACCGAAGTATTTTTATAACAACGGTTTTTCACTAGAAAGAAAATACGTTTATTGGCGTTAAACATGACGCATAACAAGAACACAAAAACAAAAAAAAAACAAGTTGGGGGAAAGTAGGTATGCGTCACATCCACACAAAAACGGCTGCATAGTGCTAAGATCGCTTAGAATCGCTTAGCATAATGCTAAGGCCCAGACAAGACCCATGCGAGACAGAGCCCCAGCGCTGGTTTTCAGCGACAGCCGGCGTTGACGTGAGTACGTCAACCGGTGCAGCATACGATTAGATACTCTCAAACGCGCCTTTATTTCTTGGTGTCTTATAGTCCATAGAAAAACTTTTAAACCTGTTAAAGGCATGAGAGGAAATTATTACTAATTAGGACAAAAAAAACAGAAATTTAGTTTACCTTCATTTTTGACATTAATTCTCGCTGAGATATGAGATTGCGACTAGATTTTCATTTTAACATTTACACTAGGTGCTACATTAAATGACTAACTAACTATACTAATAAATACAAAAAGTAAAGACACTTACACGTCAAAGTTCTCGCTCTCTCTCGCTATTTGCTGCCTTAAAAAGAAACAACCGGCAAACAGTTTTACTGATCCACATAGAACCAACTAAGGCGCCGGCATCTAAGAATAAAATAGAATACTGTTTATTATGTACACCACAGGCCTTTGTCCAGCAGTGAGACAGTATGGGTAAACAGACTTTCAGATGTACACCATATAAATTACAGACATAATTTTAGAAATTTTTCAAAGGGTGACACAGTGGGAGGTCTTATCGCTAAGAGCGAACTTTTAAAGACAACCTTTGGATGGATTAAAAAGGAATCTAAGTTCAATGAATTAGACTGAGATTCATATATTCTACGATTGCACGTTTGGATTGAAGTCAAAACTACACATAGACATAGATTCCGAACTCCTCAATTAGTACATTGCCTAGGGCAATGTGTTGCTGTAACGTAATAGCTTTAATAGTGTTACTGCCACGTTTAAGGCTGTGTGTGTGTGTTAAGAACATTCTGTGTACCTTATAGATATGTATAGTCAACCTTATAATTTACTTACCAGTCTAAGGTTGAATATCAGCGAAAGCGCCAGGAAGTGTTGAAGGGCGGGCGTTTTGAGGGACTGTCTTATGTAATTTTGACGTTCGAAAAGTGCTGATTCTCAGCCTAATTTGAATAAATGACTTATGATTTTGATTGATCACCTACACGTGATAAATCGACCAGCTGTAGACCACCCTACTGCGTAACACATTATCATTCACAATCTGAGTCATTTTGAAGAATATTGCTATTCCATTGCTTCTTACGTTATAAAACTTCGTCTGCTCAACAAAGTAAATGACGCAATGAATGTTGTTGAACTGTCAAAATTACAGCTATTCCATATTTATATTTCTATTAGTGTGTTACACAACAGCCCAGCTGGTCGTTCTGTAAAAGTTAGGTTCAGTTCTGTAAAAAATTCAACGTGAAACCTTAGGTGAAGTGAGCATGAAGCGAGGATTCAGTCCGCCTCTACGTTCCACCTGATGCAGCTTGTAAAAAAAAAGCTTTATTACCTTCAATTGTACAAAAAACACTTATATCAACATTAAGCTTTACAACTACGGAAACAGAGTGTTTTCTGGCACCCAAAATAAGATTTAACTTTTGTTTAGGGTGCCAGCGTCCTCGCCTAAGAGTTGAACATGTAGCAATAGTTGTAAGACGAGCACAGTACGTCATCATTAAATTACAAGCTAATGTTGTGTCCTCTATAAGTAGCTATGTATTGACACTATTAACTGCTCACTTCGCCACTGACTCGTCTGTCAAAGCACAGTGATCTTCATTCTCGTTACAATAAAGTTGTTGTTAGGTTGCCTCTGTCAGAAATAAATGAACTGTGAAAGGACTGTAGTGAAATTTCAACTTCCTGGGAGTTTTTGTCGAAAGTGATAATGCAATTATGAGGTCGACTATACCTAGGTGCTTGTGCATGTGTGCTTACTCAAAGCTATCTACGATGACAAAGCATGCATGAGATAAGGTTGTTGTGCACCGAATTGCAATCAACAGACTATAACGCACGAGATTGTGTCTTGTTGTTCTGGAGTTCAACTAGAAATGGTACCTGTAGTTGATATAATGATTTATTTATACTACAGGTAACATTTCTAGTTTTTAGACAGACTTTTGGGAAAAGGAAAGGAAATATAGCAGCTAACTGACTTGTTTCGTATCAAATCAGGCTATCCATTCCGTTCCCATTGTTAGGAGCACAAAGGTGCATTGAAGGAGGCATAATATTGTAATTACTTATTACTATTTTATTTTTATTGTTGAATTTTATGTTTAAGTATAGTTTATAGATAGTTTATTAAGTGTGTATAACGTCGTCTTCGAATACTGTAAGATGTTGTACTCGTACCTACTTATTGGTGTGAACAAATAAATAAAAAATAAATCAATTATATTAAATCGTATTGTTGTTATTATTTTTTATTTTAGAGATTTCTTGTGAAATAAGCATCACCTCTGTACCTATTTTATCTATTCTGTTTATATTATGTCTGTACATAAATGATAAAATAAATAAAAAAATAATAAATTCCAATCCATTTCCGACTGTCTTTTACCTTTTAAATTCAGTCTTTTATAAATGCCATTTTCATGTGCCTTTCAAGTCCCATGTGATAGAGGGCAAAACTATTGCTGTCAACCGGACGTAAATTCAGAGTCGGGCTGTTACTGAGAAATTCCTGATAGAAAAATCGAATAACACTTTGCCCAATGTGGCCCAGGACCTCGTGCTCAGACAGTAACAGTCAGAACTTGCAACCAAAAAAAAATCTCTAAATTAACCCTCCATAACCACACAGAGTAGCCAAATGCATCACCAATTCTACAGTCAACCAAAACCCTTTGTGACTTAGCTCAAAGAATCTCTTATATCGTTGTTCACGTTTTTTAGAGTATTTGACCTTATTGAGAAATTCCTAATAGAAAAACCCAAAATATAATTTATTACTAAATTAAAAATTAATAAAAATATAAATTATATTTATGTCGGGGTGGTCAGCTCCGCTTTGAAACACATTCCAAGCGGAGCTGACACACCCGACATGCTTCATAGCATCTATTAACCAAAACATAATATCATCAACATATACGTTCTATCAGAAGAATGCTTTACGCACAAAATGAAAATGTACACACACAATACGCCTTTAAAAGCATTCAACCCAAACATACCAGCGTCCATCAACCCATTGTCACTTACGTGTAAAAATGTAATGCGCCTCATACAATGGTAGTCTCGCTCACATTATTCCGACCTGCAACGCCTTTGTCCTACAGGAATGCTCAGTTATTGTGTTCATAAATTGATTTATTGAATAAAGTCATTAACGTGGCCTTTTATGAGAGAATCGGGAGTTTAATAAAATGTTGCATCAACGTTGGAGGGACAGAAGTTTAATTTTGGGTGCGACATTTTAGTGCTGCTGTTCTGGTTAACATACTGTCATACTGTTCAATTCTGGCATTCATTCTGAAATGAACCTTTTTGGCGCAGCCGTGGGGCACTCACTATTGTTATTTAATTAAATATTGTTTTTACTTTTTTATTTTGTGTTTCATGAACTGTGTCCAAATAAACGTTATTCCTTCTTTCTTTTCTTTCATTTTTTCAGATCGATTCGTAGGTCAGAAAAACTATTAATGAGATTTTCCAATACGAGGAATTCTCAGAAACATCCCATTTTTGCCTGGTGAATTGCAATAAGCACACATAATTTCCTGCTAAACGTGGCTATACATCTCTGCCAAAACCGTCAGGAAATAAAAGCGCGATGTTTGGTATGCTAGGATGAAAAGCACCCTTTGTCCTTTTCTGTGCACGCTTGAAACTAAATCCCTATAGTAAGCGTTTGCGTAGAGTTGAATTTCGGCATCACGCTTACCCAATATCCGGCCACCACGTCATGTCTGACACGATTATGATTTATCTGTTGTGTAAAATGATCGAGAGCCCCCACGTTTATTGACGCTGTTTGGAATTCACACAGTTGACGCATGTCCTTCCTGGTCAATATTTATTTTTTGAGGGGAAAAAAGGATTCGGAAATCCGTTTTTTATGGAAAAAAAAGGCGAATAAATTAAAAAAGGTGAGGTTTGAGGCGGATTAACTTAGAATGCAAGCTTAACGCTAGTTTAGAATAGTGAGAGATACTAGAATAGAACATTTTATCTGATTTGATTAAATTACTATATATTACAGCTGAATAATCTTTAGAGCTTTACAATTAACTGTCGAAGTGAATAGGTTAGAATAATCATCATAGTTGGAAAATAAATTACCCTACTTATCGCCTTAACAATGTTATGTTACTGGCACGTAAATGTTGCTTAACCTTTTGATGTAGTTCTACCTAAAGTCATATCTTGTCTACTTCTCCGTGTCGCAGGCACGACAGTACTTGTTGGCCCAAAACTTCGCTACTTCCACGTCGCGGCGTCCTCGTCGACATAAAACTGCAAAAAAGCTCCTTCTCAGAAACAAAACGACGACAAACGGAAAATACAGCACAGTTTCGCTCTCATACACCATAAAAATATACCCAAACGGAAGCTTGTAAAAATTTCGCACATCCAAACCGAAATAACCTTTAGCCCGCTAACCCAGCGCACGATTATAACACACACCCATAAAAAGGGATGAAAACCAAGTGTTATGAACATTGTAATTACTTTAGGGACCAAAAAAGGGCATAAATTAACATCGAAAAGGCCGAATATCACATGAACCATTTCATTTTCGTTTTGGTCATAGAATTTTGACGCACGTAATAAAAACTCGGCACGTACTGCTTCATATTAATATGTATGAATTTGTGAAGCTCATATTATTTAGACTGTGGGAATGGTGACGCATTAAATGAAATGTATTTGTTGTAAATGGGATTTAGTTTTGGGGTAGGATTATGGGGGGAATATAAAAGAAATGCTGGTTTTTTGTGTTGCTGTGTAATTTAAACACGAGCAGTGTTCCATTGTCTCTCACAAGAATTGATCCTATATTGTGGGTGAATTTAAAGACTGTCCTATACCATAATTGTCAGTTTGTTCTACTGTGGCGGCATCTACATCGCCACATGCAAACTACCCATCACATTGACGTCACGCAAAATTCTGCATCGCGCAAGTGAAGTTTACCGCGCTACTAGCATATATACAACGTCCCGACATAAATCGTCGGGCAGTTACCCACCAACACAATACCCGTCTGGTCGGAGGATCCTCCCTTTTCTATGGAGGATGAGTGAACTATTCACCCTGTTCCTCATACTCGTACCTCTATACTACATACAGATGTACAGATGACCTGTTTGATTTGAGCAGGATCTATCGCCTTCAAGATCGATTGCATACTACAGTCGGAAACGTTACCTATACAAGCAAATCGTTGAAAGTAATTACATCTGATCGCTTTATGTGAGTGCATTCATCGAATCAGAACGATCGATAGTATCAATTGGATTTTTCTGATTTTTGATAAAATACCCTTTATTATCTAGAAATGTGACATAGGGTGACACAATGATCGGTCTTATCGATTATTTTTCTTCTTAGCGTGTCGATCGCAATCTAAAAGGACTCGGCCCAGAATTCGGCTACGTGTTTGGCGCCATCACTAGTGTCCATCAGTTTCTATAACATGCAGCTGACAGGCACGTAAGACATGATATTAAGTGTCCCATAGTTTGTGGAACTGCAGCACATTTACTCTCCAAGGCGAAGTCGTTTTTCAATCTCCAAACGTGATCTTTTACAGAAAACCTTTGAATTGATTAAAGGGAGGAGACAATATTGTATGAAGTCAGTGGTGTACCATTTACACATAGAATAAATTAGAGATCGGCCGAGTATATTTTCGCCGACTAGCCTACAAATCGGCTGTAAAATGGCCGACAAGTCGGCCAAGCCGATCATTTCGGGTGACATCGGCAATAATAATAGTACAGCTATAGGGTTTCTTCCTTTTTGTTAGAAGTATTAATTCATTTTACTTTATTTAATTTCTGGATCTAAGTCCAATTAATTAATGGACCAAACGAATGGTTCCTATTCCTATCCTATTCTAGATTGCACTGAAAGTAAACTGTAAAACTGATTCTATAATAAAATAATAACAGTAAAGATTTCAATTAAATTTCAATCCCTCTTTTAAATTTTTAAGCGTAAAAACGTAAAAACTGGAAAGACTAGTCGCCGACTACAAATATGGCCGACTAGTCGGTTTTCCCGACTAGTCGGTACATCACTACAATAAATACAAACATACCTACCCAACATACACCACAGAGCTTGCTCAACTACCTTTAGGCCATTTAAATATTTTTTTCTTGTCCGAACCCGCAACCCAGACATCAGCCAATCAAGTCGTCATTTGTAGATCCCACGATATACCTAGAAAACATTTCACCACAAAGTACCAACATTATTTTGCTATTGTTGAACTCACGAAAGCAAATTCCATTCTACATAGAAATGGAGCTCCGTTGTATAACGTATGTGCGAGAGAAATTTCCAAAAGCTTTTACTCTTAAACGATATTTCATGGCCAACGTTTCTATCAGGCTTGTGCCAATTTATTCGGATTTTTATGATAACTAAACTAAAAAGACTGGTTTTTATTATTCTTGGGGAAAAAGATATACGTGTTAGTAAATGTCTACTAGTTCGCTCCATATTACGTGGGACTTAAACAGATCTACCTAATTGGTGAAATGTGGATGTATTGTACAACTCTGCCTAAATCTTCGGGGAATGGACGTGTTATGTCAAGAAAGTGAGCAGCAACATCGTCATAACTGCTAATTGCAACTGCAATCAGCTATCCGTCCTTCAAACAAGATAATTTACATAGATCATTTCCAGTTTTAAGCGAAGGATATTAGTGAATTGATAATGATGACGAACATGAAGCTTAAAAACACATAACACACACTACATACCATCACGGCAGTATTTCCCGAAGGGATAGGCAGAACTGCACCTATAGAACACCTACATTACGCCAATATGTAACAGGCAGCGAGATTATTACCATCGACTTGTCACAATTCACAATTCCAGATTCCGGGCTGCTGGAAATTTAAGACGGAAAAACCCAAAACCACTTTGCCCGACCCGGAAATCGAACCCACCATCCTAATTGCGTAACACACTATCACTCACAATCTGAATCATTTTCAAGGATATTGCTAATCCATTGCTTCATATGTTGAAAAAATGTGTCTGCTCAACAACGTGAAAAGCGCAATGAATGTTGTTGAACTGTCAAAATAAAAGCCATTACTACTGTTAGTTTCTCAGTGACGTATCATGACGATAGCTCGTTTGCTAGCCGACGCCGCTTGACCGGCCGTGTATACAAAGATCTTTGCGCGGACTACCCGCTACTTAACTCATTTTATTATAATAAACCGTACATTTTGTAATTTAAACATTCAATATTATGTGAGTCCATACTAAGACTTGCACATACCTAGTATTTAAAATTTTAAACGCTGTAGGTAGATAATAAGTCAATTCATGTCAACTAAAAATAAGCCAATAAAATATGCTTTAATGTTTGTAAAGGCGAAATATAGCATAAGTAACAAAAATTACTCATGACCTGTGTACAAATATAATAAGATCATTTGTAAACACTATTGTAACAACTGTTGTAGCAATAAGGACCTTGAAAAATCCAAATCACTACTGTTAGTGCACGCAATTAGCCCGTTGGACCTCATGCTCATCAGTAGCGTGTGCGACCACTAGACCAACGAGATATTCGAAGCTTAAAAAAAAATAAAAAGAAGCCTCATATATTTTTAGGAGTAAATAAGTCCTAATTACGTTCACTAATTAAACTCATGAACTCCCAACTAATTTCAGCACAGGCATAACCACGACCATCCTTCACAATTTTATGACTACCCTCCTTTATACTAGAATATTAGTCCCTACCAGCATTTAAGAATTTACGTGCAATCAAATTACAAGTAGGTACGGAGGTACTGCGAGCGAACGTTCCCTTGGTCGCAATGGAAAGGTGATAAATTTGAGACAATTGCTCTGGGAATGTTCTTGTGACTTGATATAAGTATCTTACGTGAGTTGCATTAATTACTTCATTTAGAAAGAATTTTTAGTGGAAAACTCGAGCTGAATCTCGGAGAAGGCTGAAAGATTTCTTTCAACGGTGCTTCGGCACGAGTAGTCGAGTAATGATGCTATTAGGTTTGTAATGTCAAAGTTCAATTTGATAATAATAGTACCATGTTATGTTCTTTTTTATGCGTCATGTTTGCCGCAAATAAATGTATTTTCTTTCTTTCTTACCTAGTGGAACAAATACCAAAAAGTTTGTTACCAAAAATTTTTTTTAAACATGAGTGCCTTTTTCTTGCTTTATTATCCTAACAACTTTACTAAGTGGGTAATCTTTGCACCATAGACAAGGGAGTTCTTCTCGACGATTTTTTTAACGATTGCACGAGCGTTTTTAATGTCGACAAAGGGAATAAAGATCAACTTTCTTAGGAAATAAGCAGTTCGTTTGTACTCAAATGTTATACAGAGTGTAAAAAGAACCATCACATAGCTGTCAACTACATCAAACTGAGTACTATTGCACAAAAATAATTGCTGGGAAACGACTTTTATTGGTGTGCTGTTTGTGGTACATACCTAGTGCGCAATGTAACACACGCAAAACATAGTGTTTATGGGTGCATGCAACGGTACAGGGGTCGTGGCGGGTATTCAAAGTTGTGTTACATTAAAAACTTGTTTTCGCAAAAAAACGCGAAAATGTATGGTCCGGTACAAAAAAATTATTATAATGACGGGGAGTACAAGTGACTCTCGGCTTCGTTAAGTGTCTTTTTACAACTAAATGTATTTTTCATAAATCCTACTAATATTATAAATGTGAAAGTTTGTATGGATGGGATGGATGGATGTTTGTTACTCTTTCACGCCAAAACTACTGAACGGATTTGGATGAAATTTGGCACACAGATGGTTTATAACCAGGATTAACACATAGAATACTTTTAATCCCGATATTCGAACGGGGCCGAAACTTATGCGGGTAAAACCGCGGGGCACAGCTAGTAATAAAATAAATAAACATCAACGCGCTTCATTTACGCTTAGTTTAGGGAAACGTGCTTAGTTAAGTACTAGTCGTAGTAGTTGAAAAGTGCAATACCTGCGCGCGCAAAATTTATGGAACAGCAAATTTTTTTGATAACCGACGAACAATTTATACACTAGAGGCTCTAGAATCATGTGCTGAATTCATGGTTACAGTTTGTACAGTCAACAGCAAAAGTACATGATGATAAAAATTATGAAAATCAGAAATTCAATACTAATGAACGGAGTTCGCGTGAGAACCACAGTTCTGAGGCGTCGAAGTGATTCAAAAGTATGTGATTGTAAATTATACCACCATTGAATCACTTCGACTCCACACAGTTCTGACGCGAAGTCGCGAACTCCGTTCATTAGTAAGTATTGAATTTCTGATTTTGATCATCTACTTTTGCTGTTGACTGTACTTCGATGTTCCTGCCAGCCTGTATATAAAAAATAATGATGAAACAAGACCAAAGAAATTTATACATAGGTACCTATACCTAATTATGATGTAAGGTATTCCAAAAATAATCACTACGACAAACACCGTCAGCATCCTTTATTTTTTCCTCATTCAACGTAAACGTATCCTCGCATAGTTGACCTCTATCGATCGGCAAGAACTACCCCTCTCCCATAAGATATTCCACCACTCAGGAGATAACTGACCGTTCTATCGCAGATCATGGGATATTTATGCAGCTGAGGGTGTTTAACGAGCGGTGTCTTTCCTCGGACGCAGCTCTATCAATATTTATTAAGACCACTTTGTTAAGTCACTATAAGTAAGTGATGTCTAAGCAATCTTGGATAAGTTAGAATAAGACTTAGGCCTTTTTAGAATTCAGGCTTTTTGTCAAAATAAAGTTCTTATCAAAAATAAATACCTACCTAAATAACATACCTACATAGGGAATGTTATGTCTGCAAAAGTTTGGTCCGGGTGCATTTTTCCCGCGTCGATTTTTTTCCCGCACTGGATTGTCAACGCACTGCTTAGGGCCGAGAGTTCAAAATCCAACAGCGTGATTTTTGACGCGCTGGGATGCGCTCTGTTGGATTCTCAATGCTCGGCTCAACACCGAGAGTTGAAAATCCCGCCGCGATATTTTTACGTCCGTGCGTACGTGGGCTAACTGCTGAGTAAATTAATCATCATCATCTCAGTATTGCTATGTAAAGATGGTCACCCATCCACGGACCAACCGCGGCAAGCGTAGATTAACCTGATCAATCGACCCGTGCGGCTGTTATTACTTAGCCACAAGCCCCTCTGCTGAGTAAATTGACCATTAATTTATTTTTCTCTAAATTAAATCACAACTGTCATTCTTTGACAGTCGTAAGGCATGGCTATAACAATCACAAAGTGAGTGAATTTTTTAAACAATTAATTTCCCTTACTATACATAAAAGTCAAGTTGGTACTTACCAGTTATTGAGGCAAGCCCGGTTAAACAGCCGACCACCTCGTAGGTTGACCTGGGAGATGCCATTTATAAAAAAAAATGCAGTTTCTTAATCGCGACACAATCAATATTATCATTATACCCTGTCCGTTAGGTAAACCGTTTTTTGACAGATGGTACTAGTGATTGCAGCAACGTTTATATATTTATTTTATTACGCATTTTAAAGTTAACTTTCTTTTACGTAATCTGGAATATGTACGTTATAAGAGATCTGTCAAAAAACGATTAACCTAATGGATAGGGTATAATTTAGTTTTAACATAGATTAAAAGAAAAAGAATTACCAGTAAACAAAGGAAGACAGGCTGATAAAAAGTCCTATAGTTTAAGATAAGGAAAAAGTTGTAATTGACGGGCCGTATCTCGAAAGATCTACTTATATTCATTGATTAATTAATCTTTTCTTCCAAATTGATTGGTTCTATCAAAGGAGACTGCCTGAATTAAGCCAATTTGATTCTTGTGTAACATTGAAGCTATAATATAAAAGTTTTTAGAGATTAACTTAAGTCAGGACTGGCCAGCTATTGAGCAATTAAATGGGAATCTGTTTAAAACAAAATAAAAAACAGAATATAATTGACAATAATGGAACTGCATGAGTTTTTTGAAAAAAAAAGTAGTTTAAAAAAAATACAACTTTTTCCAATAAACTCGATTATAAACAAAAATAAAGTAGGTTAATTTATTGAACTTCTAAATAATTTGCTAAGCCTAAAAATGTTCACTATTCAAACTAGGTACACAAATACATAAATAGGTTATATACACATCCATGCCACTATTAACTACTATATAATACTAACTAAGTACCTACTATAATACAAATTCAAGGGAGAGAGATGTTGAGAGTACGACGCTATTTGTTGCTTAAAATTAAGTAGTTATTAGCGACTGTTGAACCCTGTTTTGATCAACGTTTATAAACAAACCCCCGAATGTTTAAAATAAGAACTTATGTACACAGTTATGCAATAAATATATCCTTATCTTGGAAGAGACTCACCCATGAGTCAGCCTATAATGTTCCCACTACTGGGACACAGGCCTCTTTTTGAGAGGGAATGGGCTGCAATCTGCTGCATGGGCCCAGTGCGGGTTGGTAGATCTCACGTCTTCGATTTTGGTTCTAGCACAACGCCGATTTACTCACGATGTTTTCCTTCACCGTTTTGAGAACAGTGGTGATAACATTATTTACATAAAGTAAATCGCTTGCCTGGGTTTGAATCCACGACCTGCAACTCGTTAGTCGAGACAATTACAACTAGGCCACCACTGCTCTTGAGTTTGTGTTCTCCAAAAGTCTACAGAACAGTTTTAAGAACACAAATATTCGCTGTAATTTTTTTTTAATTGAGTGCAAATACTTCGCCAAATTATGAGTCA
This sequence comes from Apamea crenata, assembly GCA_949629185.1. NCBI lineage: Eukaryota > Metazoa > Arthropoda > Insecta > Lepidoptera > Noctuidae > Apamea > Apamea crenata. The sequence continues at coordinate 15,795,011 of OX451365.1, read as the reverse complement.
CATCTGACCGACCTCTAAGACCTAGAGTTCAGAAAAATCACAGAAAATTTATGCAAATAACTTAGTTTATTGAGTTCCACCAATAAAATAAACACACATAACCCTAGAGAATCAGGGCTTTCAAATTAGAATTTCTGAATAATTTCAACATAACATTATCATAGAAAATGTTAATATAGTTCTGAAACATAAGGTCGCATCTTAATGAACATCTGACTTTAAAATGCTGATACAATATTTTAATATTTAAATCAGCAATTTAAAGTTACCACAAAATGAATTTTGTGAGAGATGCCCTTTGTGCGTGCAATGTTCTGAAAATTTTAATAGGTACCTATTTAGGTTTTAACATGTCAAGACGTTGCACGCACAAAGGTCTGTTTAGTAAATACTTAAGCCACTGAGGTTTTAGTTTTAAATCTTTTATAATGAATGTGTCTTGTTTTAGAATTTTGAGCTAAGATGTTTTCTTGCTTTGGAATTATGATAAAAAAAATATTACAGCTCAATCACCTTTTAACCCGATTGTATTTAACCCGATTGCAAAGATGAGTGTGTTTTTGATTGCATTGCAGATTTTGGCAGTATTTGTTTTATTTAGACTTCTCACCATTCATACCATTAAAATTCTCGTAGTCATCATACTTAGAAAATGGATTTTGATATTAGCCCATTAATTAACATAACACCTTGTTTCCCCGAAGAGTTGGGCAGAGGAGTCACCCATATTTCGCCAGTTATATTTAAATCCCCTGAAATGTCAACCAGGCTCAAATCCGGACTCCAAGCTGCTACTGAAAAATTCCTTAAAAAAAACCCAATAACACTTTGCCCGACCTGAGCATAGAACCCAGGACCTCATGCTCGCGACCCTCACGATCACTCACTCACTCTCACGACACGACCAGCGAGGCAATCCCGTTAATTAGTAGGCTACTAATCAAGATAAAATCCTAACACTCGTTTCAACTAAAACTGAGTTCATTAACACCAGCCATTTATTAACATAATTAGACACACTTAACACAGCACACTAATCAAGAGAAGTTCCATTTAATGACGTCATATATCTGCCAATGTGATTGAAAGTTATAAAAATAAAAGTGTCGGTTTCTTCATCTATTTATTTTATGCATTCTGATTTTGTGCCAAGTTAATTTACTAGCTTTTATATTAGGGGGGGATACGCTACGTATCTCACGAAACTATATTTTGATACGTATTTTTTAATTGTACCTAGCGTAATCTACCTATAATGTTCCCATTGCTGGGACACAGGCCTCCTCTCTGTGAGGGAGTGGGCCGTAATCCACAGTGCGGTTTGGTAGATGTGACATGTCTTGGAATTTTTGGTTCACTTTGGACTTTTTTCCTCACGATGTTTTTCTTCACCGTTTTAAGAGCAGTGTTGATAAAATAACGGACACAAAGTAAAGCGCCTGCTAAAATAACCACAACGTGGACCTAACACAGCTAGGAGGCAGACCCCGTAGAAGATGGCGGGACGAGCTAGACAAAACAAACGACCAGTGGTCCACTTTAGCCCTGGATCGAAAGAGCTGGAAGTCATGGGGAGAGGCCTTTGCCTAGGTGGGATGATGCAGGCTAACTGTAACAGTAAATCGCCTGTCTGGGTTCGAACTTACGACCTAAAACTCGTAAATCACCACCACTGCTTCTTGTAAATAGTACCTATTAAAAGACAAAATATGATTAAATAAATACTGAACAAAAATTTGCAAAAGACGTAATTAAATAATAAACGCGGGCCACGTTAGCGCTTATTTGGACTACTTACAATATTTGGACCCCAGAACGCCATCGCAGTCCTTTTGTATTAAAACGAATTTCTTTTTTATTGAATTTGTTGACTTAGTTCTGGGTCTTTATTAAATTCGGCAACATTGCCACCTTTTTGTTGGAATAAATTGAATCGCATCTGTATTTGAATTATTTGCGGTTTCGTTTTTGGATTTTAGTATTTGTAAAGTTAAAATTGTGGCGTGTTTACATTCATTTATAAACAAAATTGCTATTCATAGGAGAGGATACAATAATAATATAGTTTTTAGCTAAGTTAATTAAAACAAATCTTTTAATTATTGAAAAAGTACCACGACACACGGATGGCATAACGTTATCAGCGCATCGCCGACAGGTAATCTTCAGTCTCCTACACTTGAAACTCGAAAAGCACGCACGAGCTTCTGTTATCCCATTACCAGTAGCTCAAATAAACATCTAATTCTTTCCTGCGCACCTCTGCATGCTGCTCCATCTCTCTCATGCACACGATCCCGTCTCCTTCCAGCTCGATTCGGGCTTGGAACACTCGGTCTGAGCTCCTAGTTTTGTCCGCGAGCTCGCGGAGCACGGACGTGTCGCTTGTTAGCCGGTCTCACATCGACACGATACAGGCGTGTTTTCACCGGGATATTAATGAAAATTTGATGAAAACTCCGTTTTGACGGCACCGTACGTCGTTACCCGGGCATAGACTGTGTCTCTAATTAAACTTTGTGTGGAACAAGGATCTGAGTGTATAATGAAACCGTTGCAAACACGGTGAGTGCAACAATTTCAGTGCCAATTTCAGGTAGATAACGTGACTGAAAATTGTCTTTCGTCGCGATCACGTCGAAGACGATTATTCGGTTCCCTTCATTTTGATTCATTTGCTTCGTATTGTTCTTTTCTGTTCTCTTTTATGATGTAAATATCTTTTCAGACTTGTTCTGTTTTTGTTCATGTTTCATTATCTACCTGTTGTGTGAATGTAATACAATTGTGCTCTTTCATGATCATTGCTCTTTCTCGATTATGATATAGACATTTCATTATGATATTTTAATATTGCTCTACTGGTTGTTTAATTCATAAATATTTTTTTTTTTACCATAAGATCGAATTTGATAAAATACGTGGAGAAAGTTTTTTATAAGTTTTTCTCTTTAAATCTGCTGTTAAAATAGTCTTCAAAAATTTAAAGCTGACATAGAATAAAAAAAAAGAATATTAAGGGTTATTTGTTTAAACAACAAACATCTAGTTTCTTACCGTTTGAGCTTAGTATTTTGTACACACTAAGATCATCTTCACCATTAGACTTCTAGGGAGGAAAACTCATACTTAATTTTGAATGAAACAGACACTTGTTTGATATTCATTTGTTCAAGACAATTAAATATTTGGACATGTGTGTGAAGATCTGGCTTTAAATGATTAAATAACTATGACAAAAGCATACCGTGGATACAAATTAATGGTCTGAATATAATGTTCTTTTTGACTGACCGACCCTTGACAATTCAAAAGTGCCTGTAATAAAATTGGTTTAGTTGAAATAAATAGTTTGAGTTTGAGCAATATTTTCGGACGTTGCCCGATTTTCTTAATGACGAGTCATTCTAGGATTTTGATGTACCTTAATGTTACGATTATAATAATAATAAAAATAAAAAAAAATTATAAGAATTATTCAAAAAATTATAAGGCATGAAAATTATTACAATTTGCTTAAATGTAAATTATGTTCCTAAAACTTACGTGCCTAAACTAGGTAATCCTGTGTAAAACCTTTTTGTCCTTTGACAAGCGAATAGTACAATTTAAAAAAGTATACAAAACAACAGAATTAAGATGATTCGAACTAAATAATGATTTGATGACAAACTAGCCAAGATATGAGCTTGATGTTATTTTAAGTTTATAAATATAAATGAAGTTTAGATAGATATAAAAAAACATTTATCATCTCACCGTAAAATGCCACTTGTCTTCAAACTTAATAATCTAGCGACTTTTCAGAAAACTAAGATGAAAAACCTCCTTTCCTACATAAATTATAAATAAATATATCAAATTAAAACCAGACCTTTCCGTCTAAGTGATACTTTACATTTCACTTTCAACTCTAAGTAACTCCACTGTACCCAAAAATCTTCAAAGTACTTTAACAATGTAACAATTTTATTTTTTCCTTCATATAAATTACATTGTCAAAGGGAACAGACGAAATACAGTTTTATTAAATAAACCGTCGCGCACCTACAAAGGCTCTTTACCTAAGTCTACAAATTTCCGTAGCACTTGTTTATTCTACGAGGCTACGCCGTAGCGCGTCGCTACGCCGGAATCTATTATTATTATAGGCCTGTACCCTTTTCGTATTGTGTCATATCTCACATTGCTACGCTTTATTTTGTTTATATAAGCTCGTTATATGAATGTGAATAGTTTCTTGGGATGTAGGAAATTGGAGATACGTAAAGTTCGCTTTTGTACCTCATTTAAGTAGCTGACGTTTAGGCCAGCTCATACTTCTTAAGGTTGTCAATTTCGATAGCATAAGATACTTTAATCTTAAAACTAGTTCTATGTTTCGAAAAATATAAACGCGTTTCCTCGCGTTTTAGTACGGAAGTAAACACGCAAAATTCACACTCGGCGAGTGTATTGTGGTTTCACTACACAGAGTATTGTTTAAAATGGTTCACATTTGGTATACCGCTCGTATTTCATTCGTGACATCACAGATTCTGTTAGTATGTGGTTCTTACGTTCATGTATAATTAGTATGGTAAATAATTTAGTTTTCGTTACCAGCTACGCTAAGAAAATGGCTTAGTTAACAGAGGGGCAATTCTCGTAATTTTAAGAACGTTCACAGTCTGATTCAGCCTTAATCTGTCAGAAATACCTCTAATTTTCCTACATTTTTGACATGTTTTTGACATTGATTGTCGCTGAGATGAGATTGCGACTAGATTTTGAACATTTTTAATTACGGGAATTAGGCTTCAGATCACAGTTGAGAAGTTTCGGGGTGGAATCTATTTGAATTGACTTGAATTGAATCAGTGCCAACTGTCACTTGTTTTTACACCAATTACACCATTAAAATTGAAATAATAGAAAAATTAACGAAAGTGAAGTCAAAATTCAAATACGATTCGAATCAGAAGTAACAAATTGTCAAAAATATTACGTACTTTCGCAAGGAGGTATTCCACTCAGAGCACTGATTTTAACCGCACTTGCCCGAACCGCACTTTCACAAAAGATGTACATTTAGCTAACAGTAGTAAACCCGTACCATTATAGTCATCAAACATCAAACACAGATCTTGATATTATGAGGTTTATTCATAAACGATAACTAAAGTTAAGTAACGTTTAAACGTCAAAAATGTATGGTTAAACAGTCGCTAATCACTGCTTAACTTTAAGCAACGTTTATGAATAAAGGGGATTATGTTTGCGAATGAATGGAAGATGATATTGTCAGAATGTTTGATTTTTTGTGAGAAGAATGCATGACTGTGTTAAATAAATTATATTATTATTATGCTTACATAGTGTAATAAAATTGGCTGCGGCCGTTCTATTCAATATAAATAAATAGTGCCTAAAAATAAACTAAATATAAAATATTTTTTATGACATGTGCAAGTAATGATAGTTCGGAATTAGATAGAGACCCAACCGAACTAGGTTTATTCAAACCTGTGTTTCAGGCCATCACTTTACATTTCAATCTTTGGACATTACTTTTTTAAAATAAAACTGGTATAAAAATAATTAATTAACAACTCTGAGAAAAAGCACATTAGTACATTAACACCTAATACTAAGTCTATGTAAACATACAAAAGTAAAGGGAATAAATTATGATCATGACTAAATTTCTAGAAGTTTTTCTGTGTCTGTTTATTTGAGTATCGCTAAGTATGATAACATAAAACGAAGAGAAGCACGCTAGTTATCTATGCATATTATCAACCGAAGTCACCTTTTGTGTCTGTCTGTGTGACCACCTTGTTCTTCTAAACTACGCAACGAATATTTATGCGGTTTTCAACATCATTTAAAGAATTTATTCCAGAAGATTTATTACGTATAAAACATACATATAATAAAGAAATCTTGATGTTTTGTCAAGTCGTAAAAACCGTTCGAAGCAGGGGCGGGTCGCTAGTAATATTATCTCACGATGTCACTCATATAGATATTGTTATGTAGATCTCTCTGGCTTTATCTCTCTAATTCTTATCCCTTTTGAGTTTGTGTCAATTCGGGTAAGAGGTGTGGTATGTATAATCTGTACGATGTCCAAATATGTATGTAAATTAACTAATAGAAGCTAGCTGACCCGGTGAACTTCGAACCGTCTCGGAATCAATAAGTCGAAAAATTAATTATTATTATTATTTGCGTTATTTCAATACTAGTCGCGCCCCGCGGTTTCTCCGTTTCGATCCCGTGAGAATATTGGGATAAGAAGTATCCTATACGTTAATCGTAGTTATAAACCATTTGTGTGCCTTTCATCCAAATCCGTTCAGTAGTTTTTGCGTGAAAGAGTAACTAACATCCATCCATCCAAATAGTTTATAACCAGGATTAACACATAGGATACTTTTTATCCCGAAACTTATGCGGGTGAAACCGCGGGGCGCAGCTAGTGATACATAAAATTGTATTTCATTCCACATTAACCAAAAGCTCATTCGTAATCAGATATTTAATAAAAAAAAACAACTCAAATGAGAGCATTTTAAATAATTCCCGGTAATCGGCGACAGATAATTTGAAATTTTAAAATGAATGATAAAAGAGTGTACTGCACAGTAAGTATCAGCATTACGCGCAAATTGCTCGCTTCCGGACAATTCGCGTAATTGCTGCAATTCGCCTTTATTACATTAAATTGTTCGCAGCGCTATAAGCTTTCTTCTTGCGGTTATCTACGTCGTAAATGACATTAAGTTATTTAAGCTTCGCTGGTTTTGTATGTGTAGGTACAGGAGGAAAAGTTGATCTGTAAACATATAATAATATTTACAATGTTTTTACGACCTGACAAAACACTGAGATTTCTTTTTATATGTAGGTAAGTTTAAAAAAGTTCTATTATACACAAAACATCGTATTTTTTTTTGCTATGTAGTTTTGTGGTGTATTGTCACCAAACGAGATAAGTAACCAGGGTTTTCGGATATAGTTCAAGTTTAATTAGAAATCGATGGATTCATACAGTGAGAGAAATGTATTGTTGAGCAGGTTGACACACTACGTCTATTTATTAGTTATAGTTATTTCGTACGATGTTATTTATCGATATAAATGATTTTATTAACACGTCTGAAATCGAATCAGTATTCAGGACTTCGCTTATTATGTTAAACGCTGAATAATAACAAGAAGCTGCAGTAACTCATCATAATGGATTTGATTTATTTACCTACTCATGAGCTCGTTAGTAGAGGCTATATCGCCTCCCGCAAGAATTGGGCTATCAAATGAGAGAATAATTTTTCAAATCTGACTGGCAGTTCCGGAGATTACCCCCTACATACAAACAAATAAATGTTACCTCTTTATATTATTAGTATAGACTAGTAACATTTTACGTCACTCAATCTTTTAATCAGAGGGGCAATTCTCGTAATTTTAAGAACGTGAACAGTCTGATCTCGGTCTCAATCTGTCAAAAATACCACTAATTTTCGTACATGTTTGACAAGTTTTTAACATTGATTATCGCTGAGATGACATTGCGACTAGATTTTAAACGTTTTTAATTACTTACGGGAATTGGCCTCCAGGTCTATGAATAGGGTAGACGCACCTACACCTACATGGATGTCGATAATGCGGTATTGCAGAAGTCTGCCATGCGAGCTGACGATTAACCCTATTGGTTGCGTTTATTGATTACTAGGTGGAACGACAGTTTCACTGAGTAACAGTATCACTGAGTATAGTTTTGTAGTAACATCTGTCTGTGGATAGGTGACCATCTTTACATACCGAGACCCTCCGACCCCTCCGTGCCTCGGAAAGCATGTTAAGCCGTTGGTCCCGGCTATCATTCGTGGATCTTTGACTGTCGTTAAGGGTAATCAGAAGCCCGAAAGTCTGACTGACTGTCTGCCAACCAGTCTTACCAAGGAGTATCGTATTACCCAGTAACTGGGTTGTGGAGGTCAGATAGGCAGTCACTCCAGGTAAAATAGGTAGTAGTATTCAGCTGCATCCGGTTAGACTGGAAGCCGACCCCAACATAGTTGGGAAAAGGCTGGGCAGTTTTTCACCTTTAACCCATGATAGCAACCACTACAAAAATAAGCACTCTACAAGATTCTTGTCAATAAATCAAATATTGAAATAAAATTTCAATATTCAATTGTTTCAGAGATATTCAAGTTGCTCCGTACTGAATGTGTCATGATAACTCGTTCATGCATAATGCATGTTAATGTCAATGACATTGATACGACGTCGGCGCCGTTGTTATAAAATTATCATAACATTGTGTATTTTAATCATATTCTGTTTCAATTGAATACGTAGGGCTTGTATAAAAACCTTTGTTTGTGGCTGTATATTACGATAATAAAAAAAAATCAAAAGTTCAAAACCGTATATATGTACGTGTTGCGTAGACTTTTTCAAAGGTCAAATCATTTATTTCAAATAGGCACATAAAAGGCACTTTTGAACCTCAAAAATTACATTAAAATAAAATTGATTCTATTCCAAAAGGTAGTTTTCATATGGAGAATAATGGGCAAGAAACTCTATGATGTGCGGTGACTCTTTTGATGTATGTAATTACATAATATAGTCTGTCTTTTTGCTTGGCTGTCTTGTAGGTCTAGTGATCGCAAGCACTACTGCTGAGCATGAGGTCTTGGGTTCGATTCCCAGGTTGGGCAAAATGGCAGTAGGCTTTTTAATAAGGAGTTGCACAGAAGCAGCCTGGGGGCTGGAGTTTAGTCTGGATTATGACGACAGGCTTACACCCATAGGACTTGACACACGCGGCATATGTCACACGTCACACACAAGGACATTACTGGCAAAATATGGATGCAGTATCACCTACTACTACCTACTGCTACATTCATCCAACACAGCTGCCTACCCCTTCGCAAAAACAAGACGGTTTAAGTTCAGATATCCTTTCAACGAGACTACGAAAGTGAAAATTGTTTTAGATGTTTATTACTCGGTTCCATTTCTTGTTTAATATTCATCTTGAAATTTGAATCCCGTGGCTGAAACGGAGACCGTTACATGACGTTAGGCTCACTCCTTTGGGTGTCACCTAATACCGTAATTGATAATCTGTGGGTATTACGGGTCCTTTGTTAATCTTACTGAATTTACAATAACAGTTTCTGTGTCTAGTAATCTTAGTTTAGGTAACGGTTTGCAAATAGGTTATTTTATAGACGGTGCGTAAGTTTAAAAATTCCTAGAAAGAAAAAAAAAAGGTTTTTTTGGATATGACTGAATATTGGTTAAATTTCTTCTTGTAACAGAATTAATAGTTTAAAAAGACTATAAAAACACGCTTTTATAAATGCACGATGCCAGTGCCTATCTTCCGGCTTCATCATCAGACCTTGAAACCTAACCGTGGTCAAAGTTCATTACAAGACTTTTCTAAGAAATCCAAAACAGCTATGATACAATTTTCCATCATGAAGTTCTAGTTCATATCTTTCGGCTCCATCATCAGATCAGTTCGACAGTACCCTATTATTGTATTGTCATCAGAACTACATACAGCTGCCAATTCTCATTACGCTACGACCCTTGGAATATGGTTAAATTAGTTACCTTAGATTCCATTACATATGTAGTTAGTTACATACAGGTCGACCTAATAAAAGCATTGTACCTATTGGCTATTCTTTTTTTTAACTAAAAATGTCGACAGCACGTCAACATGCATTTAAATCTCATACCTCATAAGGTATGCGTTTTAAATGAGCCACTCCTATTAGAGAAATCCAATAACAGTTTGCCCGATCTGGGAATCGAACCCAAGACCTCATGTTCAGCAGTAATGCTTGCGACCACTAGACCTACAAAGCAGCCAAACAAAAATACAGACTAGAAATTACACACATCAAAAGGGTCACCTCACATCATAGAGTTTCTTGCCCATTTTTTTTGTGTTAACCATTGTTTACATAACCGCATTCAATATAGATTCAAAATATCACGGTCCTTCATTATGAAAATGCGGTGATCTTGATGGGATAATGATTTTATAATACTTCCAATGAGTTCACATGAAATTTGCACCAAAAAGTATCCAAATTTTCTCACGGTTAATTCTGGCAGATTGACATGCAACGAAAAAAAAATGCGAATGATCCAAAATGACAATACAAAAACACTTTTCATTTCTACCATTTAGTCCGCGGATTTATGATGCCAGATTTTTTTCAATTGCCAACAAAATGTTTAAATTCAGCCACTTTCCATTTGCCTCTGGCACACGCCGTGATTTAGGGCTGCGACTCGTTGAATTATTATCTGCGTAATTTTCTTTATGAGAAGAGTGACGATGACTCTAGTCGAGTGGAATTTTATTGGGCAGCCCTAACTTTGATATTATGTGGTATCAATCGACAGAATTTATTGGAACCTTATGGAAAACTTTTTGCTTTTTAACGATGTAAAGTATATTTTTAGGCACTGAGCAGACGATGGACAACTTGCCCGCGGACAATTTGTCCATGACGATAGAACGTATGAAATCCTGGCAGTATATTTATCCTGTGGTGGCATCTACATCGCCACATGCGAACTACGCATTACACTGACGTCACGCAAAATCCAGAATGGCGCAAGCGAAGTTTACCGCGCAGCTAGCATAGGTCTATATACAACGTCCCAACATTAATCATCGGGCAGTTGCCCACCAGACACGATACCCATCTGGTCGGAGGATCCTCCCTTTTCTATGGAGGATGAGTGAACTTTACACCCTGTGTCTCTTACCTCTATTCTAATCCTATGTGTGCGTTATTGCATAACCTTCCATACGTTCTATCGTCGCGGACAAATTGCCTATCGTCTGCTCAGCTCCTAAAGCTTTTTGTAATAAATGTAGGTGTGTAGGTACCATAATGTTCTAAGTTAATTTATTAAAACATTGGAATCAATTGGATTATCTAATTACAAGTCATTTTAACTAGACTCTCCCCTAACTACAAATATAGTTGACGATAACGGGTTGGACCCTACTAAAATATCAAAAGAAAAAGTGTTGAAAAACCTTTGAAAATAGTTTACCTACGGGGCCCTATTTCTCGAAACTTATTAGACTAATAATACGAGTCCTTGAACGAATATTTTTTATAAGTTTGCTAGTGTGCGTTTCTCGAAGCTACGGTAGTAAAATATTAGTTTTTGTGAAACAGGAAATATTAGGACTAGTAATTTTTACACTAATAACTATTATACTAGTAAACTAATAGTTTTGAGAATTATGGCCCTATTAAGATAACCTTAAATAAAACATATTTTGAAGCTCCGGGCTTAAAGTTTTACACTTTACGCCATTATATTTTGTATTTAAAGTTTAACAGTTCTCGCTTTTTCATTTGTTAGAATTTTATTCACTTCACCTTCAACCATAAAAAAGTATAATAGTAACTTTCTTTTTATTGTTACTTCAGAATGCTCAAAGTTGTAACCTTTAAAAATAAAACACCCTCGTGACGACACTGAAACTCCAAATCAACTGAACGTCGCAATAGCGTTAGCTACGCAATCTAATTTGCGAAAGTCATAAAAAATTAAACGAAAACTTTTACTCCACGTTTACATCTAGGTAACATCTGTCCAAGTAAAAAAAATGAAATAACTTGGAAGATTAAGGAATTTTATATTCCCACTCTCAGTGTATTTTATGCTTTAATACAAAGACGCAACGTTGAAAATCGCGTTTCATTAAGATAAGGAAATCGGAAAATCTCTCGCGGCTTCTACATAGTACCAGATAGAGACAAGTTGAGGCTTTCTCTCTAGAGGTTTTATGCCCGTCACGCTTCCAGCCAGCTATAAAGCGCTTTACGTTGAAAATTGAAAGTGACTTTAGCTGTAAAACGTACCGGTGAATGTGAAGCGCACGAGGAAAATATCAATTTTAGGTTTCAGCACTCGCAGCGCTTTTATGTATACTCCCTTAAGTTTTTTTTCAAGTGAAGTTTGAAGTTATAAGTGAATTCCAATAGTAAGTGTGTAGTTTGGGAGTCGAAATTGAAAAGGACGATATGTAAAGCTAAAACAGGCTTCGGATATATACAGAAGTTATGTAACAAGGTGAAGTTTGGAAAAATATAAATCGATTTCGTTGGGACCGAATTCACGCAGTGCTGGCCCAGTGAGTGGTATCGGCCGCTACTTACGAGCTTCAGTTCGTGGGTTCAAACCCAAGCAGGCGCTTAACTTTGTGTAATATTTCATCACCACTGTTCCGAAAACGGCGAAGGAAAACATCGTGAGGAAACCGACGTGTCCGTCCTTATAAAAAAAAATCGATGGCATGTGACATCCACCAACCCGCACTGGGCCCGCGTGGTGAATAACGCTCCACTCGTTCTCACAGAAAATAGGCCTGTGTCCCAGCATTGGGAACATTAAATGCTGATTATGCTAAGTTCACGTTTGAATATTAACTAGACCAGGCCAATTGGCCACAAAACTACAACTTTAGTCGATGTAGTAAACTAAATCTGTAGTTTATGCTTTGAAGCGATGTTTAATCGGTTTGCACTGTCCGTCCTTTTGGATCCTAATTTTAATCTAGTTTGGGATAAACGTGATCTGTATTTTCTGGTAGAAATTCCGACTTTCCCGACTTCATGCTGCTTGTCGAGGAGGACTTTTGGTTTATCTTGTAAGCTCTGTCATACAATTTACAATATTGAATCAGTCAAATATCCTGTTTTCATAACTATGAAGGTAATTGTGCGACTAATTTTTTTATTTATTTATTAGATTTATTTTGTAGACTTAACAGGTCAACCCAAGGCGTCTACAAACAAGTTACAATTAGCAATATACATAGGTATTATTATGATTTAATACTAATGCTTAACTACTAACATAAAGTAAATACAGCTTAGCCTAGTTATGTAAAACACGTATTCTAAAAAGATAAACAATTAAATTATCTATAAAGTGGTGAAGGTTTTATAAAAATAGCCCTTTTTTGCACTATACAATATAAACTAGATGAAAACAATGAAAAATAGATGTGAACTCCCAGTTTAAAATCCACAAAGGTCTGTTATCGTCGCCTTAACTTGTGCTAGTATGACAGTGTGTGAGGTGGACCCTTGTCGCGGATACAATTTTGTTCAGCCTGTCAGTGAACAGGTCCACATCTTGACTTAATAAGATCGAGTTGAGGAGCGCAAGAGTACGCTGTGTGGTTGCATTTCTTGCGGCACGGGTGCGGGAACCGGCCGCTGCAAGCAGAGGCCGCCTCCGACGCAAACCGCGCTCCCCCGCACCCCTCATCGCTCCCGTAGGGAAGATGTAGATGTAGACAAGTTTTCTATTAGCCCTACGATCGATTTTTCTTATTGCCAACAAGTTAGTTAATATTCTGCAATCATAAGAGAGCGTATAAATACCAAAGGAGTCTATGCTTTAAATATAATTTACTAGCAGTGCCTCACGGTTTCACCCGCATAAGTGTCGATCCCGTGGGAATATCAAGATACAAAGTATTCTATGTGTTATTTTGATGTATAAGCTAAATTACTGTAAAGTTTCATAAAAATCCGTTCAGTAGTTTTTACGTGAATGACTAACAAACATCCATCCATCCTCACAAACTTTCATGTTTATAATAGTAGGTATTAGCTATCATATATATACATAAAAAGTGTTATCCTATGTGTTAATCCTGGTTATAAACTATCTGTGTGCCAAATTTCATCCAAATTCGTTCAGTAGTTTTGGCGTGAAAGAGTAAAAAATCCATCCATCCATACAAACTTTCGCATTTAGGTATAAAATTATTAGGATTGGAAGTAGGATTTATTTCACCAAAAATAATACAACGTGTTAATATAGAATCGGATAAAATCATCATCGTCATCATTTTAACCCGAAATGACCGACTGCATAGGCCTCCCCTTTTTTCTGCCATACTTCCTGGTTCCGTGCGTCTCTCTAGGTGTTTCCCGCGAATTTGACGATATCATCAACCCAACGTGCTTGTGGAGGCTCCGAAGCATATTACCAGACTCGCAGAACACCGGATTCGACGGCCTTGGTTTCCTTGGCCACCATTCGGTCACACCCTTACTCCATCGGCATCCTCGTCTAACAAACAACAATCAAGTACAATATTAGAAGTAACATTATTACAGCCGAAATTCTACGAACAACACAGGAATATCGCTTCAATAGATTTAAACGTAAATTTAGACCTTAAATGCCTTTCATGCGACATTAAACAGTCCAACATTATGCCTCTTAATCCCTGAATGTCCTAAAATTCACGTTCCATGAATTCCACGACGGTTGAACGATTTTATTTTCACATAAATTACGGAACCCTTTTGGCTACCTCTACAGTATCTAGAGATTGGAGAAGCGATCTTATCGGTGACGTAATGGATTGGACGACCAGAATATTGAATATGTTCGCGAGCCTTCGGGCAATTTGAAAAGATAATCTTTTGTTGATGTACCACCGATATGTAGGTACTTAGGAATTGGGCTTTCTTGTGTGGTTTGGGAAAACGTCTTGATTACGAAGTTCAGGATTGAAAATATAGGTACATATTATAAACTTATAGCCGGTGACTCGGGGACAATTATTAAATGTCCACACACAGATTTGAACAGACGATTCGTCGCTATATAATGATGTCAAAATATGTGTGTAGAAAACAGATTTTGAAATCGCCAGTGAGTCACCGGCGGCGACCAAAGTCTGCGACGCACTTGACACCTACCATTAGTCTAAGATAAATACATCCACTAGTGGTAAAAATGTAATGCACGTCAACAGTGCATCGGTCAGGTTTTCTTTCTTGTCAATTTAGGGCTGATTTTTCAATTGACAGATAAGTTTTATTTGTGGAATAAAATTGACGTCTGACAGATTTTGTATGGAAGAACTGTCAAAAATTCAAAATTATTCCTCCGTTAAAATTATCTTGCGTTGGAAAAATCAGCCCTTACTGTATCTGGATTTTAACTGCTTTCACATTACATTCCGGCCGTCGGGAGAATGCGTTCCTGTTACCTGTCAGTGCGACAATAATTCTAGTAGCTAATAAAGATCAAATTCGCAAAACACGTATTCGTTTGTATGAAACTGACAGGTGTGAAGAACGCATTCTCTCGTCGGTCACACTGCACATTGTAGTAATTATTTAGTAGATCAGAACACCAATTCCTGTAATTGAAAACGTTCAAAATCTAGTCGCAATTTCATCACAGCGACAATCAATGTAAAAACATGAAAATGATTAGGGATTTAGAGGTATTTTTGACAGATTGAGACTGAGATCAGACTGTGAACGTTCTTCAAATTACGAGGATTGCCCCTCTGATATTTAAAATATACATCTTTATAGTCTTATTTATTCCCCTAGTCTCGATTTTCTTTCAAATTATGGATGGTTTACTAGGGTTGCAGCTTATCGCTTTCAAACAGCCAACAACGGTATAATTGTGTATTAAATTTTAATCTCACACCCTTTGACTCGGTCAAAATATTTTTCCGTTCAATATTTTCCAACCGAATAATATAAATGAAAAATCCAATTAAAAATATTCAAATAGGTCAGGTACACTCGCCGAAAAAAATGTACTGCCAAAACTGCGGTACAGTTGTTAACCTATTTCATGTGGCACTCCATATTTTTGCAGTACTCAGGTATTCAGGTACTCAGGGTTCGCTGAATGTAAATCGTTGACGCTTAAAAGCGCGGGCTCTGTTTTAACTAGGGATGGAACAAAATCTAACTTTTATCAAATACAAATTTTTACATTACATAACTTCACGCCTATTTATAGCGAGTCTATTGCCAACAATCGTGGTCTTATTGAGAAAAAATTCCTAATGATAAAACCCAATAACAACTTGTCCGACCTGGGATTCGAACCCAGGACCTCATGCTCAGCTGTAGCACTTGCGACCACTAGACAAATGAGGCAAAAAAATTTTTTTTTTAAATATCTAAAAGATTAAGTTTAATATTTTTTTTTGCAATATTAACATCACTGATCTTTGCAGGAACAATTGACTAACGCCAAAAAATGTTCAGCATCAAAAAATTCCTCCTCATCGCTGAGGGGTAATTCTCGTAATTTTAAGAACGTTCACAGTCTGATCTCAGTCTCAGTCTGTCATAACTCTAATTTCCCTACATTTTGACAAGTTTTTGACATTTGTTTGTCGCTGAGACGAGACTGCGACTAGATTTTGAACGTTTTAAATTACGAGAATTGGCCTTCTGGTAACTGATAAATTGCCGGAAAGACTGGCGCCCATGTTGGATGGCAATGCCGCCAATATTAAGATAATATTACGTTTGTGTCTGTAAGATATATTTTCATGGTGATAAACAAATATAACTTAACGTTGTATAGGTATTCACCACGTAGGTCGGTTTTTTTAAACAATAATTTTGATTATAGAGATATTAATTATTTTTCTAGTGTTTTTGGCCAACCCTTGCTAGTACAGATCACATTTTTCACCCAGTTTGAGCCAACCTTTTTCTTAGAGAGCATTAATTATGTATTTGCAGGCGAAGGGCTCAACGGTTTGTCTTCTGGGATTGAAAATGTTTAAGCGTGTATGATTTTCGGGTAAAAAGAAATTTGAGTAACACATAACATAGGTAATATCAAGCATTGTTTTCCCGAAGGTTTCGGTAGAGGTGTACCTACCTATAGTACTCGTACAGACGCCAGCACATCAAGCTACTACAATCTGTCAAATTTCTTTACTAGATTTTCAACTTTATCGCTAAAGCATTAGGTTCAAGGTTGATTGGGAAAATTTGACAGTATCGAGTAGCTTGATGTGCTGGCATCTGTACAACCACATTTCGCCAGTTATGTATAATCCCATGTAATAGGAAGCTAACCTATTGCAATCAATCGGGTACAAAAAAGCAAAGTTTAATAAGTACCTAGGCTTAAAATCTCGCTCGTCTTGTCTGAATAATTTAGAGTCGGTGTCCATTAGTTCTAATTCATAAAACTTGCCTTAGATTTAAGCGGATGATGGATCACGTCGGGGTCACCAGTATAGAGGTATGAGGAACAGGGTGTAAAGTTCACTCATCCTCCATAGAAAAGGGAGGATCCTCCAACCAGATGGGTGTTGTGTCTAGCGGGCAACTGCCCAACGACTGATGTCGGGAAGTTTGTATGTATGCTAATTGCGCGGTAAACTCTGCTTGCGAGATGCGGGATTTGCGTGAAGTCAGTATGACGTGTTGTCCGCATGTGGCGCTGTAGATACCGCTACAGATCTTTTTATGAACGTGAATTAACTCGTTGACTAATTGCCATATTTTCTATTTTTTTGTAAACTCATCTCCTTGACTATACCCGAATCGCGTTAGCGTGGCAATTGCGGTCATTGACCCACCTACATTTTCTAAGTCCGTTAACGTCTTCAATTAAATATTTATCACGATCTTTAACATGTTCCTATTTAACGAAAAACCATATACCTACATACTCGTATAGGTACTTTATTGTTTGGGTTCCTATGCAGAGATATTTGGGAAAGGGTAATGGCCGCTATTGCCTCGCTACATCGATTTGGGTATAGTTCATAGACAACATGCAAATGAACGTAAACTACATCGTACAAAAAATATCATCAAATTATCTAGTGTGTTTGCTTTTTTATTGTGTGTTTGTTTGAACGCGCTAATCTCTGGAACTACCAGTTAGATTTGAAAAAATATTTTTGCAATTTGACGATTTATGAGCCCAATTTTTGAGGAAGGCTGTAGGCTATTCTTTTAACATCATTCTCTTAAGAGCCAGCAAAAATAAAAGTCAGCAAGAACGCTGCGAAAAGCAAGAAATTCGCAGGCAGAAACTAGTCCACAATAAAACTACTAAAGTTGTGAAAAAATAAAAGGCCCGTTTTGACATTGACGGTTCTAGTAGATAATAAAGATCAAATTCGCAAAACACGCATTCGTTTGTATGAAACTGACCGGTGTCAAGAACGAATTCTCAAATGTCAAAACGGGCCTTTTATTTCTTGACAACTTTATTCTTTACGAATTCAAGTCTCACCATGATGTTGTAGGATTATAAAACAGGTGCCTTACAAAAGGACTACGATTAACCAGTCTATTTACAATCTTTTGTTCTTGTTTACCAACTCATTATACCACAACACAGCGACCTACATTGGCTAGTTCTCGACAACCATCGTTCTACTGGCACACTCAAAGCTGTTGAGAGTAGTATTTCATAGTCCACGGACCCATTACGTTTTATATTGCAATCATTAAAGTTAACTTCTTGCTTTTATTTAGTGCTTAAAGTGCACTTTAAAAACATAGGAAGTGCAGCTTTGGTAGCTTTGTAGTTAATAGCTGTTGGGAAATATTTACTTACCTACAATGTAGGGAGACGGTATCTGTTACACTTTGTTAATACGCTAAGTAGACGTTGTGGTTCAAACTCAAAGCGTTTATTTCAACTAAACCATTTACAGGCTTTTGAATTATCAAAGGAGTTTGTCAGAAATGAAGCTAGTTGATGAGTTTTTAGGTCGTTTCTTTGTAAGAGAAAAGGCACGTGAACTGCAGTAAAACAATCGCTATGATAATTATAGAGAATACACTATTTATTAATGATAATATTATTTAAGTGTTGCTTATAATGTTTATGTTGGTCACACCCATAATGCAAAAATACTGATTTGTCTAGCCATATTTATGAAAATATGGCTAGTCCAATCAGTATTTTGAATTATTTTTACTTTGTATTTTGGTGTGTGTTGGGATTAAAATATCGTCAGAAAAAGACAACTAGGTAAAAAGACCTTCACTTTTACCTTCTTTGAACTAAGAAAAAAGAAGCTATTACGTAAAAGAACGACGAAGCTATTACGTTTTCAGATTGAACTCGATGACATCATATAAAATTTTCTAAAGTGCATAGGTAACTACATAAAAGAAAAAAACTATTGTCGTACTATTTTCATGGCAATTTCAATATGACTTTTCACCTCACAGAAAAATTGCAGGATATTTAGAAAAGTATTTCGCCACAGATAAAAAAAGTCTAAACATCGCGTGTGTCACACAACTTTTTTGAGGCATAGGAAACTACGCTTACAGCCAAGTGATCTCCCGCTCGATATTCGTGTCCTCACCAAAATAGACTTGAAACCAGGTCATCGAACGTTGACAACTAGCGACCACCGACGCTTCTAAACCTCAAAGATAAATTTATCTGTCGGCAAATTGAATTCCAGTTAATAATGTTTGGTGTTCCGAACTAAATGGGATTAGTGTTGATTTTGAGCAACGTGCAATGTTATATTGGTTCGCGAATGATCGCTGTCATTGTCTAAATGCAATGCGGCGAATGAGAATAGGTAATACCCCTATTTCGGTTCCGTTTAAGTTGTAAAATGACTATTTAGAATTATGTGATTGATTTCGGAATTAATCTATTAATTAGATTTTGAAATAATTTGTCGTATTTGTGTTTGTACTATAGCTTTTGAAATACGAAAAAAAAATGAATTCAGGATAGCCCCGTGGAACAATAAGATTTCTTATTCAAAAATTGCAACAACCTACAGGTTGTACTTGAACGTGTGAAATAAAACTTAATATCCGCAAAAGCACGTGTCGGGGTATAAATATATATGGAGCAGTAATCTGGTGGTTACGTGCCACGTAATAATTATCTTTGCTGGGACATTCGCGTCTGAAATAAACGCTGGACATTCTGTGTCACTGGGTTAAAAGTATCCAACAAGGTCATTTGCTAATTTTGAGGTATGCTTTATTTGTTCTTTTTTTTGTTATTATTTTAGTATTTTTGGTTTCATGTGAAATAAACTTTGTCAGTAGATATGCCTCCATTTTGTGTCCCAAAATTAAGCTACAAATTCACGCTTGTACACTGCTTGTATCTATAAGAAACTCAAACACTTCGTTAGTTTGAAAAATCGAAAATACTGTCAGCTAACACAACCCCAAAAATAACTTGAACAAAAAATATTCTTGAAAAAAAAAAAAGAACTCTTCATTCAAAAAAAGAATCTCCTCACACATCAATACGGTTTTCCCAACGTTTCGTACGGTACAGTTGAACTGGTGTAATAATTTATTCATGAGCCCACTTTCCACTGAATGAATAGGTCTAAAGCGTGGGTGTGCGAGTGTGTCCCGTGAGTTACGTTCGTAAATAGAGGAGGGAATCGTAGTTATGTGTTTGTATTTTCTTGTTTTGTTTAGTTAGGTCATGTTGTGAGCGAAATTAGTGTTTTTAGAATGTTTTTCTAGTAGAAAAGAAATGAAAAATTATTATAATATAGACTAAGTACCACACATTACTAAATACATTTACAGATAAACAAACAGTTGTCTCAGTCTACTAGAATTGATAGAAATGGAACACTGTTTTAAGAAGTTACTGATTAGGCACAACATAATTTAAAACGTCATTCTATCTCTCTCAACTTCAAAAGATTCACAGAAACAGAACGATGTTTTAAACACAATTTGGGCTATTGAGTGATTTGTGGTCCAAGCGGGCACAATAGTATTTAGTTAGATGATTTGGTGTTTAGTCGGAGATATAAATCAAAGATTTGCCCTCACCGTACTTACGTCGGGCGAGAACTGTCAATACTAAAGTGTGTCGCACACTGCGAACCATACGATCATTAAAAAAAAAAACAACAGTTCGTGACAGTTTGTATGGCACACAGATAGTTTATAACCAGAATTAACATATAGGGTACTTTTTATCCCGATATTTCCACGGGATCGAAACTTATGCGGGTGAAACCGCGGGGCGCAGCTACTACATACTACTACACTGATTGTCGTATCGGCCAATGGCCTGATGGCCAAAAGCCTCGATCAACATCTCTCGAGGATCTCGTTAGGCGGTTGGTTCCTGGGCCTGATTCAGAAGGCAGTACTCCTGTATACAGTGAACTCATCTAATTCTGTGACTCGCCTAATTCGGTGATATTTGGTTTTGAATTTGAACTTTATCACAGAGGCTTAAGGTTGTATTTCAAACCATTGATTTCACTCGTATAGCCCTATGATAGCGCTCAAACCAAATATCACCGAATTAGGCGAGTCACAGAATTAGATGAGTTCACCCTACGGCTCGCATTGTGAGGAGGTTCCTGTCTCTGGAGTTTATTATATTTTAAATGTTTTTTATAAAAAAATATTGAATAAGTACGTCAGGGCTGATTTCTCAATCGACAGATAATTTTTATTCGTGGAATAAAATTGACGTCTGTCAGATTTTGTATGAAAAAACTGTCAAAAATTTAAAATTATTCTTTTGATAAAATTATCTGGCGTTGGAAAAATCAGCCCTAAATAAACAAAGGAAACTTCCTATTCAATTAAATTAATGATTTCCCACAGAAAATAATCCAAAGGGCTCAAATCACAGCTCCGAGGCGGCCAATTAACATCAGCATTTCGGCTGATTATTCGATTTTCAAAAACAGTGCGCAAAAGATCGATGGTTAGGTTGGCTGTGTGACATGTGGCCCCGTCTTGTTGAAACAAAATGTCGTCCATGTCATTCTCTTCAATTTTTGCCAACAAAAGTTCGTAACGCTCACCGTTGACGGTAACGGCGACTCCTTGCTCATTTTCGAAGAAAAATGGCCCAATGATGCCGCCAGACCAAAATCCACACCAAACACCAAACTCGTTGTGGATATATTTTTGAAAATTTTCTACGTAAATTTCTTACAGTTTGCGTTAAAGACTCATACTTTGGAAGTAAGTTTTTAATATTTCCCAATTTCGTTCGAGCGTATAGCGTCACATTTTGCAAATGTCAAACACGAAATTAACTTCCTGTCGAAAAATGAATGCCATTCTACCTTTCAAAGTCAACGTAATCGGTACTTCAAAAAAACACCAAATGGCCCACCCGTTATATGATAAACCTCCCAATACTCCAACAATCCCACTCTAAGTTGAAATATATTCGCACATCGCGGTTGTCACCGATCACTTCATTCGCTGATATATTCGAAGCGGCACAAATCGATCAAAGCCAACTCTTTGATATTTGTCCTTTATCTCTGAATAAACGTCTTAAAATTGTCTGTGTATACACTGGAAGTAACGAAAATAACTGGAACGGAAGACTTGTTTCAATATTTTCGTGTCTTTTGCTTTTGTTAAAAATAGATGTCTATTAAAATATTTTTTGCATTTGGATTTGCGAAAATAGTATTAAGTTTATAAATAGGTGACCGTTTTTAGTGGTTGAACTATTTCAGACGAAGAAGTTTCTCTGTTACTGTGGGTATAGTAACAGAGAAACTTCTTCGTCAGAAATAGTTTCCAATAGGACTTGTTCAATAACACACCTCTGGATTTGTGTCCGTTTTTAAAATAACTGCAATACGTTGTTGCTTGCAATTTCATCTTTCTAATCCCCAACAGAAACAGAGGGGTGTTATAAGTTTAACGTGTGTATCTGTGTATTTTCGTATCTGTGTGTCTATCTGCGCCATCATAGCTCTCAAACGGCTGAACAGATCTTTTTTTTTTAATATCTCGCCCGCGCTTTTGTCTTCGATCCGTGCTCTATGTCCTTCTTCAGCCAGTCTATTCTGTAAATATTTCACTATAAAACATAAGTGAAGTGAGCTTCAAGTGAGCTGTCATTCTACTTGATTCTAGGGATTGATGAGATGGGCGCTGACGGAGACGGTGAGATTTTTACTGAATAGATCGGCAGCTCCCAGAGTACCTATCTGTAAATTTTCATGAAGGACAGAGGGCCTAGGCACTCTGTGCTTCTTAAATCCAGAGTAGTTCAGGCGTGAAAAGGTAACAGACAGACACATTCAGAGTTACTTCCGCATTTATAATAAAAATAAAGTTTTAGTAAAATGATGTCATTAGACTCAGACCGTTACATGGGAATCAAACATTACTGGCGCAATGTGGATGTGCTATACCTCTGCCTACACCCCCGGGAAATATAGAGTGCTGTGATGTTATGTCATATACCTACAAAATTAGGATCAACGCTGTTTTCAGTGTAATGGTGCTCAACGCTCACCTCATTATGTCTAACCAGTAACGGGGTCAACAATTCGCCGCGGGTCCGTTTCGACTGACAATTTGTAGGGGATTGTCTGTTATGATTATGAACAACGAATTTACAAACGGTACGGATTTAACAGAATTATGTATGTTAAATTCAAATGCTAAAAATGTTTGCGAGAATTGTTGATTTCATGTTTGTAGCTAATTTATTTCATGGGGCGTAGGAATTGAATTATAACTGTGCCTAGAAAAACCTGGCAACCATTCCTTGGATTTTTTTACCTCACAATATATAGGTCGGTTCGGTCGATCGAAGGTTAGCTACGCTTAACGCGGTTAGGTCGTGGATGGGTACCATCCATTACATATCGTGACCCCTCCGTGCCTGGGTAAGTACGTAAAACCGTTGGTCTCGGATGGCATTCGTATATCTTTGACAGTCGTTAGGGGTATTAACTGGGTTGTGGAGGTCAGATAGGCAGTCGCTCCATGTAAAATATTGGTATAGGTACAGCAGCAACCAGTTAGACTGGAAACCGAACACAACATAGTTGAGAAATGGCAGATGATGACTGTTTTTCCATTAAAAAAACCTGTTTGCAATTTTCCATATAATTTCTGTCTTCGCCAACCAGACGTATTACGATTGATAGCAGAATAAATGCCATCGCGTAAAGTTAAAATAAATAAACAGAAATTCATCTCCAATTTATACCCCAATTGTTTATTAACATTTCGGCTGTCATCTGTAATGGAAATAATATTGATAAACTAATTACTGTGTAACTAAATTATTCACTCGGTAACATAGGGCCGGCCTACCTGAGGTCCGAAGGGAAATCAAATTATCTTTCTCAAATGTACATAACGTAGCTTTTATCATTGACAGCTTATGTACCGGGACTGATTAATCATTTCGATAGGTATAAGTGAATAAGTAATTAATATCTGTGTATTGCCCATTGATATTGAAGGGCCTGCTTTTAGTTTGAGTATGAAGGTAAATGTTTGATCAAGCTTACCTCACCTTTCTCAGTTAATTTTATATTGCGTTCAATGTCAAAATTGATATAATTTTACATTTTGACTTTGAAAGCTATTATTGTACTGAGATTTGATCAAAACTAGACTTTGTTTTGGCAATATTTTAAGTATGTAGTTTTTTCCTTTGAAACACTTTATTTTTTAAATGCCCAATTCAGGGGGTCTACTCCGAAGTAGTATCGGCCGAATGTTCGGCCGTTTCCTGCTACGAAGATACTATTTGGTTCGGTCGGTGCCGATCCTACACTCCTACACTCTTTCGAATATTGACTATGGTCCCGACCCAACTGAGCCGATCCGAAATTTCTCGCATTTTTTACTAATATTGGGTTCGGCCATGTGTCGGTCCGATCCGAACATTCGCACTATGCACTTCGGAGTAGACCCCCAGGGCTCTTCTTATACAGAGAAAGTACGAGCATTTATCATCACACTTGCTCAAAACGGGCTGGCGATTTTATAAGTTCAGGTTTCCTCACGATGTATTTCTTTCACCGACAACGTTAACTGATACTATACTATACTGATATTAAGATAAACTTAGAAAGTACATATTATGAATTGAAAGATCCATTGCTTTTAACTAAATCACAAAAACCAACAGCAGGCATTTCACCTCCAGTTACCAAAACAAAATTTGGTAAGTACTTAATAACCAAAACTCAACACTTAAGAACTAAGTACCAAATTCTCCTTATCGACTCACAATTAACATTTTAAAGAGACCACGAGTTGACTTGAGCAAGTTAACAAGCCAACAGTTTTGGAAGACTGTGAATTATTAAAACTTCATTAGGAGTTGGGTGGCAACGTAATTCTGCAGTATAAGTTTGGGCAGCCTCTGTTATATCTCGATGAGCTCGCCCCTTTAGGCTTCGCACACACCAAAACCAGCGAAACATGGAAGATTTCAGACAACGTTGAATAATGCACTTTATTATTTAGAACATAAAGTCCGAAGTTGTGCAGACATGGACATAAACATCAAACGGCTCCTCGGGTGTCATAGAGCGCTGTGGCGTGAGCTCTATCATGCTGGGAATAAAGTTTATTGTTCAAAAACATCGCATCGTTTGCTCTACGCTCCATTCGGTTCGGTCGGAGCGCAGTCTTACGTCGAGTGCCAATGTTGGTTCTTGTTAGTTTGAAGTTGTTCAATTTTAATATTCTGAATTTATGTTCAACTTAGTATAATGCGTTGCAGTTGGAGTGCTTGTAAATGGATGAGAAAATATTGTAGGTGGTGAAAGGGGTCCATTTTGGGGACAGTCTTAAGAGTATAGAGGTAAAACAAAAGGCGAAGAACAGGGTATACAGAACTGTACTCGCTCCTCCGACAGACGGGTGTTGTGAGACGTTGGCAACTGCCCGACGATTGATGTCGGGACGTAGTATATATGCTAGTTGCGCGGTAAACTCTGCTTGATTTTGCTTGACGTCAGTGTGATACGTAGTTCGCATGTGGCGATGTAGATGCCGCCACAAGAGGACTAAACCTAATAATATTTCTGGGTAGGTACCTAAGCCTGTAGCTATATTTCGATTGTAAAATCGGACAGTGGCGCCGATTCCCTTGTTCACAAACTAAACTAAATTTAAGTTCAGTGCATCTTTTTCTTTCTATTTCAATAAGAAAAGGACGGAAGATAAATATTAGTTTAGTCCTGTCAAATTGGTCAGCGCCTGCCGTAAATTGACGTATTTTTAGTAGCCATGTTTTTAATCACGTCCAATTTGTCTATGGAGTATCATAGTTTGACAGGACTAAACTAATATTTATCTTCTGTCCTTTTCTTAATGAAATAGAAAGAAAAAGATGCACTGAACTTAAATTTAGTTTAGTTTGTGTATAAGGGAATCGGCGCCACTAGCACAGTATATTGTAAAACATACATGGAGATTGACCGGTCCCCCAATTGCGTAACACACAATCAATCGGAATCTGAATCAATTTAAAGCAAATTGCTAATCCATTGCTTCATAAGTTCGAAAAATTTGTCTGCTCAACACGTAAATAACGCAATGAATGTTGTTGAACTGTCAAAATGAAACCGATTCCGATTAATCGTGTGTTACGCAATTAGGTGCAGGTTTTGAGCACAACTTTTGAACTAAACTAAAATTTAATTTTGACGACACGGTTGGCGCAGTGGTTAAGCGATTGACTGCTGCGCTGCGTGTCGCGGGTTCGATTCCCGCACGGAACAAATATTTGTATGACCTACATGTATTTGTTCCGAGTCTGGGTGTTTTTCTATCTATAATATGTATGTATTTACAAAAAAAAAAAAATTGCATATAAGTAGTTTATCAGCCATCTTGTTACCATAACACAAGCATTAGGTTGCTTAGCTTGGGACAAATGGTGCTGTGTGAAATGTCCAGGGATATTAATTAAACGTTAAAGAACAAAACAGAGTATGTAAGAATCGTAGCAGGTTGCGTTCTATAGTTTCTGCCTATACCCAAAGGAAGATGGCTTGAGTTTATATATGCATGTAAAAATTTAAATCTTTTTATCCAACGCATCTTTTTCGTCCATAAATATACCAGGACATGGCCTTTTTACTATGCATACTCCTATCTAAGCATATACACGAAAAAAAACATAACATTATGTAGCTTCATCTCAAGACACAAAAGGTACCAAAGCATACAATATCCAGACGATAGGACATAAAACAATAACTTAATCGAATTACAACCCTCCCGGGAGCCGTGCGATGAAAAACAACAGAAGGGGGAGTTGTAACAAGTTGGACAAGAGTTCAGGGGAGGCCCGGCTAAAATGGGATTAATAAAATAAACTGAGGAATTACTAAAATTATGTTATTGGATCATGTAACTGGTAAAGTGGAGGTTATCGGTGGATTAGTGATGGTTATTGTTGTAATTGAAGGTGGTAATTATGGATAATTTTCTTTTGCAACTTTTGTACGTGTTTGGTATAGGAATATTATTGTTTATCGATTACTATCTTCTGCCTGCGACTTCGTCCGCGTCAAATTTCTCGTTTTAACATAAAATATATCATACGACACTCGGAAATCTTGTAGTTTTGCATTAGTATAAGAATTTTCGAAATCGGCACCGTAATTGCGTCACGCGCTATCTCGA
Organism: Apamea crenata; assembly: GCA_949629185.1. Classification (NCBI taxonomy): domain Eukaryota; kingdom Metazoa; phylum Arthropoda; class Insecta; order Lepidoptera; family Noctuidae; genus Apamea; species Apamea crenata. The sequence continues at coordinate 15,767,748 of OX451365.1, read as the reverse complement.
ACACAATCTGAATAATTTTGAAGGATATTGCTAATCCATTGCTTCATATGATCGAAAAATGTATCTGCCCAACGACTTAATAATACAACGAATGTTGTTGAACTGTCAAAATGAACGGCATTCCTACTGTTAGAATGTTCGCAAATACCCCGCGGATCAGTAGCCGAAGATTACCCCTTACATACAAACTCACTTTACCTCATTGTAATATTAGTAGGTATACATGGGGAAATTAATCTATTTTACTGTAGCTTTTTTGTTTGGCATTGATACTATTAACCTTGATGTTTATTAAACATATAACCAGCTATATCGCCCTTATTAGTATAAGAAAAGAATCTTAGACACATAAAATAATAATAAGAAAAGGTTCTACTAAAATGTCACCCAGAACAGAATTAATAAAGCTCCAAAAAACGTTGTGAATCAGGAAAAAGCTTGAAGATTTTATGTTACAAGTCACAGAAAATACAAGAAAAAATATCCTTAAAAGACATTTCGTGTCTCGATTTCTCGACACTGTGAAGTCACAATCATCTTTAAACCGTCTCAAAGTTAACACTTCTTTGAAAGTTGCCCTGAAATTATGACAATAGTGGCTACAGTGTGTATCAGAAAAATATAATCAGGGTAATATCTTCAGCACCCTAAGGGTGTGGTACAGACCAAGAAGTTTTGTGTGGACGGTTGATAATTTTTCACGATTACCATTATTGATACCCTTAAATATGACCACACCTTTCTGATTCTCCTTTTGCCTCGTTTTGCCTGATTCTCCTTTTGCGTCTAATTTCTCTACATTTTTGACAAATTCTTAACATTGTAATTGTCGCTGAAATGAGATTGCGACTAGATTTTGAACGTGTTTAATTACGGGAAATGGCCTTTTGGTCATACACGCAGGCTGGTTGCGAGTAGGTACTACGCACTAGACCTTTCTCAGCAATAAGGTCACTATAAGTTCTCCTAAGGCGTCTCCTCCCGGCGTTTCCACTCACATCTGCCTTGCAAAAACCTTTGATTAGTGGCCTCTCATTCATCATCTCAACATGACCAAACCATCTTAGCATCATCATCATCATTTCAGACACGACATCCACTGCTGGAAATAGACCCCCAAGCACCGCCACTTCGACCGGTTCTGTGTTTCCCGCATCCAGCTGATTCTTGCGGCCTTCAAACCATTTATGCATATTCTTTTTGATTTTTTTCACTTTATTTTCAACCAGATAACCAGTCTTACCAAGGGGTATCGTATTACCCAGTAACTGGGTTGTGGAGGTTAGATAGGCAGTCGCTTCATGTAAAATTCAGCTGCATCCGGTAGACTGAAAGCCGACCCCAACATAGTTGGGAAAAGGCTGGGCAGATGATGATCTTATTCTAAACCGCACCGTTACCTTACCACGTCATTCCTCAGCCTATCATTCATAGTCACACCACTTATGCCACGCAAGTTAATTCACAGCCGTCTTAAAACGATTTCAGAGTTAATGCTACTTTGAAAGTTACGCCAAAATTATGATAATAGTGCCTATAACAACACAGAAGTACAATTAAGTATTTAAAACGGGATATTAAAGTTCTGAGTATTTGTATCATGGAGGGATCAAAAGGGATTACTTTGGGAAACAAACTAATATACCTACTTTACTGATGAATCTTTAGTAGGTAAGTTAAGTAGTATTATCTCTTTGAAACTTTATAATGTAGAATTATGATGTTATTATGTTCGTATTTTAAAGGGAGCCTTTTATTAATCCAATAATCAAGCCAGATTTTAATATTACCTAACCATTCTGGGTTGGGAATACTTTGAAGGATTCTCCCTTTTAGCACCTCTTCCTATAACGGGTGTTAAAGTAGCGAGAATCACTTGAAGTACAAGTGACTCTCGCGACTTTAACACCCCGTCGTCATTGTAACCTTTTTTTTGTTTGTGGACCGTACCAACTAACCTGGGGGCGTTCCGGTTACGTACGTACGTACGCAAATATTTACTTAAAACAAGTTTTTAATGATATACCATAACTTTAAATACCCCCCAACTCCTGTATCGTTTGCATGCACCCGAAAGCCGGCTGCAATAATTATTGTTTGCTCAATGATACTTAGTTAGATGTACACAGTGCGTAAATAACGGCTATGTGATGGTCTCTTTACACCCTTCATATATTTTGTTTGCGTATAACGCGTTTTCTGAAACGGTTCTCAATATTTCACTGACAGATTGATACTACGTACTCTCAAATAAAATCAATTCGTCGAGAATATTTCTAGAACTCGGCCTGAATTCCTAAAAATAGATTGTAATTTTTACCAACATGACGGTCACGTATACCCAAAGGAATGATATAATAATATCGTGGCAATATTTCATTTTGTAGAAAAAAAAAACAGTCTGCGAATGTCAGTATTAGGTCCCTTGTGATAGGCAAGCCTATCAATATTTTTTATTTGTCAGACACACTTCAATTTGAAAATATATGTCAGAAAACTGATAGCAGTTTTCGCCCTGGGAATTAAAAAAAAACGTGTAAACGCCACGTTACACGTTTTTTAATTCCCAGGACGGTTTCGTCATACAAGGATCAATTGTTATCCCTATTTTTAAGAACGGTAGCAAGAAGGAAATTGCTAATTATCGGCCAATTTCATTGCTCACCTCTATTTCGAAGGTATTTGAAAGGATTATAAATAAAAGATTTGTGAAATTCTTAGAAGATAAAAACATCTTATCACCTAACCAATATGGTTTCAGAAAAGGTAAATCTACAACTGACTGTATTCATACATTCACTGAACATATTGTAAGTAAATTAGATAATAGAAAAAAATGCCTGACTATCTTCCTTGACCTTCAGAAAGCTTTTGATACTGTGTGCCCACATATACTAATATCCAAACTAGAACATATGGGAATAAGGAACGCACAATTAAAACTATTCCAGAACTATTTACAAGACCGATCTCAGTCAGTTCGGATAGACAATACATTGAGTGAAGAAAGTCCGATAAAGATTGGAATCCCACAAGGCAGCATCTTAGGTCCCCCCCTCTTCCTTTGCTATATAAATGATCTTTGCCAGCTTAACATTAGAAACTGTCATGTAATGTCTTATGCCGACGACACTACCTTAACGTTTTATGGTAACTCATGGAACGAAACTTTTGTTGCGGCCCAAGAAGGTTTCAATATTGTAACTCATTGGCTTGCTCTCAACAAACTGACCTTAAATGCCACCAAAACTAAATATATAGAGTTCACAATACATAATTTAGCAGCGCATACAAATAATTTCAATATTTATGCACACACATGTAATCCCCTAACCACAAACTGTACCATGTGCCCAATTATAACTAAAACAGAATCAATAAAATACTTAGGCATAATAATCGATAAAAACCTATCTTTCAAACATCACATTTCACATCTGGTCCAGAAAACAAGAAAATTCGTCCATATATTTAAAAATCTCAGGCACGTAGCGAATTGGAAACTGGTTAAAACTGTGTACGAATCCCTTTGCCAATCAATCTTATCGTATGGTATTACCACATGGGGCGGCTCATATAAAACGAATATCCTAAACGTTGAAAGAGCTCAACGTCTTCTCCTAAAAGTGGCTCTCTTCAAACCACGTTTATACGCTACAACTACACTCTATAACGAAGCACAGGTTTTAACAGTCAGACAGCTTTATATACTATTAACAGTTATAAAAAACCACTCCTCTATAGACGTTTCTACAACTAAGCAGAAGGTTAATACTAGACGATTTTATGAAGTCTGTGAAACAAATCCGGTAAAAACATCTTTTGCCCAGAATTTCTTCAATTTCAGAGCAAGCAGATTATATAATAAAATTAACAAAATTCTTGCAATTGTTAATTTGTCTAGGATAGAATGTAAAAAGAAGCTTACACAGTGGCTTTTGGAACTTGATTATGAAGAAACTGAAAAACTGCTCACAATCTTATCCTAGTCTAGCGTTTTCATAAAATACATACAGAGCCATCTATTCACGAACACACTCCTATACACATCCACCTTTATACGCACACACAACTACACCATCTTACTCTCTCTCACACACACACACACACACAACAGCACACCACACACACGACACTTTCCACTTCACACTCACACTTCGCACGCTAACAAACACACACACGCATTTTTATTTATTTTTTTTCCTTTTGATTTATTAGTGTTAATTTTTTTTCCTTTTGATTTGTTATTGTTTTCTTTTTTTGTCACATGTCACATATGTCCTACGTCCAATTATTTGTGAAAATTCCAGCCTCGGCGAGGGGGGCCAGGAGTCCATAGCACAGGGTATCCTAGTTTGGATTCCTGACTCCCACAAGTCCTAGTACCTACAATATTTTGTAACACCTCTATTTTACTGTAATTGTACTTTGTGGGATAAATAAATACATTATTATTAAAAAAAAAAAAAAAAGGATACCAAGTATCGTTAGGTTGGCTACACGAGTATTATAAGAAATAGCAAGTACATTCAGCTTCATTCAGAATTCTTTTGATCTACAATTTAATTATTTATTTAATTAAAATTTTCGCAAAAATGTACAAAGGAAGACTTAATGCCTTAGGCATTCTCTACCAATCAACCAAGGGTGGTGATTTTATTTGTGTTCCATAGTACTGTATCAACGTGTAGCTACAAAAAAAAATATTATATTGTGTAATATTTTTTGTGGTTAGGTATGTACATTTTGTTACCATAATTTAGAACAAAGATTGTGGCCAATTAAATGAATTCTTGTCGATGTATATTCATCTTTTTTTGACCTACATGATAGAAATACTTATTGAAAGGGATATGTCCTAAAGAAATATGTGAAATAATAAAAATAAAAGTGTCCTTAGGTATCTACCTAAGATGAAAAGTATGTTTGGTTCTTACAGTCCGGCTGTCGAGCGAATGCGTGCCAGACACCTGTCAGTGTGACAATTCTATTAACTAATATAGATCAATAAAGATATTCGCAAAACACGTATTCGTTTGTACGACACTAACAGGTGTCAAGAACGCTTTCTCTCGTCGGCCGCACTGTATGTATTCTAGCCATAGGACATTGCCCTCTATAAACCTCTATCCATAAACAAACACGAAACCACAAACATTCCATTCATCCCAGTTTTAACGGACTACCCACATAGCAAGCCCTTTCATTGAATTCAATAAAAGACCCATATTTTACTACCCTCCAAATGTATTCGTATCACGCGAATTAATTCCTTTGAAACTGCTAACGCTCGCTGGAAAAGACTGTAAAATATAGTGAGGTGATTACGAGTTATCGATATCGAAATGCTGGAGCCGTGGTTTAATTGGAAAATATGTAGTGTAGGGTAGTTTAACTACCTATATTTATACGTGGATAGCTGCGTAGTTGGAATACCTCTATATTCTACATGGTGCAAATCGATACGTGTGCAGTAATGGTTTCTGATAAGTGATACTGGTGTCATAGGTAGGCCTTGGTTGGTCTAACAACCAGTCTTACCAAGGGTTATCGTGTTACCCAGTAACTGGTTTGTGGAAGTCAGATAGACAGTCGCACTATGTAAAATACTGGTGCTGCATCCGGTTAGACTGGAAACTGACCCCAACATAGTTGGAACAGGCTAGGCAGATGATGATGAGGCAGGCCTCGTCGGATCCCTATGAACACATAAACATATCATGACGCCTGTTTTCCCCGAACAGTTATTCACTGCACCTACACCCACATTTCGCCAGTTATGACTCATTGTCTGTACGTTTTGACATTAATGTTTTGGACAATGTGATACAATGAGAAACCGATCGTCTTCATACTTAAAGCAAATTTTGCTGGGGCAGCATTTTCATTAATTTCCTTACGGAAATTCAGTTCTTGAAACTCGACGTAAACTTCATATTTTAAGGGAGCAACAAGTAGAAAGTTTTTTACACCGACATACGTCACTTTGTTATCCCAAACATAATTGAAAACTAAATAGTACATCGCCCAGCAAATTCAGTAGTTTGTACGCGACTCTCAATAAAAAGTTAGTTCAATACAAAGTACTTACATTGAATTTTATGTCCTATTGAACGGATTACAATTACATTTTGTTCCACTTAGTTCGAGCTGGAGTAACTCTCGTTTCGAAGCTCGTTTGTCGACGCAATTGTTTTTTTTTTTTATTGGACTAGGATTCTTAGTTTTGTTTTGAACAATACTATTTTAAGTTTTTGTGTGAATATTGTGCGCCTTACTTAACCTGGTTCAAATAAACTTATTTTCTCTTATTTTCTGAAACTTATCGTACGAATCAAAGGTGAACTTACAGCCTAAGTGTTGGAACGAAGTTCCTTATCGCACATCAATACAATTTGCCTAGCCTTTTCTCAAATACGTTGGGGTCGGCTTCCAGTCTTACCAGATGCAGCTGAATACTCGTATAACACAGTCATTGGGTAACGCGATACCTCTTGGTAAGGCTGGTTCTCAAAATGTTACACTTTTTTCGGCCTAACTCTAATTTGCCAAGTGTGCAAAGCGAACGGACCTTCGTTACAACCGGGTGTCCCACGACACCTCTTGACTGTTTTATTCCTTTGCACCAGAAGTTCTGATGGTGCTTTCAGATATTATTAAAAGTTCCAAATGTCATTGCTAACCCTACAGTTGTAGTAAGTCCCCTTGTGCTACCACTACAATGCAGCGCCATCCTAACCGCTCTTATTTTAAACGTGGTACGCATAACGAATAGCCTGTTCGGAATAAAGGGCCGTATGGCTGACGTCATGTCACGTCATCACATACTCTTTGGAAATATTGGCAAAATATTGGCAAAAAGAGGCTGACACCCTTCACAGAGATGGTCCCACGGTCCCGAGGCCAGGGCAAGCGAATATTTATGATCGCTCAATATAATAACTGAGGTTCAAATTTTTGCCCAATTCGGAATATTTTGTGAATGACATTTTTGGGTTGAGATATTGTTTTTTTTAGGGGCTTGTTATGTGGTAGGAATTTAGGGGTCAATTATTTAGTTCGGCAAATCGTGTCGTTCGCACTGATATATTTTTTTGCCAATATCGGTTAAAGTGATTAGGGTCTCTTTATTTTACAGATCTAAAAATAATCATGACTGTATGTCTTTTTATCTAGTTAAATTAGAATAACTCATGGTACGGGTATGATACGATTAGTCTAATGTTGTATATAAATCTAGGTATATAATATTCTATGTTATCGAACCTGCTGATGATCCGATGAAGCTCATATTAAACAAAGAATGTTCTACGATTCGATTCGGAATTCAGCATGCTCCATTAAAAAAATATAAATAGGTAAATAATAATAATCCTACTAATATTATAAATGCGAAAGTTTGTATGGATGTATGGATGTTTGTTACTCTTTCACGCCAAAACTACTGAACGGATTTGGATGAAATTTGGCACACAGATAGTTTATAACCAGTAACTTTTTATCCCGATATTCCCACGGGATCGAAACTTATGCGGGTGAAACCGCGGGGCGCAGCTAGTATAATAATAATAATATCCCTGGACATTTCACACAGCACCATTTGTCCCAAGCTAAGCAACCCAATGCTTGTGTTATGGTAACAAGATGGCTGATAAACTACTTATATACAATTTTTTTTTTTTGTAAATACATACATATTATAGATAGAAAAACACCCAGACTCGGAACAAATACATGTAGGTCATACAAATATTTGTTCCGTGCGGGAATCGAACCCGCGACACGCAGCGCAGCAGTCAATCGCTTAACCACTGCACCAACCGTGTCGTAAATAAACAAAGCAGGCAATTAAAATAGCCGTATACAGTAAAAAATGAACCACAGTAGTACAGTAGCAGTTAGTATAGTTTACACAGTTACAAAATCTACAGTAACGAATACTCCCGTATTTTTTCAAAGCAGTGCCAACACGCGTGTATCGTTTTTATTACAATTATTTTGTGCGGGCTTGCTTTAAGCAAATACGGTTTTTCATGGATCTTTCCAGTTTGTGGTTTTAACGAGAGAACTGTGGGGAAATATCAAATATGTTTTTTCGGTTCATTAATTAGGGCGTTTATATTGCGTGGCTGGGTTTAAATAGGTAGGTAAATTACATGTATGAGGGACAAATAAATAGGGACAAATGTGTAATGCCTGACTGAACATAGTAAAAAGTACTAACCAGCCTATAATGTTCCCATGCTACACAGGTGTTCTCTCTGTGTGGAGAGGTCGTCCGTAATCTACCACGCGGGCCCAGTGCGGGTTGATAGATGTCACATGTCTTCGAATTTTTGGTTCTAGGACATGCATTCTTCACGATGTTTTCCTTCGTCGTTTTGAGAGCAGTGGTGATGAAATAATTTTACACAAAGTAAAGCGTCCGCCAGGGTTCGAACCTATACGTTGCGGCCTTTACCACTGGGATATCAATGCTCCTAAAAAAATATTAAGCTAAAGAGAATGAGAGTGCAATGTGATGGTAGAATATACTGAACCGAAGCCTTAAAAGTAAAAAAAAAAACTTTTTTTTTCCACGAGATCGTCATTCCAGAAGCATTTTGAATACTAACAGAGCTACTTTAATGTATAACAGAACTTTTTTGACAACGATACCTATTAAAAACAGTACCAAAAATCTCGAATCAATAGGTACCTACCGTTTGAACTCCGCAATTCTTGAAGAAAAATAAGACACCTTTAAGTCAAGTGCCTAATACTTGGACACGCGTCAAAAGTTCCCGAGAGATTCAACCGATATCTCACCTCACAAAGGTACAGAAATAGACCGGTCGTTCACCCAGTCTGAGACAGGCAACTATTTTACTATACACATTCATTCATTGGCTACCTACGGTAGTATAAAATGTAGGTGTTGACGTTCATGAAAGATGAGAGAGCAGTGTGTTAATTATATAGGTGACTATTTCGATGAAATTTTTTTTGTAATAAATTGAGTCAGAAAATATTTATTTTTTATTTTTATATTCTTGTTTAATTCTCGGTATCGTAGTCGCGGGAATTCAATCGAACTTGAAAAGTCGGTCAAAGAAAAATGTTGTAACAAAATTCTAGAAAAATATGAAAATACTTCAATAAATAGTTATTACTAGCAGCGCTTCGCGGTTTCACCCGCATAATTTTCGATCCCGTAAAAATATCGGGATGAAAAGTATCATAATATGTGTTAATCTGGGTTATAAACTATCTGTGTGCCCAATTTACCCGTTGAGTAGTTTTTGCGTGAAAGAGTAACAAACCTACATCCACCCATCCATCCTAGCATTAATTTATATAATATGTATATCTCTTTACTCCAATTTCCTTGCTATACTAACATGAAATATTTCTTTTCAGGTACAAAGGTGCAATGTTGTGACATCAACCACTATGCCTTAGTGTTGTGAGATTGTCGATAGCCGATATCGATATGGCACGGTTGTTACTAGTGATGTTGCTGCCGGCGCTTGCCGCAGCGGCAGCTGGTGAAGCTGACGTGTGTAATCCGGATAAAATGACTGTGTATAAAATGGTGCTGCATACATACTGGACGCGGGAGAAATTCCCGAAGCATTACCCCGATTGGAGACCGCCCGCGCAGTGGTCGAAAGTTTATGGTGAGTAACCTTTTAAATAATGACTTTTTAGCTAGAGTAATATTAATACATAATAGCAATTACAATAAATAATAAATCTATGGTATAATTGTTGAATGTCACAAATTATGTTTAAACTATCTAACACCCGGTTTCTGATTTGAGAAAAGTAGCAAATCTCAACTGATTATTCTCAAATACATAAGTATGCGCTGAACTTTTTGCGTTTCACAAGTTAAAATCTAGTTTCGTCAAACCAAAGAGTATTATAAGATACCCCCGGTATCGGATAGTACTCTTTGGTTTGACGAAAGGCCTCCCCCAAGCACCTCCACATCAACCGGTTCTGGTTGATGTGGAGGTGCTTGGGGAGGCCTATGTCCAGCAGTGGACATCTTTCGGCTGAAATGATGATGATTTAATTATTATTAAATAAGCTCAATTTAAAACAGATTCAAAAACTTATATACTTAAACCTATATATACAACAATCTGATTGATGTTATCCCCTAACAAACACGAATCATAAAAGAAGTGAAAAATAATTGCAATCGCTTCAAGCAGACGGCCCTCGAAATTGTCAGACGAATAAATTCCAACCATTTGTGTGAATTTGCGCGAAATAACCGGCAATGAATAAATTATGCTTTCATAAATTTACATGTTCTTACTAGTTGTATTAATGGCCAAACTTTTGATGTACGTGAAAAATCTGCAGGGAGCGTTCTAAACAATGTTTTGGTAATTTACACATTTTCATTTTCACCCTTTATTTTTATTCATGGGCGGGTGATGGCCTTGTGTAGTTCTAGGGTTGGCCATGTTTTTATAAACGGCTAAGAAAATCTTATCTTTAGATCGACTTGAAATTGAAAAAAAATACTTTACTTCCTCTGTGGGTTTTTCCATCTGGAATCTAGCAGTAGCCCAGAGAATGGAATTGTGCCTGGTTAATGGCATCATAGGGGATGATTACACAAATTTGTTAAATTAAACATAATTTTGGCATAATTGGCACAACTTAAACATAATTGGTGAAATGTGGGTGTAGTATACCAAGCCCTTCGAGGACACAGGCGTGACGGTATTATGTTATTTTAATTGCAATAGTGCAGGTTTTTTTTTGAGGTTATGGATCAATTTTTCTATTTAAGTTATTTTTTATAATATTGCTAAATTAATTAATGACATGTGAATAATAATAATGAGATTTTATTTACACTGTATCAATTGTAAATGAATCAATTTTGCATACCGATTATACGGTGAGACATGCTGAGTACACGTTGTGTATCGTATTACCCAGTATCTGGGTTGTGGAGGTCAGACAGGCAGTCACTCTATGTAAAATACTGGTATTCAGCTGTATCCGGTTAGACTGGAAGCCGACCCCAACATAGTTGGGAAAAGGATAGGCAGATCATGAGTCGCTTGCAGTTCAACAAACAAAACTCCTACGCACGTTATACCCACTTCACTGCCTCGGTGCCTCTCTTAGGTTTTTTCGTCTTAGGATTTTATAAGTTTCCATCGTTAGATTTCCTCCCTCATACCACGCCTGGTCTATTTTCTTCTACACCTGTTTTATTTTGTCCTCTGAAAGACAGCCCACACACATAAATGTCAGGTTGACATTTCAGAAAATGGCTTCAAAGACCTGACGACATTTGAAATACATTGAAACTCAAGATTATTTGAGTAATGTGATTATCGTAATAAATTATACTTCTTGATATAATATAATTAATTTAAAACGCGAATGCGAATGACGTTTAATTAAACATCATTCGCATTTCATTTCAAGAATAAATTATTATATTAAATATTATTATCGCAGAATATGTCTATCTTTAGCCTATGTTTTCCCACTAACCTCTCTATATTATACGGTACCTCTAATTTCCCTACATTTTGACAAGTTTTTGTTGTTTGTCGCTGAGCTGAGACTAGATTTTGAACGTTTTAAATTACGAGAATTGAAGGCCTCCCTTTCTTCTTTCCACTCTTCTCTGCCGTCGTCATCGTGAGGAAACCGGCATGTCCTAGAACCAAAAAATCGAAGACATGTGGCATCTCTATTTTAGCTCGGACATTTGCCTTCGTCTTTAGTGACAACTTCACATAATCATTATAGATTGTTGTGACAGGACTCCCAACTAACACGTCTGGTCACGTCAACTACCGTCACCAAACTGCCGAAATTACGCCGGTGGGATATTGGGCGAGGTCGAAAATTGTTACAAAAACAAACGAGTGTATCCAATGTATCCAATGGTCTGACGGCACGGTTGGCGCAGTGGTTAAGCGATTGACTGCTGCGCTGCATGTCGCGGGTTCGATTCCCGCACGGAACAAATAATGACCTACATGTATTTGTTCCGAGTCTGGATGTTTTTCTATCTATAATATGTATGTATTTACAAAAAAAAATTGTATATAAGTAGTTTATCAGCCATCTTGTTACCATAACACAAGCATTAGGTTGCTTAGCTTGGGAAAAATTGTGCTGTGTGAAATGTCCAGGGATTTATTTATTATTATATTATTAATGGTTGGAGCTTCGACCCCTGGGCCCGGCGGCAGCCCGCAGTTTTCAACCTACAATGTTTAAATTAGGAACTGTTCTAACAAATCTTACCACATTCTGAATTCTACGAAGTGTTCAGTCCATTTTCAAAAACAATTCCTCGTTTAAAAACAAACGAGTGCGGTGTCGGCTAACCTCTGGTTTCCTTTATTGTTCCTAATGGAGCTCCGTCGTTCCGATTCTAAGAACTGCTGACCACAACGTGATAGGATCATGATTCATGCAGTTGATAATGTTAGGTGCAGCACTGACTGCTAATGCAACTTGTTATTGTTTTGCAAATTATTAGGTATGGCTCTTTACGACCAGGTAATTCTCGTAATTTTAAGAACGTTTTTTTTAAGCTCGCGAATTGCCTTTGGCCTTCTGTTTTTCTTTCCTTGATTTTGGGAACAATATCTAACTATTAGTTACTGATGCCTTACCTCTGTTTTAAATTATTCTGTTAATTAACTCGTTTATTTATTTTCACATAATAAATTGGTACATTTTTAAATATAAGAAACATAAAAAAATAAAAAAGTGGTCCGTCGGTACCAGGAGCAGGGTCCAAGATATACTCTTATTTTTTTATAACGATCAAACCAACACGCCTTATTGAACCAAATATGAGATTTAAACAAATAGTGGTCAGTCATCGCACCCAAAAGAATAATGACCTCATCGCCTAAATAATTAAATTAATAGAAACATTCCAGTAATTCATGTGTGAAACATTCATCATGTCACAACAACATACGCAATCCAAAAAAAAACCAACACATTTACTAAAACAGGAATTTAATTAATAGGCATACCACAGAAAGTGACAAGAATATACTGAAGTATTTAATTGACTTAGAAACACGACACGATTAATATAACTCATTTATTTTATGACACAACGAGTATTAAAAAAGTTACAAAGAGACCATTTATTTTGACACGAGAATGGTCGGGTTTGGCATTCCGCCAGAAATAGCGGCCACCTATCGACAGGCACAGGAAATATAGTATCGACAACACTATTATATTTCAGAAAGCTTATTGAGGGACGCGGAAGAAAAACCTGTCTATATTTAATATTTTGTCGAAATTGAGTAGCGTTTGTGTATTTTGGCGGGTGTAGTTGTGCACAACTACACCCGCCAAAATACACAAACGCATACTGCAGCATGCAATCCAATCAGTGAAAAAGCAGGAAAAAATTAGAAAAAAATATTTGTAATGACTTCCGTATATAACGTACCACTATAATATGGCGACATTAATTTAACACACTAGGTAATAACACACTGGTAGGGTAATAATTTGTCATTTGAAAACTACCTACCGCCTGCGCTGCTCTCGTCAACAAATAGGTACGTAGTAACTATTTAGTAATCTGTGACATAGGGCTTTCTTTGCTTTCCTTCAATTCGCCCACTATATCCATGTTACTCGTTTTAATTTTAAAAAAATCCTACCGAAAACCTATGAGAATAATAATTCCTATGATTGACATAAGAAAAATGAGAACAGCTAACGAAGATATTAATTTGAGCCTCATAATCAGAAGAGAGAAAGACAAAATACTAAAACCCAAATCAAATAATCAACAAGAAACTTCCTTCCAAACATCATCCGTTACCTAATTCATTAAACTAAAATTTAATTAAAATCAAATTAGCGAAATACTTGCTCAAACTTGCGTTACGGGATCAACATAAAAGATGGCTCAGTTCAGTTTGTTGGGAATCTCATAATATCGGCTTTGATGTTCGCGACGAGATCGTCTAATTACTGCCGGATTCCCTCATCCTCTAAACTTTACAAGGAAATGTCACAGGTCCTTTCAAATCTAAAGGTAATGTGGACATGGTTGAGGCTTAAGGAAGATTTATAAACATACTTGTCATGTTGGTTTCTGCCGGTCTGTTCTGTAAAATTCTCATCGTGAAAACTTATGTGAAGTGAGAAAGAAAAGAAAGAAAGAAAAAGTATTTATTGCGACTCGTACAGGAAGATCACAAACTAAACTAAACACTGTCAAAAATAAAAAATCAAGATAGGTAGGTAGGTATAAAAAAAGTAACAAAAATAAAAAAATAAACAGGAAGTCCTATACGAGGCAAAAAGGCTCCTATCTCAGGATAGGGCCCGCTGTGATGTCACGGGCAGTTACGGAATAAAATAAATAATAAAATAGATATAATGTAAAATATTAGCAAATAAAATAAATATTCACTTAATCCGCGCCAGACGTAACCTCATTACTTATCTATACTTTGATTGCCAGAGACACTGTGGCATTACTGTGAGCTGTCATCCTATCGGATGCTAGGGATTGACACTATTGACAGCTAGAACAGAATAGATGGGCTGGTGGTGTAAAAGACTACCGTCCGGCCGTCGAGAGAACAATTCCTGTGACTGACACCTGTCAGTGCAATTCTAGTAGCTAATAAAGATCAAATTCGCCATACACGTATTTGTATGTATGAAACTGACAGATGTTTAGAACGCATTCTCTCGTCGGTCGCACTGTACCTACTTTACTTTAATGTTATTAATGGTTGCAGTCAAGCAAACGACCCATCTGATGATAAGGGTCACCACCGCATTTAGACATAGTACTCGTATGTACAGACGCCAGCACATCAAGCTACTACAATCTGTCAAATTTCTTTAATAGATTTTCAACTTTATAGCTAAAGCATTAGGTTCAAGGTTGATTGGGAAAATTTGACGGTTCGGGTAGCTTGATGTGCTGGCGTCCGTACTACCAGAAGCAAAGCAGATAATTTGCCATCCCACAGAACAAATATAACAAGCAACCAGTACCTTTCCTAGTACCATAAATTAGCCCAATGCTTTTAGTAGAAAATAGTACCACGACCTACAAAAAAAATATACATATAAATGGGTACCTAATTCACAATAATAATTCTTATACAAACAGTAAGCAAGGAAACTTACCTATAACTTACTCGACGTACATGTACATATTAAGCAAAAATGTTCCTATTTCATCCAATTTCCACACCACAGTGAAAATACATTTTGTTCACATAATTCACCTCCTTTCTGCACACCGAACATATTTCATTTACACTCTCTAAATAATTCATCCGAGTGTATCCTCACTTATCTATTCCTTTGGGTTGGATGGTTGGAGTATTATTTTACACTAGCTTCTGCCCGCGACTCCGTCCGCGTAAAAGAGCATTGAAGGTCCATGGTACTGACATGGTACCGACCTGCCGACAATTGTGTAACAAACTATCAATCTCAATCTGAACCATTTTGAAGGATATTGCTAATCCATTGCTTCATATGTTCGAAAAATGTGTCTGCTCAACAACGTAAACAACGCAATGAATGTTGTTGAACTGTCAAAAGGAAGCCCATTACTACTGATAGTGTTACGCAATTACCCTGCAGCCCGCCATTTTGAAATCTTTCTTTCCCTTTGCACTGATGTCAGCTATCGATTTATATAGGTTTCATGCGTGAACCGCCATTTTGAAATAAAATCAAAATGGCGCGACTGTAGGTATGCCAGGCTCCATATAAAATTCTCCAATCCCTTTTCTTGCTATCCCAACTCACCACGTCGCATTGCATCTCCTGCCTTCGCTATTACTTTATTTTGACTTAGCGTTCTATCTGTATTAATAAATGTATTTTCTTTCTTTTGTTTTTTCTCGGCTCCTTGGGGTCCTTGCGTAATGTTCCAAGAATTGGACTATTAAATGCAAAAATAATTTGTCAAATCCGACTGGTAGTTCCACATTTTCAAACAAAAAAAAAACAAACTCTTCAGCGTTATTATTAGTAATTAGTATAGTAGATTAAATAAGCTGGGTAGTAGGTCGCCCTAAGCTTTGGAAGCCGCGACCGACTTCCAACCTAATAAAATAATCAGTGCGACCCACATAGCCCACATAGGTTTGAGGTTTATTCCAAATAACATTATTTTTATTCGGGATAAAGGGTAGGCTTTAATAATATATGAGAACATTAAATCGCCGTTTCTGGCAGCTTTTTAAAATTATTGTAATGTGGATTTTTATCGCTTAATTTGTATGAAGTTTATTACAATTTTGTTCGTTTTTTGCACGATTAGGCTGAAATAAAATATGATACTAATTCTGGTAATCTGTTGGACATTCATTACTTTGATTGAGGTGTTCGCACTTTTTGGGGCTCCGTACCAAAAGGGTGTCAACGGAACCCTATTACTAAACCTCCACTATCCGTCCGTCCGTCGGTCCGTCTGACTGTCAGCGGGCTGTATCTCATGAACCGTAATAGTTAGATAGTTGAAATTTTCACAGAGTGTGTATGTAATTCTATTGCCAGTAATAAAAATGTATTTATAAGTAATATTTGTCTTCAAAAACAAGTCCATAAAAATTAGTTGGGGTCTCCAAACTCTCAGCTCTCGCATTTGGACCGGCCAGGTGCGAGTCGGACTCGCACACGAAGGGTTTCTAAATGCTTTACTTTGTCCTTTTCAGTCGTCAATTTTCAATTAAACTATTGCCCCAGTAATACAAATTTTCGACGATACTTGTTTAAAAATAGGTCTGTTCGCAATATTGCTACTGCTGAGCTCTTCTAGCCTGTTTCGACATCTCAATTGAGAAGTTAGAGTGGCAGGTAGTCATAAATAACCACAACAGCCCCCTTTTTGTTTGTACATTGTGCCTACATTGTGTCCCACTGCTGGGCAAAAGCCTCCCCTGGCTTTTTCCACACCTCCCTGTCTTGTGCGATCTCTGGCCATGTTGGCCCTGCAAATGTCACCACATCGTCGTACTACCTTCGTCGTGGTCTACCTCGAAAAAAAAAAAAAAAAAACTGTCTACATAGTTTTAAGTACATACTTTAGGTATATTTTCCTACTAATTTAATAGGAACACAGGGTCGTGAAGTTACATGTAACCAAACGATCAACAGACGGTAAAGGTTACATGGTTATGTTATAACCAATTTGTTTTACTTGCTCGACACGTAACAAATTACATAAGAGCACGTTTATTTTGTGTAATCTTCATCTTTTTTCTACTAAAATATTGCTTGTAACAAGTTGTACTTAACTGGTTCATGATGGCGCGGGAACAGAGTTCCTGCAAGGATTTGGGACATTGGAGGCTAACAAAAAAAAAAAAACAAGTTGTAGGTACCTATACCTAAGTTTGGGTAGATTTTCACTGAATATAAAAACCTAACGCGTTTTCCAAACCGATTTAACTTAGCAACGCATTTTATAATTTATCACAGCCATTAAATAATACTTAAGATAAAATGCGCGAACGCTTTCACAGTTATCTGGGCAAGGGATGACCAAAATCATTTTGTGAAGGAAAAATAAATCGTTCACATTTGATTTATATCTTTTGCGCTTAATTTAAATGTCGTTCTCCTGCTTAGAGGGAGATATTGGATACGAGTGGCAGTTATACTTTTGAAAAAAAAAATAGTTTCTCTTTTACATTGTTAATGACTTTGTGACAACCTTATGCGTTTATAAACCATGTAGATTTTCCTCGAGTTCCTTTGGTAGTTTTTTTTTGTCATGTTATTAGTAGATTTTTTCTATTGTTTCTCTTCTAATAAGGAGGGTAGATTATGAACAGTGCAGTGTAGTCTATTTAAGTGCGCTTCTTTAACATATTCTCTGTAAATTGAGAGATCTGGCTCTTATGTATGATACCGGAACTCCTAGTACAAGAACCAGGGCTACACTGATGTTTGTGTCTAAAAATTATTTATTTATTCAATATTATAACATTCCTTCTAATACGTTTTGTGCTCTTAATCATTTTGAAAGAATATTGGCAACGAACTTCTTTGGACCTGACCTGTTGCTATTCAATAGTGTCAAAAAATCTGTGGATCAATTAGTAAAATAGGTAATACTTAGTACATTTATTACAAAGAAAAAACTCCATTTTCCTCTTTTACTAGATGCGACATTACGATATTAACATGTTGAACAAGAATTCTTGTAAAGTAAGATGTTGTGAAACAGAATTTATTACTGTACAAATGAACTAGAATCCTCTACTCATTACTCCATATTGCTGAGCGAGATATTTAAATAGAATAGCGCACGCATTGTTTGTTCACTCGCTCTGAAGAGCGATCGCGGTCTCTTTGTTATTTGAGCGGTGTCAAGAAGTTGTTTTTGGGCCACTGACGGTTAAGCGGTGTCATTTCTCGCTTAGCTTCGCTCTGCTCGCAATTGATCTGCAGAAGTTATAATGTTATCAATATTCACAAGGGAGAATAGTTCGAAGGAAATGTCAGGTATACTTATTCAAGGAGAGCAACCATAAATCAGGATACTTACAATAAAATAATAATACTAGCCTGTTATAGTCCCAATGTAGGGCAAAGGTCTCATAAAGAGACGGCAAAAGCATTGATCTCCACGCTTGCACAAGAGGGGTTTGGAATTACAGAATTTTATGTGACTACAATACATTGCGATATGAAAATTAGCTCCGTAGCAGAGCGTAGCAGTTGGTTTTCAAGCAGTTTTTTGTAACTCTAAAAGACCTCTTCATTCTCCTTTAAAACCACTTGTGGCATATCTCATCTTTTATTATTTGCTCTCAACCCACCTAAGCCATACAAAACCATTTTTTGGTTACCACTAGTTTTGTTTTACCCAGCACCCCAGTTGCATTACACACTTTCTTTTACAATCCGAAGGCTCCTATCCATTGCTTCATAAATTATGTTTGAAAAATTCGTCTACTAGACAATGTAAAAAACGCAAAGAATGTTGTGGAATTGTCAAGATGAAAAACATTGCAGTTGTTAGTGGGTTACGCAATTACCCCACAGCTTTCCTTACCTCGTTCATTCCTCGCTCAGCTCTCAACGGAACCAAACCCTCTTCGACACTAGGTACGTTGATGAGTACCATAGATCAAAGGTTTGAAGACTCCAAGATGTTCCGTAATGGGAAACTGTAATTACTGTTTGTTTTGAAATGTCACTATACAGTATTGTTTTAACACGAACGTTATTTCTGCTGTTATTTTTGATGGAAATTCTGCACTATAGTGGTTAATTGCGAACATTTTTAAGAAAATGATCGGAATTTTAGTCTTCTTTACATACTTGGTCTCTGACTGTGTGGGGTAGGTTAGCATTCAGTTCAGGTATTTAGCTGTATGATCAAACCGAAAGCCGACAGTTTTCCCAAAAAGCTGCCAAGACTACGGGGTGGTCCTAAAGCTATTTTACGTTACCGGAGACATCTGGCGTCAACGTCAGACGTCGTCGTATTTTTAAACTGCAGTGTCCTTTACGAACAGACCATCTCTTTAGATTTACAATTCACAAGCCACAGACATAAGATATGCCAGTGTTCCCAATGTCTTATCAACATTCCTCTCAAAAACGTTGTCATCACCAAATGATCATACCTCCTATTTCCGAAACTACGACAGTTTCGTAGTATATCTAAAATTACTTCACATGTGTCAGCCAGTGGCGAGTGGCGCCATTACTCACAGCTTGGCACCGCCTCAGGTCACCGGCTGTGGATAATTGGAGGGAATCTCCAAGACAAATTGACAGCCGGCTTAACGGCAGGTTTCCTATTTCTGTAGTGGTTGCCGTCTGACGTTACGTTTGCATATACTGCGGTTGAGTATCCATTGTATTATGTTTCTGGAATGTCTCCAAATTAAAATCGAAAGTCATTTATTGAAACTAGGCTGAAAATCTGCACTTTTTGAACGTCAATATTACATAAGACAGTCCCCCAAAAAGCCCGCTCTTCACCACTTCCTATAGTGCTTTAGGTGGGAAGAAAAACTCGTGTAACAAACTCCCCAGCACCACAGCTGTCTGTTCAGTTATAAGAATTACTTGATTCTATACTGGATGCACGTATTTTTTTACTACTACTCTTTCTGTAGTGGAAAATATATTCGTGGATTATATTCGCTGGTTAAAACTACCAAGTCGCTGACATAATTCTGTATTTGTTAAAAACATGAAAAAAACAACGTCAGCTTTAGAAACACCTTTATTTATTATCCTACTAATATTATAAACGTGAAAGTTTGTATGGATGGATGGATGTTTGTTACTCTTTCACGCAAAAACTACTGAACGGATTTGGATGAAATTTGGCACACCGGTGGTTTATAACCAGGATTACCATATAGGATTTTTATCTCGTTATTCCCATGAGATCGAAACTTATGCGGGTGAAACCGCGGGGCGCAGCTAGTGATAATATAAAAGCGACTATAAAAACAGTCATAACATCCACGTTGATCTAGGGCAACAGAAAAAATCGTGACTATCTTTATGAAATTTCACTAGAAATTTGTGATAAAAATAAGAATAGTTTTGATCTGTCTTCAACGCGTTTGAGCTGCCAGATTTAATTTTAATGACATTTGATAATTTTTAAATGCGCAAATCTACTTGTGTGTGCGCTTTAATGGCGACATTAATTAAACACACGTATACGGTTTTGTGTTTTCATGTGATGAACATATTTTAATTTCATTTGAGATTAATATTTTTTTTTAAGAACTGGTAGCGCAGGGGTCATTTGCCGGGTTCACGAATCATAACATAGTATCAATGAAAATAAAACGAATAACGCGCAAAGAGTACGCGAATTGAAGTTAATAGAGTCATATGAGTGGCGCAGGCGGTAGTTTTCACATCACGCATTATTTTATGTTGTTATAATTTTTATGATTATTGGCCACTAGTCCTACCCGTGTGTTAAATTAATGTCACCATTGTAGCGGCATGTTGTCTTACTAAGTGAAGTGTTCAGATTGGATTTTTTTTTCTTGATAAGCACTAAAAAGTTCTTAGTAACCGTGTGCGTGCGTAGTAGTTAGTAAAAGTTGTTAGTAAGTTCTTAGTAGTAGTATTAATTTAACTCTATTATTTTTTCGCCTTTTTAGCCTCGATATAAAATAAAGATATGGTCTTGGCTCATCCTTATTTTATAGTATGAATCAAATTACCACATTCAAATTAAATTAAATAAAAATTACAAATTACAGATTCCACCAAAGCAAACGAAACTCACAATAATTCTCCACAATAACCACAAAACGAAGACACAATAACAGTCAACCTCAAATGGCTCCACATTCGTCTTTTTACCGTCTACCCACACATTCGATTGTTTGACCGCGCTTACGTCAACTGTTTCTCATTATCAGGAATGATGTTTATTTAGGTTAACGTGGTTTTATCCTCGCTTCTTTTGTTTTATTATTGTAGTTTCCTTGTGTTGGTAGTAGCACTCATTTCCACACGTCCTGTCTGAGCTACTAAAAATAACAACTATATTTCAAAAAGAAATAACATAATACCGGTTTTTCTCGAAGAGTAGGCAGAGCTAGTGGCAAAATAGCTAGTCTAATGCCAGGTAGGTACAAAAATCTCGACTGCCACTGAAAATTTCCTTAATGAAGAGTGTCTGGGGTGCTTCTTGCCCGTTCTTCTCCATAGGAACCTACCGACCCAATCCCAACGTCAATTCAAAAGTGCCTGTAGTTGGTTTATAGGAAATGAATGCTTTGACTTTGAAAAACCCAATAACACTGCTTGTCGTGGGGATGGAGAACCCAGGAACCCAGGATGACCAGTCGTGTCTACTACACCGACGAGGCAGTCCTTTTGGCGCTATGTAAGTTTTTGTAAGCGCTTCCTACCTTTAAATTTAAATAAAACAAAGTTATTTAAATTTATTTGAAAGGCCTATCGATGGAATATAACATCGTTCAAATGTCCGCCGCGGCTTCTCTGGGTGGCGCGCATCCGAAATGTCCAATTTTCCATAACTCTAGCGCATAAATCAGGTTGAATTTTACCGGCATGGCATGGGTTATGTTGGCTTTGGGGGTCGCTATAGTTTGTGGTTTATTCGAATAGACCTGCGACTTAAGAAACCCCTACAAGAAAAAATCTAACGGGGTCAAATCGCACGATCTCGGTGGCTAGTTCACATCACCTCCACGTTAGATTACCATGCTCTCAAATCGCTCGTGCAGAAGTTCCAATGTGGCATGAGCTGTGTGGCACGTAGTGCCGTCCTGTTGAAACCACACGTCGTCGGTGTTCACATCATCCAATTCAGGTCAAAAAAGTTGGTAATCATCGACCTAGGGGCTCATCATTGACGGTGATGGCCTGGTCAACATCGTTCTCAAAGAAATATGGACCGATGACGCCGCCAGCCCAAAATCCACACCAAACAGTGACTTTTTCGGGATGCATTGAACGCTCTTGGATCTCATGTGGATTGGTATCGTCACCAGTGGACTCAAATTTATTCTCCACACTGCGAATGGTCCTCATGGTAGAACGATTATGGCGATCGAAAATGGGCGAAGCGCGCGGAATGTTGGCCGAACAGAACACCCATTTTGATAAAACAATTTTATCATTTGCACGTGTTGTTGAACGCTATACACTGTTTGGTGTGGCTGATTTTTCAAAACAGACTGAATAAATCACAGCCAATTTGACAGATGTAGCTTCAACAGTACGGCCGGTATCTCCTGTCAAAGTTCGGAAGTCCTAATTGAAAGAGCCTTTATTAGATAATAATAGATAGACTTTAGACTTTTGTCATATACGGAACTCTCATGCTTCTAGACCCAAAGGTTAAAGACTGTGCGTTGTCTGTCAGTAAATGATGTTTATTAATTTAACAAATTATTAAGTTTACTAATAATGAGTATAACACTAAGCTCTCTTTTAAATGTATAAATAAATTAACCCCAAGAAATATAAAAAAAAGCTTTTGGGACTCCAATCGTATAATTGGATTGGCAAAAAATTCTTTTAATGATTGTTAAAGCAGTTTCGTTTAGCCTTTGATTAGGTAATTAGAATTTTTATATACTGCTTCGGTACGTTAATAGAATATTGAACTAAGGACCCGGATTTTATTTTTATCGACATTAAAATAAATCTTCTATAAATTAGTTTTTTATAGACTCGTTAACACGTGCGTGTTTTACCTTACTTAGGTACGTTTTATCACGAACTTATCCCCAACCCCTATTTACCCCTTTAGGGAATAATTTGAAAAAATGCTTCCTATAAATTAGACACTTAATTTTATAGTGTGTTTTAACTTACTTAGGTGAATTTTATCACAAGACTTATGTAAATCCATACAAACTTTCATCCCGTGTTTAACCCCTTTAGGGGATGAATTTTCAAAAATGCTTCCTTAGACACCTTAGACTTTTGTCATATACGGAACTCTTGTGCAAAACATGATTCTAGACCCTCTTGTGGTTAAGACTGCGCGTTGTCTCTCAGTAAATTATGTTTATTAATTTAACAAATTATTAAGTTTACTATTTAGAAGTATGTAAATTGAGGAGAGAAATCACTGTCTAGTTATAACTTATAACAAAGATAAAACTAGATCTGAAATTCTGAGGGGCAATTCTCCTAATTTTAAGAACGTGCACAGTCTGACCCTGAGGTCAGACTATGGAGGGAAATTAGAAGTATTTTTGACAGATTGAGACTGATCTCAATCTATCAAAATTACTAATTCCCCTACACTAAAAAAAAAATCCGTCTAATTTCCCTACACTTTTGACAAGTTTTTGACATTCGTTTGTCGCCGAGATGAGACTGCGACTACATTTTGAACAATTTAAATTACGAGATTACTTCTGAACTCTTTACTAATTCAAATTCTATCTAAATATTCCAACATCTATTTCAACCAGAGACTATTAAAACAAATAGACCAAACTAATCCTGACGCTTGGCAGGTGCATTTGTGGTCGTATGTTAGGCGCGTATGCACCTGTGCAGTATTAATATAGGAGGCGGAATCTACCTGATTTAATCCCTTGGCATCATATAGCTAACGCATTTGCGTGTCTGTAGATATTATCTGATAAAGTTGTGCGTTGAAAATTTACGTCGTGTTAGCATTTGTAAGTTGTCTATTTATGATCTTGTTAAGGCTTGTTGACAACTAAATGTGCATTGCAAGTTAGACGCAAGTTTGTGTTGTTTTTCATGCTCGATTCGTAGTCGAGTGACTAAACATTTTGCTACCATCTAGTAGAAGTGGTTATTTATATGGTTATGATACTTCTGATATGAGGGGCTAAGTAATAACAGCCACAAAGCGAGCACAGCGATCGATCAGGTTAAGCTATGCTTGCTGCGGTCGGTCCGTGGATGGAAGAACCATCTTTACATACTGAAACCCCTCCGTGCCTCGAAAAGCACGTTAAGCCGTTGGTCCCGACTGGCATTCGTGGATCTTTGACAGTCGTTACGGGTAGTCAGAAGCCAGAAAGTCTAACAACCGGTCTTACCAAGGGGTATCGCATTATCCAGTAACTAGGTGACTGCCTATCTGACCTCCACAAAGGTCAGATAGGCAGTCGCTTCATACTGGTATTTAGCTGCATCCGCTTAGACTGGAAGCCGACCCCAACATAGTTGGGAAAAGTCTAGGCAGATGATGATGATGATGGTGTTTTTGATACGGTTATGACGGTAGTTGTTTACAAAGTTCTGTGTCGTTTCTCAATTCAATGATAAGACAAAGTCGCCATTAGAGAATGAGATCAATAGGTGCTGTCTGTTGGGACAGGTTAACTCAAAGATGCAATGGCTCTCTCCTCAAAAGGCCCTTCCATACATGGCCCTGCATTGTTAGACTCACATAAAATCCTAAGGTTTGGACTTTAAAGGAGACCATGACCTCTGAGTTTGGTTTCGGAATTTCTTCGCAGGGATCAGTCAGCTAGTAAATTCCGGCGCCATCTTGCTTTAAAATATTGACCAACATAATATTGAAGTGTAAAAGTGTCTTAAATAATACTCGTATCTATTTATATAAAAGTTATAAACATTTTATTTCAGGTAATGTTTTTAGTCGTAGGAATCGAGAATAATTAAATTATTTATAACTAACTTAAGCCCGCGACTTCGTCCGCGTGAAATTTCGGCCCATCACGTCGCATCCCATCCCTCGCCCTTGCTACTACTTCGTTTTCGCTCAGTGGCGTGCATTGGTTTTCAGAATAGGTAGGCAGGAATTTAATTTCGTCGTATTAACTCGAACGAGTAAAGACCAATGACAATGTGCGAACAGTACGGGAGCCGAGTAGGCCGTCTGGCGACTGCCTACTGCCGCGCGTGTTTGTATGAAGATTTTGTTTTTAGTTAGGTATGATAATTTTGTGAGTTTCCTAATTGTGGGTCACACACACTAAAATGTAATTGACAGGATTATGGTGATTTTTCGAGGTAGGCACTGCTTATATGCCTTTATGCAATATGCACGCCACTATTTTCGCTTAGTGTTTTTTCTGACTTTTTTTCATTTTGCTCGGCTCCTTAGGGTCGTAGCGTGATGTTAGATAGCCTATAACCTTCCTCAAGAATTGGGCTATCAAATTCAATAAGATTTTTTAATCTGACTGTAGTTCCGGAGATTACCCCCTACATACATACAAACAAACAAACAAATTTTACCTCTTTATAATATTAGTACAGAAAAGAGATTTTATTAAGTACTTTTTCCAGAGTTCTATAAATATAGAATTATATAAAAATACTTCGGTCTTCATTTAGAAATACCTAGATCTCGATTAAAACTTTGAAGTATTACTATAATCGCTTCGCAAGAACTCGCTCTAACTTATTTTTTTCTAAGAAAATGTAATCTAAATCTTTCACTGAAATATTAACCCCGAACCATTAATCAACTACTAAAGTATACAAAAACACCTGTTACTTTCAATACCTTCAGATATTTTCCAAAACCAAATTAACTTGCTATTTACCGATAGCATCGTTAAATAGCAAGTATTTTTCAAGAAAAAAATATATATTAGCCGAGAATCGTTGGGTCAGACAAAACAAAACCATTAGTTTAATGTAGTCTTGCCCTTATTTCGATCGTTAGGCTATGTACTGTACGTGTGTGTAAACAGCCCTATGTTTGTAACAATATACCTAATGAAATATTTGATGAAGGATAAATTAATATCGTATAGTGGCTGAGAATAGACAACGTTAGGTTATTGATTATGGTTGCTGAAAGACCAGCTGGTCTATTCTGTAAAAATCTCACCGTGAAAACTTAGGTGAAGTGAGCTTGAAGTGAGCTGTCATTCCACCTGATGACACTATTGACCAGCCCATGTCACTTCAGCCATTATGTTTGACTAAATTATTATATTCATTAAAAGACAACAACAAGTTAAACCAGTGACGATGTGGTACCTAAAAACGTATATTAATGAATAGAATAAACAAAAAAAAAACAAAATTTAAAGCATTGGTACTAAGCTGCATCCGGTTAGACTGGAAGGCGACCCCAAAAAGCATGCCTTTCGTCAGCTGTTCGCGTGATATTTTCGTCGCCATGAAACAATTTATATTACAAGACAGGATTAATGTATATAATAAATTATATTTATTTACCTGCCTAAGTTCAATGCCCTACAACGTAGTGTTGACGCTTCTCATAGAATTAAATTAATATTATACACAGTTCGGTTAAGGATTATCGAGTGTCAGGTATTTACCGCAAATTCATGATCGATTTATGATAGAGTGTCTAAGTCCACGTTTCATCATGAAGGTACATCGATGATGATTTTGCGGTAAATAGCTGACACTCGATAATCCTTACTCGAACAGTGAACCGGTTACCTGTTTTTTGAATAAACACATAACATGTTCCTAGCCTACCAGAGGGGCAATTCTCGTAATCTTAAGAACGTTCACAGTCTGATCTCAGTCTCAATCTGTCAAAAATATCCCTAATTTCCCTACATTTTGACATTTGTTTGTCGCAGAGATGAGACTGCGATTAGATTTTGAACGTTTTAAGTTACGAGAATTGCCCTTCTGGTCTCGTGGTCGCAAGCGCTACTGCTGAGAATGAGGTCCTGGGTTCTATTCCAAGGTCGGGCAGTGTTGCTGGGTTTTTCCACCTGGAATTTCTCAGTAGCAGGCCGGAGTTTGGATTTGTGCCCGAATCTGGATTTTGGGGCTCGCCCTCTCTTACATGGAACTTAAACATAACTAGCGAAATGTAGGTGTTACTCAATACTCAATACTTTTATTGCCTTCCAAATGTTATCTAATATCGAGACATATTCGCCAAAAATGTAAACAAATAGGTATCAGTTTATGGAAAAATAACTTTAATTCCTACACAATAAAGTTCAGTTTACGCTACAACTTCATTTTTTTTTATAACTTATTCAATAGTGCTAGTCACTCTGAAATCAACTTAATAGCGATTCAAATAAAGTTGATATTTGTTTAACTTGAAATAACGTCAATTTGAAACAAATAAAATTTAAATATAGGTATTCTTAGGTGGTAAACTTATAATTAGATCATAATGGACCCTGTCGGGCACAGCAAAATAAGTGTGTTAGGAGAGAGGAAGCATTAATTGTTAATTTTATAACATTTCTTATCAAACTAATATATTACAATAATGATGTAGATATTATATGAGATAAACTAATAGCTTTAATATAAAATATATATAATAATGAGAGATATAATAATAAATAAAAAAACGAGACTTTAAATAAAATTTAAAGTGTCGAGTACTTAAGTTATAACTGTTTAAGTTTATCACTTAGATACTAGGCACTGGACTGGACTTGGTTACTGTAAGTACACCTCTGCCTATCCCTTCGAGGAATGCAGGCGTGATTATGTTACTTATGTGTTATATAAGTACTAACAGATTTCTGATAATTGGGTTTTGCTGTTAAATTCATTACGGTTTTGGTGTTACAAGGATTAATTTAGTTATTAGCTATCTGCACCAATGTAACGAATGGAAATGCAGTAATACCCTACCTAACCAATGAGTTTGGCAGTCTGTTCGCTAATTTTCGGTTGACTGGTCTTTCATAATCTGAGTGTTGCAGTCTAGAGTTCAAGTTATTTATTTATTTTATTATTTATGTACACACAGTAAAATACATAGGGATAAGTAGTTATAATATAAGTACAAAGGTACTGCTTATTTCTTATGAAATTTCTTCCAGCAGACCTGCGAAAGGAGAAGTAAAAAAGAAATATAGACAATAGTGTGTGAGAACAGGAAGAGAAAAATATGAATGTGTGAAGTCTAAAACTAAAATATTAAATATGCCTACACATATACCTAATGCAAAACAAAAATGTAGGTATATTTAAATCTAATCCATTGCTTCATATGTTCGAAAAATTTGTCTGCTCCACGACGTAAATAACGCAATGAATGTTGTTGAACTGTCACAATTAAACCCATTGCATTGATAGTGTGTTACGCAATTACCCCGCAGATGTGAGTGTTCAGTATGTAACTTATCAAGGCAATAAGGCCGAAAAATAAGATTTAATTATTTCATAAAATAATTCCTGAATTTTTTTTTCTGCAATAAATTCTAATTTCACGCCGTCTACTCGAGCTATCAAACCCGTAACATCCGAAATACTTTGCTGACTAACCCTCAACAGCCCAGAATACACCTGTCTCCGAACACAACAGTACCTAATTATGTACTGCAATGTTTATCAAGCGCTGTGCCAGTGCCAATTGGCAAGTGCGGTACTCTGCTATCGCCGTATGAATCACTCGTATGAGCTTTGTAGTGGGGGTTCCGTAGTGCTATTTTTTATGTTATTGTGTAGTTTTGAGTGGTT
Organism: Apamea crenata; assembly: GCA_949629185.1. Taxonomy (NCBI): domain Eukaryota; kingdom Metazoa; phylum Arthropoda; class Insecta; order Lepidoptera; family Noctuidae; genus Apamea; species Apamea crenata. The sequence goes on along the minus strand of OX451365.1, from coordinate 15,738,843 downwards.
TGAATCTTGTTTTAGAAAAATATAAAGGTAAGGTTGATTGAGAAATTGATAGGACTGCTTAAATTGGTTTTTAATGAGAGTTTTGTTTTTTTATTCATATAAAATAATCAGCCTATAAATTTCCCACTGCTGGGACACAAGTCTCCTCTCTTCGAGAGGGAATGCGCTGTAATCTACCATGCGGGTCCAGTTTGGGTGGCTAGATATCACAAATGTCGTCGAATTTTTAATTTGAGGACATTTCCTTACTATGTTTTCCTTCACCGTTTTGAGAGCTGTGGTGATGAAATGATTTGCAGAACGTAAAGCGCCTGCCTGGGTTCAAACCCACGACCATGACAACTCGTAAGTCGGGACTGCCACCACTGCTCATATAACATCACACTGAATGATTTTTGAACATGTTAGGTAAAATGGTGATCCTAATTTAAAATTGATTCTTCTTTTAATATAACAAACCTACAGCAATAGAGAGATTTATTTACGAGGATAGATTTGTTTTTCATAATATTTTTCCATATGATTTCTTGTTTAGCAATTATCCACTATGGACTGATTATATTCATTTTTTTTAATTTTATGTGATGGTTGCAATAAAGTCTTATCCCTAATAGGTGTTTGTCCCTATAGTGTGGATATTACCTACTCGATATGCATTTCTGTCGCCCATTATTTTGCCACAAGGCAGCACTCCCGTCCGCGTTTATTACTTCGTCTCGATTGAAGGTGTCAGAATACGGAGTACAAAGCCACATTGGAGACAATAGAGTTTCAACACAATGCTAGATACATTCACTGCTCAATTTTGTTTATTATGTTTGTGATAGTAACACGAGTCTTCTCTACAGCGTGTATCAGAAAGGTCTAGTCAAAAGGGTGTGGTACAGATCATCAAACGGAACCAGTTTCTCCATAATAGACCAATATCGTAATCGCAAAAAAATTATCATCTGTCCCATACATTTGGGTCGAGAACTCATGAAGTTTTTTTATGTGATAGCTGATTATTTCTGCTGATGATTATGTACTGGTTCTTATAAAATTATAAAAATTGTAGGTATGTATTGAACTCACGGAACCCTGAATGATGAGCGATAAGATAATAAAAGTAAAAGCGCTACGCTTCATTTTTTATTATTTGTGACGTTTCGACATCTGAAACGTCCTATTTCATGTACAGATTATAATAAAAAGATATAAAATATTGGGCGAAACTATTCAACTGACATTACGTAAACGATATTTTTAAAGTCATGTACCTACCTACATCTCAATTCAAGGCTCCCGCAGACAGGCGCGACTCGACAACGCGACTAGTATTTAGTAGAACAATGGCGCCGATTCCCTTGTTCACAAACTAAAATTTAAGTTCTGTGCATCTTCTTCTTTCTATTTCATTAAGAAAAGGACAGAAGATAAATATTAGTTTAGTCCTGTTTATTAATGAAATAGAAAGAAAAACATGCACTGAATTTAAATTTAGTTTAGTTTGTGGACAAGGGAATCGGCACCAGTGTCTATCAAAACTTCATGGAAATTGTTCTAACAGAATCGCGTCGCACCGTCCGTTGCGTCGCACTATCTGCGGGAGCCTTTAGACAACCCTTTTTATGCGTGATATTATTCCATTTTTAAAAACGTCATCTTATAGCATCATCGTGAAGACAGGTAGGTAACTTAAAATAAAGATCACCGGTCCACTTTTGAATTTCGAAGAAAAGAAAATCAATGTTTATTAGTGTTTCCACCTTCAAAATTAGAGCAAGGTTGTAGTCTCATTGTTTTTTTTTTTGCGACCATTGAGTCAGTATTGTTTTTTAATTTTATTTTTATACTTTTTTAATGACTCTTATGTAGGTGATTTGGATTTAAATTTATTGCAGTTATAACTCTTCTTGTACACAGCAATTAAGGTCTTCGTTTTATTCATCAAATAAATTAGTCAGAATTATTGTAGGACGTTTGGCTTCAAACAAATCGCTTAATCAATGCTTCAGCATCATCAGTCTATAGCAGTCCACTGCTGTACATAGGCCTGTCTTATTGCACGCCATTCAACTCGATTTTCGGCAAGTCTCATCCAGCTGCTACCAATGCTGATCAATGCTTGTAGGTATAGAATTCGGGTTTATTCGTTGGAACGAAATATTCCTTTCAAAATGACAAAATTTCTGACAGTTGAAACTTTTGCAAACGTTTAGTAAGTTTTCATTACCAAACACTTAAGAAAAATAACTTAGTACAATCATTTACTTTTGTCGTTGAGTTTAACTAGCTTCTATCTTTCATCTTAATTGTGAGAAGAAAAGTAAACTCGGCAACTATTTAATTAATTGAAACCCCAACTATATCACCTCCTATCAGCTATTAGCTCTTAGTATTTCAAATTGATTACGTTATCTTCATCGCGAAACAAGACGCAGTAGAAACACTTTATGTAAGTTATCGAATACAAGAGACTTATTCAAAACGAAAAGATTTAAAACGTACCTAAATTAAAATGAATTGTTTCTCGGACAAAAATTGGACGACTGCGAGATGGTTTCATCCCTAGAAGTAACTTTTGTAGCTTTAGTATGACGTAACCTTCGCGACGTAAACTTAACAATAACCAAGTTTTATGTTGTTTTTCTACGAATTTTACTGTGAGTCTATAAATAATAATAAAAAGTAAATAAAAAGCGGTAAGGACCTGTTTTTCTAGCAACAATAATTTATTGTTTTTTTTTTGCTCTATGCACCAAAATGATTTTTTTTGCCGTTAATATCCCTCTGCTGGGTAAGGGCCGCCCTACTCTCTTCCCATTTCTCTCTATTCAGAACTGCCAAGGACCAATCTTTATTAAAGGAGTCCACCTCATGAGCTAGACCCCAAAACTTTAGACAACAAGAAAATATTTCGTGAAATACAAGACGCATAGAAAACAACATAATATGGTTGATTCAAAAAGTCGCTTTCGTGAGTTGTACAGTCACGAGCACCAATATGTCAACACTTGGCAACTTTCAATTGCGATTTTTTCGTAAAATAACGAATGCAACGTTGAAATACGACACATTACATAAACCTATGGGTTCGAAAATACTATGTTCGTAAAAACACAAAATTTCATTCAAAAATAAAGGAGTAAATCGCTTTTGAATAAAGCCGAGTGTATACATACTTTTGCTCATGACTGTACAGTATGATATTATTAACCGATACACCTAGGTACTATTACAAAATATAGCGGTTTCTGAGAGCAAAAATAAAACGATATAGGTATGCCGTATATCGGTTTCTGAGAATAGATGGGCTCGCGACTAAATAATATGAGACGCAGGACGTTCGAAGGTTAAACTACGCTTGCCCTGGTAGGGTTATCATCCATGCGGCGGGATCTTCCGAAAGGGTTACCGCTGCCCTGGAACAGAAAGGGCTAAGGAAGGAACATGGGTGGGTTTTAATCAGTAAGAGTCTGACACTCCCTTCCGCTCCACCCAGAGCGGGAGGGGTCATTTGATGATTTCCCATCATCAAAAAAAAAAAAAAGGGTTATCATCCATTACATATCGAGACTCTGACTTCGTCCCTCGGAAAGCACGCTAAGCCGTTGGTCCCGGCTGTCAAATCTTTAACAGTAGTTACGGGTACTCAAAAGTTCGAAATTCTTACAATTGGTTTTACCAAAGGTTTATCGTTTCAACTGGTCAGATAGCTGGTCGCTCCATGTAAAATACTGGTTGTTGGCTGCGTCTGGTTAGACTGGAAGACGACCACGACATAGTTGGGCGTAGGCTAGGCAGATGATGGTGATGGTGTTTTTGACATGGTTTTGATGGAAGTTGTTTACAAGGTTTCTATGTTCCTGCCAGGGCGGCGGGATCATCCGAAAGGGTTACCGCTGCCCTGGAACAGAAAGGGCTAAGGAAGGAACACGGGTGGGTTTTAGTCAGTACGAGCCTGACACTCCCTTCCGCTCCACCCAGAGCGGGAGGGGTTATTTGATGATTTCCCATCCACAAAAAAAAAAAGGTTTCTATGTTAAGACAAATTCTCCTAATTAGAGAGAGAACAATAGGTGCCATCTGCCATCTGTTGGGACAGGTTAACCAATATCTGGTTCGGTCCCTGGGGTTGTCACGGCGTGCTATGTGTTCTGGTGCGCCGGTGATGGGGAGTACTCCCCAGAGAAGGGTCCGGTGACAGACAGCCGCGTGGGGTTCACGGATGAGTGCTAACGCGTGCCCGTGTTCCCTCCATAAGCGGCAGAGGAGGACACCGTGGAGTTTTAGTGGGGTAGAATCCCACAGAACTGAACTATCTCCCCGTGGTAGTGCAGAATGCATGAGTATTTCTCCACGATAGTAAAAAAAAAAGGTTAACCAACATAGGTGAAAAAAGGCTAGGCGGATTAATAGATTTTATCGGTTTCTGAGAGTACCTAACAACCATGACCAAGAAATACAGACAGATGAATTTCAAAAGAATCCTGTAAGCGATAAGTTTTTCAATTTGATCTGCGAAACCCTGAAAACGTCGAGTCAATTTCTTAACGAAGACTTGCGAACAAGTTCTCTATAATATTTTTACAAGGAGCTGTTTGCAAAGTAATTTGTTACCCTTTTTTTTGCAGCCCTTCGCAGTTTGTCCGAGATTTAATAAGAGTTCATTAAGTATACCGTTCCGAAAGAAGGAAGGCAATCGTGAATATTTTGTAAATACATTTTTAATGTTGGATTTTGTACTCTTTATTTTGATGCTTCATCAGAGGGTTTGTTTTTTCCTTATGGGTAGAATATTTTTTGAAATAATTAAGTGTTGTAGGTATACTTAGGCATAATTGTGTATTTTGAAAGTATATACAAGGTCAAATTAAATTAGCTAGCGATTTTCCACAGACGTGATCGGACATGATGAAACATAAATTTTTTGATCCATTCATTTATTTATTTTGTTCGACTTTAGAAAATTTGTTTATTTATATGTTACCGTGTTTACATGTCGATACTCATCACTGCTATGAAGTTTACACAAAGAAAATTACCTGCGGTCGTAGACCCCAAAAAAAAAACATATTTTCCTTTTTTACTATCTTGTGGGGTAATTGCGTAACACACTAACAGTAGTGACGACTTTCATTTTGACAGTTCAAAAATATTCGTTCCGTTATTTACGTTGCTAAGCAGAAAAAAAAATCGAACATACAGGGTGTAAAAAGACCCACCACAAAGCTGTCAACTACATAGGTACGCATTCTCTACAGCAAATTAACTAACATTGCACAAAAATAATTGCTGGGAAACGACTTTTACTTTCGGTGTGAAAATTTGCTGTTTGCGGTTGTGCGCAACGTAACACACGCCAAACATTGTGCTTATGGGTGCATGAAACGGTCCAGCGGTCGTGGGGTATTTAAAGTTGTGTTATAACATCAAAAACTTGTTTTCGTACAAAAACGTCAGTAAAGTTTGGAATTTTGACGTTCCATACCTCCAAAACCAGAAGGTTCTCAGGTGTGGTCCAGTACAAAAAATGATAACAATCACGGGGAGTGCAAGTGGCTCTCAGCTTCGTTAAGAGTCTTTTACACCCTTTATAAAGCAATTAAAAGCAAGCAAGCAAGTGCATTAGCAAGTGGATTAGCAATATTCTTCAAAATGATTCAGATTGTGATTGATTCTGTGTTTCGCAATTAGGGTCCTGGCGGTTTACGCTGTGCGTTGTCTGTCAGTGAATTTAAGAATTTTCTACTTAGACAGATCACTATAAGAATGTCTATCTCTATTTACACAAAAATAGTACGTTAGAATGTGTAAAGATAGAATGTTTACAGATCAATAAAAGTGTGTGTGTGGCCCGATTGTTCTAAATTAAAAAGAAAAGAAAATTAAAAAATGCACTCGCAGCCTACAGACAGCTTGAATGTCGTTGGATGGGACATATGCTAAGAGAAAGTAAAGAGAAATGGCCTCAGTTAGTAACAGAACAGAACCGTAAGCTAATATGGTAAGAATTGACGAATAGAATTCCTATTTTAGACGGTTCAATAACCATTTATTTGGCTGAACTTGAACCATTTCATAATATTTTTTTTACAAGCGTGGGTGTCATCCCTAATGACTTCGCTCTTTTCCAAGAAACTTCGGGGTTTTTCGTCAACCCTCGTAGCTTTTCGCGGAACTGAAATATGATAAAGATAATACTTAGGTACTTGATTTATATATTCGGTATTATTATTTTGTCAGTAAAAAAAGTATTAAAAAAGTTATAAAGCAATCTTAATTATGTAGGTATAGGAATTTATTTAAAGATATTTCTTATTTATTTTCGGATTTTCTAATCTAATTACTTGTGGTAAAGATAGAATTTTTATTTAACTACGTTATTACTTAATTTAATCAAAAAGTTAGTAATTGAAAAACTGAGGAAAAATCTAATATCATTCCAGGACCCTACGCTTAGTCTCGCTTGTAATTAGTAGCAGCCTAACGAGGCAGTCAATTTTTTTAGTTATCTGTTAATAGGAATGGGAAGTATTCCATGTCTACTTAAAGGTGAAGAGTTGCCAAATTCTAATGCATACTTTCTTTTGTCCCCAGGTGTGTCCCACGACCGATCGTACGTGCTCTTCCGACTGGGTCGTCGAGTTCCGGCACCAGTCCGTCAGTTCGCTGAGTCTGGTCGTTCGGACGCGCTCGGGTCAGCTCCGGGGACGCTCGACGTCTTTGGCGGACCCGCAGTAGGGCAGGGCGTTGGAAGAACAGAGGCTGAGTTCTTTGTCGATGGAAACCATTCTAGGGTAAGTTTCTCCATAGCTTTTTACTTTTTATACCTGCAACATCACATTTGTAGTCCCAGGGGCAGGCAAAGGTCCTCTACCTGGTCAAAAAATTTGGCAAAAAAAACAAATGAATATTAAATAATAAAATAAATAAATATAAAATTAAATGAATATTAATTAATATTATTTTATTCGTTCAAATGCATTGTATAAGGAGCGAGCCTGATGTCATTAAACGGGTACAAATCTCCAGGTTGCTTCTCAGAAAGTCTTGTTAAATTAAACGAGGTTTTTGATAAATAACAGTGGCATATTGAATAAAAGTAAAATTCAAAGAGCGACCACACGCGAATTTCACAATGGCAAGCGTGGAAGCAAGATTGCACGTCAAGAAAGAGCTATCTATACGATTGGGACCACAGAGTATAACATTTTAATGTCATGTCATGAAGGCTACAGATTTCCTGCCAGGGTAGTGGGATCGTCCGAAAGGGTTACTGCTGCCCTGGAACAGAAAGGGCTAAGGAAGGAACACGGGTGGGTTTTAGTCAGTAAGAGTCTGACACTCCCTTCCGCTCCACCCAGAGCGGGAGGGGTCATTTGATGATTTCCCATCCAAAAAAAAGGCTACAGATTTACCAAGTATTTAATCTAACAAGTCTAGGGCCGAATTTCACCAAACTTTTATACCTAGAATAAGTCTTATAGAACTGTCAGACGTCGACTTTGGTGAAATAAAAAAAAAATATATAAAATATTAAAAAAAATAGCTGAGTCGGCACTTTTTGAACGTCAAAATGACAAAAGACAGTCCCCCAAAAACGCCCGCCCTTCACCACTTCCTAGTGCTATCGTTGGGAAGAAGAAGTGGCGCAACAAACTCCCCAGCAGTAGTAGTATACTCTATAACACAGTGCGACTAGGTTTTTTTTATTGAACCCAAATGTCTCGCCAAGTCAATATATTTGGGAAAACGCACATGATGATCTCTCGCCAATCATCCGCCCTTGCGACACTAGCACACTAGCTTCATCTTATATACTACTAAAGTACCTACTGCTATACCTGAAGGTAGTGTGATAATGTTATATTAGCCTGCTAACTACCAAGAACCTAATTCCTACATGCAAAGACGACATGCCATGACATGAATTAGCGCCAACTAATTAACAATTAGGATTAGTGATCTCATTAGATGTCATTAGCTTAGCATTAACAACTAAACTCGTCTCGCGTCGGATTGGCTAGCGACAAGGCGTGAGAAAGAAAAATTCGAGATCAACAGGAAGTATTGTAACGTTTAACAAAACGATTGACATAAATGATATCTGCATGCGTAAAACGCATATACCTTTTTTACATTGAAACAGCTAGGTTAGGTTAGAACTGTGACCACACAACCCAAACATAAAACATTATATATTATTTGTGAAACATATTTTTTAATGTAAAACCTAACATTTTAAACATTCGATATTTAAATCACTCGGCATTTCAATCTTAGACATTTTAAGCTTAGGTATAACCATTTTCGATATTTCGATACAATCGATATTTAAATTTCGATGTTTTGAACATTGACATTTTACCCGTAGGTATTTTAATTTTCGACGTTCAAATATGTACCCATCTAATCAAGTATAAAATTTCCATAAACTATAAGAAAACTTTAGAAAAACAAGTATTCCACAGTACTTAGTTATTATAACAAGGAAAACGTATCTAAAATTGACTATTCCAATTCGTATATTTCCCTGCGGGTGAATTCGTCCAAACTAAATCCATACATCATGTTCCTTTTAGTTTTACCGTTCCACGAATCTGAATGTCATTTTGAACGATCGCGTGTTTAAATATACTCGTACCTGAACTTTCCAATACCAGTATTGGAATAATGGAACTTTATTCGGGAAACGGTCGATAAAATCTTCTACCACATTCCGCCCGCTACGAATCTCAATATGGCTATTAAAATGAATATTTCGCGAACATACACAGCAATAACAGCATCATTACGCTTTACAACGTTTTAAATTTAATATTTATGCCGCAAACCAATTAAATATCGGGTTTATCGAAACAATTTGACACACAAATATAAATGTATCACAGTAAATTGTCTGATTTTATTAGCGCCATTATTTCCGTGGCCCGACTGCAGTCGTAATCGAATGCAATAAAGATGAGACCTCAATAATTTTGCAATTAAAATCGGGAATGGACAGCACAATTTTGTGATAAGGGCGCAGTTATATCCGCGTTTTATTCCAGTGGACACGCGACTTTCATATTGGCATTTATTTAAATGTGGAGATTCCGAAAAGCTTAAGCTATTAGTGTCATAATGTTGCATTTCAGTGAATGATGAATGGTTGGTTGCAAGAAAACGAAAACATTTTCCTCACTATTGCTTTACGTACCGGTTGAAGGAGACTGATTTTTGCAGTTCAGATTAAAGCAAACGTACCTAACTATATGTGGCGGCTTCCGGCAAGCTCTTTTCTATAGCAATAAATGGATTAGGATATTATTACGTAATAGTGAAATCCACCAACCCGCACTTGGTCCGCGTGGTAGATTACTGCCCACTCCCTGTCACAGAGATGAGGCCTATGTCCCAACAGTGGGAACATTATAGGCTGATTATGTAGTAATAATAATAGCACTAGAAACAACATAAACATAGCAATATTCTGATAAATAGATGGGCTATCTATTTATCAGAATATTGCTATAGAGATGTAACATAGTTTTTAAATTTTATAATATTCGGCCGTTTCTGACGTATAAATTAAGTTTCTATTTTTTGGTTAGTTTGTTACATAACTTATGATGATATTTAAATTGTAAGTAAGTCAAATATTAGTTATAGAAATGTCAAAATATTAAATTAAGCCAAAGAGATAATAAGAAGATCAACATCGCAATCTCATGGAGATATTTCTTGCCTACTCTCATTATTTCAAGATAGTTCAATCATGCACCAGAATGTAAAATACAATAGGGCCGTATTACGACGTATTAAGAGCGTTGACAACGTACGGCATTTCATACAAACTTTCAAGTCCTTGTTCTTCGAAAGGCATGAACCGATTTTAATGAAACTTCATACGCATAAACAGAATACATAGGTCTAAAAAGTTAGTTAAGAACATTTTCGAATTGTTTTATTTAAAAAAAGATAATTGGAAATCTCTGTTTCTATGGAAAATTTAAAATCGGTCGAATTTACATGTAACACTATTTTTCGAGAATGTTCTCAATTAACTTTTTAGACCTATATATCCTGCTTATGCGTAGGAAGTTTCATTAAAATCGGTTCATGCATTTCAAAAAACAAGGACTTGAAAGTTTGTATGAAATGCCATACGTTGTCAACGCTCATAATGCCACCATTTTACCAGTGTGAGAGTGAGACGGATCTATTGTAGGTAGATAGCACCATCCCGTTTTTGCACTGGAGTAATGATGGTGTTAATAATTTATAATACCGCCCCAGACCGCTTGCGCCGGTTTGGGCCGGTTGTTTCAAACGGTTGGTTAACGTAACATACGTACCTACGCCAAATAATAACGACTACGTAATCGTAATTATTTGACGTAAGTCAAGGCATAATTTTGTAATTGTAATTTGAAACAAAGCTTTTTTTTGGTTTTACGATAGTTAGCGCCATTTTTTACGTACACACATGTCAAGGACGTAAAACAACCCGCTCTTACAGTTTCCGTACCAGTCAACAATGCACACCATACTCGTAGAAACGAATAAACATGTCAAAATGCAAATGACATGTCGTCAACAAACATGAGATGTCACGAGCATGACATGAAGTGTGTCACCCACCCTACAAATACTTTACCCCCAACAACATACACGGGAAAAGCTATTTGCACTAGTGGAATTGCACTCACAGCCCACCCCAACAAACAATGCCCAAAAATATCGTATTTCATCACTAATTAATGCTTCCAGAGCAAACACCAATTACGATACGGACAAATAAAAGAACCGATTCGATGCCGTAATAAAGGGGAGTTTTATCGAATCGAGAATCGCGTTTGTTGTTCTGCCAGTTAAGCCTAATTTCGATTCTTTACTCGTTAATCGGTATGAGTAGGAATCGATTATCGAATGAATTTGTTTGAGGTAACTGTTGTGTGTTAATTAATGGAGGGTTGTGTGATTGGTCGGCTGTTTAAGCTTTATTGTGTCATTAAGACCGCTGTATGCACAATTAATTAAATATTCGCAGTAAAGAGCTACTATGAAGCTACAGGATAGTGAAATAATGAGACGGCTTTAATAACGGTCAATATTGAAGGAGACGAGAAAGAGATGTTGGGAATATTATGGATGAAGGCAGATATAGGTAACACTGGTGACTGAGAGCAGTGGTGGCCCAGTCGTAACGGCCGCGACTGACGAGATCGTAGGTTCGAACCCAGACAGATCCTTTACGTAAACAGCCTATAGTGTTCCCACTGCTGGGACACAGGCCTCCTCTCTTCGAGAGTGAGTGGGAAACCAGCATGTCCTAGAACCAAAAATTCAAAGACATGTGACATCTGCCAACCCGCACTGGGCACGCGTAGTGGATTATTAGCCCACTCCCTCTCGACAGGTCCTTTACTTTGTGTAAATGATTTTATCACCAATGCTTTCAAAACGGTAAAGGAAAACATCGTGAGGGCATGCCTATGAAAACATCGTGAGATGCCTATGAAATCCTAAAACCAAAATAGGTCTGTGTCCCAGTAGTGGGAACATTATAGACTGATTATGAAGTAGCAATGGACATCATCTGCCTAGCCTTTTCCCAACTATGTTGGGGTCGGCTTCCAGTCTAACCGGATGCAGCTGAATACCAGTATTTTACATGAAGCGACTGCCTATCTGACCTCCACAACCCAGTTACTGGGTAATACGATACCCCTTGGTAAGACTGGTTGTCAGACTTTCGGGCTACTGACGACCCGTAACTACTGTCAAAGATCCACGAATGACAGCCGGTACCAACGGCTTAACGTGCTTTCCGAGGCACGGAGACTTGGTATGTGGAAATGGTCACCCATCCACGGACCAACCGCGGCAGAAGTAGCAATAGAGAGTAGCAATGGACATCTCTAATCAAAATCCTTCTAAATCAAGCTAAGAATCTGAACAAAAATGTTCAATTAAGTTCTTGTCGTGAAAGCGACGCTACCTCTACCAGCCCTGTGCGATGCAGAAGAAACTCAACATACCTAACACTAATGAAATTTAAACATTAAGGAAATGAATGTCGGCGCAGTACATAAGATAATTACGTTACTCGTGCTTAGTTCACTCCGCGCCAGTAATCGCGCGAGTAGCAAGTAGTAGTAGATACTGAAGCAAAGTTTAATAGTGGAACAGTTATTACTGTATGACGTTATAAGCGGTAGTGGAGGTTATAGTTATTAAAGTTTCGTTCGTGTATTGCTCTTTTGTTCTGCCGAAGTGGTAAAGTTCGCTCTCGAAAGGGGAAGCACTTGGGTGGTTATGAAGATGTTTTTTTTACTTAAAACTAAAAATAGTTTTACATAATATAGAGTTATGAAATTTGACGTAGTTGTAATTGTATCGTTGTATGTTCGGTCGAGCTTTTACTTCAACTGTGATGATAATCCACAAACAGATTTAAAACTCTTGTAAAAATACCAATATGTAATAATTTTCTCTTTCACGGTAATTAGGTAGTCGGTACTGTAGCTTAACTTTCACACTTTAAAGTTTAACTTTCCTAAGTGCCTGTTTAAGCCTGAATAAAAAAATATGCAAAGATTTAAATTATTTAACATAAGTTTTAAGAATATTTATTATTTATTTATTTATTTATAAGATAACACTAAAATAACAAGCCCCTTCATAAGAAAGGTGACAAAGCCACCATTTCAAATTACCGGCCAATAGCCTTAATACCGGTATTTTCCAAAATTTTTGAGAAAGTGATCTATAAATCTCTTAACTCTTTCTTTGAAACTAATAATATACTTGCTAAAGAACAATTCGGTTTTCGTAAAAATAGAAACATTAACAACGCAGTCTACGAGTTAGTTGCCAATATTGTAAATAATGTTGACAACAAAAATCCTATTGCTGCAGTCCTCATGGACATGTCTAAGGCATTCGATCACGTGGATCATGCAATATTACTGGATAAGTTAGAACGTTATGGTGTCCGAGGAAATATATTGAGATTAATCGAAACTTATTTAAAAGGAAGGAAACAAGTCACAGTTTTAAATAGAATGTGTCCCAATTCTAAAACAGAGGTTCCTCACAAGTCATCCATTAGATATACAACTTTCGGTGTGCCCCAAGGGAGTGTTCTTGGACCCTTACTATTTCTCATTTATATAAATGATTTGCCTCAGTGTACAGACTATCAAACCGTCCTATTTGCCGATGACAGTACAATTATTATACCTTGCAAAAACTTAGAGTCTTATGAAAGTGAAATAAATAATGCTATCCATTGTACTATAAACTGGTTACGAAAGAATAAACTTAAAATAAACCTAGAAAAGACACAGATTATGACGTTTCAACAAAGAATGAAAAAACTAAATTTGAATATAAAATACGCAGACCATAAAATACCAGAAACCAGCAGTGCCAGATTTTTAGGACTTCACTTAGATAGTCATTTAAATTGGAAATGCCATGTAGAAAGTCTGTGTAAAAAACTAAACCAGTATTCATATGCGCTTTACAATCTTGCGAAGATATCTAATGAATCTGTAGTTTTGATAGCATACAAAGCGTACGTCTCATCAACGTTACGTTTTGGAATAATGTATTGGGGGAATTCCACTGACAAAGACACTGCGTTTAAAGCTCAAAAGAAGTGTGTGCGTGCTGTGTTTAAGCTTCAAAAGACTGATAGTTGTAGGCCATTATTTAAAAAATATAGACTTCTTACTTTGCCATGTATGTACATCTACGAGACAGCAGTATTCGCAAAATCAAACTTGCATTTATTCCAAACACTTAGATCGAAGCGACGCCATGGACAGATATGTGCTATTCCACACAAGACAGCGCTCTACTCAAAAAGTTTTTTGGGAATGGCGCCCAAGTTATATAATAAGTTACCTATTTCTATAAAAGATCTTGACAGCATACACCAGTTTAAAAAGGCTCTTCTTAATCTATTAGGCGAAAAAGCATACTACACAGTCAATGAGTACCTAGAAGACAAATTGTAATTTTTGACTTTTTTATTTACTTGTAATTTTTGACATTGTAACTTTGAGTTTGTAATTTTGACATTGTATTTTGACATGGTAACTTTGACATTGTAATTTTGACATGGTAACTTTGACATTGTATATTTTGACATGGACACTAAATTTTTATATTATTTTTTATTTCACTAAATGTTTTTAATCTTTTTTATAATTTTAATGTTTTGTTGTCTAATTAATTTAATGTTTATTTTAATTACGAATTTTAATTTATATTGAATAGTTACAATAATTACTAATTTTGAATATATTTATTAGTTTGAATGATTTAGAAATTATAATCTGAATATTTGTACGCCGTTGACGGCAAGACATAGTGATCCTATCTATTAACATGACAATGACATCTGTACTTTTATTTACCTATGTACTACAAATAAAAATATTTGAATTTGAATTTTGAATTTGAACAAAAATATATCCTAAATTAACTAAAACTATTTACAAACTAAAATATAGCGTCGAAAAATTCATCCGCATCGCTGTCGACTGGTAATGTACCCAAGACACTGGCGGCATTGCCACGTTGTATGGCATGTATTATGTTTACTTAAACCAATAATTACGGTCTCAACCATCTAGACATTTTTCTAGAACTTACATCCAACTAAAATTGCAACAACCAAAAAAATTGTATATAAGTAGTTTATCAGCCATCTTGTTACCATAACACAAGCATTAGGTTGCTTAGCTTGGGACAAATGGTGCTGTGTGAAATGTCCAGGGATATTATTATTATTATTATTATATTAACTATTTTATACTAATACTAATATTATAGTGTAATAATCAGTCATGTCTGTCAAAAGCTAGTACAAATTATTATTGACTAGCTGCGCCCCGCGGTTTCACCCGCATACGTTTCGAACCCGTGGGAATATCGGGGTAAAAAGTATCCTATATGTTAATCTTGGTTAAAACTATCGGTGTGCCAAATTTCATTAAAATTCGTTCAGTAGTTTTTGCGTGAAAAAGTAACAAACATCCATCCATCCATCCATACAAACTTTTTCATTTATAATATTAGTAGGACAAAATCCCACAATCTAAACAAGGAATAGAGCAGAAACTCGCGAGTCACACACCTTAAGAAGGCTCATTAATTAAAAGCACGCGGTTCTTTTATAAGATTTTATATTTCTGTAACACCTTCACTATCGACGTCTGTTTTTATGAGGACATTTTTTTTGATATTCGTAGTAACGAGCACCTGAAGCAGTTTGACCTAGTTTTTATCGAAGTTTGCTCTCCTTCGTTAGTAACGTTGATGAGAATTTTCTGATGAACAACGACAACTAAATATAGGCTTCTTTAAAGTGTGTCAAGTATGAAAAAATAAGACGAGAAGAGAAAAATGTCAACTGAAACTAGACTTTTTTTAAGTTTGAAATAAGACTTCTATTCGTGGTTTCTAGTTTTTTTTTTTTAATTAAATAAAATTGTAGGTTGATATGCGACTTTTCCGCTTGATTAGTTTATGGGTAAGAGATTTGTGCAATTCAGAAACTAGCAGTCAATCATGCAACCCCGAATTGAAAAATGCTCGAGTAAGATTTTTAACAAATAAGTTAAAAAAAAACTAAACTATTTTAGAGGCAGGAATTTGAGATAATTTTCAAGTTATGGAAGAAGAAACTGAATGTCGTTCTAAACAAAGCTCAAATTCCATTGCAACCAAAACTTATTATAACCTTTTTTTACAAATGGTCACTCAAAAATTTATTTTGAATACATTTCACTAAAAAGTAGATAACTGATTCAGTGGCGATGAAATGTAATTATCTGAAGTTACGAACACTGCTTTAGTGTAAGCCCATTCTTCTCATTCAGCTTTCATACTCATAAACCAAGACTGGAAAATGCAAAACCTACCTAAAGTCTATTCAAATATAAATTTCAAATTGATGTTATTTCAAGTTAAACAAATATCAACTTTATTTTAATGGAAATTAATTAGATTTCAGAGTGGATAGCATTATTGAAAAAGTTATAAAAATGTTTGAAGTTGTAGTGTAAACTAAACTTTATTGTGTAGGAATTAAAGTAATTTTTCCATAAACCCATATTTGTTTAAGTAAATCGCGAATGCCGATTAAATTTCAACATTTCATTTACCAATACACCGCCTTCAAATTGCATAAGCGCCTTCACAGCAACAATACCAAAATTCTCCTTCAACATCGAGTAAAAGCTGCCTCATTTTAAGACTACAATATTCTCAAGTTAACTAAGAATTTCTTAACAAACCAACCATGAGCAACAGTATAGTCGCCTGGAAGCTGTTGACAGAAAACGTCTCGCTGGCTCACTGCGCATTGAACTAATTGGTCTGTTACCCTTTGCCTAACAACTTGACTGTAATGGTCGCATTCTACAATTTACTTCTCGTTATTTCATTTGTCGCTGTTAAGTTAAATGTTTCTGATGTTATTTGTTAGGGAAAAGTTGAGGAAGTTATTTTTGTGAGAATGGTGAAACGGGTATTTTGTATGTGCCCAGTAACTTGGTTGTGGAGGTCAGATAGAAAGTCGGTTTATGTAAAATACTGGTATTCCGCTGCATCGGATTAGGCTGGAAGTCGACCTAAACTTAGTTGGGAAAAGGCTGGACAGATGATGCTGAAGAGAAAATTAAAAACATACCCCCTTTCACCATCATATGCCGAGCCTTTTCCCAACCGGGACCGACGGTTTAGCGTACTTATCGAGGCATGAATCTCGATATGTAGTCGATGACCACCCATCCACTATCTAACCTCGGCAAGCATAGCTTCATCTTCGATCGACCCGTGCGGCTTTTAATTTTTTAGCCGCGAGCTCAGTTCTACACAATAGGTACGGCAAGCCCTCAAACTGACAATCTATCTAAGCCTTAAAATAATGACTTCTTGGTGACACAGTGCTTCCTGATTCCCAAACTTATTTTGTCTACAATATCCTACAATAGAGGGCAAATTTGCTAATAATGTGTCCACTTAGGTGTCACTGAAGGTCAAAGGATTCAACAATATACACTAAGTAATTCAAAATCGACAGCATAAACGATGACGACGACTGTTCACGAGTTTAAGGGCCTTAGAACATCTGACGCGAAAATAATGACGACGAGATCGCTAAACGAATTCCGCTGACGACCATTACTACATTACGTCGGGATTCCGAGTAGCAGAATATCATCGAAAAACAGTTGAAAATAACATCCAATATTTAAATCAGCAATAATAACCGAAACAACGCGATCAGCATCAATCATAGAATTTATGACACACGTAAACGAAAGGATACAGCACACAAGTCTCATGCCATCTCTCTTCATCTCCAACCTTTAGAGGGAGACACAGCATGACCTACATTGCAAGCAATTGTTGTTTTTTGTTGTCATAGTAATTTTAACAGCAATATTTTGTCGCAGGTGTCGGTAATGGCTCGGATGATCCCGTCTCCTGATTGGTTCATTGGAGTGGACAGCTTCGACCTTTGTGTGGATGGAAACTGGCTTGACAGCATTACTATTGAGGTAAGTATGAAAATGCTGACATATGGCAAATAATTTAATTTAAAGCTCTGTGTCTCGTAATGTTAATTACTTTTCATAACTACTATTGTATAGAACCAAATTATTCTAACTGAACCAACAGCTGTGCTGCTGGGGAGTTTGTTGCGCCATTTTTTTCTTCCCAGCGAAAGCACTAGGTAGAGGTGAAGGTTTTGAGGGACTGTCTTATGTAATTTTGACATTCGAAAAGTGCTGGTTCTAAGCCTAATTTGAATAAATGACGTTTGATTCTGATTGATTTAGAATTTAAATGAGAAAAAAATTATTTATTTATGGAAAGTAATGACGTTAATATAAATATTAGTAGGTATCTGTTAGGTCAAACATACTACTACCTAATCTAGGACTCACTAATACTTTAGTGTAGGCTATACTAGTAAGTAAAGTACTAAGCGCTTTAATCTCCTTTAGTAATCCTAAGCCTAGCTTTCAAGTCAAAGTTTTGAAGAGAAACTAAGGGATAATAATAAACCGTCCATCAGCATTAAGTTGGGAAAACTTGTTTTGATCAGCTGGTTACTCAAGTGGGAGCTAAGGAGCTAACACATAAGAACACAACGTTGTCGTTAAAAAGAGTCTGCTCATGCACCCAAAGCAAGGAAATTTATGCATTTATGCAATTCTAGGTCTTAAAGTAGTCTCAGAGTAGATGTTTCGATAGATAGGTAACTTTGTCCGTATATTCAAATCTCAATCATTCTTTTTCAGTTGTATGAAATGGCTGTACCTAACACGGCAAATTGGCGTCAGGTGTCATTTGTTTAACAATTACTGACTGCCGATCAATTCTGTTTAAATCTCACCGTGAAAAGTTAGGTGAAGTGAGCTTAGAGTGAGCTGTCAATAGTGTCAATCCCTAGCATTAGTTGGAATGACGCTCACTCCACGCTCACTTCACCTAAGTTTTCACGGTGAGATGGTTACAGAATCGCACATATGTACGGACGCCAGCAGGTGAAGCTACCCGAAACTGTCAAATTTTCCCAATCAACCTTGAACCTAATGCTTTAGCGATAAAGTTGAAAATCTATTAAAGAAATTTGACAGATTGTAGTAGCTTGATGTGCTGGCGTCTGTACACCATTTCTAAAAGTAGTTGGTACGATGTTCATTAAGACCATATTCCTCAGCATATTATTTCATTCGCAGGTTGACCCACTAGACGCAGGCACAGACAACGGGTTCACGTTCACCGCCCCCAACTGGCCGACTGCCCCGCAAGGAGTGGCGTACCGCATCACGTCCAAGTATCCGTCGCATCCAGCTGGATCCTTCTTCTATCCTCACTTGAGGAGACTACCACCGATTGCTACGTTCCAGTTTATCAAGGTAGAGTGTTGTCTTGTGTTTCCATTTACTGAAACTTAAAGCTATAATTTTCTTACTAACTTCCTAGGGTTTCCTTGGCCATTCCTAAACAGAAATAGGGAACAGTAAGTTAGTAGTGGCAGAGCAGTGGTGCCGCAGAGGTAACAGCCGCGACTTAAGAGTTGTAGGACGTGGGTACGAATCCTGACAGTCGCTTTACTTTGTGTAAATTATTTAATCACCACTGCTCTCAAAACGGTGAAGGAAGACACCGGCATATCCTAGAATCAAAAATTAGAAGATATAATATGACATCTACTAACCCGCACTGGGTCCATGTGGTGGATTTACTGTACACTCCCTCTCACAGAGAGGAGACCTCAGTCTCAGTTCACCTATGTTTTCACGGTGAGATTTTTACAGACTGGCACTACTGTGTCTCCCAGCAGTGGTAACATTATTCTTAGTTTCAAAAGTACCTATATCAAAATGAAAGTAAACTTTATTCACTTTTAGACGAACTAGTGAAGTTTCTATTCAATACAGTTATTGCATTTCAATGTTCTGAAAACTAAAATTAGTTTGAATTTCGTGAAGTAATTATTTCATTGTCAATTTTTCTACAGTAAAACCAAAACCAAGTTTGTTTTTTAATCAAAACAGAAAATTATAATCAACAAACAATATTATAAACCTTTATAATATATTTTCAACTTCAAAACTGAACTAATGAGCTTTATATTAAGTACAGTTTCGAACTTTTCGTATATAAAACAATTATGAATACAGTTTTGAAACATTTTGTTTTACAATACATTTTTTATGCCAACTCAGCAAATATTTCTACACCTCTAATGTTTCAACAGCTACGCGAATATGAACTCTCAGAAGTATTTCACCGCAACACCGACGACAGGAGATACGACGTCTTACAACTGGACAAGATGAACCACAACAACATAGATGTACTGGACGGCAACAGGGCACTGTCGATCGCAGAAGAAGCGGAGCGAGCTGAGCAGGCGCCCAGGATATACTCTGAAGGATCTATGACTACTCCGGATGGGGCTTACTCGTATTATTCTATGTGAGTCTATATTTTTTTTGGTTAGAGAGTTATTCCTATGAATCGCAGCTAAAAGTGAGAGAATAACCAGACTAGTGTGTAGGTACCTATTATTGGTAAAATGGAGTAAATCACGGCAATTTCTATTTACGCTTTTAGTACAATGACCAATGACGCTTACTGCTTCGATATCATCGGTTATAATAATAATAATAATCAATTTATTTCAGACAACTAAGGCCCATAGATAAATAAATTAAAAAACATCACACATCAATAAATACAAACGAATAAATACAATATGCGATACGGTTATCACACATTTGGTTCTGCAAACTTATCGGTTTTTCGTTCGTAAAAGGCGTCTTAGAGCAGCCATACATTATAACAAAAAGGGCCAATTGACTTTATTGAAACTTTTAAAAAACAAAGCAGTTTCAAACTTTTATATTTCTACAACCGCCTATTTTAACGTAGTGTCCTCTTCACCAAAGATTATCTAAACATCATCGTCATCACTGTTACCTTATTTTTATTAAAATGCAATAATATACATATTATATTCTAACATGGTTCCAATGAAGTTTTTGTATAGAAATACTATCAGCCGAAGTTTGCAATAGGTTTTTACTAACTGCTACTACATTGATCGAGCAATTTGAGCACAGCGACGGGTTGCAGCTCAATTTGTTCTATTTGCATCCGTAATGGAGTTCGATGTAAAGTATTTGAATATTTATTCTAAAATGCATTTGTTAGCTTTACATTCAATCAGTATTGTATTTTACCTTTCAAATTCATTTTACAATTTTCATAAATTATTTTTTTTTTATTTAAGCCGTGTCCTAACGGAAAGTGACTGCTCAAATTACATGAAGAAAGGTTACGCTATGAGGCTGTGTCTTAACCGAAAGCCGTCAATTTAGTACAGGATCGTCATATTGGTTTATATGAATATGACAATCTCGCGCGTTCAATCTAGTCGTACTTTATAGTCACAATTCATGGAACAATCGCGTAATTACGTAATCGCGCGACAGTCGCTTTCGGTTAGTACACAGGGTAAAAATTTAATCCCAAAAACGAATAATTAAAAATGTCACTCATCTTGTTCACAACTCAATAGACTTTATTATAACTAAATGGTTACTCCATTCACTCTCGACTATTACTTCTCAAGACATTCAAGAACGCCTCTCCAAAAGCTTCGGAAAAATGTAATTGCACTTTTCCTGTAGAATGAACACGACATCGAGTACGACCGAAGAGCCTCGTTCGGCTAACGAGCTCCCGACTTCGGGACCTGCAGCCAGTGAGAGATCAGCTCTAAGAAGCCTGGCACGTAGGTACCGAGCGAGGCGACGACGCAAGCTCCGTGCTGACAACACCGACCCGGCTGAGCGGAGGAAGCGGAAAAGAGCTAGTGAGTTTTGATCACGTTATTTTCATGTTTTTGGCAAACAAACCTACGGCTCAAATGGTAAGGAGTCTGCAGATGCTAAGTTGAAATGATAAATGATTTTATTTTTGTAAGTAGGTTTGTACAAACACTTTTACACGTCAATCATATTTTAAAACTAGATGAGGTCGGCGTTTCCTATCTGACTAGTCTGAGAAGAAAGGTCGAAACAAACTCAGAGGTCACAGTCTCTTTTAAAGTCCAGACATAATCTTGGTCAGATCATAATATGAAGACCATGTAGATCGATGTCTGAGATGGTTTTTTGAGGAAAGAACCACACAGATTGAGAGGACCTGTCCAGCCAGAAATGTCACCATCACACCACCCGTCATCATCACCCATACCACACCAACGCATTTTGATGGCAGACATTTATAGAAGTTTTATAGGTAGTATTTTGGGGTTTAGCTTTGAAAAAATTAAATGGTAGACACGCATAAAAGTGGGTGCAAGAATGAAGCAAGCAAAGGTTTCGTGGCGGGACAAGGCCATGAGACTGTAGTGCCTATAAATCCATTGCCATGTATCATACCTATGGTTATGAATAATGATGATATAGTAACTTTACTGGGTATAACATAATTATATGTATAGATAGGACTAACTTAACTAGTGACTTCCGATCCTGATCACCGACTATCGATGTTTTCCCATTTCTTAAAGAAATTAACTATACTTTTTAACGGAAACGGGATCAGCGCGCGGCACAAAAAAATCAATGATTTGACAGATGTCAAGCGAGCGCACCAGCCAACAGACCACAAGATATATATATATTTTTTAATGATGAAGGCTTCGGCTCTTTTTACTTCATATAATTATTATCAGCGCCTTTGTCTAACAATGTATGCACCTGTTATTTCTAAATGCTTAGAATTTCTCAGCAGACAATTTCATATCATCAAGTTAATTAACTATTTGGTCTTAGGACACAATTAGCAAAAGTAATACTGGCTTAACATTCTCTATGTGCACGTAAAAGCTTCCGCGAGGAACATAAAAGGGAATGAAAGTAGGAAGGTCGGAATTAAACATACGCATCTTAAGTCGACCTCAGCTAACCTCAGGTCATTGCCTTCCCTAATCCTGGCTCTCGTTGACTTAATATCGTATATTTTTTCATACTAACCCAGAGAGTTTCGGTGTACTTTCAGATCATTAAACATCTGAAAGATGGCGGAGGTCGCTTTCTCGTACTTACAGCCATTTGTAATCCGAAAGAGGCATGAATTACTCGTCTTCTCTATAAAATATGCTTACTGAGTTAATGGATATGAAGATATTACGTGTGTTTTCTTATTTATTTTTACTTAGCTTACTCAAGACTTTCATCTTGCTCATAATAATGGGATTTTATCATATTTTTGCCAATTATATACAATCTGAGAATGATGTCAAAGCTTGTGTTCTTAGATGTAAACGAGAGCTTCGATCTTTACGTTTTCTCCTGTTTCGGTACAGTAATGCCGCAGGTCTCAATAAATCGGTTGTTTACAGGACTGCTAGACTGCCGGGTATCAGAATGGAGTGAGTGGAGCCCATGCCGCAGTGACGGCGGCTGCGTGGGCTCGGCGCTGCGCACGCGCCGCATCATCCGTCGCGCGCGCGCGGGCGGCGCGCCGTGCCCCCCCACGGCGCTGTCGCGCTGGTGCGCCACCAACTGCACGGCGCCGCCCGCGCGCGGGGACTGGCGGGATAATCTCACGTAATTCGTAATTTGAATTATTCAGTTTCCGAATTCGTTTTTTTATTGGTGCCGTGGTTTGGAGTTAGGTTTGGATTTTTGAAGGCAGACTCATTTGTGGGGGAGAAAATCTAATGTCTTTCAGAGAACGAAATAATATCTTCTAATTCTCAAGTTATTAACATTTTCCCAAATATATCTAATGATGGACGAAAACTTGGCTCCAAAGCATGAGGTCGGTATTATAAATAAGGCACAATTATTCTTAATTAGTGGCCAGATTCTAATACATTTGTAAACTTTCCTTTTAACTATTTATGATGACTGTGTATTATTTAGCATCTGTGTCTGTCCGTCCAAGTATAATTTTGTTTCGATTCCATTTAATCATTTCGCATTTCAATTTATTTTTGGATGTAAAGTGGCGTGGCGTGTAAAAATAAATTAAAAATGTTGTATAAAATAAAAATAGTAAGAGATGACTGTCAATGTTGGAAAATAATAGATAGTATTCGGTTCATTAACGCTGTACCTAATTAAGCTTCTTTCGATTTTGTTTGTTGGTCAATTATTGTTAAGGGTGACTAAGATTTAGGATTTATAAGGAGAGTCACGTGGCGTTACATCGTAACTGATTTATTTGAAAAAAAAAAATGCTTCTGCGACGTGTAAAAATTACAAACAAATATTTCTTCCAAAATACTTTAGAATGACGCTTTCCAATCTCTTAGAATCATATTACAGAATTATTTTTAAAAAGTATAATATTTATTATTACAGATTTTTGCACTAGTACAAAATGATGTCGTGTCTTATGCTATTGAAGATAAATAAAGAAAATAATAGATTTATAATTTTAATTTATTAACAATTTTCCATAACCTTTTCAATATTTCTACTCATAGATCCCCGACAATACTTTGGGAGTTAATAATAGAAAAAATACATATCGTTTACTTAAGTGTTTAACTTTGTGACAGTAATTCAATAAAAGTGTAGCAATTATTTTAGTGTAAAATGGATCCAAAGATGCAGCTTTTATTTTTCATACAAATAAGTGGAAAAACTTAATGAGAAATAAAAATGAATAGACTTCTTGGCAACGGGTTCCGAGAAAAGGAGTTTGTTTATTTTTATCAGCTAATAAGTATTAAAGTAAGTCTGTACTTAGGTAAGTTTATGATAGATAATCACAAAGCCTTCTGTGAGACTATTGATTTCATTTGAGATTGTAATTAATTTTAATGTAATAAAAATTGGAATTACAGTGCTTGGTAGATGTTGTATAGTGCCATTCATAGCAGCGGAGCGGACTAAAAACAAAAGCGAAATAGATAAAATTTCCAGTTTTCACAATGTACGGGAAAAATGTTGACGAAGATGATTTCGCTCCGCTTTTCTTCATAAAAATGCGATTATAATAGCATTTTTGTTACACCAAAATAGCGGAGGTTCACATTATAGAAACTCTTTAGCAATTTGCTTTAAATGCCAAAGAACTAAGTTAGACTTAATTTTGAACTGACAGAAGTTTCTCGAAGATCGATTCACACAACATAAAAATTACCAAAAAAATTTTTCCTATCATTTCTAGTTGTTCTTGACTCCACAAATGTTCGAATTTTTTTAAATTTTGCTCAGTAAAGTAAAACCGTTATATTCTAAACTTGTTCATGTGTGAGTTGATCTTATAATAGGCAAAGAAAAAGTTGTCGAAACATCTAGTTGATAAAGAAAGCTATAGTTTAACTGTAAAATAGAGCCAAAAAGCTGAAAGTGTTAACCTTAGCGTAATATTCGGAGTATGTGTATTTTTTACAATGTAAATTATTCTGATTTCAGTAATAAAACATCTTGAATAAAAAAAGAGACTTGTTTAATTTTATTGTAACCTTTGACGGGAGAAAAGATAGCGGGTTTAAATAGGTCAATCTCTTGACTTATTTACTCGGGTTTAGAAGCTGCATTTTTCTGTAGCAACTTCAGTAAGCTCTCGTATAATAAATTCGTTGTTTTTGTTCAGAGAAGCTTCCTTAACGAAATAGACGGTAGCATTTCGGTAGCAGTCGCTTTGAACGGATATTGTTTAGTAGGTACAGACGCCAGCACATCAAGTTACCCGAAACTGTCAAATTTTCCCAATCAACCTTGAACCTAATGCTTTAGTGATAAATTTGAAAATCTATTAAAGAAATTTGACAGATTGTAGTAG
This sequence comes from Apamea crenata, assembly GCA_949629185.1. Taxonomy (NCBI): domain Eukaryota; kingdom Metazoa; phylum Arthropoda; class Insecta; order Lepidoptera; family Noctuidae; genus Apamea; species Apamea crenata. The sequence continues at coordinate 15,713,523 of OX451365.1, read as the reverse complement.
CTTGATGGGCTGGTGTCTGGTTGGCTGTACAGCCAAGACAGAGGAATTTTCTCCTCATCGGCAACTTTTTGCTTCCGGGTAGAATATTTTTGCAGAAGATGTCATCATAGCACCATGGGGACATCAGGCCCTACAATTCTGCCTTCGGCAAAGAATGACATTATACGACGATAAGGAAGGAATGTTTAATCAGCTTGTGTGCCAGTTTGTGTATGGATTGGTGATAAACAGTGAGTGTTGTATGAGTATCTACATAGAGACAAATTAAATTAGCTGGCGAGACTTCAGATTTTCTCATAATTTCAGAGATTAGTCATAATTTCAAGCAACTAAAGCTGACTACGAGGGCAATAGCCGCTAGTAGTGTAGTAACTTGAAATGAGTTTATATTTTTTTTTGGTTTAACTTATTTTCGTCATGAGAGCCCATCACTGTGAAGTTGCGCCACTTCATTCAATTTGATCAGCATTGCGATTCTGTAACCATCTCACCGTGAAAACTTAGCTGAAGTGAGCGTGGAGTGAGCTGTCATTCCAACTAATGCTAAGGGATTGACACAATTGACAGCTCACTTCACTTAACTTTTACGGTGAGATTTTTACAGAATCGATCGGCTGATATACCTGGAAGCATCATGACAAGTGGGGTAAATTCTTTAGCTTTAGCAGTCATTTGTCCCTCTCACCGAGTGGAGGCCTGTGTCCCAGCAGTGGGGACATTATAGCTGGTTATTATGGCTGATTATGATAGCATAATCAGCCATAATAACTAATAATAACTGCGTTTATCATGACTGCTAGCATATGCATAGGTATATGCTAGCAGTCATTTTAGTGCTCGTACACACGACCAGCACGCGCCAACGGCAGAGGTAACTGCAGCCAACTGAGCACCGTACTCAAATACACGAGTGGAACGTTGTCGACGGCAGCCGCCTACGCATCGACGAGTATCGACGACTGCAGTTTCCTCTGCTGTTGATACGTGCCACTCGTATATTTGAATACGGTGCTTAGTTGGCTGCAGTTTATTATTATTATTATTCGGTAGTATTATTATTATTTCCTTTATTTAAAAGTAAACATATAAATTATATTTTCAAATATTTGAATACAGAAATTATAAAAACATTTAAAAATATAAATAATAGTAGCCCACCGGTATCGGGAGGGTCCAAGCTACCGGCGGTCAGGGCTCCAGAGAGAGGAACCTCCTGGCAATGCGAGCCGTGTCCAGAAGTACCGCTTGCTGAATTAAGCCTTTTATTATTATTATTATTACTCGTGTGTATGCACACTTAAAGTTCAGGGGCCGTCCACCACCTGATATAGCAATATTTTAATCTTACTTATCTCAGCGCGGGAAAGAAATATGTAGCGCTGTACAAGACGTATTCCATACTAAATTAAAAGGTGGCGGTAGGTGGTTCGTAGCCTTAATATCATATTTCGCTCAATCAATCAATATTTTCTTTGACCTGCCGTTTTCTCAAACAAAATGTTTATTGTGAAATCCACTTTTACTGACCTACCTGGAAGAAATTCTCACATCAATGCTCATAAAATAACAAATGGAATAATTTTCTCCCCACAAAAGAATCAGGGCAAGAATGCACTTTAAAGGAAAGATAGAAATAAGAAAATAAAAGTAGACTCTTTAGAAAATAGGTCACCGCTTCTTAGGTAAGTGGGCAAGTTTGTTACCTGTTTGACATCTACAGTGTGTAACCGAATTGATGCGCTTTATGAAAGTAGTTTGTTATCGTCATTTACTGAAATGATTTCTGTCATTTTTAATATAGCTACTTTTCGATCCCAACAATAATTAAAACTACGTAAATTACAGTCACACTTTCGCTGTACAGTCTCAAAACATATCAAAATGGACGAAGTACCTACTACGCTAGACCCTTATACGTGTACGACTGTGTGCGTACGTAGATTTGTAATGTGACCACAATTTTCTCCGACAATCAGTAAAACTTTAGTAAATAAACAATGTTTTATACACAATAGTAAAAATTCAGTGAATGTTTTATGATTCATCATCATCTGCCTAGCCTTTTCCCAACTATGTTGGGGTCGGCTTCCAGTCTAACCGGATGCAGCTGAATACCAGTATTTTACATGAAGCGACTGCCTATCTGACCTCCACAACCCAGTTACTGGGTAATACGATACCCCTTGGTTAGTTTTATGATTATAACATAATATTCTTTTTGGGGTGTTTGGTGGTGTGCGTCAATTCCGGGACAAGTTGAAAATCTATTTTAACCGGTAAGTACCTAATAATAATATCAGTCTATTATTCTGCCACTGCCAGGCAAGGTCTCTTCTCATACAGAAAAGGTACGAGCATTGATCACCACGCTTGCTCAAGACGGGTAATTCAGGGGATTCGGGGGATATCAGGCTTAACTATAAGTCCAGGCTTCCTCACGATGTTTTCCTTTACCCCAATCAATAGTACCTAAGATAAACTCAGAAAGAACATATGAATTAAATAAGTCTCATTGGTACTTGCCCAAATTTGAACCCACTACCTCGTGCATGAGAGTAAGTATAATGATCTTTATGAAGTTTCCGTCATTTTCATTTAAAATGTTGGCAATTCGTAGAAGGAAGAGTATAAGGTGCAACTAAAAATTAACCTGAAGTTGCTTGCTAACATATTCATTTCTTGGAACTAAAAGAATGAGTTTTAAGAATATTACCCTGAATGGTTTTGGTCGTTTTTCAAACGATAAATTTTACTCTCTTAACACTTTGATGGTTATTAGTGCACCTCCATCGCGAAAATAATGATTGGAAACCGCTTAACGAACTCCACTAAGATACATTTACATTTCTACATGATGTCACGATTCGAGTAGTCATCATGAGTCTTTTGTTTCGCTTGTCATACAACGGACAAGTCACGGCGGAACTACTGCGGTTTTGCTGCTATGGTTTCGCGGCGGAGATGTGATACCCGCCTAAACGCCAATTGGTGTAATAAATATATAAAATAAAACTTTCACCACGACTCCTTCTGTGTCCTTGAACCGATTAATGATAAAGCTCAAAAGTTACCTAAATAAGAGATTAGAGACAAAGAGGAAAAACATTAAAGCAGGTACTTGAGTTTGACTCTGAAAAACATTGCCCAAAAACTCTTATAACGTATTTTCAAGGAAAAACGCCAAAATAAAGCATAAACTCCAAAAGAAAAAAAATAACAAAACCTCCTAGTCTTTAGTACATTCTGAAAACTTTTTACATTTTTAACAAACGAAGCTACCTGAGCGACACGGCTTCATGATGTGAATTACACTCATTCTTATAAAATGAAAATGCCGCTTTAAAAAAGTATCTTCATTTGTGAAGGATAATTGCCCCATTCTAACACAACATTAGCCTTCCAACTTTTAATAGGCTTTTTACCTCGTGGAATAAAACGTAACGTATTTTGTTACGTTTTTTCCAGCCGTTTTTTTGCGCTGAGGAAAATTTGCTGGTCTTTTTTTTATATGAAAAGTTTTTGCATATTGTATGGATATAGAAATTGAACGTAGGCTTAATGCTCTAAAGCTTGAGAATTTTGTAATGTATAGGAAAAGTGTAACTATGTGAGTTTCTTGCCGTTCGTGGATCAGGGAAAAATATGATTTACCTACAATTATTATTAGTAGGCAAAGACATTAAATTATTGTACCTATCTTAAATCTCTTTGTTAGTAGGTAAGTATTGAGGGCATATTACAAATACCACAGAACTGCGGGGTAATTGGTAAAACACTAACGCTACCTGTATTGTCTTTCATTTTGACAATTCAATAACATTTATTGCGTTATTTACGTTGTTTTTAGTGGTCATTGGATTAGCAATATCCTTCAAAATTATTCAGATTGTGATTCATATTGTGTTACGCAATTAGAGTGCTGGTGGCCTGAGAGGCTAAGACAGTAAGACGGAGTTGCATCTGGCCAAGTAGGAGATGGCAAAATGAACTGGGTAGGTTCCGTCAAAACTGGAAGGAGGACGCGAGGGCTCGAGAAAGATGGAAGGAGTGGAGGGAGGCCTTTGCCCAGAAGTGGACAGTGCAGTTCATAATACATTGCTACCCACGTGTTCGTCTCAATAAAATATCTATCACAAGAAAAATATAGCCTTTTTTATGGGTAGGGTATCATCAAATGACGTCTCCCGCTCTAGGTGGAGCTGGAGGGCGTGTTATACTTTTACTGACTAAAACCCACCCGTGTTCCTTCAGTTGCGTATGCCAGGGGCCACTTACTCTCTTTCGAACAACCCGCGGCCCTGGCAGGCATCGGCCCTAGCGGACTCCGTCACTTCGTGCTGACATCTCTTTGAGGCGCGCGTGGAACACAACGTGCCCTCGACCCGGGCCTGGTCCTTACCGGGTGGCGAGCTGCTCATTGCTTGCCGCCCAAAAGCCCGCGCCTACGATGGCCGGAAATCGGTTGCTGACTCCTGACATCCAGGGCATCTCCTGTGGTGACTAGGGGCGTGAGGGCGCAGAGATTGCCTCTCCCTCACGCGCTCCAACTCCTCCTTTGTGAGCATTACTTCTTCGCAGAAGGAGGTGACGGCTTCCCATGCACTCTCGCTCTGTACCATGGCCTGGACCAGGGCCGGACGCGAGAGATCGCCAACACGAGGACGCGGCGGGGCTCTGCCTAAGCCGCCACCTTATGCTCCACCGTGTCCTCCGGGCGATCCTCACAGTGGTGACTTTTCTTCCCGTCTTATCCTGAACAGGAACCTCCCGAAATAACCGTATCCGGCGAGGACCTGCGTCAGGCGGAAGGTGAGGGCGCCGTGGTGCCTCTCCAGCCACTCCTCAAATAGGGGACTTATCGCGGCAATTGTAGCGTGCCCAGCATTGGGTTGCGACAGTCGAACTCTCCATGTCGCCATGAGATCCCGCCGGAGCTCTGTCCGCTGTAACGTGGTTTCTCGCGGCAGCGGAGTTATGCTCCGGCGTTTTGCCTCCTCTCGCCACTCCCATATGTAGGCGAGGACTTTTGCCTCCAGATCCCATGGCCGCAATTCGGCAAGGAAGCTCGCCGCCGAAAAACATAGCCTGACTTGATAATATAAAAAACAGAATATTATATTTTCCTGATTAAAAAAAAACCCTGTCACCCCTACTAAATTCGATTCGAACAGAGTTTTAGATAAAACGTTTTTCTTCGCCTTGTAATGTACATAACAGAGACAACGGTCTCTGTTGTCCTGTGATATACGTTTATTTATAGCTGAGTAAGTAATGTTCCTAATTATCTAAAGCTTTTTTGTTTTTCTGAACACATTATATTGGTCCAGAACGGCCGAAATTCATAAAAGTGGGTCGGCTAATTACTTTCACTAGCTTTACTGAGAGGTTTTTAGCAGAAAATTAGAACAGCGATTTATTAAACTAAGCGTTCAAAGGAGAACTGAGGAAACTGAGGTTCATGTAAAATATGTATAATGTGAGAGGATATGCATAAAGCGTTTCATTTTACAGCACTTAACTTAAAAACGTTTTGTATGCTGCTACTTTCAGGAGCATCTATGCTAAGCTTATGAAAGTTCATTAGATCTATTTATGATTCTGAGCCAAGGCTTACAGTCAGCCTTTAAAAACATTGACCATATTTAGAATTTTATCATATTTTGCGGTGCAAATGGGGATACACGTCACTCTTAAAATGGTGAAGGAAAACATCGTGAGGAAACCGGCATGTCGTAGAACCAAAACTGTGACATCTACCAATCCGCACTGGGCCCGCGTGTTGGATTACGGCCCACTCCCTCTCAACGAGATGAGACTTGTGTCCCAGCAGTGGGAATATTATAGGCTGATTATGATGATGGTGAATGGGGATATCAAATTACAGCTACAGTAATTAGCGAAGTAACGATGTTTAATATAGTATTTTCTAACTGAACAGACAGCTGTGCTGCTGGGGAGTTTGTTGCGCCACTACTTCCCAGCGATAGCACTAGGAAGTGGTGAAGGGTCCCCCAAAAGACAGTCCCACAAAAACGTCCTTTTTGGGGGACTGTCTTTTGTAATTTTGACGTTCAAAAAGTGCTGATTCTCAGCCTAATTTGAATAAATAACTTTTGCTTTTGATTTAATGGTTTCAAAGTGATCAATGTTTTTCCAAGGTTCTTCGGAGGTAAGGGTAATCCTTAGGTACAGTCGTTTATTACTATGAAAATTGAATACCAACTTAAATAGTCCGTATAATCAATTCACAACCATCACTCTTTAACAGTTGTATGAAATGGCTAAAACACGGCAAATTAACAAAGGGTGTCTTTGCCTAACAATTACTTTCCCAAACCGTACCTACATAAGTGATAAAGACAGTTCCAGTTATTGGCGAACTATGAATCTCATGGTTACAATACCAAAGACGATCAACCTTTTCCTAAGGGATACAGCTCTAGACTAAACTACCTCATCGAATAGGTACTTTAGAAGTTAGAACCGTGTGAGGACGTATCTATCAAAGATTGATACCCCAGCTCAGTTCATATCGTAAAGGTAATAGAGCATGAAGTCTAGATAACTGACAGATAGAACCAATTCAGTTAGTGAGCTCCTAAGTGAGAACACTTCATATCGAGGAGACTGTTCAACGAAAGATATCTGATTCAAAGATATTTATTTGATCGAAGTTATGAAGGTGGAGTTGTAGATCGTGAGTCTTGAAGTGTGATTTGCGTGTAAATATTTTAACGTGTTAGACATGTTATTGAAGTAAAACTTCTTAGACGGCAATTCGGAAATTTAGAGTGAAATTTCAAGGACGTGTCGCGTATCGTTCTTCCCTCACATGTTGTTACATGAGAGAGAAGAACTATAACTCTCTCTCTCTCTCTCCGTCTATCACACTAAATCTCTCTTATTCTTTTTTTTTTATAAAGTTTCACTTTTAACACGGGTACGGTGCGCACTTTTTTGTCAATCTAATGTACTCAGTTTTTTTTTAGTTAAGTAGATACCTAAGAATTTTCTATTTTGCCTTTTTGCAGTAGGTCACAATTTTATTGCATCGTAACAAGTTGTTGGTAAAGTTAAGAAAACTAACTTTTTAGCAAATTGACTACGTGCCAGCTTTAATAGCCCGTATATTCGAATCACTGTTTATTTGACAGTTATGAATTCGCTACAACACGGCAAATTGACGTCGTGTGTCAATTTGATAAACTTTTTTTTCTAAATTTTCCTACTTTTACTTAGTTCTTTCAGTTTATTTAGCTTGTTTGGGTTGGATCACAATTCCATTGCATCGTAACACGTTGCTAGTAGTATAAAGAAAGGCAAAAAAGTTATCCGCAATTATTGGTTTTTTATTGTAAAGTTAGGGAGCACGAATACACAGCTTAGTCAAAGTACCTTGACTAAGCTATGTAACTATGTATATTGGAACAAATGAGTACGACTCAATTTGTTCCAATGTGATGATTAATAAATAAAAAACCACAAGTCCTTATAATTTTTTTTCCGCCAATGCCTAAAAAACAAAAGAAATCCTACGGTTAGTCAAAACAAGACAAAAATAGGCACGTCCTATAATAATGAAATCAAAACTATGAAAGAGCACCATTTCCCATCAGGAAATAAAGTCTTAATCTAGGTGAGTAGGCAGCACTAATAGCTCTGTCCAACTTTTTACTAGCAAACGCATTCGAACAATTTATGCAATATTTACACTGAAATTCAAACTCTGAACCAGAGAGATAGAGTTGAATTTTCACTGTAGATGAGAATTCCAAGTTTTGTTCTGTTTAATACTATTCCCAAGAAGAGTTCGTTACGCAGATAGAATCTTTAATTTCCTACGTTAGCGCCAGTGTCAGGAGTTTTACAAAAGGTCCCTTGTATCGAATGTCGCGTCGTTTGGAATTGTGAATACATTAGCTTTGCAAAGGGTTTGCGCTTTTGTTTTGAGATGAGGATTAAAAGAAATTAGATTTGGATGATGACGTGATTAATGGGTAGATAAATTGGATGTGTTCAGGAGTGTGCGATAACGTTTTGTTAATACGGCTCAATTTACGAAGCGTTTTTTTATGTGTTTGTGTGTGCGTTTTTTGTGTTTTGTGCGTTTTTTGTTGTGTGTAGATTGTTCGAATTTTGCTCTCAAAACGGTAAATGAAAATATCTTGAGGAAACCGGCATGTCCTAGAACTAAACATTCGAAGACATGTGACTGGGCCCGCGTGGCGGATTACGGCTCGCTCTCTGTCACTGAGAGGAGTCCCAGCAGTGGGTGTCCCAGCAGTGGGAACATTATAGGCTGATTGTGGTTCGAATTTGAGTATTCTCAACTTGCCAATGAATCTTGATATACTATGCTGTAGGTGCAGCTCTAGAGTTCACGTGGTAACAAAACTAGTAGGTATAAGCTAGACAATTGTTCTGTTGAAAATCCGTACCTAATCCATTAGGCCGACTCGAGGTCTAGGACTGTAGTACCTTCAATTCGTGTAACTATACAAACTTCGCAATTACAATCAACTACGCAATTTAAAAGAAAAATCCTTAACAATCTTCTTTCAAGCCAACGTCGTTTTACTCACAACTGAAGCTTTTGTATTCACAAAAATAAAAGCCCAACAAAGAATCGCAAAATCGCTCACGAGTTTTAAATTTCGCGACGATCAAAAGTTCGCCGGTGTTGAATGCAAAAAGATAAGGGGAGATACAGGACCGGAAGCTGCTTCCTGTGGACGATCGAACATCGAACGTTATTCATGGCCCCAGCCGAGAATGATTTGAAAACTTCCGCCAAGGAGATACATGACGAAACTTCGCAGAAATTGTCAGGACTTTGTAGGGTGCACATGTCTTGGGATGTCGTTTTTAGGATTGCCTTGGTTTAAGTCACACTTTAAAATAATTGAAATGGAAACATGTTCCTAAAATAATTTAAATGTTCTAGTTCAATGCCAATAAAGTATAGTTTAGGCTCAGTGTACCACATAAGGAACTGAAATAAAAAAAAAACTGATTATCTAGTAAAATACTTGGGTTTGATTTTTTAAATTATTTTTTTTCTAATTAATAATCACTAACTACATCACGTATATTTTTATCACCCATAGAAAAGAAAATAAGCCCTGTAGGATTAAAGGAAAAATTTCAAGACCAAGAAGAAACTACATCTAAGACCAACAAAAGAAAAAGATAACGGGGACCTACAAAAAAATATGCGTCGACTTGATGAACACCTCCTTTTTTTTAGTCGGTTAAAAAAGTTAAAAGTAGCATTGGATAGAGTGGAGTGACAAGTACAGTCAAGAACGTCAGTTGTAATAATTTGACATTAGACTGCGTTGCTATGTCGTAGCAGTAAGGGCGGTTTTCGTAGTTCAAGTGTCCACTGTACCACTAATGTGCGGTCGACTGTATCCAGCACTTAAGTTTTGGATGGGTAGTCACTAACGACCAGTGTCGACTTTGACTTTAAGAGGATAAAGAATTTAGAAATGTATTTAGCTATACATAATTATAATTATTATAATAGTCTTCTAGATACATTAATTATATCAATTCGATTCATTAAAATACTCAGATTCCAAAATACACTTGATCAAAACGTTTTGATTTGATCTCGATCCGACCCAAATCCTGGTCACAGTATCAAAAAGATGAATCGAGGTTAGTTCAATGGCTACTATTATTGGAATTAATTATTATTAAGAAAGGAAAGATTCCAATAAATGGATCGTTATCTTTTCGGTGTAGTCTTTAGTTAGGATGCTATTACTAACAGGATGGAGCATCGATGCAATACTAATCATTCGGGTATTTTAAGAGTTAACGAAATAAAATAGACGTGATTTTACGGACGATTCATTCTTAGATTAAAACAGACTTAATTTATGTACGTATATAGTTAATTGTCCTTTGGACGTTTTTTTTATTAATAAAGAGTTGTTGCTTCCGATTCGTGACATAATTATCTAATAATATTAAACGGCTGGTTGACACTTCCCGTGACCCAAGGGCTGGCTTTTACCTTGGCCAGAGGCTAAGCATTGCCATACAACGTGGCAATGCCGCCGTTGTCTTGGGTACATTACCAGTCGACAGCGATGCGGAGGGATATTTTGACACAATATCTTCGATCAATAGTACTGTTATTGATCGATGCGCAATATTTTAGTTTTTTAATAGGTAGTTTTAGTTAGGTATAGGATATTATATTTTTATTTTAATAATTTGTAGTTTATTTAGTACTAGCTGCGCCCCGCGGTTTCACCCGCATAAGTTTCGACCCCGTGAGAATATCGGGATAAAAAGTATTCTATATGTTAATCCTGGTTATAAACCATCTGGGTCCCAAATTTCATCCAAATCCGTTCAGTAGGTTTTGCGTGAAAGAGTAACAAACATCCATCCATCTATCCATACAAACTTTCACGTTTATAATATTAGTAGGATTAGTAGTTTGTAAATAAACCCCTTTAATCATAAACGTTGCTTAAAGTTAAGCAGTGATTAGCGACTGTTTAACCATACATTTTTGACGTTTAAACGTTATTTAACTTTAGTCATCGTTTATGAATAAACCCCATTATCTTTAGTTGCCTTGTGATTAATATTAAACAGATATGTACTAACCGTTAAGTAAACGGAAAACTGCTACACTGTTTCTCGTAGGATCAATTCCGCGACTTTTAGCGCAGAAAGCACAGATTAGCACTGTGCACCACTAAAAATATATGGCACCTCTAATTACAAACATTCCGATGGAGGGGTACGTACAGACGCCAGCACATTAAGCTATCCGAAACTGTCAATTTTTTCCAATCAACCTTGAACCTAATGCTTTAGTGATAAATTTGAAAATCTATTAAAGAAATTTGACAGATTGTAATAGCTTGATGTGCTGGCATATGTACCATAGCAGCCTCCATCACAGATTTGAAACAGACATTGAAAACTGTGCTTTAGAAGAAAGTAATTTTGAAGTATTATTTTGTGAGGGAAAGTGTGTTTTAAAAAACGTGGAGTGGAATAATGTTCCTAAAAGGATTTGGGGGAGGCGTTGTCCAACAATGTAACAGTACTGGTTAACTAAAAAAATAATCATGTGGATAAAGCTTGTCATTACGGAACAACCTACACTTTTGATGTAAAATTAAGAACATGACAATAGATATAAGAAAGTAAAAAAAGACCGCCTAGGTTGCTAAAAAAATTCAAGCGAGAAATGTCCTTAATGTAATTTACGTAAATCATAATTCTTTATGTGCAAAATGCGGCGGGGGTGTGTGTAGTCGAAATTTCTCCGGCGCGTGCGACGCGACGACGCCTCGCGACGCTATGAATCACCCACTCCGACGACGCGACGCCGGTGTTCTTGAGGATAGTTTACGAAATGCCGAATCGCTTTGGAATCGGGCACGCGCCCTCTGAGTAGAGTTTTTATTGTAATTTTTTTAGTCTTTTATAGTCCGATATTATTAGTTTTAGCTTAGTGAAGTGGAAGGTCCGTGCAAAATTGGATGCTTAAACTAATATTATCAAAGATGGTTTATGTCGTGAAAATGTGTACGCTTTAAAAAACAATTGTGTACCTAATTGTTTATTTTATTATTTTAGCCGACACACTTATATCAACTGGTATTAACCGCTGTACTACTAGTTGATATCCCTATCGTCACTATTAATAAATTAGTCCAGAAATAACCAAAAAAGACACAAACGGTAGGAATCCGAGATGCTGGTTCCGCTATTTTTAAACGCACAAAATGTGGACCCAATAAACTGTCAGCTGTTTTTTATCCAGAATTCGGAATGCGACAGAATTGAAGTTGCAACGTTTAAAATTCCTTTTTTATGGCCAGTATCTGTTGTGTTTTGGTTGCAATATTTACTACATGGCCATGGTAACCTACGAGTTTCATTTATTTACGACCTAGGTGCAAAAACTTTTTGGTCAAATTTTATTACAGCCAGTATCAGTCAATGATTGCACACACACGTTGTATTGCTGCTGTTGATTTACCTACTGTATGTTCTAAAATTATCTGATGGAAGTGTAAACAAACCCCTATTCAGGTTAAATTTTTTCACAATCATTCTCTAAAGGGAATGTATTTATTAACACTTTCATCTGTAGGTATTTAGAAGATTTCATCTTTATTTTTCACCACTTTTCAGCAGATATTACTTGAATAACATTATCTATATAAATAAAGCAAAGTCGGGTTAGTTATACCATTTATAACTCAAGAAAAGCTGGACAATTTTTATGATCTTTGATTTGTTGGTATTTCTCCGCCCCGAATAGCAGAATAACTATTAAAAAAAGGGAAAAATCCACGAAAAAAAAAGAATGAAGATAATTAAATTTCTCGTACCTACATAATTCAGCTAATAAGTAACACAACATTCATTCCCTCTGAGACGGTACGAATTTCGCCTGGTCAGCTAGTTAATTAGATATTGAAAATAAAATTAAGATTACGGGTTCAGTTTAGCAGTAACAAATAATCAAAACAAAGCACTCAATTTGCAAGTGGCACTACAAATTGGCATCCACATGTACGCTTTCTAAACCATTTTTGTTTACATTTTTATCTGTTACTTTTGGAACATACCATACTACCTCCAAACGCTTTCCACACTCTATAAGGGAATACTACGGAACCTTTGCGTCCCCTATGTATAGGAAACTGATACATTATTGATAGTGAACGGAAGGTAATCTCATTTCCTTTCATAATTTCCCCCTACTTTATCCCTGCGCCTCAAACGTGACGGGGTCTTAGCTTACCCCCGCGACTCCGTCTGTGTTGAATAAGAGACGGACTGCACAAAACACCTTTATAAGTTCTATTTATTTATTGAAGAACACCAACGACTTGAATGTAGTTAGGTATATCCTACCTATATTCATGTTTCAAAATTGGTTTACAAAAGTAAATAAGAAAGGTATTACTGAAATTTTAGGTGTACGTAGCTTATACCTAAATAAAAAGGGAAATTTAAACAAACTTAACTTCAATGAAATAAAATACATCATAATACAAATTAATGATGGGCATGAACATAACACACATAGTTCAAATAAATAATTCAACTATAACAGAAATTATGTGAAATTATGGAATTAGGTACTTAAGTATGTGAAATGGGCACCGTTGTTTCACGTCCACTTGACGAAAGCGTAAACTTTAGTATTTTTTTTAATCCTACCCAAGGAGTCATGAAATAACTTAAAGGAGTGCTGTCATTTAGTTTTTCTCTATAAATCTACTGCTTTTAATCCGAACCCAAAAAAAAAATTTGTTTTTGTTAACCTATTTTGTCCTACAGCTGGGCAAAAGTCTCCCCCATACTTCTAAAATTTTCCTTATCTTGTGCCTTCTCCAGCAAAACTACCTGACGTTTAAGTTGTATGAAAATTGTTGTGCACTTCAGCACAAGATACAGTCCAAATTCATCCCGATCCTGTCATCATAGATTCAAATCAGGCTTTACGCGGCCGTACTGACTCGAATTATTCCGAACAGTACACGAAGATGGATTTTCATAACAATGTATAACATACCTACCTGGATATACCTACAGGGTGGCCGGGGAGTTGACGTTCAAACGTAAAATTTAGATACTTTACGATGAGGAGTATCCGAATCACCTCCATGTATGTTCTACGATTTTTCGTAGTTTTCGAGATAGAATTTTTTTAATGATTTTTTTTTGTAATTTTCACCTAACATCAGTTTTCAATTTTTTTCTCGTTCTGTTGAACATTTCTGGTTCAGTTTTTTTGTGATAGCAAATAATTAATTAGCATAGTAATTAGCATAGTCTAACCTAACACCCTAAAAAATTATGGTTATCTAGGAATTGCAGAACTTACTTAGAATTTATTCGAAAGTTCCTAATTAAGATTTGAGCTCAGTACTCACCAAAGTATCAAAAAAAAAAAAATTAAATAGGGAGAACCCAAAATCTGCCCATTTAATTTTTTTTGAACTTTCGAATAAATTCTAAGTAAGTTCTGCAATTCCTAGATAAACCATAATTTAACGTTTGAACGTCAACTCCCCGGCCACCCTGTATTGAACACAAGCTTACTGTATGTACACCATATAGATTACAACAACAATCCATTTCCCCATCATACGAGTAACACAACAAAGGAACAAACAGACAGGTTAAGATTACCAAAATTAATCTAACTCACATTTTGACGTCCATTGACGACGTTTCAATCTCTATACAAAACCTTTCCCACTCAAAAGCGGCAATGGATACCTAAGTATAAGTATCGTGTGTCGCAGCCATAAGACCCCTTGCATGTCACAGGATACGTCACAGATAAGGAATGCAAATCCTCTTACAAATACGTGGGGGTGTTATCTACGGGCAATTTGAGGGGCACAACCTAATGCAATAATATTGCGGAAGGGAGCAATCTTGGGGGTAAGTGAGTGATATGAATTATATGGCAGATACGAATATGTTGTTTGTGAAACTATATGGTACCAATGTATATAAAGTCTTATCGTAAACGTAAGGTAAACTTGCGCAAACGCGGACAAGTTCAGAATCGAAAGTTGAAAATTACATAAATCTAGAAATTTGCGCAAAAATCTTCCAATACACGTATCGATATTCTTGCGCAAGTCCAAACTTGTGCAAGTGTATCATTAAGTGAGTGGCTACCGTTAGAAGTCAAAAATATAGTACCTACGGAGCAAGTAGGAAATAACGAAAACATTGTTTCATAGTCGTGTTGTCCAGTAACTGGGCTACCGATATAAGGCAGTCGCTCCATGTTAAATACTGGTATTCAGCTGCCTCTGGTTAGACTGGAAACCGACCACACCATAATTGGGAAAAGGCTAAGTAGCCCACCTAGGTTGGAGGCCCCTCCTAGGTAAAGTACCACTTTACTGGCCTATAGTGGAACAAAGTTTCAAGAGAATAACAGTTCAGCTTATACTTGCTTTGTTACCACTGACGTGCAGCATTTTGAGCTGACGACACGGTTAGCACAGTGGCTGAGCTATCGACTGCTGCGCTGCGTGTCGCGGGTTCGATTCCCGCACGGAACAAATATTTGTATTGCCTACAGGTAGTTGTTCCGGGTCTGGCTGTTTGTGTATGTGAGTTTAAATGTTTGTAAACGCACCCACGATACAGGAGTAATTGTGTGTGTGTTGTAAAGTGTGGGGCAACGTTTTCTATAAAGAAAAAAAAAGAAAAAGAAAGGACACTTCAGAGCACTGTTGGCAGTGATAACAACCTCAACTTATGAGTCGTATGTCGCGGCATGTCCTAGAACCAAAAAATCGAAGACACTAGACATCTACCAACCCCGCTGGGCCCGCGTGCCCACTCCCACTCGAAGAGAGGAGGCCTGTGTCCCAGAAGTGGGATTATTATAGGCTGATTATGTGTAAGGACACTTCCTTTAGAATTCTTGACCTCTCTGTTTCTGTGGATCTCATAGAAAGTAACTAAGTAGCTACATTCTTATCCACAAGTACTAACCTAACTTTTTACTGTGGTCAGCAAAGAATTCGTCAAGCGATTATTTCTTTTGACGAGAGACAATGTTTGACAGTAGATTATTTCATTGTAAGTTGAAGATGCCTTTTCTTAAAGTAGATAGGTAAGGTATTTCCCTTATCAATCAATTAAGAAGAACCAGAACTCCCAACTACTGCTGCAGCTGGTGAACTGCCTATCTGACCTCCAAAACCCAATTACTGGGTAATACGAAACCCCTTGGTAAGACTAGTTGTCAGACTTTCGGGCTTCTGACGACCCTTAACGACTGTCAAAGATCCACTAATGACAGCTTGGACCAACGGAGTAACGTACTTTCCGAGGCACGGAGGGATCTTGGTATCTAAAGATGGTCACCCATCCACGGACCAGCCGCGGCAAGCGTAGCTTAACCTGATCGATCGACCAATGCGGCTGTTATTACTTAGCCACAAGCCCCTCTATCACTATAAATAGCAGAAAAACTATTAATTAATAAAACGGGAAAATATCAGGAAAAAGATAATAATGAAGATAATTCATTTTCTCATACATTCGGTGTTATTGATTCTGAGGCGGTACGAAGCTCGCCGGGTCAGCTAGGACTTCATAAATACGGCCTCAGTTAAAATTCTCGTCATTCAAAAATCGATCAATATTCCCTTACCTATACCTACTAAATACAAAGCCGGTGTTCCCGACAGCCATTGAATGCTAATGACGTGTACAAAGGGGGCCCATATAATTGGGTTACTGTTATGTACCCCAGACGTGAGACTGATTAATTTTGGGAAAACCCCTTATCAAACAAGGCGGTTGGCTGATATGAGATGGCAGGTGGACGGACTGTTGTAATAGTACGGTTCTAATTCTAACATTGTTGGGAAGTGGTATTCTATTGAATGTTGAAGGTACACAAACTTGACATTACTCCTGTATTCCCAGAATAATTGGGCAGAGGACCTTTGACCTTACCCTTCCGGGAATAAGACCGTGTGACAAATATCGCCAGTTATGTTTACGTCCCATGTAATAGGGTGTGTAGCCTTTGGCCATCAACTAGGCACAAATTCTGAGTCCCGGCTGCTACTCAGAAAGTCTTGATGAAAACACCCAACACACAAGAAGGCACATAAGATATATATATAGTGGAGATGGTATGTCAATTTCTCATTATCATCAGGCATATTTTAATTACTGTGGGGGTACTATGGGTAGTGTTGGTTATAGCGCAATAGAAAAACGGTTTGCAGTTCAAATCAGATTATAATTTACGAGCAAGTCGGTCACACTAGCGAATCACACAATGATACGGAATGCGAGACAGTTTCTAAGCACATGTTGTCCGTACGATTTCTCATGTTTCGATGTTCCCGAGAGCTCTGCTCATAACCGCTCTTGTATAGCTGTAGCTCCCGTTCACCCCCACGAACTTAGGCTAGACTCTGTCTAGCGCCACGAGATGGCGCTGACGTTCCGCGAATAAACGAATAACTCCAACATATACATATATAATAATGCATGTGTTCCCCGAGGGTTTAGTAACAAAAACCTTTTGCCTGTTATGTGCTGTGTTCCAAATAATCAGAGGTGAGCTTGGAACAAAATTTAGGCCAAGATTGGTACTGAGAATTTGCTAAAGGAAAAACATTCAACACTTTGACTAATACAATAATCGAATCAAGAATTCACGGTTACCGGTTACGTTTGCAACCTGCAACTCTAGATCAACGAGGTAATCGAAAAAGGAACTCCTAGCAATGGAATGTTTTAAAAAACAAGCCGTTAAAATGGCACGTCAAATTTTGCAAATGTCACAAAGGTAAGAGCGACACAGACGGCACTTGACACAGTCGAAGAGTGTCACTTTACACACTAGAAGTGCCATATTTACGCCCAGCGAGCTAATTGCATAACACACAAGCAGTAGCAATGGCTTTAATTTTGACAGTTCCACAACAGTCCTTGCGTTATTTACGTTGTTGAGCAGTCAAATTTTTCAAACATATGAAGCTTAGCAAGATTAGCAATATCCTTCAAAATAATTATGGTTGCGATTGAAAGTGTGTTACACAGTGGTGCTGGAACTGTAAAATTGCCGATTAAAGATCTGTAAAATTGGAATTTGTATGTCCGGAGCGTTTTGTAGTCATGTCGCACTAGTGCTTGTCTCAGGAAAGCTGTGATGTAATGTTAGTAATCTCAAACGTGACACAATTTGCTTTCTCAGTCGAAAGTGACAAAGGGTTATATTGTGACAGCTCGAAGTGTATTTCATGAAAAAAAGGGTACTGTTGCCCTATTGTCTTCAATATAGTCTATCAAAATTGGTGTGTAGGCGGTGAAATTACTATATGCAAATATTTCTATCTTACTTTGTCTTATGCAAAGGATAATCAGTATATAATGTTCTCACGGGGTACAGTGCCTGTTGTGTAATCTACCACGCGGGCCCAGTGTGGGTTCATAGATGTATAATGTATGTCTTCGAATTTATGGTTCTAGGACATGCCGATTTCCTCACAATGTTTTCCGATCCCGTTTTCAGAGCAGTGGTGATGAAACTATTTACACAAAGTAAAGCACATGCCTGGGTCACCACTGCTCTACTGTTGGCTTGATTGGCATCAATGTATTGGGAGACCTTGGAGTCGCAGCAGTCTATATGTGAGTAACATACGATCTCAAGGTAAAATGGTAATTAATAGAAACCAACAAATATTTCAAACCTTTATTTAAAATTAAGTCGTATCAATTAATTAATTAGGACTTCTTTTCTAAAAAAACTCAAGCAACTGGTTATCACTGAGTAAACTCGAACAATACCCACTAATTAGCAAACTATTCCCTGCCGCTGATTGTTTGATCGCTGTCGCCATTCGATCCGTTTTGTAACCGTGTACAGAATGACCCAGTTTGGAAAATTCAC
Organism: Apamea crenata; assembly: GCA_949629185.1. Classification (NCBI taxonomy): domain Eukaryota; kingdom Metazoa; phylum Arthropoda; class Insecta; order Lepidoptera; family Noctuidae; genus Apamea; species Apamea crenata. The sequence goes on along the minus strand of OX451365.1, from coordinate 15,695,078 downwards.
TTGTTTCTCCTTTTGTGGCGATATTATTTTATTATTTAAATTCTATTTGGTTTTGTTTACAATTTGGAATGACGAATGATCAGAAAGAAGTTTTTAGTTATTTTGAATTTTCGTTTTATTATTTGGTTGCCTTTCGGGAGAGACGATTCCTTGCCAATTATTATTATTCAGAAGACGTCAAGGTCCTATTTCATACTTCTGAAATAGGACAATAACATCAACATCTCATCTGCCTAGCCTTTTCTCAACTATATTAGGGTCGGCTTCCAGTCTAACCGGATGCAGCTGAATACCAGTATTTTTCGTGGAGCGACTGACCTCCACAACCCAGTTACTGAGTAATACGATAACCCCTTGGACTGGTTGCAAGACTTTCGGGCTTCTAACGACCTGTAACGACCGTCTGAAATACATAACCATTTTAATAAAATAAGCATAATGATAAACATTGAATCCGCACATAGAAATCTTCTCAATTGAGAAAGGCATATTGTTATTGGTCCAAAAGTATCGTACAATGGAAAACACATTTGCAAGAATAGGTCTAATTTGGGTTTAGTTTAAGATCTACTTTAGCGTAAAGTGAATATTGAGAACAATTTCAGAGTAGCTTTGCCAGACCTTATAATATATAAACTGGGATAATTATCTACGTATATAAACACTCTATCACTCCAAAATACAACATCAAATATTTAGCTAACTACGAGTATGTAGTACTAATGAACATTTACATGAGCAAATATTAATTCATGCTGTAATGAAGAGATTCTCGTTTCGTCGCCTAATCTCGGAATTTCATGCGCTCGAAGTATGCGGGAAATCTAGGACGACCCAGGACAGGGGCTGGATTTAATAGATAATAGAAAACAATACTCGGTTATTACGTGATAACAATTTAAAAAATCGGGTAGTAAATTAAGTTTTTTGAATCTATTTAGGTTTTGTGAAGAAAAAGTTTAATTGTCATCATCATTGGCAGCCTTGTGCCAGCCATTGTGGAGGGAAGGCCTCCTCCCTTTTGTGCCATGCTTCCCTGGTATGTGCGAGCTTAAGATTATAATATTTTGACGAGTTATGGCCAGTTTTAATATTGTATCTGCATGCATAGCATTCTATCTCCACTCTACCAAGACGGTCCTTTCTTTGTTTCGTTTTTGACATCGTGCTGAATTTATCTTAAATCTGTCGTTTTGTGTTTAATTTTTTCCGTTTTTAGTCATGTTAGGCGTACTGGTAACCAATTTCATGCAAATTCTATTGCATTTGTTAATTTATCTGGAAGAAAGTTCCTACCCGGACACTGTGAATCAGGCTCTGAGGCCCTTTTGTTCCACAAATCACTGAGTACGTTTAGCGCTAAATTTATTTAAAACATCGTTCAGCTGGGCAATTGCGTAACAGTAGCAATGCCTTTCGTTTTGACAGTTCAACAACATTCATTGCGTCATTTACTTTGTTGAACAGACAAATTTTTCAAACATATGAAGCAATGGATTAGCAATATCTTTCAAAATTGTTAACTTAAATTGGTAACGCAGGTTGTCAGATTTTAGGGCATCTGACTACCCGTAACGACTGTCAAACTCAGCCAAACTACGATCTACGTTTTCATTGGTTGGTCAGTTTATCTTGCTTTCTGACGCACGAAAAGGTCTCAATATCTAATGGATGGTCACCCATTTACGAACATACCGCGGCAAGCGTAGATTAACGCTTAAAGCTTTCCCGTGCGGCTGTTATTAGTTAGCCACGAGCACCTGTACTTTCCTTTACCGCATTATATACATAATATGTATGTCAAAGTCATTTTTCGAACGAAGCAATTCGTATAATTATGATCGAACTTCACGTACAAGTAAGTTCGTTTAATCATCAATTATACTCGTGCTTCGTTCTCGAGATTAGTAACCTGAAATAATAAACCTATTACTTATTTACACATGTAGACTTTGAGAGGTATAATTCTGAAAATATCAACGCCAATATCAGAATCAATATTATATTTAATCACATCATCAAAATCATGTTGTTTTAGTCATTTGATGATTTCCCATCCACAAAAAAAAGAACACATAAAATCCCTAACATACATTCAACAAGCCCCTTATACACTGTATCAGGAACAGGTGTCATTTAAAAACAAAAAAAAACAAACATTAAAACTCTTTACATTTCGCTGTGGAAAACATTATTCTTTATTCCTAAGGAAATCATAAACAACGTTGTGTCATTCTTGCCCACAAATCAAAAGCGGCTTACGTACCTTTAAATAAACAACTTTATGAAATGCATTCATGGAATCTGATTTCCATCTTTATGTCTTCCTATACAAGAGTACGAGAAGGGTTGTCGTTTGTAAAGATAAGTTGGCTTCCCCTTTCCGGACTTACCTGCACGTTTGTCTGTCATATATAGTTGTTTATCGACTATTGTTTTCGTGTTTGTAGTTCATGAGACGTTAAATTAATGTTTGCAAAATGAAATGGATACGATTTGTTTAAAAGATGGGTGTTATTAAGTTATGGCGACACGACATAGTCGTTTAGTTACTTTTTCTTCTTCTACTTTTTGTGTCGATGGTACGTACACTTCTTTGATATTTTATATTGTTTGAGCCCAGTAGGTGGCGACGTTAGTTGCGGCATCAGTGGCACATATTAAGTCATCCAAGGTGCAGGTGAACGGGCACTTAGGGCACTCCAGCAAGTGGCATGGTCTGATTAGAGGCACCGCACTCGCACTGGGTATTGGATGGGTCAGTAATCCCCCATTTCGATAAGTTGTGTCTGCAGCGCCGTACTTGGGTACGCAATCGATTGAGAGATTTCAGATCAGGGCCGAGAGGCAAATGTTCCTGGGGTTTAACGAAGTCAGGAGGTGGTGGATGCTTTTCCTCCCACAATTTGCTTCTCTCATTGGGTGGTTTGTCCTGGGTGGCCTGCGTGGATCGTAAGAAGCTCTTGCGACTTTTAAGCCTACCCGGCGTCGTTGTGTAGTCGTAAAAGGGATGTCGGGAATCGGATTCCTGGTTCTTTTTTTCCAGCGCGCATGCGACATCCCTTCGTGCGGCAGGTGGTGCAATTCCTGCAAGCGGGTAGAGCTTATTAAGTGGAGTTGGTTTTAAGCAGCCCGATGTTAAACGATACGTCTCATTCAGGGCAGTTTCTTTTTCAAACTTACAGTCACACATAAGTACAGAAATCATCAAATGACCCCTCCCGCTCTGGGTGGAGCGGAAGGGAGTGTCAGACTCTTACTGACTAAAACCCACCCGTGTTCCTTCCTTAGCCCTTTCTGTTCCAGGGCAGCGGTAACCCTTTCGGACGATCCCGCTACCCCAGCAGGCTTCGGCTCTATCGAGCCCCTTCATCTGCTGACATCTCTTTGAGGCGCGCGTGGAACACAACGCGCCGTCCTGCTACGATTACATACCCTTTTTGCTTTGTTTACGTTCATACATCTGCGGGGTGATTGCGTAACAAACTAACAGTAGCAATGGCTATCATTCTGACAGTTCAACAACATTCATTGCGTTATTTCCGTTGTTGAGCAGACAAATTTTTCAAACATATTATGTAGGAATAGATTAGTATTTATCCTTCAGAATGATTCAGATTTTGATAAGTTTTACGCAATTAGGGTGCTAGTAGGTGGTCCTACACGCACGCCGGTTACGAGTACCACGCACCTGACCTTTCCGAAGAACTTCACCTAATAAGCGGGTCTACTCCGAAGTGCAAAGTGCGAATGTTCGAATCGGACCGACACATGGCCGAACAAAAGTACGGATCGGCTCAGTTGGGTCGGGACCATAGTCAATATCCGAAAGAGTGTAGGATCGGAACCGACCGAATCAAATAGTAACTTCGTAGCAGGAAACGGCCGAACACTCGGCCGACACTACTTTGGAGTAGACCCCAAGGTCTCTTTAAATAAGTCCTTCTAGGGCGCACCCTCCCAGCCTTTCCACTCACTTCTGCCTTCTGAACTTGTGGCAATATATTGCAGTTTCTACTCTTTCTTACAGAAGATTCTTAATCATTGATCTGAGCAATGATATATTGAGATTAGCTAGCCATAGTCTGTACATTTCAGTAAGCCCAATTTACATAAAGAAAGTTTCTTGCTTTTGGTATACAATACACTTGAAGCAACCAATGATTTTTATTGTTGCTTTAACATAATAATTATGGTGGTATACAGGCAATTAAATCGCACCGTGTAAACCAGGCTTTAAACCGAATTTACATCACAAAACTAGTTGCGCAAACTTAGTTATTCATTGATAGTTTCGCGTGCAAATAATTCTCTATTCAAAGTGAAACTATCAATGAATAACCCAGTGACTTAGATTAGTTGTAGTGTTATGCCGAGGTTATTTTTGTCATAAGTAAAGAAAACTAAGCCCTACACGGCACGATTTACGAACTTACACATGCCTCATAATCTATACTAATGTTTGTTTGAACGCGCTAATGTCTGGAACTACCAGTCAGATTTGAAAAGTTATTTTTGCGTTTGATAGTTTAATTCTTAAGGAAGGCTATAAGCTATTTCACATCACGCTAGGATCCTAAGGAGACGAGCTAAAAGAAAAAAAATCAGAAAGAAAACTAAGAGAAAAAGAAGTCGAAGCTTGGGCAGGCGATGCGATGCGACGGGATGGATCAGGGGAGCAACAAATTTCACGCGGAAAAAGTCTCGGGCAGATGCTAGTTTTTTTAAATTTTTAACTGTGTTTAGTTTAGTTTATGATCCTGTACGAGTCGCAATAAATACCTTCTTTTTCTTTCTTCTTTCTTTCTAGTGATTTTATATTCTGGTACACGCTGTTATACATCATTTTGAATCAAACAATACGTATTAAATCAAAAATGGTCACGTCACTGAATGATTGTTCATTGACTCGCCAATTACGCTGTATCATTGTCATATGAGCGATAATTGAATTAATAAGCCCATTCGCCTAAAATAAATAGACTAAATAGGTCAACAGTAAAACTGAGGTTCGTCACATATCAGCTTTTATGATCGGTTCATGGATAACTTGGCAAATGGATCGTTTAACAAAATTAAACCATTAATGTATCCGGTCATTATTGATAAGTGCCGCTCTTTATGAAACTCTGTTTATTGTCTTCGAGTGAACAGTTATTAGGGCGGAATTTACTATTGAAACTGTACGCGTTCAGCACATCTAATATAGTCAAAAGCTGTGTAGTCAAAAGTAGTAGTGAAAAGCTGCTGAACCGCAGTCTCCACTCCAGGGCTCGTGTCCTAAATTGTTGTTAATTTGCAGGCAGGCATTTGCAGGCAATTTTGTTAAAAAGTGCAGTTACAATGTTTCTGCCTTTTATTAACACTTACAATTACTTATAATTTAACTCAAATAATGTCTTCGAACTTCATCACCCGTACTTCAAAACCTCTCGACCGCAATCGCGTCTATACCCACACTCATGCGTAAACAAGGCCGTCTCCCGTCGCCTTTCGAGTCCGTTGTCCTTCTCCAGGGATTCGTGTTCATTATCATTTGTACTCACGCAGACAGCACCTGGAGTTCTGTCGGCCCGACAAGATTTATGACGTCACAGAACAAAACTTTCCCTTTGTATGGTAATACGTCTTTGACGGATTTTTGAGGATTTCTTGTTGTGAACAATGATGTGAGAGCCTTAAGAGGTGTCGCTTTGTTTTGCGTTTAAATCGTTTAGGCTACTAATGATTGTCTGGAAGTTCTGGTTGACAGTAGATCAATGTTTTGGGAATCATAGCTGAGATAAAAGGCTGTCCTCCTGAAACAGTAATATTTTACGGAATTACTTACCAACATTTTGAAGTTCACAACTCCGATCAACAATAGCTTCACAACTAAAGCACTGGGTAATCACGATATGCCATGAACAGATCATTAACCAGATTTTCTGTGGTCTGACTATCTACAGTACGAAGTAATTAAACCAGTTACTAAAAATTACAAAAGGTTTATAATCATTTGCAGGGCAGATGATGTGCAAGGCTGGTCAAGGTGACAGCAAATAGATGCAGCGCACAAGGTATAAAATCGCATGACAATACAGTTTTTAAAAGCTTTTATTTAACTTGCATTGTTAGTAACTTAAGTTAGTATGTATGGGTCAAATCTTGTAAGCTGAATGAAAACCACTTCCTCTTATCCTACGGAGTTGAAATTTTACATGTTGATTCTGTTTCGAAGACAGTGCCGTTTTTTTATAATAGTGTATTTCAGCCCCCAAGGACAGTTTTCTCAGAAAAAAATGTGATAACCATGTAAAGAGCCATAATGGCTAATGAATACATCTTCATTATGAGAGCGGATTCATACTGTTTTATTAGCGAACCCATTCTGTTTCATTAACTGTAATTGATCAACTGACAATGACGTCGTCTGTAGTTGATTGATCATTCTGTCATGAAGCGATGTTAATACTGATTGTGATATCGTTCAATTTAAATCTGAACGTCAACCAGGACTTCCTTGATGACATATTATGTACTTACTATAATATGGTGCTATACAGTAACTCGTAGCAGAGTAACATATAATATCTAGTTATAGCAGTAACAAGCATTATCAAGTTAATTTCATTAAGCTTTAGATCCTCGCATGGCGTCAACAGAAAATAGTTAATAGTAATTTGACATTCATTAATGATCTATGATGAATAATTCATATCAAAAGGGCTTTTTCAAGTCATTAAGAAAGAGGTGACGAGATGACTGGGACACATACTGTAAGCGCTAGTTCGTGGTTGTATAGTTAAAGAGTACCTAAAAGATTTGGGGGAGGCATTTTCCTAGCGGAGACAGCCAAAAAAGGTCTTTTTGAAAGCCACGCAATACCGGTAGAAGAAATAAAGTAAGCCAGATACTTACTTGATTCATTCTACTACCAATCAGCTAGAGCTTGTAAATTAGATGAATGTTATGGTGACAGTAATGACAAATCTATGTATGAATGTATAGTATATCGATATCAGTCTGATAGGCTCCCATTCACTGTGAATATCAAACGCAGACGTACCTAATAATACACCTTGTAACCTATGCATATGCACCAGCACAAAGCTCCCAGTGATCTACTAGCACACGTTTAGGATACGCATGTAGGGCTCCCAGACTTCAATAGCCCACTAATTTTAAGTGACGTTATTTCACCATTGTCCTATCCACCATTGTAACCAGTTCCCCCCAATCAGTGGCCACAGCATGCAAAAGGATAAGCAAAATCTTTGTGTGTGTTTCAGCGCTACATGGGAATACCAAAGCATACCAAAATACTTTTAATTCTTACATATTCAACTTCTGTAGAGATGACATCTATACGGGAAGCTGAAAGGAGTTCATTATCATTTCTTTTCAACCTAAACACCTGAGATTTTGCTCCATAGAGATCTACAAAAATAAATTGTAACATCAACAGAATAGAGTCTGAAATAGCTTGAATAGCAGTTAATGATGAAGTCGAGATTTTCTGGCAGTTCTCAGAGGGAATAAAAAATTGGTGGAAGCGAGTGTGAAATCAATGGGGACTTGTGTGACCGTTCTCAGGTATTCATAGAGGCATCGTTAGGGATGTTTCAGAGGTTTGCGAAATATTTAGACATGTTACTGTAGGTATCTACTTACTTAAGGTACAGAGACCTGCGAATGAGGCGAGATTAGGGTTTATTTCTAAGTGAAACAAGGGCCAGCGACATTTTCAAATAGATGTAATAGTTGTAGTTCTAAGTAAAGAATTATTTTGCTTTTTATACTATGTGCTGTTAGAATGAAGACATTAATTTAACACACTAGTTAGCAAGGTAGGGCTAGTGACCAGTATTCGTAAAAATTCATAAAAATTATAACAACATGTGATAATTTGTAATTTGAAAACTACCGCCTGCGCCGCTTGCCGACATAAGGTTCTCTCTTTTCTTCAATTTGCATACTCTTTGCACGTTATTCGTTTAAATTTCTTTTATGCAATGTTATGATCCGAGCCTCGGCAAATGACCCCTGCGCTACAATTGACTAAGTACTGGTGAGCAACCTGTGCAAGATGCTATTTTATAAAATTGAAAATAAATAATAACGGATAATGAAATTAAAAATGTTCATAAAACGAAAACGCAAAACCGTATACGTGTGTTAAATTAATGTCGCCATTAAAACGGCACGCTATATAAAAAGAAAAATAAATTCTAAACTTAGAACCACACTTTATTTATAATGCCACCACAGATAAGCAGAAATCTCTATGATTTATGGATCCTCAAACCAAAAAATTATGAACCCAAAGTCTTTTTTTTTTATGAAATAAAGCGACCACCTCGAAGGTGTTTGCCAACAAAATAACAACAAAATCTTCTCGCAATATATCCCCTCAGAACGTAACTCATTTTGCAGTATCTTTAACGTTGTTTATTAAGAGCGTAGTTCCACAAAACAATCAACACGCGCGGCAAAGCACTTTAAATCATAATTTATACGTAATTAATAACAGCACAGCCAGAAAGGAGGAATAATAAATTTTAATTATGACAAATGACGTCACGGAACGCGTTAAATCGCTAGGGTTGTTACCAAAGAGGTAGTAAATTACTCGAGGGATGGGTAATCGCACGTAGAAGTGGGTGACGATAGGATTTAAAGGGTGAATATTGATAGGGAAAAACAACCGCGGTGTACAGCGATTAAAGCGCTTTATTTGTTTAAATATTAAGTAAGGGTCGTACCGTTTTGGCTGACACCTACTTAAGGCTTTTAGATTATAAGTAAGTACATAAATAATAATTCCTACAACCGGCAAGTAAGAAGATATTTTTATTTAAATTGTTGTGTTTGTGAAAGTGATTGTTTACGTCTTGTCTTAGGATGACTCAGGTAAAGACAATGGTAATGATTGTCTACCTAGATAGTTCAAATTCAAAGTAGTAGGTAGCATACGTGGACTTTTACCAACTTTAAATGTGCATTATATATTGAGCCAACGATCGAATTTAAAAACTACGTATCCTAAAGTTAAGAGTAAAAAACAGTAAAAAAATTAATACATTGGCAAACTTCGTTTACATAACAATACAAACGATAAAACTCTTGAATAATTTAAATAAAAACGAACAAAAAATTCAAAACAATTTAAATCATAACAAATTATCAGGAGCGTACAAACGTGGGGAGAGGTCACTGAACTTTGTATTTTATGAAATTCAGGCATCATTGGGCGGTGCTCTCTTCAGTAATAATATGTTTGAAGTAAGAAAATTAAGTAAATTCTGCTGTTGTTGTAGAATGTTGCTTCAAAATGTACTAAAAGTTAGTCCTAACTTGATGATTTAAATTATTAGCGTTCCCATTTTGACCTAAGGATCCCAGACTTGGTCTTTAACAAACATTAAAAAGTCCAAACTCAAGGTTCGCCAACGTGCAATGCAGTGCAGTTAGGTGTCCGATTGACAGACCATGTTCGCAACACCACACTGCCCTCCAAAACACAAATTTCTAACGTTGCCCTAAAACCGCTAAGTTGAAATGTGGCTGGGCTGGCCACGTCTGCCGTATGCCCAATGAGCTGTGGGCTAAAATAACGACTACGTGGAGCCTTGACACAGCTAGGAGGCGTCGCGGCAGACCCTTTAGGAAATGGCGGGACCAACTGTAGAAAAGAAACGACCGGTAGTCAACTATAACCCTGGATCGAGCGAGAGCTGCAATTGATGGGGAAAGGCCGTGGTATGATACAGGCTAACAGTAACAAAAACAACGGTTTTATGAACTTTTTCAGCGTCATAACAATGTGGGAAAATATTTTTAAGCCTATAGACCTATAGTCGAATTTTACTGGGACAAGAAATTTCTCAATTGTATGCATAATGATCAACCCTGGGACATAATGGGCACAACGGAAAACGAAGTAATGGGTGTGTTTAAAAGACTCGTAAAGGAACATTACTTGTTGTTGTGATCTTGGTCTCGTAACTGTAATTATCTTCAGTCTTCATTTATTTTCCTTGCTTATACAGGGTTATTGGAAAAACACCAACAACCTCTTAAGAGGTCATTGTACTCGTCATTATGAACTACTTTTACTATGGGACCAAACCTGAAATCGCGAAAAAAAATCTGAAAATCTGAAAAAAAGCTGATTTTTTTTCCGCGATTTCAGGTTTGGTCTCATAGTAAAAGTTGTTCGTAATGACGAGTAAAATGACCTCTTAAGAGGTTGTTGGTGTTTTTCCAATAATCCTGTATATTTAGTATGTATGTATCTTTAGTAAGAATGTGTCTAGGTGGAGCGACGATCTTCGCAGGACGGCTGGTATCAGCTGGATGAGAGTTGCCAAAAAACGAGTTGAATGGCGTGCAATAGGAGCAGACCATCAGTGGACTGATATAGGCTGATGATGATGATGTATGTATTTATGTATTTAGAATAGTATAGAATACTCTTTATTGTACACCATACAAATTACAGAAACATAAATAATATAAAATTTTACAAAGGGTGACATACTGGGCGGTCTTATCGCTAAGAGCGATCTTTTTAAGACAACCTTTAAATGGATTAAAATTAAGGAGAGACAAATATAGTAGGTAGTCTGTGGTGTACCAATTACATTATACAAATTTTAATATATACCTACATAAAGTATATTTTACTCATCTAAATAAATATATATTTTTTTTATTTTTCATTATTTATGTACACAGTAAAATATATAATGATATGACATAGTTATAATTTGAGTACAAAGGTACTGCTTATTTCTTATGAAATTTCTTCCAGCAGACCTGCGAAAGGAGAAGTAAAAAAGAAATGTAGACAATAGTGTGTGAGAACAGGAAGAGAAAAATATGAATGTGTGAAGTCTAAAACTAAAATATTAAATATACCTACACATTTATAATGCAAGGGGATGACCTAAATACAATATAAGTAAAGTATTTTAACTATTTAAAATCCTTTGCAATATTTGTTTCAATAGCATGTTCAAAAATAATAAGTACCTAAAATGTAAGTTGATACCAACAAATGATGCAAATAATAGAAATATAGAACGAACAGCTCCTGGCTAACTCCGAATTAATCCATTAATAATAGTGTCTAGAACCGACCGCACGTGATAGTCTCATTATTATGAATATTTAATAATAATCTAACCTATATTTAGAAATAAGGGTCAACGTGAAAAACGGTACAATGATTTATATTATCAAAGGACGGCCATATTGAAATTATATTTAGGCCCTTTGTACACGGCACGGTTTCATTACGGTACGGCGTATAAACTACGCCGTGGAAAAACGCGTCCGTCAACAAGCTTCCAAAGCGATCCATACAACATTGACGACCGTGCCTAAACACGGCGAAAAAACCTTAGTAGTCGTTTTTCACGGCAAGAAAAACGTGTGGGTAAAAAGAGCCGTACAGGACACCCCGTGCCCTACCGTGAGGGCTCTGCGGGACAGGCGCTTTACTTTGTGTAAATTATTTCATCACGACTGCTCTCAAAATGGTGAAGAAAAACATCGTAAGGAAACCGTGGAACACGTGTTGGCCATATTTGCGTTATGGCCCATTCCCTCTCACAGAGAAGAGGCCTGTGTCCCAGCAGTGGGAACGTATGCTTGCTTATGCTACAAATTAAAGTCACGATTTTCGAGGAAAATTATGATTCTGAGTACCTGCCTACGCTTACGAACGATACGCTTCTACAACTAAAACAAAGACAAAACATATACATATTATGGCAAAATAATCCTTAAAGCAGGATTAAAACCAGCATAATATTCTAACGCGTCATAAAATAACCCGGCTAAATGTAATATCCTATGCGGCGGTTTACGCAGTATCATAGCTGTGTACATCTGAATATACCCCCGTTATCTAGTTTCAGATCGGGCCGCGTTGACTGATGGCATGCAGCACACACCGCACGTTGATAGATGTTGTACTCGCAGCGGTAGCTCGGGAGCGTGGATTGGAAATAATTGATATTTAATTAGTAGTATGTTATTTTTTAAATATTGTCCCATAGCAGAAGAAGGAGGCATGAGGATTATTTATTACGAGCAAAACTCTAAACGATTGTCTGTTACGTTCAGGGTCACCACTTGTTGTGCGTGTTGTTGATAAAGTACAGATAAATGATACGCGTATTTAGTTAATAATTAATTTTATTAATAATTTTATAATTATTTAAGTAATAAAATTGTTAATATATTTAATAAAGGTTCAACATAACTCTGATTGCTTAAAAAAAAAAAAAATGTAAATATGGACGTGTCAGGGCGATGGTAAGTAAGCGACTGGCGAGTGTAGCGCTCGAATTCCTTAACCATATCAAAAATGCAATCCAGCAATCGCGTCGCTAAGGTCGCTACAAATAACTACGCTTGCTCAACACGGTTCGGCGATTTCCGACTTATGTTAACTACAAATCCAGGTGACACCGATGTCAGTAATGTCCTAGCGATTCCCACAGAACTTGAACCCATGAGCAACCTCGTGCATGAGAGGCGAGTCCTTCATTCATTGGACTCACCTCTCATGCACGAGACATTCAATAAACTACATAACATTCAAATAACTACATTAAATAAAAGAAGCCTTCCAAAAAGTCGACGACAAAGGCTCTTAGAGAAAACCAAGGCATTTTTGTGTTGTGTATGTTTATGATTTTCTGATTCCATTTGTGTATAATAGGATCACAATATTATAGTATAAAACTTAACACTTGTTTTCAAAACTCACAATACGAGGTTGTGTACTGTAATAATCCTCTTATGTCCCATTGTGTACCTCTTGTGTTGAAATAAATTCCCAAAAAGCCAGTAAGTTCATTTTATAAAAGCCTGTACTCTCACATATTGCGATGCTTAAATATGGCTATCCAGTACATAACATTTTTCACCGCTAAAAACTAGGATGTGTTAAAGGGGACTGCCCTTTAACACATTCTAGTTTTTAGCGGTGAAAAATGCTGCTTAAGTTCTGACGTTTAAGAGCTTGGTAATGTAACGCCCACGCCCTTTAAGGCTTGAGGCTTTTATTTAGGTATTAAGTTCTGTTTTCGTTTTTATTTTTGTTTTTATTGGTATATTGGCGTGTGCTAACTGATATAAATGGTTAATAATTTAATTCAATGTTTTGAGTTGTACTGTGTGTACTGTGAGTAGGCTGAGTAAAAAAAATGTTTTGAGTTTCGCAATGTTTTTTTTACTAATTTAATTACTTGCATACGATTGTATAGAATCAAGTTTTTCTAGCTGAACAGACATGTGTGCTGCTGGAAAGGTTGTTGCGCTCCTTCTTCTTCCCTATTGGCGTTCGAAAAGTGCTGATTCTCAGCCTAGTTTGAATAAATAACGACTTTCGATTTTAATCTTGTTGATTCAACGACTAAATGATTTTAAATTTTTGACATAAGTCAAAGTATTAAACCTAAAACTACAACATAGCTCCCGCGCTGCCAACATAGGGAGGGAGCCAGCGAACTACGAAACACCCAAATGCTCATTTATCCGTAAGTGATAAATAGGCCTGTATGAATTCCGAGGAGACGTGGTGGCGCCCCCTGGCGGATAATGAATATATAATGAACAAATCTTTACCTGCCACTAAGTAGGAGTGAAATCAATACCTATTAATATACATATACTATTGTAACGTAAGTGAGCTTGAAGTGAGCTGTCAATATTATAGTGTTATGGTGCGGAACGGTTATTATCAAGTGGCATGACAGGTCACTTCACGCTCATTTCACTTAAGTTTTCACAGTGAGATTTTTACAGAATACTCGTAGATCGGCTTACACTAACAATTTCAACTTTTCCATGAAATATTGAATTTTTTCTATGAAATATTGAATAATGTTTAATTTTCACTTAAAGTATATGTATAGGTATTGATTTCACTCCCAACAACATAATGAAGTGAACAGAATGATGACGATGACGATGATGATGTGCTGTGCGTGCCTCTTTGTAGGATAATAAAAAATAAAATAAAATTTTAAACTAACAGTTCACTTATTCATTAGTCATAAAAATCATAATTAAAACAAAGCTAAATAATAAAATGGGTAGTGGATATTCCGGAACAACCGGCTACTATTACGTTCATTTAATTAAACATGAAGCCTGCAGCACATTTTTTATTCAATAACTGCTGCAATGTGCACGCTATGTTATAAAAAACACTTATGAGAGATATTTTCTACTGACAAGCATAAACTATTCAGAAAATTATTGTGTTTGGAACAAATAGCAGGACAGAACAGTGAACGAAAGAATTTTATGAAAGTATTGCACACGAAAGGTATTTTTGTGTCACGTCAGTTTTTAAGGAATTTAAAAAAAGTGAACCCGATATAAGTGAAAAAATATAAGAAGAAAAAAGCCAATGATGAAAAAGCGAGCCAATGATGAATTTGATTTTAATGTCCCCCTGTCATTTTCCAACAAAAATAATATCATCTGCCTAGCCTTTTCCCAACTATGTTGGACTCAGCTTCCTGTCTTACCGGCCGATGCAGCTGAATACCAGTATTTTACACGAAGCGACTGCCTATCTGACCTCCGCGACCCAGTTACGTGTTTTCCGAGGCACGGAACGGTCTTGATTTGTAAAGATCCCCATCCACAGACTAACCGCGGTAAGCGTGGCTTCACCTGGTCGATCGAGTCGTGTGGCTGTTATGACTTAACCACAAGCCCCTCAACCAACAAACATAATAGCGGTGCAATAAAGTAAATAATAACTAGCACCTCTTAAATAATTAGATTATTTTAAGTTCAAAAACAGATTAAAATATCCATCCCCTTAACATCATTGATCCATCCAAGTGCCTATTGAATGGCAATGAAGTCTTAATAAGATCTTAGACAATTTATTCCTAGTACTATGAACTTTGATCACAAAAGACACTGCTTTTTGATTGAATTAAAACCTTGGTATCAGAGTGGCAATTCTCGTAATTTAAAGAACGTACAACGTTCACAGTCTGGTTGAGTCTCAATGTATCAATAATACCTCTAATTTCCCTACATTTTTTAACAGTTTTTGATTCAGTTCAGTTATTGATTTTCGCTGAGATTAGGTTGCGACTAGATTTTAAACGTTTTAAATTAAGGGACTTGGTAAGTTTCGTAATTTTAAGAACGTTCACAGTCTGTTCTCAGTCTCAATCTGTCAAAAATAACTCTATTTTGATTTTCGCTGATATGAGATTGCGACTAGATTTTGAACGTTTTTAATTACGGGCAGATTTCATCTCTGAAATAACTTTCGACATTACAATGAAGCCTGTAGACGTGTATATTGGTTTATTCTTTTACGCTAGAGGAATGATATTAGAATAATATATCCAATTTCCATATTGAAATTCTAGAACACTAGAATATTCGATGTATTTTTGTAATTCTCGTTTTTATTAATAGTTGAATTCTTTTGTTTTTGAACGTAGAATCTTTCAGTTTCAGAATTCGGTTCATTTTATTTCGTTGTTTTCGGCTTTTATTGCAAGATAGTACAAGAATTAATTACCTTCTAATCATGCTCTTTCTTCCACTCTTTGCTCAAGAACACCTAGCATAAAGTCAGCATACCAGCCGGGAATCACCCACTGCCAGTCTCAAAAAAAGGGAGACTACTGTATGGAAGAGAGGAGAGAAAGTATGGAAGTTTAGTTCCGTGCGTTCCTTATCGAAGAGTTTCCAACCACTTTGACGATATCTTCAACCCAACGCGCTTTTGGATGACCCTGGTTACTTTTGTCTAACCTTGGCCATCATTCGGTAAAAGCTTTTACTCTATTGGCCATCTCCACATCTAGCCAGATGATGTACAGTCTAACTCCACTTGAGGCGCACAAACATACATAAAAATACATGAAACATTAGACTCGTTTAAAAAAACGGGCTATTGTTGGTACAATCTTCAACAATAAACCAATCTTACAAACGGACCCAACTTACTAGCAACCGTGTAAAAAATTAACACCCTTCATTAGGTAGTACTTGCGCACAATTTTCCTCTCTTGTAACTGACTTTCAATTAACTTAATAGGCATGTGCCAGTCACGATTGTTAGCCAATTAACTAATGAAGTTGAGTCCGGGCCGTAGTACAAGAAATTCAGAAGACCCAGTCTTAAGAAGACGTGATAAAGGAAAGTAGACGGCGCGGCGAGATAAAAGTTGTATTGAAACAATTAGGTACAGTGATAAGTTTTGGACAGCTTAATTTAACCTCAAATACGTAAGCGTAAAGTAATTAAT
Source organism: Apamea crenata (assembly GCA_949629185.1). NCBI lineage: Eukaryota > Metazoa > Arthropoda > Insecta > Lepidoptera > Noctuidae > Apamea > Apamea crenata. Next base: position 15,678,789 of record OX451365.1, on the reverse strand, counting down.
AACATTATACATAGATAATATTCCACAACTGAATAGCGGATGTTGGAGAAAAAACAGCCAGGTTGAAGTGGGAGTGGGCTGGACACGTCTCGCGAATGCACCCCGAGTGATGGGCAAAGATCGTCACTCAGTGGACGCCTGAGGGAGGACATCGCCGTCGACGGTACCAGATCGTCACTCCACCTTCGCCGTGGTCTAGGCGAATGTGAAGTGTCGATCTGGTAACGTTCGAAGGGCCAACATGGCCAGAGATCGCACCAGACATGGAGGTTTGGAAGGAAAAAGGCGAGGCCTTTGCCCAGCAATGGGACACAATGTAGACTAACGAAAAAAAAAACACACATACATTTTTTTTAGAAACCTAAAAAGCTTCCAAAAAAAGGGTATGGGTCACACAGCAGTGGGTTAGGTTTAATGGTATAAGTAGGCTAAGAGATGTATCATTACGATAATATTTAGTGATATTTATAAATATTATGTAGTTTTTTTATAAGCTGGCCCTTTTTTCATGGGACATAGACATAACTAGCGAAATGTACTAGTACTAGTAATGTACGAGGTACCTACACCTCTGCTTAACACTTCAGGAAAAACAAGTGTGATGATATATTACGTTACGTTACTTTGTTGCCTTTTCGTTTGTAATTCGAAAGAGCAGCAGAATTAATTTAGTACCCATCATCATCTGCCTGACATTTCCCAACTATGTTGGGTTCGGCTTCCAGTCTAACCAGATGCAGCTGAATACCAGTATTTAACCTGAACGATCGACCTGTGGGGCTTTTATTATTTAGCCAGGAGCCCTCAATTAATAAATTTAGTAGCCAACCAAATTAAATAAAAATCCATTTTGTGAAACTTCTATAAATATTATCGTATCGTACGGGTTACGAGAATAATTTTACGCTGTCGACAGATTTGTATGACGAGTCCCATCTCTCTTTAAAAAGGGGATTTAAAGTGGGACACGACGGTTCATTATATTAGTGTAAAAGGTAGGCTCTAGGGGATTTGAATTTAACTATAGCAGAGTGTTTTTGACGTCATATTGTTTGATCGAGTGACTGCATGCAGTTGGTGAATTAACGATGTGAAAGGAGTTTTGAACATAACAGCATTTCATAATCATCCCCCTGCCCTTGGGCAGGTTTCTTGATTTATTTGGGGTTGGTGTAGTTGGTGTAGTTGAAATACCGGTATTTTTGGGAACCAGGTAACATGTCAAGGCTGGAGCAAAAATATTTCAGGAAGAAATAACAGAGCTAAAGGACGTATGACCTTAAGACTTACCTACGGATTAAATGGGTTAAGGTCAAGGCACTTTTTCATGACAGCTCTTGTCTCTTATCTTACCAACCTTGGTATGATACCGGTACCAGACGTACCTAGTACTTGTACTATTGGTATTTTTAATCAGTATTGGTACAGTACCGATACCAGCGAAATATTTCCGTAAGTTAGGGTTAGCAAACAGATGTAGTAAGTGTAAAAAGTGTAGTTAATTAGGTATTAGAAAAATAACTCCAAGGTAGCCGTTCGATGTACCTCGTACAAATATGAGATTTGTGGTTCGCCCCGGGTACCTGAATTTGGTACCGGTACTTGTTAGGTGGAGTACACTCGTTTGGAACCGGTACCTACTCATGTACCGAAATGGCAAGAACCGCTAATTACCGGTACAGAATCTGTACTTTTGGTACTGATTACCGATTAACTACGTTAATTTTGACGGCAAAGATGCGTGCCTTTTCAACCAACAGCCATAGTTTCACTTTTCTAGAGACATGATGAGTTGTTGAATGATGGTAAAACCCAAATCCGTCCTTAAATTTTCTAATATTTTTACACACGTGTAAAAATATTGTGACGAGCTTGACGCCTGCAGACAGGATTGGTCCACACTAGCTCAAAATAGAGATGAGTGGAAAAATTAAAAGGGCCCTTGCGCTGCGATGGGACATCCTAAGCTAAAAATAAATAAAATAATAATAATGCGGCACGTAGTACATATTGCATCATACGTGGGCAGGCACCGTCATTTAATATTACACGTAACAAGAGAAACACATTACTTACGCTAACTCAGCATTAATAGTGTTACCCTAAACGGGTCGTAGAAACCTACTACAATTCACAAAGTGTGCACTTAGCGTGCACGTTTACCCCATATTCGCCAGTGTGTTCGCGGCCTTAAAAGGCGTCACGGAAGTGAGACGGGTCGACATATAACTTGCATTAGCGAGACAAGAGCTTTCATGAAAAAGTGCCCTGACCTTAACCCATTTAATCCGTAGGTAAGTCTTAAGGTCATACGTCCTTTAGCTCTGTTATTTCTTCCTGAAATATGTTTGCTCCAGCCTTGACATGTTACACGTTTCTGAGAGCACTTTGTGATAAACTTTCACAAAACAAAAGAAATACGAGAATGCTCTCCTGTTCATAGAAACTAACCGTAATCAATTAATTAACGCAATGTGAATTTGAGAGAAAGCAGTAGTAGTCCAAAGGTAGGTAAAAGCCCCAACTTACGAGGTAGGTCGTGGGTTGAAACCCAGCCAGGCGCTTTACTTTGTGTAAATAATTTCATCACCACTGCTCACAAAACGGTGAAGGAAAACATCGTGAGGTAACGGGCATATCCTAGAACCAAAAGTTCGAATACGTGTCATCTACCAAACCGCACTGGGTCCGCGTGGTAGACAACAGTCCACTCTTAAAGAGAGGAGGCCTATGCCCCAGTAATAGGAACATGATGGTGCTGATATTGACTATGGTATGGTAATATCTATAATATAACAATGAATCGCTGAATGTGTTGCTAAGCGCAAATCTCGAGAACAGCTGAACCGATTTTGCTAATTCTTTTTTTGGAATATTCCTTGAAGAACGAGGATGGGTCTCACGCAGAGAAAAATTTAAAAAATAGGGTAGGAGTAGGGTAGAAGTAGGTAGGAGTGGGTGAGGAGTAGGGTAGGAGTAGGGTAGGAGTAGGGTAGGAGTAGAGTAGGGTAGGAGTAGAGTAGGGTAGGAGTAGAGTAGGAGTAGGGTAGGAGTAGGGTAGGAGTAGTGTAGGAGTAGGGTAGGAGTAGGGTAGGAGTAGTGTAGGAGTAGGGTAGGAGTAAGGTAGGAGTAGGATAGGAGTAGGGTAGGAGTAAGGAGGGTAGTAGTAGGGTAGGGGGTAGGGTAGGAGTAGGGTAGGAGTAGGAGGGTAGGAGTAGGGTAGAACCTACTCGCGTGGTGTCCTACCCCCTAAGCCAACCCCTAAAGAGTAGGGTAGGTTCATCAAAATTTAAAGAAAACCTTTGCTTTTTGAACCTACAGACAAAAAGAAAGGAAGAAAATCCTTCCCATTGCAATCCAAAAAATATAATATTAACAGCTCAGCGTCGACTATCAAAAACAAACGAAGTAATCAAAACGAGAAGGAAAATGAAAGAAGAATTAATTAATTCGGGCTTTGTTCTATTGCTTATAATACTTGAGGTCCAATGGACTCCCTTAAATTAATCGCTCGTAATCAAATCAACAAGAGATCCCTGTTGGTTCCTTTAATATAAATTGGGACTGTTCTTGAGATAGTGCTTAAAGATCCCTTGACGTGAATGCAGGGACGGATTAGGTGAGTTATTTTGTAGTGTAAGTTAGTAAATAGCAAAGTAGTTTGATGCTTCTGTATTTAAAAGACACGACCGGATAGAAAGTATGAGTGAGGGAAGAGAGAGTGCACCTGTGTCTGCGCACACACTTGTGCACTAGTATCTCCCGCGCCGAAGGATGGTCTCCGCTGAGATTGGTCACCATGGCCGAAATTCGGTGTAGAGTACTTTATTTATTTAAAATAAAGGAAAATTGTTTATTCTGCACAATCATTCTATTTAAAGATAATTATTTAATATCAGTACCCATTAGTCTACCTACAACATTTGACATTTGAATGCCATTTGAAATGTCAAATGTCAAAACAAATAAGTAGGCGTTGGGTATTTTATTAAAACCAAAAACTTTATTCAGTAATTTAAAAACAAACATTTTAATCAAAAATGCTTTCCGTTTTGACACTCGTCAAACCCAGGTGCTAATTGTCTGCAAATTGTTAAAATGTTGATATTCCAATTTGTTGGAAATAGGCAACGAATTTCCATATTGTAAATATTGTTGTACCGAGAATCAGCAATTTATTTTCGTGTTGTATTTCGATTTGCATTATTTTTGTTTGGGAATCCGATGTTTAATTGGTTTCATCAAATGCAAAAATTTTGCTGCTTTTGAGAGCAATTACGAATAGGAAAGAGAAATATTTTTGTTTATAAATTATTATGATAACTTTTCTCGCAATAAAATATTTTATTTTACACTTTCGTTTCCTTTTCTTTCATATTTGGGAACCTAGTTCATAATTGCTGTTTTTTATGATTATTAACGATTTAAAATCTTAAACATAAAATAATACAGGTTCTCGGATTTTTTTAATGTATTGAAACAGAAGTTGTTTATTGAAATAATTGATTTACATAAATAATTACAAAATAGGGCCTTAATACTAGGTTTTGGTAAAAATATTTGGATTCTACCTGAACTAAGAATAAACTTGTATCACAAGTATCTCACTCAAGTGCTTATACACAAGTATTATTTAAAATTCCTTAAACAATAGTAGTAGTAGTATCTACTATAAATTATGGTTATATTCTAATTGACAGAAATGTGATACTTTCTTACTTTTTCTTTCTTTTTTTTTATTTATTCGACTCTGACATATGGATGATATGTCAGAGTTGAATTCAACGTCTACAGCCTTTGGTTTGGACCAAAGGAGGAGGTTCTCAATTCGACAGTTCTTTTATGTTTGTTACCTCAGAACTCCGTTATTTATAAGCAGATTTGCAAAATTCTTGTTTTATTTGTAAGGATATACTTTCAGACTGGTCCCATAGAATTATTAAAAAAAAAATCATTCAAGGCAAACAACGAAAATGGGAACCCAACGACACCGACTTGATCACCGACACCGACTTTTAATTCATCGAGTTCACGACTCTCAGTTTTGATTCGGCCCTGGAAGTACAATGGGACCCCTGGGATCTGTCTAACAATAAACTTGTGATAGGCTTTGTTAGTGTTTCGTCATCAACCGCTGTGAGCTATCCGGGGTTTCCAACTTTTTGTTGACGCAAACAATTTTCGTCGAAGCACAGTTGGTATAACCGAATCATATGCGAATTTCAGATAGTAGATATTCGTTACGCAGTAATCATCGAAATATAAATCATCGAAATAATTATCTTTTTTTTTAGTTTCTATTTATTTATTTATTTAAACTTTTCGCACACATTATGACATAAAGGCGGACTTATTGCCTGAAGCATTCTCTACCAGCCCACCATGTGAGGTGAAAAGATAAAATGGCAGGTGCTCTAATTGAGAGGAAATAATAATATTAAAAAGATAACATAATACCTACATTATAAAAAGTACGTACACAAGTACATAAATAGATTATAAACTTATAATACACATACCTATATACATTACAAATATAATAATATATGGGTCTATCTTGTAATATACGTCGTCCGAATCCAATAATAGGTAATGGATTCCGAACAGTATTATTGACTAGATACAACGTTTTGCTCAAGCAAATAATAATGATAGATTATATTGTTCCTCTATGATGGTAGATTGCTTGGAACTTGATATCTAGAGAATCGAGGACGAAACAATACATCTAATAAAAGTGAATGATCATAAGGAGCGATTAAATTGTTGCACTGTCTAAAGTGCCTAAACAGTGTTTATCGTCTAAACACTGTTTAGAGTCTAAATCTAAACACTGTTTAGAGTCCAAATATAAACACTGGTCTAAAATCTAAACACTATTTAGACACTTGACAAAATCGAACCAACAATTAATTACTTGCTTGACGATGCAAGTTATTTGTTGGTTCAATTTCATTGTATGCCACAGGCACTTGGGAAACTTAACTTGCATTCTGTGAAAAGTCTCAGAAATACATATCTATTGGCCCAAAAAAGCGTTACAAAACTGGATCGTATAATTGAATTCATATAAAAAATGCCCTCATGATGTTGAAATTTAGCCAAAACATTGACCACTATGATACTAAAGCTATAAATCATAACCCAAACACAATTCACATATACGTTGAAATCATTTAACTCATAAATCATGGTCACAAAACACAATGGTCAGCTTAGAACCCATAATTCATATCAAACTGTTTCATGTATTAAATCTTTTTCATCACATCATTACCTGTATTGTAACTTTTACACGTTTGAGCTGTAAGGGCTCTCGCGACACTTTAGACATAAGGCCCCTTATGCACGATTAAAAGAAGGGCTGGATCTTTAAAGCCCTTAAAGACTTGTTGTGTTCTTCAGCCTACTTTATACCGCAGATGAGGAGTTTCAAGGAGCCATTACATCTGTCTGCCTGTGCCAAAAAGTTTTATTCGTTTTTGCGGCCTTACAAATCTGAAGTCTGAAGTCATACTCGTTAGGTTTTCTCTACAGTCGAGTCATTAGTATTTGACTTATTTCAAAGCCTTTTTGAACTGTTGGAGATGAAACGGTTCGCGTATCTACGACCGCGAAGTTTTTTTAAAATGTATTTCAGAATTTTCAAGTCGTTGAGGTCTTCTGTGGATGATCGTAATCATAATCATTTATTTGTCAGATTATGGTAGGTACATTATTATGGTCTTAAGATAGTCAATGGTATCATCACAGTCTGCCAAGTGTAGCGTGCAAATACATATAAGGTACATACAAACATTTATTACATTAAATAATAATAATAAATAATAATAAATCCCTGGACATTTCACACAGCACCATTTGTCCCAAGCTAAGCAACCTAATGCTTGTGTTATGGTAACAAGATGGCTGATAAACTACTTACATACAATTTTTTTTTTTTTTGTAAATACATACATATTATAGATAGAAAAACACCCAGACTCGGAACAAATACATGTAGGTCATACAAATATTTGTTCCGTGCGGGAATCGAGCCCGCGACACGCAGCGCAGCAGTCAATCGCTTAACCACTGCGCCAACCGTGCCGTCCGTAACATTACAGGATAGAGATTATTAAGTTAGTATTATTTATTGATTGCATAATTACGGATTAAAATTACAATTAGGTGTATATCATTTAAAAATAATCATAAACACACATTTATAATTATTTATTTATGATAACCTACATACTAACGTTTAGACTGTGATATTATTTTTATTTACTAATAAAGTATATTAGTAAATAAAGATGATATATAGATTTGAGTAAGTAGGGATGTCGGTGGATGTAGGGATGTAGTTGTAGGGATGTGGGTTTTGTAGGACTATCCAACAAGTGGTGTGTATAGTCTGCACATTTTTTAAATTAAATTCCCTTTTTGTGTCTGTCTGCGTAACCAAGCTGTTCTATTATGGGCTGATTTTTCAATCGACCGATCATTTTTATTCGTGGAATAAAATTGACGTCTGACAGTTTTTGTATGAAAGAACTGTCAAAAATTCAAAATTATTAAATTATTCCTCCGATAAAGTTATCTGGCGTTGGAAAAATCTGGAAAAAACTGATTTTGACGCGGTTTTCACCATCATTTAGAGGATTGATTTCGAAAAATTTATGTGTATAAAATATTAAAATTATTAAAATTACATGTAATAAAAAAACCTCGATGTTTTGTCAAGTTGTAAGAACTATGCGAAGTAGGGGTGGGCCCCTGCTTCGCACAGTTCTTTCAACTAGTAATTGATATTATACTCACTAGTAATTGATATTATATTGTAACTAGCTGAGCAGCCAATACACTCACATTTTCTTTTGTGCCCAAAATAAGTAGGTAGGTACGAAAACAGTCACACAATAGCGTTCCCAAATAGCTGCGGGTTCAAAAACCAATATATTCGACCTTGAAGGCGCCAATATACAACAATACCACATGTTTCCAACACAAAACAAATATTTTCCAAAGCAATACACTCAAACGAATTTTCTCAAGCGACTCCCAAACAATCGAAGATGAAATGTGAGGGTAATATTCTCTTGCCAAAGACGAGAGCAATCGAGCAAAATTTTAGGATCATGGAATGGTGAAAATGGAATGCCTCTAAAAAGCCTTAAAAATTGCGTGTGAAAAGCATTTGTTTCAAATAAACCAATTACAGGCACCTTTGAATTGTCAAGGGGTCGGGGATTGGTTGATGAAAGCGAACTTCTTAAAAAATGAAGATTATGAGAGATTTAGTGTGAGAGACAGACAGAATTATATCATTTTCCCTCTCGTGTAACGATTGTGCCTAATGTGTGCGTGACGCGTCCACGAAAATTTACTTTTAATTCCCGCCTAGTTAATGAATCGCTGCCTAAAAAGTTTCATTTCAAAATTATTTTTGGTTAGTTTTGTCAGATACCTAACAGATATATTTTTATGAACCCCATTTAGTACTTCCTCAGGTTCGGTAACTATAAAATTAAGAAGACATGCCCCATACGTAGAAACCAATCATTTGTCGGCAGAAGCATTTCTGCGATACGTATGAAGAAACCGTTGCTTACGTCAAACTTGGCCATCACCCGCACATTAGCTCTCCATTCCTTTCTATTCCATGTTCAGACTACATTTTTACCAATTTCGACACGTCCCAGTGGAATTTTCGTAAAAAAAAGTTATTGGACCTAATTCAAGGACGGTGATGTGGTATAATTTGTGTAACTTTTTCAATTTGACGCGTCGAGTTTGGGATGTATTTTTTTGCGTTGACCCACTTTTCCGTTGATGGGTGACAGACAGTACTTCATTTGCTTTTACGTGGCGTGTATGAAAATTCGACTGTGGATTCTCCAGCAGATTCAATTTTCCAAACGAACTTCACTTGTTTCGTCAAGCAAGAAAAGTTGCATTGCTTATTATACAAGCTGTTGTGTTGCATCCTTGTCCAATTTCAGGAGGCTGCTATGAAAGACATAAATAATCAAATAAAATTACGATCCCTGGTAAATAATGAATACATACCTTTTTTTGTAGTTATTTAAGTTTGACAGTATTTCAGAATACACCACTTTCAAAGAACAGAATCGCGTTATGGTATCGTTTAAGCGGCCGCGTTTTTATGTGTGTGTAAAAGGGCAGTTACAGTGCGGTCTCACACAGGCCGCGTTTTAAAATGCGTGTCCCACACATGCCAATTTCCGAAAATAAAAAAAAATAAATAAAAAAAACCTACTTATTTTATTATTGATTCATGTCGAGAATCAGTAGCATAGTTATCTCCTTGAATTTGACGAGGATGCAAAACGACTTGTATAATTTTGCCATTACTGGTTGTTATGGTCAAAACTCGACCTGACCGACAAAGTGAGCCATGTTTTTTTCAATATGGTCATCGGTCTTCGTCGCCAATGATACGTATGCAGATATTGCGGAGGGAAAAGCCTAGACACATAAACGAGAAATGAGGTGATGGATAGTGGTAGCACACTGACGTTTATTTTACATGTCAAGATTACAGATTATCAAGAGACCATAGATCAATCATAAACTATATAACAGTTTTATGGGCAGTTTAAGATTAAATTGATATGTACATACATGTATTGTTTTTCGATAACCACTGAAAATCAGCGCTGTGCTGTGGGTCCCCATACCACAGCATCATGCTCAGTGGAAGCTTTCTTGTCACAGTCAGGACGTGTGACGTGCAGCTGTCGACTATTTCTGTTCTGTGCTCGTGATTATAGAACCATTTTGTTTTTATTTTTCTTAATTTGATTATCTTTATGAATGCATGTGTTTCTCTTACAAATAAACCTATTTTATTTACTTTTACTAAGGCTAAAAACATTATCGTCCATCTTAATTACTCGAGCAAACAGAAAAACATACTAAACAAAACTGTCTTCTATAGAAAACACAAAACACCTCATCAACATAATTTACCCACATGAGATAGTTAACGTCAGGCACATTTCTTTCATTCACCAACACAAAATTACTCACACACAAAAAAGGTTTCAAAGGTTCTATTTCCGTGACGACCCAAATTCAGTGCTCACGAGGCGTAGGATGCCATCTTTCTCAGTGCATAATGTATCACCACGTGGCTCGTTAATTGGTCGGCAAAACGGAACAAATGTCTGAGTTGAGAGAACAGAATAGATAGGTACAGAAGGCCGGCTTCTTACAACGATCGAAAACAGGCGCAAGCACGTCATAGGCGAAGAGTGCTGTAAAATAAAAAATAAATAAGTTATCGGCATTTCTTTCTATATTGCTCATGTGCTTAAAGGCCCTTTTACAACTTCACTGTGACAATCTCAAACTAAGTCGTAAGTGTGCTTGCAGTCGGTTTACGTACGGTCAAGGAACGAAAATTTTAAGCAATTTATAAACACATTCTCATATCACGGGCACATTTCTCCTTTTCTAACTGTTATTTTCATTCAAAATGTTGGAAATACGTAGTCGGAAAAAAAGGACCCAGAGAAAACTGTAAGGTGCTTAGCATTGCTCGACTTTACGTGTATCTGATGTGTATGTGCGTTTTCGCTCGTTGAATAGAGCTGACCTTCTGTACCTATTTCTTCTGTGGTCGAGCCCTTTCAGGGGACCACTCTAATTGGGCCCATTCAGAATGCCCAACGTGACCAGTAAGGCCACGTTGTTGGTAATTTTTATGGTTTCATGGTTTACGAATTAATGGAGGTAATATAGGGGTTTCTGAAAAAGGTGGTTTTGTTTTTGTAAAGTATCATTTTAATGGGCGTGTGGTCTTTGAATTGAAATGGAAATTAGCTTGTGTTGTATCAAATTATGGGGCCTTACGAAATGAGCATGGGGTTCAGTGTACAGTTGTCAACATGTTTTTTTTTATTCAACTCCTCATTCGAATAACTGTGCGTTCGCACTGGTGAAACGTTCTTAAAAAAAAATATGTGGTAAACTCTTTTGTTTCATAATTTTCGATCCACATTTGCACTGTCGCATAGCTTGTTGATCTAAAACTTGCTTGTCGATTTATATCTGTTGACAAGTTTTATAAACCAATTTCATAACAAAACGTTTCTGTATGAATTTTGTAACATGTTGCCCACACGTCATGTTTCGATGTTTAGCGTCTTATTTAGACAATACTAAACCTTGCACTAAACACGAGCTAGAGACAAGTTTCGAGAAACATAGGTACAAATAACCGTGCGAAGCGAACGTAAGCGTGAAAAATCCCTATGCCAAACATGTCTATTGAATATGTTACCTACTAGAAAGTGTGAACGCAGCTAACAACAAATCTGGAGATAATTGCCATGTGCATAATAATTATATACAACACATTTTGGTGCACGGTAAAACCCCCCATAATACAACACAAGGTTTTTCTTTAGATCAGGTTTAAACCACCCAGCCAGTTATTGAATTAAGAACGTAACCGTTATAGAAATGCAGTTCTTTATACAAAAATGACAGCGTAGTTGGGTGCTAAGTTGTCATTTTAGGGATGATGATGATGATTAGAGGATTGAAAAATCAACCCTTAGTACCTATTAAAAACTTTGTCTAAGGGCTTATTTTTCAATCATCTGGTAACTTTATTCGAGGAATAATTTTGAAATTTTGACAGTTATTTCATACAAAAACTGTCAAACGTCAATTTGATTCCTCGAATAAAAGTTATCTAGCGATGGAAAATTCAGCTCTAAATCGAAATTCGAAATGCAAATACTGGCTCAAAGATTTAGACTGAACTAAAGTTAGATTTCGTTTTGTTTTATGATAGAATGAGTTTATGACCCCATATTGACCCCAACTTAGATGTTTAAAATGTATGTGTGTACTACTGACTAAATTATATACAAAAACAAAACAAGTTATGAGATTAGTTTCATATAGAAATTTTCCACACGTGTCAAACAAAACAAAATGCACATATGTATTTTTTTATTTATCAACAAAATCCTACTTAAAAACGTGAAAGTTTGTATGGATTAATGGATGTTTGTTACTCTTTCACGCAAAAACTACTGAACGGATTTGGATGAAATTTGGCACACAGATGTTTTATAAACAGGATTAACATACGAGTATAGAATACTTTTTATCCCGATATTCTCACGGAATCGAAACTTATGCGGGTGAAACCGCGGGACGTAGCTAGTATTCACATAATTTAAAAAAACTAACAGTCTTAAAATAATACTAATATAGAAATAATCAAAGGGCATCAAAAACTTCGTCCGCATCGCTGTCAATAGGAAACGTGCCCAAAAGGCTGGCAGCACTGCCACGTTGTATGGCAATGCTGATTCTTTGGCATATGTATAGAAAGGAAACGAGGCAGAAGTTTTTAATTAGTCCCATTCCTAACAAAAACAAATCCATCTTTTCCTATAATTTTCCCAGAAGGGAACGACAAAGAACTGGAAAGGAGACTTGTTACACAGTTGAGTTATTTAATGCAATGGGCATTAAATAACTCAACTGTGAAACAAGTCACATATAGTGCTAAGCTCGACAGTCCCGTGATATTTTTATTTCCGAAGACATTCTCGCAAATCGAAATTTTATTTTCGAGAAAGGTTTTAAAGCTATAAATCCGCGCTGTCTTCAGCTTTCCAAGTAAATGTGCGATAACGTGGATTATCGACATTTGAAAATTGCTTTTACCAGTATTCGGTATGAATTGATAGTTAGTAATAAGGAGAAGTTGCGAAATGGAAAAGGTATTTTAGTCGGAGAAAGTGATAGATTGCATGATTTACGATAAAAGATTTGTATGCAAACTTTTGTGCCAGCAAAATTATGAGTCTATTGGAAAATTAAAGTTGAGTTTTTTTTCCAAAGCATTAGGCAAATGAGTACCTTCTTCAGCATGTGGCTTTTGATTATGAACGGACATCTATGTCTAAATGAATAAATAAAATTGAAGTGTCAGCTTCTAATGTCAAAATAACAGGTTTTTATTAAATACATAATTATGAAAGTAGGTACTAGCTGCGCCCCGCGGCATTATGAGGGAAAAAATCGATCCCGTGGGAAAATCGGGATGAAAAGTATCTTATGTGTTAATCCTGCTTATAAACTATCTGTGTGTCAAATTTCATCTAAATCCGTGCAGTAGTTTTTGCGTGAAAGAGTAACAAACATCCATCCATACAAACATTCGCATTTATAATATTAGTAGGAAGTACATAGGATATCCCCTCGTCAGTTAGGCAAACTTATTAAGTTCGTTAACAATAGAAAATGTAATTGTGTCTCATTCTTCTTCTTCTTGTTTCTTTGTGTTTTTGTTCTCACAGTTGAGCTCTTACACGGTACTTATAACAGAAAAACAATTTTAAACATTTTAGTCTATCTGTGTGTTCCGGCTAATCTCCGATTTATTAGGGACTTTCACTGGCAGACAGCTGATTTCATAGAAGTAACATAGGCTACTACTTTATGTCCTGGTAACGCGATCCGCGCGACATCAACGCGGGTGAAGCCGCGCACAGCAGCTAGTAATTAAATATAACTGTGTACCATCCACAGATCCACATCCGTCTAACCTAAATACTTCATTTATATTTGGAGTATTTGTATTGATGTGCCAACATAGAGTAACTTATTCTGGCTTGAGCTTACTTTTGAACTAACTCACTCAAAATTTCCACATGACCTAACAAACTATTGCGTCCTCAACTTTCCCGATATCGTGTAAAGGACTTAATATTTCAATACCTAATGTTTGGTGTACTTTGACAAAGTTACAAGTTACTTCCAAGTACAAACAGTGTGTCGGTTTACATTGTGTTTCTCTTATTATGTCTCCGCGAATGTTTTTGCTTTGTCAATCTACTTACTTGTGTTTTAGTTTTCAAAAGAAGGGAGCTTTATGTTCGTTCCTTCAAAGGAGACGCTTTGAAATGCCTGGTGTCTGTTTGACTTGGAAAAATGATGTTGCGTTTTGATAGCTTCACATCACGTCTATATGCCCCGAAGGGCTTGATAGATGTGTAATCAGAACACACACATTTCGCCAGTTTTGTGTAAGTCCATGTAAATAATAGAGAGCCACCCCATTGCTATTAATTTGTCACAAATTAAGGCTCCACGCTACTACTGAAGACTTCCTATGGGAAAAGCTGCTAACCGCACGTTACACGACTATCACATCACACCCCATGCTTAGCAGTTGTGCTTGCGACCACTACACTAGACCAACGGGGCTACTAATGGAGACTTGAATATTAATGATAACAAATGAGAAGTTCAGCCTGTTTCTCAACATTCTAAAAAGCATTTACTTTCGTATTTACACCAGCAACCAGGAAAGCAGCAACAAAGAAGTCTGTAGCTAAAATAAACCCATGTTGTCCTGAGATCTTTACGGTTATAGCCAGCATGTTAGCGCTCTCAGAATTGTTGTTAATGCCGACGAAACAACGGTACTGGCCGGGGAAGTTTCAACCTAAACTATGTTTATTGCACCGCATAACACGAACGTATATTCCGAATAAGATTTTTAAAGTTCCGAACCACGGGTCCCAGTTCTGTTTGCGTACTACTAAAGTTTCGTTATTTTTATTAAACGAGTTATTTGAAAATATTGCTTCGGATAAAGTTGAGGATTATTTCGTTCTGTTTTTGTTTGTAGCGGTTGTGGTTGGTGTTTATTGTGATGAATGTGGGTTGTGAAAGCAAAAGTGAGGTAAAAGTGTTTAAATATTATCATTACCAACAAACGTGTTGGCTTTATTTTGAGCCCTATATGTTTGAGCCTAATGCGTTCTTGACACCTGTCAGTTTCATACAAACGAATACGTGTTTTGCGAACTTTATCTTTATTAGCTTCTAGAATTGTCGCAGTGACAGGTGTCAGGAACGCATTCTCTTGGCGGCCCGACTGTAGTAATAGTTTTTTTCTTTGTAATTCATCATTAAACACAATAATGCAGTTAAAATAAATCGCGAAAGATTGTATGAAACAAATTAAAAAGGGGCTTGGCATGTTGCCAAGAAAACGCCCCCGTTTGTTTGAGTAGAACAAATACTAGACCTTTATTATCCTAATTGAGCACCAACAAGCATCAAGAGAGAAAAAGATACAATGAGAAAGAGAAAGAGAGTCAGATAATATTCAACAATAGATTGTACAATCAACTTCACAAACAACTCTTCTCTTATTTTTTATCTCAGGAGCAAATCTGAAAGCCCTCGTGAATTGAAATATTTATATTTATTTAAGTGCCCCCTTACCTTCGTTTATGGCTGCCGTGAACACGTGACCCACGTTATCTTCACATGAACATGAACGTGTTAAGGCTGGATAAGGTACTAGGTACATTGGTTAAGGAAAGTTTTATTGTATTTTTTTTTTAATGAATTTATTTAGATACTTCAACGAGAAAGAAAACAAAGAGTTTATTTTAGGAGTTTTTACAAATACTTTTGAAATGCTTTTTAATCAATTTATTGCATTCCACAATAAAAGGTTATACAATAAACTGCAAATTATGTAGGGAATTATAATTAAATCATTTTTTACATTGTCGGGCACAGCAAATGAGTTGGCGAGCCTTGACTAATTATTATTTATAATACCTAACATCTACGCTTTTTCCAATAAAAAAGTCTCGCATCTTCCATTCTTTCTTTTTTTCACAGACAATGTTCATTAAAAATGAAATTTAATACAAACGTCCTAATCTTATACATTTGCTTGGCGTGGACTCGCCATGTAGCCTTTCGTAACTCCTCCCAATCGTGATTTACAAAAAGCACGGCATTAGGAATGCACCCCAAACATCCAAAATTAGGAGACATTTGTAAGGGTGATGTACCACTGAATTTTACACTAGATAGTGCAATCAGGTAAGTGCATTAGTCACTCGGACTTACTGAAGTTAGTGACTTACAAACACTTGGCGTGGTTTTATTTAAGAAGGTTCAAGTTGAAGTTTTTGAATGAATATTAGATTTTCAATCCTGGGTGCGGTGTTTAAAATTACTGTGACTTCACAAGTACTAAGAGATTTGGGAAATCTGACTATTTATGAAAGCGTAGATCGTAGAGCTTCGTATTAGATACCTATTTTGGTAATGAGACTTGATTACATCTTAATGTAAATATATGTTTTTTGTTGATAAGTTAGAACCTTTGATAAAGAGTTTGTTCAGTAATGGACTGGGTTAAGCTGTTGGTATAATGAAGAGAAATGAGTAGGTGTGTTAATAAACACACATTTTCTGTAACTTCTGAAGTATTTAACTGAACTTTTAAGACCGCCCATTGTGTCACACCTTGGAAAATATCTACATTTATATATATAACTAGCTTCTGCCCGCGACTTCGTCCGCGTGAAGCTGCTTTCTTTAATTTTTTTTCCGTAAGAATCTTCTACAAAGTATTAGAAAACTTAAAAAAAATGGATGAAATCGGTAAAGTCGTTCTCAAGTTATGGCGTGGCCAAGGGAAATAGGGATTCATTTTTATATACAGGGTGGAATTTTGTTATGCCACCTGAAGGGAAAGTACTCTTAATACTGTAGATAGACAATTTTACTCAAAGAAAACATTCCTTTATTTTTTAACAGAAAGAAAACTGCATTCAAAGATTTTCAAAAATTCGTTTGCCACAGCCGGGAATCGAACCGACTAAACTCTGTAAAAATTACACCCTGTACTTTTATTGCATTGATCGTTAGGATCAATTATAAGGATGAAATCTCTCTAACAAACTTGATAAATAAAATGATAGGAAAACTATAAAATCTTAAATTATTTTAATTATTTACAAAAAAAAATTAATTAGCATGTCATGGTCATTTAAACACTGTCAAGTATCTTGAAATATTAGATCTCTTAAGAAATGAGTTAAATGGTTTCCCCGAGCAAGAGCGAAACCAAATAATTCTACAGCAAGATGGTGCTCCAGCCCATAACAGCAGAATCATTACTGCCTACATTAATAACCATTTTAATACCTGGATTGGTACAAACGGCACAATCAGATGGCCTGCGAGATCACCAGATGTCACCCCTTTAGATTTTTTTTTTTTGGGGATATGTGAAAAATCAAACTTACATTAAATCTTATGCGAATGTAAACGAGTTGAGAGTTGAAGTTCAGAATGCGATTTATAACACCACCACAACACGTCATTAAAGGTTACTAGAAATGAATTCGTTAGAAGAATACATTTGTGTATCCAAGAAAATGGAGCCCATTTCGTGCAAATAATTTAAGATTTTATAGTTTTCCTATCATTTTATTTATCAAGTTTGTTAGAGAGATTTCATCCTTATAATGGATCCTAACGATCAATGCAATAAAAGTACAGGGTGTAATTTTTACAGATTTTAGTCGGTTCGATTCCCGGGTGTGGCAAGCAAATTTTCGAAAATCTTTGAATGCAGTTTTCTTTCTGTTCAAAAATAAAGGAATGTTTTCTTTGAGTAAAATCTTCTATCTACAGTATTAAGAGTACTTTCCCTTCAGGTGGCATTACAAAATTCCACCCTGTATATAGATATTTATGTTGTACATAATAAAGAGTTTTGAGAGCAGTGGTGATGACATAATTTACAAGAAGTATATAATAGTGCCTGTCTGAGATCGAACCTCCGAGTTTTAATTACTAATTACGATTGTTTAATTACTTTAACTAAAAAAGTGGTCACTAAACACTCCAAAAATCGCTTCTATTTTTGTATAAATCGATACCAAGGGTTCAATAGCTAAGCTTAAATCAAGAGGCTCTTTCACTTCAGGGGTCTCCTTCGAATTTTTCACAGCGACCTAAAAATTCTAATGAAGAGGCGATGAAATCAATTGGGAAGTACAAAGATCCTTGGTCGTAATTAATAACTTTATGTCTCGGTATCGCTCGGATATGACTTTAAGGTTTTTCTGGTTTTTTCCTTCCTTTATTAATATTCGTGACCATTTTGTTTTAGGAAGGAAGTCGTTGTCTCTTTTCTACATTAATTAGTAAGCGCTTTTGTTTTAAGAGATTTTAGACCGATCTCCATTCATATTGCGATTTTTGGTATTTAGAAGGGCCCGTGGCTAAATAATAACAGCCGCACAGGTCGATCGATTAGGTTAAGCTACGCTTGCCGCGGTTGGTCTGTGGATGGGTGACCATCTTTACATACAGACCTTGTCTCGGAACGCATGTTAAGCCGTTGGTCTCGGCTGTCATTCGCGGAGCTTTGACAGTCGTTACGGGCCATCAGAACCACCAACAAACAAGGGATATCGTATTACCCAATAACTGGGTTGTGGAGGTCAATTAAGCAGTCACTCCATGTAAAATACTGGCATCAGCTGCATCCGGTTGGACTGGCAGCCGACCCCAACATAGCTGGGAAAAGGCTAGCCAGATGACGATTGCGATTTTTGGTATTTATGTTTGCACACCTACTCGCAGTGAGCACCAAAAAAGCTTATGCTTTTTTGACGTGCTCACTGCGAGCCTACACACACACGTTTAGTACACAGTCCCTTGCTACACACACGTTTTTCTTGTCTTAAAAAACTACAGTTTATTAACCGTGTTTAGGCACGGTCGTCAGTGTTGTATGGATCAATATGGAAGCTTGTTGAGAGGCACGTTTTTTCTACAGCGTGGTTTATACGCCGTACCGTGCCGTGCCGTGTACAAATGGCCTAACTTCTACAGATATTAGTCATCCAAGAGATAGTTCTTGTGATTAGCTGGCTCGGGTGATGTTCTTTTGTCGGTATTCTGCATTATGTTTGTGAAGTGTGGAATTTAATATACATATTATGTATCTACATAATATGTATATTACATTTACCTATTCCTTTGTAGACTATTTTTTTTTACTAAAGTAATAAAACAATGGTAATTAGTAATTTAAGGGTGTAGGTTCGAACTCAGACAGGCACTTTACCTTGTGTAAATTATTTCACCACCACTGCTCTCGAAACAGTAATGGAAAATAACGAGAGGCATGTCTCTGAACCAAAAATTCGAAGACATGACGTGACATCTACCTTCCCGCACTGGTCACGCGTGGTGGATTACGGCCCACTCCCTGTCACCGAAAGGAGGTCGGTGTCCCAGCAGTGGGAACATAGGCTGACTATAAATGAAAAAATATCTTTTGAAATAATATTTTACCATGAAAAAAATAACTTTTGACATGATTTTTTACTACTCAAAAAGTACTTACTTAAGCTTCAAAGACTTCCAGACAAAAATAATTCTAGGACAGTGAAATCTAGAACTTGTTTTGTCAAAAACAGGAGACAATACACAAAAAATATTCGCCATTTACAAAAGACGTTTGAGGTCAAACGCGACCCACAAATCAGCGAGGACAGACTCACGGATTATAATTCAAGGATAAGTGTCGCTTTAAGCGCTTTATTTTGCGGCTATTTTATTTGTAGTTCTGCCTTTTCATTTTGCCAAGTTCCATTTTTTTTCTTAATAAATCAGAACCGCTTTGTTAAGAAACTATACAATGTAAGTAAGTTAGTAGGTACAAAACGGAAAAGGAAAACATCGTGAGGAAACCGACATTTCGTAGAACCAAACATTCGATGTCATGGGACATCTACCAACTGGGCCCGCGTGGTGGATTACGATCCACTCCCTCTCACCGGGAGGAAGCCTGTGTCCCAGTTGTGGGAACATTATTGGCAGAAGTAGGTACTCGTACTAACGACTTGGTGAAGGTCACGGGAATCTGCGGGATGCGGAAAGCACAGGTCCGGTCGATGTGGCAACGCTTGGGGAGGACTAAGTCTCCACCATTAAACGTATCCAGATACAAACACAAATGACCAATGAGTAGCCAGAATGTCATAGCACTAGTATTTCAGTAGCGGTCAGACAAGCTAGTCAAGATCGCGTCAGGAAGTCGAGGTATTCTTCTTAGAGCACTAATTTGAACAGCACTTCCGCGAACCGCACTTGAGCACTTCCACTAACGGCACTGAAACAAAATTTCGTAACGTGCGGTTCGGAGGAACAGTTTATCGTTATTGTTTTCAGTTCCCGAACAGCACCTGCATACAGTTTGTAGTGATGGGACGTATGTATTCTTTGTTCAGGACATCAGTAATGTATCGATACGGCAAGTGCGTGTAGAACTGCGCACAGTAAAGGGCTCCGTTTACGAACCGCCATTGAAATAGTAGTACGTTTTCAATGTCAGAATGTCACAATAGTAGTAGTACTATTGTGACATTCTGACATTGAAAACGTTACTTTTGTGTAGTGTTGGCCGCTGGCCCTAAGTCCAGCAGTGGATGACTTTTGGATGAATGATAATACAATAAATAAGTTGTACTTCGACGCCTGTGTCCTTTTGTTTTTTAAATTATTTATGAAGTGTGGTGTGGTTATCACATGAATTGAAGCCACGTATCTACATAACGTATATTAATCATACACAATTAAAAGCATTAATAACAATTAACATTTTAGTCAAGGGACCTTTTTTTCGTTTCAGTATTTACCTAACAACATTAAACTTAATTTGTGTTTACTTAGTAACAATAACAGAAAGTTTGTGTTGAATTCTTGACACCATCACGCGTGTCTAGTGACTTATTATCAAGGATGGTTTATTTCGTCACGATTTTTACTCTAATTATTTTATTTGTTTTTTTTTTTCTATTTTTAGTAAAGGATGTCACCAAAATCTGCCCAAACGAAGTACCGAGGTACACTAAGTGGCATAAAATACAGTAGATTACACCGAATTATATTGCATTTATATATTTTGCTTATGGTAACCCGGGGACGAGAATAAAATAACTTTTGACGTAATAAAAAGCTCGCCATTTTGGGCACAATTATACTATCTTGGTCCATTACCTTACCTATTAAAAATAAACTGGTAAGTAGACAGTTTTCTTCTGTCGGCTTCAGCTGCTGTTGTTTTTGTTTCATTTCAAATATTTTTTATAGAATAATTCAATCTGAACTCAATAATAACTCTCATTGTATAACTGATTTTGGTTAGGCAAAGTTATGTACCTACCTAACATAAGAAAGGATGCTTATACCCAAAAGTAGCTGAATAATGTCCACAGAACACATACCTATACTCCTAATGTCAACCCGTACATGCAAAGTTGCCACATGATTTAATTGTGTTTGTGTTTAAACTTTAAATAATTGATTATGTAGTTTTAAATTATTTATGGATAAAAACACAATTATTTTCGAATTCCTCTATTTTTTCTCTACGATTTGGTGCACGTGTACCTCGAGGTACATGTTTGGGCAAAGTTGTATGGGCTTTTGCTGACCTCCTTTAAATTTTATTATTTTAACAGTCTTTTAACAACTTGTAATGACCGCTGTATTATTTAATGTGATAACCTAATCGCCACTCTGTATAGTTAGTTCGTCATTTAATTTAGTACCTTGTGTAAATATGTAGTTTGTTGTATACAATATTAATTGCTATTAACTATTCATTATGTATCACAACTCTGGTCCCCAAGATACAGGCGCCGCCTAGTTTGGGGACCGCCGTAAAGATCCAAATGATGATTACTAACGGTTACAGACTGATGTTAAGTTAAGTTATTTTTAAGGTAATAACTTACTGTAACATTGGTTCAATAAATTTATTATTATTATATTTTTATAATTCAAACTTATTAACCTATTTTAATAAAAAATAAATATTTTTATATTAAATAAAAAATGATGAATGTTGAATCTATTTCAACCAGTTGGTTTCAAAGACGCCTTGATTGAAATAAAAAATGCTAAAATAAACTTCTTTATTTTTTGCAGATTTTCGAATTAAAATGAAGTTACCATAATATTTATCAGACATCTTTTGAAAAAAATATTAATTTCAGTCATGTTTTTAAAATAAATGTTAAACGTTTTTCTTTTTACCTCTGATAACATAAAATTACAAGAATCCAAAGCTTTTTTTTTGCTCCCCTAAATATTAATCTTCTTATTGGTAGACATAAATAAAAACTGTTTGCAAACATTTTCTATTATTTGTACAATTTAAGTAAGATGTATTGGATTCACAAATATTATTTTAGAGCTTAGTGTTTTGATTTGAAAGCCTACTCTGTCCTGCGGGGTAACTGCGTAACACACTAAAAGTAGCAATGACTTTCATTTTGACAGTTCAACAACATTCATTGCGTTATTTACGTTGCTGAGCAGACACATTTTTCGAACATATGAACCAATGGATTAGCAATATCCTTCAAAATGATTGATTGATTGAGATTGTTAATGATAGTGTGTTACGCAATTAGGGTCCTGACCTTTGGACAGGTGTGATGCAAAGTTAAATTTTATAATACTTTCATTTATTTTATTTAACCATTTATATATACACACATACACATATAAACAGACAAGAAGAAAGGAACAGAAAAATACGGACAAAGGTGATGTTTATTTCTAAAGAAATCTCTTTCAGCATACCTGCAATAGGAGAGTAGATAAGTAGAGATGAAGACAACATGTGTAAGAATAGAAGGGAAAACCAAACACTTAAAATCAAAACCAATTATCAAATCTAAATATAGGTACCTAAACATATGTCGGAGTTATTCGTTTATTCGGAACGCTAGCGCCATCTCGTGGCGCTAGACAGAGTCTAGCCTGAGTTCGTGGGGGTGGACGGGAGCTACAGCTATACAAGAGCGGTGTGAGCAGAGTTCTCGGGATCATCGAAACATTGGACATCGTACGGACAACATGTGCTTAGAAACTGTCTCGCGTTCCGTATCGTTAAGATGTGTACCCACATTGTGTGATTCGCTAGTGTGACTGACTTGCTCGTAAATTATAATCTGATTTAAACTGAAATCCGTTTTTCTATTGCGCTATAACCAACACTACCCATAGTACGCCCACAGTAATTCAAATAATTATGCCTGATGATAACGAGAAATAGACATACCTTCTCCGACATATATAATATGAGAATATATCTTTCTAGATATCTTAGAACATTTTGTCCCTGTTTCGAAGTTAAAAATAATGTATGTGGGATTATGAGAAGACCACGTAAGATACTTACGTGCACAGCCTACACGTGGCCTACACGTTATTCGAAATTGGTGAAATTTCTCCTGAAGAAAATTCAAAATTCAAATTCAAAATAATTTATTGTGGATCATAGGTTCATAGGATGTCTTAGGTACAATTATTACATAGGCCAGCTATGTCCCGCCATTGAGGCATACAAAATTTACAAAATTGTACGGTATAACCCATAAATTGACATGCAATACATTTTGACTGTCAAGAAATTTTTAAAAGATAAGTAATATAAATAAATGTCAAATTACAAATGTCAAATTACTGTTAATTAAAATAAATGTCAAATTACATTTTGCTGATTTAGAGTAGATGTCAAATTACAAGGCAAATTGTCATTAATTATTAAAAATTACATAATAATAGTCCATAGTCTGTGGGTACAGACTTTTACATTTCATTATTGGTTTGTACAAAGCGGCTGGTTCAATGTCTTGTCATTTAAATATTCTTTTATAGAGTAATAGCATTTAGCAATCAGTAAATGCTGTAACTTTTTTTTTAAAGTATTAGTATTAAAAGTAGGTAGGTACGTATTTTTCTTTATAATATTCCAAATAGTAAAGAAAAATATAGGTACAAGTGGCCTCGCCTTTAAATGCAAACTCTCCATAATATTTAATTATCTAAAATCTTTTAGCCCGCATATTTCAGTTTCACTACATATTATAAAACAAAGTCCTCCCCGCCGCGTCGGTCTGTCTGAACACGATAAACTCAAAAACTACCGAACGTATTTCCATACGGCTTTCACCAATGGACGGAGTGATTCACAAGGAAGGTGAATAATTCATTACGGTTTTGGGTGAATTGGCTGAAATATGACGATGATTGTTGAAGATGTCGGAAAAAATCATGTCGACTGGGAGCTTTAGATACTGGCGTGCACCGCGTAACCATTGGGTACAAGTTTGCACACAGATATCTTATAACCTGGATTAACACATAGGGTACTTTTCATATTTTTTTGTACGTCCCCGTGATATATCTTCCGACATCCACGCGGGCGACGCCACGGGTAAAAGCTAGTATCTAAAAAATATTGACGTTGTTATACCGTACCTTTGTAGCAAAGTCAAGGACAAGGTTCTTTAATCAAAGAGAAATTCTCCAATAGCCCGTCAAAATTAAATGAAATACCTACTCGAAGTTACTTCCACGTATATACCTTTCAAAGAACATAAAATAACGCGTAGAAACGTAACACACAAAATGCGTACTGTACAAATCTCAGAGTTTGACTGATTAAATCAAGGGAGTCACTCATAGAGGGCCAACATCTTCACTTTGCTGACGTTCAGGGTTGACACCTGAAATTAAAAAGCGTCTTTAAAAAAAGGGGAATTATAAAACGAGTGATTAAAAAAAAGCTTTGCGACTGATGATGACATACTGTATTAATAACTTGAGCGGTATGAATTTGAGTAAGCGAAAAATTAACTAAACTAACGACGAATATTGATTAATAATAAAATCCAGAACAAGCTTACAAAAAGTGGATTGTGATAAATAATATAATAATATAATATCCCTGGACATTTCACACAGCACCATTTGTCCCAAGCTAAGCAACCTAATGCTTGTGTTATGGTAACAAGATGGCTGATAAACTACTTATATACATTTTTTTTTTTGTAAATACATACATATTATAGATAGAAAAACACCCAGACTCGGAACAAATACATGTAGGTCATACAAATATTTGTTCCGTGCGGGAATCGAACCCGCGACACGCAGCGCAGCAGTCAATCGCTTAACCACTGCGCCAACCGTGCCGTCAAAATCCATTTCATATATTAAAATTTTATCCGAGCGACTACATTACTAAGTGAGCGACTGGAAATACAGAGAGGGAAAATAAAATCGAAAAAGCTAGGTTAGGTTAGGTTAGAACTGTGACCACATAACGCACGAGCCGAGCGAGCGAAGCGAGCGGTGCCGCGGCAGCGGCCGGCGAGTGCCAGAAACATTTTGCTATAGGAAAAATCGCTGTACGCTGCTCATTAGTGTATTTTTCAAAGTGGTTTTTGTATTCGAAACACTTCATTTAAGATAAAATGCCGCTCAGTATAAAAAATACATTTGCCAAATATTGAAAAAAATGCAGGACGTAACGTTGACACTCAAACAAATATTAAGTCGCTCAAATATTATGAAGCTGCTCATTTTGTGTTTTAAGTAACTCAAATTAATGTTTGTAAGATACTATTCTGTTGATTTTTCGTCACTTACAGTCAGTCGCTCACTTAGTAATTATATAACCCAAATTAATTATTTTTGACACTTAAAATTGTAATTTACAGTCACTCGTTTTATTGCTACCCTTAAAAAAATATATATTCGGGAGAATCGATTAAATGTAAGAAATGAAAGAAAATACGGTAAACATGACGCATAAATAGAACACAAAAGAAAATACAAGTTTGGGGTAAAATGCATCACATCCACGCAAAACGGCCATCGCTCAGCATAATGCTAAGAGCCTATACGAGACAGAGCCCCAGCGCTGGTTTTCAGCGACGGCTGAACGTCAACCAGTGCAGTAAATAAAAAAAAACAATTAAAATAATAAATAACATACATAATTATATATAATTTAATCGATTGTCTTGAGTGCCATGCCGATATAGTTACGATATACGTAACTGCTGTCATTAAACGAAACCAGCTATTATTCCACTAGTTTTCGATTGAGCGATCTATAAAAGGATAGTCCCGAAGGCCGTTTATTTTTATGGTAAATTTTGTGATGGGAACTTCATATTTAGATTCCCCGTATCTATCCCAAAATTGGCTACGTTTCGCCGAAAAGATGAAACCTTGGTTTTAATGTTATAGCGTGCGCATAAGATGAAGAAGAATCTTGTAGTTAGATAGAATTCATAGCTAACACAGAATTTCAAACCATTTATGTCATTGTTGCACTCAATTACGAGCACTTGAAGCTGCAGTCTTATACAGACATCGACGCGTTACCATGGATTCACTATACACGATACTGAAACCCCTGCGTTGTGTGCAGGGGTTTCAGTATCGTGTGTTGTGTTGTGTGTCTGCTGGTCCATACATTTTGACCGCATAGTTTTTGCACTTTTCTGTGAAAAAGCCGATTTATTTTTTCATAACTGACGAACAATTTCTACACTAGAGGGTCTAGAATCATGTGCTGAATTCCTAGTTACAGTTCGCGCGTGGATGTCCATGTCCTATATAACAGACACGACATATAGACATGGTTTTTAAACCAGCCCGTTTTTTGAAATATAATATAATAATATATAATATAATATAATAAAAATAAACCAACTAACAACTGACTGGCATATTGGTACCGGACTTAAGGCTAATTTCACCATAGCCAGACAACTTTTATTCGAGGAATAAAGTTGAAGTTTGGCAGTTTTTGTATGAAATACGAGTAACTGTCAAAATTTCAAAATTATTTTTTTAAAAGTTATCAGATGATTGAAAAATCTGCCTAAGTTGTAAGAACTTTACCCGAAATAAAGTTGGAAATACAAAAACTGGTTCGGAGATTTAGCTTAAACTAAAGTTGGATTTCGCTTTGAAATAACAAGGAAAGAGATCTAGGCAGGCGCAAAAAAAAACAAAGATCATTTACACGCACGACCTTGGTAGCCCTGACATCTAAAAGTAATTACATTTGCCTACGTATTTAAGCACGCTCCCGGAAAACGTGCAAACGTCTCCTCTAATTTTGTACCCACTCCTCAGGGAGGACTATTTAAATAACCTAAAATTGGATTCCGAATCAACCGGGGACTCACTGAATAAATTCATTGGCTGAATATTAATTTGTTGATCTTTGTAACGTAACGTCGTATTGATCAGATTGGCGAGTTGGTTTAAGATAAAATACTTTTTTTAGCGTGCTTTTTTGACGAATATGTCTGACTGTTATTAAGGAAAGATATTAATATTGAGGAAGTTTTGTCCAGTGGTATCGACACCAACTTACGCGTTGTATGTCGTAAGTTCGAACCCCGGCAGACACTTTACTTGTCATCACTACTGCTCTAAGGGTGAAGGAAAACATCGTGAATATTCGAAGATATGTGGCATCCACCAACTCGCACTGGGCCCTCGTGGTGGATTATGGCCCACTCCCTCTCACAGAGAGAAGGGCTGTGTATTTTCCAGCAGTAGGAACATTATAGGCTGATTATGCTGCTAGTGTTGTAAAGTCTTAAGAACATTTGTGTATGGTGTTGATTTTAGGTAGCCAAATTCTAAAGAAAGATACTGCTGGAATTCTGTTTATAAGTCTCCTGTACCTAAGCTGTAATTTGTTGCCTAACCCCACAGTTCGAGAGGAAATTGACAATCGATTAGCAGCATCGATAGCAGAGACTTCCAGAAACGGTGGAAAATGTTCAGTTATCTAGACACATTATACTAGTACACAATGACCCACTAGGACAAGAAAACTACGAAAAGAAATACATACATAATCTGCCTCATCTGCCTAGCCTTTTCCCAACTATCTTGGGACCCCAAGATAGTTGGGAAAAGGCTAGGCAGTCTAACCGGATGCAGCAGCAGAATTTTTCATGGAGCGACTGCTCTGACCTCTACAATAAAATAACTGGGTAATACGATACCCCTTGGTAAGACTGGTTGTCAGACTTTCGGGCTACTGACGACCCGTAACGACTGTCAAAGATACACGAATGGCAGTCCGGCCCAACGGCTTAATGTGCTGTCACCCATCCACGGACTGACTAACTTAACCTGATCGATCGACCCGTGCGGCTGTTATTACTTAGCCACAAGCCAAAAGAAATAACATAAATTAAACAAAACAACAACATTAACATAAATCCACTATGTGTACCATTTCAGCATCACAAACTTCGCAGAGGCTCGTGACGTCACTCCATCAAGGAAATGCGTACGTGACGCCTCCACTGCAAGGAGAGAGCTAACTACGTAATTACAAGCCAAGCAAAGCGCAAGAAACTCTGTGCACACCAGCATGTTAAATTAGTTGTATGACGCTGGCGCTTAGAACAAGTACTCCTTGAATTAAAAGATTAATCTTTCGGAAATGTAGGCTAGTAGATAAAAGGTCTATTATTTTGCTAGCTTTAAACATGCTGCTTTGTGGTCACAAATTCGACTGCTGAGCATTTGAGCACAAGATTCTGGATCCAATCCCTAGGTAGGGTTGAGTTTTCCATAATCCCGGTCTCTTTGAGTACCCGGTTGATGAGAATAGGCACACCCCCTCCTACATGGGGCTTCAAAAAATGTGGGTGTTATATACCACCGTCACCGTCTAGCCCCGAAGGGAATACAGGCAGAACTAGTTACGACCAATCTTCGCATTCCTCAGGATCCTAACTAACGACGTCACCCACAAAGCTGTAGCTATTTTATCGGCTCAATTTCTAAACCATTGAAATTTCTATCTGACTATAAATCAGTGTCTAGCCATATAACCTAACCAGACAGACGTCTAATTGTGTTCTAGAACCAATTAAAACTATCAATTAAACTTAGTACTGTATTTTCTAGCAAATACAATGTTGAAAGGATATTTTACGTAGGCATTATAATAACGACACGTTATTACTACAGTTAAAGGCATAATATTACCCATTAGTGGTCCCAAATTAAGCTTTTGAACGTAATAACATCTTTTATAATGAAGCCTTTTCATAATTAACTGAGTACTTAGTTTTCATTGAAACCTGTTGAATAATGAGTGAATAATTGGGCATGGTTATAACTGCACAGAATACATCGGTACAGAATGTCAGCTCCATACAACGATCGAAGATGCACGCACACATAGACATGCTTCACGTACAAGCAACAAGCAAGCAAGTGCAAGCGTACTTGCAACTGGGACTTCGTTTGTAATTCCTAGGACGCAAATACATAAATGCCTCTAAGTGGCACAAACGTTTGCAATTTAGCAGAGCCGTCATGGTGGCCCAGTGGCATCGACCCCGACGTAAGTGCTGTAGATCTTGGGTTCGAACACAAACATCAAACAGGCGCTTTACTTTGTGTAAATAATTTCGTCACCACTGCTCTCAAAACGGCGAAGGAAAACATCTTGAGGAAACCGGCATGTTCTAGAACTTAAAATTCGAAGACATGTGACATCTACCAACCCACACTGGGCTCGCGAGGTAGATTACAGCCCTCTCAAAGACAGAAGGCCTGTGACCCAGCAGTGGGAACATTATTGGCTGATTAATGATAAATGATTTAATTTTGTAAGTAGGTTTGTACAAACACTTTTACACTAGATGATTTAAAACTAGATGAGGTCGGCGTTTCCTATCTGACTAGTCTGAGAAGAAAGACCGAAACAAACTCAGAGGTCACAGTCTCTTATTAAGTCCATGTATAATCTTGGTCACATCATATGAAGACCATGTAGATCGATGTCTGAGATGGCCTTTTGAGGAAAGAACTACGCAGATTTAGAAGATCTGTACCACGGAGTACAGAAAAAACTTCTTTCTGTACTCCGTGGTCTGTACAGTCAGTGCACGCATTTGTTAGAATGCTATGTGCGCGTCTATGTGTGCGTGTGGTTTCGCTCGTTATTTGGAGCTGGACTTCTGTACCTATCTTTTCTGTGGTAATAGAATGTCTGAGGATTGTTTCGCGTGTGCTATCTGTGAGACTATCCATTTTGAATGGTCCAATTTGGGGTGAAATAAATTGTTTTATTGAAGAGAAAAGGTGGGTGGGAAAGTTTTTGTTCTCTAGGTCCATTAATTGCTAATAACGGCTGTCCTGTTAACGGCCATTTAATTATAGTCATGATTTTCTTCGCCATTTTCTATTTTGTTGTACCTGGTGCTTGTTGACAGGCCTACTATCTATACTAATATTATAAAGAGGTAAAATTTGTTTGTTTGTATGTAACTATGGTAACTAATAACTTAAAAAATGCCATTGCCACGCCCATTGTATGTTTTGTAGTAATAATCGTATTTTTTTTTAGTTATGTTTTTTTCTGGTGTACGTACAATAAACTATATATAAATAAATAAAATGCACATGACATCACGACTGTAATCCCGAAGGGTTCTCAAGAGGTACACTTCTTCAAAAGGAATAGTACCTACTAACGCTATTGCTATGTAGATATTAGATAATCCATTCCTTTATCTCTCTCAAAAATCTATATAAATAGGGAACCGTGTAAGAATACTTAATTAATTAGATATAAACAAACTAGCAAAAAAAACGGCCTCGTACAATGAAGGATTGCGTAGTTGGGCTGAATTTATGCCAAAAACAAACTTTACTACTTTTCGACATTGTACTTGGAGGGCTGGCTTGTTCTCCTTCTGCGAAGCAGTAATGCTTGCGAAGGAGGAGGTGGAGCGCGTGAGGGAGAGGCAACCTCTTCGCCCTCACGCCCGTAGTCCCCGCAGGAGACGCCCTGGACGGGAGTCAACAGCCGACTCCCAGCCACCCTAGGCGCGGGCTTGCGGGCGGTGAGCAATGGGCAGCTCGCCGCCCGGTAAGGGCCAGGCCCGGTTCGACGTCGCTTTGTGTGCCACCCGCGCCTCAAAGAGATGTCAGCATGAACTGACGGGGTCCGCTAGGGCCGATGCCTGCCAGGGCCGCGGGTTGTTCGAAAGAAATACCGTGGCCCTGGCACAGGCAACTGAAGGAACACGGGTGGGTTTTAGTCAGTAAAAGTCTGACACGCCCTTCCGGTCAGCCCAGAGCGGGAGAGGTCATTTGACGATTTCCCACCCAAAAAAAAAGGGCTGGCTCGTTCTTTAGCCAAAGAATCAGCATTGCCATTCAACTTGGCAATGCTGTCAGTCTTCTGGGCACGTTTCCGGATGACAGCGATGCAGACGAGTACTCCAATACCTAAGTGTCCTTTTGTTTATGTATTTATTCGTATAGTTAGTTAGTAAGTCATTAATTTAGTACCTAAGTCATTCATTTAGTACCTAGTGTAAATAATTAGTTGTGTTGAATATTGTAAAATATAGATTGTAGTTGAAAAACATGTTCTCTACATCGATATATGTCACGGTCAATTCTCCAACTGTAAATGCAATCGCAATTTTTTTTTAAATGTGTTACAACTACAAATTAACTATCAGTACTTTTTACTTTAGTCTGAGACTATGCTTCTTGCAAAATTTCATGATTCTAGGTCAACGGGAAATAGGTACCCTTGTAGGTTTTGATTTCTTAGGTATGTCGCATAAACTGGCCTTATTTTTTTTACGTTGTCTTAGAAGCTTCATTTGTTTAGAGCGCCAAGGGACCGTGGACCTACGTATTTAATATTAATTTATACTTGATGCCTCCACGCGCTCCTGAGAAAAAAGCGGCTTGACAGACTGAGAGACAGACAGATTAACGGACGAACAACGAAGTGATCCTACAAGAAGGGTTCCGTTTTTCCTTTTGAGGTACGGAACCATAAAAACCAACGTAGTGCCCTAAAAAATAATGATAGTTGTATTATTATTTTTCCTCTAAAATATAACGCAATCACAAAACCAATTATTTCAGACCAACATTATTCTAAAATGAGTTTCTCTTAATTCCCTCTAGTGAATCCAAAGAATTCGTTCTAGGAATAAATCCCGAGAGCTTTCAAGTCCCATACATAACTTAGGAACGTTCCTTTGTAAGTTCCAAATCTATAAAATAAGCCATGTATAACAAATGGCCGAAGTTTGGGAACGAAACCTCAGACTCTTTTGTTGGTATTAAATTCTACTAATTTAGTGTAGATCGATAGTCGGTTCGTAATAGAAACCCATCGAGTGTGAATTATGGCAAAAGGTATAAGGACCCCAATCAATATTATATTACGTTGTGGTTTTTCGCTAAGCGAAAATGATGTGATAGCGCGGGCAGGTGATGCGATGCGACGCGGTGGGTCGGAGGAACAAGAACTTTCACGCGGACGAAGTCGCGAGCAGAAGCTAAAGTTGTCAAAAAATAAAAGGCCCGTTTTGACATTGACAGTTCTAGTAGTTAATAAAGATCAAATTCGCAAAACACGTATCCGTTTGTATGAAACTGGCAGGTGTCAAGAACGCATTCTCAAATGTCAAAACGGGCCTTTTATTTTTTGACAACTTTAGTAAAATATTCAAAAGAAATAGGAACATCGATATGATGAAGAAAAATACCTGATGAGAAGAAAAAACATCACTTACAATTATTGTTTTCTGATGAAGGTATTTACATAGCTTTTGTAGTGAAGCTCTCAACGAAACTGCTCCCTCGATAGGTAAACATGACATAAGTAAATTACATGCTCCTAGTACTTTGTCTATTGTTGTAGTATTAATGCTTGTGGCTAACGACGCATGCACTGCAGTCGAGCATGCTTCATCAACTATAGAGATAATCTAACCACACAATCCCGTGAAAGTGACAATATGTATCTATAAGAACACACACACACACACACACAAGCATACACAAACATATCACAACACAAACACACACACATACACCAACACAAACACACCTATAGGTACACAAACATACACAAACATAAACGCTCAATCAATCAATCAATCAATCATGTTTATTGTGGATCATAGGTACAGAAATAGATACAGGTGTTAGGAATTACAGTGATGTTGATCAGCTATGTCCTGCCTTTTGGGCATACAATACAAATTGTTAACATTATTATTTATAAACACACAACACAAACATACACAAACATACATGGGTTACATAAACATATCTATAGTTTTACTAGTGACCCGCCCTTGCTTTTTACGAATGCAAGCCACTAATGAGGTGACATGTAAAAAAAACAAGATTTCGGTGCTATTAAGTTCAAAATTAATGTATAATGCATATAAACGATCCGGAATAAATTCTCTTAATTATGGAGAATACCACGTCAAAATCCATTGTGTAGTTTTAAAGGGCAGCGGTCCTCCAGATATACATGAAAAGGGACTTCATTTTATAATAATATATATATAGACAGATATAATCGCGACATATTCGCCAAAAATGTAAACAAATATGAGCTTATGGAAAAATAACTTTAATTCCTACATAATAAAGTTCAGTTTACGCTACAACTTCAAACATTTTTATAACTTTTTCAATAGTGCTAGTCACTCTGAAATCAACCTAATTGCCATTAAAATAAAGTTAATATTTGTTTAACTTGAAATAACGTCAATATGAAACGTAAATAAAATTTGAATTTAGATAGATACGTGTAGATCTACAAGATACAAGATTTGGTTTAGTTAAAATATGTTTGTATAGTCGACCTTATAATTGCGTGCCTTTTAACAACAATTCCCAGTAAATTGAAAATTTAGTAAAGTTAGATTTGAAGGACTAAATCAGGAATTAAATTATCCGGAACGGAACCGTAGTTATCGACATAGATTGTAGAGTAACCAAGCTCAAGTGGCAGTGGGCTGGTCATGTTTATTTTACGTAAGTTTATTATTTTTTCCATAATTTTTTTTTATGTTGAAAGAAAGAAGAATAAGAAACATTGGTTTTTTTATTTTATTTGGGACACAGCTATAAAGGTAGTCATACAAATAGTAAAAAGGAGCATTTAAAACTAACAAAGTTACATTAAAAACAACCAATATAAAATAAAGAAAAAAAATACCCGTGCAAGGCCAAAAGGCCTCAGAATAATGCTGCGTTGTCATACGAGTATTTGACGGCACGGTTGGCGCAGTGGTTAAGCGATTAACTGCTGGGCTGCGTGTCGCGGGTTCGATTCCCGCACGGAACAAATATTTGTATTACCTACAATTAGTTGTTCCGAGTCTGTGTGTGTAGGTTATGTGAGTTTATATGTCTGTAAACGCACCCACGACTCAGGAGAGATACCTAGTGTGGGGCATAGTTTAAAAAAAAAAAATTGTATAATTTTGAGACGGTAAAATCATTCATTTTAGAACCTCTAACAGTTCATGGATAAAATACATGACTCATTTACCAAAACCAACCTCGCCCCCCATAATTTAACCTTTCAAAAACACAAACCGACCGTGACCCTAAAATGATTTTTCATAACGGTCACTTGCCAACCCTTAAGTAGAAGCAATAAATTTTATAAGCGATCAAATACGGACCTTTTTGAGCCACCAACCGTCTTAGGGACGTCCCAAGCAAACATCAAAGGGGCGAACACAAATATCGACCTCGATGAGACGAGCCGAGCGTTTAATGAACAAATGTTTTCACCACCTTACTTACAATCAATGCTTAGGAAAACGTCGTCGGTCATTTTTTTCGTCATAAAAACGAAGCGAAGCATGCCCTAGGGGTACTTTTTATTGTGGGTCTCACAAACCGGGGACAGACAAAGTTTGGCTGCTCTTTATACAGCTAGGCTTTTGAGCTCTGTGATGTGCTGCAGAAAGGGAGCCGTGGCAATTTTCATTTGTTTCTTCTTTCTTTTGTGTCGATGTTACTCGTTTTTTTTTATATTTTTTGCCCATGTTAATTGTGACATCAGTAGCATTATTTAGGTCATCCCAGGTGTATATGGGCACTTAAGACACTTCAGCAAGTGGGGCATCGTCTGCTCAAAAGCAGAGCACTCGCACTGTGTATTGGATGGGTCAGTAATCCCCCACTTCGACAAATTTTGTCTGTTATTTTGTGAATTATTTTAACACAACTATATTTGAGAGAACTGAAAACAAATAAAGGACAAAGTTTTGCTTGTTAGTTTTGTAAATATTAGGCCTAAACTCAAACTAAATATCTGCTTTGGACAAGTAGCGAATCATATATTATTATAAATTAGCGTAGTCGTCCTGTTTTTGACAGCCTCTCTTTGAATTTATAATAAAAAATATACTCGCAAAAGTAAAAAGCCCCAATTTTGTAGGTATTAATTTTCAAATAATCAACAAATACGCCCTCACCTAAGCACACATTTCTGCGGCCGAATTAAAGGACTTATCGCGTAAATTAATGTCGGTTACCAGTTCCCGGGTCACAGCAGTGCTACCCTCATCTTTCGTGGGGCCCATTTTATTTAAAGAAGCGAAAGTTCGAAGCGGACGCGGCCACGCGTAAACATTTACTTGAAAGGTTTATTGATGTTGGTGACCGCAGTTTGGTTTTACAACCAAAGAAAGACTCCCCCTTTATAGAATTCGCGGGTTTCTAGCCGGATTGTTTTGATAAGGCTTCCAGATGCGATTGGGGTATTGTTTTATATTGAAAATGGTTAGCCAGTTCGGACGGGTTAAGGTAAAAGCAAAGGGTCGTATAATATCACGATGACGTCATCACGTCAATGCCGGCTGTTGCTGAAAACTAGCACTGGGGCTCTGTCTCGCTTAGGGTTAGCATTATGCTGAGCAATGGCCGTTTTGCGTGGATGTGACGTATATTTTACCGCAACGTGTTTTTTTGTGTTTGTTTTATTTCCCGGCGTCATGTTTATCGCAAATAAACGTATTTTATTTCTTTCATTTCATCTTCGTAACTATACCTACTTACAGACCTAATTTTGCTCCCAGCTTTGGCAAACAAAAACTGTAATCGAATAACTTCTATAAAATATAGACTCAATATCCTAGATTTTTCACCCAAGAATAGGATTCTTCCGAAGTTAATACTTCAAGCACTAAAGCTCGAGTTAACTTCGGTAATTTGGCAGCGGAACCAGTTACAACGCCCAATAGTGACTGTCTGACAATATTGGTGAACTCTTAAAATGGCGCCGAATTCTCTGGTCGACTTTACGCAAAACTTCTATAAAGACTGTTCTCATTAAGAGTGTCAGGAATACGAAGTTGGAGACCTGCTACATTGGTACGAATCGAAAATGTCTGCGAAACACAATAGGTACTTTTAGACCTTTTCGACTTTTCGAAATGTCTCGTGTTATTTTCTTAGTTTTAATTGGGCCTTGTAGACTTACTCTACAGATGAAGTCATCAGGAAAATCCATTTCGACAATCCTCTTTACGTATGTAGGTAGATGCTTAATTCTATTAACGTCCACATTACCAGCATCATCCAATTTATTTTCACGTTTCTGAGCCGTACCTATTTAGTTTCTGACAGACGTTTTTATCTTGTTTGGCTTATCGACTCATAAGCGACAACACCTTCAGTACAACGTAAGTCACATACACACACGTCTCATGGAGCTGTACTTAATAATACTTATGTCACATCAAAGCCATCGCGTTTTTCAATAAAGCTCAGATCATTCGCTCGTAATATTCCCTCAGCATCATTCACATCATTGCTTCTAAAACATTAATCATGCAAATAATAATTTTGGGCGTCATAAGAGCCTGTTTCCTCCGAGACTTCCTCACATTTACATTCATTGCATGCCGTTAGTCGTGTTCCCGTGTGACTCTCAATTTGCATGCATAGCCGTCGTCTGCAGCATGAGAATCTGAATACAACAAGTGTATTAATATTGTATTTTTTAATCAAAAATATGCACGGCTTCTGTCGAATTTTAAAATTTTGTTTGTTTGAGTTGGGGCGTTCCTAGAATGGTTTGTTGTCTTCCACTGTCGTATGTTGGTTTCCGTGTTAACTTATTTTTGTTATGATTATTTTACTGCACACTCATTTAGGGTGCTCATACATGTGGGTGTACTATATACATGTGTATACCTCTGCTAACCCTTCAGGGAACACAGGCGTGATGTACTATTATGTGTATCATTCAAGGAAATGTTTGTGTATCAAGTATCGTGCTTTTTAAACTCATAAAACCAAACCTATGTATTGAACATTAAAGTCTCATTCATATTCACATTTCCATACAAAACACAACACGGAATCCAATATAACATATTAATTAAACCAACCTTTTTCGTAAAAAAAGGAAAAATAAAACCTTTTACAGCCTGAAATTTTCACGACACGTGAATTTTGCAGAGGGGAGAAAAGCATACGGCCCTAATTCGGTCCGGAAGAGCTGCCTTCATTTACAAGCATTGTGTTCCCCGGATTATATCCCCCGTACCCCCCATTCACAATAGCCGATCCCTCTTCGTAATGAGTGGAATTATGACTTTTTTTCGTCCGAATCATTCTTGAGCCGTGTTTAGGGGACTTTTGAGCCGTAGTTTTATGTTGATTGGGGGATGAAGCTTTGTAAGTTTGGGGACAAAGTAATGAGACGTGTAAGGACTTAAGAGGGATTAGAATGGAAGTGGATGTTTGCCTTTAAAAATAAATTGGAGGAGATTAATACACAAGTAGATTTTACATTGCAGTCAAACCGTTTTAATATTGTTTCAACAACAGTAGATACACAATAATTTATAGAAAACTGATAATAGGTATGTTTAGTTTATTGAACTACCTAGGATGCAAATCCATTGAGTTCAGTCATAATTATTATCATTTAACATAATTTAGTATACGCAGCACTCTTTTTTTCCATTACAAACAAAATGTAACTGTCAGTAAAGCTTGCTCCTCACAAATGACACTAAAATAACATCTATTAGAACCGAATAAAAACTCATCAAAAACCACCCCATTTTAATCGTAACCGAGATATTGAAAGATGTCCACTAAGTTTGTAGGAACTTTGTCATTTCTTTCATGCAAAATTACATTTGAGAAGCCCCCTTACGAGTGGGGAATTTTTAGGGTCGAGATCACATTGAGCGTAGCGAATATTAAAAAAGTTTTCGACGTCAAACTTGGATTGTCTTTTTCAAAGGCTGTTTACTTCTTAAGGCTTTATTTACTTAGTTTTTTCCTCGGTAACTTTGGTTTCGGCCTAGTTTAGACGTTATTGTATTTGTGTTTACATAGTCAAGTCCGGATTAAGGAGTTAAAGTGACTTCTTTTGTGAGGACGTCCACTATATTGAAATTGTTTGACTTTTGTTTGTATTAGGTCCATTCTCTGAGTCAAGTCTCTCTGAGTCGGTTTTGGTAGCAGTTATGAAAGTTAAAGTGATGGCTTTGTACTCTTTATACTGTTCTGTTGTTTCTGCTTGCGTGATTCAAAAGTTTAGTTCTAAATAAATTATTTTTCACTTCTCATGCTCTAAAAGTTCGTCTTTATGTTGTGTGTAGGCGACATAGTCGCTTTTTATGCTCTAGTGCATACAATTTTTTTTTTCTAATATTAAGAAAATCAGGCTGTTGGGCCACATGCACAATAATACGTCGCAGATTAAAGTCGGAATTTTATTTCATTTGCTTTAATTTATATCACGTCCGTGTTTTCTTCAAAGTTAATTTAATAAAATCAGATAAATAGTTATAATTTATTATTTAAAAAACGCAAAGATACCTTTTTATGACTTGGCCGTATGAAGTACTCAAGTCGAATGACACCTGTTGAAAATTTAAAAAAAAACTTTTAAAAATGTCCATGGCGGGAATTAGCTAGCTCTTCGTCAATTTTGAAACATTTTTGATTGATTGGCCTGTTTCATTTTCTCGCAATCGAAGTGAAAAGCAGTGTCTATAACAAACGCTTTTGTGCACTGTAAAATCTACTATTTCATTGAACGTTTATGTAGCGAATTGTATTTATGTTTACGTAGTCGCGTCCGGATTAAAGAGCGACTCCTTTTGTGAGGAGGTCGACTATATTGAAATTATTTTGACTTTTGTTTGTATTACCTTTTCTGAGTCGAAGGTTGATGAAAAAGTAGGTTAAGCAGCAGTTACGCTAGTTAAAGCCATACCATACCAAATCAGCCTATTACGTTCCTACTGCTGGGACACAGACCTCCACTCTGTGAGAGGGAATGGGCCGTTATCGACATGTCTTCAAGTATTTAGTCCCAAGACATGCCGGTTTCCTCACGATGTTTTCCTTTACCATTTTTGAGAGCAATGGTGATGAAATAAATTACACAAAGTAAAGCACCTGTCTGGGTTCGAACCCACGAACTACAACTCGTAAGTTAAACCCGTGATGATATTACTGTAAAACTACGGTCAGAAGAGTGATGGCCACCGCACAACGACCGCAGTGACGTCTTTCATGAAAATGATGGCAGCGGGTATTGATTTTACGGAGTCAAAAAATGCTGTCTAGGAAAACACACTAACTTACTTTCATTAGTAATTTTTCAGTGACGTCATTCGCCCGTAAATTGCGGGCACAATGTAGTGGCGATCACTCTTCTAGGAAACCGTAGCTTCAGGCGCGCTTGTACCATCACCATCTGCCTAGCCTTTTCCCAACTATGTTGGTGTCGGCTTCCAGTCTAACCGGATGCAGCTGAATACCAGTGTTTTACATGGAGCGCCTGCCAACCCAGTTACTGGGTAATACAGTATCCCTTGGTAAGACTGGTTGTCAGACTTTCGGGCTTCTGACTACCCGTAACGACTGACAAAGATCCACGAATGACATGTAAGCTGTTGCTCGGTATGTCAAGATGGTCACCACAGGCCAACCGCGGCAAGCGTAACTTAACCGGATCGATCACCCTGTGCAGCTGTTATTATTTAGCCACGGGCCTCTGAATGCATTTAGCAATAAACGTGTTTTAAAAAACGTTCTGTATATTTTGTCAATAGTTCCAAGAAAACGACTGATGTGTTAAAAATATGTTTATCGCTAAACGCATTAAGTGATTTGTGGTGTAAGCGAGCCTTAGTGTAGACCGTAGTCAATATTTAGGTTAAAACTATATTTCATAAAAAATGTAAGTAGCAAATTCTAGGTATAGATTCTCGGAAAGACTTTGTAACTATTTAGAGGCTTTGTAACTTAAATAGTTACAAAGCCTCTTCGAGAATTTTTACCTAGAATTTGCTTCTAAAATTTTTGTTTTATTTTTATTTACTATTTAATAAATACGATCGTTTAAAATGCGTAGACCACAAGCAATCACCTTTCCCATAAAAAAACAAAACTATAGGTACTTTATATACTTACCACAAAAATACAAAGTATTTTGCTAAGTTTATAATAGAGTATAATAGTAGGTACTAAAATAAACTATGTTACAAAAGTAATTAAGTTCTCCACATTGAATTAAATTGTGTAATCTTAAGCTCCCGAGCTGAGTCCAGACTTGCTTTATTCGACTTTAAAATTCAATTCAAAATCTCAAAGTTAAGTGCTTAAGCTTTTAGTCTTTGGTAAGTTATAACGTATTTATTACATTTTAGGCACCTTTTCACCTGTTTTCACTTTTAACCTCATATTTATAAACTTTGAAGGTCGTTGCGCTCGGGATGAGAACGGTTTTATGCTTTACAAATGAATGGACTTTTCTCAATGTTTTACATTTCGTTTGTCACTGAAATAGGTGTCAAGCCAGACGAGTTCAAATTACGAGTAATTAATAATAACCATAACTAACCCATAGTACTGAAAGTACTGCTGGGGAGTTTGTTGCGCCACTTCTTCTTCCCATCGATAGCACTAGGAAGTGGTGAAGGGCGGGCGTTTTTGGGGGACTGTCTTTTGTAATTTCAAAAAGTGTTGACTCAGCCTAATTTGAATAAATTACTTTTGATTTTGATTGGTTGATTGTTTGAGTAGATAAACGTTTAGCATAAGCATAATCAGCCTGTAATGTTCCCACTGCTGGGACACAGGCCTACTCTCTGTGAGAGGGAGTGGCAGTGCGGGTTGGTAATGTCACATGTCTGACATGCCGATTTCCTCACGATGTTTTCCTTCACCGTTTTGAGAGCAGTGGTGATGAAATTATTTACACAAAGTAAAGCGCCTGGCTGGGTTGGAACCCACGACCTACAACTCGGAAGTCGGGGCCATTACCACTGGGCCACCACTGCTCGACATTCGTAGATTAATATGCATTTTAGTAAGTGATGGAACGAGAACACGACTTGCTTGGTTATTTGTCAGTAATTGGCCTTGATGGGGCCGAAAGGTTCTGGAGACGTAGCGTTGGAAGGCCTCCCACAAGGTGGATCGACGACCTTGTTAAAGCCGCAGGAACCCGTTGGATGCGAGAAGCACAGAACCGGTCGAAGTGGAGTGCTTGGGCCTATGTCCAGCAGAGGACGTTTTTCGGCTGAAATGGTGATGATGATGATTAGTGGGCCTTTTACTTGTGCTCGAATTGGTTCTATTACGTGTAGGACCAACCAGTTGCAATTGGTCCGGCGCAGTCGCAGCCCAAGATTTTGGGGGGGGTCACCAAGTAGTAAGTTAGTAACTTAAGTTAGTAAGGCAAGTACATCATGCAGACCTTAAATGATTTTGGGGGGGTCATCACCCCCACAACCCCCCCCCCCCCCTCGGACCGCGCCTGCAATTGGTTCTATGGATTACTTGCAAAAACTGATCTGCACCAACGGGGTTGCTTTAGAACTGACAAAACGTATTGGTTGTATGCGTGGAAACAAAAACGAGAAAAGATTTTCCGAACTACTTTTGCTTATATAAAAATTATAAACGGCCTTTTAAACCCTAGAAATATTCACTCTCCTCAAACTTGTCCACCTCAACGAACCAGCAAGCTGACAAATACGATTTCCTTGCTTCAATATTAAAAAGAGTAAAATATAAGTTAGGTGCCTTTTTAGAAGCCATATTTTAAGATAGGTATTGTAGTGTCTAGATGTTTTCATAAAAGCGTATTTAATCTTATTTATTTATATATTATTATTTATTATAAGCCCGTGTTATCAAATGGGATAACACAGGCTTATAAGGGAGGCCTTTTCCCTGCAATGGCAGAGAAAAGGCTTCCCTTCCCTCTTTCCACTTTTCCTGGTCTAATGCAATTGTGGACCAATCCTTTAAGAACGAGTCCAGCTCATCCTTCTGGGCCTACCACGCCGTCGTTTCCTGCTATTTGGGATCCACTGAGTGATGGCTTTTGCGTATTGCAGCTCCAACATGCGACAGATGTGGCCAGCCCATATTTGAACTTACATAATAATGTACGAAGTCAAATCTCTAAAGGTTATGTTTAAGCTTAAAGTTCATACACTTAACTTGCCTACTGTCACAGAATTATCACCAAAACAAAACACAACTTTGTACTGTCACCATAACTTTTATTACAGAGGACCACAAAATAAACTGTAGTTCCAAAATTAACTTAAAGGCCAACATAATTACAGTTGATTCCTTGGGGTCACATAAAAAAGCCACGCCGGTGTACCAGCGGGTTTGAAACAAGAGCCTCTGATTTTAAATGGGTGATCATTGGCTATTGAATCAAAATCAGGAACCTTTGGATTAAATAGAAAGAAGTGATAGAAAAGGATGTAGCTTTACGAAAGGCTAAATCTTGGTAAACCTAACCTGTCTTACTACACAGGTTGGTTTAACGATAGTTCTGGACAAAACTGTGGTTTTAAAAAAACTTCATGAAACGGTAAAGATTGTGATTTTGTTTTTTTTTTTATGATATAATCTAGTGCTTGACTGCGATCCCCCTGATGGAAAGCAGTGATGCAATCTTTGATGGTAAAGCGCACTAATTTAGGTATTATGAGCCTATTCACTCTAGCCTTGAAGACACTTAAATTATAATCGGACGGGAAGACCGCTGCAGGCAAATTGTTCCAGTCCTTCGATGTACGCGGTATAAACGACGAGGCGAAACGCTTCGTCCGGATCGCGGCAGTGTAAGGGTGGACACTTGCCGTACGACTGGTTGTCCGATGATGGAACGGTGATGGCGGAATTAAGTCATGTAATTCCCGCCCACACTCTCCAGAATGCATCCTGT
The DNA here is from genome assembly GCA_949629185.1 of Apamea crenata. Lineage (NCBI taxonomy): Eukaryota > Metazoa > Arthropoda > Insecta > Lepidoptera > Noctuidae > Apamea > Apamea crenata. Next base: position 15,636,041 of record OX451365.1, on the reverse strand, counting down.
AGAACACCGAAAGCCTGGCTACCTTACGCCTGTGCTCCGGGCTTTGTAGATTGGTCTTAACCATATCTGGATCACCAATTAGCCTCTTCACACGCCTCTCCACTGAGTCCAAAGCTGCTAGAGGGCATTTTGCAGCACCAGGCCCATTTGTGGCTGCAGTACTCCACACACGATCGGACCTGCGCTTTGTATAACATTAGAAGCTGTCCCGGTGTGAAGTACTGCCGGAGGTTCATGTATGGTTTACAGCAGTGGTGGTGTAACCCGACTTGCAGGTCGTGGGTTTGAACCCAGGCAGGCGCTTTACTTTGTGTAAATAATTTCATCACCACTGCTCTCAAAAAGTAAAGGAAAACGTCGTGAGGAAACCGGCATGTCCTAGAACAAAAAAAAATTCAACATAATGTGACATCTACCAACCCGCACTGGGCCCGCGTGGTAGATTATAACCCACTCCCTCTCGAAGAGAGGAAATCCTGTGTTCCAGCAGTGGAAACATTATAGGCAGTGTGCTTAAGCTACAAAATATACAAAAAAATACTAACACGCAGCCCAGGTAAAATCCATCCATTACCATACCATATCCCCTCCATCCACACATGTTGCATTTACAAATTTCAGCAAAAAAACTCACACTGATTACTAAAAAGGCACCATTAATATTACGTATCTACACAATAATACATATATACATATAATAGCTATGTACAAGTTCCCACCAAAATATACGCGGACTGTTAATTACTCTGAAAACCTGAAAGAGGAGACTGGAAATCCACTCCACGCAATTTGAATTGAAATTGGCAAACGCCACGCCAAAGTACGAATACCGCACCACGGATTTCGCGGTTCTGGAAATGGCTATAAAAACCGCTGACGAGATTTTTTTTGTAAAAAGGATTTCGGATTCCCTTTGATCTTTAATACAAGGATTTTTGTAAAAAAAATAACAAATAAGCTTTGGAAGAAATTATTTTGATAATAGTAAACACAATAAGATAGCTCTACCTTTGACAGTGAATGAAGTTTGGTCTCATTTTAGGATCCGGGAATAGAAAGATAAGATTTGTACACAAAAATTACAATTTACAAGCTACCACTAACATAACAAAATTATGTATATCCTAACTTAACTAAAACTATATTCACAAACCAAAAATAGCGTCGAAAAAATCATCCGCATCGACTTGTGTGTGACTTATGACAGTGGCGGCATTGCCACGTTGTATGGCAATGCTTAGCCTCTGGCCAAGGTAAAAGCCAGCCCTTGGGTCATGGGGAGTGTGAAAGATAAGTAGTTTAACATGCTTCTATGATATAAAAATGAATCGCTGAATGTGTTGCTAAGCGCAAATCTCGAGAACAGCTGAACCGATTTCGCCAATTCTTTTTTAGAGTATTCCTTGAAGTACGAGGACGGTTCTTACGCAGAGAAAATTGAAAAATAGGGTAGGAGTAGGTTAGGAGTAGGGTAGAAGTAGGGTAGGAGTAGTGTAGGAGTAGGGTAGGAGTAGGGTAGTAGTAGTGTTGGAGTAGGGTGGGGTAGGGTCGGAGTAGGGTAGGAGTAGTGTAGGAGTATGGTAGGAGTAGGGTAGGGGGTAGGGTAGGAGTAGGGTAGGAGTAATATAGGAGTAGTGTAGGAGTAGGGTAGGAGTAGTGTAGGAGTAGGGTAGGGGGTAGGGTAGGGTAGGACACCACGCGAAAGAAGTAGCGCTGGGCAGCTAGAAATAATTTATATGGCAAAACAACGTTTGCCGGGTCAGCTAGTTACTAATAAAAAGAGCTCACCACCCCCTAGTGGACTGATATAAAATATCCAAGCATTAAGCCCGCCTCTGTACATTTGTGTCCTTAAATATCGTTTCAAGCAGTCGTGTCGAAGAAATAATCTCTGTCGAAGTTTACATTTCAACTAAATAGGTATAGCTAAAACTAACGTGGTAGTAAAACTCGGTAAAACAAATATGGAGCCAGCGGGGTCATCGTGTAACACACTTACAGTAGCAAAGGCTTTCAGTTTGACCGTTCAACACCATTCATTGAGTTATTTGTCAGCATTTCATTCATTCATTGTGTTTGTGTATGTGAGCTTTTTTGTAAACGCACCCACGATACAGGAGTAACTCCCAGTGTGAGGCAACGTTTAAAAAAAAAATACGTTCTTGAGCAGACAAATTCGAACATATAAAGCAATGGATTATTTCAGATTGTGATTGATAGTGTGTTGTTACGTAATTAGAGTGTTGGTTCCATGTAAAGTTATCGAAAGCGCAACCCTAACTCCTCACTGACTACGCCAATTTATACCTTGTTACAAACACCAATTTAAGGACCGTTCAATTCCAGTCCTCCTATATCCGAAGTCCCCCGATGTGATCGACGTCCACAAATTAGCCGCGACACCCACCGCCGCGAGACCGGTGATTTTTCACGCCCAACTTTTAAAAGGTTTCGTGTAGCCTAGCATTTATCATCGTGTTATGTGTTTCTGTCCAAATCAGATGTATTAAATGTTTCAAATGGCGGTTGAGAAGTTGAAATGCCGTGATTTTTACGAGCTTTTTTTGGCTTGTTAGTAAACGTCAGGGAATTCATTTTAAGCAAATTGACTATCAACTTAAATTGTTCGTATATTCAAATGACTACTGTTCTTCTTTGTCAGTGGTATGAAATGGTTATAACTCGGCAAATAGACGAAGGGTGTCATTGTGCTCAATTAGTTTTCCTGACCGTAGGTTAAACCTTCATCATCATCAACCACAGCCCGACTTCACCCACGGCGGCATAGGCTTCTCTTTTCATGTGCCAATCACCACGATCCTGTGCCAGCCCCATCCAGGGGGTCTACTCCGAAGTAGTATCGGCCGAATGTTCAGCCGTTTCCTGCTACGAATTTACTATTTGGTTCCGTAGGTCCCGATCCTACACTCCTACACTCTTTCGAATGTTGACTATGGTCTCGACCCAACTGAGCCGATCCGAACTTTTTTCGCATTTTTCAATAATATTCGGTTCGGCCATGTGTCGGTGCGATCCGAACATTCGCACTTGCACTTCGGAGTAGACCCCCTGGTTTTGCCCGCGATGGCAATAATGTCGTCTGCCCATCTCACCGCTGGACGACGGACATCTCGTCTTCCAGTTCTTGGTTGCCAAACCTTTCGGTTAAACCTTGCTAGCTGATATTTTAATTTACAACCTTGTGATTGTTTCACGATCAACCACTGAAATTCTTTTTTTAATCCCAAACACTAATCTGACATTAAATTTTTTTGTGTTTGCGTTTTTTTAGTACAGAAATTTGACTTTACTTTGTCAAATTAGTATCTGAGTTAAAAAAAAGAAAGAAACCGTACTTGCAAGAAATCGTGCTGCGATGAGGCCGTTAGTTATTGATGTGCATGTGTTAGATTTTGTGAGTATATATATTTATATACTAGAAGTATATGTACCTAAATAACAAGCTTTGAATGTCAGAATGGTTACTAACTGTGTATGGATTTCTGATGAATATGGTTTACAAGGAAAAGGGTTTTATGAATTAAAGCACAGAAAGACAAGGATAAACATTTATTGAATTTTTAGGCTTGTCAGTAATTAAGCAGAGAAACTAGTCGTCCGTTCGTAAAACTAGGTCATCATGGAGAAGAAGGACAAGAAACTCCATGGAAACAGTATTGAAATATTCTATCAACATATTATCGAAATCTTTAATCACAATTAATTCTATCTTTTGTACAACGGTCCAAGAGGACTCAACATAATAGCAACATAATAACAATAGTTAGGAACATTGACCATAATAACATGATTTATACAATAACATAGTAAACAATAATTAAGGTATAATATCAAATTACTTAATTTACTCAATATTCATAGATACTATTTGTTTATTATCTTCACACAATATTTTAAGGAAAGCACAACATAATTTTACTATATTTATCCATCTAAATCATATTAATAATAGTATACCAACGATAAAATAAGGAACAGGAAAAGTACTTAACTGGTAGTCCGCTCGGTTCCACAACTCGACTCAGAATGCCCCCACAAGGCGTTGGGCTCTCGCTTTTATAGGCAGTCGCAAACAACTGACGTCATCGAACCATCAGTTCAGAGAATACGTATACAAAATTGATCAATTAAACTACTCTTTGCTTAATTAAAGCGATATAAATGTATTGAATAAACTGTAATTGTAAAATAAATAGTGTAAAAGTGGTTTTAACAATGATTTTATGATTTGAATTACAACCGAATCAACTTTCGGAATCAAGGTTATCTTAATTTCACTTAAATAATTAAAAATATAATGCTAAAAATTATAAAAATATTAGTAGATATAACACATGCATCCAATTAAACCGAAGTTATGTAGTTCCAAATGTTCAGATAGACCTCTCCATGACTTGTCATGACAATATCTTTTATCGCGATTTTTTCTTTGTTTTTATCTTTTGTTAGCTTATACTTATCCAGTACTTAAGTATCCGCATGCCATGTATTAAATGTTGCAAGTAATCTAGAGTGTAAATCTCTCCGTATAAGTAACATTTAGGTAAATAATTGTAACAACGATTTTCGTAAGGTTTCTGTGAATACCTACGTTGTTGCTGTTAATGTAATAAGACGTGTTGTTCCACAATTTTCGAGCGCTCGTGAGTAAATAGTAAAAAGCTGCGCGTGTCGATCGTATTGAAGATTTTTACAGTTCCCGCCATTTTTTTTTAAATGGCGATCACGCTTTAAACTTATTTAAATCGATATCTTGCCGCGGTCGGTTCGTGGATGGGTGACCATTCATAGATCCATATTGAGATCCCGTCCGTGCCTCAGAAAGCATGTTGAGCTGTTGGTCCCGGTTAACATATTTTGTAGATATTTGACAGTCGTTATGGTTAGAACCCCAAAAGTTTGACAACCAGTCTTACCCAGACATAATTATCGTGTTACCCAGTAACTAGGTTGTGAAGCTGCATCCGGTTAGGCTGGAAGCCGACCCCGACATAGTTGGGAAAAGGCTAGATTGACTTGATCGGTTACCACAATTCGGTCTGGACCTTGGAAGATGTTTAAAGAGTAAAGAAGATAGAAGAGAAACAATGAAAAATGTATCGGCTTACACTGATAGTTAGATATATTTTAATCTTTATTACAGTTCTCTCACAGTTAATTTACCACTGAGAGGTCAAATAACTGTGAAAAAATCCAAGTTGTGTTTGATGTACAGCTGTGTAATGTAGTTTGCCCAAAGTTGAACTTAAATAATGAAGTATTATTATTTATTGTATACTTGGCTTGCTACAAATAAGACGTCCATTATTGAAACGATCAAGTTTTTACTACAAGACCCTTGATTAAAAACAGATTTGATATTTAAGACAACAACAAGATCATCCATCGCCTTCCGTCAGGCGTGACCGAAATCAAGAGCAAGCCCATTCAACAGTAAAAAAAAAGATAATCTTGTTTCTCGAGATATCCAAGGCAATGAACCAATCAAATCAATTAATTTACACTTATTTACCCACAGGCAAACATCGTGAGGAAACCGGCATGTCCTAGAACCAAAAATTCGACGACATTTGACAACTACAATCCCGCACTTTGTCCGCGTGGTAGATTATAGCCCACTCCCTCTTATATAACTTCAAAATTTTTGGCTGACCGTACTTTCCCAAGACATTACTTTGTTTATTTTATTTGTGGTCCCAAAATACTACTCAAAATAATTATTTTATTTATAGGGGGAATCCGGGACCGCGGTCCCGGTCCCAAAAGCCCCCCGACCCGAGAGGAGGCCTGTTTCCCAGCAGTGGGAACAATAGAGGCTGATTATGATGACCCACAGGCACTTCGTTGTACCTATTAGGATAGTTTTCCGACTTTTCATACAAAAGGGTCTTTCCTCTCAATTCAAGTCCAAAAATAAAACACCAACTCACTAAAGCGAACTACAGAAATAAAAAAAACGAAAGTACATAGCAATCTCCCGGCACCTTGGAACATAAAGGGCGAACTTTCCATCAGTCACCGCTTGTTGAGAGACATGAATAAACACAGGCCTCAGGGACTCAAGCGACCTCTGTGTCATGGAGTAGATAGGTACAGAAGTTAAGCTCCATGAAACTGGGAACAAGGAACTCATAGACGCGTATTCCATTTGGCTAGTTATCTAAATAATAATAGGGCTCCAGATCGAATTTAGGCCATGGTGGCTAATCTCAGCGGAGACTATATAGCCGCCGACACTGGAAATATTATAGTGCACAAGTGTGACTGGTGCTCTCTCTTTTCCCTCTCTCTAATAGTAAGATGGGACGGCAATCCAACATGACCTGAGAGAGATCAGGCGCAGTGCATACAGCTTAACGTACTTTTCGAGGCACGAGGGTATCACACCAACAACTTCTAAACTCCGGACTGCTACTGAGAAATCGTCGGAATCGTCATCTAAATAGTTAATTTATTGTATTCAGATAAGTGTAAGTAATCGTATTCAGCAAGTAAGCCTTCTTCAACATATCTAATAAGACAGAAGAAAAGTTGCGATCCGTCTCTGTCACACTTTAATCTGCAGACGGATTCAGCAACTGATTCATTCACTAATTCAGTTAAGTGTGTCAAGAAAGCTTTCTAATTGATTTTTATTTGACATTCACTTGCTTATTTTTATTTGACATTGTATTTATGATTTGATGACATTGTATTTATGATTTGAGGACATTGTATTTATTTATATATAGTGATTTATATTTATCTCGTGTTTCGTAACTTGTGATTGTAATATGGGAGAACCTGATTTTTTTTTTACTATAATTGTACTCTCTTCCCAAAAAGTCGACTAAATATAGACGACTGAGTTCAGTCAAGGTGGCTTAGCTCCTATAATTTTAAAATAGGTACATACGCGTCTATGTAAGCTGACCTTCTGTACCTGTCTATTTTGTGGCGCTAGCGACCTCTGTGTTTCTTTTATAGCCTTTCATACTTCGGTTGCAGCCTTACAAGTTATGAAGAGGAAAATTTTCGCGTCATTTTGGACTGAATGTACCCTGAATTGGGGCTTTTTGTTCTTGGTCTTGACGTTTCATTGAATGGGGTTATGACGTTTTAAATGTTGCGTGTAGAAATTACTAATGACGGGATAAATGGACCGTTTGCTATTTAAGGGGAACCTTATGTACCTACATAAATGTGTAGTGTTCGTGTGCGAAATGAGGCTTATGAATTTTACGGTAGGTACTTATTTATTTGAAAGTTTCAGACTTGTTTCAAGTTTTGACAATTATTTTTGTACAGATTTTGAAAGGCTGCGGCTGTAATAGACTCTTAAGTGAGTCTTCATCGCTCATTTCACTTTACTTAAGCGTCTACGTGAACTATATTTGTACGGTGTAATGTTAACAACATGCCTTTCGAGAAGACATCAAATTCAGTTGTTCCAAAGTTGTTTTCTTGCTTGTAACATACAATCAAATTAAAGCAACAGATGTCTTGTCTCGTCTAAAAACGTTTATGGTATACAACAGGCAATTAAATCGCACCATGTAAATTAGGCTTTAGTTTGTATCACATAGCATAATCAGCCTAAAACGTTCCCACCGCTGGGACACAGGCATCCTCTCTGTGAGAGGGAATGGGCCGTAATCGACCACGCGGGCCCAGTGCGGGTTGGTAGATGTCACATGTCTTCGAATTTTTGGTCCTAGGACATGCCGGTTTCCTCACGATGTTCTCCTTCACCGTTTTCAAGAGCTTGAGAGTTGAAATAAATTACACAAAGTAAAGCACCTGTCTGGGTTCGAACCCGCGACCTACAACTCGTAAGTTGGGCCGTTACCACTAGGCCACTACTGCAGTGCGATTCTATAACCATCGCACCGTGAAAACTTAGGTGAAGTGAGCTGTCATTCCAACTAATGCTAGGGATTGACACTATTGACAGCTCACTCTAAACTCACTTCACCTAACTTTTCACGGTGAGATTTTTACAGAATCGATCAGCTGCTCGCTGTGTATCAATATACTTTTATTTATACAGCGGTTCTATTTGAACGGCAACACAAAATTTCAGAACCGGTGTAGCAATTTGTGTCCCAACGTAAACGTGGCCCCACGGTCGGACATTAGGAATTGGTCGAAAGTTACACGTAGTTAGCGGCATGTCCGTCCGAAACGGGTGGGCGGGAGCTTCAATTTCTTGCGAGCCCGTCAGCCGCTTGTCGATGTAAGTTATGAGGGAGTCGCGATTGTGTGGGTTAGGTAATAAGAACCATTTCGGCGTGATCAAATTCAGTTGAAACGTGTTTCGAAAACCGACTTCTTATTTATTTATGCTATGAGGTTCTGAAGGCAATATTATACATAATTAGCCTATAATGTTCCCACTGCTCGAACACAGGCCTCCTCTCTGTCAGAAGGAGTGGGCCATAATCCACCACGCGGGCCCAGTGTGGGTTGGTAGATGTCACATGTCGTCGAATTTTTGGTTCTAGGACATGTAGGTTTCCTCACGATGCGATGTTTCCTTCACCGTTTTGAGAGCAATGGTGATGAAATAATTTACACAAAGTAAAGCGCCTGTCCGGGTTCGAACCTACAACTGGTAAGTCGCAGCCGTTACCACTAGGCCACCACCCTCTTTGCAGGCTATTGTATATTATGAAATTTCAACATTTTGCCGCAAAATGAATCAGCCCATATTTTCATTTGTAAAGCACAATATGTTTTCGAAAAATTGCGTTATCAATTTTTATTAACAAATAAGACATGTTTACAATAATATAATTAATACAATAATATAAGGACAATAACAACACGTCAGCCTAGTCAAATAACCCCCTCTAACTATTCCCGGCGCGAAGGTGCCCAAAACGCTTGCTGCATTGCCACTTTGGATGGCAATGGCTAACCTTTGCACCAAGAACGAGCCGGAGCGGGAATCACCCGTTTTGTCACGGCGCTTGTGCCCTATCTCACTAATGAGCTTCCTGGCCTCAGTGCCCCAAGCACCCATGGTCTCCATAGATTCAACTTACTCAACACCATTAGACGCCTTCTGGCAAGGTGGAGCAATGAATTTCAACGGGTGGTGGGTAGCAGCTGAATGGCATGAGAATGAAAGTCAATGATCGAGTAAAATGTCATGCGATTGGAGAGGATATGTATACTTCTTCTTCGAGTCGCTGGCACGACAGCTATTCAGATTTTGTTGGCTCAAAACTTCGCCACTTCCACGGCGTCATCGGTGGCAGCACAGAGGACACGTTGGCTGCAAGTTTTGGGGCACAGAGGGCATCAGGATAGGAGGTGGAGCATGGTTTGTGATTCAGCTCCACATCCACATCCTGCAGTCGTTCCGTCCAGATAGCCCTTTACGAGGTTCGACTTACTTTCCCATTTGGGTTCGGAGACGGTTCAGGGTCTTCCAAGTGAACCACAGAAGGTTACACCCTGCAGTAAGATGCTTGTACTGTCTAAACGGATTGCTATTGGCGATGATGACCTAAGTCAACGAAACACTCAAATCAGAATTTAAAACTCGCTCACCGCTCATACCTTTGAAAGAAGCACCACCGAGCGCAACGGAAGTGAAGCGCCGAGCCGCGGAAATTGGCCGACTTGGCGAATTAAACCGATACACGGCTACCAGCTATTTTACAATTACCAACCTTTGTTGGAACAACCCAGGAAATCGGATGATGAAGTTATTTTAAGCCGATTATGTTGTTCTGTTCTGTTCGTTAGGCAATCACTAAGTTTTAACTTTCTCTATCGACCTAGATACCTATACCTACCTTACAGCAGTCGTAAAAGGTGAACAAAGCATGCGACGACGTGTTCCAATTGTTGAAAGTATCAGGGTCCAGCACCGGAATAGGCTAGTTTCCTAAAAAAATCGAATTAGTCCGTCAGTTTTTTTTTTTTTTTTTTTTATGTTAGCCTACGCTGTCCCACTCCTGGGCAAAGGCCTCCCTCCACTCCTTCCATCTTCCGCGAGCCCGCGCGTCCTCCTTCCAGTTTTGACGGAACCTATCCAGCTCGTCCCGCCATCTCCTACGTGGTCTGCCGCGACCTCGCCTCGCTGTCTCAGGGCACCAATTCTGTGCTATTTGGGCCCACAGTTTGTCCGGCATACGGCAGACATGTCCTGCCCAGTCCCATTTCAGTTGGGCAGCCTTTTGAGCCACGTCAGCTATCTTTGTTTTGGAGCGCAGTATTGTGTTTCGAACACGATCCGTTAACTTAACACCTAGTATACTGCGCTCCATTGCTCGTTGGCAGACCTTGAGTTTGGACTTCTGGATGTTAGTCAAAGACCAAGTTTGGGCACTATAGGTTAAGACGGGAAGAATACACATGTCCATGAGCCTGCGTTTCAGTGCCATAGGCAACTCACCTTTAAATAGCTCCTTCAAGGACCAGTAGCTCTTCCAGGCGTTTTCCGTTCGTCTCGTGATTTCTTTATCTTGTCTCGCCTGGAAAGAGACTACTTGGCCCAAGTAAAGGTATTGGACCTGGACATGTTGTATTATCTCCCCGTCTACTTTTATGCTTCTAGGTGTTGTTTCGTTACACATAACTTTGGTCTTTGACATATTCATCTTTAGTCCAACTTCAAGGCTTGCATTGCTAAGTTCTTGGAGCATCCGTTCAAGTTCAGTGGCTGAGGATGAAAAGAGAACAATGTCATCGGCGAAACGTAGATTTGTCAGTCTCGCTTCGCCAAGGACAATGCCTCTTTCCCTCCATTCGGCTGCCAACTTCCTGAAGATTTCTTCAAGGGTACTGGTGAACAGTTTAGGAGATAGCGGGTCGCCCTGTTTGACTCCTTTCTCTATTTTAAATTTTGGACCGGTGGTTTCAAGTTTTATTGCGGCTGTACTGTTTTTGTAAATGTTGCGTAACAGATTTATATAGGTGGGATCAATGTTTTGCTTGCTTAAGGCGTCAAAAATGGATGTGTGTGAAATGCTGTCGAAAGCTTTGGAATAATCAACAAAAGCGAGGTATAATGGGATTTTATATTCCTGGTGTTTTTCTATGAGTTGATTGACTGCATGCAGATGATCTGTCGTAGAAAGGCCAGGCCGGAAGCCTGCTTGCTCGGGGGGTTGGTGTTTATCTAGTTCGCCAGATATGCGATTTTCAATTATTTTTATGAACATTTTGTAGATATGTGATATTAAACTGATGGGCCTGTAATTATTAATATCGGATTTATCACCCTTTTTGTGGAGCAGAATAATATTAGAGTGACAAAAATCTTTAGGAAAGTTACCTGAATGCAGAATGCTGTTAAAGAACCGGGTGATGTATGGAAGGAGAATAGGTTCGCCTATTTTCAGTGTTTCTGTGTTAACGCCATCTTCGCCACATGATCGATTATTTTTCATTTTAGTGATGGCCACATGAACCTCGTATCCGGTTATAGGTGGAATACTGTCAGGGCAGAAATAATCGGGTGTTGAGGGTGGTTGAGTGTCGTCGGAGTAGAGGGATTTATAAAATGTTGTACATATATCTAATACTTTTGATCTATTCATTTGTTTCTTACCATGGCCATCTTTTAAATATGTGATCCATGACTTATGATTAGAAATACCCTGTTTTGCTATTTTCAGGGAGCAGTTATTTTCTAGAGCATCCTGAACTAGTCTATTGTTGTAATTTCTAATGTCTTTTCTGATACTACGTTTAACCTCTTTATCTTTAAGTCTATATAGTAAATCTCTGCTTGTATATAAATTCTGCCTCTGATCTATTAATTTGACAGTTTCGTTTGATAATTTTTTGCTTTTGTTTTTGATTTGTGTTACTATTTTGCTGGCTTTGGTTAAACTTTGTATTATTTCGTCATATTGTTGCTGGACATCTTTTTCTTTAATTTTTGTCCGTCAGTTAGATTATCAAAAAATATTGAACCCGTATTTTTTCTTTTGTCAATTATATAAAAAATGGTGAAGATATCGCCCGTTAAAGTTCCGCGTGAAGTCACTTGCTTGCGACACTTTTGCAAGCAAGTGACGTCACGACCCCAAATTTTGACGCGCTTTATTTTCGTCATTTTTTATTTGATTGACAAAAGAAAAAATACGTGTCCGTTATTTTTCGATAATCTAACTGACGGACTAAATATAATTTTTTTTTTTTAATAATGAAGTACGGAATACATGCACGGCATGCGTGTATTTAATACTTCGTTATTTGCGTGCTTCATTGAAAGAAAGAAGAAAGCTAAGCTGCTGGAAGTGATTCTGCAGAAATCTCTTCCTGCATACTTACGATAGGTAACTAGATAAAAGGATGTAGACAGCGTATGTAAGAATAACAGAGAAAAGCAAACACATAAAATCAAAAACAATTCACATTATGTATTAAAAAGTCGTTCTCAAGTTATGGCGTGACCAAGGGAAATAGGGATTAATTTTTATATATTTAGATAAATATTTTAAGGAGCAAAACAATTGATCCCTGCCAATCATAGAGTCCTAATCTACGATATAGGTATAATAATATACAACAACCCTAAGTTTTAACCTATTTCTGTTCATTGAATTTGCGAATCACCCTTTTACGCACGCACGCACGAGAGAAATAAAGATTTAGCGATTGCAATGCGAATACGGAAATTCAATAAAGGATATCGTTGTTAACGGATATACAAATATATAGATATACCTATATTTACCTACTTACCTTTGTAAAATAATAATAATATCCCTGGACATTTCACACAGCACCATTTGTCCCAAGCTAAGCAACCTAATGCTTGTGTTATGGTAACAAGATGGCTGATAAACTACTTATATACAATTTTTTTTTTTTGTAAATACATACATATTATAGATAGAAAAACACCCAGACTCGGAACAAATACATGTAGGTCATACAAATATTGTAAAAGGTAGGGGCCCGCGGCTAAATAATAACAGCTGCACAGGTCGTTCGATCAGGTTATGCTACGCTCACAGTGGTGGGTCTGTGGATGGGTGACCATCTTTACATACCGAGCCCCCTCCGTGCCTCGGAAAGCACGTTGAGTTGTCCCAGCTGTCATTCGTGGATCTTTGACAATCGTTACGGGTAGTCAAAAGCCCGAAAGTCTGACAAGCAGTATCGTATTACGGGTCAGATAGGCAGTCGCTCTTATATTATATTAGATATATAAAAAAAAAAACTGCTGTTCCATACATTTTGACCGCGTACGTATCGCAATGTTCCATGAAACAGCTGATTTAAAAAAAAACAGCTGTTCATAGAAAAGTGTATAACTGTTTTTTTTAGAATCATGTACTGAATCCATTGAAACCGGTTGCGAGTCATTGTCCGTGTCACCCTGTATATATTGTTCTGAAATAAATGCTTCGATACCCATTCTTAAACTAACTCTCTAGTTTGGGGCTCACTAGCAAATACCATATTGTAACCTAGCTGTAGGTAATATCTTAACCAGTCTAAATCAGTGAACCTGCTTACTGTATTACCTGGATAATAAATATTTTCTATTTTTTCTATTCTATTTCTATACCTCTACCTTGTTTGCTCAGCAATGTAGCTTGCACCTGTAAATTGCCAGGACTGAGAGAAATAAAAGCGAAGTAGGCAGCCGCATGTGGAACAGTGCCAGGTTTCAGCTAACTATGATACACCGTGAACAATGCTGGCTACTTAGATATCTCACTGTATGTGCCTTAAAATATAGCAGTCGGTGAGTAGAACAGAAAGCTCTATAATATGTACACCGCATAAATAACGGATATAAATGTAGAAAGAACAACGGGCAGAATGGGCCCAGCGTTGTAGCACTTACTTACCTATCTTACCAGATAATGAAGATCCGAATAATATCAACATTTATTCTATAGCAGCATTACTCTAATGAATAAAATAAAAAGATACTGCGGGTCCAAAGTCTAATAATTACTGTTACAAATACTAATATTATGACTTAATGATGCCCCGTACATAATTTTTATACAATTTTTGTGTGTCAAAGATCTCATTCTTTGAACAAATACCGAAGATCAACAGAAACAAATACTAAACATCTAATTACGGCTTTTTAAGAAAATAGCTAAAACAGGCAATTTTCGAGAAAGGTTTTCATAAACTTCTGGATTTGCAAAGGTCATCTCTGTCCCCATTCACTTTTTTGAAAAATCCCAAATATTTCAAGTTTAGAGAATTAGATTTGGAAAGGCGGTTTCTAATTATGTAGAAACATTATTAGAAACCGCCTTTCCAAATCTAATTCTCTTCTAAAATCAATCATCAACAATTCCACAATTACCGCACATTTCTAAGCATTCCTCTCAAAACCAATCCATTTCAATATTTTAAAATCAATACAAAGGCAATTCAATACGTCAGCGGTCGCTCTAAAAGCCTTTGGAAACAAAAGTGCCTATATTACCCTTCTATAAAATCGAGAGACAAATATCCAGTCATCAATCGAGTTCGTCAAGGCTTTGTAGGATCACTAAGAAACGACTCGGATCACTAAGATTTTCGAGTTGGCTCACTAAGATTTTCGAGTCGGCTTACTGGAACTTTCGATTGTAAGATATCATTAGAATCTGCGATTGTATCGTGAAACTGATCAATTGCTGCAATTGAGCCATTTTCAAATTACGGCAGAGAGCGATAAGTTTAACTACTGGTTTTATTACGGAGCGCTAAAATGCTGCTCGTGTGTAAGTAAGTTTTTATTCTTTTGATGTGAAACGAAGAAATCTGTGTGTTAAAAAAGGTGCTTCAAAAATTATTAAGATCTTAGAAGAGTGTGTGTAAGGGAATGGGAGTCCCTTGCGCAGCAGTGGGACATCACGGGCTAAATAGTTAGATAGATGGTAAGATCTTCAACAACAAGAATAACATATGTATGTGGCGAATATGGGTGTTCCTATAAGTACAGGTACACCTCTGACTAACTCTTTGGAATACAGGCGTGTTGTTACATAATTAATAGGTCTGTAGTTATCTTTACCTAAATATTCCGTGATCCTCCCTTTTGTAATATGTATAATCATTAAAGGCAATATAATTTTTTTTTTGAACTTTTGATCAAAACGAAAATAAATAATCTAATTTATTTGTTTTATTTCGGAAGACTAAATATATCATCTTAGGGCTTATTTTTCAATCGACAGATAATTTTTATTCGTAGCATAAAATTGACGTCTGACGGATTTTGTATGGAAGAATTACTGTCAAAAATTCAAAACTATTCCTCGGATAAACTTATCTGGCATTGTAATAATCTGCCCTTAATCATATCTGGCGCCATTTTAGCCCCATAAAACATCGTAAAACGAAGTGAAGTCTCGAACAGAGAGGCTCTCATTGTTATGTATCAGATAGACGCGTCATACCCGACGGCTGAGCCCTCTCGTGTATCTATCACCCCTAACTCAGCTCCCTCAAGGGGTTTCGGATTGAAAATTCAGAATATGGTTATCTTTTAATTCGTGTGTCGCTCAAGTTGGTGTGAGAGGTGGGAATGAGATTAGGAAATGGACTGATTATAATTAAATGTTCACGAGAAATCGAGAATAATTTAATTATAACTGAAAAGTAAGTTTCAGAAAGAATTCCTGTAAGTTAAGAAATAAGTGTAATACATGGTGGCGGGTTAGACACCTGCTGGTTGTCAGACTTTCGGGCTTCTGACAAAGATCAACGAATGACAGCCGGGAGTAACGGTTTTACGTGCTTTCCGAGGCACGGAGGGGTCTTGGTATGTAAAGATGGTCACCCATCCACGGACCAACCGCGATAAGCGTAATCTAAGTCTGATCAATCGAACCGTGCGGCTGTTATTACTTAGCCACAAGAACTTTAAACAACTTTCGCTACGAAACTATTATCCGATCGTGAAAAGAATGAACAAATTCGCATACAAAAGTTATTTTGACATCCCCTATTTCGATGCATGTATGAAATTTTGTTTTTTTTTTACATTTTGGTTATGAGTTTCACAGCGAAAGTTGTTTAGAAACACCCCCTTGACGAATGTGCAAAAATTTACGAATTACATAAACTTCAACCCAATGTAGGTTTGAAATACTAAAAATCAATATCAATGTTACTATTTAATCTCTAATAAACCCAACGTGAAAGGTCGCGTGACTCTACGGTTCGGGAATACCCAGCAAAATAAATATGACTGGTTTTTCCCCAAATGACATTGTGTTTTCAGTACTTTCTGTATCGCCCACTTCCAATTCCACTCCAGTGACCGCACACAATAAGGAAACACAAAATGTTTTTAATGAAAATCAACGCCTATTTTCATACCATTTGAATTTTAAAGTGATGTTTAGAAATACACATATCCACATGTTGTTAGTTCTAAGTTTGTTTATTTATTGATTTAGGATTTCCAACGAAAGATGTACACATAAAACAAAGGGCAACATCAGAGGGGCAATTCTCGTAATTTTAAGAACGTTCACAGTCTGATCTCAGTCTCAATCTGTCAAAAATACCTCTAATTTCCCTACATTTTTGACATCGATTGTCCCTGAGATGAGATTGCGACTAGATTTTGAACGCTTTTAATAAAATTAACAACTAAGCTAATAAAATTAAAATATTAATAATATCTCTACATTTGGAAAATTGGTAAATTATTAAAGATTCAAAGTGTTGTCCACATGCACTGTTACCGCATTTTTTCAGATGAAAACAAATAAAGTAGGTAAAACAATATGGCGTGATCATATTTCATATTAAGTAATGTTCAGGTGATTGACCTTAGCAGAAGAAATATAGCCCTTATATTGCGACAGAAAATAATATGAAACTTGTCGAGTCTATTCATCCGTTGGGATGCTGTGTTCCGCTTTGTACTCGCCGCTTAGATCTTCCGTTTTAGGATTTCATATATTATTTGTTAGCATTTTATTACTTTGAAAATGCAGTAGGTAACTTAATATCTACTTACTTATAAATGAACTAAATAAATGGCAAACGAAAGTCGGGATGAGCTGGACTTCTTTATTAAATACTAGCTGCGCCCCGCGGTTTCACACGCATAAGTTTCGATCCCGTGGGAATATATATATAATATAAAAAATATCCTATATGTTAATCCTGGTTATGAACCATCCGTGTGACAAATTTCATCCAAATCCGTTCAGTAGTTTTTGCGTGAAAGTGTAACAAAAATCCATCTCTGGGTTGCAGTTACTTTAAAATGTTCAAAAACTACCTTACTGGGTTATAGTAAGGTAGTTTTTGAACATTTTAAAGTAACTGCAACCCAGAGATGGATTCTCACGCTTTTATGACCCACTAGCTTCTGCCCGCGACTCCGTTCGCGTGAAATTTCGTTTCTCCTGATCCACCCCGTCGCATCGCATCGCTGTCTGCCCGCGCCACTACTTCGTTTTTGCTTAGCGTTCTTTTTGACTTTGTTTATTTATGCTCGGCTCCTAAAGGCCCTAGCGTGATGATAAAGCCTATAGTCTTCCACAAGAATTAGGCTCTCAAATGCAAAAAGAATTTCTCCAAATCCGTCTGGTAGTTCCAAAGATAAGCGCGTTCAAACAAACAAAAAAACAAGCTCTTCAGCTTTATTATTAGGTTGCCACCGTACATGCACCTAAGGCCTTTCGAGGATATAAAACCAACTAAAATACTTATTCAAAGACAATCAATTACCTTTAAGACCCACTAGTAAGTAAAGTTCTACAGAGATAACTCGCAAAGTTAGTTCTGAAGTTGGTAGCGGAACAAACCGCACCGGTCCATTGCACCCACGTAAAATATTGACTGGAAACAAGATTCAGGACTACAGTCCTGTCTACTGAGCCGTGATTGTGTTACTAACGATATTGAGTTTATATGGAAACTATTGGCTGAATTATGCTCTGTTACACTGTTTGTTTTTGAAGAATGAAACGATGAACGAAGGCAAAGAAAAACGAAGTTGTTTTAAACTAGCTTTAGTCGTCGGAATGTATCGCACGGAGACTCATTACCGGGATAAAAGTATCTTAAGCCAGGTCATTGGCTACCCGTGTGCTAAATTTCATCAAAATACGCTCAGCCGTTAATAAAGTAATTAGGTAACAGACCGGCAGATAAACAGACACGAGTAACTTTCGTTTGTTTCAAACGAACGTCTTATACATCGGAGTAGGCAAAAACTAAAGATCTCGAACGTCACATACAACTATCCTTACATAGTTCATTTTGCTTGGAGTACATTGATCACACACATACACGCACGCCATTTGCAAGTACCACTGTCTTGACCATTTAATTCTAATTATAGGAAGAATATCATTTTCCCGAGCAAGTTTCGATTTCAGTACATGAATATTGATAGAGCTTGAATAATGGTTTTTTAGAGGTATGAGGAACAGGGTGTAAAGTTCACTCATCCTCCATAGAAAAGGGAGGATCCTCCGACCAGACGGGTGTTGTGTTTGGCGGGCAACTGCCCAACGATTGATGTTGGGTAGTTTGTATAATATATTCTAATTGCGCGGTAAACTCTGCTTGCGAGATGCAGGAATTGCGTGACGTCAGTATGATGCGTTGTTCGTATGTGGCGTTGTAGATACCCTTACAGTTTGTATGAACAAATAAAACGACATTTTACAAAGTACAAATAACATAACATCACGCCTGAAATCAGGAAGGCCTGGAATCCCTGAAGGTTTAGGTAGAGGTCATTGGGTCAGGCAATAGTAACACCCACATTTCGCCACAGTTAAGTTTAAGTCCCATGTAATGAAGGGCGAGCCTATTGCCATAAACCGGGCACAAATTCATACTCATGGCAGATACTGACAAATTCAGACTCAGGGCTGATACTGACAAATTCAGACTCAGGGTTGATACTAACAAATTCAAACTCAGGGCTAATACTGACAAATTCAGACTCAGGGCTGATAGTGACAAATTCAGACTCAGGGCTGATACTGACAAATTCAGACTCAGGGCTGATACTGACAAATTCAGACTCAGGGCTGATACTAATAAATTCAGACTCAGGGCTAATACTGACAAATTCAGACGCAGCGCTGATACTGACAAATTCAGACTCAGGGCTGATGCTGATAAATTCAGACTCAGGGCTAATACTGACAAATTCAGACTCAGGGCTGTTACTGACAAATTCAGACTAAGGGCTAATACTGACAAATTCAGACTCAGGGCAGATACTGACAAATTCAGACTCAGGGCTAATACTGATAAATTACTGATGAAATAATCCAATAACCCTTTGCCCGACCTGGGAACTGAAGTCCGACTCGCACTTGTCCGGTTTTTTAATCCTCCGCCCCTCCACTGTTCTTAAAACCCAAAACTTACTTTGGCCCTTTTTGAATTCTCAATCTCTTGAACAGCCTCTACAATTACGGTAAGGGCTGGTTTACACTGACCTTTTCCCATTACGCTTGGTGTTAATACTTGCCCTTATCCGTCTCGTCCGAAGACGTCTTTTTTTATATTTTTTTCTTGTAGAGAACTTTTCTAGTTATCCCGAAGCTTGTGCAAATTACATGAAAAGAAAATGTTCTCGGTTGAATTTGTACAACAAGTCTGAAAAATAAAGTTGGCAATCCTGTTGAATCTGATTAGATGGGCGACTTAAAGGTACTATGTGTACTTTCTATGGATCCTTTAAGGAAATGAGTTTATTTTGCTTTTTCTTTCTGGAGACTTATGTCATCATCATCATCATTGAAAGCCTTGTTCCTCTCACTGCTGAGTATACGCCTTGTCTCTTTTGTGCCATGCTTCCCTGGTATGTGCGGTCTAGTAATGCCATAGGACTGGTATTTTTTGTTCGTTGTTATTTCCTATGTTATTCGTTAAACTAACGCGGTACAAATATCACGAGGTTTCTCTGCATTTTTTTTAATTTAAATTGTAATCACAGTACGCCATGTTTGTTTAGTAGCATCCATCATCATCTGTCTAGCCTTTTCCTAACTATGTTGGGGTCCGTTTCCAGCAGACTAATTAATACCAGTATTTTTTTGTATACAGCTGAATACCAGTATTATACATGGAATGACTGCCTATGTATCCTCCACAACCCAGTTACTGGGTAACGCGATACCCCTTGATAAGACTGGTTGTCAGACTTTTTGGGCTTCTGAATAACCGTAACGACTGTCAAATATTTACGCTTAACGGTTTATCAAAAGACAAGCAAAATAAAATACACAAATACCTAAACAAATAGATATTAGCAAACTGACAAGACAAAAGTTTTTCTATCAAACCCAAGAAAGGACCATCTTACAAGTTTATAAAGTCCGCATTATTCACAAAGTTATTCCAAATCAATATTTGGTCCGCTTTTAACTTCTCCCCCAATAGGACCACTTTATTTGTTTTGCGGTTGCTATGTTTGGCAGAGTCAACCGCTCGTGAACCACTTTCATTTGACTGTATTCAGTGTTTGTTTATTATTTTATACCAATTTAAGTTACTTCTTTTATACACATTCACATACATAAGCCTTATTCCCATGGAGGTAGACACTACAGAACGCCACGCTACGATCTTTCATACTACTATTGCTTCTTTTACGTTCATACATCTGAGGACCAATTCTCGTAATTTTAAGAACATTCACAGTCTGATCTGTCTCAATCTGTCAAAAATACCTCTAATTTCTCTACATTTTTGTCAAGTTTTTGACATTGAGTGTCGCTGAGATGAGATTTAGTTGTGATGTGTGTGTGTGATATTTGCGAGTATCAAAATATATACGCATAAACGGCCGTATTTTTTATTGCGTTGTCATAGTAGCTCGATTTCTTTAGAGCTCCAAGGCACCGTAGATTTACGTATTTGATATTATTTTCCACTTGACACACACAAGATTCTGAGTTCACGGGAAGTGCCCTGTAGGTTTTGATTCCCTTGCGAGTGTCGAAAATTGGCGGAAATTTGCGGTATAAACGGCTGTATCTTTTGATTGCGTTGGCTTAGAAGTTTGATTTTTTCACAGCTCTAAGGGTCAGTAGACTTGAGTATTTGATATAAATTTCAGCTTGATAGCTCTACGCGTTCCTGAGAAAAAGGGTCTTGGCAGACGGACGGACGGAGAACGAAGTAATCCTATAAGGGTGCCGTTTTTTCCTTTTGAGGTACGGAGAGGTTTTGAGACTTTCCTTATTTTGTTGTTGAAACTTTTTCTCTCATTATACATCCAACCTTCGATTTTCTTATCTTTTTACTTTACACTACAAGCGTTTTTCAACTCGAAACATAGTAAGAATATTTCCGGTCCTACAGCTTTATTCGAGACACCTAAATCAACACAACGCTCTGGGACGCCACTTTCAAGGCGCCTGCAAATTTAGGAATTGCTATTGCGTGAAGTAATTTATCTGAGGAGACAAAGTAAGACAAAGGCACCTGTTGAATATTACTTTGAACTTTCTGAATGAAGCTCTCTGGATTTTGCACTAAGTTATTTTCGTTGGCAGCGTTCTGGGTTCTGGCCTCATTAAAGAACCTTATACCAGTGGGTTTTTAATTTCAGAATAATAATTCCAAACGGCATGTTATGTCATGATGACCCTGAGGTTAAGGCGTCGCCACTCATGCACGATTGTGAAGGCCCTAACCAAATCAAATCCGGACAAGTACTTACTCGTATCAATGTGACTTTTCGAATTCATGGTGTACCTTCTAAGTTTATTAAGGACATCACTGAAATTGGTGAAGTAAAACATCGTGAGGAAACCTGGACTTATAATAAATATAGTGTCTTATGTAATTTTGACGTTCAAAAAGTGCCGATCCAGAGATCTCGGGTCTGTCCTACTAGTCCCATTGACCCAGTCCCCCCACTAGTCCCATGAGACAACTGATACTAACATATTTTTTAAACTATGTCCTACTAGTCCCATGGGACAACTGATACTAACATATTTGTAAAATCATGTCCCACTAGTTCCATGGGACAACTGACACTAATATATTTTTTAAATTATGTCCCACTAGTTCCGTGGGACAACTGATACTAATATAGTTTTAAAATTTTGTGCCACTAGTCCCATGGGACAGCGAGTACTGATTATATGATCAGCCTAGTTTAAATAGGCTGATATTATTATGTTATGTACGGTGGTACCATTAGCCAAATGAAAAGGCTATTTCATGAATCATATACAAAAATCCTTAGAACGCTACAGTTTAATCCAACCAAGTAAAATTAAATGAAGTTAAAATTGTTTTCCCGTCGGAACAGCAAGTACTCTCACATCAAAAGCGGACGTTAACAGAATTATTGAAGTTTCGGCAACAAATTAATATTTACAACCGGCATTAAAATCGGCCGTAAAGACCTAGTTTATATTCAGAAATACGAGTTTGCCTGGCTGTGGAGGCAAATAACCGTTTTATAATTCGCCTGTTTTTACGCAATTTCATCTGGTTTTTTGAAAAATTAAGCGGAGTGCTTTGTTTTTCATGCAAGTTTATCGCTGTATTGTGCTGAATTACATGGTTTATTTAAGACAGTTAAAAAATGAGAAACAGATTTCATGTTGTTTAAGAGGTTTTGTATGCATTTACTGTAATACATACAGAACAGTACATGATTCTAGTGGATAATTTTTTGTAGGTAAAAAAAACAGCTTTTTCATAAAAAAAAGTGCAATACCTACGCGGTCATAATGTATGAAACATTTTTTTTTAAATAATCTTCGAACAATTTCAACGCGTTCAGCAATCTAATTGCGTAACACATTATCAATCAAATGTGAATCAAGGATATTGCTAATCCATTGCTTCAAATGCTCTAAAAATGTGTCTGCTCAGCAACATAAACAACGCAATGAATTTTGTCAAAATAAAACCGCTGCTCCTGATAGTTCCGCAATTACCATGCAAAATGATGTATTAAAACCATCGTAACAAGTAACACGTTGACGTATCTGCCACCCTGTATAGTAGAACATAGTATTAAAACCACTACCTTTTGTAGAAAATATTAAGTAGTGGTTGTCCGTCAATTGTGTGTCGGATTATGGATGGGAAAATGTGACGTCAACTTACTAAAATGGCAAAAAATATTTATAGGTAACATGAAATTGTAATTATGAATAACGTTAAAGATAGCAATGATAAGATAGAAGATGATGTTGTAGTTAATGTTGAACATTGTGGAGATAGCAAGATAAAATGTGAAATGGCGATAATAGTGGACTTGGCTTTCGTCGTCGACTAAAAACAAAACCAAACAATATTATCATCAGTAAGTGTCATCTTGAAACAGATTTGAGAGGACGCTAGTCAGCTCACGTCGGATTATAAGCGGTGCGGGTAATACGATCTTAGCTAACTCGAGATGTGTGAATCACACTGAATCATATACGAGTATAGTTGTAGTATCACGAAGTTGAAGAACTTCATAATTTATTAAAAAAAAAAAAAAAAAACTATCACACGCTCAAAATACTTCCTTAAGACTAAATAAATAAATCTAAATCGACATCCTGACACAATATATTAAAAATAATATCATCAGTTTAAGGAAAGTAAAGTAAGTTCAGTGACCGTTTACAAAATAACGCGATAGAATCAACGACTTCTTGTCTTAACAAGTAGGTATCAATAGGGTCTAGGAAAAGTGTCACTCCATCAGCGATAACGCTATGATGGAAAAGTCAAAAATATATTGAATTGACATAATTATTATTAAAAGCCTGTGAAGCAAGATTCCCTACTGTCTTGTCACTTCTCATAAGCTGCCGAAAAGCTTATGTCATACGATATTGAAAGTCTTTGTAGAAATGATTTGAAAGCGATTGCTTCTTATCTAATCCCCAAGATAGCCGATGTTGGCAAAAAGTCAAACGAAACAATTGAAGGTGCAGGTTATAATGATGTATGTTATAAAGAACGCCATAAAAACGAAATTAAATTGGTGATGGAAAACGTAGACAACGATGAAATATATAACTAGTGTAAAGCAAAACACAAAACAGTATTATCAGCAGCAAGTGTTGGTTGGGAAACAGGCCCGGGAGGCTACCAGTCAATCTCGTGTCGGATTATATGCGATGTGGATACGTGACGCCAGCTCACTAGATACGCCTGAGTGTCAACGGATGTACGCTCGACATGATACCGTTTAGTTCTATGTCTCTTTTTGAGTAGAGACTTGTGTTTTGGATATCTGTCTATTTCGTTTTTGTTTCTTCGAATTTCAGATGAGCCACGTATTTGATTATTAACAAAAAAATCACTAATAAAAAATAAAATAATTAATAATAAGTGTTGTGATAAAGATTAAGATGTATCAAATATCTACAAGAAACATGATTCCCATGGCTAAGAATCTCACTATTCTCTTGCCCATATCCCAATTTATTAGTAGAAGTCGGCGCAACATGTCTTTTTTTCTACCATACTTCTCTTTGAATAGTCATGTCAGTAGTAACGCAAGGGCGTGACTACTCGGGGAAAGATTACTGTGTGAAAGATGATATGAGTAGAAAGGTCTAGCCATATCATGTTTCACACGGTAATCTTTCCCTACTGTTATAGCCATTCAAATTCATACCCAAAATTTTCTTCCTGGCAGACATTTTGTTTGTTGTTATGATTCTAATCGTAATAAATCACCAATGGAACAACAAAGCATAGTAGCACACCATGCATATGTATGCATGATACTATTGTACAGAAGTAAGTTTTTCTAACTGAACAGACAGCTGTGCTGCTGGGGAGTTTGTTGCGCCACTTCATCCCAGCGAAAGCACTAGAAAGTGGTGAAGGGCAGGCGTTTTGAAAGACTTTCTTGTAATTTTGAAGTCATTTGTTCAAATTAGGCTGAGAATTAACACTTTTGAACGTAAAAAGTGTTGTGTTGTGTTTGATTTTGAAAATAATAAGCCTACCAGCTCATTGTCTAACCAATTGACATATTTTGCAACAATATTATGTTGTATGCTATATGCAGGAGAATCACCGTGAAAGTAATAATGATATCGCGAAACGCAATGTAGCTTCCTATCTAAAAACGACTTACAGCTGAGAGAATCCGACGTATCTTGTGGGGGAGATTCGTTTGCGTTTTCATACGCAACCAGCATTTCCTTGAACGCAGGGAGGAAATGAGGAGAAGAAAAAACTCGACGCATCATCGGGGTAATGATGCGAAATATCAGTAGTTTACGCACCACCTCCAGCCGTCAAGGTATGCGGCGGATTTGTTCACGTGTCACTGTCTATAGCTTCATGTGTTAATATATTTGGTGGGGTTAAGGTTCTGTAAACGAATATTATGTTATCACGTTTTTCATTACGGAGACCCACAGTCGAAGACGAACGATTTCACAGAGCCATTTTTACTGAAAAAATGAAAAATGTATATAATGTATAACGTTATATTTATGAGCAAACAATTTTGATCTTCTACTGTCCTTTTTAGGGTTCCGTATCCAAAGGGGGCCAACGGGACCGTATTACTAAGCCTCCACTGTCCGTCCGTCCGTCTGTCTGCCAGCGGGATGAAATGAAAATGTATCTAATGAACCGTAATAGGTAGAGAGTTGTAATTTTCACCGCAATAGAAATAGAAATACACGATTGTCGCTATAAAAACCAATAATAAAATAAAACAAAAGTAAAAATTAAAGATACAACCATACCAAAGGCCATACAGGAAACGGGTTTTTTTCGGCGTTTTTTGCCATGTGATACCCTTGCGTGCGAGTCCGATTCGCACCTGGCGGCTTTTTGTTTTATCTTAAAGCCATCTCATTTTATTAACGGCACCTAAACGGTTTTTCTACTCAAAACTTTAAGCAAGTCCGTTATCCACTAGGAAATCCGAACTCGCTCGTAAAAGACAAACAACGCAGGTCCCTAAGTTTCAAAGTCGTCACCTCCGCGAAAGTTTTTCACTAAAGTTTACGTGTTTACTTGGCAAAGTGGGCCGTTTTAGAGTCAGGAGCCACGGATGCTCTTTACCGTCCTCCCTTACTGCTTTCCAATATTCTGTTCGATTTACAGAATGGTAAACCGAAACTTTTGAGAGTTTTCTTCGTTAAAAATGTTGGGCTGGATATTTTATGGTGTTTATTTTTTTCAGGAGGAATTTTTGCGTCGAACGTAGAATATATTTTCTGCACACTAAATCCCAAACTTGAACTTCGAAAACGTATGCCTTAGTAATTAAAGCATTGGCCGGAGGCCACCAAAAGATTTTCTGTCTGTTAGTTGGAAAACAACAGAGTCAAAACAAGGATTATTAACTGCAAGAACATTAATTATATATTTGTACACCCATTACCTCTGTGTAAGAAATATTTGTACGCCTTGTTTACAAATATTTAACTTATATATAAATATTTTACAAATTAATAAAGGACGTCATTCAAGTGTGGAAACATTTTACCTATACTTGGGTATATTGAAAATGCCAAAAATCATATTTTTATAACAAGAGTTTTAAGTATAACATTAAAAAATACTAGGTTTTAGTTGAATTTAACGCCCTGAACATGTTTTAACTATAAACTTGTTATTAAAATATGATTTTTGGCATTTTCAATCTCAAATAGCAGCCGGAGGGGTTAATGGTAGACTTTCACTGTAATAGTAAAAAATGCTGAAGAGGTCATTTCCCATAAGATAGCAGTACTTGTTTTTCCTGCCGGCACTCTAACTTTTGGGCACGAAATGTCTTTGAATTTGAATTAAACTTATCTTGGGCTGTTTTCTGGCGGCTGCTGCAGGAGAAAAAACCTCACACGGCGCAAATATACCTTATTGGGAGCTATATGTTTGAGCCTTTTGGGGTTGGAACACTAGGGCCTTAGGGTCCGAGTGCTCATCGAATTTTTCGGGACATCGCCAAGCGGTTGGTTGACTCTTCACGTGATCAGAGGGCTGGCCTATTTTTAGCCCAAATAATCAGCATTTCCATCCAACGTGGTAATGCTGCCAGCCTTTTGGGCACTTATCCTATTGACAGCGATGCAAACGATTTTTTTGATGCCCAATGAGCTCCTGCCTTTTTCTTTATTTTTTATTGTTTACTTGTACATAATATATAATTATATATTTTAGTGCTAGCTTGTAAATTAAAAGTGTTGTGTCATTATATTGAAATAACTTATCTTACAAAGCACATTCATTGACATTTAAACAAATTAATCTTACTTTTGTATTCCAGATCACTTGTCTACCTCTCCATACATTCGAAATTAAATTAATACGTATTATTCCTTTGTCATGGATCCCTTGTAATTGAGAGGGGCCGAAAACACTAAATAAACCAAATAGTGTCTATTTAGGTGGGCTGACGATTGTAAATTAATATAAATACCTGATGAAATTGAATCCCTTGTGTTTCGCCCGAAGGATAATACCTAGACATAATATGTGATATAGAGTGATAAGATCGGCTGAATGGAGCAGCTGGAAATTGTATTTATTAATCATTTGCATAATAATAACATTTATTAAATACAAGTTTATTATTTACAGAATGGTAACTTTGGAGAGTTTTCTTGGTTAAAAGCCTTGGGCTAAATACTCTTGCGAGTGCTGTGCTGCTGCTGCGGCTGCGGAAATCCTCAAACGGCGAAAGTATAATAACCTTATCTTAGACTTATGGGAGATTTTCAAGCCGTTTGGGGTTGGTAAGGTCCGAGTGCTCATGATTTGTTCAACGAAATCTCAAAACGGCTGGTTGACACTTCCTGTGACCCTAAGCTGGCTTTTCCCTTGGCCAGAGGTTAAGCATTGGCATACAACGCAGCATTGCCCCCGGTCTCCGCATCGCTGTCGACTGGTAATGTACCCAACATTGCCAGTCGACAGCGATGCGGAGGAATCTTTTGACGCCATATTTTAGTTTGTTTAGTTAATTCTTGTTAGGTTATGTTATTATATTTTATTTAATAGTTTATTCGTTAATTTAGTATAAAAAGTTTATCCAGTGTATATATTTTATCCTCTTTAATAAATAATAGTTGTTAGTAAAAAAAAGTATAGATAATAATGTTTTAAGAGTTTACTTATTTCTGCCTCAGTAGTCGTCTGAATTAGTTGTATGAAGCTGCATAATTTTTTTCTATCTGTTCATGGGCCGTCTTCGTATGTATGTAAAGAGACGACACTCGTATACTGACGCTCTTCTTATGTTCGGTTTGCCGCGTTATCAAAAGCTACCCACCACACCTCCAGAGACGAGGAGATGAGATGAAAGTTGTGACACTGACAGTTGATCTTCCACGGAATGTGATATAGTGGCGATGGCGAATGTTGTAAGCTTTTCCTAAAGAAAAAACAAGACCCGAAATAAAGGCTTTAAATGTTGTTTCCTTCGTTTTTACAGGTAATCAAATAAATTGTTTATAGATGATGTTAGTAACACCTATTTTGTAGTACCTAATATATTTTAAATTAAAACTTTCGTTTTTACAGAGAAACGCAATTATGTCTTTGTTTTATTATTACCAATTGGTTGAAATGAAGTGGAATACAGCTGAATACCCAACCTGCGAATTTGCATCGAACAATTATAAACACTTCCTATTTCTGACATTAATTTGATGCATTTATTTTTATCATTAATTATAGATAATAAAATAGTTTATTTAGACAATAATTATTTATTTTAACAATAATTTATATCAATATTATGGCAAAACGGTGAACGAAAACAGTGCAGGGAAACCAGCATGTCCTAGAACTAAAAAATTCGAAAACATGTGCCATCTACCAACCGGCACTGGGTCTGCGTGTTGGATCCCACTCCCTCTCACCGAGAGGAGGACTGAGTCCCAGTGGGAACATTATGGGCTGATTACGCTATGGCAATATTCAATCATTCTACCAAAATATAAACAACACATATGTATAATAATATAGTGTTAATAAAATGCAATTTTAGGGCAAACAACTTCATCAAGGCTAGTAACATGCTGAGTAAATAAAAACAGGTTTTGAATGAAAGGATATTCGTCTACCTACGACAATGAAATAAATAAATAATACTTAAGTCAAATAAAACATATAAACACATACGTACATTATACAAAACAACATCTGTTTTACTTACAGTTGTGATATTATTTACAATGGTCACAATAGTAATAGTTTCATTAACCACTTTGTCACAGTATGACTTTTAGGCGTGATTGCACTACTAAAAGCTTGAAATGGTCCAAAAAAAAATTTACTTTCCATTCACTATAAATGCTACCATTCTAAACTAACGTACGCACAGCTACTAACACAATACAAACTCCTAGGCTTGGAGTCCAGGCGCACCCTTCTTATGGCTGTGATGCTGCATGGCATATGTAATAACAACTTTGACTGCTCTGGTATCACCAACAAACTTTGTTATTTTGTACCTAGAACTGTATCACGGCGAGAGGCGCGCGTGCCCCGGCTGTTCCACACTGTAAAGTGTAGAACCAATGCTGGTGCAAAGCGCCCCTCCGTCGTCTCCTAGAAATATAGGTATAACACACACTTTCTCGATCTTGATATATTTTCACTATCTCAAACAAAATTTTAAAAGAATGGCTATTGAATTGCTTGCACAATAATTATAAATTCTCCCTAACCTAAATCGATATAACCTGATCTCCAGTAGATGATTCGTGGTTTTGTTTTATTTCTCCATAATATGTAGATTATTCCGCGGACATTGGTGTGGGTTACATGTTTACCTCTATTACCCTAGTTTATTATTTACTATAATTGAAACGTGTAGGTACCAATAAATTAAAATAAACACTAAAGCTACAGTTTCCTAGACGTGCGGTGGCGTGCGGTGGCGTGCGGCCGTAATGTAATAAAACACTCCTAAGGGCACACATATACTTGAAGAATTTCTTAATAAGAACTTACAAGGATTTTACTTACTTGAGAAAGTTTTTGGAACTTAAATATAGTGCCGGCAGAAGTGAAAACTTGAATATTTACATTGTGCATTTTTGATATTTTGGAATTCGGTCTACTCTCCCTCCGTCTTACGAATTTTCGATCAGGTCACGTGTCCTGAGGCGAGCTCCGTCTTACGAATTTTCGATCAGGTCACGTGTCTTGACGCGAGCTTAACATTTTTTACCCATCACAACAAAAGTGCACAACGCCGCACAAGTTTTCACTTCAAAACAAATATATATAGCAAAGATCGTTACTCAATGGACGCCTGAGGGAGAACATCGCCGTCAAGGTAGACCACGGCGACGGTGGTGCAACGATGTGGTAACATTTGCAGCGTCATCAGAACGCTCATGACAGGGAGGACGAAAAAAGGGAAGAACTTTGCCCAGCATAGTAAAAAAATTGACATTCAAACTAAGTAGTTATGGTTTTTTTCTTTTTAACAATCCATTAACTTCAATAACCTTTCATTTCGTACATTTGGTTGAAACATTAGGGCCTTGGAGTTCGAGTGCTCATCGAATATTTCGGGACATCGCCAAGTGATTGGTTGACTCTTCACGTGACCACAGGCTGCCCTCTGGTCACGTGAAGAGTCAACCAATCGCTTGGAGGGCAATGCTGCCAGCCTTTTGGGCACTTATCCCATTGACAGCGATGCAGACGAATTTTTTGATGCCTAATGAGCTCTTGCCTTTTTCTTTATTTTTGTATATAATATACATATATATATATATTAGTAGTAGCTTGCAAATAAATTGTAATTTCGTACGCAAATAGCATTAACGAACACAAAAGTTAAACTTATTAATCCACGCGCAAAAGAAATAATTGGCGTGGCCGCTCATCTATGTATTTATATAAAAATGAATCCCTATTTCCCTTGGTCACGCCATAACTTGAGAACGACTTTACTGATTTCATCCATGTTTTTTTTTAAGTATTCTAATGCTTTGTAGAAGATTCTTTAAAAAAAAAATTATGAAAGTTGTGTAGAAAATTTAAGAATTACGCCTTTACGCTAAAATCTGAACGGATTTGGATGAATTTTGGCACATGGGTAGACCATGATCTGGAGAAGGAAATAGGCTACTTTTCATCCTGGATTGCAGACGAAGTCGCGGGCAACAACTAGTCTAATTATATATAAATATCAATCCCTATTTTCCTTGGTCACGTCATAAATTGAGAAGGATTTTACCGATTTCATCCATGTTTTTTTTATAAGTTTTCTAATACTTTGTAGAAGGTTCTTACGGAAAAAAAATTAAGAAAGTTGCTTCACGCGGGTGAAGTCGCGGGCAAAAGCTAGTATTATATAGTAAATGCGAACCCAGTGCCACAACAAAGCAACGTACATAAAGTAGGGCAGGTCTACCTTATGTTAGCAATGTTTGGTAACTCAGAATGTGATTTTTATAAGTTTTAAAATACCAAGCGAATTGACGTTCTCTAAAATATTCGTAGCTTATTATGATTTTGCTCTTCCGCTGAAATAATAATTGTTCTCTAACCATTGACATGTCTGCACTCGTGGTAGTAAAATGTGATCCTTTCTACGACTGCTACGATTATGAACAGTGGTTTCCGAAAGTAAGTTAACATTTTTCCACTTCAGCTGTGATGCCAAATTATGATTTAAAATTAAAAAAATAATCACCTTTGACTTATCATAAAAAATAATCAAGTATTGATTACTTTTTAAGCATTTCAAACCATTTAAATCAAAATGTGGTGTGTCAAAGCTGAAGTGGAAAAAGTACAACTAACTTTTACAGGCCACTGTACATGCTGTTTTTAACATGGCCGATAAATTAAAAAAAGATTTATAATTAGTTCAAAATGATTTTGCATGAAGTTTAGTTGGTTTGTACGACTATTAGAAACTAAAAGACCTAACAATGTATTTTAGCAAAAAATAGGAATAAACAGGAGTAGCGAACTTGTTTTTGGTTTCGTGGACGTGGATGGCTCTCTCGTAGTTGCCACCGTCGTAGTTTTAGTTGGCGCTGTCGTAGTTGTAGTGGAAGTACTCGGTTCAGTCTTAGTTGTACTACTCGTAGATAATGACACTGTTGTTACGACAGTTACATTTGAGCTCGTCTGGGTGCCAGACGTTTTAGGAATAAATAGATCCAGTGCCCCTATAAAAAATAACGGACTATATTATAAAAACAATTGCCCCGACTTAGCATAAAACTGTGGCGCTGCATCTGGAGCTTCTAAGCAGTAGCTCTACACGTTCCAGATAGTAGGAAAACCAATAACAGCTCTACTGATCTGTTTGGTTGACGGCAGAAGAACGATTGTATCAGCAATCGTCAACACGGTGTGGGTTTCATAGTCGCAAAACGATGGAAATACAATATTAAAGAATTCAAAGCGTACTCTGAGAGAATAGCTCTAAAGGTTCCTAGTAAATAAGATAATGTGAACGTTTTTCTTTCAAACATATATTTTTCAGTAACTTTCAGCACCATATTGCAATATAAAATACGTACCCTTTGCAAGCCTCGCCACAAAACCTGAAAATATTAATTAGAATTTCATATCAATTACCTACTTAATAAATAAAATTATTTTTATAATGATAATGTTTGTAATGTAAATGTTGATGATAAATACATACATAAGAGTGGGCCTGCTTGTGTGACGTGACATGTCTAAAACAAAAAATAACATAAAATTATATAATCAGCCTATAATGTTCCCACTGCCACTACACAGGCCTCCTCTATAATGTTCCCACTGCCACTACACAGGCCTCCTCTCTATGAGATGGAGTAGGCCGTGATCTACCAGGCGGGCCCGGTGCGGGTTGGGTGATGTTACATTATGTCTTCGAATGTTTGGTTCTAGGGCCTGCCGGCTTCCTCACGATGTTTTCCTTCACCGTTTTGAGAGCAGTGGTGATGAAATAATTTACACAAAGTAAAGTACCTGTCTGGATTTGAACCTTCGGCCTACAATTCGTAAGTCGCGGCTGGCCTGGCCACTGGCCTACCACTGCTCCATAATACTCGTAATACATAAAATTAGAGTTTAATTATTATTTTTGATATTCTCCTTGACATATTATATACTTAAAATTTTATTCATGTTTCAAATTTTGTGTATTTCAAGTTAAACAAATATCAACTTTATTTTAAGGGAAAGTAAGCTGACTTCAGAGTGACTAGCAGTATTGAAAATGTTATAACAATGTTTGAAGTTGTAGCGTAAACTAAACTTTATTGTGTAGGAAATAAAGTTATTTTTCCACAAACTCATAATTGTTTACATTTTTGGCGAATATGTCGCAATTCAAAAATAGGTTTTATATTTGGCCTTAGGACTTGCTTAACCTTTTTAGACTTAAAGATGTTTCGATTTGTTGTCCATTTCCTACTTTGTTAAGCACCTGGTAGTTGGACTTGGAGACTGTTATTTGAAAACCCAATTATTTTTAAAAGTGTAACCGTGGAGTTTTTTTTGCTGGCTCATCTCGTAGGAAATGACCAATTAGAATCGTACATCTAGATTCTTACGTTTTATGAGAGTATCGCCCATATAGGTTTATGTGAAATAAAATATATTGAATTTGAGTGTACTTATTTTTACTTTTCTTTCACGAGTAAAAGGACACATATTGGTATGCCTAAGCTACTATCAGGCCCGTAAACTTTTTTTAAGCCAAAAACTACGTCAATCCGTTTCTGTGTTGCTGGGAGAACGAAGGACTAACCAACAAACACACTTTTCTATTTATAACCTTTTTTCCATTTAAGATATACACATTTAAAAAGACACTTTTTTTATTTTTAGAAAAGCGCATTTTGACAATGAAAAAATTTGAAGCGTTGGTCAGGGCTTCTGTGAAAGCACTTCCTCCGAACGATACGCGCCAGAAGTACCGCTTTCTGAATCAAGCCGTCTAACCAAAGTTTGCTGTGGTGCTGGTCAAGGCTCTTGGCCATTATGACCGTCACAACTATCGGCACAATGACTGCTGTATCCACAACTCACATGTCGACAACCTCGCGAGCCATCTACTTATCTTTTTCAGCTTGCGAGGTTCTCGTCATGCGGGACCGGACTAGGTTCTATATTTACTAGCTTTTTTCACGAATTATACCTATTGTGTTTATAATATTATTGTATTTATGTATAGTAAGTATATACACGTATTATTAGTAAGATTCAAATAGTTATATTAAAATACTCACAGCGAGCAGCACTAAAAACAATTTTACAGTATTGGCACCCATTCTCCACTTCAACAACCCACGCACAAGGGAATAATCGCACAAATTGTTACACCTACCTACTTATAACAAATATTAAACAAATTAACGTCATACAGATGTCTTTGTCCTATTGATTGTTGCTTGACAAGTAAATTACATAAACATTTTAACAATACAATACCGTCAGAGGACTTTTATTTTGATTCCGATAATGGCGCTGATCCCCTTGTTCATAAACTAAACTAAATTTAAGTTCTGTGCACCTTCTTCTTTCTATTTAATTAAGAAAAGGACAGAAGATAAAATATTAGTTTAGTCCTGTCTAATTATGATACTCTATTGACAAATAAATTAGACGTGATTAAAAACATGGCTACTAAAATTACGTCAATTTACGTCAGGCGCCGACTAATTTGACAGAACTAAACTAATATTTATCTTCTGTCCTTTTCCAAATGAAATAGAAATGAAAAGATGCATTGAACTTAAATTTAGTTTAGTTTGTGAACAAGGGAATCGGCGCCATTGACAGTGTCCATTATAATTTATAAATATTTACTTATTTATATAAGCAATGGTGGCCCAGTGGTGATAGCCGCGACTTATATTGTAGGTCGTAGGTTCGAACCCAGTTAGAAGCTTTACTTTGTATAAACATTTCATCACCACTGCTCTCGAAACGGTGCAGGAAAACAAAGTGAGGAAACCGGCATGTCCTAGAACCAAAAAATCGAAGACATGTGACATCTACCAACCCGTACTGGGCCCGCGTGGTAGATTATAGCCCACCCCCTCTCATAGAGAGGAGGCCTGTGTCCCAGCAGTGGGAACAATATAGGTTGATTATGTGACGTGTACGTAAGCATTTACTGTAGGTAATATTATATAAATAATTTATTTTTTTGTTGGCCTTTAATATTGTTTTTCCTTCCAAAATAGTAATAAACATTTTTACTATATTTTATATATTTTAACAATAATTTGTTTATTAAAAAATAGTAACAAACAAAATATTTGAAAAATTGCTTACCTTCTATTTGGGGTTAAGCTGACAATTGAGCATTACTTTCCTATAACTGATAAAAGAATAAGTTGAGTATGAGTTCGCAAGATTATTAGTTAAAGGCAATTCAGCTGACTAGGCTACTTAAGCCAAAATTACTTAAATGAATCAGTGACGAGACAGGTGTACGGGCGGGGCGGCGGTACCGCCTGGCAGGAGCAATAATCAGTCGCCCGTGAACCATGGTCACTAACGAAAAAGTCGCCCTATAATTTTATATAATTTATTTGTAAACTTAAATTTTATGTATTTTATTTGTAAACTTCACGGTGTGTGAAAGCTGAAAAATTTCTACACTAGGGGTCTACAATCGTGGCTGAATTCATGGTTACAGCATACAGTAGTCACATGGTATTTATTGTTTTTCTATTATTTTCAATATTAAGTCTAGAACAACCTATTGTCACATGACGT
This sequence comes from Apamea crenata, assembly GCA_949629185.1. Lineage (NCBI taxonomy): Eukaryota > Metazoa > Arthropoda > Insecta > Lepidoptera > Noctuidae > Apamea > Apamea crenata. Next base: position 15,600,428 of record OX451365.1, on the reverse strand, counting down.
CGGGCGTTGGTAGCTGCGTCAAAGTTTTAACTTTTGCAGCTGTCAACGTTTAGCATGTTTTTCTTTGATTGCATTTGTTTTTTCTTTCAAGAAAACCATTACTATTATTATTAGGCCCTTTGTACAGACACGTTTTTCTTTCCGTAATAAAAAAACTACGATTAATTTGCCTTGTCTAGACACAGCCGGTCGTCAGTGCCTACTTACAGAAATTAAATCACTTATCAGTATTGTATGGATCACTATGAAAGCTTTATGTGACGGACACTGTTTTTCTACGGCGCCGTTTATACGCCTCTTATAGGCACGGTTCAACAGTGTTGTATGGATGACTATGGAAGCTTGTTGACAAACACTTTTTTCTACAGCGTGGTTTATACGCCGAAACGTAAAGAAACCGTGCGGTGTTTAAAGGGCCTTACACACACTAACACACACTATGGCTTATACTGTATTTAAAATAATCAGCCACAGCACAAAAGACGGAAGAGTAGCTCTGCTTAGCGTTTATGGACTACGAGAAAGCCTTTGATCCTATCGAGACATGGGCTGTATTGCAGTCTCTTCAACGGTGCCAGATCGACTATCGGTACATCGAGGTGTTTAGTGTAAGCATAATCAGACAATGCTGGGACACAGGTTTCCTCTCGGTGAGAGGGAGTGGGTCGTTATCGTGAACAGTCTACTCTATATATCTCTTTATCTACTTTCCTATCGCAGGTATACTGAAAGTGATTTCTATAAATATAAGCATCACCTTTGTACCTATTTTTCTGTACTTTCTTTTTCTTGTCTGCTTATTAACATAATGCATGTGTGCACATAAATGGTTAAACACAAATAATTAATAAACAGCCCCTGATTTGGCGGTTGGGGAATTGGTTGCAGTAACTAAGCTATGTACTCTGACCAAATGGGTAAATAAAGGTTCTTCAAATATTTTCAAAATTTTCTTAATCATTATAATGCTTCCCTAACAGCTCTTTAACCTAAATTGTTATTATTATGATATCCATATAATAATGAATGGATGACCCCAGCAACACAGGCTATTCCTAGCATGCATGGATCATCTATTTAGTGCCAGGCTATTTTCAAGGTTTTTCCTAGTATGGGGGTCATCGATCATTTATTTAGTGCCAGGCTATTTGCAAGGTTTTTCCTAGTATGGGGGTCATCTAACATTTATTTAGTGCCAGGCTATTTGCACGTTTAATTAAGTGTCACTTTGTATCTGTGTACTTTTTTATGTCAAATAAATCATTCTTATTCTGTTATATAATACAAGTATAAACTTCGACTCACGTGACAGTTTATTTTTGAATCGCGGCAATGACCTTTTTTATAATTATAAACTGCACTGCAAATTTGCACAGTATATCTACCAGTGTAGTAGTACTTTTAACCTACCTACTATTATAACTTGCAGTGCTAGCCGAATTCCATTTCCTCGAAAGGATTAATAATAATAATATCCCTGGACATTTCACACAGCACCATTTGTCCCAAGCTAAGCAACCTAATGCTTGTGTTATGGTAACAAGATGGCTGATAAACTACTTATATACAATTTTGTTTTGTGTAAATACATACATATTATAGATAGAAAAACACCCAGACTCGGAACAAATGCATGTAGGTCATACAAATATTTGTTCCGTGCGGGAATCGAACCCGCGACACGCAGCGCAGCAGTCAACCGTGCCGTCAAGATTACAGATCATCGTCAGATTTACATTAAAGAAAATTGTGACCATTTGAAACAGCTTTCTGTGACCACATTGTGATCATCTTTAATGGTACAGCAGGAGGGACTTGTGGCTAAGCAAGAAAAGCCGCACGGGTCGATCGATCAGGTTAAGCAAGGCTTGCCGCGGTTGGTCCGTAGACGGGTGACCAAGACCCCTCCGTACCTCGGAAAGCACGATAACCTGTTGGTCCCAGCTGTCATTTGTGGATCTTTGACAGTCGTTACGGGTCGTCCGAAGCTCGAAAGTCTGACAACCAGTCTTACTAAGGGTTATCGTATTATCCAGTAAATGGGTTGTGGGGGTCAGACAGGCAGACTCCAACATAGTTGGGAAAAGGCTAGGCAGATTTAATGGTACACAGCAGGTACAGTCACAAGCAAAAGTATGTATACACTCGGCTTTATTTAAAAGCGATTTACTCCTTTATTTTTTAATGAAATATTATGCTGTTACGAACATAGCATTTTAGAACCCATAGGTGTGTATAATGTGTCGTATTTCAACGTTGCATTCGTTACTTCACGAAAAAAATCACATTTGAATAGTTGCTAAGTGTTGACATTTTGGTGCTCGGGACTGCACAGTCAGTTCACAGTAAGTTTACCTCTGTTTTTGCATGACTGTCAAAATCACAGTGATCTTCATTGACGTTACATTATGGTGACTGCCGCCAAAGGTAAAATAATTATATATATATAATAATATATAATATCCCTGGACATTTCACACAGCACCATTTGTCCCAAGCTAAGCAACCTAACGCTTGTGTTATGGTAACAAGATGGCTGATAAACTACTTATATACAATTTTTTTTGTAAATACATACATATTATAGATAGAAAAACACCCAGACTCGGAACAAAGGTTAGAAAGGTAAAGGATAAAAATAAACAAATGAATAACAACCCAATAAATTTTAATGATCAAATAAAATACCGATTATACAGAAATCAAAAGCATGATACACTTCTCAATATATTTAATGAAATAAAACAATATATTTTATTTGTCAATATACAATTAATTCCTAATGAATATATTGGCGCCGATTCCCTTGTTCACAAACTACATAAACTGAATTTAAGTTCAGTGCATCTTTTTCTTTATATTTTATTAAGAAAAGGACAGAAGATAAAAATATTAGTTTAGTCCTGTCAAATTAGTCAACGCCTGACGTAAATTGACGTATTTTTAGTTGTAATTTTTTTAAACACGTCTAAACTGTCTATGGAGTTTCTTAATTTGACAGGACTAAACAAATATTTATCTTCTATCCTTTTCTTAATTAAATAGAAAGAAAAAGATGCACTGAACTGAAATTTAGTTTAGTTTGTGAACAAGGGAATCGCCGCCACTGTCATACTGTAGCCAAATCGTGTAAACCACTTACAATCACAATCCCCTTCAAACGAAGAGATTAAAAAATAAAATCTAAATAAATCAAAACATCCGCCTAAACAATTAACTGAACATAAAATGTATCCCAGAACCGAATAACACTAATAATAATGCTCCATTTACACAATGCAAGTTTTTCAATTCAATTCTATTAATCTTTATTGCACTCCATAATGTATATTCACGAGCATAAGTATACACTTGGTTTTATTCAAAAGCGATTTACTCCTTTATTTTGGAATGAAATATGTTGCTACGAACATAGTATTTTCGAACCCAAAGGTTTTTAAAAGCATTGTTGTTTTCTTTAATTCACGCAAACATCGCTATTGAAAGTTTCTTAGTGTTGACATAATAGTGCTCGTGACTGTACACATACAGGTGGTAAGTATTAATCATAAGATACAATTATGGACCGTCGGGCACAGCAGTTTCTAGCATGTGACATTATCAAGCTACAACAATCTGTCAAATTTAATTAATAGATTTTCAACTTTATCGCTAAGACATTAAGGTTCAAGGTTGATTGGGAATATTTGACGGTTTCGGGTAGCTTGACCTGCTGGCGTCTGTACCATAAATTTTAGACAAAAACAACAAGACAACAAAAGACTTGCACGGTCTAAACAATGTTTAACTTGAATCGTTGTACAACTTTAATCGTGTAAACAGGCCTACGTTGTGTTAGTGCCGAAATCAATGTGGTTTTGTTGGACACGGTTTCGGGGTAGTGGTGGTAGGTTTTGTTGGACACGGTTTCGTGGTAGTGGTGGTAGGTTTTGTTGGACACGGTTTCAGGGTAGTGGTGGTAGGTTTCGTTGGACACGGTTTCGGGGTAGTGGTGGTAGGTTTTGTTGGACACGGTTTCGTGGTAGCAACTTTAATCGTGTAAACAGGCCTACGTTGTGTTAGTGCCGAAATCAATGTGGTTTTGTTGGACACGGTTTCGGGGTAGTGGTGGTAGGTTTTGTTGGACACGGTTTCGTGGTAGTGGTGGTAGGTTTTGTTGGACACGGTTTCAGGGTAGTGGTGGTAGGTTTCGTTGGACACGGTTTCGGGGTAGTGGTGGTAGGTTTTGTTGGACACGGTTTCGTGGTAGTGGTGGTAGGTTTTGTTGGACACGGTTTCGGGGTAGTGGTGGTAGGTTTTGTTGGACACGGTTTCGGGGTAGTGGTGGTAGGTTTTGTTGGACACGGTTTCGTGGTAGTGTTGGTAGGTTTTGTTGGACACGGTTTCGGGGTAGTGGTGGTAGGTTTTGTTGGACACGGTTTCGTGGTAGTGTTGGTAGGTTTTGTTGGACACGGTTTCGGGGTAGTGGTGGTAGGTTTTGTTGGACACGGTTTCGGGGTAGTGGCGGTAGGTTTTGTTGGACACGGTTTCGGGGTAGTGGTGGTAGGTTTTGTTGGACACGGTTTCGTGGTAGTGTTGGTAGGTTTTGTTGGACACGGTTTCGGGGTAGTGGTGGTAGGTTTTGTTGGACACGGTTTCGGGGTAGTGGCGGTAGGTTTTGTCGGACACGGTTTCGGGGTAGTGCTAGTAGGTTTTGTTGGACACGGTTTCGGGGTAGTGGCAGTAGGTTTTGTTGGACACGGTTTCGGGGTAGTGGTGGTAGGTTTTGTTGGACACGGTTTCGTGGTAGTGTTGGTAGGTTTTGTTGGACACGGTTTCGGGGTAGTGGCAGTAGGTTTTGTTGGACACGGTTTCGGGGTAGTGGCGGTAGGTTTTGTTGGACACGGTTTCGGGGTAGTGGTGGTAGGTTTTGTTGGACACGGTTTCGTGGTAGTGTTGGTAGGTTTTGTTGGACACGGTTTCGGGGTAGTGGTGGTAGGTTTTGTTGGACACGGTTTCGGGGTAGTGGCGGTAGGTTTTGTTGGACACGGTTTCGGGGTAGTGGTGGTAGGTTTTGTTGGACACGGTTTCGTGGTAGTGTTGGTAGGTTTTGTTGGACACGGTTTCGGGGTAGTGGTGGTAGGTTTTGTTGGACACGGTTTCGTGGTAGTGTTGGTAGGTTTTGTTGGACACGGTTTCGGGGTAGTGGTGGTAGGTTTTGTTGGACACGGTTTCGGGGTAGTGGTGGTAGGTTTTGTTGGACACGGTTTCGGGGTAGTGGTGGTAGGTTTTGTTGGACACGGTTTCGGGGTAGTGGTGGTAGGTTTTGTTGGACACGGTTTCGTGGTAGTGTTGGTAGGTTTTGTTGGACACGGTTTCGGGGTAGTGGTGGTAGGTTTTGTTGGACACGGTTTCGGGGTAGTGGCGGTAGGTTTTGTTGGACACGGTTTCGGGGTAGTGTTGGTAGGTTTTGTTGGACACGGTTTCGGGGTAGTGGAAGTAGGTTTTGTTGGACACGGTTTCGGGGTAGTGGCAGTAGGTTTTGTTGGACACGGTTTCGGGGTAGTGGCGGTAGGTTTTGTTGGACACGGTTTCGGGGTAGTGGTGGTAGGTTTTGTTGGACACGGTTTCGGGGTAGTGGCGGTAGGTTTTGTTGGACACGGTTTCGGGGTAGTGGTGGTAGGTTTTGTTGGACACGGTTTCGTGGTAGTGTTGGTAGGTTTTGTTGGACACGGTTTAGGGGTAGTGGTGGTAGGTTTTGTTGGACACGGTTTCGTGGTAGTGTTGGTAGGTTTTGTTGGACACGGTTTCGGGGTAGTGGTGGTAGGTTTTGTTGGACACGGTTTCGGGGTAGTGGCGGTAGGTTTTGTTGGACACGGTTTCGGGGTAGTGGTGGTAGGTTTTGTTGGACACGGTTTCGTGGTAGTGTTGGTAGGTTTTGTTGGACACGGTTTCGGGGTAGTGTTGGTAGGTTTTGTTGGACACGGTTTCAGGGTAGTGGTGGTAGGTTTTGTTGGACACGGTTTCGGGGTAGTGGCGGTAGGTTTTGTTGGACACGGTTTCGTGGTAGTGTTGGTAGGTTTTGTTGGACACGGTTTCGGGGTAGTGGTGGTAGGTTTTGTTGGACACGGTTTCGGGGTAGTGGCGGTAGGTTTTGTTGGACACGGTTTCGGGGTAGTTGTGGTAGGTTTTGTTGGACACGGTTTCGTGGTAGTGTTGGTAGGTTTTGTTGGACACGGTTTCGGGGTAGTGGTGGTAGGTTTTGTTGGACACGGTTTCGGGGTAGTGGCGGTAGGTTTTGTTGGACACGGTTTCGGGGTAGTGGTGGTAGGTTTTGTTGGACACGGTTTCGTGGTAGTGTTGGTAGGTTTTGTTGGACACGGTTTCGGGGTAGTGGTGGTAGGTTTTGTTGGACACGGTTTCGGGGTAGTGGCGGTAGGTTTTGTTGGACACGGTTTCGGGGTAGTGGTGGTAGGTTTTGTTGGACACGGTTTCGGGGTAGTGGTGGTAGGTTTTGTTGGACACGGTTTCGGGGTAGTGGTGGTAGGTTTTGTTGGACACGGTTTCGGGGTAGTGGCGGTAGGTTTTGTTGGACACGGTTTCGTGGTAGTGTTGGTAGGTTTTGTTGGACACGGTTTCGGGGTAGTGGTGGTAGGTTTTGTTGGACACGGTTTCGGGGTAGTGGTGGTAGGTTTTGTTGGACACGGTTTCGTGGTAGTGGTGCTAGGTTTTGTTGGACACGGTTTCAGGGTAGTGGTGGTAGGTTTTGTTGGACACGGTTTCGTGGTAGTGTTGGTAGGTTTTGTTGGACACGGTTTCGGGGTAGTGGTGGTAGGTTTTGTTGGACACGGTTTCGGGGTAGTGGTGGTAGGTTTTGTTGGACACGGTTTCGTGGTAGTGGTGCTAGGTTTTGTTGGACACGGTTTCAGGGTAGTGGTGGTAGGTTTTGTTGGACACGGTTTCGGGGTAGTGGTGGTAGGTTTTGTTGGACACGGTTTCGTGGTAGTGGTGGTAGGTTTTGTTGGACACGGTTTCGTGGTAGTGTTGGTAGGTTTTGTTGGACACGGTTTCGGGGTAGTGGTGGTAGGTTTTGTTGGACACGGTTTCGGGGTAGTGGCGGTAGGTTTTGTTGGACACGGTTTCGGGGTAGTGTTGGTAGGTTTTGTTGGACACGGTTTCGGGGTAGTGGCGGTAGGTTTTGTTGGACACGGTTTCGGGGTAGTGGCGGTAGGTTTTGTTGGACACGGTTTCGGGGTAGTGGTGGTAGGTTTTGTTGGACACGGTTTCGTGGTAGTGTTGGTAGGTTTTGTTGGACACGGTTTCGGGGTAGTGGCAGTAGGTTTTGTTGGACACGGTTTCGGGGTAGTGGCGGTAGGTTTTGTTGGACATGGTTTCGTGGTAGTGGTGGTAGGTTTTGTTGGACACGGTTTCGGGGTAGTGGCGGTAGGTTTTGTTGGACACGGTTTCGGGGTAGTGGTGGTAGGTTTTGTTGGACACGGTTTCGTGCTAGTGTTGGTAGGTTTTGTTGTACACGGTTTCGGGGTAGTGGTGGTAGGTTTTGTTGGACACGGTTTCGGGGTAGTGGCGGTAGGTTTTGTTGGACACGGTTTCGGGGTAGTGGCGGTAGGTTTTGTTGGACACGGTTTCGGGGTAGTGTTGGTAGGTTTTGTTGGACACGGTTTCGGGGTAGTGGCGGTAGGTTTTGTTGGACACGGTTTCGGGGTAGTGGCGGTAGGTTTTGTTGGACACGGTTTCGGGGTAGTGGTGGTAGGTTTTGTTGGACACGGTTTCGTGGTAGTGGTGGTAGGTTTTGTTGGACACGGTTTCGTGGTAGTGTTGGTAGGTTTTGTTGGACACGGTTTCGGGGTAGTGGTGGTAGGTTTTGTTGGACACGGTTTCGGGGTAGTTGCGGTAGGTTTTGTTGGACACGGTTTCGGGGTAGTGTTGGTAGGTTTTGTTGGACACGGTTTCGGGGTAGTGGCGGTAGGTTTTGTGGGACACGGTTTCGGGGTAGTGGCGGTAGGTTTTGTTGGACACGGTTTCGGGGTAGTGTTGGTAGGTTTTGTTGGACACGGTTTCGGGGTAGTGGCGGTAGGTTTTGTTGGACACGGTTTCGGGGTAGTGGCGGTAGGTTTTGTTGGACACGGTTTCGGGGTAGTGGTGGTAGGTTTTGTTGGACACGGTTTCGTGGTAGTGTTGGTAGGTTTTGTTGGACACGGTTTCGGGGTAGTGGCAGTAGGTTTTGTTGGACACGGTTTCGGGGTAGTGGCGGTAGGTTTTGTTGGACATGGTTTCGTGGTAGTGGTGGTAGGTTTTGTTGGACACGGTTTCGGGGTAGTGGCGGTAGGTTTTGTTGGACACGGTTTCGGGGTAGTGGTGGTAGGTTTTGTTGGACACGGTTTCGTGGTAGTGTTGGTAGGTTTTGTTGTACACGGTTTCGGGGTAGTGGTGGTAGGTTTTGTTGGACACGGTTTCGGGGTAGTGGCGGTAGGTTTTGTTGGACACGGTTTCGGGGTAGTGGCGGTAGGTTTTGTTGGACACGGTTTCGGGGTAGTGGTGGTAGGTTTTGTTGGACACGGTTTCGTGGTATTGTTGGTAGGTTTTGTTGGACACGGTTTCGGGGTAGTGGCAGTAGGTTTTGTTGGACACGGTTTCGGGGTAGTGGCGGTAGGTTTTGTTGGACACGGTTTCGGGGTAGTGTTGGTAGGTTTTGTTGGACACGGTTTCGGGGTAGTGGCGGTAGGTTTTGTTGGACACGGTTTCGGGGTAGTGTTGGTAGGTTTTGTTGGACACGGTTTCGTGGTAGTGTTGGTAGGTTTTGTTGGACACGGTTTCGTGGTAGTGTTGGTAGGTTTTGTTGGACACGGTTTCGGGGTAGTGGTGGTAGGTTTTGTTGGACACGGTTTCGGGGTAGTGGTGGTAGGTTTTGTTGGACACGGTTTCGGGGTAGTGGCGGTAGGTTTTGTTGGACACGGTTTCGGGGTAGTGGTGGTAGGTTTTGTTGGACACGGTTTCGGGGTAGTGGTGGTAGGTTTTGTTGGACACGGTTTCGGGGTAGTGCTGGTAGGTTTTGTTGGACACGGTTTCGTGGTAGTGTTGGTAGGTTTTGTTGGACACGGTTTCGGGGTAGTGGTGGTAGGTTTTGTTGGACATGGTTTCGGGGTAGTGGTGGTAGGTTTTGTTGGACACGGTTTCGCGGTAGTGGTGATATGACATTTGGTGATAGGTTTTGTTGGACACGGTTTCGTGGTAGTGGTGGTATTACATTTGGTGGTAGGTTTTGTTGGACACGGTTTCGCGGTAGTGGTGATATGACATTTGGTGATAGGTTTTGTTGGACACGGTTTCGCGGTTGTGGTGATATGACATTTGGTGATAGGTTTTGTTGGATACGGTTTCGTGGTAGTGGTGGTATTACATTTGGTTGTAGGTTTTGATGTACACTTACATGTTTTCGTACACTTACACGCTTTCGGACACTTACATGGTTTCGTGGTAGTGGTGGTATTACATTTGGTGGTAGGTTTTGTTGGACACGGTTTTGTGGTAGTGGTGGTAGGTTTTGTTGGACACGGTTTCCTGGTAGTGGTTGTATTACATTTGGTGGTATGTTTTGTTGGACACGGTTTCGTTGTAGTGGTGGTATTACATTTGGTGGTAGGGTTTGTTGGACACGGTTTCGTGGTAGTGGTTGTATTACATTTGGATGTGGTAGGTTTTTTTGTACACTTACACGTTTTCGTACACTTACATGGTTTTGCGGTAGTGGGCGTACACTTACACGTCTTTGCACACATACACGGTCTCAGTGTAGTTGGTGGAGTACACTGACATGGATTACAGTTACATACAGGTGGTTTTGTTGAGCATGGAGTCGTTGTAGTAGTTGTTGTTGATGTTGTTATTCTTGGAGTGGTCCTACAGCTACATCTTGTCGTATTCGTAGTGCATGGCGGGGGAGTTGTGGTCGATGTTGTTTCACATAGTCTAGTTCTTCTTATACAGGCTAAAATATAAAATAATTCATGAAAATTTATATTATTATTTGTTGAAAAATAATAGATTTAGTTACGTGGAAAGTGCGTACATGTCCATTTATACTAACAATGGGAAACACCTTAATAATCGCCTATTGCAATGCTGAAGAATTATAGACCCATCTCACTTCTGAGCCATGCAAACAAGCTGTTCTCGTTCTAGCCGTCTCCCCGGGAAACTTGACGAGTTCCAGCCACCAAAAACTAACCCATTTTAGAAAAGGTTTCAGTAGCCTAGACCACATCCATATAGTTCGGAAAGTTGAACAGAAGACCGAAGAGTATAACCAGCCGCTTTGTATAGCATTTGTGGATTACGAGAAAGCCTTCAACTCCATCGAAATATGGGCAGTTCTGGCTTTTCCGCAACGATGCCTGATGCTACATTGAAGTGTTAAGATGTTTGTCTGACGCTGCCGCGATGAATGTCCAGATCCAGGAAAGGAAAACCAGCCCCATCCAATGGCTCAGAAGGCTGAGACAAGGGGATCTGATATCCTCTAAAGTTCTAAACTGTTCACAAATACGTAGGAGGACGTCTTTGAAAAAGACGACTTTGCTTTGAAATGACATCGTCATAATGGCAGAGACGCTGGAACAGTTAGACCGGATGTTGCACAGCCTAAATGGAGCCTCGCGGTGGGTTGTCCTCGGCATGTCTTTGGAGAAGTCGAAATTCACATGTCTTGCACATCGAAGGGTCGCTTCGAGAAGTTACGAAGGAATATGTCTGTCTAAGGCAAGTCATTCAGCGGCGGGATCGTCCGAAAGGGTTACCGCTGCCCTGGCACAGAAAGGGCTAAGGAAGGAACACGGGTGGGTTTTAGTCAGTAAGAGTCTGACACTCCCTTCCGCTCCACCCAGAGCGGGAGGGGTCATTTGATGATTTCCCATCCACAAAAAAAAAAAAAAAAAGGCAAGTCATTCAGCTTATTAGACATAATTTGGAGAAAAAAGCCAACAGTAGGATCCATTTGGGTCGGGCAGCGTTTGGAAAACTTCATCATGTCTTCTCGTCGTCTATCCCACAATATTTGAAGACTAAGGTCTTCAACCAGTGTGTCCTGCCCGTTTTGAGACACGGTACCGAAACGTGCAGACTGACAGGCGAGTCGCTCATCGTGCTATGAAGCAGGCTATGCTCGGAGTTTCTTTGAAGGATGAAATCAGAAATTAAGTTATCCGGAAAATAATCGGAGTTCCCGGCATAGCTTGCAGAGTAATCAAGCGATAGTGGCAGTGGACTGGCCATGTTTGTCGAAGGACCTATGGCTGGTGGAGAAGACGGGTTATGGAGTGGAGACCGCGTATCGGCAAGCGAAGTGGGGACGCCCCCTAGCTAGACCGATGACCTTAAAAAGGAAGCTGGGTCAGACTGGATGCGGAAGGCGGAGAACAGAGTATCGTGGCGAAGCCTGGGGGAGGCCTATGTCCAGCCGTGGACTGCGATAGGCTAAGTTGGTTGGTTCATTCACATGATCGTTTGGTATACGATTATTATTAGTCTTATTATAAGCTGACCCTTAAATGCATGAGATAAGTCTTATGAAACCAAAAAGCAAAAACCATCAAGTATAATATAAAGACTTATAATTTTCATTATTTAATAATCCGTGATTAAATGTATTAATGTCGGTTTCGGTTTAAAATATAATTTATTTGTCAAAGATTTACATAATCACTTAATGAGGAACAAAGTTTTAATAATAACATGTAGGTAATAATAATAATAAGATAGACCGGAGTGCTCGTCGTGCAGTTAGCTAGTAACAAAATTAGTAGTTTTATAATCTGGTGGGTGAGGGTGATTAATATACAAATTATAGCTATAAAATACTTACGCTTTCTTTCCGGAGAGCGATGTTCGAGCCCTAAAAAAAATACATGTGATTATTTTTTAAATAAACACAAAAAATACTCTAATTGACAAATGTTATAATTAAGATTTTATATCGGTAAGTTGGTACCAACACTTTTACACGTCAATAATATTTTAAAAACTAGATGAAGAAGGAAGGGGGTGACTACCGAGATGACGACTAATCAGGAAATATGGAAGAATAATACATGTTACGCCGATCTCAAATAAATTGGCATAGCGACAAGAGAATGATGATGAGGTCGGTGTTTCCTATCCGACTTCACACTGACTGAGACAACTGAGATGTAACACCAACATCACACACTCAGCGGTCACGGTCTCTTTAAACTCCACAAATCATATTGGTCAGATCAAGTGATGAATTTTTATTTAATTATTGACGACATTTACATTATACAGGGTTATTTGTAAAACACCAGCAACCTCTTAAGAGGTCATTGTACTCATCATTATGAACAACTTTTACTATGGGACCAAACCTGAAATCGCGAAAAAAAAATCAGCTGCTCCCTACATTTTGACGAGTTATGCGAACATAAATGTAGGGAACAGCTGTTTTTTTTTTCGCGATTTCAGTTTTGGTCCCATAGTAAAAGTTGTTCATACTGATGAGTACAATAACCTCTTAAGAGGTTGTTGGTGTTTTACAAATAACCCTGTATAAGCTAACATTTAAAATAATGATGTACCTACATGTGAAAAAATAAGCAAAAGAATCATAGGGCATCAAAAAATTCGTCCACAGAAACAGCTTCTTTGGCCAAGAAACAGGCCAGCCCTCTGGTCACGTGAAGAGTCGACTAACCGCTTGACGATATCTCGAAAAACTAAGTGGGCACTCGGACCCCATAGCCCTAGTGTTTCAACCTCAAACGGCTCGAACATATAACTCCCAATCAGGTTGGAATATTTTCGCCGTATGAGGTTTTCTGCACCAGCAGCAGTGATGAATTAAATATCAGATGAGTATAAGTAGTCAAAATATATTAAGTACATACCTGGAGCAGCTCGCGTAACGTAACATGTCTGAAAAAATAATTTTACATTAATACAATCAGTCGCGTCTCGGCAAGCGTAGTATGGGATGCCCCCCAGCTAGATAGGTGGAATACCTAAAGAAGGTGGCTGGGATATACTGGATGCGGAAGGCGGAGGACAGGGTTTTGTGGCGTAAATTGGGAGAGACATATGGACTGCAATGCAATAGGTTGAGTTGATTGATTGATTGACCATCAGTCGCTCGACAGACTTGATCCATGGTTGGCCGGTCATCAGACTAGTTATCTATCTATTTATATTTTATTGTTCACATATAGTATCTAATGTACAGTCGTCAGCACATCAAGCTACCCGAAACTGTAAAATTTTGCCAATGAACCTTGAATCTTAATGATTTAGCGATAAAGTTGAAAATCTAGACAGATTGTAGTAGCTTTATGTGCTGGCGTCTGCACGGACATTTGATTAGGAGGAATGAGGGCCATAGTTTTTTATGCAAACATGATCCAAATGAAGATAACAGTAGTTTTTTTTTTTATATAAACGTTGCCCCACACTAGGAATTACTCCTGTATCGTGGGTGCGTTTACAAACATTTAAACTCACATACACAAACAGCCAGACCCGGAACAACTACCTGTAGGCAATACAAATATTTGTTCCGTGCGGGAATCGAACCCTCGACACGCAGTGCGGCAGTCGATCGCTCAGCCACTGCGCCAACCGTTTCGTCACAAGAGAGAGTAGTGCAAGAGCTTTGTGTGTAATTATTTCATCACTACTGCTCTCAAAACGGTGAAAGAAAACATCGTATGGAAATCGGCATGTCCTGGAACCACATCTACCAGCCCGCACTGCCCACGCAATGGATTACGGCCCACTCCCTCTCACCAAGAGGAGGCCTGTGTCATTGTGGGAACATTATAGGCTGATAAGAGCAAGACCAAGGATACTGTTGATAGATTCTGCCAAAGATGATATGACCAGAAAGGGAGTTAATACTGAGATGACAGCTGATAGAGATGTATGGGAGTAGAAGACGTACCTATTTGCGCTGACCCCACAAAAATTACAAAAAAAAATAATACTAATACTTGCTGCGCCCCGCGGTTTCACCCGCATAAGTCGATTAATCCTGGTTATAAACTATCTGTATGCCAAATTTCATCCAAATCCGTTCAGTAGGTTTTGCGTGAAAGAGTGACAAACATCCATTCATCCATCCATCCATCCATCCATCCATGCATCAATCCATCCACTCATCCATCCATCCATGCATACAAACTTTCACGTTTATAATATTAGTAGGATACTAATAATAAAGGGGTTTGTTTTGAGGGGCTTGTGGCTAAGTATTAACAGCCGCACGTATCATCTGCCTAACCATTTTCCCATCTATGTTGGGGTTGGCTTCCAGTCTAACCAGATGCAGCGGAATACCAGTATTCTGCATGAAGCGACTGCGTATCTGACATCCAGAACCCAGTTACTGGGTAATACGATAACCCTTGGTAAGACTGGTTGTCAGACTTCTGGTTTCTGACTACCCGTAACGACTGTCAAAGATCCATGAATGCCGGCGGGACTAAACGTCTTAACGTGCTTTCCGAGGCATGGAGGGGTCTCGGTATGTAAAGATGGTCACCCATCCACAGACCAACCGCGGCCAGCGTAGCTTAACTTGATGGATCGACCTGTGCGGCTAACATTATTTAACCACGGGCCCTTCAATACGTGCTTGAATATACTTAGATAATTGCCACCATGCAGAACACACTTTTATATGCATCAGAGCTGTATTGAACTTTCTAACACATAATCTTTAAGTATAATATGCCTATATTGTTCCCACTGCCTCCTCTCTGTGAGAGGGAGTGGGTCGTAATTCACCTTGCGGGCCCAGTGCTGGTTGATAGATGTCACAAGTCTTCGATTTTTTGGTTCTAAGACATGCCGGTTTCCACATGATGTTTTCCTCCTCCGTTTTGATTGCAGTGGTGATGAAATAAATTACACTAAGTAAAACACCTGCCTGGGTTCGAACCCTCGACCGACTTTTAAGTCGGGACCGTTACGAACGAACGTTAAAACTATTATAAAAATGGTTCATTTTTCAAACACAAAATACTTTTTTGTGCGTTATGAAAAATGATTTTTTACATAATTTACTCACCGTACATAAAATTATAAGAACCACAGTTAGGATTTCGACCCTCATAATGCCACTTCACCCGGCAACCAGAGACGAACTAACTTCTTTTTAAAGAACACCCTTTTATATGAAATCCTGATACTATGGTCTATATTGTTTTTAATGTTATAACAGATGTTACACAATGATGGTTGTCTAATCAGTGTTGACAATTGAATGCATTTTTCATGCATAAATCTTTATGTTATTAAAATTAATTATTAAAACATAATAATTATATTAATTGATAAACACTTTTTCTTTAATCATGTTATGTTTTTATGCAAATTACCTATTTATTATTTTTAAATGTATTCATTGTTATCTATGGTTTTACGCATAAAAATCGTCATACTATTGATTTATTATTTGTTTTGTTTTTATTATTAACCCTTTACAGGAATCGTGGGTCAATTTAGACCCACAACTACAATATTATTCGTTTATTTTGAAAACACGTAGCACTACACTTTTGAGCGCTAGGATAATCTCATTACGTAGCAATGTGTGGCGAGGCGAAAGATCGGCGCTTGATGCATACTGGAAGTGGAAGGAGGTGCTATTACCGGGTCAAATTGGACCCACAATACCAGATATGTTATTGTTTTATTCAGACCCAGAATCATTAAGTGAGTGAGTTAGTGTTTGAGTGAACGATTTGATACTTTTAGATAAGGTTGTCATTCTTGCAGTTTTAAGTTGATCTCAAAAAAGCCTCTATTCTGTTAAGGGGAAAATACGTAAAACCGTAATATATGTAGCTTTTTTAGTTTTGAATGTTTTTTTTTTATTATTTAGATTGACAAAGCACTTGTATCGAAAATTCCTGTCGAATATGGAAATTTTAATTTAAAAAAAACCTAGTTTGAAGTTGTTGCCAATGTTAAAGTTGATATAAAAACGTGTATTCATACATTGCTAATCCATTTATGTATTAATCTTAACTTGATTAATAATTACGGGGGTTTTCAATCGATGGGTCCATATGGACCCACGATAACAGTTATGTTGAGCTAAATACCGATTCCGGATAAGAGTTAACTAGCTGACCCGACAGACGTTGTCCTGTCCTTTCAATAAATACAAAAATCTCATAGAAAAAAAGCACTTTCAGTTTTCCAACAACAACAACTTCTTCAATAAATCTTATTCGGACGAGTACGATGCTTGTGTTGTTTTTGTTTTTGTGTGAGTATAGTGTGCCTTACTTAACTTAAAGATCTCGTTGCCTAGGTGGTCGCAAGCGCTTTTGCTGAGCATGAGGTCCTGGGTTCGATTCCTTGGTTGGGCAAAGTGTGGACTTTTCCATATGAAATTTCTGTGTCCAGTTGATGGCGGGACTTGAACATAACTGGCAAAATGTGAATATACCTACTATAGATGCACCTCTGTCTAACCCTTCTCGGAATACAGGGGTGATAATGTAAACTAGTAGTCTAACTTACGTTCCTCACTTGTAGACCAGTGGAGGCCCAGTGGTGGTGGTAGTGGTATGGTGGTGGTGGTGGTGGTGGCCTACAAGTTGTAGGTCGTGGGTTCGAACCCAGACAGACGCTTTACTTTGTGTAATTAATTTCATCACCATTGCTCTCGAAAACGGTGAAGGAAAACATCGTGAGGAAACCGGCATGTCCTAGAGCCAAGAATGTGACCTCTAGCAACCCGCACTGGGGTCGCGTGATGATGGATTACGGCCCATTCTCTCTCACAGAATGGAGGCCTATGTCCCAACAGTGGGAAAGTTATACGCTGATTATGCTACGTTCCTCACAGCTAAAATTAATAAACCTTTCCTATTTCACAGCTTATTATTCCTCAACGCTGCATAAAGCTTGATTGTATTTATTTTTGAGAATACGACATTTATTTTCAACAATATAGTGCGATAGTGAGCGGGAGAGTGTTCTCTACCAAAACCATACGTTCCACCTGCAAAAAATCTCGCACCTGGACATGAGTCGCCTTGGCTTACCTGGAAGCCTTTTAATAGACTTGTAGCCGAAGCAAAGAAAACCTGCTCAATTGGAGATTCACAGATGACTCCGCCCTGAAGTGTAAAATGTGGTGCTGTCCCAACAAACAATGGGGTGTTTAATATCGTGTCCAGTATGTCGTGCTGTCTACAGGCCACAGGAGATGATGGACGCTACTCAAGGTGCCAAGCTCGTAGCCAAATACTAGGCTGGCTGGACTGGACTGGACTGACGATTCTTCTTGGCATGTCGAATGCAATCTATACAGATTGCCTTCGACATGCTAAAAAGAATTGTCAACCATCTCAAAATACAATAATGAAAAAAAATACACAAAACCTTTTTTTACTACGAACCAGCGCACCAGCAGCTTATCACGTCCCCTCTTAAAAAAGAACCGGTATCAAGTTCAGGTATCCAGTTCCGTGGCACTTTACCGCTAGTTAAGACGTTCCTGTATCATTTTACGTGAACAAACTTCCCTCCCTACTTTATGGAGGGGAAGTGCAATTATTTACCGAGATTGCACGCCGCACAACGTTTAGGGTTTCACGGGGGCGATCCGAGGATTTGTTTATTAAGCACTTGTTAGATATTCATGTGGATGTGGAGTCATGGTTATAAATTGACCGTGGAGGGTGGAATTTGCAAGTAGTTAATTGGACAAATGTATTTTTATTTTTAAGGTTTCATCTTTTGTTTTGCTACTTTCCACTGCAACCGTCGACGCGTGTCGGCAGCAATCGTCTACGCGTCGGCATCCGGCGACGACGGTTTGTCGACGGCTGCCGTAGACGCGTATCGATGGATGCAGTGGTCTTAGTCGTCGACGTGTGTATGAGCACTAAAGCCCGTGTTTAAAAACATGTATTCTACATATATGTTGTGTCTACTGATTTGATTTATCATTTACACCTAAAACAAGTTGTGGGAATTAGTTGTTTACATAACTTGTATAAAACTTGTGAAGGAGGTTAGCAAAATTGTTAACAATGCATGTCTGAAACAACGTCAATACATGTATGATACAAATTTTGACACAACTTGTATATGGGTGTAAACGGTGTCAGTCTATCTGGCAGGCCCCAACGAGATTTATCAACAGGTGATTGCTTTTCTTATAGACATTATTTTGTACCTAAAGGAAATAAATAAGATATATTTTGTACCTCGACAGTTTTTGATTGAGTGACGTTTTTATGAAGTGTCTAGCTAGCGGGCCTCTTATGATTATTTTGATTGTTATCATACTTTCAGATCGCCCAATAGTGCTCGGAGTTAGAAACTATTACCTATTTTATACTATTATGTACCTTACAAATCCAAAATTTCGACTTTCTGTGAGCTATATTTCAGAAGATATTCGTAATTTACACAAACGTCCAGCCAGCGGGCCCCTTTTTAAATAGTACTCTTTTATATCATACAATAGTTTTAGGAGCTTGATACTATTTTGTACCTTCCAAATCCAAAATTTCGAATTTCTGTGAGCTATACTTCAGAAGATATTGGTTAATTAAATAAGTATTCAACCAACGGACTTAATCTAATATCGTGACATATTCGCCAAAAATGTAAACAAATAAGAGTTTATGGAAACATTACTTTAATTCTTACAAAATAAAGTTCAGTTTACAAGTTGCAAGTTTCTGTAAGGAAGTCACTGCTGCTGCTTAGCACTTTCGGAATTATGTAGGGCTGATTTTTCAATTGACAGGTAATTTCTATTCGTGGAATAAAATTGATGTCTGACAGATTTCGTATCGAAGAATTGTCAAAAATTCAAAATTATTCTTCGGATGAAATTATCTGGCGTTGGAAAAATCAACCGATAAATTAATAATAATAATCTCCCTGGACATTTCACACAGCACCATTTGTCCCAAGCTAAGCAACCTAATGCTTGTGTTATGGTAACAAGATGGCTGATAAACTACTTATATACAATTTTTTTTTTTTTGTAAATATATACATATTATAGATAGAAAAACACCCAGACTCGGAACAAATACATGTAGGTCATACAAATATTTGTTCCGTGCGGGAATCGAACCCGCGACACGCAGCGCAGCAGTCAATCGCTTAAACACTGCGCCAACCGTGCCGTCGAATTAATAATAATGTTCACTATTATCACCTTCCTAACTTTATAGTAACCTTGGATCGGGCTTAATGTGGTCATGATGAATAATCTTATTTAACACTAACTTCTGCCCACGATTTCGTCCGCGGGATTTTTCTTGACCCCGACACACCCCGTCACATCGCATCGCTTGCTATTACTTCGTGTTCGCTTAGCGTGCTTTCTGCCTTTTTTTACTAGGCTGTCAAGCTTCCTAGTATGATGGTAATAATAGCCTT
The DNA here is from genome assembly GCA_949629185.1 of Apamea crenata. NCBI lineage: Eukaryota > Metazoa > Arthropoda > Insecta > Lepidoptera > Noctuidae > Apamea > Apamea crenata. Next base: position 15,581,006 of record OX451365.1, on the reverse strand, counting down.
CCGTAAAAATTGGGCTATCAAATACGAAAATATTTTTTCAAATTCGAATATTCATTTCATTTATTTATTTATTCCCAAATTTCGTAAGAAAGAAAGAAAGAAAATACATTTATTTGCGGCAAACATGACGCATAAAAAAGAACAAACACACAAAAAATAACAAGTTGGGGGTAAACATGCGTCACATTCACGCAAAACGGCCATCGCTCAGCATAATGCTAAGAAATAACGTTACGTACGTTTTCGTAAATAACACCTAAAAGCTATAACGCCAATAGTAGAAGTAGATTAGCGCGTTCAACTTTCAGCTTTGTTATTAGTATAGATAACATAACATCGTGCCTATATGCCCGAACGGTTAGGCAGAAGTATACCTACCTAACCGTGCGTGCTGTGTACCCACATTTCGCCTATTATGTTAATCCTATTGACATTAGCATTTTCTAACAGAAAAACTGCTTAGCTATAAATATAGTCCCAATATTTGACAACCACAATATACCAACTACCCGCATCTATTCTCTAATATCACATACTTCAAACACATGGAATTTATATTAGAGGAGCCTCAGATTCAAGTGCCGGTAGTCGGAGGAAACCATAACCCGGTTTTATGGGTACACCAAACATTCCAGTTCCGAGATTTATTGAGTGCCTCCGTGTGACGTCGCGCGGTCCATTTTATTTGAATTCGTGATATTTTGGGATTTTCGTTTGTCGAGTTAGGAAATAGGATGCAGGCCGTAAAATCCTTTGCGTTGGAAACGCTTTGTGATCCCGGGTATACCACTGCCTGTATTGTGGGCTCCGAATACGGGTTTATTTGTCCGATGAGTTCAATGCTTCTTTGCTAAAATTTAAGTATGTTGGCATCAAAGTAGTGTGAAGCAGTGTTTGAGTTTGATGTAGCAAATTAGGTTTTCTACTGACTTTTTCTTACGCATTGTAGTTCGTGACTATGTACCCAGGCAGGCGCATTCCTTTGTGTAAATAATTTCATCAGCACTGCTCTCAAAACGGTGAAAGAAAACATCGTGAGAAAACTGGCATGCCCTAGGACCAAAAATTCGAAGACATGTGACATCTACCAACCTGCAATGGGCCCGCGTGGTAGACTGGACTTCACACTTTTTATTTAATCTTTTTTATTTTATTGTTTGTTTTATCTGATGTATGTATCTGGTGTATAGTGTCTTTTAGGTTGTGCCAAATAAATGTATTTTATTTCTTTCTTTCTCAACACTGAGTTATTGTTACTATTAGCCTGCATCGTCCCACTTCTGGGCAAAGGCCTCTCCCCATGACTTCCGGCTTCTTCGACTCAGGGTCAAAGTGGGCTACTAGTCGTTTGTTTTCTCCAGATCGTCCCGCCATTTTCTACGGGGTCTGCCGTTACGCCTTCTCGCTGTGTCAGGGCTCCATGTAGTGGTTATTTTGGCCCATAGCTCATGGGCATAGGTTAGACGTGGCCAGCCCAGTCTCACTTCAGCTTAGCGGCTTTTTGAGCAACGTCAGTAATCTGTGTTTTTGAGCGCAGTGTGGTGATGCGAATATGGTAGGTATGTCAATTTGACGCCTAGAATATTGAATGCTTTGAATCTTTTTCAAAGACAAGTCTGAGTATGTTCACCTTTTTTGTTGCAGTTTAGGTGCAATAGGTACACACAATGTAAGCAAACATACTTCAACAGTCATCTTCTTGAATACAAACGACATACTATCCTATTCAGCAGTCAGTCTCTTTTACTACATACGACAAAAGCTCGTGAAGCTCGTACCGACACACGATACATAAAGTTAGCAATGCAAAGCCATGTTATGAATTCTACTTCATGGATCCCACAATGCTAACATGTTGAAGGATGGTTTATGGATGAGTCTACACTTGTGCAACATACAATGTTGCTAATCGCCTTAACGATTACCTATGCATTACATGATCGTTAAGCTACTCAGATTAGCAAGCGTTGTGTTGTACTAAGAATTTAGCACATGCTGTACATTGTAGGGCCCATGCTAATTAATTTGAGAAGATACGTGTATTTTCAGCATTATGTTACTTATCAGCTGAAAGGTGAGGGAAATGGAAGCAATTATTGTAATTTATGGGATATAAATCTGTCAGTCATCAGTCTTTCCAAGGGGTATCGTATTACCCAGTAACTGGGTTGTGGAGGTCAGATAGGCAGTAGCCCCATGAAAAATACTGGCATTGAGCTGCATCCGGTTAGACAGAAAGCGACCTCAACATAGTAGGGAAAGGTTAGGCAGATATCGAACTACGAGATGCAAAAAAAACCTTAAAACTTTTACAATTAAGTCTAATATTGTATACTTCTGTCTTATGCGACCAATTTCCAAAGACTTCCATCAAGCGAAATAACTTATTTCCCCTACTTACAAGCGTAGTACAAATATTTGAAGATTAGAGAAACATGGGAAGTATGTCGTGTGAGGGGCCGCGGTCACCGTCGCCGGCGCAATGTGCTTTGATGAGGAAAGTATGCCCGACGGATGCCGAGAGGACGACGAACTGTGATGGTATTCGCGAAGTACGCGATATTTCCAAGATAGGGAGATATTCTTCGGTTTATCTACCACTAGCGAACCGCCCCTACTTTGCACGGTTTTTAGAACTTGACAAAACATTAATATTTATTATTTCCTTTATTAATTACATTTTAAAATATTTTTATAACAAAACATTTCAAGATATAAATACTAGTGGCCCATCAGCATCAGGAACAGGGTCCAAGCTGCCGGTGGTCAGGGCTATATAGAGAGGAATTGCCTCACTATGCGTGCCGTGTAGGTACAGGAGTACTGCTTCATTTTTATAATAATGTATTAGGCACATAAACCTGCGGGAGTAAATTCTCTAAGTGATAGTAAAAACCACATCTAAATTCATTCATTCATTCTCCTGCTTATATCCCAATTTATTGGGGGTTGACGCAACATGTCTATTTCTTCCTTACTTCTCTATTAGTCGTCATCTCGGTAGTCACCCCCTTTCTAACCATATCATCGTTCACACATTTCATCCATCGTTTCTTTGGCCTTCCCCTACTGTAATAGCCACCGACATTCATACTCAAAACTTTCCTGAAACCACATCAAAATCTCCACCTTAAAACAGAACAATAAACTACGAAAATTGAAGAATCGTGTACAATGTTATGTGCTTTTGTATGAACCTAATTAATGTCGCCTAGGCCTGCCCTGTGCATCACCTGTCTATTCAGTTAAAATCTCAACGTGAAAACTTAGGTGAAGAAACATGATTTAAGCTCCTGCCGATCGAAGCTGTAAAAATCTCACCGTGAAATGATAGGTGAAGTGAGCTGTCAATAGTGTCAATCCCTAGCATTAGTTGGAATGACAGCTCACTCCACGCTCACTTCACCTAGGTTGACGGTGAGATGGTTACAGAATTGCACTGCTGATTTCCGAGATTTTTACAGAATATATCGGCAGGCACAACTGCAATTGTTGATTTATTTATTTATTAAGGTTTTCCAACATTCGTATACACTACATAAATTACAGAAAGCAACAAAAAAAAAAAAATAGGTAAATACAGCTTTTTCTTATACCTACCAGGTGAACAATATAAAATTATGGTGGGCCTCCCGATATCGAGTGCTCACAAAACTATCGACTACCACAAAAATAAGCCCCCGCAGCAATATTCCGGAATGCCTCTTATGTCGGCGTCATTTGAAATTACATCCGCGATTAACCATCAACACATAAGTTAACTGGCCGGTTCAACTAAATGGCTCATTGCGACGATTAGGCGAAATATGCGCCGCGAATTGTTGCGACTTTTTGCCAGTTGACGCCAATTAGTTCATGTGACGAAGGAACGGGGAATAATTTTTTAATGTCTCATTCAAGAAATATGTAGGAGCCAGTTGGTAATAATTTTTCTAGTTTTATTTAATGATATAATGTTTTTTTTTTTGTTTTCAATAACAGGTGTTTTAACTTCGTTGTTTGTGTGTTTATTGCGGTTATTGTGTTAGGTGCCAGAATAAAGTAATCTAGCGTTATCTACGCCGCAAAAAGTTGGTCGTTGTAATTACGTTAAACTCGGTTTCGTATAATAACGACCCACGCTTGCCAATAAGCGGTCTCCACTCCAAGACTCAGGATCGCGCTCCACCCAACGCAAAATGAGTTTATTTTTGGGATTTTTGCAAAGTATTACAGTTACATATTAACATGGTTATAATGTATAGATGTCTGCTTAATCATAAAAGCACCACATATGGTTTCAACACGGTCACTCTATCACAAGATAGCGCGTTCATATTCGATACAAATCGAATAAGTTCAACATAAAATCGATTGCAAACTATTCGATCATCGAGTTTCTACAGAGTTTAATATCATGGACTTGGTTTCTAACTGGTTGAACGAAATTTTTCATCGGTAGAGGAACTTATTACTGAACTAAATAGGGTTGCTGCCGTTTTGATGCTTTTGAAGTTAGCACGGACTATACGGAAAAATGTATTAATTGGCTACCTCCATTTCTATGGTTTTTGATGTATGAGATGTAGATACCGTTTTTGTACTGTGGTTCTATTATTAACGCAAAGAGTAAAAAAATAATTAAACAATCTTAAAATTAAAATCGATTACCTCGTTTCAAAAATAATGTTGACGTATTTATAAAAGTTTATTCATATCTATGGCTGATACTAACTGAGCTTTTTGCAAAAGAATAAACCAAAATGTTTTAGGACCACTGCTCCCAAAACTGCGAAGGAAAACATCGTTAGGAAACCGGAACTAAAAATTCGAAGACATGTGACATCCGCCAACCCGCGCTGGATCCGCATGGTGGATGATGGCCCACTCCCTGTCAAAAAGAGGCCAAACTGTGGGAACATTATAGGCTGATTATGATGCTGTAGGAAAGATCTATTGTCAATTCAAAATACTTTCAAATTCACGTTGTATTTACGTTGCAATTACGTGCTAGGGCCTCGGATTCTTAGAAATATTGTTACAATGACAAAAAAAGTAACTAGAACGTTGAGTAATCTCCGATCGAATGCGATTCTGCTACCTCAAATGCGGACTGTTCCAAACGATAGGGCCAAATTGTCTTGCATTTCCATGATCGAAAAGTCGTAAAGGTTCTTTTTGAAGTGATAACTTCTTATGGGAGGGTAAACCGCTTCGTAACGTAACGCGTTACGGCGCCAGTCTGTCTGGCTTCCCTTTCTCTCACGCATACGGCAGCGGTAGGCAGGCTCTTCCTCTCTCACTCTAACCCACAGCGCTAGTCGTTTTTCGGACAGATGCTTCCCCCTCTCTCTACTCAGTGTTTAGTTTGCGATAGACATATACCATAGATTAGTTTAAGTTATCACTTCTGTCGGGCGTCCTGAGACGTACACGTTTTTTTTTTAATCTAAGTGGGATGGCTCTCTAGTGATAGTAAACCTGGCCTCACTAATCGGATTTAATTCTTAATTACCCGTGGCTTCGCCCGCGTGGGTGTTGGACAATATCCCACGGGAACATACTACCGTAATTAAAGGTATAGTAGTGAATGTTTTAATCCAGGCTAGAAACTATATGTGTGCCAAATTCCATTCAAATCCGTTCAGTCGTTTTTGCATCAATCCGGAACATACACCCAGACAAACAGAGGGTCTGTTGGCTAAGTAATAACAGCCGCACGGTTCGATCTATCAGGTTAAGCTACGCGTGCCGCGGTTAGTCTGTGGATCGGCGACCATCTTTACCGTGATCTTTACATACAAAGACTTTCCGTGCCTCGGAAAGCACATTAAGCACATTGGTCTCGGCTGTCATTCGTGGATCTTTGACAGTCGTTACGGGTGGTCAGAAGCTCGAAACTCTAATAACCAGTCTTACTAAGGGGTATCGTATTACCCAGTCACTGGGTTGTGGAGGTTAGATAGGCAGTCGCTCCATATAAATTACTGGTATTCAGCTCTATCCGGTTAGGATGGAAGCCAACCCCAACATAGTTTGGAAAAGGCTCGGCAGATGATGACAAATCAATGACAAAAATTAAAAGAAACAGACACTCGGACAAAAATTATTTGTTACTATTTTATTATAATGAATATAGATTCTTTATTGTAGACAAAACATATATTTTAAACACTGATTACAGAGAACATGTTCAAAAGCAAGCTTAGAGAACTTAAAGTTGAGTTTTGGACATTATCATAAAAGTACGATTACATTAAATTATTATATTCAAATTTTATTTCTTTCAAATTGACGTTATTTCAAGTTAAACAAATATCAACTTTATTTTAATGGTACCTAATTTTGATTTCAGAGTGACTAGCACTATTGAAAAAATTATAAAAATGTTTGAAGTTGTAGCGTAAACTGAACTTTATTGTGTAGGCATTAAAGTTATTTTTCCATAAACTCATAGCTGTTTACATTTAAGGCGAATATGTCGCGATTATATTATTATGTTAGCACATAGCAACAGTCACCCCTAGCGTTATGCACCGGTAGTGAAGCTGTAGCGGCAGCAAATTAAGTTGATCTCTAAGTATTTCATATTTCTGAGTTGCAGCGGCATGCGGCAGGACGCGCCACTGTTGGTTCAAGGAACACAGCTTCTTGGAAAAGATGTTTTAGAGAAAATCTTAGGATTTTCCGACATTATGTATTTTTCCTTTTGTGCGAATGCGCAGTTTTACAGGAATATAATTTAGAGGTAAAAGTCGTACACTTCTCTCACGTAACTCTTTTGCTACGCCACGTCGAACCAGCCCTCGCGGTAGATCGTCTCGCCATCTCTTTCTGGGCTGACCTCGGCGGCGCCGTCCATCTTCAGACACCCATGATTGTATGGAGGCTTTTGCCCAGCGGTCATCGTGCAAACGGCTGATGTGACATTTGACCCTGGCAGACTTCTTTCCTACATCCAATATGCCTGTTTTGGAAGATAAAGATTAAGAAGTTTTTTTTTAAATATATTTCTATGACTCTACTACTCTCTAGTTCTCATGGATTCTGTGTTCGCGTCCGACCTCAAAAACTCAATTATGTATAAAAACACAGTACCTCAGTAAGCATTCAATAATTCTTAAAATTGAAGCCGACAGACTGCAGACTTCTTCAAACTGACATTGATTCAGGAAACACAATCTTTGTAACGCGATATTTTGAGGGTAACTTCTTTTTTGTGTCGGCCACTTGAAGGGTTTGGTTTCCTTGCGATTTGTTTTTTTTTTTTTTTTGCAGAAAATTTTATACGTGCTTTTAATTATAAGCTAAATAATAGCAGCCGCACGGGTCCATTGAAGGTTAAGCTACGCTTACCGCGGTCAGTTCGTGGATGGGTGACCATCCATTACTTATGAGACCCCTCGGAATAGTACCGGCTGTCCTTCGTAGAAACGAAAGTCTGATAACCAATCTTAGCAAGAGGTATCGTATTACCTAGTTAGTGGGTTGTGGAGGTCAGGTGGCAGTCGCTCGCTCCATGTAAAACACTGGTATTCAACTGCATCCGGTAAGATAGACTGGCTGGATGCCGACCCCGAGATAAATGGGAATAGGCCAGGCAGGGCCCGATCTTTTCAAAAATGCTAAGGCTTCACACTTTGCGAAGAACGCCAAAGTTGCGAGTATCAGAAAATTCACTCCGACTGTTATACATCCTCCTCATAACGAAACCGTAGTGAGATCTAATTCTATCCCAACGCCATCTATCGAGCTCAAAGACAAACCTGTCAGCAGCGGGAGATGTCAAAACCATTTTTTCTACTCCGTTATTTGTAAATAAAAGTACCTTATGCATTTTTTTTAATCTGGTAACATGCCAGAATTGTAATGGAATTTAAATAAATAACAACATAATATGCCTAGTTAATATCATCCAATGGGCTTTGATGCGATTTTCACCATTCTTTATAGATTTCCCGAAAGGTTTATGTACCTATACGAGTACCTACCATACATTATTTTTTAATTTAAATATAGCACAAAAACCCGATGTTTAGACATGTTGCTACATAAGTATGCAGATCACACCTGCGCGAAGCAAGGTTGGCAATATTTTCATACCGGGTAGGTATCAGACGATGCAGAATTTACTTTTTTTTTACATAATTTAAAGTAGGTATACCAACGTGCGATGGAGCGCAGTGTTCTAGGCGTCAAATTAACAGACTGACTATATATTCGCAACAACACACTGCGGTCGAAAACGCAGATTACAGATGTTCGTATAAAAGCCGCAAAGTTGACGTGGAACTGGGCTGGCCCGGTCTGCCGCATGTCCAATGAGCTGTGGGTCAAAATAGCCACTGTGTGGAACCATAACACAGCCACTAAACCTCGTGGCAGACCCTGTAGAAGACACTCAGTGTTCAGTTCACATTTATAACCCTGGATCGCAAGAGCTGGATGTCATGGTGTGTAAAGTGTTTTTTTTATTGGCCTTTAATGTCCCACTGCTGGGCAAAGGTCCCCCCTGTTCTCCTTCCACTTCTCCATCTCCGTCGTGTGGGCCTGCTACGAATTGTCTTCAGTAAAGTAAGTAAGTTAGAAGGAAGCCCTTTATCCCGCTCTCTGCCCATCTTTATCAGCTCCATTACTAAATCAAGACACCAACAAACTTTAACACGAACATATTAAAAGCTGGCTTGCTTGGCTGGCTGCTCGCAACTGGACGTTTCGTCACTGCGAAATTCCTTGCCCGCCGAGCCACCCTGTCGCATCGCATCGCTGCCCGCGCTATCAGTTTTCGCTTAGCGTTCTCTATTACTATTTTTTTGCTCGGCTCCTAGGAGTTCTAGCGTGATTTTAAATAGCCTAGCCTATATCCTTCTTCGGGAATCAGGCTATGAAATGCAAAAATATTTTTTCAAATACTACTGGTACTCCAGAAATTAGCATATTCAAACAAACTCATCATTATTATTAGTATATAGAGTATAAATATGAAAGCAGAGATGATTAAAAAGGTAATATCCCAGCACCTTCCTCCCCTCAAACATGTTTTGTTATCATCTAAAGACATCACAACAATAGGAGTGGGAGGTGGGGGAGTTCATATTAGCAGATATCACTCAACGGGTTTCCTATATCAAAGGGTTGTTTTAACTTCGGTCACAAAGGGGAGTTTCTTCGGGTATTGTAAAGCAGGTTGTATGGAAAGTCACTTACGTGGTTAGGAGGAAAGATAAAAACTAAATAAACAAGTACAGACGCCTGCACATCAAGCTACTACAACCTGTCAAATTTCTTTAATAGATTTTCAATTTTACCGCTAACGCCTTAAGGTTCAAGGTGGATTGGGAAAATCTGACAGTTTCGGGTAGCTTGATTTGCTGGCTTCTGTACATCATGTTGATTAGCCTACCGTAAAAAAAAAACATTTTAAATGACCACAAAAAAAATCGTAAAAAACAAAGTTGTGATTAAGTATATAATTTGAGAAAACCTTCAAGTAGCTTGACAGACAAACTATTCATGACGAATGGTACCTACCATTCGCCATGAATAGTTTGTCCGTCAAAAATTACAATTCATAATAAAGAGGAGATTAGTTCGACGCCCCCAACCAATAAGTTGGGAATCGTAAAACTCTTTTACAGGAGAAATGTTTTTCTATTTTTGTTTAACCTCTTTCAAAGAGTTTAAATATTGAGTTCATTGATACATCAAACGAAAGCTAATATTTTATGTAATTCAAATACGACGTCAACATTAAAATGTTGTGCGGGAAAAACCTTGCAATATAAAAAATATCCTAGTAATATTATAAATAGACTGTATGGTTGGCGCAGTGGTTAAGCAATCGACTGTTGCGCTGCGTGTCGCGGGTTTGATTCCCGCACGAAACCAATATTTGTATGACCTACAAGTAGTTGTTTCGGGTCTGGCTGTTTTTGTATGTGAGTTCAATGTTTGTAAACGCACCCACGATACAGGAGAAATTCCCAGTGTGGGGCCACGTTTAAAAAAAAAATGTGAGGATGGATGGATGGATGTTTGTTACTCTGTCATGCAAACCTTTCAACAACTTTTCAGTTACCGGTGGCACTTTCAGACTTCCTCTTATGTACTCATTTCTTATTCTATCCAACCATCATATCCTGTAACACACATGCCTCCTAGTAGGCAGCTGTTAGTGTTTTTCATGATATCTTGGTAAATATCACTACGAAAAATGTGAAATAAATGACTAAGGTGTATCCCAACCCCCGTTTTTAAGTTGCTAGCTTACTCGTTAATCGCCAGCGGTGGCACAAGACCTGACCTCATCAAACTTATCGTAAACTGGACGGCGGAACCCCACCAGGTACTCAATCCAAAAAATCCTCCATTCCAAATAACCTAGCAATAAAAAGGCTCCAACATCAAACATTTTTTTTTTACAACTCCGATTTTCCAATTTCAATGGGGAGTACTGAAAACACCCACGTAGGTACGCTCCAGTTTATTTGAACAGCTGATTCTTGCAATCAACACGAATGCATACATTCGATGTAAGTCAATGTGCGTAAAACAATTTCTGTGTGTGTTATTACCCTACTTTACAATACGTTCAAATATTATTATGGAGTAAACAATACAAACGTATTGTTTACTTCATAATAATATTTGAACGTACACCCTTTTTAGATAAAATAAATAAAATATGAAGTTCACCGACATTGTTGGTGAACACATGCTATTTATTGATGAAACAATATGTTTGCATTGAATGTACATTAGAAAAATAAGTGAACGCTTTAAAAGTATGTTTTACAGTCGATCGGCTTCAATACAACGATGGGAAGTATCCAAACGTACACGACAGAAAAAGAAAAAAAAATAACCCTGTCCTTGCTGTCTCGCAGTCGGGTGTAGATAAAAAAATCGGGAGGTCACGTGGAACTCCCCGTTGGGACGAAGTTACTTTCGCCTATACAGTCAAAGGAACTTCGTTGTGTGTATTAAATAACGGGCACAATGAAATAAATTAAAAACGTTAAAACGCTAAAAATAAAATAAATAAGGGTCATACACACTTAATCAGCCTTTTAATGGTCCCAATGGCACACAGGCCTCTGTAATCCACCACGCGGGCCCAGTGCGGATTGGTAGATGTCACATGTCTTCGAATTTTTGGTTCTAGGACATGCCAGTTTCCTCACGATGTTTTCCTTCACCGTTTTGAGAGCAGTGGTGATGAAATAATTTACACAAAGTAAAGCGCCTGCCCGGGTACGAACCCACGACCTACAACTCATAAGTCGCGGCCATTATCACTGGGCCACCAGAGCTCTTGAAGGTCAAAATGATACAGTTTTTAAGGAAAAAACGGAACCTTTAGGATAGGATCACTTCGTTGTATGTCCGTCTATCCTGTCTGTCAAAACCCTTTTTCTCAGGAACGCGTGGAGGTATCAAGTCGAATTTAATATTAAATATGTAGGTATACAGTCCCTTTCAGCTAAAGAAATAAACGGCCATTTGTGCAACATATTACTACTACAACACTCGCAAACTAAAGTTAGTCAAAACCGTACTTCGGTACTTCCCGTTGACCTAGAATCATGAAATTTGGCAAGAAGCTAGGTCTTATAGCAAAAGTAAAGAAAAAAGTCCGAAAATCGTTCAAACTCTAGCATTTATTTCAATGAAACCATTTACTTTTAAAAGTCAGTCAGTCAGAAAATATGAAGCTAGTTGCTAAATCCAAAGCGTAGTAGGTACCGTTAATTTAATTTTAATTCTAATTTGACATTATGACATATCTTTACAATAATTATCTGACTGAAGCATTCATTTTAAGTGTGTTAAATTAACTTTTTATATTACTTAATTATTTTTTACTGTTACATTTTTTAATTATTATTTTTTGCTGAATTCGCTTTAAATTAATTATTACTAATTCATATTTGTACGCCGTTATCGGCAAAACATAGTGTACCTATATATTTTAATAACAACACCTGTTTTTACACCACCGATGTTTTACAAATAAAAAAACTTTGACTTGGACTTTGACTTAATTTGTAGTGTAATCACATTTTTTTCTGTGATTATAAACTTACATTATTTGCAGTTGGAGAATTGAACACGTATGATGTGCCAGAACACCCTATCCTCCGCCTTCCGCATCCAGTCTACCCCAGCCACTTTATTTAGGTCGTCCGTCCATCTAGCTGGGGGATACGCTATCTACGGATCCCACACTACGCTTGCCGATATGCGGTTTCCACTTCAAGACATACTTACAAATAACGTGTATGAAATTCGGAAGAAATATTTTTTATTTATTCCCTTACGACAACAGAATAGCCTTTCCCAAGCTCATATTATTACCCCTTCAAATGGTCCCTGCACACAGACGAACATTACTGCTTACCTCCAATCTTCTAATACACGTTTACGCAGCACTCATGTTTGTTCACACAAAGGGAATGAAAGGAAAATATTAATAAAACCTCTATATATCAAATAAACGGACAGACGGGGAAAGGGGAATCAACATTAAGTATAACAAACATCAAACAAAAATGTTTTGGTATTACGAGGTGATACGACGCGGTTTGGTATGGGGATGCACTGAGTAATACTTATATTTTAGAGGAGGTTTGTGGCTAAGTAATAACAGCTGCACGGGTAGATCTATCAGTTTAAGGTACGCTTGCCGCGGTTGGTCCGTGGGTCTGTGGGTCTTTACATACCAAGACCCATTATTATTACTCGGAAAGCACATTAAGCCGTTGGTCCCGGCTGTCATTCGTGGATCTTTGACAGTCGTTACGGGTCGTCAGAAGCCCGACAGTCTGACAACCAGTCTTAAAAAGGGGTATCGTATTACCCAGTAACAGTAGTGAGTTGTGGAGGTCAGATAGGCAGTCGCTCCATGTAAAATACTGGTATTTAGCTGCATCCGGTTAGACTGAAAACCGACTTTAACATACTTGGGAAAATACTAGGCAGATGATTTTATTTTATTAATACACATGTTACGTTTAAGCGAAGTGACGTACATAAATCAATACTGCCTTTTCCAAAAGGTTATGATGAAAATTTAAAGAAATGGTTCAGAAAACGTACCTGTGGATCCCATTTGGTTCTGCCATTAACTGCGCAAGACGTTTCACGTTCAAGATTACATCCCTGCCAGCACTTATAATCCTTTTCGGTATAACGATGGCGGTTATTTACTTAGGAAACACGGAACACACCTCTCATGACACATGACTTATACGCCAAGATGGCGGCCGACGATTATTTCCGAGATCGGTCGCGCGGAAACCGCCATCACTGCTATGAAATTAAGGCACTGTCAGTGTCAAATTGGTGGTTGACCATATTATTTTTGTTTATTTAACATTTTAGCAACTTATGAAATCATGTTACATGATTAATATCTTCATAATATGCAAGGTATTGTAATATGAACCAGCGTGACTTTTTGCGAATGGGACATTCTGCGTCAGATCCATTATACTATTAATTCAAAGTTATTGCAGTTGCGATTTCTTGTTAATTGTCATATTAAAAACGAATGCGTTTGTTAGAGTCCGCGCAAACTAAGTCTGCGAGCTGTCAAAATCGGAAATAATAGTTTACCGCCATCTCGACGTATAAATCAAGTGTCAAGAGAGTGTGCTGTGTTCTGTGTTTTCTAAAATAAATATTCGCCATCATTATGCCGAAAATGGTTAAAAGTGCTGGCAGTGATATAATTATGTAGTCCTGAAGTTCAAACACGCTCGCAGACTTTGCAATAAGATGTATTGTATAATTGCATAGCACATAAATGTGAGTACTATGTACATACTATAAAGCTACCATTTACTGGGTACGTCTTTCATTGACTTGAATGTGGCTTGGCGGCTGAGAGTATGTCATGCTCACTCTAATGTCTCGCTGATGGTGGCGCGTGTGTTGGATCATTTAGCTCCCTTCAAAATGGTTGAGCTGAATGGTGCTAATCTATGCGTCATGTTCGTGAACGGGCGCCGTCAGTAGGGACTGGTCAACTCTTTGCTGCCATGGCTTATTTTTTATTTAATTTTATATTTGAATTGTTTTTTTTTATCAGTTCATTACGGACGCTTTTAATGTTCTGCATCGTTCTCACATGCATAATTTCTAACATGAATGATGTAACCAATACTTTGTAACCATATTATTCTGATTTAAAAGAGTGTCCATGGAGTTTCTTGCCCGTTCTTCTCCATAGGTACCTACGCTTTGGAATGGGCAACTAGCTTCATTTTTCTGACTGACCGACCCCTTGACAATTCAAAAGTACCTGTAATTGGTTTAATTGAAATAAATACTTTGAGTTTAAATACTTTGAGTTTGAGTTTGAGTTTGATGAGTTTTTTTTAAATAGATCCTGTTATAAGTACGTTTTAAGTGACGAACAATATTATATTTCTAAAAAGCTAGCTCAGTGTGTCCCCATCTTTCTCAATTTTCGAGGAACGCATCTCTTTCGTTTGTGAGGAAAAGAAATTAGATGGATACTCCAGCCGCATCTCAGTCAGGTAAGCAATGATAACAAAGTACTGATTCAGCATTATTGTGGCAAAGGAATAAACCGTGCTTGTCTTTTGTTTTTATTTGTTTCTACGTTAACTTGATACTGACGAATTAGGAAAGTCCCAGTATTGCGTAGGAATAGAGAATCAAAAAAAAATACCAATAAATTCTAACTGCGAGCTAGAATTTTATTAGTAAACAGGTAAATACATAAGTGCAGGGTCAAATTAAACTGAATAGCGAAACTTCGCAGACGTGATGATGGGTGTCGATATACATGATATATTGTTGACAGAAGTCACTTGACATATCTTTTGGAGGTATGAGGAACAGGGTGTAAAGTTCACTCATCCTTCATAGAAAAGGCAGGATCCTCCGAGCAGACGGGTGTTGTGTCTGGCGGGCAATTGCCCAACGATTGATATTGGGAAATTGTATCTATGCTAATCGCACGGTAAACTCTGCTTGCGAGATGCAGGATTTGTTTGCATGTGGCGTTGTTGATACCGCTACAATCTTAATATATATAATTTTTCTGTACGTGTGTCACCTTCTTAACTCCTCCTAAACGGCTGGACGGATTTGGATGAAATTGTGTGTGTATATTTCAACGGGATCCTGGATGGTTTCAAAACACAATTGGACCCGGTCGGACAGGACGACGACTGCCGGGTCCGCTAGTAGGTTTGTAAACCCTGTTTTTTATATAAACCTCAGACGTGATCAGAGCTATCAATATTTAGACACGATAAAACAGATTTTCTCAACTCATACTTCAAGTTACAATGCTACCAGCGGTCGTTGACCCCCCAAAATAACATTAAATCTTTTATATTTTATCATGTGTAGATATTGACACTCATTACGTCTGCAGAGTAAATCAGTCCCTGTATAGTGAGAATAAATACAAATAAAATAATCGTATACTCGTATCATAAACATTTTCTTTGAATTTCTTATGTTCCAAGATTTCTCAATAACTTGTTGTTTGAGGCCTACTATATTTGCTTGGTTATGACGATCAACACGTGATTTCTTTGATACTTTTTTGTGTGGAGGGGCTGTAGTAAATAAAGAAAAAACATACAACAACAATCAACCTATAACGTTCCCACTGCTGGGACACAGGCCTCCTCTCTGTGAGAGGGAGTGGGCCGTAATCTGCCACGCGAACCCGGTAGATGGTAGATATCACATTTCTTCGAATTTGTGGTTGTAGGACATGCCGGTTTCCTCACGATGTTTTCGTTCACCGTTTTGAGAACAGTGGTAATGAAATACAATTTACACAAAGTGAAGCACCTCTCCAGGTTCGAACTTACGACCTACAACTTGTAAGTCGCGGCCATTACCACTGGGCCATCACTGCTCTCCCAGGAAACCCATGTTTTGCAAATATATAGGCACCAATTTAATAATAAACGAAAAGAAAACATTAATCCCAGCGTAACTATCAAAATTAACCTGAAGCCAAATTCAAAATTCATAGTCAATTAAAAACACACATTACGCGGACAAAGTGTACAGCAGCAATGTACGAAAATGGTCATAACGCGAAACGAGCGCTTTTTATTAAAAATTCCATCATACGGAATTGCCTGCAGCACAGTTTGACGTGGCCAAGGTCATACAAAGGGGTTGCTCAGCTATTCAGTAAGTGTATTGAGCTGAACGTAGAGGTTGATGAAAGCACTGTTTGGTAAAAGTGCATGTTTTATGAATGTTCATGATTTAGGAGTCTGGATGGTATGTCGCTATTGTAAGACCCGTACCTACTGATAAACTGTTTATTCATATTCCCCTTTGTTCATAAAAGTTGCTTAAAGTTAAGCAGTGATTAGCGACTGTTTAACCATACATTTTTGACGTTTAAACGTTGCTTAACTTTAGTCATCGTTTATGAATAAACCCCTTTAGCCGAGCTTTAGTGCAGGTTTTTTGTAGTTTCTTCTTCCATTTTCTATTGAGTGATTTGTTTGACCCTAGTATAGTATTTTGACGGCACGGTTGGCGCAGTGGTTAAGCGATTGACTGCTGCGCTGCGAGTCGCGGGTTCGATTCCCGCACGGAACAAATATTTGTATGACCTACAATTAGTTGTTCCGGGTCTGGCTGTTTGTGTATGTGAGTTTATATGTCTGTAAACGCACCCACGACACAGGAGAAATTCCTAGTGTGGGGCAAGGTTTTAAAAAATAATAATAATAGTTCTCCAGATCGTATTTCGGCCATGGTGGCCAATCCCAACGGAAACTAACCTTCGGTGCGGATGTAAAATGTAGACACAGGTGCACTTCCCTCACTCTCGTAGTCCGATCGGACGGCACGTAATCCAACACGACCGTAGAGAGATCAGGCGTTGGGCCAACGGCTTAACGTGTTTTCCGAGACACGGAGGTATCACACCGCCAACTCCCAAACTCCGGGTTGTTACTAAGAAAAACCCAGCAAGACTTTTTCTGACCTGGGAATCGAACACAGGACTGCACACTCAGAAGTCGTGCTTGCGACCACGAGACCAACGGGACGGTAAACCCTATAATATACGTAACATCTCACAAGCACTAACTTCACTTCTTTACGACGATCTTTATTATGTCTGGCCTTTTTTTTTTTTCATCAAATGACCCCTCCTGCTCTGGGTGGAGCGGAAGGGAGTGTCAGACTCTTACTGACTAAAACCCACCCGTGTTCCTTCCTTAGCCCTTTCTGTTCCAGGGCAGCGGTAACCCTTTCGGACGATCCCGCTACCCTGGCAGGATTATGTCTGGCCTTACTTCTGTTTACTCTTCCCTACCTTCTTACGATGTACTTTACAAATCCTTGCCTGATATAATAGCCTTTTAAACAAGGTGTAATCGAGGCGCAAATAGTTACCATGAATTCAGTATATGATTCTAGACGCACTAGTGTTGAAATATTACGTCGATTATTAAAAAAAATCTTCTGTTCCATACATTTTGACAGTGTAGATTGCACTTTTTTGTATGCAGTACAAACAATTTGTTTTAATAACCGACTCGTTCCGGACCGATTGGCCAGATAAGGCAACATAAGGAAAATTGGAATAGTATGGGGGAGACCTTTGTCCAGCATTAGGCCAACATAGGTACCTAAGCAAAAAAAAAAACTGACGATTTCTACTCTACGGGGGACTCATGTACTCATCATCTGCCTAGCTTTTTCCCAACTATGTTGGGGTCGGCTTCCAGTCTAACTGGATGCAGCTGAATACCAGTATTTTACATGAAGCGACTGCCTATCATGACCTCCACAACCCAGTTACTGGGTAATACGATACCCCTTGGTAAGACTGGTTGTCAGACTTTCGGGCTACTGACGACCCGTAACGACTGTCAAAGATCCACGAATGACAGCCGGGACCAACGGCATATTATTATTATTAAAAAAATGGTCACCCATCCACGGACCAACCACGGCAAGCGTAGCTTAACCTGATCATATTAACAGTTTGCGCATTGACGTCCCATACACCCTGTATAGGTTTCTAGCTGACATATTATACAAAAAACATCGATACTCAGCTATTCTGAATTTCGAGGTGAATGTGAAGGTCTAATGAAAACCGCTGTGTGAAAGTACCTACTTCCATCCATGATTTAGATGTCTGGCGCGCCACCCTAGGGTCACGTCAGGTCCTTGTATTATAAGCCCCATATTAATAAATGGTGCAAGTGTTTGAAAATGGTCTTAATGCATTTTTGACATTGAATAACGGGAACAGTCGGTAGTTCTTAAGTGGTAAATTGCAATTGTAATTGTTCTCTTACTCATTACTGGTTTAATTCGTCATGGCTCGCAACTTTTAAAAACTGTAGTGAGAACCTTCTGTATTTATTTGTTTAGCCATTTATGTCTACAAATAGAAACAGAAGACATGTGACACCTACCAACTCACACTGGGCCCGCGTGGTGGATTGTGGCCCACTCCTTCTCACCAAGAGGAGGCCTGTGTCCCAGCAGTGGGAACATGATAGGCTGATTATGATGCAGATGATAGAAGCAGACCCAAAATTCAGCAACGCGAAGACCATCGTGGTGAAAGGATTAGCCAATCGACAGAAGATTGCCCAGGGTGCACCGGACGTAACAAAGGTCTGAGGGTACGTCACTCGGGGAGGCTCCGTTCATGCACCCCGAAATTTAAAAAGCTATGTTTATTTTTTTCTATTTTGCCATCGTCACGCTAAGAAGATAGAGACACAAGAAGTAAGGAACAGAAAAATACGTACAAAGATGATGCTTATTTCTAAAGAAATCTCTTCCAGCTACTAAACGCATGAAATCAAAAGTGTGATAGCGGGCAGGTATGCCTGTCCGTTCTTCAAAAATTGTATGCGTTTATGTGTGAACTAACGTAGTTTTAAGCATTATTTTACTAACAAAATGAATCTTGTTGTCTGAAATATAAATAAATAATTATAAAAAAATTCTAACCTTCACTGTGACAGCACAGTATTAAAGCCATTGTTCCAATTGCAAAGAACTCTAGAATAGAATCTGTAAATATTGAAATAACTCCAATCTCTTTCAATCCTTTGAAGATTTTAATTAATTAGAGATGAATAACTAATTCCAAAATCCTGTTTGATTTTTCCTAAGCAATATTAGAAATTAGATCCGGTCCTTTGTTAAAGTTG
The DNA here is from genome assembly GCA_949629185.1 of Apamea crenata. Classification (NCBI taxonomy): domain Eukaryota; kingdom Metazoa; phylum Arthropoda; class Insecta; order Lepidoptera; family Noctuidae; genus Apamea; species Apamea crenata. Next base: position 15,561,828 of record OX451365.1, on the reverse strand, counting down.
TATATAAAGTTAACGTTTCAAACGCTATTACCCTTTGTTAGAGGCTAAAACTTTATAGACTTAGACAATTGAAGTCGGGTTAATTGAGGCTTTGATTATAGAGCTTCTAAAAATTTGTATCAAGACGTAGGCCGAGCTCCTAGAAATCTAAGTTTGTACAAAGATTGAGATCAAATGTAGCCCTTTTGATTAATTAAATATCTCTTAAATAATTAACCCATAGCGGTAGATGCGATAAAGGCTTTCAGCTGGTTAATATTAAAAGTTAGCAAAAACGCAAAAATATAATTTCGAAGGAAATGGCTTTTTTTTTCTTGTATCGCGCGAAATGTCTATTTTTGTAATTTATATGTATGGTGTAGGTACATAATACAGAGATAACTATTCTATTCTATTCCGCCATTCATTTATTTATTTATTTCATTATCTATGTACACACAGTAAAATACATAATGATATGATATAATAAGGTTGTTGGTGGAAATTCACCTCAAAACTGAAGAAAAGAATTACAACCTCTCAACAGGGACTAGAGCGCAGTATGCTTAAAATAAATACATTCTATAAAATACGACACACAAAAATAAGGTCAATAACCAAAGCAATAAGCATTGAATTATGCACAAAAACTCAAGTGGAAATGGGCAGGATATGTCGCGAGGCTTAAAGATCAGAGATGGACCATAAGATTAGAGTCACATTTTGGAAAGCTCCTCCAGGTAAAAGGAGAAGAGGAAGACCGTACACGTTGGGAAGAAGAGATTCCAAGGACAGCCGGCCCAAGAGAGACAAATGGGCATCTTTGGAGGAGGCCTTCACCCAATATGGGGTTCCTGCAGATATTGCTATATCAAACTAAATTATGTTATGTTATATTAGTTAATAGTTAAGAAGCAAAGCAACGGCAACAAACTAGTTAAGCGTATTATAAATTAGTAATAAGTAAAACAATTGAAAGAAAAATTAGACGTGAAGTAAATTAATTAAATTAGTTAAGTACTTGCGAGTACTTAACTAATTTACACTTAACTTAACTTTACATTGTTTTTGAGTCGTAACTCAAAAACAATGTAAAGTTAAGTTTTTTGAAATAAAAGGCTTTTTATGTTATTTATTTATAATGAGGTTGCTGTTGTGTTACTGCCACTGACAGGCCTGCCGAAATCACTGAGATCTTTACAGTCATCACAATAAGGTTGCTGTTGGATTGCTGCGGTCAGAAGTAAAATAACTGTGAACGGAATGCAGCAGGTATTTACAAAAAACACTGTCTGGTAATTTATTCTTCACTCAAGTCATCGAAATCCGAGATTATTAAGAAGGCCTCACCTACCCGTTTGCACCAATAAACAAGTTGTAATACGTGTTTTCAACAAGTTTTGTAAAAGACTTTAGTATCAAAAACAAGTCATGTACAGGGTGGGCAACTTGGAGATAGGTATACAAATTTTCTTTGCCGCCATTTTGTTTTGGTTGCAAGTATGACAGTAATTGTTTCAAGAAAATTATTTTGTGTAGATACGGCAAAGTTATGGAGCGTTTTACGATTGAACAACTTGTTTAAATTACTAAAACATTCCACTAAACCCAATCATGTCTTGCGGAAACTAAGAAAATTGCGGCCAATTTTTGGTAGAAATCACTTACCTTCGCGGCTAATAATAACTCGTTTAGTGATTACGTTTGAGCAGCATGGCATTGTAACAGATAAAGCAGTTTTCTTACATCAAGTGAATCAGTTGGGCTAAACATGTGGTTCCACAAGACATCGAGTCGATTAATTTTGAGAAACGGTGACATTGATTTGCCCCCAAGATCCCCCGACGTGTCTATTCTAACAGGCCAATGAACCTTCAAGAATTAAAACAAAATATCTGAGACATAGTCACTGAAATAACGCAGGAAATGTGTGAAAATGTAATGAAAAACGCAGTGAAAAGGGAGCACATCTGCCATGCTGCTAGAGGTGGACATTTGTCTGAGATTATTTTCCATACTGAATTGCCGGACCTAAATACTACATTTAATTAAAAATACTTAATAATTTTTATATTTCATTGAATAAAATTTAAAAAAAAAGTGTATATTTTGCCCTCTTATTTGCCCAACCTGTATAAATCATGTTCATGTATCATAGATGTATTGATATTGTTTCAGACATGATGTATTGTCAACTATTTTGTTAAGTTAAGTTTTGTATATAACTTGTTTTTACCTACAACGTGTTATATGATCATGAAACTAGCAGACACAACATGTAGAATACACATTTTATACCTTGGTGTAAACGCGAGAACTTCAAACTTTTGCAATAAAATTGATCACATGACTTTAATAAGATAATATAGGACAATCCCTTGTGCACCATCGGACAATGAGACGAGATGACCCGGCAGAGTATGACGTCACATTTTATCAATGGAACGTGACCAATATTGAGAGGGACATGTTTACAGACGACCGCGTGGCGAATCGATACGTTCATGAGAACCGACTTCCCGAGTAATTACTTAACTTTTCTGTCTGTATTAATATTGGCGGTAAACAGTTTTGTCATTCATGGACTTAATGAGGTAATGAAGTATTATGTTGTTTGTGCTTAAATAGTGGTCTTTTCACAAAAAAATATCAGAATAACGATTCATTACAGTGACTATTAGCACCAATTAGTCACTGTAATTAATCGTCATTTTGAAAACCTTTAGGCATTTAAGACACTTCAGAAATTAGGATAAGTTAGCTAAGGATATCATTTTGTTGTTTTTATTAATATATAGTTGTTATTTACGTCAATATTATTTTAATTCTGAATAAACTCCAGAAATTCAACACAACTTATAGTTATAAATATAAATAGACTGATGTCTGCTTATTTTTATCAAATACAGTCGTTTTGTTATTCAATCGACGGATAATTTTTATTCGTGGAATAAAGTTTACTTCTGACAGATTTTGTATGGAAGATTTTGTAAGTATTTGGCATAATATGTCACAATCACAAGTACCTACACACAATATGAAAAACAATGAAAGAACTTAAATCTAAACGAAATAATATTGTGTGTGTCACGGCTGTGCCAAATGTAACTGGGCCTAGTTCATCAAAATGCCAGACAACTAATGCCTGCCGCTGGTTTTCAACTGGACATTACTTCTAGTATAACGGATGTAAATAAGTTTCGTTATAAAAGTACATTTATGTTTACTATATGCAAAAGCTAATTATAATAATTGGTACTAACATGATAAAAATATTGTTTTGTTTGTGTAATAAGAAACACACACGCTGTCTACATCTCTTTATCTACTATTCAATCTCAGACGTATGCTGGAAGAGATTTCTTTAGAAATAAACATCACCTTTGTACCTATTGTTCTGTTCCTTTTTCTTGTCTGTTTATATACTTAAATGGTTAGAGCCATTTCGGGTTGAAACTCTAGGGCCTTGGGGTCCGAGTGCTCATCGAATTTTTCGGGACATCGCCAAGCGGTTGGTTGAATCTTCACGTGACCAGAAGGCTGGCCTATTTTTAGCCCAAAGAATCAGCATTGCCATCCAATGTGGTAATGCTGCCAGTCTTTTGGGCACCTATCCCATTGATGCGGACGAACTTTTTGATGCCCAATGAGCTCCTGCATTTTTCTATATTTTTTCGTATTATATACTTGTATATAACTGTATATAGTATATATTAGTGTTAGTTCGATAAATAAAATAAATAATAAAATAATAATAATAATAATAATAAATAAATAAAATTGTATAATTAAAATTAAAAAAAATGCTCTCAGTTTAAATGGTTAAATAAATATATTTTGAAATTGATCAAAAGATTGTTTACTTGGGGTTGACTTTTCAATAGACACATCATTTTTATTCGTGGAATAAAGTTGACGTCTGACAGTTTTTGTATGTAAGAACTGTCAAAAATTTAAAATTATTCCTCTGATAAAATTACCTGGCGTTGGATAAATCAGCCCTTAGTCTAGTTGTGGTTACGTATCGACAAAGCCACGTAAAATATTCGCACTAGGGGTACTGAAATTGACTGAAATACGAGTATCCCGCAAGAAGCTCTTATCCTCGTAAACATTATAAACTATGAAAGTAGTTCCCATCAATACGCCAAGTCTTAGCGAGTGGAAGCACGCGCGGCTGTATACATCGAGGCAGCGATAACGTTACCTGCAGGGGCTGCAGCGCTTCGCTACAAATTGCCTGGACACAGCGACATGTAGCTATTGAAATGTATTGCAGAGTAAGGCGATAACAGAGGTAGTTTTTCAGTTGATATTACATAACAATACACTTGTATTCACCGAAAGGTTAAGAATACCTACCTACCTGTAGTACACCACATTTCGTCAGTGATCAGAATCCTGTGTAATATTCATCATCATTGTCGGCCTTGTTCCACTCCGTAGAGTAAAGGCCTCCTGCCTGTTGCACCAGGAACCAGTCACAAATTAGGGTTTTCTAGTTTCTAAGTCCGTCAACGAAGATACGGGCCCGTCCGAAAGTAGTTTTCCCGTCTTTTTTTCAGACAGGTAAAAACACATCTATCAAGTCGTGTTGTCATTCATTATTAGTTGGGGTCCCGAATTAATCTTATGTCCATTATTAATACCGAGTAGAAAACGCCCATAACTTCGGGTTTCGTGGTAAGGGAGTAGACCCTAGAGTCTAGGCAGCTACTGAGAAATTCCTGAAGGACACCTAGACAACCTAAAACCCTTTACCGACCTAAAGAAAGAAAAGAAAGAAAGAAAGAAAAATATTTTATTCTGCACAAACAAAACGCACAATTACAACTTAAAAATAATAATATAAAAAATAAATAAGAAAAAAGACTTAAGATACACCTAGTCAAAAGACTCGTACTCAAGCATAAAAATGTGGGGCGGCGGGATTTTCCGAAAGGTTAACCGCTGCCCTGGAACAGAAAGGGCTAAGGAAGGAACACGGGTGGGTTTTAGTCAGTAAAAGTCTGACACTCCCTTCCGCTCCACCCAGAGCGGGAGGGGTCATTTGATGATTTCCCATCCACAAAAAAAAAAAAAAAAAAGCATAAAAATGTTGACACTCTTGTCTATTGCTTGATGTCAAGGCCGCGAATCTCACGTTCAGCAGTCCAACCAACCACTAGACCACGGAGGCAGTTGGTTAGGTTTCAGCTTTGCGATCTGAATCTACTAAAACAATAGAAAAATATTCACACCTCTATACTTTCAACATTTGCTGTACGGTGTCGTGTTTGAAGGTGCTATGTAAGTCAATTTGTCGTAGTAGCAACGCGGCCATCGTGGTAATCCAGTTCAAACGAGATCGATCTAGTTAGGTGTTACCTTGTTTACTGGATTAGACCACCTTGAACCGCCTCGAACCACCTCAAATTGGTTAACACCGGTGCCCAGCCAGTATAGAAATACCGCTGAAAGTGGGCCACTGGGTAGGTACGTCTTTGTAGTTTTCTAACAATTTTCTTTTGAAGAAGTTTCTGTACAAGTTCTGTTAGAAATTATATTATTATTTGTTCTGGAATTCGTTTTTGAGGTATTTATTGTTGTATTGTTCTTAGTTTCGAAGTGTTTAATGAGTTTCGGAGTTCTTCATTGTAAGAGTTACCTACTGATAACTTATAAATGCGTTTTGTGGCTCTAACATTTATCAATATTGGCACGTGTATAATTTTGGGTAAATATTATTATTGTACCTAACAGCTACGTCACTTTCATTAATTGGGCGGTGACATTTTTCAGAAAATGTACGTCGTCGTCGCATGGTTAAAAAAATTATGGTGGAAAATATTTTAGGATGTGGTACAGACTATCAAACTGAACAACTTTCTCCATGGGACCAACATCGTAATAGCGAAAATCAGGTGTTCTATACATTTAGCACGACTAGGTATTGAAGTTTTGTACGGGACGGCTCATTATTTTTTCGCGATCACAATGTTGGTCTCATGGGGAAAGTTGTTCAGTTTGATGGCATGTAGGTCTGTACACCCCTAAATATAACCACACATTTCTGAAACACGCTGTACATTTTCCACATATCAGTCTCTTATTTACTTCAACACAAGAACTATGAACAAAAATCTCTTGGACCATAAGTTTTAATAAACCACCGGTACCTCCAAAGCATATTTATAGCTACCACATAATAGCTTCAAGGACGTAAAACTCAAAATCGCTTGGCACGTTCCCATCCAAATACGTGTGTGTAATAACGAAAATCCACTTTCAGTTATGTTTTATACCACTCGGTAACACTCCATAACGTTTGGACTGGATCCTTGCAAACTTATCACTTGCACCTCTTCAAATAAACCTTTTCCAAAAATGTACTTTACTTGCTTCAGATAAGGATCACGATTAAGATTTCGTGGTTTTTATCGACGGTAGATGTAATATGGTGGAAGGTTGAGCAAATTACTTCCCCAGGCTTCGAAGGTGACTGTTGACCGGCCCTTATGTTCGAACGTTATTCTTTACTATTTAAGGAAAACGCATTTTATTTTGATGTGGGAATATGTAGGTAGGTACATAAAAGTTTCGTTTTGTTTTTCCACCGCGCAGGTATGCTAAAGGATTGGAGAGTGAATGGGTAAAGATGATCCTCTTTCATTCACAATTATCTTATCTTGATTTATTCGTGGCTAAATAATAACAGCCGCACAGGTCGACTGATCAGGTTAAGCTATGCTTACCGCGGTTGATTTGTGGATGGATGACCATAATTACATACCGAGACCCCTCCGTGCCTCGGATAGCACGTTAAGTCGTTGATTCCGGCTGTCATTCATGGATCTTTGACAGTCGTTACGAGTAGTCAGAAGCCCGAAAGTCTGACAACCAGCCTTACCAAGGGGTATCGTATTACCCAGTTACTGGGTTCTGGAGGTCAGATAGGCAGTCGCTCCATGTAAAATACTGGTATTCAGCTGCATCTGGTTAGACTGGAAGTCATTAGGCCGATGATGAAGATCTTGTCTTGATGCCGTTTCTTCTCTTCACGCGTGAGCACGTAGATACCGATCTACGGATTGAATGGAACGATTCTTTGGAATGAAGGCACTACATTCATGTGATTATCATGCTCTTGCCCTTATCCCAATTAATGTAGGGTCGGTGCAAGATGTCTTCATTTTCCATTCTTCACATCTTTAATCACTTTATTCAGGTGATATCTAGTAAAATAGCAAGTGACCTAGAAGAATAAGCGACCTTACGGTTTGAACAAACTTATTGCGCTAATCCTTTTTTTTTTTGGAGGTAAAATCATCAAATGACCCCTCCCGCTCTGGGTGGAGCGGAAGGGAGTGTCAGACTCTTACTAACTAAAACCCACCCATGTTCCTTCCTTAGCCCTTTCTGTTCCAGGGCAGCGGTAACCCTTTCGGACGATCCCGCTATGCCCTAACCCTTTAAGTAGACTTTTCATCACATGACGGACATCATTATCGACAGCCCAACTTCACTTACTGCTGGACACAGGTCACTCTTTTCTTGTGCCAATAACCGCACGCTCTTGTGCTAGCCTCATCCAGGTTTTGCCCGCGATGGCAACACTATCGTCTACCCATCTCGCCGTCGGACGACCGACATCACGTCTTCCAGTTCTTGGACGCCACTCTGTCACAGCTTTACTCCACCTGTCATCACTGCCCCTTGCCAAGTGTCCTGCCCAACTCTATTTGAGTTCCATAATACGCTTTCCGAAGAGCTTCTTACGTCTTCGTATCTCTTTCCGAAGAGCTTCCTACGTCTTCGTATCTCTTTCTTCGTATCACTTTTTAAGAGAAGCTTGAAATTGTTTGCTTGCTGGATGAAAGCTTGACAACGCTGAATTAGTGCGAAGACTAAAAAGGGTAAAACCATTTGATTTAGTTTAGTGCAGTGTAAGTGAACTTAAACTGTAGTGCTGAATCTTATAAAGAACACCAGAATCAAATGTCTTCTCCTCAACTTATAGTGAATAAGAATAGAATAGAATACTCTTTATTGTACACCATACAAATTACAGAACATAAATATAATTTAATTAATTAATTTTAATGTATTATAATTTTTTTTTTATTTCATTTTATTTATAAGAAAGACGTCATTGGACAATTTCATTATTATATAGTTACTTAGCAGTTTATGCGATGATTTTTCCAACGCCAGATAATTTTATCCGAGGAATATTTTTTAATTTTTGACAGTTTCTCCATGCAAAAACTGCCAGACGTCAATTTTATTCCGCGAATAAAAATTATCAGTCGATTGAAAAATCAGCCCTAAGTTATAATTATTTAAGTTATTTATTAGCTAATAGGCTAGATTGTAATGTAAATAAAGTGTCACCAATAATTATTGTGCTACTTTATACTATACTGCGTTAAATTTTGATCGTTTTAATCCTTAAAAAGGGTCGTTGTACTCATCATTATGACAACTTTTACTACGCGACCATCCCTGAAATCGTGAAAAAAAATCAGTTGATCCATAGATTTATGTTCGCATAACTCGACATAATGTATGGATTAACTAGTTTTTTTTCCACTATTTCAGGGTTGGTCCCCTAGTAAAAGTTGTTCATAATGATGAGTACAATGATTTTAAAGATTAAAACGATCAAAATTTAACGGTTTATAATCTTGTAAAACAAAAAATTACGTGTCATGAAAACCACGCTTGCTTACATAATGGATTGCAAACCAATTAGACCATGACCTTGTTTTCATATTTACTTTCATCGTCAGCCAATAATGTCCAAACATAATAACACACATTGGTACATACTTGCCGAACCCGCAACCGCAAAACCCGCTCGAGAAAAGGGTATCTAAACTTTAAGCAATCATAAAACAGCCGATGAACTCAAAGCGAATCGATCACGAACAAAAACTCAACAAGTGATCAATAAAGAATAATCTAGAAGTGTTTGTTCACCCCTCAGTTTGAACCGATCGTCAATAGTATTGATGCATCAGGAACTCTATGGTAATGTTCCCATGTTTGTGTGTGCCTCTGTTTTTATGAAGGGAAATGTTTTTTTCGTTTGAAATGGAGATAGCTGGGTTTTGTACGGATGTTTGTGAACAAACTATAGTTTGAAAAACTCGTAAAAACTATTATTTGTTTTAGCAACTTAAAATCTGGTAAATTATAGTGATAAAGCACTTGGTAGGTACTAAATATAAATAACTAACTAAAGGGTTTTTCTGATTACCTCGTTAGTCTAGTGATCGCCAGCGCTACTGCTGAGCATAAGGTCCTTGGTTTGATTCCCTAGTCGGAGAAAGGCTCATCGGGTTTTTCTATTAGGAATTTTTCAGTAGCAACCTGGAGCCTGGATTTACGGTTGATGGCAATAGGCTCGCACCCTACATGGGACTTAAGCGAAATAATTATTGGCGAAATGTGGGTATACAACTCTGCCGAACCCTTTGGAGAAAACAGGCGTGATGTTATTATTTATTTATTAGGAAACTCAACAGCTTATAATTAAATTACATGAGTTATGAATGTTCACCCCACTATCAATGAACAGCTCAATGCAGTTGCGTCAAAGTTAAAGTTACAGTTACAGCATCTTACAGTCTGCATACACTGCTCAGTAATAGCGAGATGATGGCGATTATTACATAAGCCAATAACGATTATTACATGAGTTTCACGGCATTGATAAAGCTAGGTTAACTAGAAAGTAGCGAAAGAAAATATATGAAAGATGTATTTTTTACATTTAGTGCTTTTCAAACCTTGGTATTCAGCTGCATCCGGTTAGCCTGTAAGCCAACCTCGACACAGATAAGAAAAGGCTAGGCAGATGAGTACTTTTCAGTCGAACCGCCATCTCTTATTAATTCTGTGAGACACGTAACATAAAGTAACAATACGGTAATAACTCTACTACTATTACGAAACAACCATTTCCTATTAATCCTATTAAGAGTGAGTAACAGTGTAACAGCCCTCTATATTTAGACGCGGCTATTCGCAGAAGCGCCTAAAACAAGGGTATAATGGTAGTTACAGTAAGAACTCGATTGCTCGATCGTCACAGCACAGAGTGGATACAGAAGGATAACATACGCCACGTCGTAGCTTACGTATGTACAGTCGGCAAAAGAGATAAGTAACCAGGGCATCGGATATAGTTGAAGTTTAGTAAGAAACCGTTGGATATTATTTAATGAAATTTAATTTGATAAATAAACTATTTGTTTTCTATTAATGAAATTAAATTTCATTCGAAAACATCCATCAGTTTCTTGCCAAACTTCAACTATATCCGACGGCCCTGGTTACTTATCTCCTTTGGTGACCGTACCTACAGTTTTGTGATGAGATCAGCCACAGAATTTGTCCGCCCTTAGACATATTTATATCTTTACAAATGGTTAATCGGCACCCTAATTGCGTAACACACGATTAATCGGAATCGGTTTCATTTTGACAATTCAACAACATTCATTGCGTTATTTACGTGTTGAGCAGACAAATTTTTCGAACTTATGAAGCAATGGATTAGCAATTTGCTTCAAAATGATTCAGATTCCGATTGATTGTGTGTTACGCAATTGGGGTGCTGGTCCCAGTTAGAGTACGCTGTTGGGTATGGAATCCCTTCTATAATAAATACTCGGGTGCGATTGAATACTCTGTAGGTCATATTTTATGCAATATTTTAATGTGTAACCGGTTATTTTCCCAAAAGAAATAAAATTTAATCCTTTTGCAGGTCTGCTGGAAGAAAATTCTTAAGAAATAAGCACTCAAATTATAATTATGGCATATCCCTATGTATTTTATTGTGTACATAAATAATAAAATTAAAGTCCTTATTTGGAGACCGACATAGATGTGGCTATCACGACTTTGTAGGGCCTCGCCTCTCATGCACGAGGTTGGGGGTCCAGATCCAGCACCCTAATGGCGTAACACACTATCAATCGGAATCTGAATCATTTTGTGTTCTGTTCCCTACATTTATGTTCGTATAACTCGTCAAAATGTAGGGAACACCATATTTTTGTTTCGGGATTTCGGGTGTGGTCCCATAGTAAAATTTGTTCATAATGATGAGTACAAGGACCCCCTACAGTTATGGGATATAAAAAAAACACGTTGTATAGATACGGTGGAAACTATCGCCAGTGGGACAAACTGTTGGCAGAAATTTCACTAAAATCCGTTTTTTTTTTTGTTGCTGTAGTTGTTTAATTAACGAGATTCAAATTAAAAGGTGAAAATGTGACAGAAACAATATGGGTATTCCTCGGGGTATAAATAAGAAGAAAAAATTGCTTTTACTCATCGGCCGCCAATTCACCAAGTTATTGCATAAAATATGCTACAACAAAGAAAGAAATTAAAATAGATCACTGAAACACTTGGAATATAAAAAAAAACAGATCTGTAATTACGAGCACAAAACAGAAAGACGACAGAGTTTTCCGACCAACGAACAATTTGTGAAAAGTGGCGATTCTGATTACGTTCAAAAAATATTGTCAGACACGACTCAAAGTTTATTCAGAAACGGAAATTTTAGAATTTTATTTTTTTCTCTATTGGAACTTCTACCGATATTTCTTTCATATATCCCGGTAATAGCTTTTCTTTACGACTATCGTAAAGTTCTCTGCGCGAATATTTTGTCTGAGAACAATAATAGATATGAAATACGAAGGGAATGTTGTAGTAACTCAGTAAGTGTTGATAAACTCTCCGTTGTAGGTAATGTCATAAAAATAGTCATAACAAGGTTAATTTTCATGATAAACTGACTCGTAAAGGAGACTTTCTTTTGCTCGGATACTTGTGTTGAAATGTTCTCGTGATTTATAGTTTTATTTTCAGTAATATTATCTCCTATAGTCTTTCAGATAGAAATAAAATAGTTCCTAGTGCCGTATTTATGTAAACTATTATTTTTAGGCCACACATATATTTGTTTCAGTATTTTTATTTCATGAAGCGACGCGCACTCTACTGGTGGTAACCAAGTGTACAAACACGTTGTGAATGTGTGTATAAGTGCAAGAGCTCTCGGTACTGTCTGGCGCGTGCGCGTGTGTGTGTTATGTGCTGACGCTTCTCGTATTTATGCACGCGTCAGCACGCGTGTCATACGTCTGTGTTAAGACACACAAACGCACATGCACACACACTTCCGACTTCGCCATTGTTTACTTCACTTACACACACATTCACAGCGTGTTTATACACTTTTCACCGATTTGGCCATTGTCTATATCGCTTATAAAAATACCAGTATTTTACATGAAGCGACTGCCTATCTCACCTCTACAACCCAGTTTATTTATTTATTTATTTATTTATTACATTTGGGAAAACAAACAGCAGTATATTAAGCATAAACAGTTTTGTCTTAAAATTAAACTTAACAAATATACCACCCACAACATTTTCCACAGATTACTATATTATATTAAACAAAAAAACAAGCTGTAAGAAAACTTTAAATGTAGCAGGGCTAACTCAATGAAACGTAAGTTAAATGAAAAAAGAAAAAAAAAGATAAAAAATATTCTATATAAGTCAAACCAAAAAAGTAAATAAATAAAAACACAAAATAAAAAAATATCAAAAAAACATAATATAAAAAATATAAAATATATAATGCGTGATGTATCATACAGGTCCCTAGCCTATTAATAATGATATCAACATTGTGTAAAACATAAAGAGCCTACTGCCGATCCTTTAGAATTATAATTAAATCATTTTTGAATTTATTTCTGCTTAGGAATAATATGTCTATTGCACCAAAACGAGTATTGTATGTATCGACCAAGCGGTATAGCGGTGAGCGCTTACCAGCATTGGATCTACAAAAGCTGGTAGCGAACAGCCGCCTGGTGCGTACCTCCCGTCCATGCACTGTTCGAGGAACCAAGTAACACAAACCAGACACCAAGTCAGGACAATCAAACCTGTTTCGGCGCATACACTGAATAACGTCATTGTCTCAAGGAGTAAAGTAAGCAGGTCGTATTTTTTAAGAAGCGATTGGTATGATGTTTTCTTTCGAAAACACCTGTTACTGGGTAATACCCCTTGGTAAGACTGGCTGTCAGACTTTCGGGCTTCTGACGACCCGTAACGACTGCCAAAGATCTACGAATGACAGCCGGGACCAATGGCTTAACGTGCTTTCCGAGGCACGAAGGGGATCTTGATATGTAAAGATGGTCACCCATCCACGGACCAACCGAGGCACGCATAGGTTAACCTTCGATGGACTCGTGCGGCTGTTATCATAGGTATAAATCAATTTGTTACGTGGCGCAAACCAAAGAAAAAATTGGCTTTCAAAATTCATAACGAAGTAAACAGTGCCATGTACCTAAAACTTGATCAAAATAAATCGAGTCAGCGAAAATTGGACCGATACTTTCGAATTATAATCAGAGCCACCTCAATCAACTTCAACGTCGAATAATTTACGTCGAATATAAAAATGGCAAGCGAGAGTCGTGAGAAACACCAATTTATTTGACAAGTCTATATATATATCATTAGAACTCTTCCTGCGAGTAGTGATGTTTCAACCACTTCTTGTCAAAACGGTAATTATTAATGACGCACAATTTCCTATGCACTATCGGGCGAGCTTATTGCCATGTTGTTGTATTGTACTAACGGTACACCTCTGCCTAGCCTTTCGGGGTTTACAGGCGTGATGATATGTGCTATAACGAAATGTCCTACAGTCAGGAACGTGGGCCGCCCTTTACCACTTCCTTGTACATATTTTAGCTGGGGAGAGCGCAACACTACTTTTTATTATCATAAAACTTTATCTTCATTCAAATGTCCTATTATTATCAATCGTACCCCAATATACTGGCTGGAAACTGAGAAAATCATCCGGTGAAAGTCGATCTAGCGTTTCAATTCCAAGTGAAAAGGGTAAACAACTTTACACCCTGAGGAAACCGTACAATCACAACTTATCTACCAAACATACCATGGTTTTCATAACAAGGATGTAGGTACGTCTATGTTGTCACATGTCACACTTGTTATGTTGGACATGGAAGTGAGATATAGAATGCCGATAGAGGGTGAAGTTTGTATGACGTGTTTATCCGTATATTTAATGGTATTGGTATATTCACGGGTTCTTTTTTTTCTATGGTTGACTCAGCATAACGCCGAGACGCCATTTTAGTCCCTTACATAATAATAATTCTCCTTTTGCTTCGACCACGTTCACATCTGTCACATGTAGTGCGTGCCTTAAGTGAGCATAAAGCGAACAGTCATGCCATCTGATCCTGGGCATTAATACTTCACTACTGGTGTACCTAGTCCCGTAGTCCGTTATAGTTTTATACAGAGGAATATGCTCACGATGAATGATCGTCAACACTCATTGCCTTGTCATTCTATTCAAACGGATTGTTTTGTGAGACTAGCTGTTGACTTAACGTAGCTGATCCCTCGATCTGTGATCACTAGTCCAGCCCTAAGTTGTCACGGTGAAATTTTTACAGAATCGACCGGCAGTTGTTAAGTTGGGCATTATAACAACAAGTTAGTTTAATGAAACAGGTTCATGGTCATCAGTTGATATTGACTAGCATATACTTTATGTGTAGTATGTTAATAATTTAATGAAAATTAAAATAGGTCAGAAAGGCCCATGGTAAAACTATGTTCTAATTTACATTTTATTAATAATGCGTAATCTAATCTGAAACAGGCAGCTAGCTACTTAGATACATTTACAAAATTCCCAGAAATGCGAAACACTGAAAAAATTCTAAAACTCAGTATGGCGCTGTTGTTAGGAAAAACAACATTGTTTCATTACATTTGCCGTGTCTAAAGTTGATGTTCTTCGAAAAGGTCAGTTTCGTAATACTTGCAACCGGCGCGGCGTGCGTGTATGACCAGTGGGGCAATTCTCATAATTTTAAGAACGCTCACAGGCTGATCTCAGTCTCAACCTTTCAAAAATACGTCTAATATCCCTACATTTTGATAAGTTTTCGACATTTGTTTCTCGCCGAGATAAGACTGCAACTAGATTTTGAACGTTTTCAATTACGAGAATTGGCCTTCAGATGTATTGGCCCTGCCACACTATGCTCCTCGTGCTGCTCATTTTTCTTTCTTTAAACAATTTTTCTTTCTTTCTTTCTCATCGCTCTGCTCTTCGACCCGTTGCGATGTTGCCCTCTCTGTCCACACACTGCTCTACCCGCGCAATTAATCGCACAATTTTTTGCTGGCCCTTTGACTCGAGCCCAAAAAACTGGGAGCAGTGGGCATGACCAGGAGCATGACGTGTGGCATGATGACGCCTCTTCCACCTTTCCTCGCTACTTCCCATGCGACTCGACGAGTGTATGACAGGCCTATTAGACTGTAAACGAAACAAAAGGGGTATGTAAGGATCGTAACAGATGGCGTTCTATAGTTTCTACCTACTAGGAAGAAGGCGTGCATTTGTATGTACAAAGTTATCTCAAAATCTTTCTAAACCCTATATCCTTCAAACACACAAAGTACTTATCATAAAAACAACATTTTCATTTTTCACATAAAACATTTCATCTCCGTTCACCCACGTTACGACGGAAAAACGTCACACTGTAAAATATCAGACGATTCTATATTCTTTAAAAATCGTCGTCTCCCCGCCAGGGTTAAACTTAATTTGCGCCTCTGATCCAATTTCCGTCTGGAACGCTACCCCCTGATTATTGGAAAGATATACATCACCATCTTTCTTTCACTAGACGTCGGGCTGACAGTGAAAATGCCTGCTAAAATATTTTTCACTTGGCAACATTTATTATTCGAATCGAGAAGGATTAGTACGTGGAAGTTTTTGATTGGTTCGTTTGGAGAGTTGGCTTTTTGGGACTCAGTTTTTTTATTTAGAAATTATAAATCAGAATTTTTTATTTGGTTGTAATGGTTGATCAAGTTTATATTGTAAAGTTCGCTATGATCAGCCAATTATACTGTTACTGTTAGCCTGCATCATCTGCTGGACCCATGACTTCCAGCTCTCTTCTCAACGACAAAGACATTTATTCGTCAGATATGGGTACAAAGGTGGTTGGTACATATGGATAAGTTCGACACATCCGCCGCTACTAGCGTTATAGGCATACAAAAATAATGCATTATACTATTACACATTTACATTTTACAATATTAAACATATTAGTAAGTCTATGTGGGACAAAGAAAGAAAAAAATAAAATACGACGTAGGTTAACTGCAGTGTAAAGGTCACCATAGTTTTCCAATTTTCTTTGTATTTGGTCTTCTCGGTCGGTCGGTATTCGATCAGGAACAAGTCGAAATCGTCGTGGGGCGTTCTTGGTTACCTGAGCTTGAGATGTTTCTAAGATTAAGATGGTAATAATCCCTTTTTCGTAAGATGGTCGTAACGAGATAATGTCGACTCAGATGAAAAGTTTTTGTTTGATACTATATAGGTTTTAGTCCCGCTATAATATTTCAGTAAAACCCTGAAAGAAAATCTTAAGCATTCTGAACACAATGTTAAAGAAGAAATACACACAGAAAAGCCACTAGCAACTTTGTTTACACAGTAAATAGGTTTCGAACTTACTTTCACATGATGGGTTACAAAATATTTTCTATAAACATTTATATTTCAGCTGTTGTTGTTACCCTAAAAAAATAACTTTAACGGGGAAAATTTTATTTCCCACATCGACTTTTTGAAGGGTTCCGTGATCAATGGTGCGTAAACATTTGTTTGAAAACCCCGGGAAACGGTGCGGTGTTTATGAAAATTTATAGTCAGTAGTTCCCCCCTGTAAATTGTGTAAAAGTTTATGTAAACAAGCGTTTTTTTATTACAATGTTAAAAGTTACTTACGTGCAATTTGTTTCACTAGAAAAATGGGTATTTGGTTCGGCGGCATTTGTTATTTTAAAGTTGATGTATTGTAAGTTGTGTTGTGTTGTTGGGCTGTTGCTGTTGGGCTTGTGGCTAAGAAATAAAAGCCGCACGGTTCGATCGATCTGGTCAAGCTATGCTTGCCGCGGTTTGTCCGTGGATGGGTGACCATCTTTACATACCAAGACCCAAAAAAAGCACGCAAAGCACGTTAAGCCGTTGGTCCCGGCTGTCAAACGGTCACTCGAAACCAAATGGTCACTCGAAAATCAACTTAGAATACATTTCACTAAAGTAGATGACTGATTAAGTGACGATGGAATGTAAATTATCTGAGATTGTGAACATTACAATTTTAAATTTTGGTAAAGGAAACAGAGAGCCGTGAAGTCATAAAAAGAAATGATAACATTAATAATTGCGATTAGTTCTAAATAAATAATCAGAATATAGCTTTGATTGTACAATACTCTGGTATAACATAGTTTACACTTTCAAAAAACTCCTCCAGCTTCATCAGGATTTACTGTTGACCTGAGAAAAACGATCACAGACAATGTTTACGTAGCTGAGTACCTAGCTTCGATAAATTGCGCTGGTCAATGGAGGGCGTCGGATTACTAAGGTACCGTACGATTTATTATACAAGGTGCCCTGTACTTTATGGCGAGCACCACGGGGTATTTGCACCCTATGTATACCTATTACCTACACAGAAGGTTATCTTTATAGTTCACTGGCTGCGCCCCGCGGTTTCACCCGCATACGTTTCGATCTTGTAGGAATATCGGGATAAAAGGTGTTCTATATGTTAATCATGGTTATAAACCATCTGTATGCCAAATTTCATCCAAATCCGTTCAATAGTTTTTGCGTGAAAGAGAAACAAACATCCATACATCCATCCATACAAAATTTAACGTTTATAATATTAGTAGGATAATATGGATCCAAAAAAGCTCTTTAATCGGATTGAAATAAACGAATACACCCAGTGCAAGTGCAGTGTTACTGCCGATCGATTCTGTAAAAATCTCACTGCAAAAGTTAGGTGAAGTGAGCTTAGAGTGAGCTGTCAATAGTGTCAATCCCTAGTATTAGTTGGAATGACAGCTCACTCCACGCTCACTGCACCTAAGTTTTCACGGTGAGATGGTTACAGAATCGCACTACATATCAAACCATATCCCACGTGCTGGAGTGCCCTAAGCGCCCGTTCACTTGCACTAAAGAAGACCTAATAACCTCCACTGAGGCCGCACTCAAGGTGGCCGCCTGTTGGGCTCAAACAGAATAAAAACAAAATACCATCGACATGAAAAGAATAAGAATAGACTGAGAAACAAAAGTGTTACGCAAGGTAAATCAAATCCCCTGAAATATCACAATCAGAATGTATTTATTTGTCAGAATGTTGTGTGTGTGTGTGTCTGGGTGTGACAGTGTTCTGTATACGATAGTCAAAATAACATATCAAATGATGTGATTTTATGTTGTTATTTCCGTCAGCGTTTTTTTTTTGTACATTGGAATTCAAGAAAATTTTATTTCACGTAAACCTGAAATAATTTCTGCCACCGTAGAATATTAGGAGATTTATTTATCACCAACAAAAATATTTATTCACGAACTTCATATTTCCCTCGAAAGTCACCCCGTAGTTGAAGGCTTCTCAAAAATGAAGGACATATCTACTATTCAGTACAATGCGGTGTATTAAAAACTTTCTCCTCGCTCCGTCGCTTGCTCACTCCATGTTTAACTTTTCGGCTTACACTCTCTGTTCAATGATTTACACGAATTGGGGTTCCAACTTGTCGCAACTTTTTTCAGCTACGAATATAAGTGAGGAAACAACATTGTCGGTGAGTTCGGCCATTGTTGCTTGTGAACACAATTAGTAACTCTGGAGCAAAAGTTTTTTTTATTCTTTTCAAAATAGGTATCACAGTTGGGGCAATTTTCACCAAACTTTTATACCTAGAATAAGTTTTATCCTGAGAATAAATTTTGAATTTTTGACAGGTTTTTCTATACACTGTCAGGCGTTAATTTTATATTTGACTTTGGTAAAATCAGCTCTAAGTTGGTGAAACTTGACTCACATTATAATGTTTGTCGAAGGATTGATGGCCGGTGGAGCAGACGAGTCCTGGAGTGGAGACCGCGTATCGGCAAGCGTAGTGTGGGACGCCCCCCAGCTAGATGGACGGACGACGTAATGAAGGTGGCTGGGACAGACTGGATGCAAACCACGGAAAACAGGGTGTTGTGTGCACTTATATAACTCTATTAAATGACCATTTCATGAAATATCAATCAATAGGGTAACGCTTCCCCCTTAAGTAAATTTACTACCAAATTAAGTTGTCCGTACTGTATTCAAATCACAACTGTCATTCTTTGACAGCTGTATGAAATGGCAAACACGGCTAATTGTGTTATGTGGAGCAATTCATTTCCCTGACTGTACTGTACAACGTTTGGTAAACGATTTTTCTTTCTTATCCCTGCGAAAATCGTCGCTTGAACGTCGACATGGCCTGAGGGCGTCCTAACTTACGTTTGCCAATTTGCGGTCTAACCGAAAGCTCGTCGTTTCTCCAGCTAGTATCCATGGTCGGTTTGGCCCACTGGTAACAGCCGCGAGTTACGAGTTGTAGGTCATAGTTTCGACCCCAAGCAGGCACTTTACTTTCTGCAAATTATTTCATCACCACTGCCCTCAAAACGGTGAAGGAAAACATCGTGAGGAAATCGGCATGTCCTAGAACGTAAGACTTCGAAGACATATGACATCTACCAACCCGCTTGTAGATTACGGTCCACTCCCTCTTAAGGAAGGGTCTCTGTCCTAGCAGTGGGAACATTATAAGCTGATTATGTATTACCACTACAGCTTACTTCTGCCTGTTTTTGGGGTAATTCCTATTTTCCTGTATTCTATCGACAACCATAACTATAAACGACAAAATAGTTCAAGTATATGCCTAGTTGCCTACGCACGCTCAGCTAAATCGAAGAAATCAAGCTATAATATTCCAATCACGTCTACAATAATGGGGCATTTCAGCACCAAATATATACCTACGAGAAGTTCTTCGCGACACAATCAGAGCAGTAAAACCTATACGCAATGTTCAGCCTTTGGAGAATCCAAACCGAATATCATCCATCTGTAACGCCCTGAGGAAATTAAAGATTCTATCCTTGACTAGAACTTAATCCCCCAGTAATAGTAAGCCAGAAAATTGCAAATTAAAAGCAGGGAACTGCTCTTCAAAATCCACCCTTAAATTCCCTAAGTTAAAGTTGAATTTTGTTTGTCAGGTAATGGTGAAGATACAAATAAAAAGCTTGATTTCCGAACGAAGGGTCTAGATAGGTTCAATTAATTAAAGATGCCTACATCGATGGCTTTATCGAGAGGTTATTATTCAGACGTTCTCGTGACACGTTGGCGGAAATAAAAGTAGCGGATGCGTGTAATGGAGGGAGGAACCATCTTTTTAATTACTTTGATGTAGAATTCTCATCGATATGTCATAGCATTAATCTACCGTTATCACCTTGTTTACAGTTTAAGGGAAAAAAAGGGTTCGGGAAATTATAATTAGAAGCATTTTACTCCTGGGAAAGGACGTGTGTTTTGCAAGGTAACCTCGTGTATTGAAGAGAAAATAAGGGTTATTTTTTAGATCTTTAAAAAATTATTTATTAATTAACTCATACATTTTGTTTTAACAGGCAAGACCCAAGCTAACAAAAGTAGTCATGAATTGCTAATAATAAATAGTTAGTGTTGTGTTATACAGGGGTAGGTTTTGCTAGCTAAATTACGCAGACGCGATGAGTGTCGATATCTTAACACGATAAAAGTAAAAAAAAAGTTTGATGTTTTTTTTTAGAGGTCAGCGACCCTGTTATTGTTGTTACTTGAAGTATGAGTTGAGAAAAACTGTTTTCTTATGTTTTATCGTGTTTAGATATCGGTACCATAACATATATGAAGTTCACACAAAAATATTAATATTTCAAGTCTACACTAACCCATAAGAAAACATAAAATATATTAATTAGTTTATGTTTTATAATGTTTAGATATCGGTACCCATCAGTTCAGCTAGCTAATTTAAAAGAACCCTGTATATCTCTTATATATAAAATTCTCGTGTCGCAATGTTTGTCACCAAACTCCTCCGAAACGGCTGGACCAATTTGTATGAAATTTTGTGTGCATATCGGGTAGATCTCAGAATCGGGCAATAACTATTTTTCATGCAAAAGAAAAATATTTCCTAGAAATAATGTAGGTATATGGCAAAACAACGTTTGCCGGGTCAGCTAGTTGTATATAAGAATTTTAATGTAGCGAAATACATAAATAAGACATTTTAAAGATCTAAAAAATAGCTCTCGTTAGTCAAGTCCATATTCAGCCATTTGCATTGATTGCTAGCTGTAAAAGAGTATCTAATCAAAATATAGAGCATCCACTAAAAAAAAACTAATTAAACTTTTTTTTCGACAAACGTTTTCAATCTGTGCAAATTACATAAAATTTATTTTAATAACTAAACAAATAATTGGATTTGAGCGAGGGAAAACGGATTAATTTATTTTTCAAATTGAAATCGGGCTTAAACCTAAATTTCGTGAAGCACGTACTTAGTTTGAATTGAAATAACTTGTGTTATGTACATTCCAGTCTACTGTTGTTTATGATTCAAAAAACGGATTCCGCCTTCCTCTACTATATTAAAGTTGGAGGGATTGTCGACATAAACTTTAATAGAAAAATATCTTACTGGGCCACTTCTTTTAATCAAGAATTTTCTTTGAACGCGTCATAATACTGTCAAGGAGTTGCACTGTGTTTTTTGTTCATACAAAGCAATGCATCTCATCTTGCCACGTGAGGGTATGTGTGCATAGTTCTTTTGTCTGACAAGAAGGTCTACTTTCTAAGTCTACCAACAAAGACACGAGCCCTTCTGAAAGCAGTTGATCCGTCAAAATAAGTGTCAAATAAAATTTTTGAGACAGGCAAAAAAACAATCGGGAGTAGGGACGACTGTCAAATCGTGACGTCATTCATTCTTAGTTCGGGCCCCGAACTAATCTTAGGACCGTAAATGATACGGGGTCGCAAAAGACCGGAACTACGGACTCGTCTTAGGGAGTAGACCCTAGATACAAAGCGACGGAAAAGCGTTTCTTTTGAGGAAAGAAACAGTTTCCATTTTAAGATTTAATGCATTACAGTAATCAGGAATAAAGGTGCCAGGAATAAATCACCATTTTGTAAGTAATCACTGCCCCTTTTGCCATCATCAGCTTCATCATTAAACCGAATAACCTCCATTGCTGGAGATAGGAGTCATGCAAGCACCTCACGCCTGCAGTCGATTCCCACGGTTTCCACCAGGTTATCGTTCCACCTTTTGCTAACTAAACACCAGTCTTGATTTTTATCAGCCTAGCTGGTGCTAGCAGTGGTACCCAATGCTGCAGCGCAGTGTCTGATATTCTATTCACGGACTGATGCAATAAACCGCAGCATAATCTACTATCCTATTTATTACATACAGTATATAGTTTCTGCAACTTTACGAGCTTGTTATTGCATTCGGGCATACATTTAGCATGGTATAACTCACGTCTCCCAAGTTTGCTCATAAACCTAACCGGTTGACGGCGATGATGGCCCTATGGGGAGTTCCAAACTCATGTGCTTTAGTAAGGACATAACATAGTTTGTGGGCCGTGGACTTTAAGAAAATGTGGTCAAAGTTTAAATGGTGCCCAACTCGGGACTTGACCTCACGATATCAGAGAGTAAGGAAATTTTTGGGAGTATCGTTGATAGTTAGTATTTAAATCACAAACATGACAATTCAGCAATAACAGACAATATCTACTTAACTAACAAGTATTACATACGAAGGGGCACAGATGTTCAACAAACTACCACGAGAAATAAAAACCTCTAAAAGTTTACAAATATTTAAAACTCAGTTAAAATCTTTTATTATTGAGAAAATTTAAGTTCGGCCCTGGTTTATGTCTTTAATTTACCCACAAAATTTTTACTTTTGTTTCGCATAAATCCTTTGCTGCTACGAGTACCTTCAATGTCTTGTTATGTACGTTAATTATTGTTGTCTTCTTTTAATATTTGCGCGTGTCCGTACGCTCATGAATGTCATCTTTATTATACTTATACTTAGTTAAAATATTTCTTATTATGTGAAATTTGTAGTAAATTTCTTTTGAATAAATAAAGATTCTTTAACCACAACAGTACTATGAAAATGTTTTTTAGGGTTCCGTAGCCAAATGGCTAAAACGGAACCCTTACAGACAGGCAGACAGACATGACGAATCCATCGTCATGTCTGTCTGTCCGTCCGTATGTCACAGCCACTTTTTTCCGAAACTATAAGAACTTATACTGTTGAAACTTGGTAAGTAGATGTATTCTGTGAACCGCATTAAGATTTTCACACAAAAATAGAAAAAAAAAACAATACATTTTGGGGGTTCCCCATACTTAGAACTGAAACTCAAAAAAAACTTTTCATCAAACCTATACGTGTGGGGTATCTATGGATAGGACTTCAAAAATTATATTGAGGTTTCTAATATCATTTTTTTCGAAACTGAATAGTTTGCGCGAGCGACACTTCCAAAGTGGTAAAACGTGTGTGTGTCCCCTGTAACTTCTAAAATAAGGGAATGATAAAACTAAAAAAGAAAATATGATGTACATTACCATGTAAACTTCCACCGAAAATTGGTTTGAACGAGATCTAGTAGGTAGTTTTTTTTTAATACGTCATAAATCGTAAATTGTAATTATACTGAACCCTCAGTGCGCGAGTCCGACTCGCACTTGGCCGGTTTTTTAATACACACCTTCTTTCCATGGGCAGAAACTACAGAACCATGTACCAACCTGCTACGATTCTCACATACTCGTTTTGCATCGATATAATCCTTTTGTTTTACTCTCGATTACCTACTTTTCCAATAATATTATCACGTTTCCTAAGTATCTCAAAGAGAGGCAATAACATTATAAAGCACATCAAAAGAGAAAAATCCACTTTTCCCAACAATTCACTTCAACAGTTTATGCAAACTGTTATGCTTGGTTCTGCGTACATTTTCTAAAAGTTAATTAAATTTTTTCGACTCCAGCGCTGGCTACTACGGCCATATCGACCAGCTGTGGTCGGTTGTTGTAATTCTAGTACTAACATTACACTGCTCCTAGTTGAATGTTCAACAAGAGACGCAAAACGAACTTTAGAACTCTTTGGTTCTTTCTTTTAGATGGGAACTGAAGAACTGTTAAAGTAAAGACATTCATACAACATGGTGACTTTGAAATATGGTTGTTGGGTACAGCAGGCACTTCAGTGGTAACAAATCCGGAATAAGCCATCGATCGCTACCCTTTCATTTTGACAGTTCAGCCATGTTCATTGCGTTATTTACGTTGAGTTAACGAATTTTTCAAAGCTATGAAGGAATAGATGTCAATACCGTACTATGATCAATTGAAATTTCACATATCTTACGCAATTACCGCGCAGGTTGACTGGCAAATATTTTCAGAGCTTTCTTTTTATGTTGTTCGTGCCAGATCAAGAGATGAACCTTCTACCCATATTATTTCACTTTAAATATCCTCAAAATTATCCTTACAACAACATGCCTCTATAAAACCCAGCACGCACGATTGCGCCGCGCACGTTACATGGTTATACCACATAATAAAGGGCTCATAAAATCTCCGAGTGTTGAACAATGTTATCAATGTAAAGTATCATGTAACGAGCGCCATCCTAAATTTTCGTGCTGTCGGTACTGGGGGTGGTACACTGAACGCAATTTCTTAACTGTACCTAACTCGATTTTAAAGAACAATCGATTTGGTATATCGAGTTAAACTATATTGGATTTAATCTACACTACGCCATAACAATGTTCTATGTTTAAATACGTTTTTTACTCTACCTAACTTGATATGAAAAAAAAATATACTAGTCTTTCATTATTTTCAGCCAGGTAGCGCTTTTCGCAAACCGATATTAAAGAGACAATAAATACTTATTTTCTCGAAATATTTCATCTTTTATTTTACATTTTTGTTACCTCAAGAAATACAGAAGAGACTAGAAATATAACCAGCAGCAGTTAAAAAATTACAAAGTGAACAAAGTGTGCAATTTTTTTGGTTTACCTCGTCAGATAAACATACTTGTAACATATTGTACTTTAACGTAATGTTCGATAGCTTCATTTCCGGTTTAATTCTAACGTAGCAAATAATATTCTTCTTCTTGTATTACTATATGTACACCTCTGCCTAACACTTTGGGGATTACAAGCGCGATGCTGTGTAGAACAAATCTTGTTTCCGAACTGGGTAACTACTTTTTGTTAAGCACTCAAATAGCGACGATTTCTGAACCTCTTTAAAACCTACTAAAAACAAATGAAAAATAAATGGTCATTATTCAAAAAACAGACAGTTCTCAAATAAAATTAAGTCCCACGCCACACAACCCACACATTATTTCCCTAACAACCCTCCAATTGTGTCTCTACCCTAGAACTCCAACACGAACTTTAGGGGCGGTTAACGTTACACTTAATTGTTCGTAAAACAAAAGTTCCCGATGCGATAACGTGGAGGGGCACACAAATAACTTACAACTTGTCTAGTGGCGGTAATGCTGAATTTTGCCTGTCGAACACACTTACTGGGGACTGGGTGTCGGGGTGTAAGGAGTAAAGTTTGAGAATCGATATTTTATTCTGTCTATTGGATGGGAATTTGTGAAAGTGTTTTGCCGGACCGAATATATATATATCCCTGGACATTTCACACAGCACCATTTGTCCCAAGCTAAGCAACCTAATGCTTGTGTTATGGTAACAAGATGGCTGATAAACTACTTATATACAATTTTTTTTTGTAAAAACATACATATTATTATAGATAGAAAAACACCCAGACTCAGAACAAATACATGTAGGTCATACAAATATTTGTTCCGTGCGGGAATCGAACCCGCGACACGCAGCGCAGCAGTCAATCGCTTAACCACTGCGCCAACCGTGCCGTCAAAGTACTATACTAGGGTCAAACAACCGACAACAGAATAGTATCGATGCCAATGATTTAATACAGGAAAGTTTTCGACGTCATTCTGTGTGTGTTAACTTAAAAGTGTATGGATAATCACTTAGCTTACAGCAGCGCTATTCTGTAAAAATCTCACCGTGAAAACTTAGGTTAAGTGAGCTTGAAGTTCTTTTGGTGAGATTTTTACAGAATATACCGACTGAACAAAATCATTTATTGATTGCTCAAGCAATAATAAAAGCTATAAACAAGTCAGTCCTGCATATTAGATTCCATTTCATAATATGGCTATATGTGCGTACGGGTTTGCACTAGGCCAAACGCTTATCCTCGTCTTGCTTAGGAGTTTAAAAAAAGGCTTTGCTATAAAGGCTTTTCTATTGGCAAAATATTTTACCTACTCTGTTACTTGTGCAATATGTTACTAGAAAAGTGTTATAAATATGTGCAGCCGTTTGTTTTATCCGAAAGCAATAATACACAAACAATGAAGCTTAGCGGCGGTAGTTTACGACGTCATATATCCTCGTAGCGAGTGTCCTGCTATCAACTGATGGGTAGACGCGAGGTGTGAGCGACTAGCGATTTTGTGATAGCCTTACGCCGCGTCAACGTACACGCATAGTCGCATGACGCATCCACAGAGGACGCCTTCTGGTTTTCCGAACAAATGAGTGATTTAATATGTATCGGTCGAACAATCTTTTAATTGGGACGTGGGGTTAGCGAAGCGATCATTGCGTGAATACGCGATCATCGCTAGCATTTTGTTTAGTGATAACGAACGCTTCCGAGGGCGCCTTCTGGTTTCAGCGAACAGATGATTGTGACGATCGCTTATATTAGGACAACGCCTAAAGCCAAGATAGGTTATATTTAAAAGTATTATTCCGCAGCAAAAACTTTTCAAATCTAGAAACGAAACAGTAACAAAGTCCTGTATATTTATGGGACAACTACTTGTTGAAACTGGTTTTCTATGCTTCAGTTTTCCAGAAAAGGATATTTTTTTATTTCTCTTCTAGATATTTATTTAGTCGTATTTAAGATTTCAAACGATTTCCAAAGTTTTTTTTAGACAACAGCAGAACAGATATTACTTAAGGCGCATTCCACCAAACTTTTATACGAAGATTAAGTCTTATTACTGAGAATAAATTTTGAATTTTTGACAGTTTCTCCATACTAGAACAGTAACTGTTAGATGTCAATTTTACTCCGCGGATAAAATATATGTGACTTTGGTAAAATCATCCCTTAGTAGTTTAATTTCAGATTATATCATTTTATCGCTCGCTCTATCTAATGTCTTGCACCAAAAAAATAAATGTGAAAAACAATTTAATGTGTTTTACAACTATCCTCCCCAGTTGTAACATGATTTTTCATTACTACCGAATATACCTTCCCCCGTGTCATAACTTTATGAGACTCGATCATAGCCTCCCACCGCATTTTATGTTATTTTTTATGGTTTTTGTTGAAGATTTACTACTTTAATATTTTTTTGGTAATATTTTGTTTTATGTCTTCATTAATATTTTTTACTTAATTATTTTTTTTATGGATGGCAGAATAATTTAAAATGAGCGAAAAAAAGAAATCAATAATTTCGAATTCACATCGTATAAACTTGTAATGGCGGTCAATCTAGACACAAAAACGCTTGTATTCCCCGTAGGATTAGTTAGAGGTGCACCTATAGTACGCCCACATTTTGAAAGAAAGAAAGAAAGAAAAATGCGTTTATTGGCATTACACGAAATTAATACACCTTAAGACTATAAAAACAGTAAACAATTATTATAATGCCAAAAGGACCTCAGCTCAGCATAATGTCAGATGACAACACAAGGTGTACCACCGGACGCTGATTTTCAGCTGCAACCCACGAGTGCCATACGCTGGAATAACAAACACATAGGCAATAAGTGTGTGTCCGTTATAATAAATTGAGAGAATTAATTTAAATGCTAGAAATTATAGAAAAGCTGCCAGTTAGGTTTAAGTCCCATGTAATAGAGAGTGAGCGTATTGCTATAAACCGGGCACAAATACAGGCTCCGGACTGCTACTGAAAAATGTCAGATGAAACACCCAATAACACTTTGCCCGAGGTAGGAATCCAATCAAGGACCACACGCTTTTGACAGTTTTTCCATACTAGAACTGTCAGAATTAAACCAATAAAATAGCCCCTAGACCAATGAAGCTGTCAATCTAGTTACCATTAAATAATTCAAAACTAGAACATATTACTCGACGATAGAAAACATGTTGTTCTGGCAACCCTAAAAAACATGAACCGCTTACGAAAACAATATGAATTAACATCGAACCATTAAATAGTTGCTCCTACAGGGTTGCCAGTAATTACCAAAGTTTTGCATGGAAAATATTTTCATAAAACAATTTCTTTTCATTGAACGCTTTATACGAAGCTGTTCGGAGTTTCTCGTCGGACGGACGACTCAGGCTGTAATTAAGTTTGAGGTTTGTAAGTAGTAATTGTTTTTATAATTAATAGTTGAATAATAAATAAAGAGAAGCAGGTTAATTAATTTTTGAGTGGTGTTGTTGAGCCTTCAGGAGATCATGGCTAAATAATAAGTTAAGTTACGTATGCCGCGGTTGGTTCGTGGATGGGTGACCAGAACCAGAACATATTGAAACCCCTCCGTGCCTCGGAAACCACGTTAAGCCGTTGATCCCGGCTGTCAATAATGTAGATCTTTGACAATTGTTATGAGTAGGCAGAAGCCCGAAAGTCTGACAATAAGTCTTGCCAAGGGGGGGGGGGGGGGGGGGGTTACCCAGAAACTGGGTTATGGAGGTGAGATAGGCAGTCGCTCTGTGTTTAAAACACTGGTATCCAGCTGCATCATGCTATACTGAAAGCTGGCCCCAACATAAATGGGAAAAAGCTAGGAAGATTGATAGATGTTGTTGAGCCTTCGTAAAATAATTGTTGAGCTGAATAAAAATGAGTCTAGATTTTCTTTTGTTTTCTTTCGGACTGCCGAACATATGGGTCAATTAGCCCCTTCGCCCCACGGTAAAGAGACCCATGTTCTGCAGAGGACATTTAACGGGCTAATGAATTTTAGAGGGACTACATTTTATGTTCATCGGACTGTAAGCAAATCCGCTCGTTGTAGGTAACCCTTTTTTCACATTATGGGTTGTACTTTTATAAAGTTTTTATTATTTTTTTCCAGTTGCCGCTGTGAATCTGGAGAGGCTTTGTTGGATACTTCTCACGAAGAAGACCAATTTCATTGTGCCCGCGTCCTCGTTCACGTGGACGTTGAAAATTAATAATGTATCTCTTTACGAATTATTTATATTTAGCATAACCTCTGTAACTATTTTTTCTGTTCTGTTTTTTCTTGTGTATTTATTTATGTATGTACATAAATAAATAAATAATTATTTCTATGAAGTAACCAACGGTGAAGGAAAACATTGTGAGGAAACCAGCATGTCCTAGAACCAAAAATTCGAAGACATGTGACATTTAAGAATCTGCACTGGGGCCTGCGATTGATTATTAGCCCACTCCCTCGCTGCAGTGGGAACATTGTAGGCTAATCATGTGTTTTATTTATAAGCTAGACTCAGGCTACAAGAATAGTCAACACTTGAACCTATCACACCTTTGAGTTTCCGTCACATATACCCAACATTTTGTCTCCCAAGAGGCCTACTCTGCCTCACAGGATCACTTCATACGTTGCCAATGTACGTGTAGCCAACCTAGAAATTGCGTTGTCACTTTTGTCAACAATTCCAAGTAAATTAAAACTTGACTAAGATTGAAACTATCTCTGTCACATAGACAAAATATACCTTCCCGTTGTACGACGTGCAATTAGTGACATTAATTTTTTTAATACGCTTTGGTTTCCTTCACTTGCAACTAACTGAAAATTTGCATGATATGTAGTTCGTATGACAAAACTATAATTTGGTATCTTGGAGCTGGTCTGATGATGGACCCAGGAGATGGATAGTGAAACTCTTCAGTGCCTACTAGTAAACCCCTCGAGTTTGGGCTCGAGGGCCTGATGATGGAGCCAGGAGGTGGATAGTGGTCTTTAATTACTACTTGTAAACCCCTCGAGTTTACTAGTAGCCCCTAATCGCCATAACTTCGTTGATTTTATACGACAATATAATTATTAAAAAAATATATACGGTTTAAGACATTTATTTCTCAAAAAGAATACAATTCACTTAATATGAGAAATACAAGGTAATCTTAAAACTAAATATAAGAATTACTTATGGTGAAGGTAGGTACATATGTAAATAAATTAGTTATTAGACACACATTTCTTACAGTGTTGCAGGTAAAAGGAAAAAATTGGTTTACTATTACATATCGATTCTTGATGGCAAGTCAATAGCAATTACACATTAAACTATTTATATGTACTGTAATGTTTCGGAAATACAGGGTAGGTAAGGTATTG
This sequence comes from Apamea crenata, assembly GCA_949629185.1. Taxonomy (NCBI): domain Eukaryota; kingdom Metazoa; phylum Arthropoda; class Insecta; order Lepidoptera; family Noctuidae; genus Apamea; species Apamea crenata. Next base: position 15,531,281 of record OX451365.1, on the reverse strand, counting down.
TAGTTTTCTTAGTACTTAGGAAGTTAGTAAATAATAATAATTTGATGAGGATGTAAATTAAATTCTTGTGGTGTGTTAAATTTAAAACCTAGAGAAAGCTTTCAAGATGTGGTGCTTTATAGTTCTTTTGTATAAAGTAAAGGATTGTATATCTTTAATGTCATTAGGTAATGTGTTATACAACTCTGCTCCTTCGTATAGTATATTTTTCCTTCCGTAATTAGTTCGTGGTGGTCTTAAGCAAATGTTGTTTTTTCGTCTGGTGCTACGTTTTTGTGTTTGTCCTTTTTATGTAAATATTATTTTTGAGTGTATATTTGAGTTATATGTATATTATATATATACTTATATTAATTTTTAATTTTATAACGCACAAAAATTACAAAATAATTTAATTTAATTCAAATAGCGTGGAGCGCAATTCAATTTAATTATTTTTAATGCGTGATAAAAGCGTGTTTTTTAGTTGTTTTCTTATTGTTTTAATTTTTTCTAAACTACATATTTTTAAGAGTAATAAAGCAGTAACGAGGTTGACTGTACGGTGTACCTATATCATAGTTTCGACCAAACCTAAGGCAAACTTAGTGATACATATAATAGAGTTCTGTGGAAGTTAGAGCTAGACTAGGATTAGAGATTAGCTTTGTCGTTCTCAAGGGGAATAAGAAATTAGGTTTTGGGTATCGCCAAGGCTTATCTTACCCGCCCAAAACCGCAGAATCGACACTTCAAGATTTTTTTTTGTTTAGATGACTCGCACGAAATTAATTTATGGGCTAATAAACAACTCCAGAAATACGTATTAGGCAATTGGCATATTAAGAATTGTATGCAATGATGTTAACAAAAAAGTACACGTTTAAAAATATTTTACTCTTATCATCAAAAAATAATAATGTAGCGGTATCTACAACGCCACATGCGAACAACGCGTCATACTGACGTCACGCAAATCCTGCATCTCGCAAGCAGAGTTTACCGTGCAATTAGCATAGATACAATTTCCCAATATCAATCGTTGGGCAATTGCCCGCCAGACACAACACCCGTCTGGTTGGAGGATCCGCCCTTTTCAATGGAGGATGAGTGAACTTTACACCCTGTTCCTCATACCTCCAAACTGGTGACCCCGAACATGAACGTCAGCGCAGCCTTCATGGACCTACTTCAGCGTGACGTCATCATCATCATCACTCCCGCAAGCTTTAGCGGCGAAGTCACCCAGCCAGCCAGCATCCACGGCTTCAACGGGTATCCTGACCACCAGCATGCAGCGACCGCGCATACCTGGTCATCACCCTCAGCCTCATCAGCAACCTCGGCACAGCACACTGCACTTTCGGCCGGTCAACAAGCAGAGCACCCTCTCCTGGTCGTCGCAGCAGCCAGCCTCAACCCGGCGCTGTACGACATCCGACGCACTGGAGTATAACGCAGCGCCATCCACCCCGACTCACTGGGGACATCTTCGCAGACAGTTCCGACTCACCGTGAACTATGCGGCAACCGGTTCCGACTCACTGGAACCACAGCTGGCCTGGCAAGCATCGCAAGATACAAGACTCAGCCAACTATCGACCTCCGGTCTCCGGAGGGGAGTGATGTAGCGGTATCTACAACGCCACATGCGAACAACGCGTCATACTGACGTCACGCAAATCCTGCATTTCGCAAGCAGAGTTTACCGTGCAATTAGCATAGATACAATTTCCCAATATCAATCGTTGGGCAATTGCCCGCCAGACACAACACCCGTCTGGTTGGAGGATCCTCCCTTTTCAATGGAGGATGAGTGAACTTTACACCCTGTTCCTCATACCTCCAAAATAATAATTAAAAGCGGCGATTCGCCCGGGCGAGCAAATTCGTGCGATTCGACCCAATAAGCCATCGCAAAGCATTCGTAGGTTAAAGTAATGGAAGTATTTTAGTCGAGCATTTTGATCCGCTACCGTCTTGCTGATTACTTCTTCGTATTACGACTTCTAGCAGGAGAGTACTTCTAATCTTGTCGACCTAAAACGTCGCCATTTCCATGGCGTCGGCGAGGCCACTTTGGCTGTATGTTTTAGGACACAGAGGGCAGGACAGGAGGTGCAGCATGGTTGGCGACAAAGCTCCACATCTATTGGCTACTAGAAATAGAGAACTCGCTAGCATAATGAGCCTATAATGTTCCCACTGCTGGGACACAGGCCGTCCTTTCTTCAAGAGGGAGTGGGCCACGCGGCCATCTACCACGCGGGCTCAGTGCGGGTTGGTAGATGTCACATGTCTTCGAATGTTTGGTTCTAGGATGTCGGTTTCGCCACGATGTTTTCCGGCACTGTTTTGAGAGCAGTCATGGTGATGCAATTGATTACAGCAAGTAAAGAGCCTGCCTGGGTTCGAACCCACGACCTTCAAGTCGTAAGTGAGGGCCCTTTCCATTGGACCAACACTGTTAACTGACAAGATCGCAAAGTAACCGGTAATTGTTACGTAATCGCTAAGTAATGGATATACCTCCTGTATAATTATTAACCAGATGCATCCCAGTGCTATTGACGACATTATCGAGTCGCCAAATGAAACCAAGTTGAGCCTTACTGCCACAATTTCCAAATTTCTTTATTTATAAAACCCCAAAAAGTTTCTAACTTTGGCCAATTCCCTCTAAAAATATAAGCAACCTTTACATATTTACGCGCCTAAAATTAGCCAGGGGTAACAAACAAAGAGCCCCCTCTATACAAAAAATAGGTACCTACCTACCTACTTCAAACTTGAAAGTCGCGCTTTGAATCGCAAATGACGAACTGGCACAAGACGGTTTAATTTGACGGAAACAACTCTTAATTAAATGGAAAATAATTTGGGTGCTCAGACATTCAGCTCTGATTGGATTTCACTGCATAGCTTATGACATATTTGAATTTCAAAATTTGTTTTATGAAATGTTTGAAATGAAATCAATAGGCGGTAATGGCGAGACGATTAGAGCAGCTAGCTAGCTATGTACCTACATAGCTAGCTAGCTGTAGGTACATACAAAATGTATCCAAATATTGTATGTACCTACATACAATATTTGGATAAATTAATTTGTAATATTGGGCTCGAATATCTGAGTTGAATTTAAGCTAGTTTTAGCGAAGTTAGAGTGAATATACACGTGGCGCTTTAGTAGCGACATTAATTTAACACGCGTATACGGTTTTTCGTTTTCGTTTGATGGGCATATTTTAATTTCATTAAACGCTATTATTTATTCATTTATTTATAATTTTCTAAAATAGCATCTTGCAGCAACCTGACTTAAAGAATGGTAGCGATCATAACATCGCATCAATGAACTTAAAACAAATAACGTGCAAAGAGTAGGTGAATTGAAGGAAAGAGAGAGCCATATATGTCGGCAAGCGGCGCAGGCGGTCGTTTTCAAATTACGAATTATTTTATGTATGATTACAGGCCAGTAGCCCTACTCATGTGTTAAATTAATGTCACCATTCTAGCGGCACGTTGTGAATGTAAATAAGATTGTTAGAAAAACATTGCAATATAGCTTTTAACGACACTGCGGGGTAATTGGGTAACACACTAACAGTAGGCTTGACTTTAATTTTAACAACATTTATTGCATTATTTACGTTGTTGAGCAAACAAAATTTTCGAACATATGAAGCAATGGATTAGCAATATCCTTCAAAATGGTTCAGATTGTGATTGATAGTGTGCTGGGGGCCTAAAGAGGCCGCTTTGGCAGAATCATAATAGGATAACAATATAAATCATATTAAAAATCGGAAAATGGTCACACACTGACAATTCATAATATGATCTGTGCAATTCATATCACGCAATTTACCTGTTTGACAGTTTTGTATGGAAATTCGTAAAATGGTCCACCAATGTCTGTTGGTGATAAACTATTATGTGTAAACATTTAACGAAAATTAGAGGAATTGCTAATGATCTGCTGGAAATTCAGGAAATGAATTACGTTTAGAGCTATTGCTTAAAGCTTACATTCTTTATTTTGACTTGGCGTGGTAATGTTTTTGAGTTGACTATTTTAGAATAAGTACTTATACCTAGTGTCCATAAATTATTGTCAGGATGGTTATAATATAAACCCCGAGGACAAAGTCTGTAATAAATTCAAATGAGCGAAGTGTCTGCGAAGCGCCGATAGCATGAAGTTGTCTGGTTGTATTAGTCTCCAGACTTATTTAAATGGACTGTGAAGTAGCAGGTAATACTTGTACCTACTGCAATATTAACGGTACTATTAAAAATAATACAATTTATTGTCGGAGATTTGATTATGGTACACTGTAGTTTGAGTTAGAGGAACACTGTGCCGATTTCCTTTCAGAAGTTCAACAATTGTAGGCTTATCCTCTGTGATATTAGATTTAAACATAATATCTGGTGAAAATTAGGTGTACCTACTCAACATGTATATAATACTATATAAATTAATAAACACTATCTATATCCTATCCTACTAATATTATAAATGCGTAAGTTTGTATGTATGGACGGATGGATGGATGTTTGTTACTCTTTCATGCAAAAACTACTGAACGGATTTTGAAGAAATTTGATACACAGATAGTTTATAACCAGGATTAACACATAGGATACTTGTTATCCCGATATTCTCACGGGATCGAAACTTATGCGGGTGAAACCGCGGGGCGCAGCTAGTATTAATATAAAAATTGAAAGGAGTATGCTTAGATGGTTTGGTTATGTTGAGAGGATGAATGAAAGGCGACTCAAAAAAGGTACACAAGGGATTTACAAAGCAGATGTGAGTGGAAGCACCGGGGGGGGGGGGACGCCCTAGGAGGACGTATTATAGTGTCCTTATTGGTGACATTCTTCAGAAAGGTCAGGTGCGTCGCACTCGCAACCGGCATGAGTGTATTACGAGGCAAAGGGATCGTAGCACATCCGCTGTTGATCGTAGAACGCCACCGCGTTCTGTAGTTTCTGCTTAGCCCCATGGGAAAAAAGCGTGGGTTTATGTATGTATGTAATTTAATATAAAACACCTCTCCCCCCCCCCTACCCTTGCAGAATAAAGGATTATATAGTATGCTTTCGAATACCCATTTCATCTACCTGGCTCTCAGTGTTTGGCCCGCATTCAGTAAAGGTTGACGAGCCGATACGATGATGGCACATCATTAATATTCAGAATCATTATTTTTATCCCCGCAATTCTTTGTTTCGCATAAACAAAAGATTAATTATTCCCGTGTCTAAAATTTCTCCAATATTTTTGAAACGAATATTTTTTTTTTAACAAAATACTTTGATTGGCACGTACACAACGGGGTCGGGATTGTTTTAATATTCAAGTTATTAAATAACGTTTCTTTTTTCTTTTTTTTATAGGTTATATGATATAGATTGTGTGATTTATTTTATTTGGGTATTTATGAAGCAGTGGTGGCAGTGGTTTCGGTACCGATTTACGGAGTTCTCGGTTGTGAGTTCGAACCGAGGCAGAAACATTCTTTGTGTAATTAATTTCATCAACACTGCTTAATGATGCTGATGCTGCTTAATACGGTGAAGGAAAACATGAAAGAAAGAAAGAAAAAGTATTTATTGCGACTCGTACAGGATCATAAACTAAACTAAACTAAACACAGTTAAAAATAAAAATAAAACAAATTATTTAAATTATTAGTTAAAAATAAAAATAAAACAAATTATATAAAAAAATAACAAAAGGAAAAATGAAACAGAAAGTCCTATACGAGGCCAAAAGGCTCCTATCTCGGCATGATGCTTCGACATTTAAAAAATAAATGTCGCAGCGCTGGTATTCTGATAGAGCCCGCTGTGATGTCACGGGCAATTACAGTAATAAATAAATAATAAAATATGTAAAATATAGCAATAAAAAATATATATTTTTTTTTTAATTCGCGCTAGGCGTAACCTCATTACTTGTCTATGCCCTATTGCCCTGAGTGTCAGACGCACTCTGTGGCATTGTTTGTTGTGACAAGAGAAAGGTCGCATGCGCCGAAAATAAAAAACCGGCGAAAATAAATAAATACACTATACATTACGGCTGTGTAGTCATGTAGTGGAACAGTATTACAGTGAATATACAATAAAAGTGGAATGTGGAAAATGGAGAAATAGAAATATACTAATGATGAGAGTGCTATCGAGTTATAACTTTTAGAAACAAATGACAGACCACGAAACAAAACATTGTGTCGGCATTAATAATTCGTCTATAGATGCTGCCAGTAAAAGCGTGGAATAAAGAACATTTTATTAATGAATTATCGAACATCGTGAGGACCCACCCGGCATGTCCTAGAACCAAAAAATCGAAGATATTATGTGACATCCACCGACCGCTTATTTTGCTTTCATTCAGTCCGCATAGTGGAATGGATGGCCCGCTCTCTCTCACAGAGAGGAGGCCAGTGTCCCAGCAGTGGGAAATCATTAAAGGCTAATTATGCTATGATTAAATTCAAATTTTATTTATGTTTCAAATTGACGTTATTTCAAGTTAAACAAATATAAACTTTATTTTAATAGTCATTAAGTTGATTTCAGAGTGACTAGCAATATGATAAAGTTATAAAAATGTATTAACTTTATAATGTAGGAATTAAAGTTATTTTTCCATAAACACACATTTCTTTACATTTTGGGCGAATATTTATCGCGATTTTATGTTAGGTACTTACATACACAATTTCGGTGCAAGTGTAATTTGATTTATTCACGGATTTATTAATCATAATTTTATTATTTATCCATATTATGCTAATTATCACATTAGCCATAGTATAGACAAATAATAATAGGTATGCTAGTTTCGTAAATATTAATAAAAGTAGGTAATTATCTGCTTGGCTAAAAACTGGATTTTAAACCTGGTAAAAAACGTTGTGATGAATGAGTAAGTCATCTAATCTAAAAAAAACTATTTTGATAAAGTCATCCACAAAAGCTTAAACACTCATCATCATCTGCCTAGCCTTTTCCCAACTATGTTGGGGTCGGCAAAAACAAAAGCACAAAAGCTTAAACATTACACGATAAAAAACAAAATGACTAAATTCACCACCTCTTGTTTAAGAAATTCTAAACTAATATTTCAAGTTAACTAATTTACACAAAAAATGAAAGAGTTAATCAACTTGTACTTGTTCTAGAGGTAAAAGCGAATTTTTAGAAGTAATCTCTGAAGAGGTTTTTACATGCAAGATTTAACGGTACGTACCTCACTTTTGGGTTAAATTAAGAAAAGTTGAAGTTTTGGTAGGGTCACCATGACCCGAGGCAGAATTAGATGAAACATAAATTATAATAAGAAAACTTTTGACTTGAATAGACGTTGTTGTTGTTACTAAAGTTATCTTGACATTCGGACTGATTGGAATGAAATAGAAATCCTTTGTATGGTAACTTAAAATTTTAAGGAATAAATAATAAGAAAATATCACGCCATTATTATTTGTTCATTATTTGAGAAACGTCTTTAAAAGTAACGCCTTCTTAAATTGAAGCTGAACCGGTAGAGGATGTTTTATTTTGAAAGGAAATACGTTTATTTGCAAACATGACGCAGAAAAAAAAATACAAAAATCACTAAAGGAAAAATATGCGTCACATCCACAAAACGGCCATCGCTCAACATAATGCTGACCCAATGCGAGACAGAGCCCTAGCGCTGGTTTTCAGCGACAGCCGGCGTTAACGTGATAATAATAATAATAATAATATCCCTGGACATTTCACACAGCACCATTTGTCCCAAGCTAAGCAACCTAATGTTTGTGTTATGGTAACAAGATGATGATGACTTCAACCGGCGCAGTAAACTACCGGTTCAGCTTAAATTTAAGAAGGTTTAACTTCCAAAGACGTTTACCTGAAGCTATCATTTAGCAACGAATTTCTCTTGCATCATAGTATGTGAAAGGCTAACTGTTTTCGTCTCCGTCTGGCAATCTATCGGTGTGCATAATTTGACGACGGTACCAAAGCCGCAGGACCAAATAAACAAACCGCTTTACCATCTAAACGTCATTAGGGATGAAATCGATCAAAAGCATTGCTTTCAAGGTCAAAAAAACACTGACAGGTACTACGCTTAAAAGAATAAAAATAGAAAATCCAAGGGTTGCCAAGATTTTAGGGAAATTAGGATGTTTCTTAATTTCCCTAAAATCCTGGCTACCCTACACCGCTGCCACCTTGCGGGCTCGCCTAGAATTTAATTAGGAATTTTTCGCGTTGATTAAACAGCGAAGGCCTCTTAATAAACAAGCGGCCGTATGATTGGCGGGTTTCCCTGTTTTAAGCTACAACTTAATCCTCTCCGCCTTTACAAACGATTCTGTCTGATTGTACGGTGCTTCAAATTATTTGGGAGACTTTATTTTCTTTTATAGAGCAGTGGCGGCACATTAGCAACTGCCGTAACTTACGAGTTGTAGGTAGGCTTAAGCCTTGACAGGCACTTTACTTTGTGTAAATTATGTCATCACCACTGCTCTCAAAACGGTGAAGTAAACATCGTGAGGAAACCAGGGTGTCTACTCCGAAGTAGTATCGTCTGAATGTTCGGCCGTTTCCTGCTACGAAGTTACTATTTGGTTCGGTCGGTCCCGATCCTACACTCCTACACTCTTTCGAATATTGACTATGTCGTAGGCTTAAGCCTTGACAGGCACTTTACTTTGTGTAAATTATATCATCACCACTGCTCTCAAAACGGTGAAGTAAAGATCGTGAGGAAACCAGGATGTCTACTCCGAAGTAGTATCGTCCGAATGTTCGGCCGTTTCCTGCTACGAAGTAACTATTTGGTTCGGTCGGTCCCGATCCTACACTCCTACACTCTTTCGAATATTGACTATGGTTCCGACTCAACTGAACTTTTTTTCGCATTTATCAATAATATTCGGTTCGGCCATGTGTCGGTCCGATCCGAACATTCGCACTTTGCACTACGGAGTACCCCCAGCATGTTCTTCAAAAATTCGAAGACATGATTGTGACATCTACCTACCAGCACTGTCCCGCACTCCCTCTCAAAGAGAGGAGGACTGTGTCCTAGCAGTGGGAACATTATATACCTACTGGTTATACTTTTTCTCTTTTAAATAAATAACATTCAAATGACGTTTATATTTAGACAACTCTGTAAGGTACACTTTGATAGGTGTCTGTGACTATGTATGATGCTCTCAGGTGCCACTACCTAACTATAACACTAAACACTACTAACACTACCTAAATATCTAATACAGGAATAAAAGATAGTTATATAATAAATCTATCTATCTTCGATAATATAAAAATGAATCGCTGAATGTGTTGCTAAGCGCAAATCTCGAGAACAGCTGAACCGATTTCGCTAATTATTTTTTTAGAATATTCCTTGAAGTACGAGGATGGTTCTTACGGAAAAAAGAATGTAAGAAAGTTGCTTCACGCGCACGAAGTCGCGGGCAAAAGCTAGTATATAATTTCCAAGTTTATTTGAATTCATTGCACTTTATCGTCCTACTTTGTTTTTCAATTTCTCTGCACCATTTTTCATGGGTCCCTAACCAAGACTTAGCCACCCTTCCTTTCCCATGGGTGAAGTTGTGTGAGCCAATAATACTACACATTCAATATCTATCGTAATAAAAGTGCTTTTTGTATCAACATCAATGGTTCTGTTACTGGAAACGGGAAATGCGTGGTACAATAATGTCTATTTTTTTGTATATACAGAGTGGCATCGAGGCGCAAACTGTAACCATGAATTCAGCACAAGATTCTAGAAAAAAAAACCTGTTTTTTCAGAGACTAGTGCAATACCCACGTGGGCAAAGCAAATAATTTTTATAATAACCCATGAAAAATTTCCAAGCAGCTGGGTTCAGAATTATGAACTGAATCCATGGTAACAAGTTCCGCGTCGATGTCTCTACCATCCCGTATAGGTAAAAAGATATATTTTTACTTCATAAGACATATTTTTTACACAAAATCACGCCTGTAAGCCCCGAACGGTTAGGTAGAAGTGTACCTATAGTCACCCACATTTCGCCATTTATGTTTAGGTCTCATGTAAAATGTAACCTATATCCTACTTCCTACTAATATTATAAACGTAAAAGTTTGTATGGATGGATGGATGGATGGATGTTTGTTACTCTTTCACGCTAAAAATACTAAACGGATTTGGTTGAAATTTGGTACACAGTTTATAACCAGGATTAACACATAGCATACTCTTTATCCCGATATTCCTACGGGATCGAAACTTATGCGGGTAAGACCGCGGGGCGCAGCTAGTACCTACATAGATAACGGGCATTCTAATGCCATATTTTTTCTTAGTAAAACCTGCCCAAGCCACTTCGTTTTCGTCTCAGTAAAGTATTCTGTTTAATAATATCATAAGAATCACCCTCACCCCTCTAAAATAATGAAAACAATTTTTTAAAGCGGGTAATTAAAAACAGCTACTGGAGCTGTTAATTGGTTGCATTTCTGGGCAAAACGTTTAGGATGATGAAAACATTACCCTCTTTTTGGGTAGACCGGAGGTTCCCCTTATGGATCACCACAGTCGGGTAAAAACAAGGATATTTAGAAGGATTATACAGCAAAACTTATAGGTACGTACATATTTATTATTTACTAGCTGCACCCCGCGATTTCACCCGCATAAGTTTTGATCCCGTGGGAATATCGGGGTAAAAAGTATCCTATGTGTTAATCCTGGTTATAAACTATCTGTATGCCAAATTTCATCCAAATCCGTTTAATAGTTTTTGCGTGAAAGAGTAACAAACATCCATGGGAAAAACCGCAAGGCGCTGCTAGTAAAAGATAACATCTACATGACTTGAATTAGTACGTAAGAATTAGGCCATTTTTAAGGATTGCGATTTCAAACTTATTATTCCATTGTGTCCGATTGTCCGGTCCTCGCTTCTTCCATGCAGCTGAAACAAAATAATAACCTGAAAAATAATACAAGGGAATCCAGTAACATAACTAACATTACACTTCTACTAAAAACTCATTACTGCTACCTTCTATTTATAACGTTTTTTTTAAAACATGGAACTGCCCTTACTCAACAAGAATCAAAAGACAAATGAAAATGAAAAACATTTGTGATCAAACAAATGTTATTTCAGTTTCATTTATTTTACAAGTCAAATATCCTGTTATTACTATGCTTTGGTGAAAGTGTTATTTTGTGTAAGCGAATAGATAGATTTTACACGCTTTTCGTGAGTTTTCATGCTGAAAGGGCCTTTATTCGTGAATAGAAATAACATAGAGATGAGATGGTGTACATAATAAAGGGTATTCTATTGTAGAAACCCACAGTTACTAGTTTGATTTTCCTATACCTAACTAGAATGTATGTGTGTGTGTGTGTGTATTACCTATCGTAGTTCAAGTTTTGCATGTCAGATGACAAATGGGCTAATAGTACCACCGATTGGGTCCCAGTAAACGCAGAAAGTCATCGCGGCAGGCCAAGACAAAGATCGCGGGACGAGCTTGACTCATACCGAAAGGACTGGCTCTAGCAAAAGACAGAGTTGTGTACAGTGGGACAATACAGACTAGTTAGATTAGATAGAGATTCTTCAGTAGTTTTCATGACAAACACAGGGATGACCTATACGCTATGAGTTGTAGATTGTTTCCTACACAGAATAAGTATATAGGTACTTAGTGATGTGTTCGTCTTTAACCAGTATCTAACTAACCAGTAGGTATCTACTGGTATTCAGCAGCATCTGGTTAGACTGGAAGACCATCCCAGCATAGCTGGGAAAGAGCTAAGCAGATGGTGATGAGTAATGTGTTTGTCTTTGTCTATACCTACACTAATATAGACGACACGGTTGTCGCAGTGGCTGAGCGATCGACTGCTGCGCTGCGTGTCGCTTGTTCGATTCCCGCACGGAACAAATATTTTGTATTGCCTACAGGTAGTTGTTCCGGGTCTGGCTGTTTGTGTATGTGAATTTAAATGTTTGCAAACGCACCCACGATACAGGAGTAATTCGTAGTGTGGGGCAACAAAAAAAAAAAAAATATATATATATCGCATCATGCATAATCAGCCTATAAAGTTCCCACTTCTGGGACACATGCCTCCTCTCTGTGAGAGGGAATGGGTTGGTAGATGTCACATATCTTCGAATTTTTCGTCCTAGGACATGTCGGTTTCCTCACGATGTTTTCCTTCACCGGTTTTGGTAATAATGGTGATGCAATAAATTACTCAAAGTAAAGCGCCTCTATGGGATTGAACACGCGACCTACAACTCGTAAGTTGGCCCGACTGTACCCCTGGGCCACCACTGCTCTCTACTAATATATTAAATAAGTTAAATTTGTGGCTTTGTAGGGGGAATCTTGTGATTGATGGCTGATCCGATTCCGAAAATTGGCTAGTTTCCTAAAAAATTCTAATTAGTCCGTCAGTTAGATTATCAAAAAATATTGAACCCGTATTCTTTTAAATTTTGACGCGCTTTATCTTTGTCATTTTTTGTTTGATTGACAAAAGAAAAAATATGTGTCCATTATTTTTCGATAATCTAACTGTCGGACTAAATATAATAATTATTTTTTTACCCAGGTAACTACCCTATTATTTCATTTATGTTAAGCTACATTATCCCTGAGTGTCACATGATATTTTATGTTAAAGCGAGAAACTTCGCATGTTCGGATTCGTGGGCAGGAACTATTAGCTAGCAGCACTCAAGATACAACTAAAATACAACATTCAAAACTAGTACCACAAAAAACTTAGTTTTTAACCGACACTCGTGAAAATGAAATGAAACGTCTTTGAGTCATCCCGTTAAACACAATTATAAAACGAAAACGTCACTTCCGTTTACGATTCCGTTTTACGGTTTTAATCTAAGCACCAAATACGATTTATTTTACGCATGAAAGCGAACGACGAACGATTAATTGTGTAAAATGTAGGTATTTTACGATTCGCTGTAAAATACGTTTGCGTGAATAGGGCGCTTGCGTCCGTATTACGTTATCTTTCTTAGATTTTGTAAGTAATTTTATGAGGGGGGTTGTCTTTTTAATAAAGAATGGAATGCATTTATTTGTCAGAATATTGTTACAAAGTTGTTAGGTACATGTGTTTAGATCATAATATTTTTCCGTTCCCGGAGTACAAATATTGTTTGTAAGATCATGGGTCATTATAATAACAAAATAAAATAATATAACATTAGGATTACAGAGTTCGGCTTAAAGAAGTTTATTTCTCAAAAAAGAACATACATATCACTTTAATATGAGAAAAAAAAATCAGCTGTTCCTTACATTTTGACGAGTTAACCGAACATAAATGTAGGGAGCAGCAAATTTTTTTTCGCGATTTTTGGTTTGGTCCCATAGTAAAAGTTGTTCATAATGTCGAGTACAATGACCTCTTAAGAGGTTGTTGGTGTTTTTCCAATAACCCTGTATAGTGATAGTCATGCAATATACATTATTAGAAAATGATTTGACTCTACGCCTTGGAACATTCAGCATATGCACTTTCCAGCTGGGTCTGGATACAACGTCATTATACCTACAAGAGAAATTCCTGTCTATTTTGGTGCCCAAAAATACAACATTCAAAGTTGTATAAAGCCGGAAGTGGGAGTATTTTAAGTTTTTTAAATAGTGGAATACAACTGTCCAGGGTTTGGGCTCCACATATTGAGCGAACACATTTCTTCTGAGCTCAAAATACTCTAGTAAGATCCACAGAATTGCCCCTTATTATAATACCATAGCGCAAAATTGATGCGATTGATGGTATTATAATAAGGGGCAATCCTGTGGATCAATGGATAATGTTTTTAAGGGATAAGGGCTCGATTCGTGCATGATTTATGTGCTTGGTGTTATGTTTTTCTTTGTTCCAGTGGACTAACTGTGTACTCTAGTGGCTCTCTGTCAAATAAAAATCGAAATCTGACATTTCCATCGCAAAAAAGTAGTATTTTAAGTTACTCATGTTGCTGTTAACCAGTGAACCTGCTTACTGTATTATATAGAATATAATTTATTGTCCAGCAATTTTCTGTTTCTATTTTTAACTAACACAGGACGTGTACGTCTTAGGTCGTTACATAATCCAGGCATAAACATATCACCAGTTGTGAAACTTAAGCCATGTGCAACTGTAACCAGCGGGCTTAATGTTGCTATTGCAGAAATACGTAACAGCCCTAAGGGTATGAGACAGTTATACGTGGCAACCCTAACGTAGGAAGGTACTGTAGGACTATCACGCAATTGCTGAGTACACGTAACGTTAGTGAACGATTTTTTAATCGGAAATATAACTACGGTAAAAAAAAAATCGATAAGAACAATTAGTGGGTATGAATTACTCATAGATATGAATAATATGAGGGGCTTGTGGCTAGTAATAACACCCGCACGGGTCGATCGATCAGGTTAAGCTACGCTTGCTGCGGTTGGTCCGTGGATAGGTGACCATCTTTACATACCAAGACCCCCTCCGTGACTCGGAAAGCACGTTAAGTAGTGACTCCTTCGTTGGTCTAAAAATCGCAAAAACGAAAGCACAGCATGGTTTACCGGGTTCTATACCCAGGTTCGAAAAATGTTAATGACTATTCAAATAGGAATTTCACAGTAACAACCCAGAGTTATAATTTATGCCCGGTTTATGATGATGACAATTCCTATTGGAAAAACGCAACAACACTTTGACTGAACTAAGAATGAAAGAAAATACATTTATTAATCACAAACTAAAAGACACACAATACACCAGATACATACCTACATGAGATAGCTAAAAACAAAAATCAAATAGAAAGTGTAAGGTCCGTTGTAAGAAATCGGCAGGAAAGTTGTGCCTCACGCGGCTGCACCAAAAAGGACAACTAGTGCCTGACCAGCGTCAGTCTCTGTCCTGGGTTCGACTCCCAGCACAGGGACGTTCAGCTGTACATGGCTAATAGACCAACGAAAACATCAATATAATTAGAACTGTATAACTTTTATAAACACTCGTAAACGAGAACTAAAACCAAAATAACATTTAACACGAAATTAGCATTTGAAATGTAACAAATGAGTAGAATTGAATTCAAATCATTAGTGTTCAGAATCAAATGGATACCTGCTAATTAGGTTGAATCCATTAATAAAGTGTAAACAGACTATTACAGGAATCATTTAATTAATTCTGTAACATTAGTATTGATTAAATGGATTATAATTTTGGGCTTTGGACTAATAACGATTTGTGAGATAAGACTTGTAATTGATACATGTTAGGTTAGTTTAAATTAGGTTTAGTTGTTGGTAGATTTAATCAGAGAAAGAAAGAAAAAAGTTTATATGGACACAGTTCGTGAAACACAAAATACAAAATTAATAAAATAAAATAAAAAATAATATTTCAGATAACAATATGTAGTGTATGCCTCACGGCTGCGCCAACAAGGTTAATTTCAGCATTAATGCCAGACAGATGCTGTTTGACGCTACAGCCCGGTGACAAGACTGACGGAAGGATGAACACAGCGCAGGCCCTTTAATAGGGTCCCGCACCCCTTGGGTACCAAAAAGTAAATTTAAACTAAATACGAGTACCACACAAAATGCATAGTGGCAAAGTAACGACAGCCTCTAGGACATTTGACTTCAAAGAAAAAACTAAGACCGTCCTTCAGAAAAACCCTGTAGAATATTTAAAAAAAAGAACCGATTCTTATCTTCCTTTCATCTCTTCGACGCACGGTTAAACGCAAAAGAAGTTGGTCCATTAAAATAGCCTTCAGACGTTTTCTTCACGGTAGAGTGGGGCAAAGATACCCTACGGTAGAGCCTAACGGTTCGGTTGGTCGGATGGCCCTAATCGCGTCACACATGGTTAATTATGCATATCCTTTTAAAGTACGGTACAAGATATAAACTTAGAGAGAGTGAAGATTTTGCTATCAACAATCAACTCAGCCTATCGCAGTCCGCTGCGGGTATAGGCCTCTCCCAGGCTGCGCCACAAAACACTGTCCTCCGCCCCCGCCACGATTTTGTTAAAAGACAACAAATTGGCGTGTTTGTGTTTGATTTTAGCTGAGAGCTGGTTTATAAATTTAAAAAAAAAACTGATGTTATGTTTATCTCACCACCACTGCACTGGATACGCAAGAACCAAATCGTATACGCCCGCGTGGTGGATTACAGTGTGGACCGTAATCCACCACGCGGTGGCTTCCGTTTCTGGGACTCAGGCCTCCTCTCTGTGAGAAGGAGTGGTCTCTTCTCACAGAGAGGGGGTCTGAGTCTCAGCAACCGAAGCATTACAGGTTGCCTTATTGTATGGCGGTTCACAGCTTTGCAGGCCTGCCCCAAGTTGCGGCTTAGCACCCAGCAGTCGGAAATTAGTCGGAAGGTTGAGGCCTTCTGAATGATGAGAGGGTAAAATATGAAATGCAAGCGACCGGAACTTATTGTACCCAAGTACCTTGAAAACTCAAGTGAACCTGCGTTAACTGTTTAAATTGCTGCAGACAGGTTTTCATGTGCTGTGAGCAGTCTAGTTTAGAATTTTCTCTTCAATTTCGGTCCCATACTGTAACTGAACACTTACTCACAGAAAATTATTTGAAAAATATTATTATAGACTAAACACTAGCTTTTAACCCCGATTATCGTTACCACCACGGTGATTGAGAAAAAATACAAAAGGATATATTATATAGAGTGTAACCATTACATAGCCGTCAAGTACACTTTCTGTACTTACATCAAGTAACTAAGTTTGTACAAAAATAATTTCTGGGATACGACTTTGGTTTGAAAACGCAAAACCAGTGCTTCGGTACCGAGGTCGTGGAATTTAAAGTTTTGTTATAACTATAAAAACTTATTTTCGTAAAAAAAACGTCAGTAAAAGTTGGAATTTTGAACTTCAATATCTCTGTAACTAGAAGGTCCCTAGGTATGGTCCAGTACAAAAAAAAATACAATGACGGGGAGTACAATTTACTCTCGGCTTCATAAAGTGTCTTTTTATACCGGTCATTCCATCGCTTACTGCTTACTTCTTGTACCACACACCAAACCGGTACATAGAGATTATCAAGGGCCACCCATGTGGAATCAGGAAATTAATTATGAGAAAAATGTCGACTAGATTAAAGGGTTTACAGTATTTATAGGAGGTTCCGGTAAACAGTTGATACAGGGAAGTAGAGGTGTTCCTAATGTTTATTTGAAGGTTTATTACTGGGATTTACTATAATTATATGCGGTATTCCTTGTGTTTGTTATGTTGCGTGAGTAAAATAATTATATAAGCGATAATTACTAGTTAGATATTATAGTTTTTTAATTCAAGGTAAATTCAAAAATTATAAAAAAATATTTGTCCTGTTTGTTAGGCCAAATAAGAAATAATAAGGCCCACCTGCACCACAAATTACTAAATGCCATGCCATGCCATGCCATGGCTTTCATCTTGACAGTTCAAAGAAAGAAAAGAAAGAAAGAAAATACATTTATTTGCGGAAAACATGACGCATAAAAAAGAACAAACACACAAAAAAAAATAAAAAGTGGGGGCAAACATGCGTCACATTCACGCAAAACGGCCATCGCAACAATACCAATTCAACAAAATCCATTGCGTTATTTACGTTGTTGAGCCGACAAATTTTTCGAACATAAGAAGCAATGGATTACCAATATCTTTCAAAATTATTCAGATTATGATTGATAGTGTGTCACACAATTAGGCTGATGTTTCATTTAATCGCTTGAAAATAACAGAGAAAAAATAATGTTTTAAATACGTTTAGTTGACAAGAATAGAATATTCTTTATTATTTACCATTACAGACATGAATGTTGACATACATTTTTTAAACCCCAATTTGGTTTTTTTTTTTGTGTATTTGTTCTTTTTAGGGTTCCGTAGCCAAATGGCTAAAACGGAACCCTTATGGATTCCTCATGTCTGTCTGTCTGTCTGTCCGTCCGTTTGTCACAGCCACTTTTTTCCGAAACTATAAGAACTTGGTGTATGGATAGGTCTTCAAAAATGAAATTGAGGTTTCTAATATCATTTTTTTCTTTTCAGTTGAAAATATTTACTATACGGCCTGACAGGGTCCATATTGATATTTTACCTTGTATATACCATCTATGTAACACATGGATTGCAATAAAGATTTGAGTATTGACATTTTGTATATCTTATCTACATATTCATCATCTGCCTAGTCGTTTCCCAACTAAGTTAGGGTCGGTTTTCAGTCTAACCGGATGCAACTGAGTACCAGTATTTTACATCGAACGACCGCCTATCTGACCTCCACAACCCAGTTACTGGGTAATACGATCCAGAAACTCCACGGTTACTTTTCTAAAAATAATTGGTGTTTACAATGTTTTCAAATTACAGTAGGTAAACCGTCTTGCGGATTTTTTGTTCAGTCGAAAATATTTACTATACGCCCTGACACTTTTTATGTACCCTATCTACATAATACTACCAAAAATAACCAGTCCCGTTTCGTTGACAGTAGCGATCAGCCGGCTATGTGTCTGGATGCTGTTCTGTATAGCGCAACAAAGCTGACATGTCCAATGTATTACGTGCCGTCAGACATGCCTTGTTCAGGCGATAATACATGCGAGCACAAACAGTAGACAGATTACCTACGTACGTTTGTTTGTTAGGTACATACATAGATACATAACATGACGCCTGCATTCCTTGAAGGAGTAAGCAGAGGTGTATTAATTAGTGTACATTACCTTTTGGCCAGTTATGTTTGAGTTTCATTATAGGTAATAAGGACGAGTCTACTGCCATCAGCCAAATACAGGTCTAAGCTCCAGGCTGCTCGCTACTGAGAGAAACGGAATCATAGTATTCCGACATGATGATTAGATAATTCGCTGGGGAGATCCTGCTGAGAATTCGCTCTAGCAAGTCAGTCAAGCGGAGCGGTGTAGTTACGTAGCTTTCATTTTGACAGTTCCACAACATTCATTGCATTATTTACGTTGCTAAGCAGACAATTTTTTCGAACATATGAAGCAATGGATTAGGAATATATTTCAAATTGATTCAGATTGTGATTGATAGTGTGTTACGTAATTAGGGTGCTGAGCTGCGATAGCTTATTATTGATGCAAATTTCTGATTCATCAACACTTTCAAAATTTCCAGTTATTATTATTTTATTTTTTCTTTATTGTCGGAAGGCTTACAGACTAATAACAGTAATATATAACTAAATTGCTAATTACAAGCTTCCACAGACAATGCTTACCCAAAGTGTCCGCTCTCTTTTATTATAATATTATGATGTTTACTTTTCCGGAATGGAAAGTACTATCTATGGTACAATCTCAACATTTTTCTTCAGATACCACACGATTTCTCTGTTTTATTAGCTGAAACTGTTATTTTCGCATCCCCACACAATCAAAATTCTAAAGAGAGTAAAGCGCTTTATAAAAGCAATGAATATGACAAGAACACGTTCATTTTCTAGAAGCGCTTTGCAGCACAGTGCAGCGCTGTCAACGCAACTAAACAAAGCTACTAAAACACGTGAGCAGGTAAGCTGACGTGTCCATGTATTACGTGACGTCACTGTTCACATAACATAACAAGTTATTGTAGGAGCAGTTCGGAATAGCATTGAAATTCATGTGTTAAAGTGACTTAGTACAAACTGAGGGGCAATACTCGTAATTTTAACTAGCTCAGTCTCAATCTGTCAAAAATATTTCAAATTTCCCTACATTTTGACAAGTTTTTGACATTTGCTTGTCGCCGAGATGACACTGCGACTAGATTTTGAACGTTTTACATTACGAGAATTGGCCTTCAGTTGTATGGGTTTAAATAAGTGACCCATTATTGCTGGAATAGCATAAAATTACTACAGGAATGAAAAACACTGAAAGTTGAAGTGTCGTCCATTAAGTCTGCAACCAGTGGTGGCCCAGTGGAAACGGCCGTGACTTACGAGTTGTAGTTCGTAGGTTTAAACCCAGGCAGGCGCTTTTCTTTCTGTAAATTATTTCATCACCACTGCCCTCAAAACGGTGAAGGAAAACGTCGTGAGGAAACAGGCATACCTTAGAACAAAAATTTCGCACTGGGTCGCGTGGTAGATTTCGGCGCACTCCCTCTCACGAAAATAAGGCCTGTGTCCCAGTAGTGGGAACGTTATTGGCTGAATATGCACATTAATTCTAGCATCATTTTAAGACCATTAAAATCAAAAGACAAGTTGTGTTTTTTTTACGATACAATGTGCTCAAACAAAATAAAGTTGCAACACCATCCCAAAACCACTTTTGCCAAAATAGAATTCCACAGCTCAAATGCGTAAATATCAACAAACGTTTCCCTTAGGAGCAGTTTCATTAATGAAACCAATTCCATTTAAACAGGAACCACACTGAAAGCAGTCCAAATGGCTGAACAATAAAAATCCTACAACTTAAACCTGACATTCCAATTTTGAATTCCGAAATCCTAAGAGAGGATAGTAAAAAAATAAAACCTCTGTAGTTAAAATTCTTTGTAATCTTGCCAGGAGTAATTGATTTTCCGAAATCAAATTCCCAAGCTTGGTTTCGATAGCATTCGACAGGTGACGTTAGACAAAGAACGGACTTAATTTCACAATACCCTCGAGCTAATCTAGATTTCGATCGGGACAATAGGGCTTCCAAGCTGTTGAAGTTGAGATGGAATGGAATTTTAGCTTTGTTTAACAAATCAAAGGGTAAGTTAGGAAGCATTGTTTTTAATTAATGTTGGGTGACAAAGCATTTTGTGTAGATTGCCCCTTGTATTGCTAACAAAACAACAAATTGTTTTACTAATAATTCGAGCTAAAGGCAGATACGAGTGTAAAAATGGCGGCAGGAAAAAGTAAGTTTAAGCGGCAATAAGCTGATTAAAATTCTAAAATAAAAACACTTGTTTATCGTAAGTGTAATTAACTTAAAAATGAATGAAAAATAAGATTATCCGTAAATCACAGTTTTCTCTGACAACCCTTGATTCTGTATATTACGAGTATGTAATTTGAGTGTTCAGTGATTCTCAAAGTGGCAGAAAAATACCTGCAGGGTTAAGTAAATTACATTTCGTAGGAAACATTTAATTTCGTCGAAAATAATACAGAAAAAATCTTTTGTTTTCATTTTTAGGGTCCCGTATCTCGAAAGGAAAAACGGAACCCTTATAGGATCACATTGCCGTCCGTCCGTCCGTCTGTCTTTCTGTCAAGACCCTTTTTCTCGGGAACGCGTAGAGGTATCAAGCTGGAATTTATATCAAATACTCAAGTCTACTGACCCTGTGAAAAAAATCAAACTTCTAAGCCAACGCAATCAAAAGATACAGCACATAAATTTCCGCAAATTTTCGACACTCGCAAGGGAATCAAAACTTTGGCCCATTGATCGTCTGACATGATGCAGATGCGTCCAGCACAATTCCTTTTAAGCGTGGCAGCTTTTGAAATTTTGTAAATAAATAATAAAATAAAATTATTATAAAAAAAAAAACAAAAGTTGTAAATAAATTATGTTGTTTAATGTATAGTATCAAAGACATTGGCGCCGATTCCCTTGTTCACTAACTAAACTAAATTTAAGTTCCGTGCATCTTTTTCCTTCTATTTCATTAAGAAAAGGACAGAAGATAAATATTAGTTTAGTCCTGTCAAATTAGTCAGCGCCTAACGTAAATTGACGGATTTTTAGTAGCCATGTATTTAATCACGTCTAATTTGTCTATGGAGTATCTTAATTTGACAGGACTAAACTAATAATTTATCTTCTGTCCTTTTCTTAATGAAATATAAAGAAAAAGATGCACTGAACTTAAAATTAGTTTAGTTTGTGAACAAGGGAATCGGCGCCATTGACTGACTCGTTAGTTTAGTGATCCTAAGCGCTATTGCTGAACATGAGTTCCTGGGTTCGACATTGGCTACATAGTTATATTGTCATAACATGTACATTCATAGAAATTCTATGATTTAATATCCATAATAATCTGAGAATTTGAATAGTATGGTAGTTACTTTATAGTACCCGAATATCATAAAATTCTACTCTGAAGGTAAATTTTTCAATCGACAGATAATTTTGATTCGTGGATTAAAATTGACGGCTGACAGATTTTGTATTGAAGAACTGTTAAAAAATTCATAATTATTCCTCGGATAAAACCATCTGGCGTTGGAAAAATCAGCCCTAAGAAAGATTGAATACTTTCTGTTAGTAAGGGCGAATTTTACCAAAGTTTTATACCTAGAATAATTCTAATATTGAGAATAAAATATGAATTTATGACAGTTTATCCAAACTGTCAGACGTCAATTTTATTCCACGGATAAAAGATATCTGACTTTGGTAAAATAAGCCCTAAGTAGGAAAGAAAAATTAGTGACCGACGACCGGACTATCAAGATGTCAGATGGCTACTGAGTCCTTGGTTTTAGACCCAGTTTTATTTACGATGTGCCCAACATAAAATACGAAGACACATAACTTAAAATACCCCTAAATAGTCAATCAGTCGATCCAATCAGTTCCTGCCCAGTATTAATGCTAGCTATCAGTCTTCGAATCTGATTAGATCAGAGCGATGCAGCCAAACGATCCAATTGATACTAAAACGTCCTAACTTCCGCCAAAATCTCTCACAAATACGACCTTTTGAATCTGAAAATAGAAGTTCCGAACGAGAAAACACTCAGAGCGAAGAGGTTCTAAAGCTCCTTAGCTCGGAGAGTAGTTAGAACCTTTTCGAATTAAACCGGGAAACTTATTAATGATCCTAGCACAACTCCTTGGCAAATCGTTACTGGGGCAATAAATAACGTACCAACTGCTTTTAGAAGTTTCGCCTCTTTCAATCTTTTGATCACTATTAGTGTTCGTATTTTCATATAGATAGTTTATTTGTGATATTATTTTTAGTTTAGTTTATAACATTTATTCAGTGGCGGTAGTAAGTTGTGTCTTGATATTTTCTGTCTGGCAAACTTTGGGGTAGATATTCTTTTGAGACAGATTTTCTTTGGAGTATACAAAAAGAATTTGATTGCTAAGTCCAATGTTTCTCAAAATGTCTGCTGACGTTACCATTACATTTTGTCTTTACTCTGTTGCTCTAAATATGTTGCCTTAGTGGGTTAAATAACATTATTACACTAATGTTATAAATAAAAAAACACCCAAGTTCCAGTCGGAGTTGCACACGAAGGGTTCTGTACCACAAGGCAGAAAATGCCGAAAAAAACCACGTGTTTTTAACTTAATTTTATTTTTATTATTTGTTGTTATGCGGCAATCGTGCATATTCTGTAAAAATTTCAACCGTCTACCTATTTCGGTTCACGAGATACAGCCCGCTAACAGACAGACGGGGAAGGATGGAGCTTAGTAATAAGTCCTTTATATAGTAATTAGGGCACCCTTTGAGTATGAAACCCAAAAAATACAGCTGCTTATTCCTCAAAATGCAAGAAATAAAACCCATCGCTTCCAGTAAATTTATTACTTTCCAATTAAAAAAATCACCCATAAAAAAACATAAATTAATAATTTGTATGTGTGGTGCAAACCGTTAATGTAAGTTGGTTATTAATAAATAAATTAAAAAAAAAAACACTAAAATGAGCATTAAACATAACCCTAAAATACACACGCTATTTCATTACAAACTCAACCCTAGAATGCACTCTTATTCCAACCTTAACATTAACATAAAATGATGGTGGTAAAATAAAACCAACACGAGTAATGCATTAGATTAATGGTGTTTTAATGTCCGTAAATAAAGTGACGTCACGGTAAGTCCCATGGGTGGCGTTTGTTACCGCTTTAGGTGGTTACTACCCCCTAGTGTATACGTACTATGATTGATTAGGTTAATTACGTGTCTATGCATACATATTATGGTTGATATACATGCGTAATCTGAACGAGGGTCCTTATTTTTTGTATGTGATTATGTTTACTGATACGCCTTTTTTTTTTTTGGTCGGTAATCATCAAATGACCTCTCCCGCTCTGGGCTGAGCGGAAGGGCGTGTCAGACTTTTACTGACTAAAACCCACCCGTGTCCCTTCAGTTGCCTGTGTCAGGGGCCACGGTATCTCTTTCAAACAACCCGCGGCTCTGGTAGGCATCGGCCCTAGCGGACCCCGCCAATTCGTGCTGACATCTCTTTTAGGGTCCTGACTTACTGATACGCCTCGCGACATATCGCCAAAAATGTAAACAAATATGAGTTTATGGAAAAATAACTTGAATTCCTACTTGGAGCGCAGTATTGTGTTTCTAACACGATCCGTTAATTTAATACCTAGTATACTGCGCACCATTGCTCGTTGGCAGACCTTGAGTTTGGACTTCTGGATGTTAGTCAAAGACCAAGTTTGTGCACCATAGGTAGTTCTCCTTAACTAAAAAAAAACATCTGTTGTTGTAATGATGATTAATCACTTAACAGTAGTAGTGCACGACTATTAAGTGATTAATCATCATTACCCAGTCTCAATCATATCCATCTTTATTTAGCTAACTTTCGTAGCTCGTCTTAATTGTTGACATATTTTATTATTTCTGTAAGGCCTGCTGTTTCAATCATCTGCTAACTTTATTCGAGGAATAATTTTGAAATTTTGACAGTTATTTCATACAAAAACTGTCAAACGACAATTTTATTCCTCGAACAAAAGTTATCTGGCGATGGAAAAATCAGCGCTAAGGGCTGTTTTCTCTAGCGCCAGATAATTTTATCCTAGGAATAGTTTTGAATGTTTGACAGTTCTTGCGTACAGAATCTGCCAGACTTTCAATTTTATTCTACGAGTAAGAATAAATTATGAGTCAAATGAAAAATCAGCCCTAAGTAGGTTTGTACAAACACTTTTACACGTCAATCATATTTTAAAAACAAGATGAGCTCGGCGTTTCCTATCTGACTAGTCTGAGAAGAAAGACAAAAACAAAGTCAGAGGTCATAGTCTCTTTTGAAGTCCATACATAATCTTGGTCAGATCGTGTAAACAAGAACTGCAGCGCGATTCTGTAACCATCGCACCGTGAAAACTCAGGTGAAGTGAGCGTGGAGTGAGCTGTCATTCCAACTAATGCTAGTGATTGACACTATTGACAACTCACTCTAAGCTCACTTCACCTAACTTTTCACGGTGAGATTTTTACAGAATCGATCGGCAGTAATGTAAAAATGAACTGACATGTAAAGAAGAAGTAGGTGTGCTCAGTAAAATGGTCTTTGAGGAAAGAACTACACAGATTGAGTGGACCAATCCAGCTATCAGCCTTACTTACATAATTTCGATTATTTGCCGAAAATAAAAACAGATTCAGTCTCTGAAAGAAAAGTTACCAAAGAAAACTTCTGCTAAAGGTAACCAGCACCCAGGTCAACGAAAACTTTTATGAAAAACATTCATTATACGAGTACGTATGATAAGGATTCCAGGAGCTAACTGCTACATTAGGCGTGTTAACAAAAGACGCATTTACGAGTCGCAAAGTGAAAAACCGTGTAGCGTCGGGAAAGCGGGCGCATGTTGGGTTCGCCATTTTCGTGGCCCCAGGGATTTTTATGGCCACACACTGTGATGTCTTTTTTTGTCGGAAATTATGAGCGACGTGACTGAGGTGCCATTTTGTGAATAGAAAAAAAAGGGGGGGGGGGGTGTCTAGGGTTATTTATGCACTAAAAAGGTAAATTCCCATGGGCATTTGAAGCAGTGGTGGCCTAGTGGTAACGGCTGCGACTTACGAGTTGTAGGTTCGAACCCAGATAGGCATTTTACTTTGTGTAAATTATTTTATCACCTCTGCTCTCAAAATGGTGAAGGAAACGATCGAACGACGAACGACGAAAAATGCGAAGACATCTACCAACCCGCACTGGCTCCACGTGGTAGATTACGGCCCTCTCCCACTCACCGAGAGGAGGCCTATGTCTCAGCAGTGGGAACACTAAAGGCAGATCTTTAAAACAGAGTTAAAAATAACGAAAGATCGAACGAACCATCTACAAAAATAACTCAAATACCGTACATTTTTCACCTGAAATTGAATATTTAAAAACTCGATTCCCAAAAGAGAAAGCAGGCTTTTAAAAACGGTAATAAAATACGTTGGCACATAGAGAGGTTCTATATGCAGGTGCGAAATTTTATTTAAAGCTCTTTGTGATCCTACAATTTCGTCAGAGCAGAAACTGCAAGTAAAACGATCAAACACTATCCCTCTGTAGTCCAAAAGAGCGTTATTATTGACTCTTTTGAAAGCATTGAACCGAACTATTTATCACCTACAGAGAAACTTCAAAGCTTACTTTATAGTCGCCGGAATTCAAACTCCAAACACACACGACACTGTGTCTCAACGTGTGATACATCGCACAGATTTTGTTCAGAAAAAGGACACAGTCACACGTAATTGGAAGAGAGCTGTGTTTTGAAAACCACGTTTTCCAATAAATTGTGGCGTGTCATAAAGGCGTCGTCACGTATACTCATTGCGAGGGTTAAGCAGGGTACACAAATGTTGTAGGAGAGTCGCTAAATTGGTATCATTTAATTAATTCTAGAAAGTATAATATAATTATTATAACATAATCATCTGCCTAGCCTTTTCCCAACTATGTTGGGGTCGGCTTTCAGTCTAACCGAATGCAACTGAGTACCAGTATTTTATATGGAGCGACTGCCTATCTGACCTACACAATTCAGTTACTGGGTAAGACTGGTTGTCAGATTTTCGGGCTTCTGACTACCCGTAACGACTATCAACGACCCACAAATGACAGCCGGGACCAACGGCTTAACGTGCTTTGCGAGACACTTGAGCCGAGGGGTTTTGTTATGTAAAGATGGTCACCCATCCAGGGGTCAACTGTGGCAAGCATAGCTTAACCCAATCGATCGACCCGTGCGGCTGTTATTACTTAGCCACAAGCCCCTCTAAACAACAACAACAACATATTATAACATATTGGTATTATTTATTTGCTGCCTGTGGGTGCTTGTAAATGCCTTGTCGTGGATTACCTCATTTTTACTTCTGTATTGTTAGCTGTTAGCCACACACACAATAAAATAAATAAATAAAATTAAATGAAAATCTCTCAACTTCCGCGTTTTTCAACCTCAAACTCAACGTGCTCTCGCACTCATCAGCGTCGTATTATAACAGCCCTTTAGAGAAGAGAGTCCCAACAGACAATATTAAGCAGATATATTAGTGGTAACGTCATCGAAATTACTGAAAATCTTGAAATGTTGATAGCAAAATTCTCAGTGGATTAAGAGTTCTTTTTATTAGTAAAGAACCAGCAATTTCGAGCCATCTATCAGTTCCTAACCAACGCTGCTTTAATTGTTTGTCCCAGGAGTACCGCTTGATTGGTCCGGGTAAGCATCCATAAATCAGGCAACGCCGAGCCGTTTCATGGGAATCAGAACAGTGGAACTTGAGGAGTGTTTGGTGTAAGATTTTTATTTATTCCATTGAAGAGAAACGCAAAATCAAAAATATTAAAAAAAAATTAAACACTGCTTCTTCTTAGAAGTGCAACTTGATACATGTGTTTTTGTTGTTTTGGATTGTTTGTTTATCTTTAAGTAAGTACATAGATATTATTTTTGTTTTAAATTAACTGTATTTTTTTTATTATCAACATGAAATTAGCTGCTTCGTCGTCTCGGTAAAAATATTGGCCAAAACTAATAAATGATTTATGTAATTGAAACCTTTTAATAAAATATATACTTTTTTTTATTTTGTTTCTTGAATTATAATGAGACTGTTGTCGCAACACAGCAAAATAAAACTAGCACGATTCTATCCTAAATATATCCACATACAAACCTTTAGTTTGAGCCCCAGTTGTTTTCTCTAAATCCTGACTGCTCATATTCCAGCAACACGGCTACATAAAGGACCCTCGGTACGACAAATAAGTGTTGGAAATTGGCTCGTGCGCCGACCGTTCGTTCAAATTTACGGCTTAATATAAAGTAGGTTTTCCGGGGGAAATTCCGTGTCGTTTACGTGTCGTATCGGTATGTGTAATAACGGGCCCGTTTGCTATATGCGCGTAATGATATTTTTTTTAACTAGTTTGTATGCGTGTGCGTTAAATTGTTTGTTGCAGTTTACTAGCGGCCATTTTTCTTTGGAGCGGCGGCGGCTTGAAATGTTTATTGCTGTTGATGTTCGATACTTTATTTATACTATAGAGGTATGAGGAACTGGGTGTAAAGTTCACTCATACTCTATAGAAAAGGGAGGATCCTCCTACCAGACGGGTGTCTGGCGGGCAACTGCCCAATGATTCATGTCGGGGCGTTATATACATGCTAGTTCCGCGGTAAACTCTGCTTATGAGATGCAGGATTTTGCGTGACGTTAGTATGATGTGTAGTTCGCATATGGCATTGTAGATATCGCTACAATAATACTTACACGTGTATAGGGAAAGTATCTAGTACTTAGTTTGGTTTTATAGAAAATTAGTGATCATAAGCATTAGGGTTATTGTGGGTTATTTTACTACTTGTGCTCATTCATTTAGTTTGACCGCCCGCTGTGAGAAAGCAATATGCAATCAAATACCATCTGTACCGTATTTTTCGTAGGTAGGTATTAATTAATAATAATAATAAATTTATTCAGACAACCATTAATCCATTACATTACATTTAAGTTGTTAGTATGAACTTAAAAACTATGTTAGTATCTAATAACTAAGAGAGACTTAATCTTTTGGGTGAGGCTCCACACCATTGGGCGGTCTAGCTCACTACTTAGAACGACAACGACGTATTGTAGAAGAGATTTCTTTAAGAATCGTAGCAGTTGACGTTCTGTAATTTCTGCCTACCAAATGGGACGAAAGCGTAAGTTTATGTATGTAGGTATGTGTGTATTACTGTAAGAAATAACTAGTGCTTGCATCTTCATTGAAACACGGTTTTACAATATCGTCTTCATGTCGGTATAATTATATATGTATATATTCCGTTTGTTCCTTTCTTTTCTCTCGAATGCTGGCTGAATATAGTTTTAGCTCATAACTAACCCGCAATAGTAATCCAGGCTATCGATTTCCTTTCCCAGTTGACCTTAGGGCCGGCGCCCACTAGCGGCACGGAACGGCAAGGGATTTTTATACGACGACTAGAAATATAACTTAAGTGTATGATAATAAAATTTAAATTTCATTGATGATGCCAAAGGACGTCGCGGCATGCCTAAGGATACCGCGGCATCATTGCTGCCGATGAAATTTCAATTTTATTGTCATACTTTTAAGTTATATTTTCTATTAGTCGCATAAAAATCCCTTGCCGTGCCGTGTCGCTAGTGGGCGCCGGCCCTTAGTTTGCTTCCATTGCGAGTGGTATATCGGGAGCCGTGCTCAATGCCTAGACTTAAAGCGATCTGACCCATTTTAATGTTTGCCTGTGACATTTATTCAAATTTATTTAGATAGGAACTAACGTATTTAAAACAAAAATTACGTTGAATACTTATCTAATCTATAATGTAATTATTTTTGTAATCTAAGTATTTATTTGTATTGTTAGCTAGTTAGTCATATAATTTAGTACCTAGTGTAAATAGTTAGTTGGGCTAAGTATTGTAAAAAAGACCAAAATCATACTAATATTATAAACGCGAAAGTTTGTAGAGATGAATGGATAGATGTTTGTTACTCTTTCACGCAAAAACGACTGAAGGGATTTGGATGAAATTTGGCACACAGATAGTTTATAACCAGGATTAACACATAGAATTTACACACGTTTTATCCTGATATTCCCACGGGATCGAAACGTATGCGGGTGAAACCGCGGGGCGCAACTAGTAAATTAATAAATCATTCTGCATACAGATAAATAAAATATTATTTTATGTAATTGAACATATTATTAGGTAGGACCCGGACCCCTTTTGAAGGTTTCACAAAACAAAAACCGGCCAAGTGCAAGTCGGACTCGCGCACCGAGGGTTCCGTACAAATACAATTTACGATTTATGACGTATTAAAAAAAAACTACTGACTAGATCTCGTTCAAACCAATTTTCGGTGGAAGTTCACATGGTAATGTCATCATATATTTATTTTAGTTTTATCATTCTCTTATTTTAGAAGTTTCAGGGGGGGGGGGGGGCACATTTTACCACTTTGGAAGTGTCTCTCGCGCAATGACTTATAAATTAAAATTAAAATGATATTAGAAACCTCAATATCATTTTTGAAGACCTATCCATAGATACCCCATACAAATGGGTTTGATGAAATGAAAAAAAATTTTTGAGTTTCAGTTCTAAGTATGGGGAACCCACAAAATTTATAGATTTTTTTTCTATTTTTGTGTGAAAATATTAATGCGGTTCACAGAATACATCTACTTACCGAGTTTCAACAGTATAGTTCTTATAGTTTCGGAAAAAAGCTGTGACATACGGACGGACAGACAGACAGACAGACATGACGAATCCATAAGGGTTCCGTTTTAGCCATTTGGCTACGGAACCCTAAAAACAGGAAAATATGTCAATAATTACCTTGAAAGTATATTGGAGGTAATAATAAAATAGCAAAATTAGTAGTAGTTCTTAATTAGTTTTGTTCGAAAAACTGTCCTGACAAAATCACTCTGTGGAAGTGTCTGAAAATTCGTAAGGAAAAGTTAGTCTAGCATTTATGTAAACTGTACGAATAAATGGGGATTTTCTAATTTATCGGCGCGTCCCGGAATGCCCTCTGGCAAAGAAGAAATTCTCACGAATTGATGAATTCCTAGAATACCTCGAGAGTCATTTCAGTAAACGTTTTAACGATATTTTTCTTCTAACTTTTCGTTTATTTGAAAAGATTTTAAGATCCAAATTGAAGGTATTGGAAATCTGCCCACCGAAAAATGCACAGAAAACTTACGAAATGAATGTTATTTCGTTCCTTATTGTCTCGATTACAATTGTATTTATTGCTACACCTTGTTTAGCCAGAATATTGAAGAATATATCATCATCAATTTCAAAGACGTGACATCGACCAACCCAAATTGGGACCGCATATTGGATTATTGCCCACTTCCTCTCACAGAGAGAGGAGGCCTGTTTACTAGCAGTGGGAATAGTATAGGCTGATTATGCTTTATGCTCATCATTTCAGTCGGAAGGTGGCCTAAGCACCACCGCTTTAACTGGTTCTGTGCTTCTCGCATCCAGTGTTTTCCCGCGGCCTTTACAAGGTCACCGGTCCACTTATAGGAAGCCTTCCAACGCTAAGTCTTCCGGTACGCGGTCGTCACTACAGAAACTTTTGATCATCTCTTCCGCGAGCAACTGCCCTGCCCTGCCCACTGCCACTAAAATTTAGCAATTCTTCGAGAAATGTCGGTTACCTTGTTTCTTCTGCGGATCTCTTCATTTTCTCATTTCTGATTCGATCACGTAGGGGAACTCCAAGCATAGGTCTCCGAAAATCTATGACTTAAAATTCTGTGGATGGTTCAATACACGTGGACTGCTTACTGCTTGGTTAAAACCAAGAAGTTTTAATAATTTTTTAATTAAGTGAATTTTCGAGCATAATTGAAACGTCGTGGCA
This sequence comes from Apamea crenata, assembly GCA_949629185.1. Classification (NCBI taxonomy): domain Eukaryota; kingdom Metazoa; phylum Arthropoda; class Insecta; order Lepidoptera; family Noctuidae; genus Apamea; species Apamea crenata. Next base: position 15,499,539 of record OX451365.1, on the reverse strand, counting down.
CACGAACCTACCAAAAGTAAAATTAAATAACAGCAAGGACGTACTGTAACAGGATCCAGATCCTTTATTTTATCAAAACAAAGCACATTTCTGTTGGCATGCCCGACGCCCGAGCCTGCGTCTTAATTAATTACATTCAGTTGTCAACCGTTGAGTTGTCTTCGGTGGTGTGTCCTCATAAATTTAGTTTTGTCACAGACTGTAGAAGGATTAGATACGGGTAAATACTGGTTCAAATACTTACTGTTATTCAGGTGTATCCGGTTAGACTGGAAGTCGATCCCAACATAGTTGGAAAAAGGCTAGCCAGATGATAATTGTAGAGGGTTAGTGATCATATATACGAGCGGCACGTTGCCAACGGCAGAGGCAACTGCAGCCGTCAACACTCCTCGGCGGCAACCGTAGACACCAGCGGCGACGCGTCTATGGCAACGTGCCTCTCGTGTATCACGTACCGTATCGTCTCACGTACTCATATACACTAGCGGCGACGTAGTGTCTACGGCTGCCGCCGATGAGTGTCGACGACTGCAGTTGCCTCTACCGTTGGCAACGTGCCGCTCGTATATTTAAGCACGTACTCATATACACGAGCTGCGACGCGTCTACGGCTACCGCCGATGAGTGTCGACGACTGCAGTTGCCTCTGCTTGCAACGCGTTGGTGACGTGACGCTCGTGTATTTGACCACTTATGTGAGACCGTTGACCGTTAGTAAGACACATTGATTTTAGAAAAAAGATCGATACTGCGTCCCTGTCACTCACACTTTTGCGTCAGTCGCTTAGTAAAGCCAAGGTATTGTAGCATCTCCTGATTCCAATATGAACCAACTAATCTTAATTCAGACTTTCGCCGTCTTTTTCTGCAAATGAAACAAGAAGAAGAACAAGGAGAAGTAAATTATAAAGTTACTTAAAGCAAAGCATTTTTAATTTAAAATTTTGTTTATAACGTTTTTAGTCCAGACTCTAGCGCTAGCCAGAGATAAACAGATATTGAATTTTTAAAACTCCCTTTGTCACTATCAAACTCGCATATAAAACGTACATTTTCCTGATATAAATCCTACACTCGACAAAGACAAGTGCTATAAAAAGCCTCCATTAAATTCTCTTTACGTTCAAAGCATATCTAACAGTACTTAGCTCTGTCGAAGCAAAACGTAAATTATAAGGCTACAGCGTCGCATTAATGCGTCGCACAAAATTCATGAAAATGGGTTTATTTGTTCAAGAAAACCTGAATTTTCACATTATTTTGTGCTGAATACAAAAGTGTTATAGGTAGGTACTTTCACTTAAGTATTGTACAGTATGATTAATTATTTTGAAATATTGAAATGTATTTTTTATACATTTATTTTAAGACATTGAAATCTATGTACGAATTAGGGCTGATTTTGCAATACTCATATACCTAACTTTTATCAGAAAAATCTTATCCTATTAAACTGAGTGATGGCCGTTTTGCGTGGATGTGACGCATGTTTTCCCCAACTTGTTTTTTTTTTAGTGTTTGTGTTCTTTTAATGCGTCATGTTTGCCGCAAATATACTTAAAGTCATTCTTTTTTTCTAGGAATAATGACAGTTTGACATATTTTCTATACAAAAACTGAAAAACCAAAATATATTTTGTTCCTCAGATAAAAGGTATCTGACTATTGAAAGATCTGCATTTAAACTAAGAGATGTTTTTTTCGTTGTAGACTTTTCAGCATTGAGAGAGTGTAAAATATTGTTTTTCAATTTAACCCGATTGGACGGAGAAAACACAGGACAAAGAAGAGTAGAAAAATATGGGGGAAATCTTTGCCCAGAAGTCACCAATATAGATTAACCGAAAAATATAATATTTCGGTTTTACGCTTTTTATTTTATTGTTATACAATATTTCATTTTACAAAATCGCATACAAAATATCAGTACGGCTTAATTTTCGGGACTTGATTGACGGAACGATCTTTTTTATCTTGATTATTATTAGTGTCTAGTATCTAGTGAATTTAGATTGTCGTGTCGCAAATTACGCGACACGACAATCTAAATTCAGTAGAACGAATGTTATATATCCTTTTGTTTCCTTTTAATCTTTTCTATAGCAGCCTGATGCATCGCAATCTGCTCTTCGTGAAATTGTATTTGATCTTTCATTTGACCCCTTAAATTCTCAATGAGCTCTCTCTCTTTTTTGTAGAAGAATTGAGCTTCTCTGGCTGTTCCTAATTTCTTGAAAGTACCGCCTGCATCTTGGATTGAGCCTGCTCCTCTACCACCGGAGCCAGCGCCGTGACCTGCAAAATTATTTAATTTTTTTCTAAACGCATGCACAGAACAGCGGGATAGTTGCGTAACAGATTATCAGTAGCAATGGGCTTCATTTTGTCAGTTAAACAACATTCATTGCGTTATTCACGTTGCTGAGCAGATACATGTTTCGAACATATGAAGCAATGGATCAGCAATATCCTTCGAAATGATTCAGATTGAGATTGATAATGTGTTACGCAATTAGGGTGCCGGTCGCATTGGCGAAGGTTGATAAATTGCATGTGTTCTTGTATGTTTGTAGACATCTATAAGTATTGTTAATGTTATGTTTCATTTTGGATTATATTCGAACACAATGTGAATTGTTACTGAATAAATAAATTGTTTTTTTTGTTTTAAAAAACATTGCCCCACACTAAGAATTACTCCTGTATCGTGGGTGCGTTTATAAACATTTAGACTCACATACACAAACAGCGAGTCCCGGAACAACTACCTGTAGGCCATACAAATATTTGTTCCGTGCGGGAATCGAACCCACGACACGCAGCGTAGCAGTCGATCGCTCAGCCACTGCGCCAACCGTGTCGTCATTTAATTGAATTGCTTGGGGGAGGCCTATGCAGGTCTATATCAAGCAGTGGACGTCTTTCGGCTGAAAAGATCAATTAATTGAATGAAATGCAACTATTTCTTCCCTGGGCCACTTCCAAGGCCTCCTCTAGAAAATGTGTGGCTGAAAAAGAATATCGCCATAATTACTACGCTTAGACAACCGATCGCGGATTGTACATCATCATCGATTCTATATCTAGCGAATTGAGAAGAACTACCGCCGAAATAACGGTGCCACTATTAAGCATATACTAATAAAATACTCACTAGGTACAGCCAACCGCAAATCAGTGAAAACAAATTGACAATGACGCCTATATGTCGTAACAGTAAGGGCTATTTTTGTAGTGCCAGTTGCACTACGAAAATCGCCCTTACTATGGGCGGTTGACTGTACTATTAGATGTGGATATGTGTATGTGTGGTACATGCTCAATTTTTTGTTTTGAGTAAAAATACCTTAAAAACTGTTCACTAACCCGAATATAAACGTAGAGCATCAGTAATTACTTCCTTGCAGCTAGCTTTTAACATCCCATTGAATTTAGGAATTTTCGATTTCATGATTTTAGTAACAAAAAAAAACTAAAAATATTGTATACCTACTTAGTAGAAAAAGATTAATGGAAACACATCATTTTTGCAAGATTTACAATTATTAACACAAAAACATGCTATGTTTATTTATATTTTGATAGTTTGAATGTTGTTTAAGCAACGCTGTTGATTTGCGAAAATCTGGTTGGTCACGGGTGGGTCTACGAGCAGTTAGACCTTGATCGAGCCTTGTGGGCCAACAAGGCTGGTTGGGCCATTATACAGAGTACAATATATACACAGTTGTAATGTAGGCATTTGCAATGTATACAGTTACTGTTGTACAGTACACATTTGTAATGTAGAAATTTGTAATGTGAACAGTTTTAATATAGACATAAGTAATATATACAGTTGTAATGTACACAGTTGTAATGGATACAATTGTAATGTACACATTTGTAATGTGCACAGCTGTTGCAATGTAGACATTTGTAATTTATACAGTTCTAATGTACACAGTTGTAATGTAAACAGTTGTAATGAAATTGCTACCGAGGCCGCCATTGTGATTCAACGAATCCGTTTGAGTGTTTCGTAAAGCTTGATTCCCATGGTGCCTTACATCACAAGTTGCGCTGGAAACGAAAATTTAAGAAACAATAAGAAAAAAGAAAATTATATCTCTATATAGTAATATTCTAATTTCAGTTTAGTTGGTGAACAAGAGAATTGGCCCCAGTGTGTCCTAAGAACGGTTTCTTGTAACTAGGAGTATGACTGTAAGGGTTGGCAAGAATAGTTAATGTACCATCTCAAATTACCTACGTATAACATCAACTGCCTAGCCTTTTCCCAACTATGTTGGGGTCGGCTTCCAGTCTAGCCGGATGCAGCTGAATATCAGTATTTTACATGGAGCGACTGCCTATCTGACCTCCACAACCCAATTACTGGGTAGTACGATAACCCTTGACTGGTTGTCAGATTTTCGGGCTTCTGACGACCCGTAACGACTGTCAAATATCCACGCATGACAGCCGGGACCAACAGCTTAACGTGCTTTCCGAGGCATGGAGGGGTCTTGGTATGTAAAGATGGTCACCCATCCACGGACCAACCGTGGTAAGACCCGTGCGGCTGTTATTACTTAGCCACAAGCGCCAAATTACCTACGTATAACAAATACAACAATATTGTGAGGATAAATAAATAAATAAATTGTATTTGTATGAGGCTAAGGTATGAGGGCAAAAAAAACGCGTTTAAATTTCACGGACTATTTATTTTCTAAGCCTATTTATTTGTATTTCTTGAGGAAAATAAACGAAAAGTGTAATCCAAATTTTAATCCGAAATTTCTTTTTGCTTTTGTTTGAGCTTTTTTATAACAGTCTGATGTATAGCGATCTGTTCTTCGTGAAATGCTATTTGTTCTTTCATGTCGTCCTTTAGATTCTGAAGAAGTTCTTTTTCTTTTTTATTGAAGAATTGAGCTTCTTTAGCAGCTCCCATGGATTTGAACAAATCGCCAGATGAGCCACCTTTACCAGACCGGCCAGAGCCGCCAACTACAAAAATAGATACAAAAAAATAATAAATAGACAAAAAAAAAAACTGACCATAAAGGCCGATCACTTGATAGAGTCCTTAGTCACTTCTAATTGAATACTCATAGATTGTGGTGTACCTTCGGGCGCCTCACTTCCATACCCTGTGGTATTAGGGCGATCCCACACGGGCATTGCCAATGCGTTGCGTCGGCGCTGCGACGCCTGAGCGGTGACGCTCCGTAGTTTTACATATGAGCGTCATGCCATACCGTGCGTTAAAACGACGTGCAGTGAGTCAGTGACGGAACGCGTGCGCATCCGACAAGCGGCCAGGGAGACTAAGTAGGTAGGTGTGCTGCAGTGAGACGACGACGGAGCGACAACGGAACGCAGCGTATTATTTTTTAGAATATCAAAGGTGGACGTCGTGAAGGTGCGACGTCGGGATTGACTACGTTGCGTTACGACATCGCAGCGCTAGTGTGGCACTCACTACGTCGAAATCACTGCGCTGCGACGACGCAACGCGTTGGCAACGCCCGTGTGACATCGCTCTTAAGGTAGGGAAGCGACTCGATATTCGATATTCGTGGAAGCTTCTTACGACTGCGTCGTTGGTCTAGTGTTTGCAAGAGCTACTGCTGAGCATGAGGGTACGGTTCCCAGCTCGAGCTGTAAAATGGTTATTAGGTTTTTCCATTACGAATTCTCAGTGGCAGCATGGAGTCTGGATTTCTGCCTGGTTGATGGCAATAGGCTCACCCCCTATTACATAAAGAAAGAAAGAAAATACATTTATTTGCGGCAAACATGGCGCATAAAAAAGAACAAACGCACAAAAAAAAAATTAGTTGGGGGTAAACATGTGTCACATTCACGCAAAATGGCCATCGCTCAGCATATTGCTAAGAAGAACCTATACGAGACAGAGCCCCAGCGCTGGTTTTCAGCGACAGCCGGCATTGACGTAATGACGCCAAACAGTGCAGCATGCAATTATACATAAATAAATAAAAACAACAATCAAAACAAGAAATAAAATAAACCATTGCAACATATTATGACATTTGGCTGAAACATAAATGGCGAAATGTGGGTGTACTATTGTGTATGTTCACCTCTGCCAATCCCTCCAGGGAAAACAGGTGTGATGCCATGTTATGTTATTACGACCTTGGGGCCAGAAGTCTGCCTGTCAATCCTACGTTAACTGAATGATGCTCGGACCCTGTGCATGTGACATAAACAAGTTCAGGCAGCTGCGTAAATTGTGCAGGTTGCCGCATAATGTCGCCCATACCTTTACATGCTTGAGTCACTTCGGACAAGCAACCTAGAGTCTGGTTCACTTACCTGCGCGTACAATGTTAAAATGGAATGTCTGAGAAACTAAAAAAGGCTTCATTCGACAGAATAAGGAAATCAAGGTACATGGCTGATGCATGAAAATGGTTATATACGTATTTGAAGTTGAACTCTTTAATTTATTGATTATTTTTGAGGCTATGTTTTAATCATTTTCTCGCAACATTGTTTCGACTGTATCTGACAGCTCATGTCAAAGATGTCAAAATTATTTTTATTTATTGCCAAATTGGTTTGTTTTTGACTAGTTTGTTTTCGTAAATAGGTATAGTTTATAGAGTATCGTCTAGTTTGGTCTTGGTCTGTGGTCCAGACAAGCAAGTTTGTTGTCAATTGAATACACATTTGTCACAAATGCTGAACTGCCGATTCTGACAGCAGAGTCCAATATATATTCGTGATCCCCCATCTCGAAGATACCTCGGTGGCCGCAGCTAGAGGCAGTATTCCTTGGATTTCTTATCGATGGATAAAATAAAATGTGGATCCGGCATTATGGCCAACTAGCCAAAGTTGGCCATAATGCCGGATCTACAATTTATCCTGCGGTGTACGAGTGTCGTGTCCGTTCATGAAAGAGTCCGTCACACGAAAGAAGTTCCACGGCAATACGCAACCCACATATCCTCCCCATTCGCCCTCATTTGAACCTACCTCAGACACACAATTACACATTTTATTAACCTTCCTACATGCAATATGATGTTGAAAAGATTTCGGGATTCGGTCATGGTCCACCTGCTTAGTCCACCTAGGTGGACCACGGGCACTTTTCACTTTTTCTTGCCGGTGGATCACCTAAATGATGAAGAATATGCAAATAAAAAATGTCTATTGGCCATGGTCCACCTAAAACTAATTCCATAGAAATAAAATCGTCTTCCTGATCCTGATCCTGATCCTGTCATTTTACTACAGTTGAAAAATTAATGCCGAAATTAATTAACAAATGAAAATCGAAAAAACAAATTAATACGGAAAAAACTTAATTAATAAAATAATGATATATCATTGAGATCAATCAACGTAACTTTTCCAAAGCGAGTCCTACAGAAATTTCTTTGTTTAACAATTCTAATTGTATTTCTATTATATGTCTCCGTCGCATGCCTGTAGCGCCGCGCCTGTAACTTCTTTCGTACGACGGACTCTACCAAACGCAAACTTGAGTTTGGAGTTTTGAATGTTTTCAAAACTGAAAGAGTAACAGACAAAAAGAGTCTGTTTCGCATTATAATATTAAGTAAAATACTAGCTGGTACCCGGCGCATTACGGCCGCAGAAGAAATAATCGTGGAAATATTAACTATACTATGCCTATAACCCATAGAGTAAAGCAATATATCGGGTATAACCTTCGTGCAAGTGCTAGAAATAACTTGACTAACGATAAGTAGGATTGCAATCGCATTAAGGGGTGATTTTTCAATGATCTGTTAACTTTATTCGAGAAATAGGTTATATTGAAATTTTGACAGTTATTTCATACAAAAACTGTCAAACGTCAATTTTTTTCCTCGAATAAAAGTTATCTGACGATGGAAAAATCAGCCCTAAGTATGGCAGCGGTGCATACAATACGAACAAACAAACATTGATTATTTTATATATATATACATCTAACTAACTATTTACACTTTTAACACTAAATTAAATGACTAAATAACTTACTATACAAATAAATACAAAAACAAAGGACACTTAGGCGTCGAAGTACTCGTCCGCATCGCCATCATGCGGAAACGTGATCGGCAGTCTGGCAGCTGGCAGCATTGCCACGTAGAACGGCAATGCTAAATCTTTGGCCAAAGAACGACCCAGCCCTCTGGTCACGTGCCATGACCCGAGTGTTTCGACCCCACATGACCCAAAGCTGTAGTTACCCATAAGGTTAGTCTTTGCGCCGCTTGAAATCAGCAGCCGCAGCAGCGGCACCAGCACAGCCCGCCGTGGTAGGAACATGAGATGGCGCCAGGGTATCGACACACGTTGCGTCCCACACCAGAGGCCTACCCTACCCTACTCCTACTCATAAGATCCTGCCATCGTCGATCGTGTTAATATATAGTAGATATTATACAGTATAGATTTTTTTTAACAGTATGAACAATGGGATGTTGATGTGCAATCCCAAACGCCGATATGGTTGCTATTGTGGTACATTATAGTTAATGGAGGCCTAATGTTATAGTATCATTAAGCGTGTACTGGTGTGAGCAGTGATGGCCCAGTGGTAACAGCCCTGCCGATCGATTCTGTAAAAATCTCCACGTGAAAAGTTAGGTGACGTGAGCTTAGAGTGAGCTGTCAATAGTGGCAATCCCTTAGCATTCGTTGGAATGACAGCTCACTCCACACTCACTTCACCTAAGTTTTCACGGTGAGATGGTTACAGAATCGCACTTCTGGTCGTAGGTCTTCGAGTTCGAACCCCGACAGGCACTTTGCTTTGCACACTGCTCTCTTGCGAAAGGGACATTCTGAGAAAGGGACATTCGGCGAAAGGGACATTTTGCGAAAGGGACATTTTGCGAAATCACATTTTGCTACCAGTAGTCATTTTGAGAAGTGGTCATTTTGCGACAGAGCCCTCTCAAGACGGTGAATGAAAACATCGTGAGGAAACCGACATTACCTAGAACAAAAAAAATCGAAGCCATGTGACATTCACCAACCAGCACTGGGCCCGTGTGGTGGATTATAGCCCACTCCCGAGGCCTGTGTCCCAGCAGTGGGAACATTAAAGGCTGATTATGCTACAACAAGGCAAGGTATTAAGTTACAATAATACACATGATGGGAAACATGACACAAAGTTTAATCAAAAATTATTTTCAACAAATTTCAACCAATCTTTTCTGAGTTTTTTAATTCGCTTCATAGCAACTTTGTTGACTCTCGCAATCTTCCTAAAGTATTTTACCTGGTCACCGTAATAACGCGTTAAGAATGCGCCTGCTTCCTTGTCAGACTCTTCTGCTTTCGATAAAGTTTTTCCGGTAATCGGCATTCCTGGGTTGCCCTCTGACACAGGCAACGCTGCAATTAAAAAAGAAGTTGGAAACCGCTGGCTTTCAAAAATTCATAGTCTTGGGAGGAGCTCGTGTCTAAGTAACAACAACAGCACAGGTCGATCGATCAGGTTATGTAACGCTTGCCACAGACGGTCCGTAGATGGGTGACCAATGTGACCATCTTTACATACTGAGACCCCTCTGTGTCTCAGAAAGCACGTTAGGCCGTTGGTCCCGGCTGTCATTCTTGGATCTTTGACAGTCGTGACGGGTCGTCAGAAGCCTGAAAACAGTCTTACCAAGGGGTATTGAGTTACGCAGTAACTGGGTTGTGTAGGTCAGATAGGCAGTCGCTCCATGTAAAATACCGGTATTCAACTGCATCCGGTTAGACTGGAAGCTGTCCCTAACATAGTTCGGAAAAGGCTAGGAAGATTGAATTTTTTAATCAATAAAGTCTTAGGACAATAAATCTGCGTTTGTTTACATGTGAGCTGTTGTTAAGCCGAAGCCGCACATACAGGAGCTTGGTTCCATTAAATAGCATATATTTTATTTATGTTTAAAATTGACGTTAATTGAAGTTAAACAAATATCAACTTTATTTTAATGGTAATTTAGTTGATTTCAGAGTGACTAGCACTATTGAAAAAGTTATAAAAAAATTGAAGTTGTAGCGTAAACTGAACTTTATTATGTAGGAATTAAAGTAATTTTTCCATAAACTCATATTTGTTTACATTTTTGGCGAATATGTCGCGATATTAGAGAATATGTAGATATTCCAAGTATTAAGCTACTACTGACACACTTGCTCATTAAGGCCCGTCCACACTAGGACGCTATGGCGACGTCGCCAGGTCGCGATGCCAATGAAATATATGCATTTTTAATTATGGTGGGTGGCTCATCAGAATCTGGCCTCCACTTGGTTACGCAGCCAACCAATACATTTTGTTGGCGACGCGACCTGGCTGCGCCGGCATGGCATCCCGATGAGTCTAAGAGCATGCTAGTAAGCATGCTTAAAATTAGCAGACACATGCTAATAAGTAGTAAATTTATTGCTCAATAAAAGTAAGCTTTCGTACTAGTAATGAGCGGGTGATTACCTTCAAGGTACAACTGTGATGGCGACCGCAGACCGCAAACCGCAGCGGCAAAGCCCCATCCGTAAAGACAGACTGCAGCGACACTCTGGTTTCCATGTATCTCAATAAAAGCGCTTCTGTAGATGACGACATTGCGGTTTGCGGTCGGCGATCGCCTTCGGAATTAGACCTTAAAGCCAAGCGCACATTGCAGCCACAACCCACAACTGGCCGCAGCGCAATGCATTTTCATACGAAAAAGTGCAATGCGGCCCGATTGTTGTGTGTGGTTCATGGGAAATGTACGAAGGTGATGAATACCTCGCCCCCCTATCAGCGCTAGCCTCTATACTTACGTGTGTGCGCCTGTGCGCCACATGCTAAGCCATGTGGTGCAACGCATGCCATGGTCTCAATAACGTTCTCTTTGGAACCTTGCTTCTTTCCAGAATCAACCGGAGGACGGCATGTGACGCCATCGGATCCAGTGGACCAGTTCGGCCCAGTGGCGCTAAACATTCTCACAACTTGCACACTTTTCATTACCCATAGATTTCTCTTTGGAAGCAAATTCATTATGACTTAAATTAAACCGAAAATGTATTTAGTAGTTTGTAAACTACGAATATGTTTAAAATTAAATTTTCAAAAAAGCTTAAACCATTTTCGAAAAATTGCAAATGACAACCAAAATTTTTAACACGTCAATCTTATGTCAATCGCCTTTAAAACGCTTTGTTTATGATTGGAACCAATACCGTCCCTTATTGCATGCGAAAGCCGGGTCGTGATCATGGCCACGAAGTGACCGCATCAGGGCACGTCTAGCCTTTTTACAATATTATTAAAAGGTTATTTTGGCGCGTGGCCAAAATCGGAACTAATGCCGCCATCTTGTTTTGTCAATACAATTTCTGTGACACAATTTCACAAATGTTTACCCACAGCGCCCCCCTGTCAATGTCATTCAAGCGTAAAAATATATGTATTTTTAGCACTTTAATGAGTATGATGGTAATGTACTGTTTGGCTCCGATCACATGTACACCACAAAACCACACCACAAGCACAACCACACAACAACGACAACACGCGGACGGGCGCTAATTTGTAAAAAAAAACCAAACCGGCCGTCAAAATCAACCGTGTGATTGCCCACACACCACACACATAACCACTGCTTGCCACAAAACAACCCATTTCGACGCTGTGATGGTGTACGTAGTTGTGGTGCGTGTGTTCGGGCCCTAAGATTGATCACAGTATATCACAGCGTCAGTACGATCGATGGATAATATCGAAAGATAGAGAATATATGAGAGTGACAGAGAAGAGTGCACCTGTGTCTGCGCACACAAGCTTAACTTTCGATCAACCTTTGCGGCTGTTATTATACAGGGACAAATTAAATTAGCTAGCAAAACTTCGCTTCGTTTATAATTAATGTGGCAGATACAATAGTAATTGTATGATTTTTCTCAAGGTGTTTGATAATGATTAGAGAAGGCAAGTTTACGTTAAAATAATACACTTCATGGGCGATTTGAAACCACAGTTTATTCAATCAAGCATTTTGGTCCAATTTTTTTTAATTTTTTTAATTCGCTTCATCGCAGATTTGTTGTAGTTTGCCATAGTCTTATAGTATATTATCTGGTCATCGAAGTAACTTTTTAAGTGTTCGACTATGTCTTTGTTAACAACATCTCGTGGATTATGGCGGGCCCTTTTCTCATGCATCATGTAAAGTGGGTCGGCTGCTGGCACTTCCAAAGTTGGTGGGTCATCTGCAACATGAAAAAAGGATAAGCTAAGGTTTCCATGAAGAGCGGGGACCGTCACATAACGGACAACAGTGACGGCCGTCGTGAAAATAAATCAGGCGAGATACAAAATTGTTAGGGTTGGCATGATTCGGCACAGACGTTCTTTTACCACCAAAAGGAGCAGTGGTGGCCGTGATTTACGAGTTGTAGGTCGTAGGTGCGTGTAGGTTATGTACATTATTTATCACCACTGCTCTCAAAACGGTGAAGGAAAACATTGTGAGGAAACCGGCATGTCCTTGAACCAAAAATTCGAAGACGACATCTACCAACCCATACTGGATCCGCCTGGTAGATTACAGTCCACTTCCTCTGACTGAGAGGCCTGTATCCCAGCAATGGGAATGTTATAGTCTGATTATGCTTAAGGCGGCTAAATACATATTCAATTTTGCCACCCGGGCTGCACACCAGCTGTGCGGAATCAAGCCAACCCGAACATGTGTGCAGCACTTACAAGACATCAGTTTCTGAAGTTGCTTCTGTTTTAGCTGGCATATCTCATCCCTACTACACGACTAGGTACATTATTTTATTCAATTCCTACTGTCCCCACTGGTAGGCATATACCAAAAACCAACAGCATCCTTAGCATGATCGCTAGTCGGCTGGACTGTAATTACATCAACCATTGCTACACCATTTGTCATGGAATGGCGCAGAAGTGATTGTTGTTGAGTTTACTTTCTTTTATGTTTGGTGTTGTGGCTAGTTTTAAGTATTACTAACACTAGTCTATAAGAACATTGTTACTAACAAAATGGACACCATGGCCTGAAATAAAGTATTCATTAAATAGTCGGTGAGGACAACCGGTTTAAACTATACTAGTTTTATGCTACTAAGTAGTATCGACGACTCGCACATACCAGGGAAGCATGACACAACAGCAGTTCGATTCTGTAACCATCTCACCGTGAAAACTTAGGTGAAGTGAACGTGAAGTGAGCTGTCATTCCAACTAATGCTAAGGGATTGACACTATTGACAGCTCACTCTAAGCTCACTTCACCTAACTTTTCACGGTGAGATTTTTACAGAATCGATCGGCTGGGAGGAGCAAAGAGCAACGAGGAGGCCTCTAGCAGCGGGTGGAGAAAGATTGCTAGTGAGGATGGTGATGGAAGTAACATATAATTGAAATTTGCGTGCATGAATATTCCAGGCTTTGTACTTACTACTATAAGGCGAAAAGCTTTTTGGGGCTTCAGTAGGCTCATCCTCCTTCCTGGAGTCATTACTTTTTTTTAAATCAATTGGCTTCTGTTCAATGGGTCCACCGGTTTGGATGGGCCCGCTCGCCCCAGTGCTGCTGCTCATTCTCATCAATGATACTGTCTTTGATACCCATAGATTTGCCTTAGAAATCAAATTCATATTTTACTTTTCTACTAAACAATCAAATATTTATGTACTGCACATATAGTTCATAGATTACGAATTTTGAAAAGAATCGCCTAAAAATATATATAGAAAATTTTCAAAATTTCATTGCATTGAAGAAATTACGAATTTGAATTTACGATTTCCGACTGAATGACAGTCAGGTTTTTTTTCAACAACTGACTTAATTCTTAATTCAAAAATGTGATAGTCTCTGGAAATATTACAATCCTCTATAGTTCAAGAAGTTTTTTTATTATTATTTAATATGTTTCGCGAATTCGTTGTAAACATACACGCGATATTTAGTGCAACGAACATTTATTCACAATATGAACAGTTGTGAATAAATAAGTGATGCTGAATCCGAACACGAAAAAACCGGTCAAGTGCGTGTCGGGCCACGCGCAGTGTAGGGTAGTTTTTATAACAGCCAAGTGCGGGTCGTATTCGCTGACTGATAGTTTCGTACCACGCTCTAACTATAACTATACAACTGACGCTTAGCACCATCTATCGACATTTCTATGGAGTTGTTCGAAATTTTCAAGTCAAATACAATTGGTCGACTATTACTCGTAAACTTGTAAAGCCCACTTAAGTGTGATAGTTTTCCTGTAAACTTCGTTATGTATAGGTACACACTGGACTCTAACCAAAATTGGTACTTTAAAGCTTGATAAGCCACGAATGGTTTACTTAATCAAAAAACGGCCTACCCAAACCCCAAATATATTTGAAAGACTTATCGATACCAACGATATCCCACACTATGGGAAGGACGAAAAAAATAATTATCATCCCCACTTTACATGTAAGGGAGGTACCCTAAATAATTGTTTTGTCAAAATTTTATTTTACCACTTTTTCGGCGTCATTAACGTGTATACTCATTCCAAATTACAACTTTCTGGTAACAATAGTTTTTGAGCTAAATCGCGGACAGACATACAGACAGACAGATGGACATGGCAAAACTATAAGGGTTCCTTGTTGACTACGGAACCCTAAAAACGATTTTAAAAACGAACGAATTTTTGTTTCGCCAATGCTTGCTTTGCTTTGCTTTCGTTAATGCTTTTATTTGTTTAATGGTCTACAAACACTGACCTCTATTATACAAGTACTCTGGACAATATACTACACGAAATGACAGTTGTTTTTTGTGCCAATTCAAAGCGCCCGTCGACCGTCTCAGGATCTAAAATTGACACATTACCGCAAATGACCGTCGTTTTGTTTTGGTCTCTGATGGTATAGGTCTAAATCATGGAATAAGACTTTTTTGTGTATTTTGAGTTTACTACGAGATATTTAAAACATTTTTATTCTTATAGTGTGCGCATCTTGTAAAACTAGCTATCAAAAATATTAGTTCCAGAGACGCTCACTTTGCTGTCAGGGCGAAAATCAAATGTCTTCATTTTGTTATCGATAGTATGAAGTCCAGCATACTTGATTATAATCATCAGTGGCTACAAAATAATAAAAAACTGTTGATTAGAATCTACCTTATTGTTATTCTAACTCGTACCTTTAATTATTTATGCTAAGTATCTATGGATTTACAAGTATATTTTTTTGTAGTTGCCTATTCTGTCCCACTCCTGGGCAAAAGCCTCCCTCCACTACTTTAAAATTTAAAAAAAACCATCAATTGCTAGGATCAACCATAGAACCATCTCAAGATCATCCTTTATTAGTTTGTAGCCAGCCCATAGGTACTTATTTACCAAAAATCTACCAACATTTTCATTTGTAAACATTTTCGTACGACAAATAACAGACCACAAACAACCTTCTATATATAATATAATACACAGCACAACATTGAATGTGGTCGATTGCCGCTCATATAAGCGAAAATCTACAATTTCTATTCAC
This sequence comes from Apamea crenata, assembly GCA_949629185.1. Lineage (NCBI taxonomy): Eukaryota > Metazoa > Arthropoda > Insecta > Lepidoptera > Noctuidae > Apamea > Apamea crenata. The sequence continues at coordinate 15,483,996 of OX451365.1, read as the reverse complement.
ACACGATCGTCGACCGTCTGCGAGATATCTATTGGAATAAAATGCTCTTTGGATTGCGACACATATGGGCTCTTTCTATACTTCGTTTTTATTTTCTTTGTTGTGTTTTGTAGGGAATAATGAATGGGTTTATGTCACGAGAAAATACGGATTTTTTGTCAAAATTTCAAGAGCAGACCCATTAAGTAATAAATAAAATAATAAATAAGGAAACATTTCAAAGATGGAATTTTGATCGCAAGAAACCGCCTCACGACAGTCATGACGTGATTTCTTGGGATCTCTGTCGTCCTCGTATGGTTTGTTTAAATTGTTTATTGCCACTATTAAATTATTATTTATTTAAATTAATTATAAAGTAAATATAAAAAATAAATTTAATCTTCTTAACACCTATATAGAAAAACAAAACCTAATAACCCAGGAATCGAAAATGATCTAAAACCCTAAATATCACAGCATTCTTAGCACTTTTTCAGTTATCACGAACTCCCTCAACATTTTGTAAGCAAGGAAAACAAAAGAAAAGCGCCCTATAGCGCAACAAAAAAACTAAAACAGCGCTTTGTAAATCAGTAAGGCTGACGTGAATTACTATCGCCAAGTGTGAATTTATAGGGGCCAAGTGCCTTTCCGTGCAGTAATTCAATACAAGGGGCAGCGTGAAACAATGGACTTAGTAACTAAGTGTGCACCCTGGTTTACGTTAGCTATATAATTGAAAATGCGCAAAGAGGTTGTGACTTTATGAAGGTATTTTTATGACGGCACGCTAGCCTTTTTTCATGAAAATGCAATACGAGACTCATTTGTTGTTGGTAAACATTTGTGAAAGAAAGTGACACTATCATTGTGTACGGACAAAACAAGATGGCGGCGTTAGTTCCGATTTTGACCACGCGCCAAAATAACCTTGTAGCGTTGTACGTCTTATTTTTCTTTTTTCTTCGTATAAGTACAGTCCGTTCACAGTTATTTTACCTCTGATTTTGCATCAGTCTCAAAACCACAGTGATCTTTATGCTCGTAACAACAAGGATGATTTTTGGTTGCTACTGTCAGAGGTAAAATAACTGTGGGAGGACTATAGTCTTTAGAACATTCGTTTGACCAATGTGGCCTAAATTGTAACACCAGCTAGCCAAACCAAAGCTATGAATATCTTATTCTTACCTAGGTATGTCATGTTATAAACAACTAGACTGGCTTGTTCCAAATTAGTCATGTAATCTTGTAAGTTTGTTAGCCTAAAATGACGTAACTCAACTAAATCTAAACTAAATATTTTCCTCTACATTTACTCAGATTGAAAACACAAGGAAAAAACCAGACCAAATAATCCCAAAATAAAACGCTGTTCATTATGACGGCTAAAGTGTGCATGCGGATAGCATTAACTTAACTTAAGTCAAGGAAAACAAATGTCAGTGGCGTGGCGTAAGTTTTAATTGCCTCGGAGGACGCAGACGGGCCTTAATTAAAATATTACTTTGGAGACAAAGAGGAATGCCGAAAAGATTAGCGGTTTGTTCAGGGGAGCTCAGAGTACGGACGAGGAATTCGACTGTTGCGCGCTTCGGAGTTGTGTTTTGTTTAATTAGAAATTTGACAGCTGAATAGCTAAATGTAAATGGATTGCTCATCTTTGTGGCTTTAGTGTGCTTACACACGAGCGACAGGTATCGACGACAGAGGCAACGACAACCGTCGACGCATGTTACAAATGATTGCGTCGTCGGTTGTTGCCGACATGAGTCGACGCTTGCAGTTGCCACTCCCTGCCACTCGTGTGTATTCACACTTAGACACACGTATTTAGGAGCTCGTCGTATTCATTATGTTAAAGTTAAACGTAGGACGAAAATATATTTAATACCTAGCTAAGGAATTCAATATAATTTTCGTCTTAAAAATCTTAAAGAAAGAGATACTTTGTTAGCGACTAAGACGACATACAGCATACAGCAAGCAAGCACATAAAGAGCTGAACATAAACAACAAAAACCAAGGAATTGACCATCGCCGGAACTACTTTCGTAAGGAGGGCTTCCGTCATGTCATATCATCAAAGCTCAACTCAAATGACGTCCAGAAACTGACTGCGTTGACCCCCCAAAAATCAAATCTTTTTTATTTTTATTTCATCGTGTTTATCGATACCCATCACGTCTAAAGAGTTACGCTAGCTAATTTAATTTAACCCTACTTTTGTGACCTCAGTTTACGTTATATAAAATAAAACTTATAATAACATGAGTATATCTAAGGGCTGACGGCGCGTTGTGTAGACGGCGCGTTGTTTTCCAGACGGCGCGTTGTGTTCCACGCGCGCCTCAAAGAGATGTCAGCAGATGAAGGGGCCCGATAGAGCCGAAGCCTGCCAGGGTAGCGGGATCGTCCAAAAGGGTTACCGCTGCCCTGGAACAGAAAGGGCTAAGGAAGGAACACGGGTGGGTTTTAGTCAGTAAGAGTCTGATCCTCCCTTCCGCTCCACCCAGAGCGGGAGGGGTCATTTGATGATTTCCCATTCACAAAAAAAGGGCTGATTTTTCCAACGTCAGATAATTTTATCCGAGGAATGATTTTGAATTTTTGACAGTACTTCCATACAAAATCTGTCAGACGTCAATACCATTCCACGAATAAAAAATATCTGTCGATTGAAAAATCAGCCCAAAGCTGAATAAATAAAACAAAAATGTTAAATAAAACAAAAACAAACACAGCAACAAGAACGGGAGTACCATTCTAAGCTGTCAGACCAGGAAAAATGTTCGCACAGAAACAAGTTTACGCAATTCTCGGCTTCAGTTGTAACGTGTTTTCATTTTATCTTTCTCACCGCATTGCGCTAGCATCGACGTATTTTATTAAATATCTGGATATTTTCAGCTACCTCCAGCCCTGGCCTATATTCCTGATTAGCTGTCGAACGGTTAGCACGGTAAGGTAACAAATCATGTTAGACCTTATAACCTATAGGTCAGAATCAGGGTAAATAATAAACACTAGAGGTCGGAATTAGGTAGACTTATTTATGTACTTGTATCGAAATGTTGATATGAATATGGATCTTCCCGGGATTTCTAATAGACAATCCCGTGTGTCCAACAATATTACAAATAAATAATAATAAAAACCTCAAAGATAGATAAGAGAAATAAAATAAAGATAATTAACATACAATTTTTATAGTCACAATACCACTTATTAATAGTCTTAAGCAAATTCTCATACTTATACTACGCCTTTTTTATAAATACGAAAATACTTTTGCTTCTAGCCTAGACTCGTGAGGTTTTGCTTATTCAAATGGCCAATCAGAATCATTATCTTTGTTCGATTCATTCAAAGTACCACTAAGATTTGAAGTGCGGAAAAGAAAACAATAGCGGAACTATTGTTTTCTCTTGTTCTCATAAGCTATGTTGTGCTAACTACAAATGTGGCAACGTCGCGCGTGTGCTCATTGGAATTTTGCAACTTCGGACATCCGATGTCATTGATGTAAATTTGGCAACGTCTCGCGTGCAGTGGTTTAAATTGTGTAAAAGTAAATAACTTTTTTATTTAATAAGTCACGGGATTTTTCTGCTCTTTATAATTAATCTCGGGATTTGAGGCATATCCACTTTATTCTTTCGCTGTATGAAATCAGTGTAAGTACATAAATAACTCTACCTAATTCCGACCTCTGGTAATAAATAATAATAATTCAAATAAAGGAGATAATAATAATAAAAATCTATATATAAATAATACTCACTTACTAATAATAAAGCTGAAGAGTTTGTTTGTTTAATCGCGCTCTGAAAGTACCAGCCGGATTTGAAAAAATATTTTTTATTTGATAGCCATATACTTGAGGAAGGCTACTTAACATCACGCTAGACCCTTAAGGAACCAAGCTAAAACAAAAAAGTCAAAGAGACCGATGAGCGAAAACCAAGTACTAGCGTGGGCAGGCGATGCGATGCGACAGGGTGGGTCAACGGAACAAGAAATTTCACGCGGACGAAGTCGCGGACAGCAACTAGTATATAATAATAATAAATAATACATTTTGTTTTCAGAAAAACACATTTACGGTTCACATAAACAATTTTGCCAAGTAAAAAATTAACATTATAGAAAAAAGTGTATCGTTGGTACCCTTCAGGTACTAATGAAAAAATAATTGTATCACAGACCAGCCGATCGATTCTGTAAAAATGTCATCGTGAAAAGTTAGGTGAAATGAGGTTAGGCCAATAGTGTAAATCCATAGATTTACACTATTGGCAGCTCACTCTAAGCATTACCTAGTTGGAATGACAGCTCACTCCACGCTCACTTCACCTAAGTTGGCATGGTGAGATGGTTACCGAATCGGACTGCAGCACCTTCTAATCTAGCTTACAGAAAATATCTAAATGAAGTACAATAACCAATACCTTCCATTTTGACAGGTAAACAACATTAATTGCGTTATTTACGTTGCTGTATGGATATATTTTTCAAACATATGGATGGATTATTACATAATATACATAATGGATTAGCAATATCCTTTAAAGTTATTCAGATTTTGATAGTGCGTTACGGAATAAGGATCCGGAGTGTGATTGAACATGTTACGCCATTAGGGTGCAGGACTTTCCTTTTAGGAAAGGAAAATGTAGCAAACAAATAGAAAGAAGAAAGAAATAAAAAGTATTTATTGCGACTCGTACAGGATCATAAACTAAACTAAACACAGTTAAAAATAAAAATAAAACAAATTATAAACGATACGAGCCCAAAAGGCTCATAAATGATATCATGTCTGAGGGTATTTGGAAAGAAGTAGATTTTTTTTTATACGTTAAAGCGTTGCCCCACACTAGGAATTTCTCCTGTAACGTGGGTGCGAGTTCAAACGATTGAGTTGATGAAACTCCTGTACCTACCATTGATTTAGCAGGTGATTCGTTGTGCTTACGTCATAGAACAGCAATGACAAATGATAGCTTTAGAATAAATTAGAAACTCATCATCATTTCCCCTACCATATTCAGTACTTTCCTCACGACAATTCAACTCAACTCAAACTCAAAGCATTTATTTCAAATAAACCAACTTTTGAATTGCCAAAGGATAGACGTGTGAAGGAAATAGTCGTGTAAAACAAATCCATAGGTAAAAAATAACTATTACCGACTGGTCAGACTCAGGAGAATCCTGCACGAGACGCGTTTTCATTAAAAATGACCCTATTCGCGCCAGTTTGAGCACCTCCATACAAATTAGTTGGCAAAATTGCCTCGACCGGACTTCGTCCCGTCTCCCGCGCGAGTTTGCATTAGTTTTATTTAGGAAGTGGATGATAACTTAAGAACAGTATTTTTATCACACGAAGCCACGTCCGCTTTACTGGTGTATACCAAATATGCAAAGACGCTGTGAATGTGTGTGTAAACGCAAGAACTCTTGGTACCGTCCGACACAATGGCGAAGCCGGAACTGTGTGTGTCCTTGCGCATGTGTGTGTTATGTGCTTACGCTACTCGTCTTCACACGCACATTCACAGCGTGTTTGTACACTTGGTTACCATAAGCAAAACGCGCGTCGCTTCGTGAAATAAAACTACCATAAAAGGAAAAGAAGAACCAGCCATAAAATCTAGTTTCTTTATTCTAACCAATAAACATCTTCATTTCGCAGTTTGCAGTTCAGTACTTATTCCCACCCTAACAACCGAATTGTGTCATTCAGGAAAATGCACTAAACTAGGTACAGAGGCGCACATCAACCTACTACAATCTGTCAAACTTTAATAGATTTTCAACTTTATCGCTAAAGCATTAAGGTTCAAGGTTAATTGGGAAAATTTGACAGTTTCGGGTAGCTTGACCTGCTGGCGTCTGTACTTATGAGAACTAGTTTCGAATGAAGTCGTAATTTTATACCCCAAGTTAGCCTTACCTAAACCGAAAACGACCGAACACTGACGAAATTATACGAACTCTAAGTTATGGGGATTTTGAATACACACTTAAAACTGGGTTTATGTGTGAGCAATAAAAGTTGCATTAAGTTCTTTGAAACTTTTGGTACATCAATTATGGGCATTTGGAAAGCATTAAGTTGTATTTTCATATTCATATAGACTTATTTGCGTTCCATAATGCTAAGAAGATGTTACGATGACTTAATGCTTAGGTTAGATTAATGCGCACACCGGTGGACGACGAGGGATGGCACAGCATAAGCATAATCAACCTACAATGTTCCCACTGCCGGGACACGCCTCTCTTCAAGAGGGAGTGGGTCGTAATCCCCCACACGGGCCCAGTGCGGGTTGGTAGATGTCACATGTCTTCGATTTTTTGGTTCTAGAATATGCCCCTTTCCTCACGATATTTTCTGTCACCGTTTAAAGAACAGTGGTAATGAAATTGAATACACAAAGTAGTACCTGGCTGGGTTCGAACTCACGACCATACAACTCGTAAGTTGGAGCCGATTCCACTGTCCCACCACTGCTCGGGCTCGGGGGACGGCATCGAGGAGGATTTGCCGCTGGCTCACTGATGATCCGCGATACCGCCAGCGGCCGCCGGCCGGCGCACGCCTGGATGCTGCGGCATGCCGGTAATATCCCGCGATATGCTAAGAGGGAAATGTGGAGTGCACCCCCGCTTACACTGCCTCTCCCCCACGATCGTATGCTAGCAGACTCATGACTCATACGCATATCGTCCTCCAGCATGCTCTTTAATACCTCAGAGAAATCCCCTTTGATGCTCCGTGATCGGTCTCTGAGCTTTGGAATCTATGTCTTATTACCGTTACAGTTTGTGGTAAATTTAAAATACCCTGCCCCACCATCCGCCGATGTGCGATGGCCTTCGGACCCTGTAGGGCACAGCAAAACTAAAAAAATCAGCTGTTTCCGCTGGTTCCTGCTGTTGCCGAATACTATAACTAATTGGAAAGTCGTGAGTTGATGGTATTGTAGAGTTGAAAGCATATAAATAGCTACTAAAACGATCATTCTAAAATTCTTAACAAGAGCATATAGTATACATGTAGTTCCACATAAAACGTCATCACCACAAAACGAACACTAAAATCCCGTCACCCGGAAAAAGTCAAAGATTTTTCCTCATTGCCGCGCCAATAAATGATCTTCCATATAAAATCACATATGCTTACCATCGACATCGTATAAATACATAGCACATATATTAGATCCCGTAACACACCCAATTTACCGGTTATCCGAGCGAACGGTCCCTAAAAAGATCGTAATGACAGAATAAGGCTGGGGTCGTAAAGTAATATGGTTTGCGAAAAAACATTTTTCTTGTTAGCAAAAGTAGATGTATTCTGGTATTAGGTTTGATTTTGATATGCCTTTATTTTTTTGTCAGCTCTTAAACAGGGGAACATCGTTAGGAAAGTGGCATGTCCTAGAACCAAAAATTTTAAGACATGTGACATCGGCCAACCCGCACTGGGCCCGCGTATAGGGGTACGGTCCACTCACTCTCACAGAGAGGAGGCCTGTGTTTTACTAGTGACAGAATTTAGTATCATAGGCTAATAGGCCTTATAAAGATCTTAAATATAACCAGTTACACTTATATTTTGCTTATTTCTTTTAGCTTGTTCACAAACTAAACTAAATTTAAGTTCAGTTCATCTTTTTCTTTCTATTTCATTAAGAAAAGGACAGACGATAAATATTAGTTTAGTCCTGTCAAACTAAGATACTCCATAGACATTGTAGACATGATTAAAAACGTGGCGACTAAAAATACGTAAATTTACGTCAGGCGCTGACTAATTTGATTATATGTATTAGGAACTTTGCTCCACAATCTGTTGTGGCTCATGGGGGGCCCCCCATGAGCCACAACGATCCATCCATCCAATGATCCATCTGACTATGCAATGCGTACAACTGCCCAGCTGGGTACTATACCTACCTAATCGTTATACTTCGGGCAAGGTCAACGTTCGACACTGGAACTTCACTAGGCCATCCCTGTGATATAACTCCCCTAACCATCCGTTAAGACTCCCACGGGAAGTAATATACAGCCGTGACTACACGACACACTCATGTTCGTGTTTATTACACCTAATCTTAATTATAAAGTCATACACGGGTACGGCGAATGCGTATTTTGATAATGGCTGCAAACGCGACAACGGATTTACCTAACGTCCTTTTGCATAGTGAAGATTTTATATTTTGAAACTAGAACAAAACCCGATACTTAAATGAGTGCCTGATTAATGTAGTGTAAATAAATTTAAATAGGTTGGGACAAGGGTTGTCAAAAATGTCTGGCAACATCGTCACCATCAACGAATCCCCATCAAAACATACCTAAGCTTAATCAGCCTATAATGTTCCCACTGCTGGGACACAGGCCTCCTCTCGGTGAGAGGGAGTGGGACGCGGGCCCTGTGCGGGTTGATAGATGTCACATGTTTTAGAATTTTTGGTTCTAGGACATGCCGCTTTCGTCACGATGTTTTCCTTCACCGTTTTCAAATCAACCCATGATGTGGCAAATTGTCGTTTGTTTAACATCCTCTGCCTACTCCTTCGGGATACAGGCGTAATGTTATGTTATATTTCTGTGATAACGAATACACGTTTCTTCATATAAAACGATAGGTATACAAAACAATAACCTAAATAAACACCAACAGCCAATAAAGGTAGTAGCATATTTACTAATACCCAAATCTGTCTAGCGTAGTATTGCCGCGGGCTTGCCAGCCAAAACACGTCGAATATGTTTTATGTGTCTGGCAACACCGCGTAAATCTAATCTCTTGGAAATTATACACGCGCTGGACGTATGACCCTTGTTGTTAGTAGAGTGTACGCTTTATCGTATACAATACAGGGTGGATTTTTGAGGCGGTTTTTTTTTGTGGCAGTAAGGATTGGTACCAGCTACAGGCAAACGTTCTTAGGAGACTGTTTCTAACTTTTTGAGTAATTGCTTACTGTATTCACGGATTTTGGGCTCGGGCTAAGTAATAACAGCCGCACGGGTCGATTGATCAGGTTAAGCTACGCTTGCCGCGGTTGTGAAGAACTTGTCGACTAGTGATGATGAAACCCTTAATCCTGAAATACTTCTAACAACACTCACTAGAAAACATGGGGTTATCCAGGAATACCTCTTTTTCTTTTAAAATAACGATGGAATTATAAGCGTAGGTAATATATGTTTTTTTTTCCGTGTTGGTGTTACAGCACTCCAATTGCGTAACGCACTTGTAATAACAATTCGAAAGGTTTCGAAGGAAATTGATAAATCAAAATAAAAAATAAAAATCAAAAGTCATTTATTCAAATTAGGCTGAGAATCAGCACTTTTTGAACGTCAAAATTAGATAATTTATTGCTTCATATGTTTCAAAAAACCATTCGCTCGACAGCGTAAGTGTTGCAATGAATTGCGTTGAATTTTCAAACCGAAAGGCATTAAAATTGAAAGTGTGTTAAATTAGGTCTCATAGGCAATATTAGTTTTGAATTTAAGAACAAGATAATATCACGCCTGTGTTGGTTGTTGGTTGGCAAAGGTGTGTATAGTAGGTACTATCGCCAAAATCTATATCTGACCGCAGAAGGACTGTTTCTGCTTGCAGCGCATATTATTAGTCGACCTGAAAAGGATCCTCTTTTGTTTTACTTACGGACGCAGCTGTGGTCATCATGTGCACGGGATTTTGTTTTTAAAATGGTCAGATATATGTTTTGGCGATAGTACTTATACCCACTTATCCTCACTTCACCAGTTATGGACGAACTAACGAATATAAACTACGTTACGAATGTACCTAGCTATAATATAAACAATAACATAGCCATAATATTCAGCAATATTCCACATAAGTGTCTGGTGGTCTAGCCAGCAAAAATCCCAATTTGGCGAACGCCCAGCCGAAATACAACCACATACAGGGTGTATTCGAAGCGAAGCAAGCTTACGGAATCGTTTATAGCAGATTTTATACCTAATAAAATAAAAAAGAATTCTATGAGGAACCTCATTATAATATTGAACGATTTTTGGTATTTTTATGAGGCATCATTATCCAAAGTTTTGTTTTAGTACAGTGCATAGTTTAAGTAGGTACCTTATGTCACAATTAGTTGAAGCAACATAGTATCCAGTTATGGAAAGAAAACCTTGTAACTCAGAAAATAGTTCTTTTGTAAGTAAGCCTGCAGTGTCCCTCTGCTGTGCAAAGGTCTTCTCCAAATTCTTTTAGGCATCCTTTTCTAGGACCACCTCGATTGGGTCGAGGTGGCCCTAGAAAAGGATGCGCGTGATCCCTTACACATCACACAGCGGGCCCTATCAGAATACCAGCGCTGCGACATTTATTTTTTGAATTTCGTAGCGTCATGCTCAGATAGGAGCCTTTTGGCCTCGTACAGGACATTCTGTTTCATTTTTCTTTTTGTTACTTTTTTTTATATAATTTGGTTCTGTTACTTTATTATATTATATAATTTGGTTTTTTTTATTTTTTATTGTGTTTAGTTTAGTTTCGTTTTATGATCTTTCTGTACGAGTCGCAATAAATACTTTTTCTTTCTTTCTTATTACGGTTCGCGTCTAGATCGTCTCGCCACCTCTTCCCGGGCCGAAACCGGTGGCGTCGTCCATCCTCAGGCACCCACCAACCGTGTGGAGACTGTTGCCCAGCTGACGTGACCCGCCCAATCCCATTTCATTTTGGCAGCCTTTTTGCCTAAGTCTAGGATCAGTGTTTTGGAGAATACTAAAGAACAGAATTTAAATAACCACTGTATTCTGTTCTAAACAGTCATTTTATGCTAAACCTACTCATAGTTAGTATAAATATATGTATTGTATTAATTAATTAAAGCTTACTAAGCCGAAACCACTTCACGTCAACTTGGTTTCAAATATACACCCTGTACCTAACATATTTTATGTGTCTGACAATGCTTGTAAAACTAATCCCAAAGGCCCTATGTACACACACGTTTTTCTTGCCGTGGAAAACCACGATTTATTTACCGTGTGTAGGCACGGTACGGATCTCTATTCGTCAGTGTTGTATAGATCACTATGGAAGCTTGTTGACAGACACATTTTTTCTACAGAGCATTAGCTGCTCCGCAGAATAATCGTGTGAACTTGTAGGTATCTGACACAACAAAACATTTTATTAACGCCGTAGCTGTCAACAAGCTTCCATAGTGATCCATATAACACTGACGACCGTGCCTACGAGTACACACGGTGAATCAAAAGTAGTTTTTCACAACAAAAAAGTGTGTGTACCCATGTGTAACGGGCCTTAGGCCCTTTGTACACGGCACGGTTTATTTACGGTACGGCGAGCTAGCCACGCCGTAGAATAACCGTGTGAGCTTGTATATGACACAGTAATCCACCGGACGACGCATACGGCGACAGCGCCGTGCTTAGTGCCGCTGTAGCTGTCAACAAGCTTCCATAGTGATCCATTCAACACTGACGACCGTGGCTACACACGGCCAATCAACCGTAGTTTTTCACGGCAAAGAACGTATAGAGGTATGAGGAACAGGGTGTAAAGTTCAGTCATACTCTATAGAAAAGGAAGGATCGTCCGACCAGACGGGTTTTGTGTCTGGCGGGCAATTGCCCCACGATTGATATTGGGATGTTATGCTGTATCTATGCTAATTGCGCGGTAAACTCTGCTTGCGAGTTGCAGGATTTGCGTGACGTCAGTATGACGCGTTGTTCGCATGTGGCGTTGTAGATACCGCTACAAACGTATGTTTGCCTTACAGTACCTTCACCTTACCCTCGTTGCAAACTATGTACAGACAAATGCGAAATAGTTTCTACATAGGGAAATACCTACATAAATGTAAATATGCATATAATGTTACCTAGCGGGATTAACTAAGTTACAATTAATGTCAAGTCACTATTTAACACTAAGGGACGGTTTTTTGATCCGTAATTAAACTCGACCAATTGTTAAAAATAGTAACGAACGGTTAAATTTTTGCAAAATGTCTTTTTTGATCATATTTTACTTTATACTCGATATTGGTTATTTTTTTAATATAGTTAATTATTTGACCATTAGCAATGATATTATATCGTTAGATATACAAAAAATTGACTGTTGTTGGACTTGACTTGGTGGGAAGATTAGGAACTGTGGGCTGAAGAAACTTAAAGTATAGTTTCTTAGTTACGCTTGCCACGGTAGGTCCGTGGATAAGTGACCATCTTTACACACCAAAACGTCTACGTGTCTCGGAAAGCACGTTAAGCCGTTGGTCGCGGCTGTCATTCGTGGATCAATGACAGTCGTTACGGGTCGTCAGAAGCCCCGAAACTCTGACAACCAGTCTTACCAAGGGGTATCGTAGTACTTAGTAGTTGTGAAGGTAGGGTCGCTCCATGTAAAATACTGGTATTCAGCTGCATCCGGATAGACCGGAAGCCGACCCCAACATAGTTGGGAAAAGGTTAAGCAGAGGATTAATGACATCAGCCTCGTCATGAAATTTCGGCGTAGCTATTAAACACGTCTCCCTAACTCTTTCGTTCAGTTAGTTCCAGTAACTAAAGTAAATACTCTCAGCCAGCGTCTGTGTTCCCTTCCAGTCTTAACCCATCTGCCTTCAAAGCAAGAGTGAACAGGCATCTTCTGGGCACGCTCGTTCTATCATAAACAACTCACTTCACTTTACATCAAGCGTGATCGTGTTCAAGACCTGCCGATCGATTCTGTAAAAATCTCACCGTGAAAAGTTAGGTGAAGTGAGCTGTCAATAGTGAAAATCCCTACCATTAGTTGGAATGACAGCTCACTCCACGCTCACTTCACCTAAGTTTTCACGGTGAGATGGTTACAGAATCGCACTGCAGGCCCATTCAGCAATAAAAAAAATCGCTTACAATTTTCTTCCAGTAGGTAAGTACCGGTAAGAACAGTCACGAACACCAATATGTCAACACTTGGCAACTTTCAAGTGCGATTTTTTCGTGAAATAACGAATGCAACGTTGAAATACGACACATTACATAAACCTATGGGTTCGAAAATGCTATGTTCGTAATAACATAAAATGTCATTCAAAAATAAAGGAGTAAATCGCTTTTGAATAAAGCCGAGTGTATATGTATACACTCGGCTTTATTCAAAAGCGATTTACTCCTTTCTTTCACGAGCAAAAGTGTGTACTTTTGCTCGTGACTGTACATTAAGAGCGGTGGTCACCCAGTGGTAAAAGCCGTGTTATGAGCGTGAGGTCATAGGTTCGAACCCAAGCAGGCGTTTTACTTTGCGTAAATTATTTCATCACCACTGCTCTCAAAACGGTGAAGGAAAACATCGTGACGAAACCGTCATATCCTCGAACCAAAAATTCGAAGACATGTGACATCTACCAACCCGCACTGGGCCCGCGTGTAGGATGCAAGCCCACTCCCTCTCACCGAGAGGAGGCCTGTGTCCCAGCAGTGGGAACATTATAGGCTGATTATGTATGAGGTAACTACTAAAAAGACTTCCCTTAGGTAAACAACAGCCAATTACCTACATAGCTATGTACATCAGCCTCGTGTCCATCATTACATTAAACAGTATCAATATCGAGTTACAATTACCAAACAGGATGTGCACAAACAGCCGCGGGGTACAGGGTGCGTCGGACTCGACCCGCACAAATTAGATGCCTGCGGGCGCGGCGATATCGACGTGGCCTGCACGTCTGACGTACCATTTTATGTTCGAATACCTGCGTGTGTGTGGTGTAATTTTTATATTATTATGACAGACATTTGCTTTAACCCATTGACCGCCTCAGACGTCTATGGACGTACGTATTTTGAATTGTAAAATGTGGTATTTTCGACGTGCCATGCCGTCGGAAGCGTCGTGAGCACGTTTTGATTTGACGTCCATAGACGTCTGTGGCGGTCAATGGGTTAAATCATTGCTGTATTTTTTAAAAGAATAGCACGGCCTTTTGTGTCGAATGACATAAGGCTGGACTAATTAGGGTCTCTTGTATAACGTCATTACCAATAGCGTTTCAAAGGATAATATTTAGGATTATTTCATAGGAAGGTCTATATTCGTCCGCATGAAATTTATTTTTCCGACAAACCTACCCCGTCGCATCGCATCGCCTGTTCTTGCTATTACTTCATTTTTGCTTAGCATTCTTTCTGAATTTTCATCTATTTGGCTCCAAAGAGTCCTTACGCGATTTTAAATAGCCTACAGCTTTCCTCGAGAATTGGGCTATCAAATACAAAAATATTTTTTTAATGCGATTGGAATTTTAGGGATTAGGCGCGTTGTGTTCCACGCGCGCCTCAAAGAGGGGTCCGCTAGGGCCGATGGCTGCCAGGGCTGCGGGTTGTTCGAAAGAGATACCGTGGCCCCTGGCACAGGCAACTGAAGGAATACGGGTGGGTTTTAGTGAATAAAAGTCTGACACGCCCTACCACTCTGCCCTGAGCGGGAGAAGTCATATGACGACGTCCCACCAAAAAAAAAGGAATTAGCGCATTCAAACAAACAAATTAACTCTTTAGCTTTATTATTAGTGAATAAATATAGATCAGTACACTATTTTCCAAACAACAATTTTCCGCCAACCTAACTCCAACGTATTAACTAATCCCAGCGCTCCAACACTATAATTCTCCAATAATATTGCTCGATTCCAAAGCAGTCGTACCGTAAATCAAAACACTAAACAGCCTCCGATGCACTTCGATATTGCATCGCAAAGGTTCCCGAACTATAAAGTAGCAGACACATTCGGCCACAATTGGCAGAAGAAGCAGACGGGTATGTTTGGAAACGCGCCAGACCGTCAGAACGTCAGACCAGAACGGCACTTTAGTACTAATTGCATGCTGTTTGTACGTTCATTTATTTTGGAAGTCGATACTGGGACTTTTTTTTCTTTAGATATTTTTTTAAGAAGGATATAATTAATTGTTAGGAGGGGCTTGTGGCTAAGAAATAACAGCCGGACGGTCGATCGGTCAGGTCAAGCTACGCTTGCCACGGTTAGTCCGTGGAGGGATGCCTCCGTGCCTCGGAAAGCACGTTAAGCCGTTGGTCCCGGCTGTCATTCCCGGCTGTCATTCCTGGCTGTCATTTACCTACCCAATAACTGGGTTGTGGAGGTCAGATATGCAGTTGCTCCATGTAAAATACTGGTATTCAGCTGCATCCGGATAGACTGGTAGCCGACCCCAACATAGTTGGGACAAGGTTAGTCAGATGATGATGGATATAATTTAATTGTAGTGTAGCCGGCATCTATACCGTCACATACGACCTACGTGATATACTGACGTCACGGGAAATCCTGCATCGCGAAAGCAAAGTTTACCACGCGACTAGCATATATGTATACAACAGCCCGACGTGAATCATCGGGCAGTTACCCAACAGACACATCACCTGTCTGGTCGGAGAATCCTCCCTTTTCTATAGAGTATGAGTGAACTTCACCATTTTAGCCCACAGTTCAGGGCATACGGCAGACGTGGCCAGCCCAGTCCCACTTCAGCTTAAAGAATTTTTGAGCAACGTCAGTAATCTGTGTTTTGGAGTGCAGTGTGGTGTTGTGAATATGGTCTGTAGAGCAGGAAGTCATGTCAAGTATTTGCCCAGCAGTGGGATGATGCAAGGTAAGATTACCTTACCGTTTGTTTAAAATGCAATAACACTAAAACAGTGATGATCATAATTATCACTTTTCTCTTAAAAATGGTAGACAATAACTATTGTAGGTACTACAAAAACTGCCTACAGTGTACATATAAAAAATAAACTCTAACAGAGATAACAATGAAAGATAAAATAAAAACTAACAGATACTTAATAAAATCTAAACAAAATTTTTCCTAAAAATACATTTCATATAGTACTCAAACAGCATTATATTTACAAGAGTTTTTCAGACATAAGAACATCAAACACTTCTATTGAAGTCTCGGAGAATTGTTTGCTTACTTCGAGCACTTAATTTTTTATCAAAATATTGGTAGGTCTAACATTTTATCATGTAGACACGAGCGTAGCCCTCAATAAAGTTAGATTTTATCCTAATTCCCCTTTATTCATAAACGTTGCTTAAAGTTAAGCAGTGATTAGCGACTGTTTAACCATACATTTTTGACGTTTAAACGTTACTTAACTTTAGTCATCGTTTATGAATAAACCCCATTATCTGTGGACAATTACAGTATTTCTATTGTATGTCTGTATTATTTTCTCATCATGTTTACTAGCTTTTGCTGCGATGTCGCCCGCGTGGAGGTCAGAAATTATCCTACGGATACCGGGATATAAAGTATACCATGTCCTAACGCAGGTCTTGGTCTACTTGTGTGCCAAATTCCATGGAAATCCATTCAGCTAATCTAATAATTCCGCTAAGGCCTGAAAAGGTAGCAGATAGACAGACAGAGTTTGTCGGTCTGCTACCTAAATTTGAATCGCGACATATTCGCCAAAAAGGTAAACAAATATGAATTTATGGAAAAATAACTTTAATTCCTATACAATAAAGTTCAGTTTACGCTACAACTTCAAACATTTTTATAACATTTTCAATAGTGTTAGTCACTCTAAAATCAACTTAATTACCATTAAAATAAAGTTGATATTTATTTATTTTGAAATACCTATCGTCAATTTGAAACAAATAAAACTTGAATTTAAGTATAGATAGCACATGAATAGTAAAGAAATGGGATTAAATATAGACAAATTGGCAATTGCCGCGTTTTCAAGCCACATACAGTAATTTTGAAGCAGTCTTGTTAACTTCTGAATCATCACGACTTTCTACATGATACTGAAAGCTCTTAAAGCTTGAAATATAATTGAAAGAGATAGCAACAAAGATACCTATTTACTTTTCAAACCTCTATTATAAGCCCGTCTTATCCACAAGATCCCAATATCCTATTTATCTTCAAAAGTCAGAGCAATGTGCGCATGTGAAGCAATGCATCGAAGTTGCTCTAATTTATTGAACTTAGTCGGCAACTTAATGCCACAGCCCAGTCATAAAGTACGCTAAGAACACAAGTTGCATCGTAGATTCGTGGTCAAACATCCAACTTGTGAGGAACTTAGATTCGCTTATTTTGCTCAATAGTCGGAGTTAGAGGAGAATGTTGTTTATGAAAATACCTTATTGATTTAATATGAGACAAATGCAGTTTCAGTACAGAGTTATTTTGTGAAGTTCTCTTGAACCTCACTCAACTGAACTCACTTGTTTACAAAGTACCTTCATCATCTGATTCACAGTGAAGTGATGAGCAATGCAAGCAAAGAGTGAGCTGTCAATAGTGTCAATACCTAGCATTAGTTGGAATGACACAGCTCACTCCACGCTCACTTCACCTATGTTTTCACGGTGAGATGGTTACAGAATCGCACTGCAGCAGCCGATCGATCGAAAATCTCACCATGAAACCTTAGGTGAAGTGAGTATTGTTCGTCGAATCGTTGAGCTCCTCAAGTTCTGAGTTGAGCTGCACGATTTTTGACAAATGCGTGCACTGACTGGACAGGTCCACTCAATCTGTGTGGTTCTTCCCTCAAAAGACTATTTCAGACACCAATCTACGTGGTCTTCATATGATCTGACCAAGAGTATGTCTGTACTTTAAAAGAGACTGTGACCTCTGAGTTTGTTTCGGTCTTTCTTCTCTGAGTAGTCAGATAGGAAACGCCGAATTCATGTAGTTTAAAAAAATAAATAATTTATAATTTTTAGCTGTTTCCACCAGATGCTAGAGATTGACACTATTGACAGCTCACTTCAAGCTCACTTCACCTAAGTTTTCAGGAAAAAAATCACCGTGAACAAAGATCGTCAGTGGGCACGAACGCGCGGAGTAACCATAACAATATTAAACATAACATAATATTAACATATCAAACTTACCATAATTAAAATACTCGTATGTATGTTTAGGTTAACGTATTTATATAAGGGCCTGCGCCGCCTGAAATAAATGGATTATGTAGGTATGTGTATAACGTAAATTCGAAAGATGTTAAAATTTAAAATACCTACTGAGTCATTTCGCGCAAAATGTTTGAATACATTTAAGCCTTTTCTCATATCTATGAGTGATACCAGCTGTTGTGCATGTCGCAATTTAAACCAACATACTATAGGATGGTTGTATTTTCGATAAATAAAATTGTTCGAATTTACGTTACGTTTACAATCGTTCGTGCTTGGGCCTCAGGTTCGTGTTCCTTCTAGCTAGCATAATTTCTATCCTACGAATAAGCAACGTGGCGTGGCGAGATTTATATCATTTTAAAAGTTTTAAATTGAATTTATTCATGCACCCCTTAGAAATGCAATTTGATGGTGAAATTGAGTGTTAAAAACTCATTTTCCAGTTGATGTGTGCAAACATTATTACTAAGTTTTTCGAATGTTATCTCCAATCCAGATTCAAGGCTGCTACTGAGAAATTCCTAACGAAGTACTTCAATAACAACAACAAATACAAACTGCATCACTATTGAACTAACCACGTCTTTCATACCTCCCCTACACGATCCTTTACAACTCTATCAAACCTGTCATGTACCCTCGATGGTACGTGTTACATACAGCGACAATGCCGGACAATGTCGCCACTACCACCGACGTACGAGTAAATTGTCCATGAAACATCAATGTGACTGCGATCGATGCGACACAATACAGAGTAGTGTGAACGCAGATGCGGCGAATGAATGAGAAATATTTTAGTGCAGCGTGCGATAAAGGACGTAAGAATGAACATCTTTTGAATGCTGTGTTCTACATCTATCGCAAAAACCAGTTACTGACAAACCAAATACATAACAACTATGTATTTGGTTTCATACTTATAGTACTACTTAGAGCCGTATGGCGTTCATACTTTCGTTTGGGGTCCGCATGAGCCTACAATACGTAAGACGATTCGTAGAGTTTGGAAGTGCAAAAAAAATCGAAAGTGCGAGGAAATCCTAAAATGAAGCTATGATTTAGAAGATAGGTAAATTAAAAAGATAGCTATGATTTTTAAGCTTTGATTTGAAAAAAATATTGTACTTTTTTAAACTTACTTAGCATCTTACCCTATTACGCCATGCTATAGTACATACTTAATGCTAAATACTGCTACATTATCGCCCCGTCGAAGCCATCAAGATCCCTTTCATGTACCATTCAACCCGTCAAAACCGTCACAATGAGCACAAACATACAACTAAATTGTACGTGCTCATAATCGATGCGTCGTGCATAGAGTAGTGCGCGCACAGATGCAACGAACGAATGATATAAGAATCCAAGATGAATGTGGTATCGTGAATGCAATATATTTAGCTCGTGAATAGAAGATTGTGAATGAGTCGTCTTTAGGAAGAGCTCTATTTAAATTTTTCATTTTGTGAAGGTTTGAGCGAATGTGAGGAATGGAAGAACGACGATGAATAATGACTGTCGCGTAAGTCCGTTTAGTTATTTCACATCTGACAGCAGCAAACCAACAGCAACCTTATTTTAATGAGGCTAAAGATCAGTCTTTTGGCAGACTTTCCAGTTGCAGAAACCCAATAGCAACCTGAAGGCCAATTCTCGTAATTTAAAACTTTCAAAATCTAGTCGCAGTGTCATCTCGGCGAGAAAATAATGTCAAAAACTTGTCAAAATGTAGGGAAATTTGGGGTATTTTTGACAGATTAAGACTGAGATCAGACTGTGAACGTTCTTAAAATTACGAGAATTGCCCCTCTGATTATAACGTCAATAGAGATCTCTGTGATTTTGACAGTGATGCACACCCTCTGAGTTTGCATCACTGTCAAACACTGTGAAAAGACTGTACTTAGTACAGAAAACGAGGCACAAAGAGGTAGGTCTTGAGTGCAGCTTTTACACCAAACAAACTTTCGTTTACCGTTGTAATACAGACGTAGGTTACTATTATATTATTAATATAACTCAGTCTTTGTATTTTGGTTGTACTTCGCAAATTAAGTAGGTATTTATGTACAGACGCCAGCACATCAAGCTACTACAATCTGTCAAATTTATTTTAAATGTTTTCAACTTTAACGCTAAAGCATTAGGTTCAAAGTTGATCGGGAAAATTTGACAGTTTCGGGTAGCTTGATGTGGTGGCTGGCGTCTGTACATAACTGCACCCTAAATCTTGCCAGATAAACTCCGATAAAGTATAACAACATAACCACAACTACATGTACCAATAACAATTGAATCCATAAGACGCAATACACAAGAAAAGACCGCAAGAATATTTTCGACAAAAATATTTTAAATCGTATTACATACCCACAAGGTTTTTATCATAAAATATGTAAATATTAAAAGCACCCAAATAATCCCGACGTTGTGTTGATCCCCTAAAGCAGTACAGTAAAGTAAGATATTTTACTAGACACGTCTTTTAAAGAAAGGTTTTTTGATCAAATATTCAAAGGGGGGGATTTCCATGTCGAAAAAAAGTTCAAATATTTACTCGATTGAGTTAAAAAAGGTTTCTGTTTACGTTATAAATGTTCTTTTTGGAAATAATTGTGTAAAAAAAAGACTTTTTAATGAGATCAAGTTTATTAGAGCCTTTTTATAAATCCGTTTAATTAAGAACTACAAATTGCAACCAATTTTCGCAAATAGGACGGCTAAAAGCAATAAATAAACGAGACGTGCTAAAATCCAATTAGGGCCCAATCTAAAATCACAGGATTTGATTTCGCAATCGTCTAATTAGCCAGGCGTAAATTAACGAACACCTAGACATCAAAATACTTATTATTTCCATGTAAATAGACTCGTCGTTGCTGTCCTTCAAAACATTTTACAGAAGCACAAAAAAATCTGACCCAAAATACTGTAAAATCCGATATTTATGGTTTCAACCACTCCCTATGCACTCAACACCTCTATACACCCCACTACTTCCGCCCTAGAGTCCGCTTTCTTAAGAACGTCACTCCGAAAAATCTGTCCCTGATTTACTGACGTACTCTCTTTTGAGAATACCATAAAACAGTCCCATGTCACCGACAGGCGACGAAATCGACTGGTAACGCTTTACAAATATTTGGCAAGGCGACTGGTCCGGGCATTTCTATAGATTTATGAAGCGCTTTATTGACGCTGAGTGGTGATAAACATCTTAGATGGTATGCGTTCCTGGTAGATGCAGTTAGTGGGGCTAATATATTAGTTGTTATGGGGTAAAAGTGCTCTGTTATGTTCTATTTAGGGGGGGGACATCGACAGTTATGCATGTTTGTAGTGTGAAGTGAGTGAAGGAATTAATTACACATTTTAGGTTTTTTTCAACAAAAGTTTTAACCACTCGGCAAGGTTGAAAACGGAGCTGATTGCCCAGAGTTCGCCTGACGTTCCAACATAGCCATGTAAAAACACTAGTATTTTTAAACCCTTCAAACATTTTCAAAGTATGCAAACGTAACTTGAATTATCGGAAAAATGTAAGCGAGTTCGAATCCCTGTATTCCCGTTGTCCCCGTAAGCCATGTTCCCGTTAAAAGGGAAAAAGGGAATTTAATAAAATAATTAAAATTACTTTACTTTTTTTCACTTCTAAATTAAGTCAGGGATATTGAGCAAATATTTTAAAATATTCCGTATATGTTTCAAAACTATACAAATATACAGCAGAACTATTCAAAATCCGTTGCAAAACTACATTGCATATTCTGGGAAAACCGAATCAAACAGACAAGTGCAGCCCGTTTATCTTTATTCTCTATTCCTAAAAGCGATATACATCATATGTATAGATTTATTCGATTTCTATTGACGTAAACGGATTGTGATTACATACCCATACCGCTGACGAATAAACAGAGCTAGGACCTAACAGACAGAAGCCGATTAGATCAACCCAACGCGGGCACGTACTATATTGGATAAACGTCAAAACTGACGTATGGCTTGCGTACTATGCTGCGTCTTCCAATAAGTTACGTCTGGGATAAGTTAACGGGTAGATTCTAATCGATTCAATCGGTATCGGGTTTCAAATCGATGATTGATTAATGATTGGTCATAAAGACGATTTTTTGTTGATTGCGATTAATGAAAGTCTCTTTTCTTCCTGTTGGCGCTGTCAACGCATCGAAGTTATTTTGTTAAAAATATTCGTTTTTATTTTAAAAGCTTTTTTCTTTTTAGGTCCGGATCTTTAGTGTTGAATTCTCTTTGGTGTTCAAACAAATATAATTACTATCACTATTTAATTTAAGAAGCATAAGCTTTACGACCTAATTTCCTAATGAAACATAGCACTGTATGAGGTAGCCTCGTGTACTCGTAGCACTAAAATATAAAAAAAAAACTCTATTACTAGAACAATGATTCCAATTCGGAATCGTGTTCAAACAGACATTCTATTTGAATTTGTGAAACAATACCAATATGAACTGGTTTTCACAGAACAACGAACTAACTGGACTTTACTAACTATTTTAGGTTCTATCAACGCAATTTTGAATGTCCCGGTGTTATTAGATTTAGTTTCTATTTCGAGAACATGTGGGAATCTGGTTAGAGAACATAAATTCCGAAGTAAATTGTTTTAATCAGTTCGCCAAAATTTTGTTCTACATTGTGACATTAATTTATGGAGCGTTAACTGTTTAACAGAGATAAAATTAATTTTCCAACTATTCATATTAATTCTACAGCATTGTGTGGTTTGGTGCACAGAATTAAGTCAGGGATATTGACTATCAGCCTATAATGTTCCCACTGCTGGCACACAGGCCTCTCTGTGAGAGGGATTGGGCCGTAACCCACCACGCGGGCCCAGTGTGGGTTGGTAGATGTCACATATCTTCGAATTTTTGGTTCTAGGACATGCCGGTTTTCCTTCACCATTTTGAGCGCAGCTTCTAATATACACAAAGAAATAGAGCAGTGGTGGCCCAGTGGTAACGGTCGCGTCTTACAAGTTGTAGGTGTAGGTTCGAACCCAGTCAGGCGTTTTACTTTTGACTATACTTTCGCTAAAACTCTAAGAACTCACTAGGTAACTCCTAATTTAAAAAAAAAGACAGAAAACAACTTCATTTGGAGCAAACAGTTCACATAAATTGTAAATGGTTGTTAATTACTAAGTTGTTATGCCGTAAATTATGTTTGCGCTAGACCTACATAAATTGACACCTGAAACTTAAGCGTTTCCTCTCACCAAAGTACCGGCCTATATTATATTGCTCAACTTTTGTTGAAGTCGATTTTCATCGTGTAAATTTATAACTAAGCGACATCTAGGATATTATTTCCATATACCTACTCAATTATACATCAGTTACATTCAGTTTAGAGCAAATGCGCCTTTATTTTGGGCTATACAGGGTTATTGGAAAAACACCAACAACCTCTTAACAGGTTATTGTATTCGTCATTATGAACAACTTTTACTATGGGACCAAACCTGAAATCGCGAAAAAAAAATCAGCTGTTTCCTACATTTTGACGAGTGTAGGGAACTGCTGATTTTTTTTCGTGATTTATGTAACAATTTAGCCGCTCTCGATTCATTGTTGACCACGATGGTAATTTAAATTAAAAACTACGTATTTAAATATTAAAGTTGACTTTTATATCTTGATTTAATACTAAGCCTTCACTCTATCATAATTTTAGGCATAGTATCAAGTTTAAGCAAATAGCCCATACTTGCCCACATTTACAGCAAATGGGCATTAACTCTAAAATGCGTTAATATATCCTGGGTGGCTCACGTGACACATTTCTACTTTCGATTCCCCTGTACATTATTGACTCGTTGCCTAGATTTAATGAAAAGGTAAGCAACTAACTGAGGAGTGGCTATAGAGGCGCAACGGTGCCCTCAACTTCCGCCTGACACAGGTCCTCATTGGACACGGTTGTTTCGGGAGGTTCCTGTTCAGGATAAAGCGGGAGGAAACGCCAGGGTGTCACCACGTGTGGATCGCCCGGAGGACATGGTGGCGCATACGGTGGAGGTCTGCCCAGCTTGGGCGGAGCACCGCCGCGTCCTCGTGGCGGCAATCGGCGGCGGCGATCTCTCGCGTTCGGCCCTGGTCCAAGCCATGGTACGGAGCGAGAGTGCATGGGAGGCAATCACCTCCTTCTGCGAAGCAGTAATGCTCGCAAAGGAGGAGGCGGAGCGCGTGAGGGAGAGGCAATCACTGCGCCCTCACGCCCCTAGTCGCCGCAGGGGACGCCCTGGACGGGAGTCAACAGCCGACTCCCGGCCACCGTAGGCACGGGCCTGCGGGCGGCGAGCAATGGGCAGCTCACCGCCCGGTAAGGACCAGGCCCGGGTCGACGGCGCGTTGTGTTCCACGCGCGCCTCAAAGAGATGTCAGCACGAGCTGACGGGGTCTGCTAGGGCCGATGCCTGCCGGGGCCGCGGGTTGTTCGAAAGAGATACCGTGGCCCCTGGCAACACAGGCAACTGAAGGAACACGGATGGGTTTTACGAGCAAACAAGTATCGCTTGCCCAGATTTAGAGCCAACGGGCATTTTCTCGAAAATACGTTACTATCTCCTCTAACTTAAGCCACACCGGTTCCCATCAGTACAGTGACAATTAGAGAACGTTATTATGTCGGTCATGTAACACATTAGCCACTCTCGATTCCCCATTGGCCACGACAATTACTATTCGAAACGTAAACAGAATCGACTAATGGAAACACTAATCGAGTTGTTTATTGTCAGCTGCGTTTGTGTTTTGTTTTCTATGCTTTTAGTGGAGTTATTGAAATGTTTTGCTGTATTAGTCACTATAATAAATAAATACTAATATAATTTGCTGGCAGCTTTGTATGTTAAATCGGCTAAATTAATGCGGAATGATGCTGATGAAGTTTGGGTCAAAAGTAGAATGAGTTCAGAGGTCAAATTGAGGGTACACTTCATGACGCATAAACAAGAAAACAAACATAAAAAAATAGCAAGTTTGGGTTAAACATGCGTCACATCCAGGCAAAATGGCCATCGCTCACCAGTAATTAAACTCTATAGAGCAATTTCAAATAATATCCACATTTAAACTAAAGCTCCGTACCTAAAATAAAAACAGTACCAACCAGATTGAATTTGGATCTAATCAACGTTACAAGCAAGTATCTCTCAACCGCTCCGTTTACGTACACTATCCTAACTGGATCCGATTAACATCGTATACTCCGTCCGTCTGTCCGGCATTATAGCCGGTCTTGTCCCTTTTTTCAATTGGCCAAAGCTGGACGGTTCTATCCAATGTGAAAAGAGACTAAATCGTGTAAACTAGGAAAAGGTTTCTGATGTAACGTTTGGGATAAAAAGGCAGACAGTCAAAGCTGTGTTTTGTGAAGGTGGGATTCATCTGAAATATGTGAGGATATATAATAGAAGGATGAGAGGAAGGAGGAGAATATATAAGGATTTTGTATAATATTATCAAATGGGATGATTTATTTGGATGACTAGTGACAATACAATTTAGGTGCGATGTTAAAAAAAGGATATTTCTTATTTACCTAAAATGCGTTACTGTCGGAAAAAATCAAGGTACTCTACGTAAACATAAAGCATTTCTCACCTAATGTTTACTTCGTACTAAGCACCGAAAAACGTAATACTATAATAAAAGTATGAAACTGCCTGCGCATGAGACCCTCTGTGCTACGCGTTAAGCTACGGCGTAGCTCGCATTTTGCTACGGCATATAGTGCGTAATTTGCTACGGCGTAGCACACACTGCACTCAAAATGTTATAGGAAATTTTCTTTGTGTGGGATAAATTGAAACGTTATTACTTTAGTTTTTCAATAAAATACCTCTGCTCTTAATCCATCTGAATTTCCTTTAAATTCAAAGAGGAATTACCTAACTAATCTCACTTTAGCTGCAAAGAAAAATGACTAACTAAATTCAATTTGCTCAAGTATAATCCCTCATAGTTGCAGACAATGGTATTAAAAATATTGAATGTCATCCACAGAAAATTAAATTGAGAACAAAAAAAATATATCTTATCCGCCGCTAGGAAAAGTAATTTACTTTACTGGAAGCATTGTACTGTCAGCGAAATAGGTCAGTATTTCACGTTCTTTGTATTGCCGTACTAACTTAAAAACTTGGGTTTTAATTTGTGTAAAATATTCCGGTACAACTATGCCGGATTTTTGTTGTGCTGGAAAAATATTTGCTTATTTTGCGCTCCGTCGGCGTTTTGCGCTCCGTCGGCGGCTGAATGTGGTAGGTGGCACGTAAGCTAAATGTTTTGGTAAAAAAAACGTATGTTATTATGTGAATGGCATAAATACTTTCTAATTTTACTAATACAACAAGGTCTAGGGAACAAGCTGACTTTATCAACTTATTTAAGAAAACTCTTTAGAAAAAGTACTGACCACAAAAAAATGTAAATGTTGTTTGAACCTGCATCAAATTAAATTAATTACTATTCCTTGTTCCCTAGACTTTATTGAGTAGTGTAAAACGAACATATTCATGAGAGTAAAAATGAAACTTTGAATGATACAAAAAACAAACAAACGAAAATCAAATTAATACGTTCTGTTATATGAATCAAAACACGCTACATTATAATTAAACTGATTATTCTTATAACTGCCAAAATGTGAGTGTACCAACGTGATTGTAAATTGCGGGCTTCAATCACCAAAACAATCTCAGCTAAATCAAATAAATAAATCAACTTTATAATTAAACAGTCCCTTTTAAAATTGTATACCTAATAAATCCCATAGGATTAACTCAAGTTAAAATTCCAAGTAAACAAATTTAAAACGAATTAAATGATAAAGCGATAACTTTAAAAGAAGGTTTAAAATTTAAAAAAAAATTAAAATTTACTCTCAAACGGTATAATTAAAAAAAAGTAAAAACTACTAAGAAACTTATCTTATCCTTTTAAAAAACAACCGCAGTGTTTTCGTTCTCACAAATCCGATTTAATTATCCTTCTTCTCATTAATTACAGGGCAGATTGCGCTCGCCTTTCTGCCACAAAAGAGATTGATAAAGAAGTTCTACTTTGTTTACGGCTTAAGATAATTTATTTCACTCAAAAATAACTCCTAGGATAAAAAAACATAAAAATTAAGATAGGCGACGGTTTCGCTGGGTTATGAACTAAAAGTAAGTTATATATATATTTTTATTTTTTATTAATATATAGATCAAAGGGCACCAAAAATTCCGTCCGCATCACAAAGAACTACGGTCATATAATAAAAAAAACTAAATCAATTAACTTTCAAAGGCCCGGTTGGCGTAGTGGTTAAGCGATTGACTGCTGCGCTGCGTGTCGCGGGTTCGATTCCCGCACGGAACAAATATTTGTATGACCTACAGTTAGTTGTTCCGGGTCTGGCTGTTTGTGTATGTGAATTTATATGTCTGTAAACGCACCCACGTCACAGGAGAAATACCTAGTGTGGGGCAACGTTTAAAAAAAACACGATATTTCTTGATGGTGTCCAATTTTCACTGTCGTGTATTTAGTACTAAAAGGTTTCAAATAATGAGTAGAATACCTTTTTAGAATAGTCAGTTAGCAAGGTGGTAGTGCGGCTGGCTGCCTATTATACGCTGGACTTACATTTGCATTGTACGATTTAGGAGACCCATGTCATATAGTAAATTTAGAAGTTTATTTTCATATTATCTCCTTACTAACATTCACTAGGTACTAAATTAAAAAACTAACTAACTATATAAATAAATGCAAAAACAAAATTTGTATGTCGAAGTACTCGTCGGCATCGCTGTCATCCGGAAACGTGCCCAGAAGACTGGCAGCATTGCTATGTTGAATGGCAATGCTAATCTTCTTGCCAAAGAATTCAATCTTTGGCCAAAGAACGACCCAGCCCTCTGGTCACGTGAAATGTCGACCAGCCGGCGAGAAATTTCCTTAGCACACTGGGGCCCTATGACCCGAGCGTTTCTACCACAAACGGCTCTAACGCTATGGTTATCTATAAGGTCCGCCGCCGCTATAAGGTTGCGCCGCTTAAGGGTCTCAGGAGGCGCAGCAGCGGCGCCAGCACAGCCCATCGTGCTAGGTACAGTTTCATACAGTGGACTAATCCAGTATCAAGGTCTCCTAGCAACAAAAACTCACCTTCTGCAGTTTCTTACTTAGTGTTCGTTCGTATTAGAAATGTAAAACAGACGGTGAAATGAGTTTTTGGCGCCGCAAAATCCATCTGCTTCTTCAAAGCATTAATTAGCTTCAGTGGCAATCTTGGCCTCTATTTGTTAACTGAGAATTGCTATTGACTTAAACTTACTCTTGTATAGTGCTCTGAACTTTAATTATTCAAGGGCTCGTAATTTTCAGAGCACTCAATAGATATTTGCTCAAATTGCGTGTTTTGTTTTAGTCGTGAGTCGGTCAGGGGGCCTAAAAAGGCCTCTTTGGCAGAATCATAATAGGATAACAATATGAATCATATTAAAAATCGTAAAATGGTCACAAACTGACAATTCTTAATACGATCTGTGTGCAATGCATATCACGTAATTCATCTATATGAAATGAAATTGTAGGTGATTAATCTATTATGTGTATCAATTTTACGAAAATTAGGTGAATTGCTAATGATCTGCTGGGAATTCAGGAAATGAATAGCTTTTAGAAGTATTGCTTAAAGTGGCCTTTTTAGGCCCCCTGATTTGGCTTTAATTGTCAATCAACAATCAATCAACTCAGCCTATCGCAGTCCACTGCTGGACATAGGGCTCTCCCAGGCTGCGCCACAACACCCTGTCCTCCGCCTTCCGCATCCAGTCAATCCCAGCCACCTTTTTTAGGTCGTCCATCCATCTAGCTGGGGGGCGACCCGCACTACGCTTGCCGACTTGCCTTTATTACGGCTTGACTTATATTTTGAATGATGATATACTCGTATTTTAGTCATCATCATTGATCTCCTGCCCTTTGTATCAATTTATTTGGGGTCAGCGTAACATGTCTTTTTCTTCCATACTTCTCTATTAGTCGCCATCTTGACTTTAATTATAGTGACTACATAAATACCTAATTGAGCTTTTTTAGGGTTCCGTAGTCAACAAGGAACCCTTATAGTTTCGCCATGTCCGTCTGTCTGTCTGTCTGTCCACGGCTTAGCTCAAAAACAATTATTAAGGGTACCTCCCTTACATGTAAAGTGGGGACGATAATTTTTTTCCGTCTTTCCCATAGTGTGGGATATCGTTGGATAGGTCTTTCAAAAATATTGGGGTTTAGAAAGACCGTTTTTTGAATAAGTAAACCGTTCGTGACTTATCAAGCTTTAAAGTACCGATTTTCGTTAGAGTCAAGTGTCCCCCCCCCCCCTCTACCAACTAAATGGTTGTAGTTAGAAATTCAAATGTCACGGCAGTAGTACCTATATAACGAATATAACTATCACACTTAAGTGGGCTTTACAAATTTACGAGTAATAGTCGACCAATTGTATTTGACTCGAAAATTTCAGGCTACCGAACTGTCTTTCATACAAATCCGGTCAGCCTTTTTAGCGTTAAAACGTAACAAACAAGCAAACTTACTTTCGCATTTATAATACAAGTTAGGTAGTTAGAATTTTCAAACTTCATACTTGGAAACAATCACTCAAGAATGAACGCTCGTGATGTGGACGCAACTCAAAACGAATCCCGGCCTAGAACGTACACAATGGTTATAAGGCATAACTTACAAGTGTATGAATAGAACCTTGGACTACGGACTTAGATGCTTCAATGATAGTATAACGAGCACGAAGCATGGATGCATTCGAGAGACGCTTTTCAATTCGATTGCGATGTCTCTCTCTCGGCTTTGTAGACACATGTGTAACGAGGTTGGTGAGCGTGGTGAGCGTCATTAGAGGTTTCATAATTGTAACAGGAAGTATGATACGATCCATCCTAGCTTTTTAATGGTGCAAAAAAGTTGATTGGCCATTAATTATTTACGGTCAATCAACTTTTTGCACCATTAAAAATAACAGCTTTTTACTAAATGCCTATGAAGATACACGGTACATACTCGTACAACTAAATCTTTTTTTTTCTCTCTGTTTGTTCCGGCTAATCTCCAAAATGGCTGGACCGATTTTGATGAAATTTGGTATGGGGATACTTTGAACCCTGGGAAAGAACATAACTACTTTTTATCGACATACTATGCGGGCGAAGCCACGGGCGAAAGCTAGTAATGAATAAAACTCTAATAGAACTCTTTCACACGTGGCTTAGGACGACTACGAGAATAAACTTCAGTGTTAGCCAATCATTTCAGAGATCGAAGTTCTTTAGTTCAAGAAACAATTCAATGAGCACGTTCACCAACTCTTTCGCCCGTGTGCCTCCGCTTATGACCACTGCGTCGAATAAACTTCAGTATCGAGTTTAAAGTTCTCGGACGCGTTTAACTAAATTAAACACTCGGAACGTTTCTCTCTTATTGTTCCTTTTTATGTGACCTACGAGTATTACGGACTCTTGTTTTATGAGGAATTTGGTAATCACATTTTAACAGTTTTTGTACGCAGTTTTTCTAGATTGCTAGAAAAACTGCGTACAAAAACTGTTAAAATGGACTGTGACTGTGACACTTTGTGAAGTCTAGCACACAAGCTTTTGAATCGTCATAATCTCAGATAATGTACACTCCATCGTCTTAATCAGTTATCTACTTTAGTGAAATGAATTCTAAGTTGATTTTTGAATGACTATTTGTAACAAAAAAGTCCTCATAAGTTTTTGGTTGCAATGGAATTTGAACTATGTTTTATATGAAATCCGGTTTGTTATTCAATAACTTGAAAATTATCTCAAATTCTTAATTCAAATATAGGTAGTAGTCTACCGCGCGCAACCGCACGTCAATGGTCACACTTGCACTACGAAAACAACCCTTACTGGTACCACGTAAAGACGCTGTCATTGTCAAATTGTTACTATTGATGAGAGTTTGGGTGTTATTAATGTCATGCGGACTCTCTCTCGCACGCGGGTTATGCAAGCGTTTTTATAAAATTAACGCAGAATAGCAAGGAGGTATTATTATACGTTTTTAAACAGCCTAGATTGTTATTAAGAAAGTAACTAAATCTTGAGGAGCTTTCTCCTTTTATTAATTAAGAAGTTTTAATAAGGGAAACTGAATATACCTAAGACGGTTGTGTTTGAACTATATTTTTCAAAGTTTTTTTTTACCCTTCTAAAATAGGCTTTAAACATGGAACTAAGTCAAATGATGTACCTACCTATCGTTTTGAAAACTTACCAAAAATTAAATGAAGTTTCAAACTGATCCCAAAGCAATCACAAAAGCAATGGAAACTTTTGTAGAACTTGACGAAATCAACAAAGCGTAGCTACAAAAAAAAGTCGGAGTCGTGTAGAAAAATCTACAATTTGTAGCATCAGAGTACAGACGCCAGCAGGTCAAGCTACCCGAAACTGTCAAATTTTCCCAATCAACCTTGAACCTTAATGCTTTGGCTATAAAGTTGAAAATCTATTAAAGAAATTTGACAGTTTGTAGTAGCTTGATGTGCTGGCGTCTGTACATTCTATTGGGTAGCAATTCTTTATAGACTTAAGCATAAATGATTTCTTCAAAGGAATTAAAAAGTAAGCCGGCTAAACAAAACAATTCGAATGCTGTTTGTTCGACAAAGTTGTTTCTGCCTACTCTCAATGTCTGCTGCCAATCCCATAACAACATTGTTAGTAGGGGGAAACTTTGCCTATTGTTAATCTATCAGTAATTGGAGAGCATCAATACCAGAAAAAGCAAGCGATTGTACTCGAACAATACTCGCTCGCAACCCGGACTGTGAATCAAAAACTTACATCCAATTATAGCAAGGGATTTTGAACCTTATTTTGTGGGAAATAAAGTTGTATGTATAAAATAAATGTTTATGGTATTTGTCAGTCTGCAAACGTCAACAATGGGGATTCCTAACATGTCGAGGGATTGTCATATTATGCCCGTCACTGGTCTCTTGATATTAAAAATTCCGACCACTACCCGACTTCATATATGTTAGTATTAAAACTGTAAGTACCTATATGTTATGTTATGTTTATGTTAAAATGTTATTGAACATTCTGGGAGAACTATTCGAGTTAGTGTTGCTATTAACAAATTCTGGGAGAAGGGTCTGTTAAGGATTTGCAAGGGTTTGTTGTGTACTTGTACGATTTGTTCTTGGAATTTTCTGTCATAAAGCGGGTATTATTTTTACGAGTGGCTTTTAAAAAATTGTTAGTCGCAAATCTGAAGGCATATTCAGCACCCTAAAATTGGCGTAACATAATATCAATCTCAATCCGATTCATTTTGAAGGATATTGCTGATCCATTGCTTCATAGGTTCGAAAAATGTGTGCCTCAACAACGTAAATTACGCAATGAATGTTGTTGAACTGTCAAAATTAAACCCATTGCTACTGATAGTGTGTTACGCAACTACCCCGCTGGCCACACTTATCTAATCATAGATATCACAAGTTTCAGAATTCTAGCTTCAACAAAAATCGTAAATAAATAATTACACTCGCGAGCAATGAAAAAGTTCCAGTGACATAGCACCAAATTACTCCTAAACGGGAAAGGCTAGCTTTATGACGCCGTCTGCAATATTGAAGTACATTTAACAGCGCATCAGAATAGGCATAGGTAGTCGCTTCATGTAAAATACTGGTATTCAGCTGCATCCGGTTAGACTGGAAGCCGACCCCAACATAGTTGGGAAAAGGCTAGGCAGATGATGATGATTTAACAGCGCATCAGAATATTACCAACTAAAAACGTAAATATTGTGTTCAAATTTTAAATTACGGCATCGTCT
Organism: Apamea crenata; assembly: GCA_949629185.1. Lineage (NCBI taxonomy): Eukaryota > Metazoa > Arthropoda > Insecta > Lepidoptera > Noctuidae > Apamea > Apamea crenata. The sequence continues at coordinate 15,451,055 of OX451365.1, read as the reverse complement.
TTTATCGGCATTTTGTGGGTGGAACTTTTTCATTGCTCGGCAGTGTATTTTTCTCCATCCATCATTTTACAATTCCAAGAATACCTACCTACTGCATTATTGTAGCTTTTAAAAATTACTGAATAATATAAAAAAAAAATCTTAGGCAAAAGGAATATGTAAGGATGGTAGCAGATGGCGTTATGTAATTTCTGTCTACCCCCATTTGAAAAAAGCGTGAGGTTATGTACAGTGGCTTCTCTCAAAAGTTAGTAGACATTTTTCAGTTGTAATCCCACATTATGATTTAAAATAAAAAAAAATAATCAGGTACTCCTGTTTAAAATAATTATTACTTTGTAGCGGTATCTACAACGCCACATACGAACAACGCGTCATACTGACGTCACGCAAATCCTGCATCTCGCAAGCAGAGTTTACCGTGCCATTAGCATAGATACAATTTCCCAATATCAATCGTTGGGCAATTGCCCGCCAGACACAACACCCATCTGGTCGGAGGATCCTCCCTTATCTATGGAGGTTGAGTGAACTTTACACCCTGTTCCTCATACCTCCAAAACTTGATATGTTTTATGATAAGTTAAAGGTAGTTGAATTAGTCAATAAAAACGTTATAACAGTTCAAACGTTTGGATCACTAGAATGTTAAATCTTAGTGTGGTGTGTCACAGCTGAAGTGGAAACATGTCAAGTAACTTTTAGAGGCCACTCTATGTAAAAAAAATGTTCATTAAAACACGACCATGCTCTCAAGTGATTTAAAAGAACTGGCACAGACGGACACGAACTTAAAACTCTACAAAAGAAAAAATAAACTTCGAAAATAAAAGAATAACTCTAAACAGACGGAAATGACGGCTTACAATCGCAACAAGTCGTATGAAAGTAATCTGCGAAAAATATTTCGCAAACTCAGCAGCTGCGAAACTTTCGGACGCTTGACAGTCGAAACGTTGCAAAAGAATTAAAAGAATTGGATGTCTGTTTTTTTTTTTAGTAAGTTTCGACTGTTCGTAAAGTAGCATTTCCTTTTTCTCCTTTATGACTTCCTTGATATAAAAAACTGGTCAAGTGCGTGTCGGGCCACGCGCAGTGTAGGGTTCCGTAGTTTTTGTAACAGCCAAGTGCGGGTCGTATTCGCTGACTGAAAGTTTCGTACCATGCTCTAACTAAAAGCCAAACATGACTACCTACCTAATTTGACTTCCTATACAAATCCTCACCTGATCCGACAATTTTGCACGGAAAGTTTACATTTTTTTTTTTTTTGGAGATTTGGATAAGATTTGTCATAGCCGGTGTTTTGAATTTAAATTCAGGACACAGAGCTACACTACTCACTCGTCACAAAAAAAGAGTTGTTCGAAATTTTCGAGTCAAATACAATTGGTCGACTATTACTCGTAAACTTGTAAAGCCCACTTAAGTGTGATAGTTTTCCTTTAAACTTCGTTATATATAGGTACTACTGCCGTGACATTTGAATTCCTTACTACAACCGTTTAGTTGGTAGAGGGGGGGACACTTGACTCTAACGAAAATTGGTACTTTAAAGCTTGATAAGTCACGAACGGGTTACTTAATCAAAAAACGGTCTTCCCAAACCCTATTTGAAGGACCTATCCAACGATATCCCACACTATGGGAAGGATGAAAAAAAAAATATCATCCCCACTTTACATGTAGGGGAGGTACCCTAAATAATTGTTTTTTTCAAAATTTCATTTTACCACTTTTTCGGCGTCATTAACTTGTATACTCATGCCAAATTACAACTTTCTAGTACCAATAGTTTTTGAGCTAAACCGTGGACAGACAGACTTGTCAAAATGTAGGGAAATTATAAGTATTTTTTGACAGATTGAAACTGAGATCTGAAGGCCAATTCTCGTAATTTAAAATGTTCAAAACCTAGTCGCAGTCTCATCTCGGCGACAAACTGATGTCAAAAAACTTGTCAAATGTAGGGAAATTAGACATATTTTGACAGATTGAGACTGAGATCAGATTGTGAACGTTCTTAAAATTACGAGAATTGCCCCTCAGACTTTGAACGGTCTTAAAATTACGAGAATTGCCCCTCAGGTCATACACGCACGTCCTCAATAAATACTAGAATCGATTAATAATCTTGCCACCAATAAAAAACTTGCAAAGCAAACTTGGATGAAAACATGTACGACCACAACTGTAGCTTTTTACCAGTACCTAATAAAAACAAAAGAGCAATACCGTTCTTCACCATGAAAGTATGTTTAGCATGCACCGATAAAGTCTGGCCGCGGAAAAGCGGTTGAGAAGCAGTTTAATATTAAATCCAGCGATCGTCGATATAAAATAGTCGACTACATAAAATAACCCGCGGTACGGTCGGGAAAATATAAATAACGACCGCAACTGACCCCGGTTCAGACGGGGAACATTTACACCGTATGGGGTAATAATGTTGAATTGGCTCGCTTTTAATTTTATCTCGGTTAACTTTAAGTTGGTGATGAAATTGTGATGTTTAATTTACGTTGGTATAGCTCTAATTTAGATATTTGTCATGGAAGTCAGCCTCAGGTGTATAATTCTGTTAAAGAAAACATTTTGTTTTGTGTCGTGGTAATCTCATGTAGTGACATGTCCATTACTGACTAAACAACGCCACAAGCAGAAGTCAGAAAACATACATCCTCCAAGATAGGCGTCGACAAATTAGTGTGTGCCACCATTTTGTGCGTGCCAGTCTGATCGAGCGAAGAACTGACCAAGTTCGCCTAAAGTTAAGCAAAGTGATCATCCCCTTAAATTATTCGTACATTCAAATCTTTACAGCTGTATGAAATGGCCAAGATACGGCAAATAAAATTGATGTAGGCTGTCAAATTACTTAAAAAATAATTTCCCTGACGCACAAACCCTATACTTAAAGATCGTGTAAAAGAAAAATTGCAATCACATTTAGACAATGCACCACACATAAGAGATGTATTAATGATCACAATATGTTACTATTAGCAGAAAGACACTGTGCCAACACTATGTGACTGTGTTGCTTAAATGGAAAACTAACATCGCGTCGGGCTAAAATAAATATCTAAAGGAAGACGCGAACGGAAGACATCATTAGATACGTACATTACTGGCTGTTAATGAAGCTTTATTTACAAACACAATGTTATTGTTTAAGAAAACAATTATTTTTCTTTTGCCATGTATTTTTCTTTGTGTTCGAAATCTTATTTTTAGATATGGTTCATGGAAAAATTGAGTTATGAGTGAAAAACGCACTACCTTTTGAGCCTGTGCATTCTTGTGGGGCACTAATAGCAAGCACTCGGAATTATTTTAAAAACCGAAAACGTTGAGGTATAACCTATAACTAACTAAGATTTGACCCTTACTTTTCTATATACACGATTCAAAAAGGTTATGATGAAAAGTCTTAAAACTATAAAATTTCTAACGCCACTTCTTTTTTCCAGAAGAGATGGCATCAGAATTGCTAAAATGCTGCCGCTGCTAGCATTTTGTGTTTTTTAACTTTCGATGTTCATTTGTTTGTGTTCAAAGTTGCTGATTTGCAGCCTCATTTGAATGATATATTTTTATTCGTCGCTCGCCGAACCTCAACGGTGTAACAAAGTCCTAACCCGATTACATAGTCCACGTACAGCCGCTTTACATTCCGCAGTACATACCCTAACTTTCAGTTTTACTGATGCATACCGTCCTCATTCAACCAGGATATGAAATACTTATCTATTGAGTGCAGTAGATTCAATAGAGTGCTCTTTTAGGGGACTCCACAATACGACTGGATGAAAAAATGTTTTTGACTTTTTTTCTTCCTTTATGTCATCTCTGTTAGGGTTCGAATGTACGAATGGTACTAGTTTTGTAACGCGACCAGTACATGTGTGGGGGAGTTTGTTTTGTTCACTAGATGTAAAGGGAACGGTCGTGTAGGTCCATAGGGGCCATGTTTGTTTATTATTATGGTGAACTGTGAATGGAACTTTTTGAAAATGGAAAAGGGCCTTTTTTTGTTATGTTCCAGTATTTGATTGAATTTTTTTTTCGTTTTTGAGAAGTTTCAGGCACAGAAAAGGGCAGCTGATTACGTTGTATTTTCTACAGATTTAGTTTTTTGAAAACGTAGACAACTAATAAGTACCATTTTTATTTTACAATTCTCTAACTGTTATAAAACATACACAGTTATACATTATATTATATTGCGGTGTCATCGAACTGTGTATACAGTTGAATGAAATAATATGTCTATTCCTATAACTTCATACAGGAAAATAAATTCCATTCGAGATGCGAAATAACTTTGTATTTGTCCCATGAGTCCACACAAGTAGTTTTGTGACTCTTAGGGAGGAGATGAGTAGAAATACCAGTCCTATGCACGGGTCCCTATGGGAGAAAGAAATTATAATATGCATTTCATTACTATAGTTGGTTTGAGGGGGTCAGGTAGCTGGCAAAATGTAGGGTTAAGAGGCAGTTTCTCGAAAGTCTGCGATTAGTGGATGATGAATCATTCAACCAATCACAGTAATTCAATAATCAGACGTCGTTGGGTGACGCGTGCTTGACAATTTGTCACATTAATTTTGCGATAAGTTTCGTTCGAGAAACTGGCCCTAGGTAATAGGTACACTTATACCTTTACCTACTTCTTGAGAGCAGTGGTGGCCTTGTGGTGTCAGCGCTGGGTTACCAAGCAGGCACTCCACTTTGCGTATTTAATTTCATCACCACTGCTCTCAAAACGGTGAAGGAAAAACATCGTGAGGTGACGTGTCTTATAGAACCAAAAATTCGAAGACATGTGACATCTAACAACCCGCACTGAGCCCGCGTGGTGGATTACGGCCCACTCCCTCTCACAGAGAGGAGGCCTGTATCCCAGCAGTAGGAACATTATAGGCTGATGATACCTACCTCTTCGGGGAATGCAGGCGAGGTGCTATATTAGATCCGTATAGCACCATTTCCCGGGAACTCTTCCACAAAAAACTTTAACACCGCTTTTCTTCCGACTTCATATTTTCATTGTGGAAATGATAAAAGAATAAAGCAATGTCTAAGAAAACTATATCTTCTTTGAAACTAAAAGGCAAGAAAAAAGAACTCTTTGTACCTACACAGATTTCAGTATCTTTAAACATAGCTTTCTCCGTATTAAATAAACTAAAAAGCCATTATTCCGTTCACAAAGACTACATTAGGATCTCTTTAATATTACTGTGTTTTATTTTACAGGGAATTCTGTCTAGAAATAAATTGTATGAAGCACGTAGGTGGTACATGTTAATTGTAATAAGCTCATGTTAAGACGTGTTTTTATTGAGAAAGAAGTGTTCTAATCTTTACTCGTAGCTAATTTATTGTTGTATTTAATCTTTTGTCTATAAACTCGTTATAGGTAAGTGTTTTTTTTTTAATTGGCATAATTTAGTATAGCTTTTACTAAGCATATATGATTGCACTATATTATTATTACAGACAAGCCCGCAACTTCTTTCTTGTTCCCCCAAGTTACCATCACTTCTCCCGCTCTGGGTGGAGCGGGAGGGCATGTCAGAATTTTCTAAAACCCTCCTGTTTTCCTTCAGTTGCCTATGCCAGGGGCCACGGTATCTCTTTCGAGCAACCCACGGCCCTGGCAGGCTGGCGGCCCTAGCGGACCCCGTCAGTTCGTGCGAACGTCTCTTTAAGGCGCGCGTGGAACACAACGCGCCGTCAACCCAGGCGGTCCTTGCCGGGCGGCGTGCTGCCCATTGCTTGCCACCCGCATCCCGCGCCTACGGTGGCCGGGAGTCAGCTGGTGACTCCCGACGTCCAGGGCGTCTCCTGCGGCGACTAGGGGCATGTGGGCGCAGAGATTGCGCCTCCGCCTCCTCCTTTGCGAGCATTACGGCTTCCCATGCACTCTCGCTGCGTACCATGGCCTGTACCAGGGCCAGACACGAGAGATCGCCGCCGCCGATCGCCGCCACGAGGACGCGGCGGTGCTCCGCCCAAGCCAGGCAGACCTTCATCGTATGCTCCACCGTGTCCTTCGGGCGATCCACACAGTGGTCACACCCTGGCGTTTCCTCTCGGCCTGCCCTGCCCTGCGCTATTATTTCGTTTTCGCTTAGCGTTCTTTTTGGTGATTTTTAGGGTTCCATACCTCGAAAGGAAAAAACGGAACCCTTATAGGATCACTTTGTTGTCCGTCCGTCCGTCTGTCTGCCAAGACCCATTTTCTCAGGAACGCGTAAAGGTATCAAGCTGAAATTTATATCAAATATTCAAGCCTACTAATTCTTTATTAATTAATGCAAATTTTCGACACTCGCAACGGATTCAAAACCTACAGGGTACTTCCCGTGAATCCAGAATCTTGAAATTTGGTACGAAGCAACGTCTTATTGCACAGATAAAGGAAAAATTGCGAAAACCGTAAATTTTTAGTTACATCATGTAGTAAAAATATTTGTAATAATTTTAAATTGTACGTAACTCTCGGTGCGCGAGTCTGACTCGCACTTGGCCGGTTTTTTCTTTATTCTCAGCTCCTTAGGGTTCTCGGTTAAATAGCCTATCCTACCCTATCAAATACAAAAATATTTTTTCAAATCCGACTCTCTTCAGCTTTATTATTAGTATAAACCTAATCAAAAATGCCTTTTTCATCTACTAGTCTACTTAGAACCAGTACTTAGGTATATGAAAGAGGCATTGCCGAGTCTCGTGTCCGGAGTTCAAATCCCAGAGCAGTTTTGGTGAGTTTTACAACCCCAAAATTCTTAGAGGCAGCCTAAATAATGCATCTTTCAATGATTGCGACTTCTACGGGATGAAAGGATAGTATCTACCTGTCTCCCAAGTAGGTATTTATTATCTGGCAGTGCTGGCGCCCCTGCTGCAGCTGCTGAGACCCTCAAACAGCGCAAATACTGTAACTTTATAGGTAACTACAGTTTTGAGTTGTTTGGGGCCGAAACGCACGGCTCATGGGGCCCAAGTGCGCGTCTGTTTTTTAAGGCTTCTCACCGATTGGTCGACGCTTCACGTGGCTAGAGGGCTGGCTCTTTCTTTGGCCAAAGAATTAACATTGCCATTCAACGTGGCAATGCTGCCAGTCTTCTGGGTACATTCCGGATGACAGCGATTCGACGAGTACTTCGAAGGGTAAATGACAAAAAAAACAATAGGATTTATTTGTATATTTAGTTACCTAGTAATAGTCATTTAATTTGGCATTTATTTAACTTTATCAAAATGTTAGCCCAGTTTTGCCCTTGTAGTCACTGGCTGACCTCGTATAATCAATTTACCCTCCTTAAGGGTGGGTTCGTGAACGAAATCACGAAATAATCAAAAAGTTTTAACTTCGTTTTAATTTTCTTGCGAACGCCTCCCGCCTTTGTGTGCTGGCAGTTGTGAAAAAAAAAATACAAAGGAAAATTAAATATATAAATCTTGCTGAAAAATAAGAATGTTATGATTAAGTACGTGCTCGAAAATTGTGAGCACGAAAGCACGAAAACGACTAAAAACGAAATAAAATGGATTATTATTAGTTTTCGTGTTGCGTCAACCCCAATAATAGATTACCCTATGCTAGACCATAAAAAAGGAGAGATCTAAGCCCTAACATTTACCTAATCTATTTGTGGATTCAATCTATGCCTAAAACGCGATATTTCATGCATAATATGTGTTACTTAATAATAAATGATCTAGACTTTATAGTGATGTTATTCGCTTATTTAGTCACACCATGTACCTACACTCAAAATTTGTCTCTCTCTCTCACACACACACACCCCCTCACACACAAAAACACACTCACGCAATATATCCCTTATACAATTGATTGTATTCTCTTGCTTTCTTTATTTTTTTTTTTCTCTTTTTGTTACTTACATAACTGTATTAAATAATGTAAGGGAAGAGCGGAGCCTTCAACTACAAGCATTGCTATGCCTAAATGGAGACTCAACACAAGAACACTCAACAAAAGAAAAGCCATCCTTTATACAAAAAAGACTTAAATGCCAGACATAACGTTTTACAACAGCGCAAATGTCTATAATATTCCCGTATTTCTTTATGTAATTGTTAGGTTACATTCCAACATTTGGAAGCGTCTTAACAAAGAGGAAAGCGCAAGTTTTCAAAAGAGAATTTTTAATAACGCCTTCAGTGCCGCGGTGCGCCTTTAGTGGTTAATTTTCCTTTTAAACGTTTATAAAAAGAATGTATTAGGCACGACTGGCTGCACTTTTGTGGGTGTAAGTTTGTGTTTTTACCATGAATACTGAATTAGTTGCTTTAATTATTTATTTCTGGTTCTGTTCTTCCCGCCTCCAGGGGACCGGTTGAAGTGGAGGTGCTTGGGGGAGTCTGAAATGATGATGACGATAATTATTTGTTAAGTATTACACAAACATTTACTATTACACAAACATTAAGACATTAAAGTTGGTGCCAATATAAACTCATTAGAGTTTTACCGTGCACCAAAATCATCATCAATTATTGAGATTGTTTTTTTTGTGTTAATTTATTTAAAAGCTTTTGAGAGACAATGCATGTCATTGTCCAAACAACGTTTCCAATCCAAATAGGTACTGTATATAAACGAAACGACTCGTAATATCACTATCATAATTACTATGAGGACCGAAAGTTTGTATTTTATGTCACAAAACATTCTAAAACATCACTCCTGTTTTCCCCGAAGAGTTGGGCAGGGGTGTAACCGTGGGGTGCATGTTGAAGAGCCTCCTCGTGGCGCACCCTGGGCAACGTCGGCTCCAAGTGCCCACCAGATTTTGGTGGACACTTGGGGCTGGCGGCTAATCTTCAACAAACGGGGAAGGGTCACGGTTCCAATCGCCGATCATCCTTGATGGTCGGTGAAGGGAACCGGGCTATAGTACGTCTACTCCCCCTCTGCTTACAGAGGAAGGTGAGTGGGCGTAGACTGGGGAGGGGCGGTTCGCGCCGCTGCACCCACGGGAGTGTGGGTCGTGAAGGGAGTCCATGTCCGCGCTGCGTCTGTCCGGTATCCGGCGGCAGCGTGGGGACGCCGGGGCGACGGTTGGTTTTGCCCAGCCGTCGGCCACCCCGTAATTCTGAGTTCAGGACCGGGGGTCCGGGCCACTGAGGCCCGGGCCGCGAGGAAGACAACCTCTCTAAAAAATCACCCCAATCCCAAGGTCTAGCGTGCCGAGGGGATGAATGGCCGGAGGGGATCCGGTCATTAGCGCGAAAAGGGACCTCACCCTTAAAAGGAACAAAATGAATAACAAGGCTAAAGGAAAAAATCCCCAGGCGGGCAACCTCCACAAGGAGGCACAATCCCGTCCTTCTTCGGAAGGCCGCCCCACCGTATATGGGGGGGGCACCAATAGCCCCGTGGGCCGGCACACCACCGCCGACCCGCGTCAACCTGCGTCGCAAGAAAAGGAGCTCCGGGCTAGCCTGGAGCGCCTGTGCGACGCAGAGGTACCGCGCAAGGAGCGCACAGAGGAGAGGAGTGATGCGGGGTCGGAGTCCGACGCCGCATCGGGAGGATCAAGCACGGAAGGCTCAGGGAGCCCGTGCCGTGCGAAGGAGATGGCTGCCGCTGCTAATAGAAAGGGACGAAGCAAGCGGCCAAGGTCAGTGGGCGGCCAGGGGTCGTCCTCTGACTGGGAGCTGGCCAGGAAGATCCCCACCACGAGGCGGGGAGGAGTCCGGGGCCGAGGCACAGGGAGGGGCCTCACTGCTCGGGAGGCGGCCAAGCGTGCGGAGGAGCCCGCAAAGGAGGGGGAGACCGGTCGCGCGGTCGCCTCGGAGCCCTCAGGTGACGAGGCGGTTGAGGTTGGCGGCCCCGAGGCGGACCGCAAAAGGAGTTTTGCGGCGGTCGTGGAGGCCGCGATCCGGGTCGTGGCCTTGAAAAAGCGCCAGGACACGAAGAACAAGGCCATCGACTCGGCAATGGCCTCCATTATGGCGGCAGCGGAGGCGGCCAACTACGCCGGTCCTTCGGCTGGCGAAGTGGCCGCATTACGGGCGGATGTGGCTCGCCTGACGGCTGCCACGGAGCTTCTCCAGGAGGAGAACCGGAGGCTCCGTGCAGACCTGGCCGGCCTGAAGGTCCCTGACAAGGAGCAGGCGGAACCGTCAAGCCGGCCCGTGCCGGTGGAGAACCAGGTCTTGGACCTGGTTCGGCAGGAGCTGGCGACCTTCCAGGCGCGTTTCGACGTCCTGGAGGGTATAGTCCTGCGCCCCCCCTTGGCGGGTAGGACGGTTCCGGGGCCGAAGGCGGCCTCGTACGCGGCCGCTGCCGCCCCTAAGCCAGGGCCGTCTGGCCGGGCCCAGGCGCCGGCTAAACCGGCGTCGGCAGGAGGAGCCCCGGCACCGGCGAAACCGGCGCCGGCGAAACCGACACCGGCGAAACCGGCGTCAGCTGGCGGAGCCTCGGCGCCTGCAAAACCGGCGCCGGCCCATAAGAAGAAGGGCAAAACGGCTGGGAAGGCGAGGGCCCCAGAGCCTTCGCCTCTCCCAGAAGAACCTCCCACGACCAACGCAGAGTGGCAAGTGGTCGGGGAGAGGAGGAAGGCGGCCAAGGCGGCCAGAAAAAAGGCGCAAAGGCGGCGCCGCAAGGAGCGAGCCGTTGCGGCTAGGCTTCGCTCCCCTAAGACCGCGGCTGTAGTCATAACACTACAGCCGGACGCGGTTAAAGGGGGGGTGACCTACTGCGACGTGCTCACGAAGGCAAAGGCGGCGGTGGACCTCCAGGAGCTGGGGATCACCGGGGGCCTCCGGTATAGGGTGACCGCCACTGGTGCCCGCATGCTGGAGATCCCCGGTGCGACGAGTGGCCCCACCGCTGACGCCCTAGCTGAGAAGCTGAGGGCGTCCCTCAATGCGGACGAGGTTCGAGTCTCCAGGCCCGTCAAGTGCGCAGACATGCGAATTATGGGCCTGGATGACTCCATTACGGAGAAGGAGGTGGTAGCCGCCGTCGTCGGGACGGGCGGGTGTCTGGCCGACCAGGTGAAGGCGGGCACCATACGTCCCGACTTCACGGGCATGCGAACCATTACGGTAAGCTGTCCCGTGACGGCGGCGAGACAGATAGTGGAGGGTGGAAGACTCCTGGTGGGCTGGGTGTCAGCGCAGGTCAAGCTGCTGGAGCCCAGACCTCTGAGGTGCTATCGATGCCTCGTGGGACACCACGCGAGCGCCATGTGCACCTCGGAGGACCGCAGCACTCTGTGCTTTCGCTGCGGTAAGCCCGGACATAAGGCCGGCTCCTGCAACGCCACGCCGCACTGCGTCGCATGTGCGGCTGCTGGCAAGCCGGCCGATCACCGGGCGGGGAGCAAGTCCTGCGCCCCACCCACCGAAGCCAGGAGGAAAGGCAGGCCCTCCGCCGCCGTCGCCACCACCACCACCGTCGCCGCCACTGCTGCCGCCGCCGCCACCGCCGCCGCCGCCGCCACCGCCGCCGCCGCCGCCACCGCCGCCGCCGCCGCCACCGCCGCCGCTGCTGAAGGGCCTCCTCAAGAGGCCCGGGAGGGGGTTGAAATGGAGGAGTAATGGCTCCTTTACGCCTCCTCCAGGCGAACATCAACCACTGCGCCTGCGCTCAGGACTTGTTGCTCCAGACCATGGCGCAGTGGTCGATTAATATCGCCGTGGTCGCTGAGCCGTACTTTGTCCCGCCCAGGGATGACTGGGTGGAGGACCTTAGCGGCTCAGTGGCCATAATTTCGTCGGCTGCCGCCGGTACCCCGTCCCTCGAATGTGTCACGAAGGGACAGGGGTGCGTAGCAGCACGGTTCGGAGAGATTGTAGTAGTGGGAGTTTACTTCTCTCCGAGCCGAACTCTCGCCGAGCTCCAGAACTCTCTAACAGAGTTGAGTGTCGTCGTCGCCAGGAACCATCCCTTCTCCGTGCTAGTGCTCGGGGACTTCAACGCCAAGAACTTGGCCTGGGGTTCCCGGTGCACGGACGTGCGGGGCAGGATGGTGGAGGACTGGGCTCTGGAAACAGGCCTGGTCGTCCTAAATCGGGGTTCTGTTCCTACGTGTGTGCGGATGCGGGGCGAGTCGGTAGTGGACATCTCGTTCGCCAGCCCCGCTCTGACGCAGCAGGTCATTGACTGGCGCGTCATGGAGGAGGTGGAGACCTACTCCGATCACCGGTATATCCGGTTCGATGTCTCCGCCCAGACCTCCAGCGCGCTGGTCCAACAGGCCCCGAGTGGTCCGCGGTGGGCGCTGAAGCAGCTGGACCGGGAGCTTCTCCTGGAAGCCTCGATCGTGCAGGCCTGGGTGTATTCACCGGACAGGCCTGCTGATATCGACGATGAGGCGGAGTGGTTCCGGGAGGCCATGTCCGAGATTTGTGACGTGGCAATGCCCCGAGTCCGGCCAGGACGCGCCCGACGTCAGGTGTACTGGTGGTCGCAGGAGATCGCGGCGTTACGCAAAGCGTGCGTCGACGCGCGACACCGGTACACCAGGCACCGCAGGCGCCGCATCCGCCCTCCGGATGCGGAAGCCACGGAGGCGGAGCTGTACGGGGGGTACAGAGCGGCGAAGACCGCCCTCCGAGAGGCTGTCCAGCGGGCCAAGGACTTGGCCCGCGAGGAGATGCTGGAGACTCTGAACAGAGATCCATGGGGGCGCCCTTACAAGATGGTGCGGAATAAACTCCGCACCTGGGCCCCCCCGCTGACACAGAGTCTCCGCCCACAGCTGGTGGAGGAGGTGGTGAGCGCTCTGTTCCCTTCACGGGGGGAGCATACTCCCCCGCCTATGGCTCCGCCAATAGCGGTGTCCGAAGCGGACCACATGGACGACGACGACGACACACCCGAAGTGACCAGGGTAGAGCTGGGAGCGGCGGTAGGCAGGCTGAAGGCCAAAAATACCGCCCCAGGACCCGATGGCGTGCCGGGTAAAGCCTGGGTCCTGGCCTCGACGGCTCTCGGGCCTCGACTGGAGGCGCTCTTAAGCGCATGCATGGAGAGAGGCCAGTTTCCACTCCGTTGGAAGACAGGGAAGCTGGTCCTCATTCAGAAGCCAGGGCGCCCTGCGGACTCTCCGTCCGCATACCGGCCCATTGTGCTGCTCGACGAGGTTGGCAAGCTCTTCGAGAGAGTGATTGCGGGCCGCCTCGTCGGGCACCTGGTGGGGACAGGGCCGGATCTTGCGGATAGCCAGTTTGGCTTCCGCAAGGGGCGCTCGACGGTGGACGCCATCATGCGCGTTAGAGCCCTCACGACGGGGGATGCGGTGTCCCGGGGCGGGGCCGTCGTGGCGGTGTCACTCGACATCGCCAACGCGTTTAACACCCTGCCCTGGAGTTGCATTGGGGAGGCACTTCGGTATCACCGGGTGCCGACCTACCTCCGTCGAATAGTCGGGGCGTATCTGACGGATAGAGCCGTCATCTACCCCGGTCGCGACGGGAACTGGAGCCGGCGAGAGATGTCGTGCGGTGTCCCACAGGGATCGGTTCTGGGGCCGCTCCTGTGGGACATCGGTTACGACTGGGTGCTGCGGGCAGACCTCCCTGATGGCGTCAGTGTAGTTTGCTACGCTGACGACACGCTGGTCCTGGCGCAGGGGAGGTCGCATCAGGCGGCGGCCGACGCAATGACACGCGGGGTTGCGATAGTCGTGGATAGGATCCGGCAGTTGGGTCTCGAGGTGGCATTGCACAAGTCCGAGGCCATGTCCTTTCATGGGCCCCGGTACGGGCCACCTTCGGGATCTCAACTGATGGTAGGAGGGGTTCACATCGGCGTCGAGACAACGATGAGATACCTGGGTCTCGTCCTCGACAGCCGGTGGAACTTCGTCGAGCATTTCCGACGTTTGGCCCCCAAACTGGAACGGGCCGGGGCCGCCTTAAAGCGGCTCTTGCCCAACCTGAGGGGGCCAAACGCCTCCTGCCGGAGGCTTTACGCGGGGGTCGTGCGGTCCATGGCCCTATATGGGGCCCCGGTATGGGCGCGTTCACTGCGGCTTCGAGCCGCACACTATCTGAACGCGCCCCAGAAGGTGGTAGCCGTAAGGCTGATCCGGGGCTACCGCACGATCTCGCGCGAGGCGGCATGCCTCCTTGCCGGACTGCCGCCATGGGATCTGGAGGCGATAGTGCTTGCGCGCCTACGATTGGCGCGCGGAGGCACTACGCCGGGGGGAAACTCTGCACCCGCGGCAAATCGCTGCGGAGCGGACGGACCTCCGGCGCGATCTCATGGCGGAATGGAAGGCGCGACTATCGCAACCCAGCGCAGGGCACGCCGCGATAGCGGCGATAAGACCCCTCTTTGAGGAGTGGCTAGAGAGGCGTCACGGCGCTCTCACGTACCGCCTGACGCAGGTCCTCTCCGGACACGGATGTTTCGGGAGGTTCCTGCACATCATCAGGCGGGAGGAGACGCCCGGGTGTCACCACTGCCCGGATCGCCCAGAGGACACGGTGGAGCACACGGTGGAGGTCTGCCCTGCTTGGGCGGAGACCCGCCGTGTCCTCGTGGAGGCGATCGGCAACGGCGGCGACCTCTCGCGCCCGGCCCTGGTGCAAGCCATGGTCCGGGGCGAGAGAGAATGGGAGGCAGTCACCTCCTTCTGCGAAGCAGTCATGCTAGCGAAGGAGGTGGCGGGGAGGCTGAGGGAGAACACCTCACGCCTCAGCCGCCGCGGGAGACGCTCCGGGCGTCGGGAGCCGCGTGACGACTCCCGGCCACCGTAGGCGCGGGCCTGCGGGCGGTGAGTAATGGGTAGCTCACCGTCCGATCAGGACCAGGCCCGTGCCGGACGGCGCGTTGTGTTCCACGCGCGCCTCAAAGAGATGTCAGCAGAGGACGGGGCCCCACAGGGCCGAAGCCTGCCGGGGCGGTGGGATTTTCCGAAAGGTTAACCGCTGCCCTGGAACAGAAAGGGCTAAGGACGGAACACGGGTGGGTTTTAGTCAGTAAAAGTCTGACACTCCCTTCCGCTCCACCCAGAGCGGGAGGGGTCATTTGATGATTTCCCATCCACAAAAAAAAAAAAAAAAAAAAAAAAGGGGTGTAACCGTATTTTATTAGTTTACTTTAACGACTGGCCGCAGTTTTGCACGGATTTTACAATTCGATAAAACATCGAGATTTCTTTATTAATTGTTAGTTTAATATTCATGTATTAAACATGTAAAGCTTCTAGAATAATTTTACTAAATGATGTTAAAAACCGCTTCAAAATCCGTGTCGTAGTGTAAATCTCGCAGAAAAGCTAAAAAATCGCAATCACACAGACAGACACGAAAGGTGACTTTATACACTGCCGAGCAATGAAAAAGTTCCACCCACAAAATGCCGACAAACACCCTAATATCTCCTAAGACATAGAACCTAGCTTCATAAATTAAAAACGTACGTTTTTAGTTGGTAATATTCTGATGCGCTGTTAAATGTACTTCAATATTGCAGACGGCGTCATTAAGCTAGCCTTTCCCGTTTAGGAGTAATTTGGTGCTATGCCACTGGAACTTTTTCATTGTTCGCGAGTGTAATAAACCCACAATATCAAAATCAAAATATTTTATTTCACATAAACCAACATGGGCACTTATGAAATGCCAGAAGGGTGCACGGTTCCAATTGGTCGTTTCCTATGGAGAAGAGCCGGCAAGAAACTCCACGGTGGAAAGAAACTCCATGGTTCCACTATAAACCAAAGGCCACATTGTGACATTATTCATTACCGAGCAAAGAATACGAAATATTCTCCTAAGCTCCTTATTTGTTGTTTCTATAAAATGTATGACGGGGGACAATATTTTAATGAAAATACTCAAGCACTGGCCCTCTAATCTCCCTTTGTGTGGGGATATTAAAAAGTAGGTTTTTCTTTTTGATCTTCGTAGATTGTTTACCTACTTAACATTTAAGAATTCTCTTTAGCACAGTGGAAATATGTCCCTGGGGTCGGTTTACAGAAATAATAGGCTTGTTCCAAATTGCTCGCATTACTAATGAATATTCAGTCGTGGATCTAGATTTTCGCTCAAGGGGTGCAAACGTTTAATGATAATAATAATACTTTATTGATGCAAGTCCTTACAATTATGCGTAATATCTAGCAAAATTTCACAATAATAAAGGCGCACAAAAGTTGAAACCCTGACTCCTAAACTAGGAATACCTGTGACTTAGGAGTCAGTGTTGTCAGTCAATACTCTATGGAAATTACTAAACTGATATTAAACAAAAAGAATATGTTATATGTTGTGATTTAAAGGAAAAACATTTGTAAACAAAATAAAAGTAAATAATTCAATTAAAAAGTAAAATTAAAATTAAATTAGTTTGTCTCTGAAGGGGGAGGATTTTCTAAAGCCTTGAAGCATTTAAAAAAAAACCATCGGCGCTCATTTTCCCTAAACTCGAGAATGTGGTGTGTGTGTGTGTGTCTTCGAGGATGACTACGATTTATATTAGTATTACCTATACTGTATTATCATCATCAGCTTAGTCTTTTCCCAACTATGTTGGGGTTGACTTCCAGTCTAACCGGATGCATCTGCATACACTGGTATGCAGATGCATCCGGTTAGACTGGGTTGTGGAGGTCAGATATGCAGTCGCTTCATGTAAAATACTGATTTTACATGAAGCGACTGCATATCTGACCTCCACAACCCAGTTACTGGGTAATACGGTACCCATTGGTAAGACTGGTTGTCAGACTTTCGGGCTTCTGACGACCCGTACCGACTGTCAAAGATCCACGAATGACAGCCGGGACCAACGGCTTAACGTGCTTTCCGAGGCATGGAGGGGTCTCGGTATGTAAAGATGGTCACCCATCCACAGACCAACCGCGGCAAACGTAGCTTAACCTGAGCGATCGACCTGGGAGGTGGCCACGGCCTCCCCCCCCCCCCCCCGCCCTGTATCGTGGGAATGTAAAAATTGTCGCAGGCAGCGTTGTAGTTTAGCCTAGCCCCGTGGGGATGAAGGCGTAAGTTTATGTATGTTTCCTTAATAGATAATAATATTATGTTTTGGGCCTGATGGGAGTTATGTTCACAATTAGGCGTTGTAAAGTTTTTTATTGCTATTTTTCGTTTCAAAGCGATAAAAATATTTCAATAATCTCAACATCCCAATTTCCCATGTTTCCGTTTACAGTCATAAAAATATCATCGTAAAAATGGCATATTTAAATGGAACCTTTTTGTGCTGGCAACATTTTATAACTTTCGCAACAAAATTCTATTCAAAGCAATTTTTCGTTACGAAATATTTTCTTTTACTTACAAAAGAAAAACCGTCCTGAAACTGAGACCATACGAGATTTGAATTTGGAAAACACACTTTATACGAAAGTCTATTACTGGAGGTAACTTCAAAGCGGGCGGTCGTATATTAATATTTCATCTGGCAACATTGCCGGCGAGGTTAACGACTTACTGAATTCTGCAATCTAATCGTCTGTTCCCTGGTATTAAAATTTTGCTTTTTATTTAAGTGTGGCCGTTGGTTTTAAATTAGCTGCATTTTTTTTTAATTTTCTTATTTAGAAGTAAATAGTTTAGTAACGTTAGGTTCATGGGACTCTAGGTCTAGGTCTAGGTTTTGGGAGACCGTCCATATAACATGCTGTCTATCTCCGAATCTACTTAAAATGTAGGTACATCGTATACAAAATAGTAATCGATGGGTAGGTCCTGGGTGTGTAATATAATAACAGATAGTATAATATCACTTGAAATATCGTTCACATGATATAATTTTCATATGCTATAAAAACAATTAACCTAATTTCATATTATTATGATCGAATGTTATATTTCAAATAACCTTCTTTTGCTCTAATAACCGTTAGTACCTATAACGATCATCTCATATAATTTTCAATTTGTGTAATGCTCTTTATAAATAACGTTCAGTTGACCTAACTTTCAGATAGGTACAGTAATTTTCAGCCAACATTCAGAAAAGAAAACGTAAAAATCAGGAAACATTGTTAACTGCTTATTATGAACAACTGTTATAACCTCATCTAAACCAAATAATTCGCCAACAATACAAGGGTTTTCATTATTTGATCATTTATCATTTAAATTATATTAAACGTTACTTATAGATTTGAATATTAGAGTAACTGGATATAAGATTTGGCAATAAGCACGGATTGCTGACAGCCTATTTCTGGATGTATTTGAAATGCGCCTTTTAAGCCGTATCGCAAAAACGCTGAGCTCTTGCAGTAAGTACCTACATTTTTCACATCCTTTAGGTCACCCAGCATCCCGCTGGCCGCAACCTCGTTCTCCTACTTCCACAATGGATGTCTGTTCAAGACATATCCCCCGGCATTATTTTAACCAGAGGGGCAATTCTCGTAATTTTAAAAACGTTCACAGTCTTATCTCAGTCTCAATCTGTCAAAAATACCTCTAATTTCCCTACATTTTGACAAGTTTTTGACATTTGTTTATAGACGATATGAGACTGCGACTAGATTTTGAACGTTTTAAATTACGAGAATTGGCCTTCAGATAGAACCAACGGCATGTAACCCTGAAATAACAATTACCTTTTCCGTATTGTTGGTTAAGGATTTTTACCAAATACATATTATGTAGTTATAGAGCCAGACAATATTTTATTATAATAAATGGGCACACACTGGTGTAATTTCTACATGAATTTTTGCATGAAATCCTTGTGTTTTGGCTATACCCGTTATAGCCAAAACACAAAGATTTCATGCAAAAATTAGACAATTAAAAAGACACTTAACGAAGCTGAGAGTCATTTGTACTCCCTGCCATCGTGATATTTTTTTTGTACTGGACCATACCTGGGAACCTTCTGGTTACGGAGATATTGAAGGTCAAAATTCCAACTTTTACTGAGGTGTTTTGATGAAAACAAGTTTTTAATGTCAAAACACAACTTTAAACACCCCCACGATCCCTGTGCTGTTGTATACGCCCATAAGCACAATGTTTTGCGTGTTTGACATTGCGCAGTACCGCAAACACCTACATAGTATGATGTAAAGAAAGAAAGAAAGAAAATACATACATTTATTTGCAGCAAACAAGACGCATAAAAGTGAACAAACACACAAAAAAATTTATTAAGTTGGGGTAAACATGCGTCACATTCACGCAAAACGGCCATCGCTCAGCATAATGCTAAAACCCTATACGAGACAGAGCCCCAGCGCTAGTTTTCAGAATTTGTACATAGTGTAACTCAACATCTGTCTAGCCTTTTCCCAATTATGTTGAGGTCGGCTTCCAGTCTAAACCGATGCAGCTGAATACCAGTATTTTACATGGAGCGACTGCCTTAGATCTGACCTCCACAACCCAGTTACGTAGCGTAACTAAGTAACATAATAAACAGACTACAATCCCACAATGATGGGTATTATTGTTTACGGTTTTAGTCTAGGTACCTACGTGTTGTATTCGGAATTGTCCGACTAGATATTAAGGGCTTGAAGCGCAGGCCACGCCGCGAGCTGACCGGTTTTTGGGCGGGCTAATATTAGCTTTGATGAAAGTTGCCGTTTTTACTCGTATATTTTGTCATGATAAAAAGGTGAAACGATGCTCGCCTGCCAGCCCGAACCGCCGAACAGCTCGTTATGTGGCTTGAGAGTGGGACAAAGCATTTTTTTACACGAGCTTATCACTCAACGCGAAATTGTGTCTAACCATAAAAACACCGAGAATTTATAACAGTACCTAACTACATATAAAAGACTTTAAATTAAGTCAAAAGATTTCTTAACGAGCGGTGTAAGTGATAAAATTCTCTACTTACGTCCTAAAGAAAATTTACGACAGCCTCAGTCATTAAGACTTTATAATTATCTCTGAAAGAACACTAAAATGAGTTTTCGCTGTAAACTAGAATATTAGTTTTTTCACAATTTATAATCTTGTGAATATACAGGGTGGGCAACTTGGAGCTTATACAACTTTTTTTGCCGCCATTTTGTTTTGGCGGCAAATATGACAGTTGTTTCATGAAGATTGTTTTGTGTAGATAAGGCAATTTTTTTATGAAGCGTTTTACGACTGAACAAAGTGTTTTAATTATTAAAACAATCTACTCAATAGATATTGCGGAAACTCTAAGAAAATTGCGGCAAATTTTTGGTAGAAATCACTTACCTTCGCGGCTAACAATAACTCGTTTATTGATTAAATTTGAGCAGCATGGCATTGTAACAGATAAAGCAGTTTTCTTAGATCATGTGAATCAGTTGGGCTTAGGAAACGTGGTTCCAACAAGACGGGGCCACATGTCATACGGCACAAGCCACAATCGAGACATTGAAAAGAACGTTTCCGGGTCAATTAATTTCGAGAAACGGTGACATTGATTGGCCCCCAAGATCCCCGGAGTTAATAGCTCCTGACTTTTTTTTTGTGGGGCTAACTAAAGGGATGTGTCTATGCTAACAGGCCAATGAACCCTCAAGAATTAAAACAAAATATCTGAGACACAGTCACTGAAATAACACAGGAAATGTGTGAAAATTAAAACGGTACACATCTGCCATGCTGCTGCAGGTGGACATTTGTCTGAGATTATTTTATATTTAAATAAAAATACTGAATAATTTATATATTTCATAGAATAAAATTTAAAAAATAAAGTGTATGCCTACCTTATTTGCCCACCCTATTCTTTTATGTACCTACCACTTATAATTTTGTGAGAAATAATAATTAATACTCATATATTTATTATATTTCACACACAATGTGAACATATGTATGTAGGTGGTAGGTTTTGCAAAGATATGTTCTTTGTGGACTCTGTCGGGGACTACACAGCATCTGCTTAAATATGATGTCAATGACAGCATAAGAACGGTTCTCCAGAAAGTAAATTTACAGGTAGATACCGCAGACCATAAAATTACGAACAAGGTAAACAACACGCCCAAAATATCATCCCTTATTACATCAGATTTTACTCATAATAAAGATAAAAACTACAACAAAGGCTTTTCCTTTGACAAATACCCGTTGTCTGAACTGACAATTTGAAGTTGAGGACTTGTCAAATTCGACTTTAGCGTTACTTAAGGTGATTCCTTAAGGGCATGGACCTCAGTTTGCAAAAATTGTCTTAGCATTAACGGCTGCAGTTTCAACAGTACTGCAGTATTCACTTTGTAATTAATCCTACTAATATTATAAATGCGAAAGTTTGTATGTATGGATGTATGGATGTTTGTTACTCTTTCACGCAAAAACTACTGAACAGATTTTGACGAAATTTAGCACACAGATAGTTTATAACCAGGATTAACATATAGGATACTTTTTATCCCGACATTCCCACGGGATCGAAACTTATGCGGGTGAAACCGCGGGGCGCAGCTAGTATACAATAAAGATGAGGACTACTGCGAGGTGTCGTAGAGGTTGCGAAAACACGATTGCATACAATTTTCTCGATACAAAGAAATCTCAAAGTTACCTCTAAACCGTAAAATAAAAGGAGACTAATCAATGGAAATTATCAAATTAGGTCATGAAAGCTAATCGAACTATGCATAAAGCAAAGGGGCAATTCTCGTAATTTTAAGAACGTTTATAGTCTCAGCACAGTCTCAATCTGACAAAAATATCTCTAATTTCCCTACATTGACACAAGTTTTTGACATTTGTTTGTCGCCGAGATGAGACTGCGGCTAGACTTTTAACGTTTTAAATTACGAGGATTGGCCTTCAGGTGTCATCTGTTATATTTTTATTTTTTAATCGTTACGTCGTTATTTAAGAACCCCGCGATTTTTTTTTTTTTTGCGTATTTTTTTTTTTATTTAGCTATCTTCTACCTCTATCTGAGAACTGTGGTGGCCCAGTAGTAGCGACTCCGACGTACGAGTTGTAGGTCGTGGATTCAAACAATGACGATCTATGGTTCAAACACAGTCAGGCGTGTTACTTTGTGTAATTTATTTCATCACCGCTGCTCTGAGATCGGTGAAGAAAAACATCATGAGGAAACTGGCATGTCCTAAAACCAAGTGAAAAATTTTGAAGACATGTGACACCTACTGAAACTTACCATACTTACAGAAATAAAATCATTTATCATTTACCAACCCGCAATCGGCCCGCGTGGTGAGTTACAGCCCTCTCCCTCTCAAAAAAGAGGAAACTGGTGTCCCAGCAGTGGGAACATTATAAGCTGATTATGTAATCTTCTACCTTAAGTTGGTAATACTAAAGTAGACTTTGACGTAGGCATTTAACATCAAATTCTCAATTCAGTAACCCGGTATCAACCAACATGGCACCAAGCTAGAAAAAAAAAAAAAAAAAAAAAAAAAACAGCATGAGGATTCGTTTTTCCTCTTGAATATAAAAATACAGGCATTTGATAATCCCACGCCTTTGTCGAACGAGAACAAAATGATAGTGGAATGACTTCAGGAAATTAGAACGCTTAATTGGGAATTATCTTGACAAGGGAATGAGTATAAAAGGGATAAAGAAAAGACAAAGAACAGTGACGAATATCCAGAAATAGACCTTATATTTACAAAAACCATATAACAGTCTGTCCTTCCCTAAAGAGTAGACAGGGGTTTATTTATAGTATAGTCAGAAAAATATATACCTATAGAGGTATGAGGAACAGGGTGTAAAGTTCACTCATCCTCCATAGAAAAGGGAGGATCCTCAGGCCAGACGGGTGTTGTTTCTGGAGGACAACTGCCCAATGATTTATGTCTGGGCGTTTGTATATTTATGCTAGTTGCACGGTAAACTCTGCTTGCGAGATGCAGGATTTTGCGTGACGTCAGTATGACGCGTTGTTCGCATGTGGCGTTGTAGATACAGTTGAGTAGTGGTGGCCAAGTGGTAACGGCCGCGACTTACGAGTTGTAGGTCGTAGGTTCGAACCAGTTAAGTAGGTAGTCACTTGACTATCTACTTAAAATAACACCTACATTTTGCTTCTACATATCGCCATTACCTATGTTATACATCGTGTTCCGGACGATATACATAAACTTCCACCAGATGTTCAGACCATGGCACTAAGCATTTTTCATTTATATGGACACATTAATGAATTCTTATTTTTTGTTAATTTTCATAAAAACTAAATACTTTGACGTAAATCACCTGATATGCATGCCTCTTTATCTCTTTTTCCGAAGCATTTGATAGATTTATCATTTTAATTGCACTAAGCGGCAACATAGGCCAAATTAAGGCCCTTTTTTACTGCATAGCTCAATTAAATTTAATTAAATGAAATTACAAATATCTTTGTAACGAAGCCTTTTTAAGTACTACTTCCTTTGTTAGATTTGATTTGTAAAAGCTATAGAAGCGTTTGCCAAAGTTTATGGATAACGTAAGGAACACGGTGTATACGGCCCATGTTATCGGAAGAGAGCCTATGGCGAATAACCCAGCAAGCAAGAAAAGTATACAGGGTGTTTGGTGCATCGTGTGCCAAATTGAAATGGTCGACTGGGGGGGTCACCTTCTATCCTTTCAGACCCCTAAACACTTCTCATGCCCTGTGGCTTTTTTTTCATTGACTTTTTATTTTTTTATAAAAAAAATACCCAAATTTTGCATTCAATTTCAAAATAAAAAAAAAGTGTAAGTCGTAGACTCTGAATTTTAATTTTATTTAGATGTGTATTGTATTACAGTACTTTTAAATTCAAAATTAGTGACATTAGCCATCCAGTTTTTTTTTAATTTACTCGCAAAGTTTCGGACTTCAATTAAAGCTGTCCATGTTACAGCTATTTACATAGCTATAAAAAAAAAACCAAAAACGACCGGGATCTTCCAACTCCCTCAAAAATTCTCTAGTCTATCCTCTTGCTAGTGATGTGCCACATGCCATAAAAATCTTTTTACAACTTTGTGAATTCGCTAGAATTGTGAATCGAGTCACAAAATACTAAATTTGAAATTATGATTTAAAAAAATATTTTTACTTAAATTATACCTCAAGAACTCATTTAATCTGTTATCTCACTCTTGTAAGGTAAAATCTGTCTCGTATCTCTCTTTTTTGGGGGGGACGGTTACTAGAAATAAAAAATAATTGCATTTTTAACATTTATTTAATCATTTTTTACATATTCTGCTCAAATTGTTGGCCGCTATTGCGAATGCAAGCCCGACATCTATTTCGTATTTCCACAGTTGTTGTACGAAGTCGTATTTCCTCCTTAATTTGATTAAACGCCGTTTCAATGCGTTGATGTAGTACCTCCCTAGTCGGAACCTCCGTGGCGTATACCAGCTCTTTGGCACGTCCCCAGACATAAAAATCTAGCGGAGTTAGGTCTGGGGAACGTGCCGGCCATGCAATAGGGCCATCGCGACCAATCCACGCATTGGGGAACACATCGTCAAGATATTCCCTCACAGTCAAACGCCAATGCGCGGGACAGCCGTCATGCTGGAATACTTTGGGAACATTTCCATTAAATACGGGCACCTCGGACACTAATTCGGGCAGGTCATTTTGAAGGAACTCCAAATAGTTATCGCCATTGAGGTTATCGGGCAGGTAATGCGGTCCAACTACCTGATTCCCAATCACTCCTGCCCAAACGTTTACACTAAACCTCATTTGAAAAGATTTCTGCCTTTTAACATGTGGGTTTTCCGTTTTGTTTGTCCAGTGATGCAGATTGTGAAGATTGAGAATCCCTTCTTTGGTAAATTTGGATTCATCCGTCCACAATATTCTTTTTAAGAAATTAGGATCATCCACATCCGTGTGTAACATAAACCGACAGAATGCCACTCGTCTGTCAAAGTCGCCACCCTCAAGACCTACAAACAAAGAACTCTTTTAAATTCCTGTTGAGCAGTAAATAATTGCACAATGAGATTTTTAATGACCGGCGGCGTCGGACCGTTTGTATGGGCTGGTTCACTACCTGGAAGTAGTGACGTCATACTAATATACCCATTACCTGCTAAACAAAGGCATCGTCAAACAAAGTGTGTACGGGCTTAAAGTTAGTTCAAAATTACGTACCTTGCACCGGAGTGTAGTGGAATGGATGTTTTTCGTTTTGCTGTAGAACTTTCCACACTTTCCATATTGAAATATCAAGATGTGCTGCCACATTTCTGATGCTTCTTGTAGGGTCTTCCTCAAAAAGTGCCAGTATTCTCTCGTCCACTTCAACATTATGTCGCACAATATGGCCCCTTGGTTCATGAAAAGTGACACTGCCAGTCTCGCGTATGCGTCGGTATGTGTCTTGGAAGACTCTGCGGCCAGGTAGTCGTCTACCAGGAAAGCGTTCCTGGTAAATTCGTTGCGCTGCACGAGCGACACCATTGGCGGCTCCATAAGCCATCATGATGTCAGCATATTCCTCGTTAGAGAACGTCGCCATTGCAACAACAAAAAATCAACAAAGTTTAACAATAACACCAAAAGTTAAAACGTAACAAAAACCAACAAAACTCAACAAAACAAAGTAACAAAATGAAAAAATCGCGGAGTACGGTGAACTAACACACACGTCAGGTAGCAGAGGCAGTGATGTCTCGACTGACTGACGAATGACGGATTGACGGCGTCGCCGCGTCGGTGGCAGTTCGTCGTTTGTTCAAACTAGTTTAGGTACGCTATGCAAGAAAGATAGAGATAGAAGATAGATTTTACTTCGCGAGAGTGAGAAAACAAATTTTACCTGTTACTTAAGTAACAATTACGCAAAAAGACTTTTTTCTTTTGAATTTGGAATTTAGTATTTTGTGACTCGATTCACAATTCTAGCTAATTTACAAAGTTGTAAAAAGATTTTTGTGACATGTGGCACATCACTAGCAAGAAGATAGACTAGAGAATTTTTGAGGGAGTTGGAAGATCCCGGTCGCTTTTGGTTTTTTTTTTATAGCCATGTAAATAGCTGTAACATGGACAGCTTTAATTGAAATCCGAAACTTTGCGAGTAAATTAAAAAAAAACTAGATGGCTAACGTCACTAATTTTTAATTTAAAAGTACTGTAATACAATACACATCTAAATAAAATTAAAATTCAGAGTCTACGACTTACACTTTTTTAGTATTTTGTAATTGAATGCAAAATTTGGGTATTTTTTTTATAAAAAAATAAAAAGTCGATGAAAAAAAAGCCACAGGGCATGAGAAGTGTTTAGGGGTCTGAAAGGATAGAAGGTGACCCCCCCAGTCGACCATTTCAATTTGGCACACGATGCACCAAACACCCTGTATAATACAGACTGTTACTGAGACTTTTCTAATGGGAAACCCAAAAATAATAACAAACAGGAGATCGAACCCGGGAACCCGCAACCGAATAGGCCAAAACAAACAAGGTAGTTAATTTATTTTGATTCAATCTTGCCTGCCTTTAGTGAGTCAAAGTCCTTCTCAGTTTCTTTTTAATAAAGCCACAAAGATGCGGGGGCAATAAGGTTACCTTCCACATACGCGTATAATCCTTAAAGTTGGGCACCCTTACAAGGAGCCTCCCTCGAGGAACATCAAACTGCGGTACCACTACCATCGGTGCGAAGATATAAATTGAATAACCTTTTTCCGAGAACATTGATTTTAAAAATGTTTGGTTTTTACATGTTTTGGGAATTCGCACAAGCAAAGAGATTATTTTAAAAAATCGGTTGGTGAAAGATGAAGGTTTTTTTACACTTTTTATTTTTTTATTAGCTGTTATTGCTTCACTGGGCTAGGCACCACCCGTGTTGTGGAACCGTGACCGGGAGCCTTCCGCATCCAATCTGTCCCAGTCACGTTTTTACGAGAACTCGGCTGCTCCAATAACATATTATTATATCCTTACCTCGGTCTAATTTTTTTTTTTCTGTCACTTAATCATGTCTATGTCGCCACATTAGGAACTAACAGAATAAGACAAATTTGATCTTGGATAATTATTGGGCTAATTTTGAAAGTAAAAAAAAAAATAGTACCTGCTCAGAAGTTGCAATTATACAGTAGAAATGCCAGTTGTATGACGTTCAAATTTATAATAAATTACCACCTGCCCCGAGAATGTTACCAATTAATAAGTTTAAATGTAAAATGTTTGTTTGTCTCATAAACATGTGTTTTTATTTCGTCAATGAATTTTTTAATCATAATTTTTGAAATTTTAATTAAGATTAATAATAAAATTAGTACTTTAACATTATTATGAATTCTTGGACATTGTAATTTTTATTTTGACATTATGATTTATTCATTGACATTATGATTTATATTTTCAACATTTTGACTTACTTATAAATTATTTTAGATTTAACTATTAATATTTTGACATTATAAATAATACATTTTTAATATAAGAACTCAATTTACCATAATACTGAGAAATAAATACATACACACAAACAAATAGTACGAGCAACGTCAAAAGCAGAAGAGGCCTAATTGTGCGTCTAAAAAAGTGTACATACGGTCGGACAAACACACATGCTTACATATGTATATTATGTGGCAACGTCTAAACTCCTTTTGATGTACCGCGGCCAACGACCCCTGTTTATTTCGTACGAGGCTTTCGTACATACACAGCCTGACTGGTTAAACTAGGGACATATTGAAGGAGGGTTTTCAGTGGCTATTCGCTTCTTGTTTTAAGTAGGTATGGGCAAATGGCCACTACAATATTTGGTCTAATAATCCAATTGAAATTGAATACATTAATTTTGTGAACACTCACATTTTTCTCTGTTATTAGCCCTGTGGAGTAAGTAATTACGCAACATATTGGTATTTCGAATACACATTTACTGCACACATAGAACGGAATAGAATAGTTCTTTATTTGCACAGAAAGTAGGTACAAGTTACAGATGTTAAGTTTAAAATTATCCTTATATTAACTACCTTAAATAAGGCATGCAAACAGTTTTAGCTATTATAATAAAGACTTCATTATAATAGTTTAATTATAACACATTCAATCAAATCAATATAAGTTTACCATAGCTTTCTTAGTCAAGTTATTTTTGTCATAGTTTACGCTGTCGAGCAGATGAATATATTTTCAAACCTATGAACCAATGGATTAGGAATTTCCTTGAAAATGCTTCGGATTATGATAGAATATTACGCAATTGGGGAGCAGTTTATAGTTCAGGCCATATCTTCCTGCCTTATCAAAAGTAATTCCCATTCATTTAAACCCGCACCCCAATTGCGTAACACACAATCAATTGGAATCTGAATCATTTTGAAGCAAATTGCTAATCCATTGCTTCATAAGTTCGAAAACTTTGTCTGCTCTAGGTACACGTAAATAACGCAATGAATGTTGTTGAACTGTCAAAATGAAACCGATTCCGATTGATCGTGTGTTACGCAATTAGGGTGTCGGTGTAGTCGTTTACGTACGTAAGTGTGTACTTTGAGAATCTTGTAACAGTAATTACACTAAAGTTGACCACATTTTCACATGCTTTTTTATTTATTACAGAGCAGAATAAATGATCGTTTCCTAGATTAAGTCCCTCGTTCAACCAGTCATAGTTACTGTTATGTATTTCACTAGATTTAAAGGACGTCTGTGACGTTGTGTGCAATTGTTCGGATGGGAAGGGTTGGACAAAGGAGTTCAAAGGACGATGCAGGTAATTTAGTACGTGGAAGTTTTGTAGAAGCGACATTCTTTTCCGTGATGACAGTTCCTTGGATGTGAACATTTTAGTAGCGTTTGATGTTGGAATATGGCTTAGAGATCGTATTTATAGACACTTATTTAAAAAAAATAGTAATGTTTTTAAGATTGTTTTTTCTGGCATATTATTGTCATCATCGGCATCAGCTTATTAGTTGATTCGTACGAATTTACTCGCCCGAAACGTGCGAGTTGCCTATAGAAAAAATAATATTAATTAAAAGTTCGCATGTTTCGGGCGAGTAAATTCGTGCGTGCCACTAATAAGCCTCGGCATCGGTATTTAACATACATAATTATGGATATTTCAGAAAAGTAATAATAATAGAAAACTCCGCAGACGTGACGGGTATCTTTATCTAAACACGATAAAACAATAAAAAACAGATTTGATGACATTTGAACTGTTTTAAACGGTGTTTTAAAATCCTGAGAGACGCGTTGTCAAATACTAATTGAAAGACACCTTCAAGTAAGCTATACAAAGCAAACGCCAGCATTAAAAATAAAACCACAATAACGAAATAAAAGCGTTCCATTTATGAGCAATACGACTCATAACACCCACTTTACGACATCAAAATAAAACAAAGCAAAAATATCAAATCCGCAAATACATGGCTTTACCGGGGGAGGTAGGGCGAAGCGTATGATAACAATTTCGAATTTCAAACACCCCGAAACCGAAGGCTCAAGTTCTCATGCCTTCGTAAGTAGGCTTTCGTGACGTGTGCCCCAACTATATTGAAAAAATCTACCACAAACATACAGCATGTATCAGAAAGGTATAAATATTTAAGGGTCTGGTACAGGCCATCAAACTGAACAACTTTTTCCATGGGACCAACATCGTTATCGCGAAAAAATGATTAACTGTCCCATACAAAACTTCAAAACATGCTTGACCCAAATGTATGGTATGGTTGATTAGATTTTCGCGATTACGATGTTGGTCCCATGGAGAAAATTCTTTACTTTGATGAGTGACACCAGAAGGCCAATTCTCGTAATTTAAAACGTTCACAGTCTCATCTCGGCGACAAACAAATGCCAAAATCTTGTCAAAAATGTAGATAAAATAAGGTTTTTTTGACAGATTGCGACTGAGGTCAGACTGTGAACGTTCTTAAAATTACGAGAATTGCCCCTCAGGGCTGGCCAAAATACGGCCCTCGGGCTGCTTGCAGCCCGTGACATAATAGGTATTTACCTTATTATTATATAGATTATTTTAAACATTCAAAGTAATTATTTCAAACATCTATGCAACAAGGTGTAAGCAAGTTAAAAAAATATGAATGTCACGTGATCAACTTTGAACGTTAATATCTCGGAAACGTAAAACTTTACGGGGTTTGGTCTGATTATGTTTTATGTTTGCAATTTTGCATTGATGCCAGCTATCGATTTATATAGGTTATATGCGGGGCCGCCATTTTGAAAAATAATCAAAATGGCGGACAAGTAAGCATGCCACGGACCCCACAAAGCCCTTCGACCTCATCTTTCTGATACACACTGTATAGCGGGAATCATTTCGATATATCGAGCTATCAACTTTTACGATTTTATTTGCACAAGCCCGTGTAATTTCCTATTATCGTATTTGAAATCTTTTCCAGCGTTTTTATGTTCGTTTCGTATGTCAAATCGTAAAATTTTAAATGAGAGTTTTGACGGGTGAATTTGTATGATACAGATATCAGAATGAGCTTTATACCTAAAATATGTCACGTTAATATCCTACACACGATATTGCAATAATAAATGGCCACAATTTCTGAGCTCAACTTGAAAACACGACCAGTAAAAAGGTTAAATTAACATATTTTAAAGGCAATAAGATAATTTGGGAAATAATCGTTTCAAAACTTTTAAAAGTTGTACGACATCAACAGATTACTTATATTTTTATTTTGAATCTCAAAAAAAACAATAAAAAAAACAAGAACTTGTATTTAAAATAAACAAGGTGTAATCTTCGTAAGAAAATAGATTTCGCAAAAGGTTAGCCCTATAAGATTCAGTATTCTCATTCTACCCTAGTAGTACTCAGATCTTGTAAATAAAGAATCTCATATCCTTAGGTGTGTTCGAGTACATATTACTTTTAGGCCAATTACGCAAAAACCGCGGCGCGCGGTATGTCTTTATACTTTCTATTTGTTTTTTTTTATTAGTTGCTATCTGATGTATTGTGTGTCTTTTAGTCTGTGCTAAATAAATGTATTTTCTGTCGTTCTTCTTTCTTTCAATAAAGGAATGAAAATTAGTCTTGGTCACTGTCGCCGGATACGGTGAAGAGGACTATACATTTATGTATATAAATATATACTTTTGGGCTTGATTTAGTGCTCAACCGACGACGGTCAGCGCTGACATCGGTCGCGTACCGATTTATATGGACTCGCGCTCAGTGACCCTCGATGCTACACTATACACGTCCATTTATTGTCAGCATCTTGGTACGCGTGACCGACGACGGTACGCGAGTGACGTCAGCGTAACACCACATCCAGCAACACAGACATAAAATTACAGGGTTTTACTATGCCGACTGTATAATTATTATAATATGTAATTTTCTTTATCTAGGTACTGTTCTAGGGTACTTGGTTTATATTCCTGCGAAGATCCTAGTTGCAAGATATTTTCAGAAATAATATAATATAATTTAGTATGACGTGTTGTTTTAAAAGCACCCAAGTTTCATATTTAGTGCTTTCATCAATTTATATATAAACTAATATTATAAATGCGAAAGTAAGTTTGTTTGTTACCTTTTCACGCCTAAACCACTGAACCGATCATCCTGAAAGTGCTGTTCCCGAGGAAAACAACAACAACGTTATTATGATAATAGATGGCGCCACATGTCTTTCGCGCGGGATCGAAACTTATGCCGGTGAAACCGCGGGGTGCAGCTAGTACTTATTATAAAGAGGACAGATTTGATTTTTTGTATGTCTGTTTGTTACGCTTTCATGCTAAAACGACCAGTCGGATTTGGATGAAATTTGGCACACAGGTAGACCATGGCCTGGGTTAGGACATAGTATATTTTTATCCTGATATTCCTACGGGATCTAGAGTTATGCTGGTGAAATCGCGGTGCGCATGACATAACACACACTTCGTAGACTAATAATAATATCTTTTTTTGGTGTTTATTCATCACTTTTCCGTATTTTCCTCATCGCTCCTTCCTTCCCGGAACACAACTTGTTGGTACGGTCTTATCCTGTCATTGTCATTTACACCGACAAGTATATTGTTTAGTAAATTAACGGGATACAACATCATAATGATTACTCTTTGTTGTTACTTGTTTCCTTACATAATCCTATTTTCGTGAACCACTCTATTTTAGTCATTGTTAGAGACAAAGAAAAATATAAGATCCTATTTCTCTGTAACAAATAAACCTATTTTTCTTTCTTTATTTTCTTTAATTTATTATTCCTGCGGGGTAATTGCGTAACACACTAACAGTAGCAATGTCTTTACTTTTTTTTTTTTTTTGCCCCACACTAGGAATTTCTCCTGTGTCGTGGGTGCGTTTACAGACATATAAACTCACATACACAAACGGCCAGACCCGGAACAACTAATTGTAGGTCATACAAATATTTGTTCCGTGCGGGAATCGAACCTGCGACATGCAGCGCAGCAGTCAATCGCTTACCACTGCGCCAACCGTGCCGTCAATTTTGACAGTTCAACAACATTCATTGCGTTATTTACGTTGTTAAATAGACACATTTTTCGGATGTATGAAGCAACTCGCTGCGCCCCGCGGTTGCACCCGCATAAGTTTCGATCCCGTGAGAATATTGGAATAAAAAGTATAGTCGTGTAAGTGTAGTAGTGTCGTAGAAGGTAAGTATGTTAATCCTGGTTATAAACCATCTGTGTGCCTTTCATCCAAATCTGTTCAGTGGTTTGAGCGTGTGAAGTAACAAACATACAAACACACCCTCTCACACAAAAACACACACACTCGCTCACAAACTTTCGCCTTTATAATATTAGTGTGATAG
Organism: Apamea crenata; assembly: GCA_949629185.1. Lineage (NCBI taxonomy): Eukaryota > Metazoa > Arthropoda > Insecta > Lepidoptera > Noctuidae > Apamea > Apamea crenata. The sequence goes on along the minus strand of OX451365.1, from coordinate 15,418,307 downwards.
TGTGATGGATCCTTGGGCACATTATCGGGTGAATACTGCAAAATACAACCAACTGTTTTGCCAACTAATATTATAATTATAATAATTATAATTATAATAATTATAATATCCCTGGACATTTCACATAGCACCATTTGTCCCAAGCTAAGCAACCTAATGCTTGTGTTATGGTAACAAGATGGCTGATAAACTACTTATATACAATTTTTTTTTTTTTTGTAAATACATACGGCCACGTCTCGTAAATACCCCAGTGGTTGAGGTTTACATCATATTTTTACTGGTCGAATATTCTACATATTATAGACAGAAAAACACCCAGACTCGGCCCATATTAACTATAACATGTTTTTTTATTGTTAAGTATCCTGTTTATTTACAAGCGACCAAGATATCAAAAGGACATTTAATTTCGTAACTTTTCAAATAATCAAATAATAATCAAAATACAAACTCGAACACACCCCACAGCGGAACAAATTAAAATTTTCCGACCGACCAAATTATAAAGAGAACAAACCACGTCTAAAACAAAGTAGAAACGGTCCCTATTCCCCTACACCTTTATCTTGCAGATATAGGCTTCTCCCCCTGTTTCAGGGGATTCAGTTAAGCCGCCTTAAGCAGAGGTACGTACGGCCAATCTACCCTATCCCCCGACGATATGGAACGATGCTAAATTCTGAATGTTTAAGTGTAGGTACTGGTAGATTTGGATAGCAGGTATTCTGTAAATCGAACTAACTAGGTATTAACCGTTTCGTATTGAAGTAGAAAGTTGAAGATTTCAACTATGCATATAAATTACAATTGAAGTGCATGTTTGTAATGTCGAAATCAACAGCTTTTCACTAAATTCGTATGAAAGCGTATAAGTTACGTAAAATATTTTTTTTATGTTGTCTGTCTGTTTTTTCCGGCTGATCTCCAAAACGCCTGGACCGATTTTGACAAGACTTTCACTGGCTGATAGCTGATGTTATAATGGGTAATTTGCGCTACTTGTATTTATGACAAAAATTTAGTAAAGAATCACATTATTGTTTTCAACATCCACGCAAACGAAGTCGCGGCACAGCTAGTATAATAAATAAGTATATATATTATATTTTTGCTGTGATATATTTTTTTTTTTTGTTGATTTTTCAAAAACCGCTTGTCCGATTTCGATAAAATTTTCAAGGGACTATATTTACCCTTTCTCTCCAACAAACAAAAAAATAATTTTTCAAATCGGTTGGCAAGCGACGGAGTTATGCGCGAACAAACATAAAAAAAAATACAAACATCTGAATTGAGAACCCCCTCCTTTTATTAGAAGTCGGTTAAAAAAATAGGATAACCTTCTCTTGGGTTTTATTGATTTGGAATAGGAATAAACGGCATGGAGTAGAAAACTTGTCTAATGGATGTCGCTTAACTTGCTATAATAATAATAATGATACCGGTGGGCTACTATTTTTTATATTTTTAAATTTTTTTATAATTTTTATATTCAAATATAAAAATATAATTTATATGTGTAATTTTGAATAAAGGAAATAATAATAATAAACTTTTATTGCAGACCTTGCAGTCCATAATGTTAGTAAATACATAAAATTACTTAATTAACTAATGTTAGTAACACACACACAATCACAAAGAGAATATAAAATAAAAACTAAAAAACAATATAAATATTATATATACTATCTATCGCCGACCTGTGTGTGCAGTCTCACCCACCGGCCAAGCATCGGACAGTCCCACCGGTCACTCAATGCCCTCAACATGCTATGGGAGCTGACGCGTGTTCTGTGACGGAGAGAAGCGCATCGCTATGACTTGGTTATACATTTCTGAGTCCTTTGAAGTTTAATGCTTTCGACGTCGATCAACCGCGGTCTGGTTCTACCATTAAACGAGTTCATGACTATTTTCGAACCTGCGGGGTTATTACGTAACACACCATCATTATTAATGGCTTTTCTATTGACAGTTTAACAACATTCATTGAGTTAGTTACGTTGTTGAGCAGACATGTTGTTCGAACTTATGAAGCAATGGATTAGCAATCCTTCAAAATGATTCAAATTGTGATTGATAGTATGTTAGGTGCCGAGTTCATAAACATCATAAAACTTGATGATCTATCACCACCACATAAGTTGATCTTTTGAGAAACATTTTGGTACTTTTGTCTTAAATGGTCTTCAACAATCATAATGTTCTTGGCGATCAGGCTAGGATAAGAGATGATACAGTATAATCAGCCGAAAATGGACCCACAGCTGGGACACAGGCCTACTCTCTTCGAGATCAGTAAGCTATGATCTACCACGCGGGTAGATGTGGTAATGATGGTGTGATGATATTGGTAGATGTCACATGACATGACACAGGAAACTTAATTGTATTTTCTGAGAAAATTATACCTAAAATTTCCTTCACCCGTTTATAGACTAAAGTAATAACAATTTAGTGTTATCCGAGAATAATAATTTGTGTAAGGAAAGGCCGAGATTATTTGGTTGAAGACGTAACCCCCGCTGTTTTCATCCCCTGCGTACGACGCAAATAACGTACCTATACAGGGTGACACCAAGATGTAATATTAAGAAAATTATATTTCTGAAAGCTGAATTCCAATAATGGTTTATACATGTACAGGATATTTTTTAACCAATACGCAAACTGTAACAGTAGTACATGATTTTGAAACGTTGAAATTTTTAGTCACTTAATTAAAAAAAATTGGCTCTGCCATACATTTTGACCATTCATACCTACGCGGTCAAAATGTATGGCAGAGCCAATTTTTTTTTACACTTTTCTATGAGACCGCTGTTTTCTTTTTTAATAACCGACGATAATTTTCGATGCTAGAATCATGTGCTGAATTCATAGTTACAGGTTGCGCACTGGTTAAAAACATAATTATCCTGTATTATGTGACACAAGAAAAAAATATCTATCTAATCTAACTAGCCTGGGGGTCTACTCCGAAGTAGTATCGGCCGAATGTTCGGCCGTTTCCTGTTACGAAGTTACTATATGGTTCGGTCGGTCCCGATCCTACACTCCTACACTCTTTCGAATATTGACTATGGTCCCGACCCAACTGAGCTAATCCGAAGTTTTTTCGCATTCTTCAATAATATTCGGTTCGGCCATGTGTCGGTCCGATCCGAACATTCGCACTTTGCACTTCGGAGTAGACCCCCAGTATTGTCCTACTGCAGGACAAAGGGCTCCCTCTCCCTTTTCCACACAACTCTCTCTCTCGTCTTTGGCCAGTCCTTTTGATAGCTTGACTCCTACCGAAAAATATATATCAATTTAAAATGAAGTATTGACTCAATTACAGATCATTATTTTTGACATCTTTTCTCTTTACATTTTTTCAAAAAAAAACGTAGATAACCTTATTATTTCTTATTGCATTGTACCATAAAAAGGATTTCTGAACTGGAAGTCGTCTAGATTCCAGTCGACTCATAAGAAGATGGTTGTTTGATAAAATTAGCCAAAATTACGGACATGTTCAAAGTAAGCAAACTTTAACTTCGTAAAACTTCATTGCAACGTGAAAACTTCAACAGTTGGACAACTTTAACCGTCTTTGGATACTCTCTCTGAACTCTGAAGATCGCACAGGATAACATTATAATTATGATAACATCACGCCTGTAATCCCCGAAAGATTAAGCAGGAGTGTACCTATATAACATCCATATTTCGCCAGTTGCCATTAACAGGATACCAAACCTAAAACCAAACAAATTATTTAATTCCTTTTTATCTTTTTTGCTTCATTGGCTGACTTGGCATGTCGTGCATGCTGAGTTTGCGGGGCGTCACTTTGGACAGTATAATAATAATATATTGTAATAAAAATAATGCAATAATGTTAAAAATATGGATACCTACTGGTACGAATTAAAAATGTTATTATTATATATTATTTCTGGCTCCAACAGCCTGTATACAAATTCCTACATTAACTAATTGTTTGTCAGTGCCAAACGCATAATATTTTCCTTGGATCAAAGGCACATCAGGTGGCATCCAGATAGGGGAGTTTATTATTATTATATTTATATTATTTCCCCTCTCCGTTTAAAAGGCAATCGATGTTATTCAAGCGTTATTTATTTCGCAATTTGTGTTTCTGAAGCGTGAAGTGAGTTTGGATTTAGGTGCACATTTTGGAGGTAGCAGCTAGAAGGTAGAGTGGGTAGGCAGTAGCGTAGAGTAGGTAGCAGTAATGTTCGGTTCCTATAAATAAAACTAATCAACGGTAGCATTTTTATTGCCAAACTGGGTATATAAATAGATTCGTAAGCTTATTTTACCTGTGATAGCTACTTTCATATGGTCTACTATGCAAAGCTATGAGGTTTTTGCTTCATTATTGGTAAAGATACAAGAGTATTAATTCTAACCAATAACGGTTCGTAAATTATAGGAATTGGCCATAGGTCATTAAAGAGTGAAAGAAAGTTTAATCTCAAGAAATTGGTTTATGAAGAAAAAATGCTAAGGCAACACTTAAAACTTTTTTAGCTTAAATTTATAACAGTTTACAAAAGCAAATTCGCATTGAAGACCAAGAATTAGTTGTATAAGTAAAATTGGATTCAGAATCATAACGGACATAGGTACTAATAGGCACTTGGGAACCGCTTATAAATGACAAAATATTTGTAGCAAATTAGACCAGGGGGTCTACTCCGAAGTAGTATCGGCCGTTTCCTGCTACGAAGTTACGATTTGGTTCGGTCGGTCTCGATCCTACACTCCACTTTTTTGAATATTGACTATGGTCCCGACCCAACTGAGCCGATCCGAACTTTTTTCGCATTTTTCAATAATATTCGGTTCGGCCATGTGTCGGTCCGATCCGAACATTCGCACTTTGCACTTCGGAGTAGACCGCCAGGACCATTTGATTAATTTTATTACCAACTAGCTGCGCCCCGCGGTTTCACCCGCATAAGTTTCGATCCCGTTGGAATATCGGGATAAAAAGTATGTATATGTTAATCCTGGTTCTGATCTGTGTGCCAAACTTCATTCAAATCCTTTCAATACTTTTTGCGTGAAAGAGTAAGAAACATCCATCCATCCATCCATACAAACTTTCACGTTTATAATATTAGTAGGATTACTTATGTTTGTTTAAAATGGGTTGACCTATCTAAATTCTTTCGACGTTCGAAAAGTTCTGATTCTTAGCCTAATTTGAATAAGTGACTTTTAATTTTAATTTTGGCACCTGGCAGTCGCGAGTTTAACTCTTCGTAATTTAACTGATCTAAAATCAAACCTTATTCCGCATAAACTCACTTTGTCGTCAAATGTATAAAACATTTATAAGCAAGAATGTAACGTATGTATGTATGTAAATGCTCAGCCGGGCCAAGTTTCGTGTGGCTTGCAACTTGTACACGTGTTGTTGCAGACACCGTATTGCATACAAAGGATTGTTTTATTTTGAATCTAATGCGCTTATATTTCGTGAGAGTAGAAGAGAAGTCAGAAGGGGCAATTCTCGTAATTTAAAACGTTCAAAATCTAGTCGCAGTCTCGTCTCGGCGACAAACAAATGTCAAAAACTTGTCAAAATGTAGAGAAATTAGAGGTATTTTTGACAGATTGACACTGAGATCAGACTGTGAACGTTCTTAAAATTACAAGAATTGCCCCTCTGGTTATTGAAAGCGTAACTTCTTTTGTATCAGATGGATAGCCTGTCTTAATGGCATATAAACAGTACAATATTTATGGAATTAACATTAGATATCATCACACCTGTATTTTTCGAAGGGTAAGACAGAGGTGTACCCACAGTGAAAAACCCAATGCACACTGTTACCAGGAATCTTACCAAAGGCCTCGTGCTCTGCAGTTGAGTGTGCGACCACTACATAGTCCAACATAGTCAATTTATGGAATCAGGTAAACAATATTAGAATTTAGGGAATATTGAACCTTAAAAGGCATTGGATTTGGATACATGCTCTCCTACTGCCCCTGCCCTGCACCTGCTTTTTTGTGGGTTTTTGGACCCACAAAAAATGACAATAATGATTATTTCCTTAAAAGCTTAATGATTTCACTAAAGCCTTCTTACTTAAATTCGGTTAAGAAGATTGCAATTTTGCAAATAGCTGTCGAGATTTTTTAATGCACTTTACTCAATCTGCCTTACCTTTAGTTGTGAAACTATGTTAGGGTCAGCTTCCAGTCTAACCGCATGCAACTGAATATCATCAGTATTTTACATGGAGTGACGGCTTCCACCAACCGCAACCACTGGGTTGAGGAGGTCAAATATGCCGTCGTCAGATGACCAAGGGGTATCGTGTTACCCAGTTACTGAACTAGGTAGCACGATACCCATTGGTCAGACTGGTTGTCAGACTTTCGAGCATCTAACGATCCCTAAAGACGGTCAAAGATCCAAGAATGGCAGCCTGGACCGAAGGCTTAACGTTCCGAGACACGGGGGTGTTGCGATATGTACCTAATAGGTGGTCACCCATCCACGAACCGACCTCACCAAGCGTAGCCTAACCTTCAATCAGGCCGTGCGGCTGTTATCATTGAGCCATGAGCCCTTCCTTTGATACACTTTACTGTCGGCTGAAAAACAACCCCAGAAGGGAGCAGCATTATCATTTTGCATTGAAAATTCTAGCTGTAATCTAAATTACCTCGTGTGTTCGTATCCAAACACGGTGTCATACTAATGACATGATTAATATGATCACATCCACAGCAGCTTCGGTTAACGCGAGCGCATCGCGACGAGAGAGTTTCAAGTTCATACATAAATTAGACAGTGTACAGTGTGCAGCTAGTGAGCTGTGGGAGTCGTGTCATAGAACACGAGTTATATTATATTACTCTGTTTAGATATACCTAAGGTAAGGTAGGTATAGCGTAATACCACGATAGAAACGGAAGAAACGACAGATTGTAGAAAGGCTTTCTTTCTAGGGCGCGATGTCAAAAATGAAGAAAAGGTAGCGGTATCTACAACGCCACATGCGAACAACGCGTCATATTGACGTCACGCAAATCCTGCATCTCGCAAGTAAAAGTTTAGCGCGCAATTAGCATATATAAAATTTGCCAACATCAATCGTTGGGCAGTTGCCCAGAACAACACCGTCTGGTCGGAGGATCCTCCCTTTTCTTTAGAGGATGAGTGGACTTTACACCCTGTTCTTCATACCTCTATAAATAGAAATGTGACTTTGAATAGAAAGAGGTATGATTATTCTTCTGCTTAACGCATCGATAGCAAATAAGAAAGTTGAGAAAATTATTAAATACTAGCTTCTGCATGCGACTTCGTCCGCGTAAAATGTATTTAGTCCGAAATCTACATTGTGCCCAGTTTATTGCAAGAGGCTCGTCCGCTTTCTACAGGACTTAAACTTATCGCGAAAAGTGATCGCGTCGATAATGGGTAGGTTGCGTGGAAGTTCCAAGCCTACAACAGCATCCTAGAAAAAATGTTTGACCAGGTAGACAGCCCTTTTATTAGGCTCTGGGTGCAGAGGCACGTGCCAACATTTGTGTTGACATGTAGTTATTAGTCGTTGTTAGATTAGTTTGTAAGTTTTACTAATATCGTTTTTAAGTCGTTTTTACTAAAACTATATGGATTGTGTGTACTTTTACGTGTGATCCGTAATAAACTCATTATAAAAACATTTTCTGCATAGTCCCTAGGGGACTACAGTCGCGATGTTACATAAAGCAGCATATACATAACATCTAAAACACACTGCTCAAAGACCAAACAGCATTAAATGTCCCACTCCTCTTCAAAGACACGAGCATTCCTACGATGTACGCCACACAACACACGGAATGTACCTATTCTCGGAGACAGCGTCACATAATCCTTCCCATTCGCAGACCACTGCAGCTTAGGTAAGACCTGTGTCTTAGTTACTGGTGACACTCACGAGTACCTACCTACTATTCCTGTATAACGTCGTATGCCGTCTAATTGCTTGCGAATTGGAGGCATTTCCTGTTCCTATTAGTCTTGGAGAAGATACTGTATAAAGGACGACAGGATCATTTATGGGTGTTATTTTTTATTTATTTATTTATTTGGATCGACATTAGAGGCTACACAGTAACATGCACGTAAGGACAAATACAGGTGTGCACCTCCAATTATAGGCGACCACATCATTCACTAGGTACAGCAAGTTTGACAAGTTCGAACACATTAAAATAAATCACAATACAATACACGAAAATTAATTGTTCAACTAATAGGCTAATTAGTTTTTCTTCGTTGATTTTCTCATGTACACGATAAGGCCCTTTGTACACGGCACGGTTTCTTTACCGTACGGTGTATAAACCGTGCTGTAGAAAAAAATGTCCCTCAACAAGCTTCCATTGTGATTTATAGGTACAACACTGACGAACCGTGCCTACACACGGCGTATAAATCGCGCCGTAGAAAAAACGTGTCCCTTAACAAGCTTCCACAGTGATCTGACAGCCGTGCCAATCATACAACACTGACGGCCGTGCCCAAACACGGTAAATCAACCGTAGTTTTTCACGGCAAGAATAACGTGTGTGTACAAAGAGCCTTACAGATTAGGGCCGATAGAGGGACTGGTTGCATAAGGTGTGCACTGCCTACATAAATATTGTCACTTATACGTAAGAAACAGCTTTATAATGCACCCAGCATGGCATAGATGTCAAATTCAGGAAGAACAATACTCGGAAGTTAAAATGATAACTGAGCATTGGATAGCGTGAGTCACAACAGGTTTGAGTGACGCTCTACAAAGCTTATAATTGTATCTATATTATTACTGTTCAATAGTATCATAATCATAATCATCCTATAATAATCCCACTACTAGTACACAGGCCTCTTCTCTGTGGGAAGGAGTGGGCAGTAATCCACCACGCGGGCGCAGTGCGGCGTCACAGCAGCGGGCAAAAACTAGTGCGCCATAAATAATAAAACCAGATACAATTAAACATCGCAAAAAGCGCCAGTATAAAAAATAATACAAAAATAAACAACTGCCAACGGCTTGATAAATAAACAGTGTTCACTGTTATTTCCCCAACCTCATAATAATTTTCGAAGAGATTAACACTCAGAAATGAAAACCAAACATCACTTGTTGGGAGTGGCATACGCTCACGCTTAGCATGCATATTTATTTCGCCCGCATTCACAAATAGCCAGACAGCTTTAAAACGCAGCGATGTATCACATTTCAACGCTTTACATTGTTCTTCAATGAGAGTATGAATTAGATAAACTCATATCGTTTTAGCTCTTCTTTAACTTAAGACGGGTTGCCTTGAAAGGCACTGAATTGCACTACAATGCACATAGTCCGGACCAGCCGGTCTCTTCTGTAAAACTGTCACCGTGAAAACGTAGGTGAAGTGAGCGGTCGTTCCATTTGTTGCTAGAGATTGACACTATTGACAGCTCACTTCACCTGAGTTTTCACGGTGATATTTTTACAGAATAGATCGGCATATTTTATTTATTTTCTCACATCGAATATCGTCTGAGCATCGTTAATCGTCAAAAGTGAACAGCTATCTGAGTTGTGACTGTCCCTGTCATTTCTTAGCATAATCAGCACATACTTTTCCCATTGCTGGGACACAGGCTCTCTTCGAGGAGGAGTGGGCTGTAATCTACCACGCAGGCCCGGTGCGGGTTGGCAAATGAAACATGTTTTCGAACTTTTGTTTCTAGGACATGGTCGGTTTCCTCACGATGTTTTCCTTCACCGTTTTGAGAGCAGTGGTGATGAAATTATTTACACAAAGTAAAGCGCCTGTCTTGTTCGAACCTACGACTCGTAAATCGGAGCCTTTACCACTGGGACACGATTGCTCGACATTTCTTAGAAGCTACTAATTTATATGGTATAGAACGGGATACGTAGGATTTTACTGTTTACGTACTGTCATTCAACAACTTGACTGCAACACCAATAAAGGTTATTTTCACTAGTAGTTCAGTGTTAGTGATTTTTGCACCTTTTCATATTCATACTCAAATACCCTTAACTATGAAAACTGCAGGATACTCCGACGTTACCTGACGCCAGCTAAATGGCCTTTGTTTTCAGCATAAATTCCACTTTACATGTTTAGTTTTGCAACTTTCAGTGTAAATTCCTCGCAATGACACGGATTAAATGTTTTCCGAATAAACTTTTAGCGCACTGCAGATTGCGCGAGTCAATCCGAGAGGGTTTACTTAGCTTGTGTGTTCAGCGATTAAAAGTTGTTGCTACTGTTCTTTTTTGCTCTTATAAAGAGAATAATACTCGTATGTTCTATGCTTTTTGTGTGTGACGACACATCCACGTTGCATTGTTTCTAAACAAGACATATACCTTACTTTTTAAACATTTGTTAGGAATATAATCCAAAATTTCAAACGAGGCTTTGTGTTGAAATGTGAAAATCGTCATGTCCGACACCGCCTACAAATGACATTCCAAAAACACTTTATTTATTCGCCCAAAATAAATACAAACGCACTGAAAATACAGGCCAATCAATAAAACAGTTTATCAAAACAGTGTTTCATCCTTTAATTCTATGCAATCCGGATGGCACCGGTCCGCAATGAGAGCAATTAAATAAATGTGCTCCGAGCTAGTTACATTGAACGGAGCGTGCTGAGCCGACCAAATAGCCTATAAAATTCATGACCCGTTTAGATTTAAGCGAGTGGACGGGACAGTTACTGGTACGGGAACGTATGGTTCAATTGCCGCACCATGATTTATGTTTTTGGTACTACGATTACTGATTGTGTGTGTTTGTGGTTTAGTAGGAAATGTCGTCTGAATTCTGAAATTAACCGCAAGAACCTTTACATGTCATGAGGTGATTTAGTTTTGAATTTACTTGAGGCCTAGGTAATGTTATTTAATAATAATTTGCATTGAAAATATATTCCACGTTTGTTCCGAAACGTCGAACACTAGCTCCCAAACTAGCTACTCTCTACCTAAACATGCACCCAAAAATTTTACACGTCTTCATCATAAGTAGAAACCTAGTAGGTATTTTCATAATCTTCAAACTTAGACAGCTAGTAACAACATACTGCGAACACTTCTTTGCAGTATATTGAGATCGCTTCTTCACATGTTTTTGACATGAGTCCATTACGAAAGTATGTAAAGTACTATTTCTCACAACAAAAAAACCGTCTAGAAAATGCACTACCTACTGTCCAGCAGAAAACGCAAATGTAAACACAGCACAAGTTATTTAAGAACGCAAGCAATGAAATTACTAAACGTAATTGGTTTGGAGTTTTTATCTGTGTTTATGTTGCACTAATCTCGGAAATTGTAATCAGATGCTCAAGTAGAAACGGATCGTAATCCTCTAGGGGACTGTTACTTTCTTACTTCAGAGTACTTGTCCAAGAGCTGACGATCGACTGAAGTTTTATTACTATTTGGAGTTCGTGCAACTCTTAGGCAAAATGTGAGTTCAGCGAGATAATTGACATTAACACTACGAATGTCTTTTATTTTGACAGTACAACAACATTCATTGCGTTATTTACGTTCGTTGTTGAGCGGATTAATTTTTCGAACATATGAAGCAATGGATTAGCAATATGTTTTAAAATTATTTAGATTCTTATTGATAGTGTGTTACGCAATTATGGTGCTGGTCAGTCGATTGATAAGTCTTGTGTATTTAAGTACTTACTACCTGTTCCGTTTTTGCTAATGTTCAGCAGTTGATACCATAATCAGCCCACAATCTTCCCTCTGCCGGGACAGGCCTCCTCTTCGAGAGGGAGTGGGATGTAATCTACTACGCGGGCCCAGTGCAGGTTAGTAGATTCGAATTATTGGTTTCCTTCACCGTTCTTGAGAGTAGTGGTGATGAAATGATTTAAACAAAGTAAAGCGCCTGCCTGGCTGGGTTCGAACCCACAGCCTAGAACTTGTAAGTCAGTGCCTTTTTTTTTCTAATATAAAAACGTTGCCCCACACTAGGCATTTCTCCTGTGTCGTGGGTGCGTTTACAGACATATAAACTCACATACACAAACAGCCAGACCCGGAACAACTAATTGTAGGTCATGCAAATATTTGTTCCGTGCGGGATCGAACCCGCGACACGCAGCGCAGCAGTCAATCGCTTAACCACTGCGCCAACCGTGCCGTAATTACCAATGGACCAGCACTACTCTCCAGTTAATAATAATAATCTCTTTATTTCAGAATACGATTACATAAACACAAAAGGTACCAAGATGTTAGTAACATAAAAACTTAAACACTATGTTAGTAGACATTACCAATATTTACAGGAGCATGTAGCTGACTTAAGTACCAGATGGAAGTTAATGCACCGTACAGTAATCTGCAGTGATTGATGATCCTAACAGGTAGGCAAGTAAGCCAAATGTCAACTAAAAAGAACAATGACCAACGTTTTTTTACAGGTACATGCATACACAAGGCAGGGGTTAGCAGAGCGTCGGCTTTTTTATAGTTGAAATGACACATGTTCCTGTAATTACATCAACATCCTTAAAAAGTGAACCCAGCAATGCTTCTATTATATAGATATATTATATATAATAGATCTATAAGTACCCTCAAGTGCTGAGTAATTATAACAATGCCAGTATATCGAAATAAGTAGAGTCGATATTTAAAATTGCATGGCACACCACTGGTTTCTACATACACATTCAAAATCATCATCTGCCTAGCCTTTTCCCAACGATATTGGAATCGGCTTCCAGTCTAACCGGATGCAGCTGAATACCAGTATTTTACATGGAGCGACTGCCTATCTGACCTCCACAACCCAGTTGCTGGGTAATACGATAACCCTTGGTTAGACTGGTTGTCAGACTTTCGGGCTGTGACTACCGGTAACGACTGTCAAAGATCCACGAATGACAGCCGGGACCAACCGCTTGATGTGCTTTCCGAGCCACGAATACACATTCAAAATGTTTGTGTAAAAATTTTATTGGAGAGGTTTGCAATTTTAAATTAGACAATCTCCACCTACTTTGCGTATATTGACGTCAGTTTTAGTTCATTACTAACTTAATGAGTGCAACACTGTATGCAGCGCTAACTTTCAGACGTTACTTAGTTAGAAAAGACTTTCTTATCCAACGACAAACTGCTTTCTTATCGCAAAAGTACATCTTTTCTTTCTGATTTTCAACAAAAGCAGAGATGCAAAAACTTTAGAGCACCATCTCCATAGCGAACTGCATTTTAAAAGACAAAAGATACATAGAATTCAAAGAAAATCGTCTGTAATAAGATTTCTTCCCTTTAGTCTTTCCAACGCACCTTATGACATTTTAAATCTAAACTAATTACAAATGATATCGTCTGAGAACACTGTAGTGCATATTAATTGCATTTTTAAGTTAGGTGCGGTCTTCGGTCCTGCATACAAAGGTGTAATTATTAAAAGGCTTGCTGTCTCTTTCGTGTAGTACATTTTAAAGGAGTTAGATAGGAATAGAGTATACGAAGTAAGAATGTTCATATATCTTCGTGTAGGGAGACAATTTTCTGTAATGGTTTGTAAGTCTAGCTAGCTAGCTTGCAGACGTGATTAAATATGAATTAGCTTGTTTCATTCATTTGTCTAGATGGTCTAAGTTAGCATACTTATCTAGAGGTTTAATGAGCTAAACGAGGAAGTTCTATGTTCGCCTGCATGGATTTTTTTTTATGTATATCCATTCATATTTTCATCAATTGTGGGTGGATTTTTTCGTCATGATTTTTACAAAACGATAAATATACATGAACGTAGAAAAACATGCCGCCAAACTCCCCCATACCATATTCAAATATTTCACCGATGCCAGCAAAATATGTCACAAATACACGGAGAATAGCTTACATCGACATTCAAAATAAAAATAAATATCTGCGCTGTGTCGTGTCCCTTGCGGTGTGAAAATATTCCAAATGGAAGTCACTGGAATATAAATAAATATGTCGGAAGCTCGAATAATTTGCGCAGTCAAAATAGTCTACATAAAGTTACTAAGCCTGTCCATACAAATGGTAGAATATTTACTGGTAGAAAAATATTCTTTATTTTAGAGTCAAGAAAGGATACATTACGAATAAATGTAAATGGGATAACTCATTTTTAGAAGGCAGTTTCGAACCCATAAGTCTGTAATCGTGTGATATTTAACAAGATAGAGCTATGGTCATAGCCAAATATTACCTATCGCCATTTAATCTTAAAATTACGAGAATTACCCCAGTGATTTACAATCGTGTCAAAAGAGCCTTTACGATTGATACGTAAACACATTGGCGCACCCGACACAGTTGGTGCAGACTGACTGCTTTTACAACTCTTTTACTTGCCAACGAAATGAAAAAATAATAAGAAAGCGTATTTCGAAGGAAAGGAAAAAGTATTACGGATTTACGTTACAACACACACCCTCAATATTGATACCTTCATATCTATCTCTACTCAATATATGCTTATCCAAACCACCGCGTCATCGTATGGAAAAATATTCTAAGGTGTGCAAAAAGATCCCAATAGAATGTAAGTCATCATTATGATAATGTATTCATAGCTTTCGGAAGCAATCCAGATTTATCCGTTTTGTGGGACACTCCGAAATTAAGGTTGCCCCTATCTGCGGCCCGAAGAGCTCGATTTATGGCGCGCCCGAGTGCCAATGTGTGATGATATCTTAATTATTTTACAATCCCTATAATCTGGGACTATTGTAGTTTCAATATAACAGGACTAGCTGCGTCGCATAAGTGTCGATCCCGTAGGAATATATATATAGTATCCTATATGTTAATCCTGGTTATAATCCATCTGTGTGCCAAATTTCATCTAAATCTGTTCAGGAGTTTTTACGTGAAAGAGACACACAAAAAGAACAAACATCCATCCATCCATACTTTCACATTTATAATATTAGTAGGAAGTTAAATAAAAATTAAATTAAATTAAGTAGGATTTTAATTATGGGGTGTAGTTACGATTGTCACGGTCGTAGAATTGTACCTATGTACGTGTGGGCTGTGGTATTGACGGGGGAATTAGGATTGTAATATGCTAAATAGCCCGCAGCGTTAAATTGGTGGTAGGGTGTAGGTAGGGTGTAGGTAGGCTTATGGTAACCGACTAGCCGCAATTAGCTATAGTTCTATTAGTTAAATTGCCAGATCGCGTATTTTCAGCAATTACCACTGTCGGTTTAAATACCTGTAAGTTCAAGTTTTCAAACTAAGACACGAGTTTCTTCCCCCCCCCCCCCCCTTATACAAGTACATATTGTTATTATTATTTTAAGTTTTATTGTTATCACATCTAGGGGCGTTTAGTGTCCCGCAAAGTGTTAAGACTATTCGTTTATAAATATTTATAATGCTTTATAGATTTCGTTGTAATATATAGGATTATCATAAAAAAAACATATTTTTCAACAGACTATATTCCCCGAAACCCAGAACACACTGAAGTGTGTTGAGTGAACTCGATAACAAACAACTGCCTCTCCCCTATAAATCAATAAAGCTTCGTTTACACACCCCACATCATCTGCTACTGAAATATTTCCCATTAAATATAATTTCTCAACCATTAATAAGTTCCTGGTCGAAAATCAACAGGGCAACAATAGAGCGGGCACACAATGGACGAATGTTCGCGTGATTTATCTCGAGTTATTGCTGAAGATACGAGCGCGACGATGAGTTACGATGCTCGTCTCGTAGTCGACGCCATGTGTTGGGGGCGTTAAGATGCTGCATCGAAGTCAGAGGATACAAGGAAAAAAATCATAGTTCTTTTTCTGTGTGTCAAGTATGATATAGGAGGAATATCCTGATTTCAACTGGACTTACCTTAATTTATAAGGAAATTATACACGGAGTTTTTACAACTTTAGTTTTTCAACAAGGCGGAAAGCCTCCCACATGGCGGACAGATGACCTTGGGAAGGCCGCAGGAATCTGCTGGATGTGGGAAGTACAGAACCGGTCGAAGTGGCGATGTTTGAATGATTGAATGAAATTTTCAACAATAACACGAAACGGTAAAATGGTTTTCAGTTACAAAAATAATATAACGATAACTTTTAAATTAAATTAAATAATAATTTATTTCAGGGTCATTTATACCCATAATAAGTACTACAAATTTCATAGAAATATACATAAAGCATTACACATTACAACCATTGCATTAAAAATAAATAAGGATTTGATTTTGAATGCTAGGTAAATTAATCGTATGACGTTTAATAAATTGGACGTATTTTATTAAAATAATGTTTGATTATTTTATATACATATTAAAAGTTTCACTAGTAATAAACTCAATGATTTTCTAGTTTAAATAATACCTACGCATTTTAGAGAACATATTATTTAAGACTTGACGTCCAATCTACAACTTTCGTTCGAATGAGTTTACGGTCTTTGTTCAATCAACCCAACCTATCGCAGTCCACTACTAGACATAGGTAAGCCTCTCCCATGCAGCGCCACAACACTCTATCCTCCGTCTTCCCCATCCAGCCTGACCAGCTTTTTGAGGTCGTCTGTCCATCAAGCTACACCCCACACACCACGCCACACACCCACACCCACACACCACACCCACTCCCACCCCACCCACACCCACACTACGCTTCCCGATACACGGTCTGCACTCCAGGACTCATCTGCTCCACCGGCCATCGGTCCTTCGACAAACATGGATTTTATGTTTATAGAAAGCCATCACTTTAATAGTAACTATAAAAAAGTTTGAGCATTTCTGATTATTTTCTCTCGTCATTTTTTAATATGCACTTGGGTCAAAACTTCACAATGGAGTAAGTGCCAAACTTTTTATTTCACATAAACCGCTTATGGTAAACGCCTACTGCTGGTAAACGGTAAGCATTAGATACAATTGCTGATCATGTAGATGAGTTTTTAGATTTTTTATTTTTTGTTTGAGAAATTAATGTAAGTATTTTCTCGTTTCTTCCAGCTGTAGATTCAGATTATATCATGGACGTACGCATCCGTTCTACGTTATTTTCGAACACATCATCGTCATTATCACTTCAGAACGGCTAGACCAACTTGGCAAATTTTGGTTTTAAAATGTTCGTAATAATCAGCATTAGGTTCTTAGGAAAAGAAAGTTTCCGTGAAAATTATAAAATTCGAGATAACGGAAAGTGCATTTTCTATTGAAATATTGTATGAACTAGCCCATATTGAAATTTGGACAGGACCACGTTTGTAGGGTCAGCTAATATAATAAAAATGTATTCAACTAAACTATTGCTTACACTCCATTGTAAAACAGCCTTTTAAAAGATAACCAAAGCGTCATTTTACATCCCCGTGGGCGCACGGCACGTGTGTGCAGTCTTTATTAGTGCCACCGACAAATAAGCGAGTTTCAACATTACTATGTTAACCAATCTCATTTCAAAATTCGTCGGCTTTCTCTTGAACGAAACGTGGAAATGCTTTCCGACTAAGTACACTTCGCTCGGGTGTAGCTCGGGTGCAACATTTTTGTCTTCTAAATTACATGGTTTTCCTGTTTAGGGGGTTTGAGCTTTGCGTGGCAATCCGCAACGTGTGGAACGCGAAACACTCTTGTGGTTTATGAGCTAAAGCTTTGCCTCGTTATTTATAAACGTTACATAGAGTTAAGAGACGGTTAAACGTCAAAAATATATGGCTAAACAGTCGTTAATCATCACTTAACTTCAGCAACGTTTATAAAATAAACCCCGTTCACCGCTTCCTTAGGAAGCGGTGAACGGTCACACAATATCGGCAAATAATAAACGTTTTTTGACAACTTAATGACAAAAGGGAGTCGCGTTACTTCCATTTATGGGGCTATTGCATTCTTGAAGGTGATTTTAAAAGTAAACTCAACGCAAGAAGTGCTTGTTATTAGAACCAAACACACAGACAAAATTAATATTTTGTGAAGCTAGGCAAGCAAATTTTTGTCACCCACATACACGCACACTTTTATATGTGTATGTATGTATATTTGTCCACACATTTCTCCGAAACTAGTCGGCGACACACCACTGCTTCGCACGGTTTGTACGACTTAACAAAACATCGAGATTTCTTTATTATATGTCAGTTTAATATTAATGTATTTAACACATAAACCTCCCGGAATAAATTCCCTAAATGAAGGTGAAAACCGCATCAAAATCCGTTGCGAAGTTTTGAAGAACAAAGCGGCCTCCGAACAGACACGAAACGCGACTTTGATTTATAATATACATATAGACTAGAATTAATTACCCTAGCTACTTAAGACGAAATGGTACATAAATCCTGTAAAAATTTACTTCAAAAAAGTATATACTCCAATTATTAATGTATACATTTTTTTACATGTTTCAGCTGACCTCGCATTGCGGCGCGGTTTTTCTTACATTCAGAATTCAGCTTATACTGGTTTGAATACTCGTAGTTTGATGTGCAGTCGTGCGTGTCTGTATTAGAAAATTAATTAGGTTTTTCTATTAAATTACCCAACAGACTTGCAAATTGCATTCGACTGGAAAATTATAATCTACAAGCAATTTAAACCACTATCAGTCACAGAATAAAGGCGAATATGATACGAGTAACCCTAGTACCCAATCATGAGGAATTATGATGTACATGGTGCGGGTTCAGTCCATTGTTTATGCACTAAATGAAGTTTTCCGGTAATTCGCACATAAACCCCACGTTATGGCTTATTATGGTTTGTTTGCTTGCTATAATAATATTGTTGGAAATTCAGAAACTGGTGTTGAAGCTACTTTTCTATATGAGTTTATTTGAAGTTGTGTTTTAATCTTTTGAGCTTTGTTGTCTGTTGATATTTGTAGCTTACCTAAATGTATGCATGCATGCATGTTTATGAATCCAATTATTACTTGCCTACCTCTAGTTTAAGGCCCTAGTTTGTAAATATTTATGTAAATCAATTATTTCAATAAAGAAACAAAATGTCTTTATCTACTATTCTATCGCAGGTATACTCCAAGTGATTAAATCCAAGTGATAAATGGTTAAATAAATAAATAATAAGATTGAAACAGGAGTTTTTTTTCCTATTTTGCAAATGATTTTGAGTTTTTTGTTTCACAATTTGCCAACACTCACATAATCAGCCTATAATGTTCCCACTGCTGGGACACAGGCCTCCTCTCGGTGAGAAGGAATGGGCCGTAATCCACCACGCGGCTTTTTATTTGCCAACACCCACTGAAATATAATCAAGTCCATATAGCTTCTCCCAAGTAGAGTAACACTCCGATAAAAAAAAAGAAGAAATGATAAAGGATAAATAATTTTCACATTATATTCCTTTTAAATTTTGTGGGGCCTCGGACTCAAGTCTCGAGAACGTTAAGTAGTAGTACTCCAAATATTCTAAGAACATGGCAACTACGGCTGATGACTTCATAAAACTTTACCCGAGTAAAGAATCTCCAAAACGACTTCACCCACCATCTGATTAAAACTCAACCCAACACAAACAAGAATTACTCACATCAGTAGTAAAACAAGAACGCAGTAATACCCATTTATTATGGGTATTACCGCGTACGCGTAATTTCAGTTACGAACGCGCCAGGCTCGTTAGTGACGTTTGTCATCGCCCATCGGCCATTTTGTTAATGCATTCCTCAAGGAGGGAACGTAGGAACCTTTTGTTTGTAAAATGACAGCGATTCAAGGAATCTAGGGTTGTTATACGATGAGGGGATAGGAATTTAGCCAAGTTTTGTGTTTAGTTTTGTTATTTGTGCGGTGTTTTGGGTTGTTCTGAGCTTAACTCGTTAGAGTGAAAATTTGGGAAATTATAAGAATGAAGTTTTGTTAAAAGGCTGATGACTTATAATTTTAAGGCGCCTTTGTAAAAGAGTATATAGTATAAATGTTTATTTATTACTAGCAGTGTTTTTTTTTTTTTTGTTAGATAACTTTTCTGGCGCACACACAACAACTTACCAAAGTTGCTTCACAATCGGTCTAGCAGAGTCGTGTCGTTTTTTCGAGACTAACGCACGGCAATTGATTTTATGTATATAAGACAATTTGGTTTCTTTCTCGCTCTCATTAAAGCCAATAAACGTTACACTTAAATGTATTAATGGTCCATTTAAAACATGAAAGAGGTTCTTATCGATACGTATGTTTTCCGGTTTCAAGATCCTTTAATAGTTTTTTTTTTACACCAATTGGGTGATATATGAATAAAAATACCCAACAAAAATGTATATATCAACCTGAATCCCTAGTAGGATTCAAATTCTACACAATAAAATAAACTGTATCTGTATCTAATATACGCAGAGTGCAGTCACATGTCACAAATAATTGCAATTCTTGGCAGCGCAATGCTTGCGTTGTAAAATGCTGGCTGGAATGGTGCCGCGTAATGTGTTCTGTTAGCGTACATGAGATGTGGCCTTTATTTTGTTAATGATTGGGATTATTTTAAAACTTTACAGTTTATTTTTTATTTGAACTTTCTTGAGTTAACAATATGGGTACATTGTTTTACTAATGTGGACGGTTTTATTGTTGGACTCATGTTTTACTAATGTTTGTGGTTTTATATTCGTGTTTATTTCGGATTATCTGCACTAGTTTTAAACTCTAAGGCTACGTACGCACTGACAGGTGGTTTGCTTAACGCCTAGAGCTGTTTTTTTTTTTGTTTTCGTGGGGAAATCTTCAAAAGGCATCTGACATCCGGGGAGTGAAGTCGGAAAATGTGCGATTTTTACGTCACTAAACCACTCCGGTGATCACCATCAGCACATAGGGGTGGTCCCGGTTCCTATTAAAATTCCAATTCCGGAACCCCCACTGCGTAACGTCTGCGTAACGCTTGGAGTTTCTTGCCCGTTCTCCATAGGTACCTACTACGCTTTGGAATGGGCAACTAGCTTCATATTTTTGACTGACCGACCCTTGACAATTCAAAAGTGCCTGTAATTGGTTTAGTTGAAATAAATAGTTTGAGTTTGTAAGGCACATCCCTGGGAACGCCTAGAGCCTAGTGACTTAATATCCTTCGATAGACACTAGCCGAATGGCTAAGCGAAGGCACAAACTAAAAAAACTCAAACTCAAATCATTTATTTTAATTAAACCATTTACAGGCACTTTTGAATTGTCAAAATTAAATAGTCGGTCAGTTAGTCAGAAAGTTGAAGCTCATTCGGTTCTCGCCCATTCCAAAAACGTAGATCTCTATGGAGAAGAACGGGCAAGAAACTCCATGGACACTCTTTTAAATCAAGATATTATTACAAAATCCTGGGTACATTATTCTTATTGCTTCTATATGTGAGAACAATGTAAAAAAGAAACAATTTAAAATATAACATTCAAAATAACCACCAAGCGCGCAGTGGAGCCGGAAAATTCTAGAGCATTCGTTTCACTTAGCAACTCGCAAGGTAACTCGCTAGGCTCCAGGCTACTTGTCAGTTCGTATGTACTTTTAAAAAACAATTTTAATTGCATGCAAATAATTAATTACAAAAAAGGTTACAATAAAGTTCGTTGTTTAGGCTGAATAATGTTGGTAACAAGTCACGGGCCTTTTAAAGAAAATAAAAGCATAATAAAAAACCAGAATTTTATGGCATCCAATTTTTTATAGTGAAATGTCCATTGCCTTTTTTTTAATCGATAAGAACAAACAGGTTGCTCAAATATAATAATAATGCTCAAAATAGGTACAGGCTGGTTTATGCTGAAAAAAGTAATTTTCACTCTCATCATTTTTTCATAACGCGCCTAAAGAAGTATAACTTCAAAAACATTTGCCTATTACTGTCGCACTGCAGGGCAAAGGCCTCTTCTCATACAGAGAAGGCACGAGCATTGACCACCACGCTTGCTCAAGACGGGTGGGCGATTCCAGAATCACATATACTAACTATAATACTAGGTTTCCTCACGATGTTTTCCCGTCACTGATGTCAGTAAAGTCCAAGATAAACTCAGAAAGTACATATGAATTGAATAATTGAATTGAAAAAGTCGCACTTGCCAGGATTAACCCTCACAGGATCATCACGACATTCAGCAGAGGTTCTAGTTTTGATTAAACGAGGCTTTCGTCGTATTCATCGCGATATTATAAAACAGTCGTACGCTTCTATTTTTAAAAAAAGGCAGAGGCCCGATGGTCCTTTAGCAAGTCAAATAATTGAAACAATTCTCAACCCCGAAGTACTATCATGTTTCTAACCATAATATAAAATAAAAGCTGAACAACAAAATACATGTCTCCATCAACGTTTAAAGAATCCCTACAAAACTACAGCTAACTCAAACAGAAATCTCTTTAAATAATCAGTCCAGCGAGCTACGCGGGCTACGAAATGTTTTCCGTAGCCCACGTAGCTTGTTTTCGTAGCAAAGCTCTACGGCAGCTACTCGTAGCCGTAGCAAATTCATTGTACTCTCCTGTTTCCTTTATGCGTATTGTATGAAAGTAGAAAGCATTTCGTGAGTTTAAATTCTTTCGCTCGCGGAGTTCTACATTTTTAAAGTATTTTTCTTTTTTTTCTATAAAAAGTAAATGAATGATTGTTTTAGATTTTTTTTTGTAGATTTGTTAGAATGCAACAGTTAATCTTTGATAAAACCAAGTAAGTAAATTATTTTGAATTTCTGATAGCATACTTGGATAATTGCTGGACAGGCACGTTTTCTACCAACCCACACTGGGCCCACGTGGCATTTTACAGCCCTCTCCCAATCGAAGAGAGGAAGCCTCCTGTGTCCCAGCAGAGTGTGAATTTTGTAGGATGTTTAAAAAAAACCTTTGTCCCTTTTTATCTTATCTTGATCATTTCAAATATCTTTGATCCGCTAACTCCTAGGCACACCTCTACAACTTTCTATCCGGACACAAAAATACACACACACATAAACAAAACAAAATAACATCTAAACGCCAGCGAATCCCATCGACACACATCGTACTTACACGCGGCAAACGAACCGGACTTAATCTGGGCACTAACCGTACAGCCGGGACGCCGTACGCTGCTAAGAGATACGCAGATTACACACAAACCGGATTAGGGCGGTGCGTACCGATACGTACCGGTTATGGGAATATAGGAACGTTGGGACGTTTAAGTGTGGGCTGTGGCCAATTTCGATGCCTTCATATTTGGGGATTATTTTGAAAGAGGAGTGTTGTTGTGTGGCTATCTATTAAATATTGAAGTGTGAATTGCAAATATTTTAACATGGCTTCGACAGTCTATTTGCAAATTTTTAATTTGATTAACCTTTCAGAAGGAGGAATAAGTCTCGCATGCTGCTCCTGTTCTGTTGATGGAATCAACGCACGAAAAAATATGGGGGTCATTTCGTTTGGAACCACACAACGTTCTGTGGGTCCTGACAAAATGACACCCGTCTTTGCAGGGTTCCGTAGTCAACAAGGAATCCTTATAGTTTCGCCATGTTCGTCCGTCTGTCTGTCTGTTCGCGGCTTAGCAACACGAACTTCAAGCCGTTCGTGGTGCGTGTTCCGACACATCATCTCGAGAAGTTCCTCAAGGAAGAGTTCTGGCCAAAGGGTGTTGTGTACCGCCGGTTTCGTGGCCGGCTACATGACACCAGTCAGCGAAACACGACCCACGTGCACGAACAGACATGTGCGTTAGTTAAGAAAGAAAGAAAGAAAGAAAAATACATTTATTTAGCACATACCAAAAGACACACAATACATCAGATACATACATCAGATAGGAACTAATAAAGAAAACGTAAACTAATTACACTAAAAACTAATAAGTTAGTTTTTAGTGTAATTATAATGTTGTATGTACGTACATATTTATAGTATTTTCATGTTTTATTAATATTGTATTGTATGTGTTTATATGGACCTTGATGCCTGAAATAAATGGATAAATAAATAAATTAGCTCAGAGACTCTTAATATTAGAAAGCTGTAATTTGGCATGGGTGTACCTAAGCATATTAATCACACCGGCAAAGTGTTAATATAACATCTAGAAAAAACCTACCTACCTAAACGTAAATTAAGGATGATTCGTTTTTTCACGTCTATCCCATGGTGTGGGGTTGCGTTGGAAAGGTCGTTCAAAAATATTGCGGGTGTGTGCTAAACCATTATTCGATTTAGGGATCCGTTTGCGAAATATGAAACTACAAGCTGTTGCCAGCGTCTTCGTCTGCGATCCAGAGTGAAAAATATGTAACTTATGTCCTTATCCAGATCATAGTCTATATATGCCATATTTAATCTAAGTCCGTCCAGATGTTTTAGCGTAATTAAGTAACAAACAAGAAAAATATTGTTGTTAGAGTCAAGTGTCTCCTCCCGTGCAATCTAAATGGTTGTTTTTAGATAAATGTGATAAAATTAACGGCAGTCGTTTATAATTTATCGAAGGTAAAAGGAAAAGTATCACAGGCAAGTAAGTTTTAAGTTAACGAGTAGTAGTCGACCAACTTACATCTGCAGTTGGAATATTTTGGAGAACATGTTTTTCAACCACAATGTTAAGTTTGTTCTTGGGATAAATTCATCCCAACTACATTACCCTTCATTGTGCGTGGTCCGACACGCACTTAATTTTAGAAGTTATCTTGAAATGCTCGATATAAGAACATGATACCATGCTTCCTCTACACATCATTTAGTATAAAATATTGGAAACCCTACAATAGGAGTAAGAACGATGGATATATATATACGATATATCCATCGGACGACGGCGGACAATGGCCATACGAACTGAGCGTGTGCACGCAATGCCTCGTACGCTATCATTCAGAATATACACTGGAGCTTTGTCTTTTTCTTGTTTTATTTTAGTACAACGTACCAAGGCGTGAATATGGCACATTTCCCTATTGCAATGGTCTCGTGGCCGCAAGCGTGACGGCTGAGCGTGAGGCCCTGGGTTCGATTCCCAGGTCGGGCAAAGTGGTTTAGCAAAGCAAAGTGTTATTGGATTTTTTCATTAAAAATTTCTTAATAACAGCCCGGAGATTGGAAATTGGCGGTGTGATACCCCCGTGCCACGTTGCTCCTGCGCTTGATCCCTCTCCGGTCGTGTCGGATTGCTGTCCCATCGGACTATGAGAATGAGAGAAGAGTGCACCTGGGTCTGCGCACACACTTGTGCACAGATGACTAGTCTCCGCTTAGATTGGCCACCATGGCCGAAAATTGTTCTGGAGGCCAATGACACATTGAGCTTCAGAAAGACACTGTCACACAGGTGTGAGAGACAACGCACTTTTATTTAAATTACTCCTACCTCTGACAAACGCTGAAATACAATGAATATTTTGAGTTAGATTTTGGATTTGCCTGATTAACTTATTCATATTCACAATATTTTTATTTGCATTCCATAATGTTTAAAGTTCTTACAATGGCTTCAAGGTAAGGTACAATTACGGAGCCTGTATTTTCATCTTCATACCAACTTGGTTTTTCACTTCAAACCCCGAGTGAAAGAAACACGTAGTTCCTAACGAATGTTGTAAAAGTCTACTTGTTCGACATCGATTTTTTTTATAATAGAATCAGCAGCGCTATACAAAAGGGCAATGCTGCCAGCCTTTTGGGCACTTTTTCTGTTGACAGCGATGCGGATGAGTTTTTGAAGTGAAAACTTCTTTAGCGGCATTGTGCACTTTTTTGTGATGGGTAAAAAATGTTAAACTCGCATCAGGACACGTGACCTGATCGAAAATTCGTAAGACGGAGCTCGCGTCAGGACACGTGACCTAATCGAAAATTCGTAAGATGAAGCTCGCGTCAGGGCACGTGACGTAATCGAAAATTCGTAAGACGGAGGGAGAGTAGACCGCATTCCAAAATATTAAAACCGCATTCAATATACTGTCCCACTGCTGGGCAAAGGCCTCCCCCATATTCTTCCACCTTTCCTTGTGCTGCGCCTTCTCCGTCCAATCGGTTTGGAACGAGTCTAAATCGTCACGCCAGCGTTTCTTAGGCCTGCCTCGGTGACGACGTCCATCTTCAGGCACCCACTATGTGACAATTTACTGTTAGCTTATGAAATAAGCTAAATATGATCTTGTTTGAAAATAAAAATCAACTTCTCTTGTTCTATACACATGCAATGCATTACTCAACTTTCAACATACCATACTTAGCGTTGAATTCACTTAAACCCTAACTTTTGCATCATGAATATAAACAACTAAATACTGTAACTTTTAATTAACAGCGCAACGGAGACAAGCGCCGGAGTCTGCGCCAAACATTAACGATATTGCGTGCCGGCAGACGCATAAAGAACAATGAAAAGGGGATTTTCTTTATTACACGGGCCAGCCCTGCCCGTACCGTCCATATTTAGTGGACGGCGGGTACAAGTAGTTGGAGCTATGTTAGGGCTGCCACCGCTTGCGAATATTAAAAGTGTTAGGTCATAAAATACTGGCGATGATGAAATATGCAGTGTATATTTTTGTACAAAAAGGAAAGATTGTTTTCTTCTTGAATAAAGAAATTAACCTTATTTCCTGGGAATAAAACCTGTACTCATCATATCTCGTCTTAAAAAAACTTAATTTTTTATTCATAGTTCATAGTTCTACCCAAAAACTACACCCTAATCGCGTAAAACACAACCAATCACAATCTGAACCATTTTGAACGAACTCGCTAATCCATTGCTTCATATGTTCGAAAAATTTGTCTACTCAACAACGTAAATAACACAATGAATGTTTTTCGACTGACAAAATGAAAGCCATTACTACTGATAGTGTGTTATGCAACTACCCCGAAAGAAAGAAAGAAAGAAAGAAAATACATTTACTTAGCACAAACTAAAAGACACACAATACACCAGAGGGATAATTCTCGTAATTGTAAAAACGTTCACAGTCTGATCTCAGTCTCAATCTGTCAAAAAAAATACCTCTAATTTCCCTACATTTTGACAGTTCGACATTGATTTGTCGCCCAGATGACACTGCGACTAGACTTTGAACGTTTTAAATTACGAGAATTGGCCTTCTGGTGATGTCTATTGCTGCTATTGCTAGACAAAGGCTTCTAAATAGACCAGTGCAATGGAAGGTCGTAGAGCATTGATTACCGGTCCTGGCTTGAATGGGGCACTTGTATAATTACCCCTCATGGCAATGGCAATTGTGATCACATAGAAGCTACTCGTATTCTGTTGCTCATTGGCTTTGTAATAATGCCAGCCCATTTCGTAGTTTATGCTTGCTGTATTGTCCGTCTTTATTTTTGGCGTCAAAAAACCAGCTGGGTAATTACGTTACACAGTAAGAACGAATTTCACCAAACTTTTATACCTTGAACAGTCACGAGCAAAAGTATGTATACACTCGGCTTTATTCAAAAGCGATTCACTCCTTTATTTTTTAACTAGCTGCGCCCCGCGGTTTCACCCGCATAAGTTTCGATCCCGTGGGAATATCGGGATAAAAAGTATCCTATGTGTTATTCCTGGTTATAAACTATCTGTGTGCCAAATTTCATCCAAATCCGTTCAGTACTTTTGGCGTGAAAGAGTAACAAACATCCATACATCCATACATACAAACTTTCGCATTTATAATATTAAGTAGGATAAAATTTTATGTTGTTACGAACATAGCATTTTTGAACCTATAGGTTTATGTAATGTGTCGTATTTCAACGTTGCATTCGTTATTTCACGAAAAAATCGCAATTGAAAGTTGCCAAGTGTTGACATATTGGTGCTCGTGACTGAACAAGTCTTATACTGAGAGTAAATTTTGAATTTATGACAGTTTTTCTATTCTAGAACTGTCAGACGTCAATTTTATTCCACGGATAGATATCTGACGTTGGTGTAACAAGACCTACCTAACAGTAGCAGTGGGTTTCATTTCGACAGTTCAACAACATTGATTGCGTTTTTTGCGGCGTTGAGCAGACAAACTTTTCGAACATATGAAGCAATGGATTAGCAATATGCTTTAAAATGATTCAAATTATGATTGATAGTGTGTTACGCGTGTGTTACACGTGCCTCGAAAAGCACGTTAAACTGTTCTCCGTGTGATCTTTGACAGTCGTTACGGGTCTTCAGTAGAACGAAAGTCTGACAACCAGTCAAGGAGTATCGTATCACCCAGCTAACTGGGTTGTGGAGGTCAGATAGGCAGTCGCTCCATATAAAATACTGGTATTCAGCTGTATCCGGTTACACTGGACACCGACCCCAACATAGTTGGGAAAAGGCTCGGCAGATGAGTACCTACGTGTGTTACGCCATTAGGGTCAGTTCACACCGAGACGCGACGCGACGCGACGCTGCGCGCACACTTTAAAAGAGTGACTCAAAATATACTTTATTTTCTACAGTATTTTTTCCATAAACTCATATTTGTTTACATTTTTGGCGAATATGTCGCGATATTAGATTTAACGTGTCTATAGTTCTGTCTAAGCCGTTATACCTACATTAGACAAGTAGTCTCATTACATTACCTACCTCGTAATAATTATGTTAATCGCATAATATTAGATACATAAACGTACCACTATTTACCTAATCTAGAGCTTTAGTCCGCTTTAGGGTAGTAATAGTTAGCTTTGCGTGGGCTTATTACCAACAGAACTAAGAAGATATTTCTTTCTTTATTTTTAATGTTTTGTTTCGATGCGTTTTAATCTAATTTGATCTTTTGGGAAGAAAACGTGTACACATACTCTCACCATCTTACACTATCACCTGATGTGATAGATATGATGATAGTGTAAGATGGTGAGAGTATGTGTTAATTAAAACGGAACAGCTATCGAGGACTGCTTATGTGATGATTCACATAAGCAGTCCTCGATAGCTTCTCCGTTTTAATTCACAATCTTTTATTCATTTTATTTCAGACCAGCTTCCGCCCGCGGCCGCGTGGTATAGGTATCGATAAAAAGTATCCCAAGTCGTTCCCCTGAGTTCGACGTAGCTCCATACCAAATTTCATCAAAATCTGTTCAGCCTTTTCGGAGATTAGCCGCAACAAACAGATAGACAGACAGACAGACAAAATTTTTTAAATTGTTTTTTTTTGTCATAAGTACCGTATACAGGGTGGCAGGGACATTGATGCGCAAACTGTAACCATGTATTCAGCACATGAGCTTAGACCCCATATAGCATCGAATTTTTCGTCGGTTATTCAAAAAAAAATATTCCTGTTCCATACATACTGTTCCTAAACTCATGTGTTGAATCCATGGTTACAGTTTGCGCGTCGATGTCCCTGCCACCCTGTATACTTTAATAGGCATATTTTAGTAAAAAGCTGTTATTTTGATATTACAAACGCACACATCAATTTTATTTATTTGTAGTACCTATATAAGTAGTATAGATTACCTACACATTAATCTAGGTCAATAACTCCACGTTTCTTAAATCTATGACCACACCCTGGGCAGTAAACCCAGCAACCTTCTCTCCGATATCAGTCTTCGTTAGTCAGTCGCTTTTAAACCCACACACGTCAACTACGACAATCTTTATTAAGCACACTAATGAAATTATGACTCTGCAGTTCCACATACGAACTGCCCTAACAACAATACGGTCCTGTCCTCCCCTAACCCGCTGACTAAGCAAAAATTTAACAAACCGAGCAAGTAACCGTTGAATATAGACGCAGATTTAACCGCTGCCACAAGGCGGATAAGCACAGAAGGTTCAATACAACACAAGCGAAAATAGTAATAGTAATTTATTTCTCTCAAAAAGGTACCTACAGTTTTGATTGTTAGGATCGAGTTAAATTTTAAAGTTTATCCTTTGTGAGAGCTGGAGTCTATGCAGATGGAAAAGATAGAGAGAGAGAGAGAGAGAGTAAGATAAAGATAAAGAGTCTAAAATGCACGCACACATAGCGTACCAGGAGGTCTACTCCCTAAACTCGCAATCCGTAGTTTCGGCCAAAGTGACGGGGTCTTCATACTCCCTATCACCTAATACGGAGCCTAAACTAAGAATTAATATCGACACAATTTGACAGCTGTCCCTACTCGCGATATGTATTTGCCCGTTTGAAACATTCAATTTGTTTCTTATTTTGACGGATCAACTACTTTCAGACGGGCCCGTATCTTCATTGTCGGTGTAAGAGAGTAGGGCTCCTGCAGCGAGTCAAACTCAAAGCATTTCAATGAACCGTTTTTCCGATTTTCGTAGGGCTGACGAGAGTAGCCGAGGATCGAATTTACAGGCTTGCGATTGAAGAGGTTTATGTCTAGCTGTAGACTGCTAGAAGCTGATTATGATGATGACTACGAATGATATTGTATTCTTAGCGAAACCTCCTTCTCCAAAACCTGGTACAAGCGGTGCACTATAAAAGAAAGCGCGCGGTTAGCAGCGGACTCACTCGATTATCGGTCGGCAACGGTTGAACATCGCGACCCTCGTTTGTATTTTTCATATTCAGTCGCTATATTGTTATTTTGCTAATCAATTTATATCATTTGCAGTAATTAGAGTTCGGATGTCTTATTTTTAAAATTATCTTGGTTGTGATTTTGGTTATTAAACTTTGATTGTTGATTAAATAATTTAGGAAGTAATTGTGCGTTATTTAAAAAAAAAAAACTGTCCTCACTTCTGGTTTCTAAGAGTATATTATTCGTAGAATGATCATGTATCTGTTGGAGCTTTTGAGCCCCTTTTATCCCTTTTGCAGACAATTTTTACAATACCTAAGCGTCTACGCGAGAATTGTGGGCCTGTTCTCAATCGTTCTTCGCAGTAGACCTTCTGCATCGATATATTTTATGCCGCGCTGCTCACTGGCCTGGTAAAACTATGTCCCTGGATTAGTGGGTTAGCTTAGCGAAATATACTAGTTTAAAAGCGTACTGTAACTTGCTGTTAACTATGCAGTGAGGGATTAAGTTATTATGCGAGTTTTGGAAGGTTAAGACGAAATATTGGAGTTGGAGGCCGAAAAGGATAAAGGTACCCGCGGGTTTGCATGTAAATATTCTAACCAAGAGAAGGTTTTTGTGTTGAGTCGTGACCCCGTGCCTGCGAGCTTATTTAGGCTCGCGAGAAACGACACGCGCGCGCTTTTCTCCTGCTTCCGTCTGTCGCGGCGCGGTGACTCGTGTCATGCTCTAAACAAATTTTTCATTTGTTTTCTCCGCAGTCGCTGTCGCAAGACGCAAGTCTTTTGAGCATATAGCGTATACCTTCTGCCCGCGACTTCGGTCGAGTGAAATTACGGCTAATTTAATTACTCCCGACCCACCGCGTCGCATCACATCGCCCGCCTGCGCTATTACCTCGATTTTTCTGAGTTTTTTTTTCTTTTTGCCTGGCCTACAACCTTCCTCAAGCATTTCGCTATCAAACGAAATAAAATTAATTTGCAAGAATTGTAGTAGGTAGGTTACATTACAGATGGTCGGGTTTTTGCAAACATATTTTTCCAGATCCGCACCCTAATTGCGTAACACACGATCAATCGGAATCGGTTTCATTTTGACAGTTCAACAACATTCATTGCGTTATTTACGTTGTTGAGCAGACACATGACACATTTTTGAACATAATATGAAGCAATGGATTAGCAATATCCTTCAAAATTATTCTGATTGAGATTGATTGTGTGTTACGCAATTAGGGTGCCGTCTGGTAGTTCCAGAGATTAGCGCGTTCAAACAAAAATACTCTTCAAAATAGATAAAGATAGGTCGGACGGAACATTGACGCAGCGTTCCTTTCACGTACCTTCATTGTTCTTCAAACTAAATGTATTAACGCGATTACGCGATCTGGACAAAACACAGAACGGACAAGACGCAGGGGCGTCGGTTTTCCATCTGCATACTATAGTCGCGTGTGCGTGTGCAGCCCGCGAAAACACCCATGCCCAACAGTACGGTGTTTCGAGTAGTCAACCTCATCCTTCATGAACTATAATTAGTAGGTAGGTACCTATTTCCACGAAAGGTCCCACAGTGGAAATTCTCGTTTATCATTTGCGTGTTCACTTAAACAAGGCTTACATACACAAACACCCATAACCTGAACACTTCCACGTAACCGTTGGTATTACGCACGTGTTAATTACACCAGTTCAAACTAAACACTATGCTAACTAACACACTGTCCCAAAACCAACTAATTATGCCGTGACGTCATCATACACTAAACATAAGCACCGTAGCAAAGAAAATATAGGAGCAGAAGGTCGACTCCATAGAAGGAGCGAAAACAGGCGCGCGCCACACATTTAGCCCAGGTAGGTACGCACGGGTGATTTGTCAACGAGACTGCGCACTGGATTTTCATCTCTCGGTGTTGAGTACCTAAATTTGAATCGCGACATATTCGCCAAAAATGTAAACAAATATGAGTTTTTGATTTTAACTTTAATTCCTACACAAGAAACTTCAGTTTACGCTACAACTTCAAACATTTTAATAACTTTTTCAATAGTGTTAGTCACTCTGAAATCAACTTAATTACTATTTGTGTAAAGTTGATATTTCTATAACTTGAAATAACGTCAATTTGAAACATAAAGAAAATTTGAATAAAGTAGAATACATCTCAGTGCGTCAAAAAAACACAAAGTTGTGACTGTTGGATTTTCAACTCTGGTCGTTAAGCAGTGTATTGAAAATCCAGTACAGCGATTTCAAACTATGTCAAAGTAATGCCAGTCGCAAATAGGTTGTCCTAACTGTCCGGACTTGTCAGGACATGTCGAACTTACCTACTGACCTAAAATCCGACTGTTTAGATTTCGATACGGTCACCCGAGTGCACTTGCACTCGCAAGCCCGAAACCGTCAAATTTTCCCAATCAACCTTGAACCTAATGCTTTAGCAATAAAGTTGAACATCTATTAAATAAATTTGACGGATTGTAGTAGCTTGGTCTGTGCACCCACAGTGTCCTCGCTCGTTAAATGGAGCCAGCCTTCTGTAAGATATGTATTCTGTGACCGTAGTGCGGGGACATCAAAGTGCCATCATTTATATATTAGTGCCGTGCTCCGTTAATTAAGAGCAACTAATGAGAATACGAACAGCCGTGTCATGTTGACTATTAATTATGATTAACTTGTACAACGTTATGACAGCTTGGTACCTTGGGTAAGGCAAGCATTTAAACTTTCGTCATATTTATTAAGTTTTTCTTCATGTGAGAAACGTATGAAAGTTTCAGATAGAGCTTCAAATCTGATAAGTTTGCCAAGATTTTTTCTCAGAGATTTGGGTACCTTATCAAAGTTATGGTTGAATCACTCTGAAAGATTTATTTACTGATATTGTAAGTTAACAAATCTGTTTTCTTCTTTTTTCGTGAGAGGAATAATTTGCCAAGTTAGTACAGACTCCAGCACATCAAGCTACTACAATCTGTCAAATTTCTTTAGTAGACTTTCAACATTATCGCTGAAGCATTAAGGTTTAAGGTTGATTGGGAAAATTTGACAGTTTCGGGTAGCTTGACCTGCTGGCGTCTGTACCTACCTGACGGCTGATACTATGACATAAAAAACTGTTAATATTGTAATATTATATAAACAGTTCATATTGAAGTACCTACCACAACCTGATAGGCACGTTCAAATATTTTAATTCGTTGATTATCTGTGATACCTTAAAACTGTAAGAATTTGTGTAAATCTGTTGATTATCTGTGATACGCACCATAAAACGGTAAACATTTGTGTAAATTTTGAGAGAATTATTGTTAACTCGTTGATTACCTGTGATTCAGTCTTTTTAAATTATTTTTAATCAAGAACATTGTTCACTCTTGGTCAGAAAGTCGTAATTAAAACATTTTAACAATCCGTGAAATCTCTTATTGAAATCCCCATTACGGCATTTTGACTTTCGGTCTATAGCGGAACGAGTGAGAAAAAAAAAGTACCAATCGTCACCACTGGGGAGGAACGAATTTTCTTTTCCCATTCGTACCCAGGGGGACGACCGGGAATAAACGCTTTGCTGTGCCCGACTGGGTCGACAATGATCATGTCTTTGTAAAACCGACCACATATGCTCACTCTGGATATAGCCCTTGCGGTACGCGTCCATCCAGGTCATCTCGCCAGCGCTTTCTGGGTCGACCTCGGCGGCGCCGTCCATTCTCAGGCACCCGTTGTGTGGACACTTTTGCCTAGTGGTCATCATGCATGCGGCTGACGTCACCCGTCCAATCCCTTTAAAGCCTGGCCTTCTTTCCTAGGTCTATTATACCCGTTTTGGAACGTAGCGTGGTGTTCCGAATTTTGTTTCGTCTTTCTTTTTTTCCCAGAATGCTGCGTTCCATCGCTCTTTGGCAAACTCCAAGGCGGACGTTTAAACAGGACGAGAACCCAATGTACAGACGCCAGCACATCAAGCTACTACAATCTGTCAAATTTCTTTAATAGATTTTCAACTTTATCAATAAAGTATTAAGGTTCTAGGTTGATTGGGAAAAGTTGACAGTTTTGGGGTAGCTTGACCTGCTGGCGTCTGTTGCTCTACTCGACCTGTCTGCTGTTGTATTTAAGTTATGTTTTGAATTTTTGGTCGCACTCAATACTGAATATGTTTATTGCATTATACGTCAATAAACATATTCAGTATTGAGTGCGACCAAAAATTCAAAACATAACTTAAATACAAAACCCCAATTTTTATCTAAACAAACATCAATCTTATGTTCCTAAACGGACGGCAGACTATGCAAATTTAAATTGAATCATCAGCGAACGGATTTGTTCGCTTAATCCCTTCAAAGGTCCGCTGGTCCAACATTCGTAGTAATTCGTACATTCCGCTGTATTATCTGTCGAGGGGCTCATCTTCGGACTAACGCCTCCCGGTTTGAATACAAATCGTGTGTAACTAGCTTTGCCAACTGTAGTGGAAGAAATTAGACTAGCTCAGGTTCAGTATCGTTTCGTAATAGGATTTGTCTGGCCGGAGTTTGAATGCGAAGTTATGGGATTAGGAGCGAGTGTCTAACTAGATTTATTTCGATGTAGGTAGGTACAACCTTTCAATTCGGTGTATGAAAAATGTATCTAACAAGGTATTAGCATGGACAAACTCTAAAATCCTTACCAGTAGGTAGAGACCTGATAGCTACCAATAAATGGCAGTAGCATAATCAAACTATAACGTTCCCACTGCTGGGACACAGGCTCCTCTCTATGAGAGGCAGTGACCATAATCCACCAAGCGGACCCAGTGCGGGTTGGCGGATGTCACGTCTTCGAATTTTTGGTTCTAAGACTTGCCGGTTTCCTCTCTTTCGCAGTTTTGGGTGCAGTGGTGATGAATTTAAATACACAAAGTGAAGTGCCTGTCTACCTCACGACCTACAGCTCGAGTCGAAGCCGATACCACCACCACTGCAGTGGTGGTGGTATCTATCTATCTTTCCCTTAAAAGTACACTGTCCTTCAAGATACAGGATTTTCCTAGTTTGAAGGGCAGGGGTCTTCTCAAATGTAATAGCCATACCCATCCCATTTTGAACTAACACTCATGTTACCTAGGCTAAGTCTTTTAGTAAAATAAATAATTACTTACTTACTGCTCTTGTCGAAGCTGTTACCACTGGGCCACAATTGCTCAAAAGGCTAGTATTTTGTAGGTTACCTACATTGGGTTCACTTCTCGGCTAAACGTCTTCCTACATTTTCAAAAAATCTAATACCTAACCCTATTTTATGTTTGTCTGAAATCGAGCTCGTGACTCCTTCACCACTTCTTCATTTATCACTGGTTTGTTTTTTTCCGTTCACAGAAACCTATTGATTCGTAGGTATTTCATGAAATAGTCATTCAATAAATAGGGTTTTATGAAATTAAAGGGTTGTATTGATGATTTTTATGATTGCAATTCTGTAAATACGTCTGTGTTCTTGTTGCGAATCATATTTTAGACAACATACAACCTGACACACTGACCTGTAGATTGCAAAAGACGTAAGTAAATCTGAATATCGCGGGCTACCTCAGCGCATCCCCCATAATGTAAAAACTATACTTAAGCGTAACAAAAACATCGATTCTAAACTTAATATTTCAGCCGAATAACGCAGTAGACCATTCAAAAACTCCAGTTCAGGGCGACAAACCCTTCATTACCATTTAAAGTGGTGCAAACGCTCGCAATGCGATAAGAGATTATGCAAATTCAGATCAAATTGTTAGTGCCTCAGATTTGTTCGGCTAATCCTAGGTGCTTGTGGGGGACGCCGGGACGGTTGTATCTACGAATGTGTTTTTTACATTATTTATGGAGGATTTCTTTGTTGTTTTTCGTTGTAATGAGACCATGGGGATTTGGCAAAAGTTGCCGAGTCGGTTAGACTTGAAGCCGAACATAACATAGGTGGAAAGGGCAGATGATGGTGTAGAAGAATGGATTTTGAATCATGATTATCATCAACCCCCACCAACTTGTTATTTTTATTTTTTTGTGTTTGTTCTATTTTATGCGTCATGTTTGCCGCAAATAATTTTATTTTCTTTCTTTCTATCAATCGTTCGACTTTTCGAATATCGACCCTGACCACCGGCTGTCCAGCGGGTCGTCCGCCCATAGGGCCGCTGGACAGCCGATGTAATAATAATTTGACTATAGATGAATGCACCTCGGTAACGTTTACCTATCCTGAAAAGAATCTACCCCTGTCTAAACCTACTTACTAGTGGCCATGAATGGGTTACCGAAAACGCTCTAAACTGAACGAATCGAACGCTACAGCCATTTTTACCGAAGGTAAAACCTTCTTTGAATTATTTGCAAACAAATTGGTGTTTTTCCTCCTATTGCAATTAGAAACCTACCCCCATTTCCATCAAATTACTTAAAGCTTTTTAATTGGAAGTTTCAAAGCGCAAGCAAATTGCAAAAAAGGATTAAATCGGGTACAAAACGTGCAAACGAAACATTTTCGATGCACCCCTCTAAACGGGTAGCAACTCTTTAATATGCATTGAATTTGACGTTCATTATTTTTGATTATGCATTTATTTATACCGTACTTGCGAGCGAAGAGATTTCGATCTCCAGGGAACAAATTAAAAGCATATTTTACCCTAAGAGTAAAACAAATTGGTATGTAATATAAAATATATTTTTTTAATAAAAATATCCACATAATTTAGCAAAACAGTTTCATTGTCAACAAGGATAGCAATATTACATATTTTTTATATTTTGGTAATAACATTTTTTCTTCAGATCTCGAATAGATGTTGACTATTCATTAAATTAAAAACTTTGCTAACAATCTCTTTAGTAAAATACTCTGCGTTTACTTATTTATTTTATAGTCATAACTGCCAGTGCCTTATAATAACAATAGGTTTAAATCCAACAAAAAAAAAAACAATGATTCCTAATAAAAATCTATAAGCAGTACGTTTTCATTACAATAGTCAAATTGAAACATCTAATTTTGAAAAGGTATGTTTCCTTTTTCAAACAGCTACCTTCCTATTGGTCTAGTTATCTTTATCTTCGCCAGGGGCGCCAACGAGGAACCAACGAGAACGCGCGCGAACGGCGACACTTCTCACTAGTCTCTTCTTGTCGTCAAGAGATGGCGCTAAATCTAAAAGAATGTCTTGCTTGTATGGAAGTAAAATCGAAGTTCGGAAAATATTTGCTATGTCGTAAAGGCACTCCAGGCTTTTTATTCTGACGTCCTGGAAATAAATTATTAGCAAAATTAATATAGGTAGGTATTTAATTGTTATGTATAAGCCAATAATCTAATAATAACAATACCTACAGTATTCTAGAATTTCTTAACGACATTTCATATCATATAACCAATATTATCAATGCATCTTTGACATAATCTTAATAATAAACCAATATAATAATGCTATGCCTAATAATTTAATTGACATTTTATAATTGTTATTGTATTTAGGACTATTTCTTTTTTTGTCTACAAAATTAACTTTTAATATTATTTTGTTTTAATTTATCAGATTTTTATGTTATTTACTAACATTTTAAATATTTGTACGCCACTAAGGCCAAACATGACTGATCTATTAATGTATTGTGATAACTTATACTCATATTTCCACAAATAAAGAATCTTGAATCTCAAAACAGGTGTCCACCTAATGTTCCTTAAAATAAAGTCGAAAATAAATAACCAGACAACCTACCTGAGACGCGCACATCTATCCGCTTTCATGTGCTCTCGGGCTACTAGAAGTTTATTTATTTTTAACTTTATTTCAAGTATTGCAAGCAAGGTCGATATTTGTTTAGCAGAGGCAACCAGCTGGGTAATCACGTAACACACGATCAGTAGAAAAGCTTTTGATTTTGACAGTTCAACAACATTCATTGCGTTTTTTACTTTCTTGAGCAGACAAATATTTAATATCTATAGCAATGGATTAGCAATATCCTTCAAAATTATTTAGATTGAGAATAATAGTGTGTTACGAAGTTAGGGTACAGGTCTGGCCTTATGGCTGTGTCAATACAATTAGATAGAATAGGGCTTACCATAGACTTCATATATTTAGTCAAACTAATCAACCTAGGCAGTATCGTCTGTAAACTGTCTGACACCGTGTTCGGGTTCGTTTTTATGAACTGACTTAACACTTCGAGCGAAACTTGCAGCATATCCTGATTTTCGTATTCTAAGGAATCTATTACTATTGGTGCAATCTGAAATAAAAGAGTTACACATTATTTCTTAGTTTCCTAAAGTATTATATCTCGATTCACGCCTGTATTCTGCGAAGGCGTGCCACATTTCTAGCCCCACATGATAGAGGGCCAGCCTAAGGGTAATTACATGCTGAAGATGCCTCACTGCGATAGCTCGCGCGTTTTTTGTTAGGTATGATAATTTAGTGAGTTTCCTAACTGTGGGGCACACACACTAAAATGTAATCGACAGGATTATTGAGACTTTTCGAGGTAGGCACTGCTTATATGCCTTTATGCAATGCAAGCCAATGCACAAATGCAAGCTAATAGACAGGCACGCACATGCCATTCATCGAGGTACCCCCAAGCAACCCGCGATGTATCCTTTGGCATGAGCGTGCGTGTCTACGCAAACAATTACTACAAACAAAAACTTACCTTAGCAGCCTCATTTTTAAGTACAGTTTTCGGTGCCTTTTCCAGCACATAGGCCCAACTAAGTAAATAACTCTCCTTAGTAGCAGGAGTCAGGGTTAACTTCAGTTTTTCAGAAGATAAAGAGGAGAATGTTTCAAACATTCTCTGTTTGTATAGAAAGCTTATTCTACAGTGTTGCTTGGGGTTCAAATATTCTGGGTTCTCTGACATTATCAGTTTGATTGCTTCGGCACCGTCTTTGCAATATTGGTCTGTTTGCAGGATTCCTATTATCTGGAAAATAATACAAAGATTTGGTGAATTTATCAAGTATGACCATTTTTTTCATAGTTTTCATTTCAGGCAGAAGCGGACTTTCCATAAGGCCGACTAGGCCGCCAACATGCATCTGTGGCTAGCAAAATCACAGCTTAGTTAATAATGATGTTACAACAACCACAAAAAACTGATTAAATTGAATGCAATGTTATTTTTGAGTTTACATTTACCACTGAAAATCTGCAGAAAAGGGCTAAGCGGCTGCTACTAAAAGGCCTAGGGCGGCCGAGACTGCTTTAAATCCCAGGGAAGGTGAAAAAAGAAAAATAAGGACTCTTTCAAGATGAAACAAAAAATATAAAAAATAGTAGTAGCTCACCTTCTGCAACCAAAACAAGAACATATCACTGCCTCTCATGAGCAGCGCCTTAGTGATCCACCCGTACAACCGTATCAACCTAAGACACAGCTTGTCATCCTCCCTATTACATGCTGACAGCTTATTCTTCAACAGCTCATACAGTAGCTCAAACTTCTGACCATGTTCGGCCTTGTTCAACAAATGAGCTATCAACACACACCCCTTAGTCCTCACCACTTCGTAGTTACTGCCCAAAGCCACCTTCAAAGCAACCGTCATAATCTCCTCGAACTTAGAATTGTAGACACTCGAGTGCAATGGAGTGTACAAACATTCTATCACGGAGAAGTAAATGTCGTCTTGCGCACATTTCTCCAAAGCCTCAGGCGTATGCTTCGCCAATAGGTCCTGCTGCTTCTCAGGAGGCAAACTGCCTACCGTATTTGATATAAGGGTAAATCCGTGAGCCAAACCGTCTGGGTTACTCGCAGATATCTCTCTGTACAGCCAAATCAACACGGGGTCTATAAGACCGTGGTCGCTTTCGATCTGTGTCAGTTTTTCGTTACTGAACACACTAGTCATTGATATCGACGCACTCAGCGCCTCCACCACATGAAAAGCATCAAGATCGTTCTCCGATATGATATTCAACATCTCTTCTATTATCACTTTGGTGAAGTCATCTATACTGGCCAAGTTTGTCAGCAAGTTCAAACGTTTCTGAATGGCTACTTTGTCTTCCGTCAGGTTATCTAAGCTATATTTTCCTTTAACAACTATATTCATGATCAGTTCTGGATACTTTCTCGCGATCATGTGTATAGTTTCGACGCTAATACTGAGCAGATCAGGGTCTAGTGCGTGTTGGACATTGTAAATGAGGACCTCAATGAAAGGCAGCACAAGATCTTCGCCCAAACAGTCTTGTACTCTAATCAGAGTTCTGAATCCAGCCATTTTGAACTCCTTGGAGGAACGGCTGACAGCTTCTAGACATACTTGTGGGACATTTGACACCTGAGCCCGTACTTCAGTAATTAAATCTCGATTTTTGGCGCATTCGTACAAATCTCCTATGAAGTCTAAACTAGTTATTTGCAATTTCGGTGCTGATTTCAATTCGTAATACGCTACTGTGGCGGGAACCATGGCTCCTGTGATGATCGCACATGATTGGTCGGAAGCATTTGCGGTCGTCAGGAGTATTTTAGTGGCCTTGACGAATTGTGCAACTGTGGTTGCTTCAGCTATAGAAGTTTGCCCAGAAATGAGTATTCCTTTTACAAAATTCTCGAATGCTTGGTCTGTGTTCGCAGTAGTCGCCATTTTTCCGACTAAGGCAGCTAATGCCTCGTGAGCTGTTAATTTAAGTTCGTCATCTGTTTTGTTGGACATCTCTCTGTAGAGTGAGGACCAAAGGGCTCTCAGAAAAGGACTATAAGTCTGTGCCATGAATGTCTTGCAGCTCTCTATCTGAAATTATACATGTATAGATTGTAGTAAGATTAATAGCAAGAACAGTAGGTACAAAGTAACTACTAATTATGACAATTAGAAATGTGTAAGTATTCATTATCAGTTACTTCAAATCATTAAATAATCTATAATAATAATAATGCTGAAGTTTGTTTGTTTATTTGAACGCGCCTATCTCTGGAACTACCCGTCGGATATGAAAAATTATTTTCGCATTTCTTAGACTAATTATTTAGGAAGGCTATTTAACATCACGCTAGGTGTCTTAGGAGCCGAGCAAAAAGAAGAAGAAAAATAATGGTACGCGAAAACGAAGTAATAGCGCTAGCAGGCGATGCGATGCGACGGGGTGGGTCGGGGCAACAAGAAATTTCACGCGGGCGAGCGGGCAGATGCTAGTAAGAAATAAATCCATGTGATATTTTCTCGTATTTTGGGCTCTAGTAATTAACTACATATTTTACACGCTTTTGTAGGTACTGATGGAATGAATTATCCCTGCCTACTGCATTTCTTAGCATTTTTTTTAAAGTAAAGTATAAAAATGTTTTCACAAAAAGCAAAATTGTATACAAGAGCTTACCAACAATTTCAACGAATCAAACTTCGCCAATCTCAAATTCGAATCCAGTTTCTCTATCAAAAGAATTATACATGAATCTCCAAACTCTGGAGTGGCACAGAGGCAAGGGCACAGGGCATTCGCGAGGTTTTCTCTTGTGACAGCTGCAGGGTCATCTTTCGATGGGTAAAAGTCAATAGGGAAGTAACACGATATTACATCAAACATTTCGTCAACTAAATGCCCAAGTGGTACAGTCTTTAAAAAATTATTTAGGAAAGCGAAGAGGAAGACGAGGTTCCGGGGGTCTCGTTCAC
The DNA here is from genome assembly GCA_949629185.1 of Apamea crenata. Lineage (NCBI taxonomy): Eukaryota > Metazoa > Arthropoda > Insecta > Lepidoptera > Noctuidae > Apamea > Apamea crenata. The sequence continues at coordinate 15,376,103 of OX451365.1, read as the reverse complement.
CGTCCATCGCTGATATTACTCCGTATACAAAGTCTGCGCCAAGAGTTTTCATGACTGAAACAATTGGAAGTATGTTTTAGTAAAAGTTTTTAAGCCGATTTTTCTTCAGATAAATCCTACTAATAATATTATAAACGCGAAAGTTTGTGAGGATGGATGGATGGATGTTTGTTACGCTTTCACGCAAAAACTACTTGGCACACAGATAGTTTATAGCCCTGATTAACACATAGGATACTTTTTATCCCGATATTCCTACGGGACCGACAATTATGCGGGTAAAACCGCGGGGCGCTGCTAGTGAGTATTAATCATAACATCTCAAAATGGTGAAAGAAAACATTGTGAGGAAAAGGAAACCGGCATGTCCTAGAACTAAAAATTCGAAAACATGCAACATCTTAACTGGCACTGGGTCTATGTGGTAAATATTACATACATTAATAATCTATGTAACAGTTGCCCGGGCAATTGCCCGCCAGACAACACCCGTCTGGTCGGAGGATCCTCTGCTGTTGGTGTGCTTATAAATAAATAACAGAAATATATCTTACATCTAATAATTTTATAACCCTTAAAACATCTGCTTATAAATAGTAGACATTAATTCAGTGGTGTTGATTTGGCCGGTTCCTAACCACCCCCATGGGAACCAGCCGTGAGTTTATATGTTGTGTGTATGTGATTTGGGATAAAATCATAAAAACTAATGTTACAGCATGTATAAAATAATGAACATGCGTAATCCAAGATATTATCTTTTTATTTGCGCACATACTTTGTGATTTTATAAACACACTGAGATAAACTGCTTATGATAGATAAGGGAGACAAATTGTTCACAAACTAATCTAAATTAGATTTTTAAGGAGCATTGTATTGCCATTGCTTATTTCAAAATGTCAAAGTTTCATATACGCTAAAGTATTGATTTTAGCTTTTGAAAATCCCTTAAAACTTTTTTTATTATACATACATAAACTCACACCTTCTCGGTAGGCAGAAACTACAGAATGCCACCTGCTACAATCCTCTCATACTTCTTATGGCTCGTTTAAGTTCGTTCATACATCTGGTCATACACACACTCCCGTTGCAAGTACTGCGTAGTACTTAGGTCAGGTGCATACCTGACCATCCTGAAGAACATCACCAATATTGTTAAGGTTTATTTATCATATCTCTGATGATGTTAATTTGAAGAATTTGATAAATATTCCTGTACATAATCCCTGAACAGGTCATATAAAACATTCTAATAAAATAATATACATAGAAAAATGTTATTAACTGCATCAAATACTTACATTCTAAATCCTTGTCACACAGTTTCTGCATTATTGCGTAAATGTTATATCTGTCTTGTCTCATCTGTGACTGACACGCCACTTCTCGAAACAGTACGGTCAGAAAATCGGTACAGTTTTGTATTTTATATTCAGACATATCAATTAAAACGGAGTACCCTTCTATTACAGGCGGTACAACACGATGATGGTCTTTCAACCTGTCTATGTAGAATTTAGATATGAATTTCACTTGCATGTTGTTCAGGTAAGCTCTTGGGAGTTCTTGCAATATTTTTGTGTAGAAACGCATTCCTTTCTCTCTGTGTTCAGGTTCGGTACTGGTTAGGACTCCTGCCATGTTTTCTACAAGATCTGATATGTCAAGGTGTCCTGATACAATGTCTGAAATTAAATCGGGTATTTTATTTTCATGTTTTGTAATATATTTCTTAACCTGAATGGTAAAACATTATTTAATCATTTTAGTCTTGTTGTAAAATAAGAACTTAAAAATAAGAAGCTGGAATCTGGTAAGTATAAGACATTACTTCAGGAAAGTCTATCAAGAATCTAGTTTGCAGCTATTAAAGTAAATTTATTGATGTAGCAATTATTTTAACAAATTTACAACATCCCAGATAGTCACAATCTTTGTCTGGATATCATTTTTGGGTAAAATTTAGTATCCTTTGGCAGGCGGAGGGGGGTGGAAGGGGGGTGGGGGAGGGGGGGCTGATACCTCCTCCCCCCTGGAACCACTCCCATGAAAAGGCAATGCACAATTCCTGAGAAAAACCAATTATTGTAACCTAACCTCAAAACACTTAACGTAGCACAGTGGAGGGAGGACCGGTCGACGGAGCCCCGCTTCGCGGGGCTCCTACTTCTGGGTGGTTTATAAAAAAATAACCACGAAGGTGATGGCGGGGTCAGTTCGCTCGCTTCGCTCGCTCACTCGACCCCGCCATCCCCTTCTAACCTAACCTGTCCGTGTCGGGGTGCCCCAAGTCCAGAGCTCGCTTCGCTCGCTCTTGCATCCTAATTCTCCTGGTATCAGTAGTAACATGGGGATTTATAGGTTGTTCTAAAAAGAAATGAAACAAAACATTCATACATTTTTCACATTCACGCAACTCGAGGAGAAACGGAATGAACAAAACGAATGACAGTATTGACAGTGACACTTGACACATACATATCATAGTTTTATTTTTTTTTACGTTCCGTTTTGCGTTCGTTTTCACATCATTTTGCACCATAGGCAATATGTGAAACAGATTTGGTTGTCAATCGCCCATTTTAACGTTCCGTTTTCGCTATTTACCTGATTTGAGGTTAGAAACATTTTTCATTAATTTCTCGAAAAATATGCATTACCTTGTAATAAGAATGGTAGCGTTATAATCGGGGACCCAAGCCCTACCAGCTTTAACCACTTTTACCCCCCAAATCCTGCCAAAGGATACTAAAGCCAACCCTCATTTTTGGCCAACATACTACAAAAACGAGTACTTATGCTTTGGAACTGTTAATACTCAGTCATGTTATCATATGAAAAACTGTAAATACTCAATAAAATGGTAATATTGAGCAGGGCCCATTAACAAACAGATCCACTTGTGCTAAGTTCTTGTGCACAAATTCACGAACTTACCGGAGATAATACTGTGTGTCTCAGTAAATATATCGCTATGGAGCATTATATGCTCCGCCAACTCAGGCCTATACCACACAGAGGTCATCTTGATGAAGAAATATTTCTACAATTTTATTGAATCACAACAATTTATAAAAGATTCAAAATAATTCATATTCTCATCATAGCGTGCGTTGATTGCAGTTCTGAATTGTATCGCTGTATAATAACTAAAATGTTGGTCGGATTACACTCGAATAACGAATTTTTTGTGCAAATGAAAAACTTTATTGTCTTATTAATTTTAGGTTATTTTGCGTGTTTTTTAATTTTAAATTGATTCAACGTAGACGCAAGTATTTTACTCATGCAGTCTGAAATGTCAAAAATTCAAAGATTGCCACCTCGAAATAAAATCTTTGCTTCAGTTTCATTTGTTCTTATATAAAGCATTTTAATTTTGTTTGAAATATCTCTGTCATTTAGATTTCAAAATCGCAAAACTTTTATATTGGTCTATCAAATCATTGACTAAATAAAATATCATAAGAATTCAACTTTAGTATTGAAGGTTATGTTGTTTATTTTCTTTACTTGTCAGATGTGAGATGTCATTGGTTTCAGCGCGACTGATGAAAAGTGGTGCAATAAAATTCATAGTCCGCTCAAATAATTCTCTAAATATTGTGAACTTGTAAGTTGTCGGTGACTTAAAAGTTTATGTTCTATCATACGTGAAAGATGTCTCATAAAACATTGATAGACTTCGTGGTCAAATACCACACACCACGTTTGTTGAATAGCGTTGTGTTTTTCCCGAGTAATGGAAACTCATATTTTGGCCGAAGATTAGTGGTTCCAGTGCCTATTTCTACTTCAACACCGAAGATCCAATCGCCCAGGAACTTCAGTACATCCACTCCAAGAATCAACGAAGTTCAGCTTACTCAGAAACCGAAACAAACTGAAGGAAAGTTTCAATTGATGTTCACATGCAAGAAATGCAACACAAGAAACGCGAAATTCATTTCAAAATTAGCGTACTACAAAGGCGTTGTTATTGTTATTTGTGATGGCTGCGAGAACAAACATTTAATAGCTGACAACCTGAACTGGTTCACAGATATGGATGGAAAGAAAAATATTGAAGATATCATGGCAGAAAAGGGAGAAACCGTTCAGAAAGTCATGTCCTCAGACCTGGAATTTATTGCCATGGAAATGGCAAAGAGTATTGGAAAAGAGAATGAAGAAAAATTGTTGATAAAAGAATAAGGGTGATATTACATTACCAGAATATTATTATTGTTAGGTACTTAGATTCATCATAATTATTTATTTATTTTAAATTAAAATAAATAACTAAGTCTTGAAGGAAAACTCAATGACAGCCGCACAATTAACAATTACCTATTGTCCTTATCTCAATATATTTTTTTGTAGTATGTCCAGTTGAGATATTTTCCTTTATTTTTGTCAAATGTAATATTTTTATTATTGCAGTAAATTCCATAGTTTATGATTTAACGTTAAACGTTTTTATCTATCTATCTATTTAAGATTATAATCATTTAAACAATAGTTCCACAGTACTTGGCAGTAATAGCAAAGTTAAAGGGCTCGTTTTTCCAACACCAGATAATTTAATCCAAAGAATAAATTTGTATTTTTGACAGTTCTTCCATTCAAAATCTGTCAGACATCAGTCTATCTTATTCCACAATTAAAAATTATCTGTTGATTGAAAAATGAAAAGTCTTAAATAGTATTGTTTACAGAGTTTTGAATTTTCTGTGCAATAGCCATGGTATATGATGCAATATTCCATAATATGAGTAGCAAAGTATAATATTGTGATATAAAATATAAAATGAATAAAACAATTTTAAAAAAGATTACATGATTTATTCTCAATCCATATTACAAGAGATTACAAATCAAAAAAATATGGCCAACCTAAAAATACAAAATCGAAACAGATTCTTATCCACAGTAAAGCTGCATTCATATCATTTCACTTTACCTACTAATGGATTTTCACATAATTTAGTGAGTGAGTCTCTCCCTGTAAAACCAGAAATTTGACAATTATAAAAGATTGAATGAGAACTCTTTCTAGCAATAAACCAGCTAAGGATGTGGTGGAGAAAGTCTTTGACATTTTCTACCAGAAATCCAGAAAAAAAATGAATGCTGCTCTACTTCTAAAATAACAGATAGGTATTTGTTACACTACAAGACACTTAATACTTTATTACCATTTCAGCAAAGCTAGATAAAAATATTTTTTAATTGGCACCAGTTGGTAATCATTTCTGAAAATACTCTATAAAAATAAGGCACAATATAATCACATTATGTAATACATTTTATAATCTCTTATAATTAATATACTAGGTATTAATTGTGCGATAATTACATAATACTAAATTAATGTACAAAGTTTTCTTAACATTATAAAAAGAATGTATTAAGGAATGCAGTAATTCTCATTTGGAGTTTCGTCTTACAGAGAATGGATGTGTCCTTAAATATTTTAAACACTAAAAATAGGTTTTTAAAGGAGATGTGCTAGGTAGCCCGTGAAATCTTACATTTTAGATCAGAATTAAAATCATGAACACAACCCTCAAAGTTTATATAATAATATAGATTGACCATTAAAATGGTCAATCTATAATGGTCTAAAGACCATCGCAAATCATATTTTAATCAACATTCAACATGACACTAACCTGCAAATTGTAAAAAACTTAAGAAATTTCTCAGGCTACCCTGCTGCTTTCCCCTTAACTTTTATTACACTGTACTTCAATGATATTATGTCTTCACTGGGTGGACATACTTAATAATTATAATATCTTCTGTTCACACGGACAGTAGATCACAAATACATGCTGATAATCCTTATACTAAGTGTAGGACAACATCAATTTCTCCATCTCAACAGATTTTGACAATTTTTGTGTTAATAATAGTACATCTTGCCAAAAATGCCTTCACTATACTCTAATATAAAAAGTAATTGAGTAAACAATCACTGACAAAATTTCAGTCTTAAAAATTATATTCTTCTCATGATATAAAGTTTTATACTCTTTTTGGACGGCTTACAATGGCATAGTCTGTCCCGTTGCACATGTTATGAGAGATATCCTCCAAACCAACTTGGTTTTGTAGAGCTTGGACTTGAGCAGCAGTGGGTACCTGAGGCCCTGGCGTGTTGGGCTTTCTTATCATGCCATAACCCAAATGGGAGTCATCTGCTAATCTTGCTGTCTGCATTACATTCTCAACCTCATCATAATCATTCCAAGTGTCTTTATTCTTTGGCTCACCAAGAGCCAAAGTCGTAGGACGAGCCTCAATCTTTTTGTAACGAGAAGATTTATTCAATTTGCTTGTTGACCCAAAATATGCCAACCTATCATAATTTTCATCTTCTGGATCAACTACTGGACTTGGCAGCAGAATAATTCTTGAAGATTCTGGACCAGTAGTATTTAAATTATCCTGAGATCGAGAAATGAGTTTGATACAGTTTGGATTATCTCCCAAATTAGGAGTGAACTCAGTGTGCTCAGGTTCATCTATCCCTAATGTCTTCCATGCTTCAGATCTTACTTCAACTTTATCATATGGCACTGTCTGGATAGGAGGACTATGTTCCCTTTTCACTTGGTCAATTGGTTCATAGTTATCAAGTTTCTTAAACCTTGCAAAGTCTGAAGTCTCCTCAGATGAAATTGGAATGTCTTTAGTTTTAGGTAGGTTGATGATTTTACGAGGGGGCTTCTGTGGCTTGGGTTTCAGTGCTGGTTTTGGCATCAGTAAAGGTGCAGTGTCTCTTTCTGAGCATGAACTTAGTTGGCTAGAAACTGAAGCAGTCTTAAACGACAGCGAACTCAAGTTCAAATCATCAGGCCTTGCAGCAACTAGGGGACTTCTAGAGCCAGGGAACAAATTGACACTTGACTGAATATTAAATTCACTGTGCTCAGGACTGTTCAGGTTGTCATTCCCAATCATTTGCTTCATTGTTTTCATTTTCAAAGACAAGCACTTGAAAATTTCTGATTGGTTTGGGTGTTCCCAATGGAAGATACCTTCACCAGTATCACATTTGCGACCTGCTTCAAATGTAAATTTACCCTGTCTGTAACCATAACGTCTTATGAACCTGTAAGGCCAAGTGGCAAATACTTTATCATCATTTTGAGCTCTTAATTCTATGGCAGTAGATGTGAGCAAAAGGATGTATCGGATTGGTTCAAAACCACATCTTATTGAGGCATCGGAGGGGCACATTTTGACTGAGAATACACCCTCTCCAGATGAGCAGTACAGATCATTGTCTTCGTCGCAGCTAAATGGATTTGAGTCTTTATCTTTGAAAGCCACTGATTGTAAGGCAGTCACCCATTCTAAGGTTTCCGCCTCTGACTGTGTGCTCAGTTGTTGAGTGTGTGACTTAGTAAGTATTGTAATAGTGTTTGGACTAGAATGTGTTATTTTTATACAATTTTCGAGTGTAATAATTTTAGGTATAGCACCAGTAGTGACATCATCTTTGTTGTCAAATATTTCAAGACGCTCAATTCCTTGTTTGCTGGCAGTGAAGAGGATACAGTGTTTCTGTTGCCAATTTTTCTGTGGATAAGAAATAGATGATATTATTACGCATAAATAATTATAATAGTAATTCTTTCTCTTCTTTATGGCATAAAAATTAGTTCAAAGAGGCCCTGATAGTTGTTACAGGAATCAGTGTCTACTCCCAATCAACAGGTTCTGAATTTCATGGAATATTTATAAATTGATGCACATTTAAATATAGATCTTTCCTTCATTATGTCACAATTTCCTACAAATATTGTTTTGATTATGTGAGTTATGAATGTGGATGGCTATATAAGTAAGGGAATAGCATAGAAACAATTGGGTTATGGTGAAAAGTGGAAAGTAGGTGACTATAATATTTATAATAAAACTGAAGAGTTTCGTTATTTATTTGTTTGTTTGAATGTGTTGTGAACCTAGTTGAGAGATAAGGACAGTAGAGTTGTATGAAAGGAGCCATACTGCACCAACCCCAAGTAAATAGAGATCAAGGTAATAAGGTGAGGAATCTGTTATTAAAAGTACTTTTAGGTATTGAATAAAATTTCAAGTTTTTGTCATAAAATGTGCAGTAAGCAAGTGGCTTCCTGCAACTGAACGAACTCATTTGATACAAATAATAAACAAGTTAATGATAATAATATTATGATTAGGTATCTACACTATTATTTTTAATTAAGTATCTTAATACTTCACTACTATTATTTTCATTCGAGTTTGCAAATGAATTCATTATTTCTAACGAGTTTTGCTACTAACGATATGAACCTATGGAAAAGTTACCGAAATGGCAATCAACAACACGGCAACTACCTTTCCATTGAGTCACTACTTGATTACAATATCGCTTTAACCACGCAGATTACGTGATGGTGCATGAATCACATGCACTAATAATTTCCTGTAACATAAGGTAAAGATATTTGATTTGTACCTTTTTAGGGAATTTACTAAACATATTCCCTCCGGCAGGCGGAAATAATAAACAACCGGATTTGATCTCGTCGTCTTGTTCCATTTTCCGCGTTTGATTTTTCTAAATGTAAAAACGCCTTTTGAATTCGAGTAACACTAAAAAACATAGCACAAACAATACTTCGTTGTTGGTTTCACGGTTAAAGTTAATTCATGGGTGCAATAAAATAGTTCGTGTGAAATGAAAATGTGAATGCACGATTGCTTCAACTTCAATGACAGAAAAAGAGTGGATGGGAGATTAAGGATGGGCCAGTCGGGGCATGCATGGATACATTGGAAACCACAGATTAAAACACTACCATATTTTAGGCGATTAATATTCAGTTTTTCAGTTTATTTCTATTTAGTATATACAGACTGCTACATATCAAATACTTAGTAAAAAAAAAATTATTGATTCAATATTTTAGTATGTACATACAGAAGGAGTATGTAAGATCATAGCAGGTGGCGTTCTGTAGATTCTGCGTACTAAACAAGGCGAAAGTTTATTTACGTTACTATCCCTTTAGTAAGGGTATTTATATTCTGTTCTGTGGTTACTATTTTCTGAGCTCAACCCTAGTGCCGTCAGCGAGGCACGAAGTAACTATTTAGTAATCTGTGGCCCGGCGGCGGGGCGGGCGGCTGTCAAATCAAATCAATGAATGTCAAACAGCTGTCATTTGGCTATCCATGAGAAGTTTAGTTTCTCTGTTTCTGAAAACAAAGTCAAATAATAATCGATTAGGAAGCCGAAATTTATAAAATTATTCAACGCAATGTCTGGCAATATGAACCCTTTAGCTGGCACGGCCCATTTACTGGATGAATTGGACAGTACGTGTCTTAAAACTTGGTTTCTATCTTCGTTAAATCCATGTATTTATTTTTATCAAACCAATTCTTGTTTTACAAAGAGAAACTTATGGTGCTGCTGCGGGATGGAAGGACATTGATCGGGTACCTTCGCTGCGTCGATCAATTTGCCAACTTAGTTCTGCACAAGACGATAGAAAGGATTCATGTGGGCCGCGAGTATGGAGACATTCCGAGAGGTATATTTATCGTTAGAGGAGAAAATGTTGTACTTCTTGGTGAAATAGTAAGTTGAAATATGTTTTAATAAAAAAAACACCGCATGGTAATCCCCCATGTATCAAATTTTAAGTTATCTTTGTACCTTACCCTTGTGTCTAACTTAAACCCCTTTATTCATAAATGTTGCTTAAAGTTAAGCAGTGATTAGCGACTGTTTAACCATACATTTTTGACGTTTAAACGTTACTTAACTTTAGTCATCGTTTATGAATAAACCCCAAAATTGTGTGGATAATTTCTTTTTCCTGCATAATTTATGATTTTTTGCAGTAATATTTTACACTGGTTGTTTGGAGGCACAACAAATGTAGTTGTCTGTAGATGATAATGTGTAGTCTTCGGACCTAAAATACTCCACACCAAATCACACATTTTAATAACAATCTACATTTCAAAAATGAAATAATATAAAGAAAGAAAGAAAATACATTTATTTAGCACATACTAAAAGACACACAATACAACAGATACATACATCAGATAGCAACTAATAAAAAACAAATAGATACAAACAACAAACAAATATGATGAAACTTTTCATAACAACTTGGTTTTACTGTACAAAAATTGGACCGATTTATGCAAAAATGATCCAACCCACAATCTCGACAATTTCGAGTTTTTGTGACTTATGTACTCTAAATAAGGTATATTTTAACATATCAAAGACTCGGAACTCTATGTTAATAATTGACGAAAATCCGTATGGTCCAAACCACAACTGTCATAGCGAACATCATTTTTTCATAATGCATAAATGTTTCAAGCTATTAGAATCATTTTTGCATTTTCTTGGTTGCCCTGATATAGGTTTTTTGTTTTTTGCTATAATGATTCAAACTACTTGGAACAATAATGCTTTTTATACAATATGGAAAATATTATAAAAATCATTCTGCTTAAATGTTCCAATAACCTTGAATCATTTTAACTCAATTCCAAATAACATTCGACTACAGAAGTATACTGATTCAGACCACATGACTATTCTATTTAATTAAAGAAAAACGAAAAATTCAATTCTTAAAAAACGATTCACGGTTAAATATAAAATTATCATTAATATCTCGGCTAAAAAGTAAACAAAATAGAATTCGAAAAAGAATTTGGAAAAGATGAAAAATGTCCATCCTTCAATGTTGTTAGACATATTTTTGTACAAAAATTCAATTTGAGGTGCAAGAGCCTTAAGAAAGACACGTGTAACAAATGTGATCTTTATGAAATGACATTGAAAAATTCTACTACCTCAGCTGAAAGAGCAAATGCCCAAAGAGAAAAAGAAGAACACCAAAAAATTGCCGAAGATTTAAGGAAGAAGCTGAAGGAAGATTTTGAACAGGCTAAAACTTGTGAAGAAACTGAATGTCTGACTTACGATTTGGAGAAAACCTTCCCTTACCTAGAATACCGACCAATATAGTTTTCTACAAAAGGCAGTTATGGGTATACAACTGCGGTATACACTCGGCTTCCAACGGTGTTGGGAATTGTTTTGTTTGGGCTGAAGGCGAGGCAGGCAGAGGGGCCCAAGAAGTGGGTTCATGTTTGAGGAAATATATTAAGTGCGTGCTACCTCCTACAGTAAAAAAATTGATTTTGTGGAGTGACTGTTGCGGAGGGCAAAACAGGAATATCAAAATCGTTTTGATTTTAAAGGCTTTATTAAATAGACACCCCACTCTCGAGACAATCAGCTTCCGTTACCTAGAATCAGGACACACTTTCCTACCAAATGACAACGACTTCGCTAAAATTGAGACTCGACTCAAGCAATATGAAAGGATATACTCCGTGGATGATTATATTGCCATTATGAAACAATGCAAAAACAAAAATCCTTTACAGGTCCATAAAATGGAAAGTTGTGATTTTGTTGGATCTCAAATTCTAGAAAAGAAAATAGTTAATAGAAAAATATTTAATGATAAGAGCAAAGTAAACTGGCTCAAAACAAAAGAAATTTTAATCACAAAAAAGACTCAACATTCTTTGTTCATGAGAACTTCCTTTAATGAGGACTACAAAGAACTGAATATTAAAAAGAAATTAAAAGGTGTTGATTTGGGTGTCATAGAAGAAGATTTGCAAGAATTATGGCCTTCAGGAAAACTGATTAACAAAAAGAAGTTAAACGATTTGAAATCGTTATTCCATCTCATACCAAATGATTGCATTGGTTATTATAAAAAACTGAAGGGAGACGATGCAATAATAGACGATATAGATGGTTATTGTGATGAACCCGACTTTGATTTGGATGAGGAGTAGGGTAACATTTGTGTTTTTTTAAATAAAATAAAAATAATAAACATTTTTAAGCTTTTATTTTTGTCATAGTTTGGAACATTTTTGCATTTTTCTTTCCGCAGCCTACACAGCTAATTCCATACAAAATGTATTATGTAATAATGATCCACGCGCAAGTTTTCTTGAATATCTACGAAACTATTAAAATTTATTTACTAAATACATGCATGTAAATTAGTTTAGAACACTTAGAATAACATAAAATTAAAAACATAACATTTAGAACTACAAAGCCAGAGAAATACCGAAATAAACTTTAAACTCTATTATCTCGAAATGAGGTTAGTGTGGACTGAATCATTTTTGCTTAAATCGGTCCAATTATGGATAAGAATCACTGGTGTCTTTGAATTCTATAACTGAATGAAGTAACTATAATGGGCAATTCTTGGATTTGATTAATCCAACTCTTGGAGTCACACCAACTTAAAGCAAAATAAAGTAGATTCTAGATTCTTGTTTGTAGAATTCACATTAAATTAACCTGTGAAATCGACTTTTTAACTGTTTATATTCTATGATTTTTTACAGGATAAGGACAAAGAAGATAATTTACCACTGACAGAAGTGTCTGTAGATGACATTCTTGATGCTCAAAGGAGAGAACAAGATGCCAAGATTGAGCAACAAAAGTTACTTTCAAAGGCTTTGAAGGAGAGAGGACTTAATTTATTAGCTGAAATGGGACATGATGATATGTTTTAATGTCTCCAGCTTGTAACTCTATTCTCTAAGACTGTGATTATGTAATAAACTCTATATATCATTGTTTTTTTGTTTTATTCATCAGAACCTACTTTTGGGTCAGTAGGTTCCGATTCCGATGGTCCTAGGTATTATAAGCTACTAAGAATGTGTTGGAGATAACAAAAATCGTATTTTCTAATAGAACAGAACAAAATGAAATTCCGAAAACTAGTATTAAAATGTTTAAAAGTTTGCCTTTTCTAAAAAAATCGAAATACCTACTGCGAATGATAATAGCATAATGCATTTCTTTAATCTTTTGCCCGTTCGCAGGCTGCGACTCACAGCCCTATGTAACATATTGTAGTCTGCTCGCAGCCGCAGCCGCAGCCGAACGAAAAGTAAAAAAGCGTGCGTTCTGAACCTCAAATTGAGTATACGTAACTGTCAAATATCGTTTTATTAAAATCTCGATGCATAGCCTAGTTTAGTTTGAATTAAATATATATTATTATAATATGTTTAAATGCTACACTATTGTGAACATTTTAATTTTTATTGGTAACGAGATTTGTACTTATATTTTACTTTTAAAATCGTCTCAAGTTTGTAAAAATGGATGTATGTACCTAATTTAGTTTCCGAACGAATTCAATTTTCCGTTGTGATAAAATGACATTTGAAAACAATGTAACTTGTGAATAGATCTTCAATAATTTAGTAGAAATCTGAACAGAATGTTTATTTATTGTGTCAAATAATATGGTAAAACTGTTCTTTGTTACATTTTGGAGGAAATATGTGTTTAAGTAGGGGTTTATTTTAGTTATTTCCTAATACTTCTACGTTCAGTGTTGATTGAAAAAAAATATGACTTCGGCGGATATAACACTGATTGAAAGATTACGAAAGGAGAATTTAGAACAGTTTTTTACTTTAGTGCGTATGCATCTATCTTTTGTAGTAGATATTAATTCAGACGAGTGAGTATAAAAGTTCAAAAGTCCGTTATAACCTTTTTGTGAAGCGCTGTTTTGTTTACGATATTATGCATTGTTTTCAGTGTTGATTGTTCAACTGATAAACCAAAGCAGTTCCGTTGGAACTTTCACAAGAAAACAAAGAGTTCCAGTTCGAATTCTAGTCAAAATAATGCTAACATTACAAAGAACAATGTTGAAGTGAACTCTATCACTGAAGATGGAATTCTGAGGGTGAATGAGTTGATAGATTTCCTATCTAAGCCCGACAGTAAGTTATTTGGAGTCACTATCATAATAGAAACTAATAAAAGTCTTCCTTACATCAACACTTCTGACAATGAAGTACTTAGTACCTATAATCTACCCTAGAATAAGAACTGTCTTTAGGGCCGCGGGTTATTCGAAAGAGATACCGTGGCCCCTGGCACAGGGAACTACAAAAACATGGCGGGTGGGTTTTAGTCAGTAAAAGTCTGACACACCCTCCCGCTGCGCCCAGGGCGGGAGAAGTAATCTGAAGATTTGCCACCCAAAAAAGGCTATTTAGTCCCAATTCAGATCTAAGGGAGAATCGCGTTTTTTACAAAACAACACTAACTGAATTACTACGTTGAACCTACTTATTTTAACAGCAGAATGCTATACTTTCTAGGTTCTATTTGTTTCACCATACAGTTTGTCCTGTTTGGGAATTTGCCATATTTTTTTTAGTTAAAACTAAAACAGGCAGAGGCAAACATGACTGTTAGCAGTAATTACAGATTTTTCTATTCAGTGTTAAAAAATAAATATTTATAGAGAGAGCACTCCCATGCATAGTCTAAAACAAAATTCCTAAAATTAATTCTTAATCAAATCAAATCGTTTGGTTGTTGTATTAAATGTTTCACCTCGGGTCTGCAAATATCTATTACAATAAAAATATTCAGATCATTGTTCATCATCATTTTCAGATGTAACACAAGAAGGCATATTCCGTCGCACAGGCTCCTTGAGCCGGCAGCAAGAGCTAAAGAACCTGCTCCTCTCGGGATCAAACCTGGGACTTGATGAGGGAAGGTTTTCGGTCCATGACTGTGCTTCAGTCCTGAAGGGCTTCCTGGCTGAATTACCACAGCCTTTACTAATGGATCAGTATTACCAAACTTATTGTACTTTGGCTGGTAAGTTTTAGTATCACAGTTATTTTTAAAACCTGAATTATTAGCTTGATTCTATCATATATGTGTTTCCCATCACTGGCTTTGTCATCCATATTTTAGCATACAACTATGTAATTGTTTAGCAAATTAACTAGCAACTTAAATTTTATGTATTTTCAAAACAAGACAAATTGACATGGCAATATGATGTGTGTTAATTTGATAAACAAATCCTTCCCTAACTGAACATACAGTAACTCATTCCTACATCAACTAAAACATACAAAGTGTTAAAGGCACCATACAGTTTCTCTAAACACCTACTCTACTTTACTCAAAAGAAACTTCCTCAGATAGTACTCCTGGGTAAAATAAGCAAACCTTCAGTCAACTTCAGTCAAAGTCAGGGAGTGTACAATATTTCTGGACTCATTCTAAATAAAAATCAATTGCTGTAATGTATGAAGATCATCACTTGATAACGGCTGAAACAATTTAGCAGTTACGTTTGTATTAAAGAAAAGTTTTCGGAAATACACAGGGAAAGTCGGAAATTTTGATGAACGGGCGATGCCGGGTACAAACAGCTATTTGTGTTGCTAATAATTATGTTTTTTTGTATAATTACCAATAGCAATTCAAAATTATGTATCAGAGACTTTTTGCTCATAATTTCATTTTATAATTTTCAGTGCAATACCCACCAAATGTAGATTCCTCAGAAGTGAAGCTGCTCACTGCATTACAACTGCTACTTCTACTTCTAACACCATCACACAGGAGCTTTCTACAGAGGCTATTACGGTTGTTGCGGCTGACTGCTGACAATGAGGCTTCAAACAGGATGTCGCCGGACACACTTGCTACTATGTTCACACCTCACCTGCTGTGTCCAAGAAAGGTTTGTTAAAACAAACCTTTCTTTCCTCTCTGCTTTTAACAGCAGTGAAGACTGATAGATAGCACAAAAACAAGACATTGTTAAAGTTAAATACAATTTAAGTACAGAGATTTACATTCTTCCTAGTAATTATTTAAAATAATTCATCATTAATTATCTATAGTATGATGTTGGAACATAGCTGTTATTTGTTTTAAATAATTATTTTAGTTGACAGCAGCATATAGTAGCCCTTTAAAAATTAGCAATTAGACATTTTTTTTAAATATCCCGCGTGTAGTTCAGTAGATCTAGCTAGATATCTAAATTGCCTGTCAAACTGAAAAATTGTTTGGGAACAGCTAGTGAAACACAAAAAAAAAGTGAAATGTTGATGTTCAGTGTATATCAAGCTAGCTTTTATTAAACATTCAATGTTATAAATTCCAGTTATCACCAGAAACATTCCACGCGGACGCCATAGCCTTATCCCCGGTCATCAGCTTCATGATTCGTCAGTCATCGCGCCTGTTCGACGCGCCGACACAACTCGCCACCGACGCGACCGCGTACTTCACTGTGAGAGAGAAACGCAAGGCTATGTCGCCTCTAGTCGATCTGGATGAGAGTATTACTGATAAGTGAGTGTTATTTCTATTATTTTGTATCATAGAATCACGCCTGTTTTCTTTATAGGGGCATGCAACAGTCAGTGCCGTAACTATACCCTTTAGGGCCCGTGACAAATTCATGATATCCTCCCTCAATGCTCAACCAACGTTATAATTTTTTTTTACTAGCACTTCGCCCGCGGCTTCAGCAGATTTTCAGATTTCGTAATTTCCTCTACAAAATTGAATACGTGACTGCTTCGTTAGTCAGTGGTTAAAAAAGTTTGCATTTCTATACTTATGTTAGGATCCTCCTGTACTCATGGCCCTCTCGGGCCGGGGGCCCTCCGGCTGGGGCTCGTGGCATGTTACCCCTCCTGGCACCCTATTGTTACGCCACTGGCAGCAGTGTATATTACACCCACATCAGTGTGAATGAGACTATTTCTACTGACCGGGCTACTATTGAGAATTTCCAAATGGAAAAGCTGAATTGCGATTTTTATAATCTGGGAATTGAACCAAGAACCCCGCAGTAGAGTTTGAGGAAAAGTTTCTGGTGCTCACTCAATGAAACACGAACGTCAACAAACCCAACTGTTTATTGACGGCACGGTTGGCGCAGTGGTTAAGCGATTGACTGCTGCGCTGCGTGTCGCGGGTTCGATTCCCGCACGGAACAAATATTTGTATGACCTACATGTATTTGTTCCGAGTCAGGGTGTTTTTCTATCTATAATATTTATGTATTTACAAAAAAGAAATTGTATATAAGTAGTTTATCAGCAGCCATCTTGTTACCATAACACAAGCATTAGGTTGCTTAGCTTGGGACAAATGGTGCTGTGTGAAATGTCCAGGGATTTATTTATTTGCGGCCAACATGATACTTATAATAAAGATACCACAGCCACTTTCAGCAGTCGCGCTTTTGACTAAGAACAACGGAGGAGGCGCCAATACACTTAGGGCTGATTTTTCCAACGCCAGATAATTTTATCTGAGGAATAATTTTAAATTTTTGACAGTTCTTCCGTGCAAAATCTGTCAGACTACAATTTTTTTCCACAAATAAAAAATCTCTGTCGATTGAAAAATCCGCCCTTAATCATAACACTTTATTATATCCCCATCGTCGGCAAACCCACTACAAGATGTACTGATGATAAGGAAGGCCTATGTTCGATAGTAGACGTCTTTCGGCTGGATAATTAAGAAAATAGTATTGTAGAACTGTCATAACTTTTCGGAGGAGCAAGAAGAATAGGTAGAATTATATGATTTGAGTTTGACTTTGCTGTGATTTTAAATAAACTACCATTCACATTCACAGAACAGCAGCGAACACAGTATACACATTCGTGGACCGTCACCGAACGCGCGCAGAGAATGAGTCCAACCCCACCGACACAGCGCTCGCACAACTGTATGCGCACATACAAGCCCTGCCCGACTCGCAGCACAAGAGACGCCTCATCAAACACTTTAACAGGCAGAATGGTTATGGTAAGGAGTTTGCTTGAGTGTAGAACATATTTCGTTCATCCACCCCAAAAAAACAGTTTGAGATGGATGTGTGAAAACCTGGGGCCTCTTAGATGTAAACACTCTCTCTGCAAATCTGCACTTTGCTCTTTACAAATTTGGTATAGTGTGGAATGTTCCAAAATTCATGTTTTTCAAGTCTACAAAATGTTTTCACATAAAACCTAATTCGGCTGTAGACTTACAGAGTCATATCAAATAGGCCCCGAGAATTCACCCTAAGCCTGTTATAGGCCCAAAGAGCATTATTTGCCAGATACAATACACTGTTGTCATGCTACAATGCTATGTTACTGTCACTGTTAGCCTGCACCATCCCACAACTGGGCAAAGGCCTCTCCACATGACACCAGCTCCTTCGATCCTGGGCTAATGTGGACCACTGGTCGTTTGTTTTCTCCAGCTCGCGGGACGAGCTCGTCCCGCCATCTTCTATGGGGCTAATGCTACATATTTCCTAAATATTTCATCATTCCTTAAATAATACATATTACGATGCGCTCTGTGGAGGAATATTCAACCCTCTTCCTCATACCTCTAAAATTCAAATGGAAACATGAAAATGATTATACTGAATCAACAATTATTATCCTTTAACTTTATGTATTTCAGGAACGCCAATACAAATCCAAAGAACAGGTAAAGCGGCCGGCTCTAGGAGTTTCGGCGATTCTATCAAGAGGCACATTTTCAACAAGGGACTACTCAACAAGACACCAAAGAAAGGTTCAGGATCTAATATTAATGTTATAGATGAGGTAAGTTCCATGTTATTACGATTTCTTATTAACAATGTTCATGGTGTTTCAAAATACTCAATAAAAACTATTAAATAAAGCTCGAAATACACTATCTAATAGAAAATGTCTTTGCCATTACAATGTCTCTTAAGGTGACACTGGAGCATTTATTCGAGCATTTCCATGTAATGTAAAGTACTTACGAATGGTACAATACAGGCAGAAGCTCAGTTTCCAAAAGCATTTCCTTGTAATGTAACGTTCCTGCGAATGCTCGACGCTGCGTTCGACGTAATGCATACGGCGAATGAGCTTTTACCTGTAACATTTCTTTCTACCTTGCGTTCATTATTGAAATGTCGGATCTACAGGTACCGCTCGTGGTTTTTTTTTCGATAAAATGTTACACCAATACGCTCATTGGTTTTTAAATTAGGTTGTAACAAAACATCGAGGGTCGTGTTCGAAGTGCGGTTCTATAAAATTTTAAAACGGCGAATGCTCGATGTTCTGTTACAAGTAAATGCTCTAGTCTTTACTCACCTATAAGTTATCTGGTGTATAGCGAGCTTAAACTTTCCCTTTTAAATAACAACATAATAACAAAATAACACCTTTTCAAAACTAAAATGTTTTTCTCCCCATAATAAGGGGGTTATCACACTGTTGAACAGACGCGGTCGGTTTTGCCCTGCGCATACGTTGAACAAAAGTGTATTCGAGAGTGTTCACTGGTGTTATAGCTCCTTACACCATTTTAAATGACGAAAATACAAATCAAACATATAAATTGTTTTTTTTTTTTACTGTAACTTTGTGTTTTCGTCACCAAAAGCATGTAAATGCATACTTGTAACTAACGTCTTGTTCGTGCATTGTGTTGTGATGTCTCATGTCTCTCTTTCTCTGTGTGCTATCCTCTCCTTAACTTTCTCGTCATGCTTAACGCTTACAGAAAACCGGAAAAGGAAAACTAAGGTTCTCAGATGATAACAAAGTTGATGTTTCACATAAAAACATCGTTCTCAAGAACTTGGCTCACAAAATAGCAAGTTCGGAATCTTTAGACGATGACTACGATTCGGATGCAAGTAATGAAAGCACATTATCCGAAGGCGCGTTAAACAAATCCCGAAAATTGAGTCCGAAATTCGTGTCAGAACCTAATTTGAGCGCTCTAGATACAAATGACGAAACGCCGAAGAAAAAACGCGGGAACCGACTCTTTCGTTCGAAGATTGTGACTACGCAAGCATTTAACAAAAAGTACCAGAAACGAAACGGCGTTATTCGGGGTACGCCGACTTGCGTATCGTGTTTCGATGACCAAGACACGGCGTCCGAAAACGAACTTTCGTATCATGAAATTAGTGGGGACAGGAGTCCTATAGGTGAAACGCCAAAGAAGGTCGTGCTACAGGAAGATGTCAAACACTATCTGACAAGTACGCCGGGCATTACCGATGCTGTTTTGTTTGATGAAGACTGCACTACGCCTTATACGATCAATTTCCGAAGAGCCTCCATGTCACCTATTACAAAATCGACGCAAAAGTTGTCCAAAGCCATGCAGGTTGGTTGTCTGTGCATGAGTTGCATGTTTCATCTAATATGTTCTCTTGTGTCTAATGTTTATGCTTTTAAATGTGTTAGGAGCCTTTTGTAAACGATACGAACTTTTCTTATAACAACGTAAATATTTCAGGTTTATTTATTATGATAGATTTTAATTTGGTGGATATACATTCTACCGCATCATCAATTTGGCAATCGCGGGTCGCTGCTGATTAAATTACTCTTCTGGTAACAAATTCAACAGTATCCATTGCGCCGTATGTTTCAAAATATGTACAGATTATAACCAAACCAACGCAAAGGACTTTGTTGAACTGTCAAAATAAAAGCGACTGTCATTAGGACCGCATTATGCTACTAGAGTGCAGAGGTAGAAGTAGTTTGTCACCTCCATTACAAAAATAACATAAAAACTAATCAAATAACTCTAATTTACAGGAATCAATAATGACCCCCCGCTCCCGGAAGCCGTTAATAATAACATCAGAACAACGAGACATGGCTGATACAACCGTACAGAAAGACGAGATGATCAAATCAGATGGAATGTTTCGATCTATGTCACCGAAAAATGACAGTGATTTCGTGTCTTCGGACGACGAGAATGACGTCAATAGGTCCACATTCTCGTGCGAAAGGTAACATACTGTACATAGTTGTTACTAAAAAACGAAGCAATTACTAACAAGATTTTTATAAAAGTATTATTATGATAGAAAATGTTCAAAAGACTTATCGAGCCTAAGGCTGAAAATCAGCATCATTGTTTGTAAATATGGTTCTAAAGTGGGCATCATTGATCTTCGAAACAAAACCAAGCTTCAATATTGAATTCATTTAAAAAAATGACTGTGGTTAAAAATTCCTTGAGTAATTTCGAACCGAGTAAAAGAAGATTTAAAATCAAGGTAAATTGGCAAAACATGACATCAGCATTTCTTGATTTGTCTATGATTTGTTTGCTGGTGTATTTAGCTCTTGCTTCTCCATTTCAGATCAAGTCATTCAGCAAGCACATCTTTGCCGAGAACAAAAGCATTCGATGCTCGATCGATTAATTCAATTGGTGATGTCAGTCCTCTAAGGCCTGAAAGCACTCGATTCGTAATAAGCCATGAAAGACCGAACTTAGTCGAAGATTTAAACACAACACTATGCGGGAGCGACGATGCCCTACCAAAGTTAGTGATAACACACGACACGAATGAAAAAAAAACGAAATCATTGTCAGAACCGTTCAGAGAATATCTCCTAAGCAGATCGGTGCTAACAGCAACACCAATCGATTTATCGCTACTAAATAAATCGAATGACACCGATGATAAAATAAGCGATTCTCTACTCTATTGCTTAGATGGAAACGTCCCTTCAGATTTGACTTTATCGATCGGTAATTTGGCAGTCGATAAAGAAACGAGTTTGCGGTCGCCGTTGACGAATATTAGTGTAAATATCGATAAAAGTCCGAATAGAAAGCGTTTGGCCAATGCCATTGCTTGTTTAGAAGAATCGACTTCTGAAACAAAAAAGCCGATGGTGAAAAAGGAAAATTTTAAAGAAAAAGTTTTTGAAATACGTGAGACTGAACTTTAGTGGATGTTAAACTTTATGTTGATTAATCATGGCTAGTTTTCGTCGAATAGTGAGTACAAAAAAGTAAGAAAAAAAACATGTTTTTATGGATAATGCATATTATTATGTATGTGATAATGGATTGTAGAATCCGCTGTTTTACATAACCGCTAGTTTTTTTTACAAAACAGCTCTGCTAAGTAAAACAACGTTCAGCTGGATTGTTATTGGGCTAAGTTTTACAAAACTGCTACCGACATTTAGATGTAATGCAGAATGGCATAACTGCAGTCGCAATGAGCGTCTTTCAATAACACTCTGATAAATTTTAATTAATATTGCCCTTAAAATCACTGTTTTCACTTGAGTTAAGGTAATTCTTACTCGTATTATTTATTTCCGTTTCGGACGCCATTATTGTTGCTACGACACACAGAGCCATGAGCGACAAAATTTAGAACTAAAATCTACAATCTGACGTTTCATTTTACGTTTTTTTACAAAACCGCTAATCGTTGACCCACTGCATTGATAAATGCAAAACGTTTATGCAATTCTGCGTGTTTACCTTCAGTAATTATTGAAAACCGCTGAACTATGTTCAGTTGTTTTACATAACGAAGTTGTTAAACAGTGGATTCTTCAATCCATCTACGACACATACGCTACGAGCGTGCGTCTTGTGACTCGTGTCGTTTTTGTGATAAGGTATAAATTGGAATGATGACGCGTGTTCGTAAAACGCAACATCTGTACGGTTATTTTACCTCTGATTTTGTATCACTGTCCAAATCACATTGATCTTTATTCTCACTGTGATAAGGTTGCTGTTGGGTTGCTGCCGGGTGGCTGCCACTGACAAATCTGTTAAAATCATTGTGATCTTTATTCTCGTTACGATAAGGTTGCTGCTGTCAGAGGTAAAATAACTGTGATCGGACTGTAGTTGGTTTAGATCCACTACCAACAATGTTTTTTTTTTTAATTTTTAATAACGCGAATTCAAAGATAGATTATGGAACTTTTTATACAGTGCCTTAGCTAGAAAGGTCGTCAAATTCTGGGTCCACCAGAATGTCCAGATAAGTTGGACATTGTTGCATAATGTAAGAGATTATTCCTATTTAGATATTATTATTGAGATCTCCGAATTATGAAACTATTGTATAGTATTTTCGTACTTTTATTAAGTTTATTTGAACCTTATTCCGTTGACATGAAGATTTTGGCTTGAAAACAGACAATGAAGAATGTTGGTTGAATATATTTATTTTACTTTTCTCAGGGACATTTGAATTGATTATTTTATTGTTTTAATGTAACTGTTTTAGTTATGAGTACGTTTATAAATATAGAATATTTGAGTACATTAAAACTACTTTCTTTTATTTACCCTATAACGTCATAAATTCATAATAATTTATTATGGAACTGAAGCAAGGATTTTCATCTGTGCCCGAAACGGAACTACTCTCATTGGCGAGTTCAAACCGAATGAGAATAATGGTCGGAGCGCATCTGATGAGGCACGGTGTTCACTGGCAAATAAAACCAACCTTCGCTAGTTACCATAAAGTTGAAAACGAATAAACTTCCATAAAACCGAGAGAGCATGAGCGCAGACAGGTAGGTACACGGTTCATGTTATTTATTTTCGGCTTATTTTAAGAGACGCAGTGTTGATATTTGTTTGTCAATAGCCTGCCATACAAATATCGCGCGGTTTCCTGACCGCGACTTAATTTTATTGTCGCCAGAATCTGGGTCTTGACGCACAAACCAAGCACTCTTCAAAGGGGGGTGAGGGGATCACAAAGAACAACCACATTGTCCACATTCAATGTTGAAAAACGTTTATTACTTTAACTGTTGCATATTCTTGCTAATTCAGTGAACATAGGTGTTACCTAAAAAGTAACACCTACAACGACTAATCCAATTACCATTAGGAAGCTGATGCAGCAGTAGAATTGACAGCATATCCGGTAGCAGCAGTTTGAAAATTTTTCGCTGACAGTTCTCGGCTGATGGCTGTAACAAGAAAATGAATCCTTGTAGATGTAATTGAATAGTACAGTCAGTGATCTGCATAACCTGACCCCTCTTCCCCTCTTCTTTGTGGGAGGGGTCAGATAATGTTGAGCATTGACCGTACCTAGGTAATGAACAGACAAATATTGTAACACATTTCAAAAGAGTAACAGTCCGTTCAGTTATTTTATCTGTTGAGTTTGCATCACCGTCAAAATCACAGCGACCTTGGGGCCCAAAAAGGCCACTTTAAGCAATACCTAGGTAGGTATTGCTTAAAGTGGCCCTAATAATAGCTTTTAGAGGTCTAAAAGCTATTAATTTCCTGAATTCCCAGCAGATCACACACAATAGTTTAATCACCAATTCATTTCATATAGATGAATTACGTGATAATTATGTAATTGCACACAGATAATTTATTATGAATTGTCAGTTTGTGACCATTTTACGATTTTTAATATGATTCATATTGTTATCCTATTATGATTCTGTCAAATTGGCCTTTTTAGGCCCCAAGGTCGCTGCCATTGACAACTCTGTCAAATTCACAATGATCTTTGTAATCTTTACAATAAGATTGTTGCTGTCAGAGGTAAATAACTGACCGGAGTATCTTGCCCATTCTTCTCCATACGATACTAACTTTAGGGCAACTAGAATCCATTTTCTTGTAAATTGCGACGTTCAAAAGTGCCTTATATAATGTACCTAATTAAAATAAATTATTTGACTTAGAATACCTAATAGTGATATTGTAAGAGCCGTAAATGGGTGTGAGAAAGCTATTGGATCCATGAATCTCTAGGCTTTGTCCTATCTCAAAATCAAAATATTTTATTTCACATTAAACCAACATGGGCACTTATTAAACGTCAGAAGCTAGGTGCACGGTTCTAACTGGTCGTTTCCTATAGAGAAGAGCCGGCAAGAAACTCCTTTAGTAGGTACTCTTTTAAAAATAATTGGCTTTTTCATTGTTTTCAAATTACAGTAGGTAGTTGAGCAGTGGGGAAGAAGCGGTAGGCCGTAGGTACCTATGCGAGGACAGCGTAGGCCTGTCAACAAGTACCAGGTACCTACTTCGTAAAAAAAAAATTGACTGCAGATCTAAAGTCTACAAGGCCTACAAAGTCCTCACATTTACAAATTATAGAAGAATCTATCAAAAGGATAGATGACATGATGAGGAAGTGACATGACTGCCATTACGACCACTAGGTACCTATTAAAGAGTTGAAATTAGAATTGTCTGTATATAATGTCAAATAATAAAAAGATTATGTCAAAGAAGTATGTTATAAAATAAAAATAAACATCGTAATTTGAGAGCAGTTAGTAGACATTGAGTAGGGAAGCCACATGTGCAGAAGGAATCATTGCCAAACTACCTTGCCTTCAACGTAGCCTTTAATCTTCTATGCTTTTTTGATATAAGAGATGGTGGTAGGCCTGGACACGTTTGAATGAGGGTTTTGAACTTTCCATCGCTAAGTTCTGTAACCGGCATCGGCAACTTGTTAGGTATAAAAGCGGATGCTGTTTATAAGAAATTACTTGCTAGTTTTAGTTAATCTAAAAGTTATCACAATTTCATTTTTACTACGTGTATTAGGGAAATGGCTTCTTATTTTGAAAAGTCTTAGGTTTTTGCGAACATACAAAATCCTTTTTAAAATGTAAAGAGAAGGTAGTTAGTATATTAATTTCTTTGAATTTGTTTCTAAGAGACTCGATCTCGTTCGTCGTGTCGAACGACAATTTATTAAAATTTTTTGGCCCAAAACTTCGTTTCATTTGGGGGCCATAGACTGCTTCCGCTTGGGTTGTTAAAATTTCGCATTTTAGCCGATGTAACGCGTTTTAGCAACTCACGGTATTAAAACAGTTGGGCATCGACCCGTGTTCCACAGTTGCCAAGGCCTAAATCGCCGCGACTGGCATCCAAATATGTGCACATTCGCGATTTAGCGACTAAATCTGCTATGGTCTTAAGATGCGTCCACATTTGTGATAGCTCAACGGACTATAGGCCGACTGCTTAACTGAGACGTTGCCTAAGGTAGCTGCGCGGTGAGGGAGGAGTGATAGTTGTCACAAGTTGAGGAATCACTGAGCTCTCGCATCACGTCACCACACCCCTCCCGCACCGCGCTGCTACCTCAGACAACGTCTCAGTTAAGCGGGTGGCCTATAGACACCATTACCGTGACATTATAATATAATAGTGACAGACTCGTCCTAAGTGACAGAAAGTTATAGAGATATAACGTCTCCGTCATAATTATAATGGACGTCATGTGAATATGTCATTTTCACCAGTACCTATTTGACATCAGTCAAATACCACTAAATATAGGATCAGAGTGAATGGTGAAGAATTGCAATATGTCCATGAATACATCTAGGTACTAGGGCCAGTTAGTCTCTTTCCAGTCGAGACAAGACAACGATGTCTTAAGACGAACCGAAAATGCCTGGAAGAGCTACTGGTCCATGAAAGAGCTTACGAAAGGAAATCTGCCTTTGACACTAAAGCGAAAAATTAAGGACATGTGCATCCTTCCCATTCTGACCTATGGATCCCTGACTTGGTCTTTGACAAACATTCAAAAGTCCAAACTCAAGGTTTGCCAACGTGCAATGGAGCGCAGTATTCTAGGCGTCAAATTGACAGACTATATTCGCAACACCACACTGCGCTCCAAAACACAGATTACTGACATTGCTCAAAAAGCCGCTATGCTGAAGTGGGGCTGGGCTGGTCACGTCTGCCGTATGCCCAATAAGCTGTGGGCCAAAATAACCACTACGTGGAGCCCTGACACAGCTAGAAGGCGTCTCGGCAGACCCCGTAGAAGATGGCGGGACGAGCTGGACAAAACAAACGACCAGTGGTCTACTTTAGCCCTGGATCGAAAGAGCTAGAAGTCATGGGGAGAGGCCTTTGCCCAGCAGTGGTATGATGCAGACTAACAGTAACAGTCCCCTATTTGACATTGAGGTGTCATAAAAAGCTCATTTGGACATTACGGCCGCGTGTGGTGATCACCGCTCTTTTAGGAACCAGTAGGTTGTCCGCTAAAGTCAACCTTATGTAGTGCAGGCTGGCTATAATTTAGCGCCGGTTCCATTCGAACAGTCAAGCAAGTTTAGAACGGGGTGTCAAATACTATATTAGGTTTTTGTGTTTTGGAAAAAACAGTGCCAGTTTAGTCGGCAATATGTAAAGACTTTCAGTCAAAATGAACGTGAAGAAATCGTAACGTTGTTTGATTTCTTAGAAGGCTCATCAGTCCTTCACAGTACACACATACAGCTTACTCGTGTATAAAACAGGTTTTTCAATGAAATCAACGCACATTATGATTCGCTGATTCGTCAAAGTTGAACAAAGACCCCGTGTAGGGTGACATTTTTAAATGTTTTTTATTAACAGTCGCCTGGAGTACTAAAGAATTACTGTAAATATAACTTATAAGCTACTGTGCTGTGTGTGCTGTGTGTGTGTGTGTGTGTGCTGTGTGTGTGTGTGCTGTGTGTGTGTACTTACAGGCATGTTTTTGATGCGCGGCATTTTTTACAGCATTTCAATTCACAGTCCGGTTCGTCTCTTCGACAGGATCTCCCCGAACATTGCACCATTCCAACATGCGACATTCTCTCTATCTCAGTTCCAGTTTCTGGAACAAAAATCACCATTAAAATTAGCTAACAAAATTGTCAAGCGTGCTTTGATTGGCTGGCTGAATTACCAACAGCCAATTGGATTTGGACTTGCGTTTAATTTTGACACGTTGATTTACGTTCCAGAAACCGGGAGTCAGTAAAAAATTATACATAATTTTGATTTATACCTTCTTTTTTCGCGGACTTTTTTATGTTACTGAATGAGTATTCTTTTTTTTATGTAAGTATCAACGGACAGCGATCCATTCCGAGGACTGATGAGATAAAAGTGTGCGTAAATTATCTACCCTGGCTCCAGGCATATTTGTCATGGAGTATACCTAGCTACGGATAGTGTCTCTTGAAATGTCACAAAAGTGGACGCAGCTTTAGCGGTTTATAGCTAAGATGGAAAGAGCTCGGCGTACGTAACATAGAGACATGAAACTTACGCTTGAGCAGGGCCAGTTTCCCTCATTGCGGAAATCTGGCTGTCTGGTCCTGCTCAGGACCCGCGGACCCCTCAGGTCCGCGTACCGGCGCACAGTGCTGCTAGACCAGGTGGGTAAGCTGTCCTTGGACATCTCCTACGCGTCTTTAACACCCTGCTCTGGAGTTTTATTCGGAAGGCACTGCGGTATCATCGAGTGCCTCCCTACCTCCGCCACATCGTTTGGGGTTATCTGTCGGAGAGGTGTGTCACCTACATGGGACGTGATGGCGGAAACCAGCGCCGCATGTCGTGCGGTGTTCCACAGGGCTCGGTTCTAGGCCCGCACCTGTGGAACGTTGGGTACGACTGGGTGCTGAGGGGCTAGCTCAGAAGGCCATGGTGTTTCATGGCCCCCGGCGGGCGCCGCCGCACGGCTCAGACATCGTGGTCGGGGGGGCTCGGATCGCTGTCAAGTCTACCATGAAGTACCTGGGATTGTTGCTCGACAGCTGGTGGGACTTGAGCCCCCACTTCCGGCGGCTGGCGCCCAAATTGTTGGGCGCGGCTGGGGCACTATCAACGCTGCTTCCCAATCTGGGGGGCCAGAGCGCCGCCTGTAGGCGGCTCTACGTGGGGATCGTGCGATCGATGGCCCTGTATGGGGCCCCGGAGTGGGCCTCTGACCTGACGGCCAGTAGCATCGCAATACTGCGGAAACCGCAGAGAGCGATGGCTGTCAGAGTCGTCAGGGGGTATTGCACGATCTCCTACGAGGCGGGCGGCTTGTGTACTGGCCGGATCCCCGCCCTGGAACTTCGAGGCGAAACTACTCGCGTCATTGTATCGGTGACACGGGGTGAGCGACCGATGCAGCGACACATGGCGCTGCGTCGGTCTCAGCTTCGCGAGGTCCTGGCGGCGGAATGACGGGTCAGGCTTACACGCCCTACCGCTGGCCTCGTCACCATCGAGGCGGTCCGGCCGGTGCTCGAGCGCTGGCTCGGGAGGAGGCACGGCTCCCTGTCATTTCGGGTGACGCAGGTGCTCTCGGGACATGGTTGCTTCGGGAAGTACCTGTATCGCATAAACAAGGAGCCGGACGCCCGGTGTCACCACTGCGTCGACTGTCGGGAGGACACGGCGTGGCATACGCTGGCAGAGTGTGCCGCCTGGGAGGAGCCGCACCGTGCCCTCATCTCAGAAGTAGGCAGTGACCTGTCGCTGCCGGCCGTGGTTGAGTCGATGGTCGGCAGCGAAGAGTCCTGGGATGCGGTGGTTTCCTTCTGCGAAACAGTCGTCTCACAGGAGACTTCGGAAAGGGAGAGGGAGATCTCGTCCACTCACCCGGCCCGCAGCAGGTGCACCGGGTGTCTGCGGAGGGCGGACAACGCCCTCCGCCCGCCTTCTTCCAGCCCCCCTAAATGGGTCACCCCCCACACATCAGAACCCGAGGTGACGGCGCGCAGTGTTCCACGCGCGCCCCTCTTAGACGTCGCGGGGGGAGTCAAGCACCTGACTCCCTCCCTGACCCGAGGATCCAGTCGAGGGTTGCGGAAGGATCGTACGTTTCCGCGACCCCCGGCATAGGTGTGAGATGGAACACCGGGGTGGTTTTTAGTCAATACGAGTCTGACAGACCCCGCTGCCCGCCCGAGGGCGACGGACACCCTTGAGGATTTTCCACCCCGGAAAAAAAAGAGAAAGGTAAACTTACGCTGTGATCAGTCAAAATTACGCCGAAATTCATTGAGTTTGACAGATCGATGCATAAGTATAGTAATCGTCCAACTTTATGGCGGTTCTGAAGTGCGCTATTCGCTGCGCAGTACCGGGCCCCCAACCCCGCCGACTCAGATTTTGTTGCTGCGCAGCGACTCGCTCCGTGTTCAGAGCCGCCATAAAGTTTACATTGGACTGTACGCTAACTTTCGTCTCTAAGAACCCTAAACAGTTTCTGAGCAAGCTGGATTATTTGCTTGCCGCTTTCGTATTTCGTACTGTACCTACCTATTATTAGCTTTTGGTTCAGCGCATTTCTTGTTATAAATTATATCTTTAAAAAAATTATTACGAAGCCCTAAGCACCTATAGAATTGAAGTTCAAATTCGTCCTTCATCGTTGCTCCGGTGAAAAGTAATTTTCTTGCCGTAAGAAGCGTGATGTCGGTTGAGCGTGGTTTTCTTAGGTCACACTCGGGAACTTGCGACATAACTACTAATAAGTTTTATATGTCCGTTTTCACTAACACTAACGACACCTAAATAAAGCTCGCTGTTGGATTTTCAGTTTTCGGCGCTTAGCCGAGCGTTGAAAATCCACCACTGCGCTTTTATTTAAACAATCATCTAGATGTCGTCTAGTTTTATTGAAAACGGGTAATAAAGTGAAAACGGAGTTAAAACTAGAATGATAGGGACGGTGATATAGTTTCGGAAGTCTGAGCAAAATTAATTATGAAGTCAATGAAAGGATATTCATTAGATAGTGCAGTGAGCCCCTGGTAGCTACTGCACCTACCAGGGGTTGTTCGTCAATGGAGACCAATCCCACCTGTGAACGTATTTCGGCAAATTAAGACGATGACGAAACCAAAAACATCGACTTCCGAAACAGTTTCACAGGACTTAAATTGAATTCCTTTTGAAGTCGGTCTTTACTTTCTATTTCTTATCGACGCTGCTGTTTTCCGCTACTACTACTTGAACTTACTACTTTTTTGCATGTTGACAAACGACTTCGGTCTTACAACACAACTTTGCTTCGGTGGCTTTTATATTTGCCTTTTTTACTTTCTTCTTTTTCGGTATGCTCACAGTGGTTTGTTGTCCACACACCTTTTTTGGGCATTCATAATACACAAGTGTGGATACATTCGGCGTTGCTGCGAGTTGCTGTTCCGCGAGTCGAATCTCCTTCTCTCTTTGCACCAACTGTTCTAGGAACTCTGCTTCTCGTTCCCGCCGGGCTTGCTCTTTGCGCAACTCTTCTAACTTATGTCGTTCTAGCCTAGTTATTCTTCTAAGATCACTCAGTGCTTTTCGTCTTTTATACCACCGGCAGATGCTTGTTTCTTGGCTTACAGACTCTGTAGGTGCTGGTTTTCGGCAGTGACTCCACGTTCTTATCTTTTGAAACGACTGGGTCGTCGGGGTTTCTTCCTTGGTCGTGGTCTTTTTTCGATGAGGCTGAAGAACTGTACTGTGGGTTTTGTCTTTGTATGTCGTGATCTTTACTGGTACGGGTAAGGCTCTGAATCCTTCGACGTAGACTTGGGGTCTGGGAACAAATTGAACAGTTAACCTTTCCGTTCGTAGTTCGATACCAGACATAGCTTAATTTTGGATTGAAAAAGATATGATTGGATGAGTTTTAGTAAACGTCAAGATTTTAGAGTCCTGGAGAATACCTACGGAAGGCCGTCAGCTTTACCTAGGTCTGATAGAATATTATGCGAGAGTAATTTTGTCAGTCGGAAATTTATAAATAAAATAAAAAATGATAACCAGAGAATTTTGCTTAGGACACCTATCTGGGTAAATCTGCTGGGAAATCTACTCCAATACCTACATGTAGGTCACTTCCTTCTTATCAGGGTGGTATACATTCAACTAGACTGGAAGCTGATTCCAAATTAGTTGGAAAAAAGCAAGGCTGATGGATGACGACCTGCTGTGCTTTGTTAGTCAGAGGCATACCTATAACAATAACGGTTACTGCGAAACTGTGAGCCCCTCGTTATCTGCGTAGGTAGGTACTGCAGTAACCAGTTTGTGTGATGCTGATGAAGTGATGATGATACCTATTATTATCACTCATCATCTGCCTAGTCTTTTCCCAACTATGTTGGGGCCACTGGGTAATACGAAACCCCATGGTAAGACTCCCGTTGTACTGTATGCACCATTGACCTGCACCATGAATGGTGCAGAGGAGACTAACTACTAACTAGACTAACTACTAACTTGATAGTATGGTCTCTTCTGCACCATTGAGAATGGTACAAACGAAACCTTTACGGATTCTGACGACCCGTAACGACTGTCAAAGATCCATGAATGACAGCCGGGACCAACGGCTTAACGTGCTTTCCGAGACACGGAGGGGTCTTAGTATGTAAAGATGGTCACCCATAAACGGACCAACCGCGGCAAGCGTAGCTTAACCTGATCGATCGACCCGTGCGGCTGTTATTACTTAGCCACAAGCCCCTCACCTTTCACTATCACCACATAAATTATAAAACTAAATCCCCCCCACCGCGTCCGCCTGTCTGAACACGATAAACTCAAAACTACCGAACGGATTTTCATGTGGTATTCACCAATGGACGGAATGATTCATGAGGAAGGTTTAGGTGTATAATTATTAAGGTTTAGTGTAAATTGGGTGAAATATGACAATGATTGTTGAAGATATCGGAAAAAATTATGCCGACTCCGGGGCAATGCTGGCGTACACTGCGTAAATTAATGGAGTTAAATATGAAAGCAATGTATTACAGAGGTATTGCTCTAGGGTACGAACAGAATCCCGGTAGTACATTCCCGAGGTATATTTTCCGACATGTTATTAATATTAAGGTCCCTTGCAACCGTTCGATCTTCCTACGAGAATTTAAAGCGACAAAAAAAAAAATGGATGTTCACATGGCTGAATTAAAACTCAGTGAAAATTGTGACGACAGTGAGTGTGTGTTTTAAACTAAGTAGAGAAATTACTTCACTCGTATGGGTTTCTTCGTCTTGCATGCTGGACATAACTTGCCGGTAGGACACGAGCAAGGTTTGCCTTTTGTGGCCTCTATGATCTTACCGAGCATTTGGATTCACCACATTCCAATCTATTTGATATGGTTGGCTGGCTACATGGTTTCTGTTTAATTTGTGGGGTCAGTTTGCGGGTTTGGAAAATTTACTAGTGTAATGTCAAGTTTGACAGTGTGAAGTGTTTGTTCTTTTCTTATTTTGTGCAAAAGACTTCTTGGTGGATTAGATGGGTAAGAAGGTGGTGAGAAAAAAGTACCCAAGGAAAGGAGAAGTGGGTAGGGTAAGGTTTTTTTTTTTTTTTTTTTTTTGTGGATGGGAAATCATCAAATGACCCCTCCCGCTCTGGGTGGGTACATTTCGATATTTTCAGTAGGTGCCTTCTTGTAACTTTTTGGAGTTATAGGTATTTCATAAATTCTCCAAAGTGATTCGATTCTTTTATAATAAATCGATAAATGGTGACGGCCGTAACCTACGAGTTATAGGTCGTAGGTTCGATCCTCGGCAGGCGCTTTACTTTGTGTAAATTATTTCATCACCACTGCACAGCACTATTCTCAAAACGGCGAAGGAAAAAATCCTCAGGAAACCGGCATGTCCTAGAACCAAAAATTTGAAGACATGTTACATCTACCAACTCGCACTGGGCGTGGTGGATTACGGTCCATACAGAGAGGACCTGTGTTCCAGCATTGGAACACTAAATGCTGATTATGATAATAAATGGACCAAATCTTTATTAAAACGTTGTTTTTATTCAGTCCTTATGTGTAAAGTGTCAAAGTGGACGGCAAAGTACCTATTTATTTATTTGATTAAGGTTCACCAACAGTTGTTACAGACATTACACAGATACAAAGGAACATACAAGTAATTGGGTCTTAAAACTAACTGCACAACCAATTACAGGCAAACACCACATGCAAAATGCTCTTTAGAAAATATAAATTAAATTTTAAAGACTGTACTTACAATTCTAGAGAATTACGGCACGGTTGGCGTAATGGTTAAGGGATTGACTGCTGCGCTGCGTGTCGCGGGTTCAATTCCCGCACGGAACAAATATTTGTATGACCTACAAGTAGTTGTTCCGGGTCTGACTGTTTGTGTATGTCAGTTTAAATGTTTGTAAACGCACCCACGATACAGGAGAAATTCCTAGTGTGGGGCAACGTTTTTTTTTACATACTGACTTGCGGGGTAGGTCATAAATGTGATTGTAATACAAATAAACTTTTTTATATAAAATCTAACCTGTATAATGCAAAAAAATGATGACAGTTCTTGCCGAAAAGTTCTCTAGAGTTAATGTAGGTATAGTATACTTACATTAAATTGAAATACCTAATTAAGAGGGCGGCAAAATTGTCTTCCGCCCCGGGCAGCCGATATCCACGCTACGCCACTGTGTCTACTATCAGTGATATAATAGGCATGCTAATAACTCATAGTTCGGCATATAGCCAAAGCTGGTTTAGGCACTAGAATATTATGAATAAATTAACAGGCGCTGGCTTCAGCGGCCGTCTGAGATGGCTGTAATTTATTATACAAGGTATAGCCAAGTTAGACAGACTATACCCTGTCCATTAAAGATGTGTGTTTGATGTTAAATGTCCGTTCAAGATCTAAGCCTTAATAAATTCATATCATTCATTAAACGTAAGTTGTGCCAGAAAGCCTTTTATACCGTTAAGGATTATATCGAGGACAAAAAGGTTTAAGATTAAGCTGCTTCCAATTTTTACATATTGAATGTTTTTATTTTTTTCTGTTTTGTTGTTGTTTTTTTTTATATATATATTCTATGACATTTCTTTACTTTGTAAAGTATTCTATTATTTAAAATATTGTGAATGTGAAGACAATGTGGGTCATTTTATTTATATTACTTATTTTTTATTTTTCTCTTTTGAGTAATTAATGTGGCCTACTCAAATGTCCTTTCTTTGGCATCGTTCGTCGAATAGTCGAGCTCCTTAAGTTTTGAGTTGAGCTGCACGATTTCTGACAAATGCGTGCACTGACTGGACAGGTCCTCTCAATCTGTGTGGGTCTTTCCTCAAAAAACCATCTCAGGCATCGATATACATGGTCTTCATATGATCTGACCAAGATTATGTCTGGACTTTAAGAGACTGTGACCTCTGAGTTTGTTTCGGCCTATCTTCTCAGACTAGTCAGAGAGACGTGTAAAAGTGTTTGTACAAACCTACTTACAAAATAAAATCATTTTTCATTTATTAGGTTAACCGTTTTTTGACAGATGGAACTAGTGATTGCAGCAACACACAATATATTGATTGATACACTTACGGTATTATTATGTCTGTAAGAAGCCATAAATAAGACAATTCAATAAGATAAGGCAGTTTATGTATTTATTTTATTACGCATTTTAAAGTTAACTTTTACGTAATCTGGAATAGTTACGTTCTAAGACAGCTATCAAAAAACGGTTTACCTAATGGACAGGGTATAAGTCCTCGCTCGACGAAACAGTGTTTGTGAATCTGAGCTGAGTTTTTATTTTGTTTATTTGAGTTGA
This sequence comes from Apamea crenata, assembly GCA_949629185.1. NCBI lineage: Eukaryota > Metazoa > Arthropoda > Insecta > Lepidoptera > Noctuidae > Apamea > Apamea crenata. The sequence goes on along the minus strand of OX451365.1, from coordinate 15,341,007 downwards.
TTAATTTGTGCCATTACGAGATATAAAATCTACAGTCGTTTTACAGTTATTTTACCTTTAATCTTGCATCACTGTCCAATTCTCTGTCAAATCGTTATTCTCATTCTAATAAGGTTGCTGTTGGGTGGCTGCCTCCTGTTAAAATCATTGTGATCTTTATTCTCGTCACAATAAGGTTGCTATTCGGTGGCTGCTTTCAGAGGTAAAATAATTGAACGGACTGTAACACAATACTTTTAGACTTATCTTTTATTCTGCATCCTGGGTTAGGTGCATCTGACACACAGTCTGTTCATATCATGCATCATAATCAAATTCCTATACATCCTGTAGACAGCTTGTCATTGGGTGAATTAATGGGCCATCATTCGAGTGAATTGATTACTTGTTAATATAAACTCAGGTTCTATGCTCAACATATTCTGTCTTATTACAAAACGAACTCTAACTTTAGTTCTAGCCTGAACCTTTGAGCCAGTATTAGTATTTAGAACTTTATTTCAATTTAGGCAAAGTTCTTAATACTAAAATGACAACTTAGCACCGAACTAAGCTGTCATCTTCTAAATAAAGAAAATTCTTGCGTTGCAATGTTTGTTACGAAACGGCTGGACCGATTTGTATGAAATTTTGTGTGCATATCGGGTAGGTCTGAGAATCGGCCAACATAAATTTTACATACACAAAAAAAAACCTAGAAATAATGTATAGGTATATGACAAAACCACGTTTGCCGGGTCAGCTAGTTTTTGTATAAAGATTTGTATAACAGTTAGGTCCTAAACTGGTTTGGAGGTTTAAAGGGTTCTAGCTTGGTGGTTTAAACCTGATCTAATCTTGAAAAATCTGAAAAACCTTGTTTTGTAATAAGGGAGTATAATTTTATTTTATTTTATTTTATTGGTTCACCAACAATTGTTACATCAATACAAAATAAAAAGAGCACAAATTTATACTAGATATACAATATTAACAGGTAAACACCACATGCAATATGTAAAAAGAACAACTTTAAAAGTAAACAAAAAGACCAGAAACAATTTAGTTTTTATGTGATATTAACTGAAAATAAATGGCAAAGTAAATATGGTTTTAAGTGACTTTAGTTAAAACTATCTTAGACTAGGCTTATACTAACTATATACTAAATTAATGTTAGAAACAATTGGTGCTTGAAGTGCTGAAGGGAAGAGCCAAAGATATCAATTTTATCAAATTTATTATGGAGTCGACTAAGTCTAGGGATTGCAGAGTTACGACCTGAGACAGTTCTACGAAATGGTGGATATAGGAGATCAATAGGATTTCTAGGATAAATTGTGCGGAATATGGAATTTTAATTTATTTAGTAGCTGTGGAGAATCAAGCTTTTTATTTAAAATTTTATATAAAAATATTAAATCAATTATATCTCTTCGTTTTTCGAGGGATATCATATTAAAGGTACTTAAACGTTTTGTGTAACTCGGGATTTTTCGTTTCGCAGTAGAATAGGTATACTAAGTGATTTAAGAATCGCTTTTGGATACGTTCAATCCTCAGACTGTGGGCATGGGCTGTGGGAATTATGTCTATATTGGCTGGATCTAGCTGGGTACAGTTACGAGCAAAAGTATGTATACAGTCGGCTTTATTCAAAAGCGATTTACTCCTTTATTTTTAAATGAAATTGTATGTTGTTGCGAACATAACATTTTCGAACCCATAGGTTTATATAATGTGTCGGTATTTCAACGTTCCATTCGTTATTTCACGAAAAAATTGCAGTTGAAAGTCGCCAAGTGTTGACATATTGGTATTCGTGACTGTACAATAAATAAAATAAAAAATAAATCAAAACCTAGGTATAGGAGGTACTTTCGGTTGACATGTAATCATGAAATCTGGCAAGAAGCAAGGTCTCACAGCACAAGTACCTAAAGGAAACAGTTCGAAAATAGATAAATGTACCTAGACCAATGTTATGTTCGAAAAATTTGTCTGCTCAACAACGTAAATAACGCAATGAATGTTGTTGAGCTGTCAAAATGAAAACTATTGCTGCTGTTAGCGTGTTACGCAATTACCCCGCTGTTGTCTTTATCCCAATTTATTTGGGGTCAGCGCAGCATATCTCTTTCTTCCTTAAGTACTTCTCTTGGGCTGTCATGTCAGTAATCACTCCCTTTCTAGCCATATTATTTTTTACACAATTCATGTATCATTTTTTAGTTTTCCTCTACTTTTAAAACTTACTGTTAACGTACTTCATCATCATTTCAGCCGAAGGACGTCCACTACTGGACATAGGCCTCCACCAAGCACCGCTACTTCGATGGGTTCTATGCTCTCCACATCCAGCGGATTCCTGCAGCCTTACAAGGACATCGGTCCACCTTCCAATACTACGTCTTCCGGTACGCCACTCCAGAGCCTTTCGGCTCCATCGGTCATCTGTTCTGCGAGCAATGTGCAATGCCTACTTTTAAGTTTGACAATTCTTTGGGGTATGTACTTACTCATACTCAAAGATACCAGGGGGTCTACTCCGAAGTGCAAAGTGCGAATGTTCGGAGCGGACCGACACATGGCCGAACCGAATATTATTGAAAAATACGAAAAAAGTTCGGATCGGCTCCGTTGGGTCGGGACCATAGTCAATATTCGAAAGTGTGTAGGAGTGTAGGATCGGGACCGACCGAACCAAATAGTAGCAGGAAACGGCCGAACATTCGGCCGCTAGGTACTACTTCGGAGTAGACCCCAGATCCAATGTAGATTCGAAGTAGCTCAACTGGAATTACTGAATTAATTGTGTAGTAGGTAATTTGGTTGGAAGCTAGTAGGAATGTTCGCTCACTGTAGGTACTTGTGTAGGTATTATATCGGATTGGTGCACCTCTTGGTTGATAGTATTCGGATATTATTATGTTGTCGTAGGTATGTATTGAAAATTAAACTGGAGTGTAGAGGTACGGTCAGCCACAAAAGTCCATTAAAACTGTCAGTTTTTAACCGACTTCAAAAAAAGGAGGAGGGTCTCTATTCGTCTTTAATTTTTTCTTATTTTCATCGATATTGTCATTAATTGTGGACCGATTTTGAAAAATCTTTTTTGTTTGTGGAAGAGAAAGCTTACGTGGTAGTCCCATTATATTCTATAATATAAAAATGAATAGCTGAATGTGTTGCTAAGGGCAAATCTCGAGAACAGCTGAACCGATTTCGCTAATTCTTTTTTTAGAATATTTCTTGGAGTACGAGGATGGTTCTTAAGGAAAAAAAAAATGCAAGAAATTTGCTTCACGCGGACGAAGTCACGGGCAAAAGCTAGCCTATATATTAAAATGAATCCCTATTTACCTTGGTCACGTCATAACTTGAGAACGACTTTACCGATTTCATCCATCTTTTTTTTTAAGTTTTCTAATACTTTACCTATAGTTATAAGGTTCTTACGGGAAAAAAAAATATGAAAGTTGCTTCACGCGGACGAAGTCGCGGGCAAAAGCTAGTAATATAATAAAATTAGCCTGGTTTGATATTGAAACATGGAACCGGTTGAAGTGGAGGTGCTTGGTACAGGTCCGGGCTATGTCCAGTAGTGGATGTCTTTCGGCTGAAATGATGATGATATTTTCAAAACGTAAACTTCAATTTGACTGAAATGTAGAATCACCAGAAGTTCTCATTAAAATCTTTTTAAATAAAAGTTCAAAATAAAACAAAAAATACAATTTCATACCAAAGCACCATATTACCATACTGCCACTTATGTCACTACTTTAAATCTAACGAAGCTAATTACTTACATAGTGGAGTGGACATTGAACGCGCACGTGCATACAGATAAGGACACAGAGTAGTCGACTACAGTAAGGGCATTAGGTTCTGTCACTCAAACACAAACTGAAAATACACTCAAAAAAATGGGAGCGTCGTCGTGGTTTAGGCTGAATAATGTTGGTAACAAGTCACGGGCCATTTAAAGAAATTAAAAGCATAATAAAAAACAGAATTTTATGGCATCCAATTTTTTATAGTGAAATGTCCATTGCCTTTTTTTTAATCGATAAGAACAAACAGGTTGCTATAAAAAATGCTCAAAATAGGTACAGGCCGGCTTATGCTGAAAAAAGTGACGTATAGCTTTAAAAATAATGAGCGGTTTTGCGGACAACTTCAAACTGTGTATTTTGTGTGACGGTGATGCGCGCGCATCTTAAAATTTCACTTTCACTGCACTTTAGTAATGTGAGTTAAAATATATAATCAATTACCATAAATTATTTATAAATAAACTAAAACAATACCTAATCCATAAATGCTATTTCAATATTAATGAATATTTTAATCATAAATAAAATGAATAATTAAAAATGAATACCAAAAATAATAAATAAAATCAAAGTCGAAGTGAGTAGGTAGGTAGTAGAAAAACATTTATATTCTACTTTTTCAAATAATAATATAAAAATAGCCCTCTTCCTCTATCCTATCTTGCTGTGCCCGACAAGGTCCACAATGATCTAAAATTATGTCATATTTTATATCTAATGTAGGATCAAGCTATACATTTCCAGTTTTATCTGACCTCGCATTGTATAGGTTTTTCGTACAATCAGAAGTCAGCTTATACTGGTTAAGTATAGCTTGATGTGTAGCCGTGTGTACCTACCACCTAAGTTGACATTGTGGAATGCAAATAAATGTATTGAGTATTAAAGCATTTATTTCAATTAAAAAGCATTTATTTCAATTAAACCATCTACAGGCACCTTTGGATTGCCAAAAAGTCGGCCAGTTAGCCAGAAAATTGAAGCTAGTTGCCTATTGCAAAACGTAGGTATATTTATATGGAGAAGAAGTAGCAAGAAATTCTAAAAAGAGTCATCGTTCTCATTATCATTCATCTGTTTAGCTTTTTCCCAACTATATTGGGGTCAGCTTCCATTCTAACCAGATGCAGCTGAATACCAGTATTTTAAATGGAGCTACTGCCTATCTGACCTCCACAACCCAGTTACTGGGTAATACGATATATCTTGGTAAGACTGGTTGTCAGACTTTCGGGCTACTGACTGACTGACAAATATCCACGAATAACAACCGGAACCAACGGCTTAACGTGCTTTCCGAGACACGGATAGGTCTCGGTATGTAAAGATGGTCAGCCCGTTGTTATTTATACAATTTAATTATCCATGACGTAAACACCCATTTGTAAGTCCCAAAGATTATATAAAACTGATAATATTGTTGTTTATTAGCTAAAGTAAGTATTGTCTTGATCAAAGTACGGCACCCTAACTGCGTAACACACTATCAATCACAGTCTGAATCATTTTGAAGGATATTGCTAATCTATTGCTGCTTATGTTCGAAAAATTTGTCTGTTCAACAACGTAAATAACGCAATGAATGTAGTCGAACTGTCAAAATGAAACCCCATTGTTAGTGATTTGCGCAATTACCCCTCGGGTCACAGTTGACGTATTTTAGTTATGTAAGTAATATTTTAGGTAACAATACTAACTAGATAATATCCTTGTTTTTATTTTGCTAACAATATTTTTATCTAATGTTATCTTTTTATTGTGTGGGCAGTTATTTATTGCCTACGTGATTGGATATCTTTTGGCATATCTATTTTTCAGTCAGTATGTAAGTAGTTAGGTAAGTATACAACGCTATACAATGTGCCAACGTCGTAATGTACAAAATAAATGGCGTCGAAAAACTTTTTCCGCATCGCTGTCTGCGAACAACAGCTGTCAACTGGTGATGTGTCTAAGAGACTGGCAATGCCGCTAGTCTATTGGGCACATCACTAGTTGACAGCTGTTCGTGTTAGATTTTTTTTTAATATCAATCAAACGTAAAATTAGGACTATGTACTGAAAATACTAAGGACAGTCTTCAAAGATACATGAACGGGATTAGAACCAGCAGTCCAATTGCGTAACACACTTTCTATCACAAGTTTAAAAAAATCGTCTTCTCGACGACGTAAATAACGCAATCAATGTTGTTGAACTGTCAAAATGAAAGACATTGTGATTGTATGTATGTCTGTCACGCAATTCCCCGCAGGATTAGTTCTGTAAGTTTCAGGCCTAAACCACGAAATAAAATCAGTACCAATTTAATAAAACAGTAGGTAGGTAGGAAAACTTTATCTGCGGAAAGTTCCACAAACAACTCAATCAATAATCTTGAATATTGAAACACTCCAAAGCAGTTGTCAGTTGCTTAGTTAAATAGCAACTTTAAAACAATTCCTAGTTGCTAACGTTAAGCAGTTGGCCCCTGCTGTCATTCGCAGATCTTTGACAGTCGTCACTGGTAGTCAGAAGCCCAGAAGTCTGACAACCAGTTGTGCCAAGGGATATCGTGTTACCCAGTAATCGGGTTGTAGAGGTCATGCAGTCGCTGCGCGTAAAATACCGGTATTCACCTGCATTCGGTTAGACTGGAAGTCGACCCGAATCGACGAGAGAAGGCGTTCTTGACACCTGTCAGTGTCAGACAAACGAATACGTGTTTTCCGAATTTGATCTTTATTAGCTACTAGAAATTGTCCCACTGAAAGGTTTCAAGAACGCATTCTCTCGACGGCGGGACTCTAATATAAAAAAAGGATACAATAATTTAATGTACTCTGTGAAAGGATATTTCTGCCGCTAGTTTTAACTACTCTATGTCGTTCAATAAATAAAACTGCGTTTATGCATCGTGCACCGCCGTAACATAAACTGTCAATTGACGCAATTCCTCTATTTACTTGTTGCGTGCAATTGGTACTCGTTTATGTACTGCATTTATATACATAGGCTTGTGTACTTGATATTCCAGTGTTTCAACTACCAGGAAGTTGTTGAGATATAAATAATAAAACGTCTAGCGGAGTATTTATAGTTCCTTCTTAGATAAGTGTTCAATACTCAGAGAGGGTTTTGGATCGGCCTTTTGAGAGTTTTTCAAAAGTCTTTCGCCGTTGCTTTTGCATGATCGTATGCGGCCTGACATATCGGCAAATCTGACGATAGCAAAAACTCAATTTGGATCTATTTTTGTAGATAGACCATTTTTTTTTAGTCTTAGCACACAAGTTGAAAAGGAATACTTACATACAGTTTTAGAAATAGACACAACAGCGACAAAACAGCCCTTTTCAGATTTGTAACGTTACGTACCTAAATACGTTACGAATCAAGGTCTTTAGTAAGTTGTTATACAGGGAGTTCGTTTTGTGAAAACATCATGTAACAATGAAATGTCAATTTTATTATTACGCTTTACTTTGTGTAAATTATATCATCACCACTGCTCTCAAAACGGTGAAGGAAAACATCGTGAGGAAACCGGCATGTCCAAGAACCAAAAATTCGAAGACATGTGACGTCTACCAACCCGCACTGGGCCCGCGTGGTGGATAACGGTCCACTCCCTCTCAGAGAGGAGGCCTGTGTCTCAGCAGTGGGAACATTAAAGGTGACCCTTTAATGTCATAATCACTATGACCTTCCTAGGTACTTATATTCTTGGCGTACAACTGCGTGCCATAATTTTATTGATTTGATTTATAAGTATAAAAACAGTTGTAAATTGTAGCTGGACAACATGTTTTTTATTATGAGAGTCGATGTCTAAATATACCTATATGTAGTCATTATACTAAGTGGGTGGAGTAAATTCTCATTTCGGAATTACATATTTTATTTTCAAAATTTGCGGAAATCAAAAACTCATTTTTTTTTTGTACGTCGTTACAAAAATGGGTTTATGATTTCCGCATAATTTTTCAACAAATAGGTAATGACTAATGTTGCCACGTAACTAGTGGGTTTAAGTTATTAAAAAAAAAAACCGGCCAAGTGCGAGTCGGACTCGCACTCGTAGAGTTCCGTACCATTATTTACAAAAATCACGTCTGTTGTGTGGAAGAGCCCCTTTAAATATTTATTTGATTTTATTTTAATTATTTATTTTAAAGTATACTAAAATATACAAGTAAATAGGTATTCTATTAATATTTCAAGCGTCTACCTGTTGCCGTTACCCTTAAATTGACAGAGTGTAGCCGGCTGGGCAAACGACAAAAAAAAAACACGTTTGTTATATGGGAGCCCCACTTAAACACCTATTTTATTCAGGTATTAGTATTTGTTGTTATAACAGCAACAGAAATACATCGACGGCACGGTTGGCGCAGCGGTTAAGCGATTGACTGCGGCGCTGCGTGTCGCGGGTTCGATTCCCGCACGGAACAAATATTTGTATGACCTACATGTATTTGTTCCGAGTCTGGGTGTTTTTATATCTATAATATGTATGTATTTACAAAAAAAAAAAAAATGTATATAAGTAGTTTATCAGCCATCTTGTTACCATAACACAAGCATTAGGTTGCTTAGCTTGGGACAAATGGTGCTGTGTGAAATGTCCAGGGATATTATTATATTATCTGTGAAAACTCTTAGTAATAGGGCCCCGTTTTTACCCTTTGGGTCAGAACCCTAAAAAGTAGGTACGTAGGTACATAGGTACACACGATGACATAATTATCATGATATACATGACCAGTTTTAGCTGACCTCGCATTGTTTAGGCTCTTCGTACAATGAAAGGTCAGCTTATACTGGAAATGTATAACTTGATATGTCTTTGTGCGTACCTAAAAATAAACTATCCACTCGAAACGACGAAGATCCATAAAAAAACAAATGTCTCTATAGGAATAATATTCTCTTCCACATTTAACCCTGTCTGCCTTCAAAGCAAGAGTGAACAGCTATCTTCTGGGCACGCTCGTTCCATCGTAGAACACATCCATCGCTTTCCATCAGGCAGGATCGAGTCAAGAACAGGCCCATTCAGCAATAGAAAAAAAAGATAGTCTTTCTTTTCGACTTTTTTTTAAACCAATTTTTGATTATGAAAACTTATTACATGATTGACGATTTTCTTAATGATGATTCACTAACTGATTGACATACTGTTACTCTGATTGACATAATTATTGTGATTGGCTTAATTATTAACACGCTGACATTTTTTTTTTTTTTTTATATATATTGTAATTCCAATGATTTGAATGTGATTTTTTATTTGGAATTATTATAAACCTTTAACGACGGTAAAATATGGAGAACTTTATTTAAAAAAAAACACCTATGTACTATACCCATGTTTGCAAAGAAATAAATGATTTGATTTGATTTGCCGTTTCACTTACTTAAGGTTACATTCTTTATCACGCAATTAACAATTAAAAAAAAATAATACGCAAAATAAATATTTTATTAACAAATCCCTGCTACCGTGTATTGTATAATCAAACACATTATCACTGGCGTCATAAGCACAATAATAATTTCATTGTATATCTCGCGCGAACCTCGTTCAGTACACAACGCGTCGCTATCGCACCCAATATGTATTAAATAGTAATTAAATTATTACCTATTAATAGTACAAAAAAGTTAAATTAATAATTATTAATTAATAGTTACAGTGTTAATAATGTGTTACAAGTCGTTATTGCGCGGCGTGAGTGCTGCGAAAGTTATAGGCTTTCAAAGGAGATGCTTTTCTGTACATGGAGTTTCTTTGAGTGTGAGTATCTATATTTATATCTTTCTTCTAATCTAATATATAAAATTTTCGTGTCACAATGTTCGTTCCCATACTCCTCCGAAACGGCTTGACCGATTTTGATGAAATTTTTTGTGCTATATAAAATTCTCGTGTCACAGTTTTCGTTGCCATACTCCTCCGAAACGGCTTGACCGATTTTGATGAAATTTTTTGTGCTTATCCGGTATCTATGAGAATCGGCCAACATCTATTTTTTTTTTTTTTTTTTTCAAACCCTTAATTGATAAGGGATGTCCACCCTAGGGTAGGAGTAGTGTAGGAGTAGGGTAGGAGTAGTGTAGGAGTAGTGTAGGAGTAGGGTAGGAGTAGGGAAGGAGTAGTGTAGGAGTAGTGTAGGAGTCGGGTAGGAGTAGGGTAGGAGTAGGGTAGGAGTAGGGTTGGAGTAGGGTAGGAGTAGGGTAGGGTAGGTAGGGGGTAGGACACCACGCGAACGAAGTAGCGCCGGACAGCTAGAAATAATTTATATGGCAAAACAACGTTTGCCGGGTCAGCTAGTCTAATATATAAAATTCTCGTGTCACAATGTTCGTTCCCATACTCCTCCGAAACGGCTTGACCGATTCTTATGAAATTTTGTGTGCATATCGGGTAGGTCTGAGAATCGGCCAACATCTATTATTCATACAAAAAAAAAATAAAAATATTTCCTTATATGGCAAAACAACGCTTGCCGGGTCAGCTAGTATACCTACTTTCGCAATGTTTGTTACCCAACTCCTCCGAAACGGCTGGACCGATTTGTATGAAATTTTGTGTGCATATCGGGTAGGTCTGAGAATCGGCTAATATCTACATTTCATACAAAAAAAAATCCTAGAAATAATGTATAAGTATGGCAAAGGAACGTTTGCGCGTCAGCTAGTTATATAATTATTCTTAGCCTGTGATGTCCCCACTGCAGGCCTTCTTACTATCTTTCTTATTACTTCTCTCTGTTCATAGCTGCTAAGGATCAGTTCTTGAGGCTATCTATATACAGGGTTATAGGGAAAACACCAACAACCAACAACATGTGATTGTACGCGCGAAAAAAAAATCTGCTGTTCCCTATATTTAGACGAGTTATACGAACATAATTATGTAGGGAACAGTTGATTTTTTTTTCGCGATTTCAGGTTTTGTCCCATAGTAAAAGTTGTTCATAATGATGAGAACAATGACCTCTTAGGTAAGAGGCTGTTGGTGTTTTTCCACTAACCCTGTAAATTAAAAATAAATAAATACCTATTAGAAATTAAAGTCGCTTTTCGTGTCTGTTGGATTATGCTGCGCACCATCCTTAAAAAATATATTCCGGATGTTTTTGCGTGTTATATATTTTTGAATATTAAACTTACATAATTTAATAAAGAAATATCGATATGTGTGTTGTCAACTCGACTACGAAGCAGAGACGGTTCGCAAGTTGAGTATTAAATATACTCAACTAGCGACCCGTTAAATTAACTGTAGGGCAAGACATACATTTTGTCCTGGGAAATCTGATAATTTTCCCTCAAGGCGAAAAATTGAGACAAATGAAAAATTTAAGTCCGGACGATAGGCCAAGAAGTCTTACATAAATCCTAAGTTTCTATATAGCTATCTTAAATGTAGAAGGATGAAGTGCGACCCATCAGCAAGACATTTAGTGGCCTATCTAGCAGTTAGGACCTAAATCTGTGACCTGTTTCTGTAAAGAAATAAAGAAAAATATTTCATTTGGGACACGCACAGTAAATACAAACAATAAAAAAGTACTTACATTAAATCTAAGAAAATCACGACAACAATAAAAAATAAAATTAAAAATAAAAACATTTTAAACTTAGCTATTTTAAAAAAATTAATAATACCAGCTAATTGCGTAACATATTATCAATCTCAATCTGAATCATTTTGAAAGATATTGCTAATCCATTGCTTCGTTCGAAAAATGTGTCGCGTATATAACGCAATGAATAATAATAATAATAAAGGAGGTAATAATAATCGTTTATTTATAAAAAGGGGATACATGACAATAAATAACCTTAACAATTAAAATAGCGCACAGTTTATTTACCTGAACTAGGTTGAACCTGTGCTTCAGGCTAGAAAGTGCATAAATACTTAATGTAATAAATTAACAATGAGTATAACGTAAAAACTAAACTAAAACTTAGATAAACAAAAGTAAAAATAGCAGGTTAGCAGTTTTATTTGCAGACAATAAGTAGGTCTTCTGTCTGTGCATAGTCGATGGTTAGTAAATAATTAAGTATAATATTTTTACAGCTATAGTAATTTAGTTGATAGATACATAGTTTTCTATTTAATCTAATGTACAGGAATGGTAAAAATCTTTCTCCAAAAGCCATGTTTTGAGGTTGCATAAGACATGCATACTAGATCATTCCGTCTCTTGTTAGTGTTGTCGGCGTTGTAGGCAAGCATGCAAGCACCACCACCACCATGCATGCATGCATGCATGCATGGTGTGTAGGTGCATAATGAAAACTGTTGTTGGACTGTCTGGACTGTTGATAGTGTGTTACGCCAGTACCCCGTGCCTATTGTTGTCTTACTGGAAGGCAAAGGCTTCTTTTCATGCAGAGAAGGCACAAGCATTGACTTAGAACCTTACTTAGTATAATAATAATAATATATTTTGACATCTGTCGGGCATGCCACCGGCCGGGTGTTCTCGTCTAGCTAACGGAGAGTAGTTCCATAGACATAACCTTGTAGCCAGGATAATCCATCAGCAACTTGCTTTGAAATACAGCCTTGTAGAATCTGAGGTGCCGTACTAAAGGTATGTGCCCGACCCAGTTCTCGAAAATGGAAATATCACATTGTACCTACTACGATCGATCCATCATCACTGACAGGACTATTGTTGCCAATAAGCCTGATATAGTGGTGGTGGTTCGATCAGAGCGGCGCGCAATGATTGTTGACATAACCGTCCCGCATGATGAGAACCTCGTGAAAGCCGAGAAAGATAAACAAATCGAGTATCTTGACTTGGCTCGCGAGGTTGTCGACTTGTGGGATGTGGACTTAGCGATCATTGTGCCGATAGTCGTGACAACCAATGGCTTAGTAGCCAAGAGCCTCGCGACCAACACCTGAGGAGGCTCTCGTTGGGCAGCTGGATCAAGGGCTTGATTCAGAAAGCGGTACTTCTGGACACGGCTCGCATCGTCAGGAGGTTCCTCTCTCTGGAGCCCTGACCACCGGTAGCTTGGACCCTGTTCCCGATACCGGTGGGCTACTATTTTTTATATTTTTAAATGTTTTTATAATTTTTATATTCATATATTTAAAAATATAATTTATATGTTTACTTTTAAATACAGGAAATAATAATAACACACACACACACACCCTCACCTTAAATAGACACCACACGCTGCATTTACTTGGCTTTGGCCCGTAAATGTAGCTGAAACCAGCCTAAGAGCTGAGAAAAAAAAACACCCAAAATAATAATAATAGTTTATTTATCACTCCTAAAATACAATTTTCTCTTAGTCTATGTACAAAATCATGGCAATGAAACATATTTATAAGAGATTACGTTGACGACTATACTAGTATAAACTGTGTCACAGTCGTCAGCGTCTTCCACACTTATTTATTAAAACCACAATTCATTGTTTTAAGCACAATATCTGTAATATTGATGAAATGGAACGATTTTAAAATGAAACTAATAAAATTTACAAGGAAAACAAACTATTTAGAATAAGTACGTTACCACTTACCACAATGATGAGTGAAGAATGTGTGTCTAGTGTGATAAGGAGTGTGGGTGTGTAATGTACGAGTACCTATGTGACAGTATGACACGTTCCTGGGCAAAGGATAGTTAAATCTAATTTACTGTTACTGTTAGCTTGCATCACCCCGCTGAGCAAAGGCCTGTCCCCATGACTTCCAACTCTTTCGATCCAGGGCTAAAGTAGACCACTGGTCGTTGGTTTTGTCCAGCTCGTCCCGCTATTTTCCAAGGGATCCGCCGCGACGCCTTCTAGCTGTGTCAGGGTTCCACGTGGTTGTTATTTTGGCCCACTAAATCTAATTGATAGAATATTAATAATTAATTGGTCATTACAGTAGTAGCTTCTTGTCTAGACAATTGTTTTATACTCAGAATGTTATGAATATCAGAATCCACGTCCAATTAAAAGTTTTAATTAAGAAACTTATTTCAGAAACTTAACAAATAAGCTTTGTAAGCTTCTGAAAATGAAGGTGGAGAACTGATTCTTTATGACATTTAAACAAAGGTTAAGCCTGCGGGGTCATTGCGTAACAGGCAGTTGCAGTTTATTTTGACAGTTCAACAATTTTCATTGCCTTATTTACGTTGTTGAGCAAACAAATTTTTCGAACATATAAAGCAATGGATTGGCAATATCCTTCAAAATTATTCAGATTATTAATAGTCTGAATTACGCGTGTGTTACGCAATTAAGGTGCTGTTAAAAAAAAAATGGGTGCGTGTACTTATGTACGCGCGTTGAAGTGAAATTTTAAAAAACAATTTTTAATTGCATGCAATAATCAATTACAAAAAAGGTTACAATAAAGTTCGTTGTTCAGGCTGAATAATGTTGGTAACAAGTCACGGGCCTTTTAAACAAATTAAAAGCATAATAAAAAACCAGAATTTTATGGCATCCAATTTTTTATAGTGAAATGTCTGTTACCTTTTTTTTAATCGTTAAGAACAAACAGGTTGCTATAAAAAATGCTCAAAATAGGTACAGGCCGGTTTATGCTGAAAAAAGTGACGTATAGCTTTAAAAATAATGAGCGGTTTTGCGGAGCTTCAACCTGTGAATTTTGTGCGACGGTGATGCGCGCGCGTCTTAAAATTTCACTCTCATAATTTTTTCATAACGCGCCTAAAGAAGTATAACTGCAGAAACAATATAAGTTGCACCGTCTAAACCATAGATATAGGTTTTTTTACATTTCTATGGTCTAAACAGTCTGGTTTCGATGATGCAAGTCGTATTTTGTTGCTTCAATTTTATTATATGGCACAGATAAGAAACTGACATCGTGTAAATGGGGCATTGCTATAATAATGCGCGTTTTCACTAACAGTAGGTGTTAAATAAATACATGCTTAGCTAACAGCGCGTTGTATTGGATTTTCACCTTTTGGCATGAGACTGCCTCGTTGGTCTAAAATATGTATTGTTTGTTTATGGCATTGAACTAGATTTTCTATTGTGTCTGTGGTCTGGCAGTCAACGTGGTAAGCGACGCAACTTAAGAACTTTTTGCTACAGACTTTTTTATAATAATTATGTAAAATATGTTTCTTCTTTTAGCCGTCAAATTGATGTGCACTTGTTTTTTTTCTGTCATCGTTCGTTGAAAAACCAATGTACATTTATATATTTTTTTTATTCTGTTATTAAAGTTGTTTATTCGTTTTCGCTGTAAATCCGTCATTTTCTTCCATTTCGAGCCTAATTAAGACCATTATAGTTTGCAAGAGCGATATCTGAGCATGAGATCCTGGGTTTTATCTTCAGCTCGGGTAGAGTGTTGCTGGGTTTTTCCATTGGGAAATTCTCATTAAGTATAGCAGCTCGGCGGAGCTTCGATTTGTGAGCAAAATTCCTTATCTTTTACGTCATGATGTTGTTTAATCTGAATAATGTAGAACTCTAACCTTTTTTTTTAATTTAATCAGTTACGATTTAAGATTCACAGGTAGGGTTACCATTCCGTTTGCAAAGAGTCCGGACATTAATTTAATTTTTAATCTTCGTTTTTTTCAGTAGTTACTCGGCTATTTTTATTTTATTTTATAAAAAGGTATACTATGGAGCTAGCATATATCTACTATATAGTTTAAGATCCTTCAAAAGTACCCTTATGTAGAAATTTCGGTCAAAAAGCCGGACACGTATAACGCTATTTAGATGGAAAATACCCACCGGAAACTCTCAAAGCAAATAATACACTTCGTACTATTCAATATTTAAGAGCAATAAACACTGGCCTGCGGTTTGGCGCACCTTGCATTGACATCAACTTTTGCAATACAAGTTTCTGTCGGGAACTGTTTACTGAAACTGAATTACCGCTGCTCTACCGCGGAAGACCGTTTCAGGATAATTTGTTTAAATATTTCTCTTTGTAAAAGTTGGATAGTTTAGAGTTTAAACTCCATTTAGCGATTTTGTGGATGTGCATTTAGTTTAAGACTTACTTACACACGGAGTGTATAGTTGCCTAACACACACAGTAGGAATGACTTTAATTTTGACAGTTCAACAACATTCGTTGCGTTATTTACAACATATGAAGCAATGGATTAGCAATATCCTTCAAAATTATTCAGATTGTGATTGATAATAATTCATAATAATAAAAAAACTATAGGTATAAAAACTATAGGTATCTATACATCTATACAAATAATTAAATAATTAAATTGAAGTGTCTGTTTGTAATTTTAAAATAACAGCTTTTTAGTAAATCCATGTAAACGGTATTTATAGCAAAAAAGCATTAATTTTTTATTTTTGTCCTTTTATTCCGGTTAATCTCCGAAACGACTGGACCGATTTTGACAGATCTTTCACCGGCAGATAGCTGAGGGGCCATTCTCGTAATTTTTGGAGAACGTTCCTAAAATTACGAGTATTGCCCCCGTCCACAGTCTGATCTCAGTCTCAATCTGTCAAAAATACGTCTAATTTAACGTCTATCGTCGTCGTCGTCGTCTATTTTTACGTTTAATTTTTGTTAAGTTTTTGACATTAATTGTCGCAGAGATGAGATTGCGACTAGACTTTGAACGTTTTTAATTACGGGAATTGGCCTTCTGTTGTTTTAAAGAGTAACATAGGCTTAGACTGCTTGTCCCGGTAGCACGGTAACGTGGGATAATTTTCGACATCCATGCGGGCAAAGAAGAAGCTAGTAAGGCCGAGGGGCCAAAAAGGCGACTTTTTGTAGCGATGCTGTCGCATTGCTACTAACGCGCGTTAGTCGCATTTGCAACGCGCTACTAACGCGCTACAGCATCGCGACTGTATCGATGCAAACGCGCGACCGTTTCGGACGATATCGGGGAGAAAACGGAGGGAGGGTGCCGCGTAAGTGGAGAACCGAGCATCAGTGCAACACGGACAGGTCGACAGAAGCGCGACAGTATCGCGTTTGCATCGCGACTGAGAATCGTGGTGTGGGCGAGGGCAAACAGCTAGCGACCGTATCGCGACTGTATCGATGCGAATGCGCGACAGCATCGCTACTGCGTCGCTATAAAAAGTCGCCGTGGGCGACGAGCCTAAGATATATTTCTTTTTTTTTAAACGTTGCCCCACACTAGGAATTACTCCTGTATCGTGGGTGCGTTTACAAACATTTAAACTCACATATACACACAGCCAGACCCAGAACGACTATCTGTAGGCAATATAAATATTTGTTCCGTGCGGGAATCGAACCCGCAACACGCAGCGCAGCAGTCGATCGCTCAGCCACTGCATCATGAGTCGTCAAATTCATAATAATATGATTATTTTAAAAGAACTTAAATGTGATATTGTATTACTTTTATGATAGGCCTACCTACTTATCTGATGTTTACCTACATATTATATTATTATATACCATTTTATTACTTTACACACATATTGATAATATGCCAATGACTTTTGTAGTTAGGTATCGTTTCCTATCTTTAATTTTTATTGCGAAGCTTTTGGTACAAAGGTACCTATGGTATAACAATGATAATGAATCTGCCTAGGCTTTTTTCAACTATGTTGGGGTCAGCTTCCAGTCTAACCGGATGCAGCTGAATACCAGTATTTTACGTGGACCGAGTGCCTATCTGACGTCCACAACCCAGTTACTGGGTAACACCATACCCCTTGGTAAGACTGGTTGTCAGAATTTCGAGATTCTGGCGACCCGCAACGACTGTCAAAGATCCAAGAATGACAGCCGGGACCTACAGCTTAACGTGATTTCCAAGACACCCTGGGTTAACACATAGGATACTTTTATCCCGATATTCCTACGGGATCGAAACTTATGCGGGTGAAACCGCGAGGCGCACCTAGTATATGTATAGATTCTACTGACGATCAAATTCTTAGCGACACCACGGTAATGTTATCTGCAACACTCCTATTAGTTTCGACAAAATACTATTAGCTACATAATTATCAAACAGTGTCAAATATAATTATAATCCTTAGTAGGTAAGTAGTTGATAATGCTATGGCTGTACGTACAAATACTAGGATTATTGCAGCACAATTGATACCGATAACGAATGTAAACATTGGAACCAATTTCACAATGAGTTCATAGTAACTGTTCATGTCTGTGTACGTATCATTTTTAATTAAGTAAGTAAAGGGCGCAGTTCTATTGCTCTCATTGTCATTATGATGCTAGTATCGGTATCGGTACAAAAACTTATCGATGTTGGTACCCGTTTATCAATAAACACCATTCACAAGCAAGTTCGTTCCAATATTATTATTTATTTATTTATTAAAACTTTATGCACAAGTAAAAAATACTGTTAAAGGCGAACTTAATATGTATCATCACCAACATACAGCAGTCCACTGCTGGACATACGCCTCGCCTATAGCACGCCATTCCACTAAATTTTCGGCAACTCTCATCCAGCTGCTACCAGCCATCCTGCGAAGATCGTCGCTCCACCTAGCCCGAGGGCGTTCTAACTTACATTATTTGCGGATTCGCGGTCTCCACTCAAGAACATGTCTACCCCAACGGTCATCGGTTCTATGGCTAATATGGCCGGCCCATTGCCACTTCAGCTTTCTTATTCTGTGTCAATAACTTTGGTTCTCTGCCAACGGCATTTTCTACCAGTCAACCTCAAGGTGATGCAAAGAAAAAACACAGCAGGTGCAACATACGGTATAGATATGTCGGAAATAACTATTATATACAAGAATAAATATTAATACATACATATAAACAAAATAAACTTTGTCAGGGGAACGATCGGTAGATCGAAAACGAATCCAGCAATTCAGCGCTGGGATATTTCTGCCAACTGCTGGCGAATATGTTCACGTGCCTTCACTTTAACCGACTAGTTGCCGTCCTGAATATTAGTGTACAGGGCAAGGACACGTAGTTATTTATTTATTAGTAGGTAATGAAATGCATCAAAGGAGAAGTTGTATTTCTTAATAAATTGGACAAATCAACGCAATATGTATATTATTATTATTTTCCTTAGACGTTTGTTAGAACAAATACCTCATTCTTATTTACCTATTCGCTTCGTCCTTTACTCTCGTGACCTAGTTTGAATGAATACACATGACCGATTATCCTCAAATTATCTTCGAGTAGCCTACATGAAATAGTTCACCGAAATTACACGTACCTAGGTATAGTCCGGCCGACGAGAGAATGCGTGCTTGACACTTGACAGTTTCATAGAAACGAATACGTGCTTTGCGAATTTGATCTTTATTAGCTACTAGAATTGTCGCACTGACAGGTGTCAGGGACGCACTCTCTCGACGGCTGGACTGTAATTGTTTATACATAATATCCTTCCAGTTTTCCTTTTGATCACGGCGAGCCGACGTGACAATTAAAACGTTCCTTCAGCGTGAAGGTAATATATGAATGTTATATAAAATATACCTACATTAACAAACCGCAAGACTTCAGTGCCAGGCTCATTTAACAGACACTAACAAAACAACAACGACGCTTGCAATAAACTTCAATTAAAAACCGATATTTTTCAATTTACCGGATTTCAAAACGTGTGGTCAGAAGTTCGGTTTTGCTTTAATGCAATTACTGAAGGAAGCAAAAACTATTATCTTACGTTAATCTGTTATTTGCTTAACATTAAGTGTTAATTATTATCAAACATATGATAAAATGTCCTAGTTTATCTCTGCATAACGTTTTAACTGGTCGAGCGGGATGGTATTGTGTCATTTTGCATAAATATTTTATAAATTATATAATATTTAGTATCTTAAAATATAAGTGTTGTTATCAAAATGTTGCAACTATGCGGCAGTGTGATAAGGAAAGTGAATGGGAGGAGGTTTTATACTGTTATTGGGTGGGATAGGTCAACGGCCGTTCGCCAGAAAGTTTTGGAGGTGAGTGTGACAAGTTTTCATTTTATTCCTCTCAACTAGTTGCCATTATTAAGTTTTCGGGAGATTATAAAACGTTACAGCGGGGAAATTGTGTAACACACTAAACAGTGTCGCACTGCCTTTTATTTTGACAGTTCAACAACATTCATTGCGTTATGTACGTTGTTGAGCAGACAAATTTTGCGAACATATGAAGCAATGGATTAGCAATATCCTTCAAAATGATTCAGATTTTGCTTGATAGTTGCGCTATGGTACGTGGGTCAGGGGATATATATATTCGGTACAAGAGGTAGATACCTATAGTCGTTACCGGTAGTTAGAAGCCCGAAGGCCTGACAATAAGGGGTATCGCATTACCCCGTTACTGGATTGTGGAGGTCAGATAGGCAGTCTCTCCATATAAAATACTGATATTTGCATCCATTTAGACTGGAAGGTGATCCCAATGTAGTTGGGAATATTCTAGGCAGATAATGAGGTACTTATTTCCCATTATTCGATTCCATAAAGTAAAATAATATTGGTAATTTCCTATAACTCTCGTTTTAGGAGTAATCAATGTTGTTGTGTTTTGCATTTCTGAATTAAGATACTCCATAGACAGTTTAGACGTGATTAAAAACATGCGTACTAAAAAATACGTCAATTTACACTGACATTTAAAAATTGGCACTGACTTATTTAAAAGGACTAAACTAATATTTATCTTCTGTCCTTTTCTTAATGAAATAGAAAGAAAATGATGCACTGAACTTAAATTTAGTTTAGTTTGTGAACAAGGGAATCGGCGCCAATGTTATTTAATTTCTCTCAAATTAGTTTAAATGATGGCCACGTTTAGTTCAATAGCTTTGTATAAAACTTGATGACCCACATTAAGTTTAAAAATTTAATACCTACTTGGCTTATTCCATAGCCATAGCTATTGCCCAGTAATTTATTAGGTACCTATGTCAGAACTTCAGACGACAGAACAGCTTTATGTAAAATATTAATATTTAGCTTCACATTTGCTTTTTGCCATCTGCCACCTCTATATTTAGGGCGAAGTCAGGATTTCTCTTAAGAAAACTAGCCCAGTTAACTAAATAACCAGATATGATATGAACTGGGCTAGTGATCTTAAGAGATAACCTGCCTTTCCTTAGACTGATTATAATTATCGGCCCAGAGTGGTAACGACCGAGATTTACGTGTTTTACCTAGTAGGTTGTAAGTTCGACAGGCGCTGTACTTTGTATAAATTATTTCACCACCTCTGCTCTCAGAACGGTGAAGGAAAACATCGTGACGAAACCGGCATGTCCTAGAACCATAAATTCGAAGACATGTGACATGGTCTACCAACCCATACCGGGCCCGTGTGTTAGATTAGGGCGGCATGGATCACAGAGCGGAGTCTTGTGTCCCAGAAGTGGGAACATTATAGGCATATATAATAAGGTTGGGCGTCGATGTCCCTGCCACCTTGAATAATTACTGTTAATATATTTTTAAACAAGCTACTTTAAGTAAAGAATAAACTATTTCACTTAACACCTCTGCTTCATACTTGCAACTTTTTATCAGGAAACATTTTATTTTGCTTCAGGTTGAATTTATTTCTAAATAGAAGTAGCGCCCCGCTGTGCCGGCTAGTTCGTTCGTCCATTTTTATTACTTGGCACAGTGGATATTAATTAGAAAATCTCTTTATTGCTTCGGTGGAGAAGAAAATGTTGACATTAACAGTGTAGTGAAGTGCTTTGTTACTTTACAAAAAGGGTTAATTGAGAAAGTTGTGTAGTTTTCTTATCGATCAAAGAATCACCTCCTCAAATAATTTACGGACCGTTATTGTTTAAAATTAAGACTCTTGTGTCTTTACCAATAATGAAGCAAAGACCTCATAGCTTTGCATAATAGACCTTCCCACATGCAAGAAGCTATCACAGGTAAAATTAGCTTACGAATGTATTTATATGCCCCGTTTGGCAATGAAAAGTGCTAACATTGGTAAGCAAAACGATTCGCTTTTGTTTATAGGAACCGAACCTAACAGTTATTTTATTTTCAGCAATCCACTAGCAACCTTATTGTAACGAAGATAAAGATCACTTTGATTTTAGCAGTGATGTCAAATGACAGTATAAAGAATTCTACATTCTTTTACACTTTGATTTTGAGTTAATCACCGTTTACGTTATCATCATTGCACTTAACCTTGGTTCATTTTGGGTAATAAACAATGAATTTTAAGAGAAAGTATTTTGACGAAGGAGGTTTATCTATTTGTACATTATATAATTAGGTTTCCTTGTCGTTATCAGTTGTCCCGGATGAGGAACCAAACGTTGATTAATCGTAACAAAAATATTTGTCTGTACGTTATATTGAATAATTATGATACGGATACAGACTTTGTTTAATGTTAGAATCAAGGACTGTGGTTTAATTCCTTTAAGGCACACGCGTGTAACTATTGTTTGTACTTATAAGTAGCTCTATTTTAGTAGAAGTTGCAGCCCGATTCAAACTATGGCGGCTCGGAACATGAGGCGAGTCGCTGCGCAGTAACAAATTTACCTGTCAGCAGGGGTGAGGGATGAGGTACTGCGCAGCGAGAAGCGCACTTCAGAGCCGCCATAAAGTTTGAATCGGGCTGTAGCCTGTAGGTGACCTACGATCTGAATGTGATTGGCACAGACAAGAGACATTAAGTTGAGAAGTGACGGACTCGGTTTTCCTTATTGCGTAGATTTTTGCATACTTGCACTCACAATACATAGGTTTGAAGCTCCCTGTTATGAAGAAAATACGAGAATGGAAAGTTGAAGCGGGCCCTGGAGGGGACATCCCGTCCAGGGCCCGCTTCAACTAAGTTAAAATTGCACCAATTTTTGCTTGAAGCAAACATTAATGTTTTAGGTATTGAAGAGAAAATCATCGGTAAATTACATATTAGGTATTGACAACAATTGATATACACTTACCGCTGTCTCTTTGTGGAACCATAACCATGCTTAAGAAAACGTTTCGGGTGCATTCTCAGAGGTAATTATAGGCACAAGCACATAATACCTAATTATATTTAAAATAACTAACTTCTGCCCGCGACTTGGTTCGTGTGAAATTTCTTTACCCCGACAAACCGCGTTGCATCGCATCGCCCGCACATGCTATTAAAAAAAGGGTCCAAGCAAAATATTAAATAACTTACCTCAAGAATTGGGTTATCAAACGCTATGAGATTTTTTCAAATACAACTAATAGTTCCAGAGATTAGCGCGTTCAAACAAACGAACTCTTCAGTTGTATCTATTTATATATACTTTTTTGTTCAATCACCAAAGGAGATAAGTAACCAGGGTCGTCGGATATAGTTGGAGTTTAATAAGAAACCGATGGATGTTTTCGAATAAAATTTAATTTGTTTAATAAAAAAACAAACAGTTCATTTATCAAATTAAATTTCTTTCAAAAAAAACAATCGGTTTCTTACTAAACTTCAACTATATCCGATGACCCTGGTTACTTATCTACTTTGGTGACTGTACACCACAAAAATACATAACAAAAAATTGTTCGAACACTAAAAATAGTACAGACGACAGCACATCAAGCTACTACAATGTCAAATTTCTTTAATAGATTTTCAACTTTATCGCTAAAGTATTAAGGTTCAAGGTTGATTGGGAAAATTTGACAGTTTCGGGTAGCTTGACCTGCTGGCGTCTGTACAATGGGCGGTCTTATCGCTTTCTGCTATCTCTTAAAACACTAAGTACCTCATAGGTTAAAAGATTTAGCTTATGATGACTAGTTACTTATGCATATACTGATGAGGTGTTAAACACTTCATACATAACACACAACATGCACTGTTTATCTTTATTTATTTACGAGTTCTGCGCTAAGTACGTAGATACCTACTTACGTAACAAAGCTAAGCCTGTAATCGGTGAAGGATAAAACTCATATATGTATATTACATTTACATTATACCCCATATACTTAGATAAATGAGAACAGGGAACCAGAGTGACTGATGGACGTCATTGATGGCGCCAAAAACGTAGTCAAATTCTGGGCCGAGTCAGTTTAGATTGCCATCAACACGCTAAGAAGAAGACCTGCGGGGTAATCGCGTAACACACTAAAAGTAGAAATAGCTTTCATATTGACAGTTCAACAACATTCATTGGGTTGTTTACGTTGCTGAGCAGATAAATTTTGCGAACATATAAAGCAATGGATTAGCAATGTACTTCAAAATGATTCAGACTACGATGGAATGTGTGAAAATTAGGGTGCAGAGTAGTCGATATAGCCTACCGTTAGCAAGCTAAAGTGGCAATAGACAGCATGGCCATGGTTATGCAGACTGGCTCCAGTGGATCATTCTCACTAGTTCCACCAGCAATTGTTCTATGGAACTAGTGAGACTTTGTCGGGAGTGCGGCGAATGTATGTAGATGTATATCCCCCGGGATATACATCTACATTCAGAAGGAACACTGTTCCTTCTATACCTATCTGGTTTATATCGGAATATAACCGTACGTTCTCCCCGCGGAAAAAAGGGTAGGATTGAATGCATCGTAAAGTTTTCACCGTGAAAACAATTTAAGACCATGAATGTTAAGCTGTACCTACAGTTTTGGGTGCCAACCTTGAAATCGCAATCAGGAATTTAATTCTAAATAAGAATATACTGCTGTTTATTCTTACTGATTACAATAATAAGGCTTACTTGCGCTGACAACGTAATTGTTATCTCTATTTGTTTAAGTTTATTATGTACCAAATGTTTATTATATTATGTAAGTTTCAGTCAACAGATCATTTATTCATAGAGCTACATTACGGAAAGCATTCGTGAGTTCCAATACGGGTTCCTTTACACCAGGAACGCCCTTACACCAGTATAACTATTTACAACTATTCGATACGCTTCCGTGCCGAATCGAACATCAATCAATGTTATCGAAGATGTCCTATAAATAGGCGCGGATCTAGGTTTTCAATCAAGGGTGGGGGGAGGGGGGGTGTGTCTCTGAGGAATGGGGGTAATGTCTAAAGCCTTGATAGCCTTTTATAAAATCCCTTCGGCACCTATTTACCCTGAACTCTGAATAGGGTAGTTTCCTGGGTAACAAAATAATAATTATATTTAGTCCGTCCTTTTATGTAGTTAGGTAAAAAGTTTTTATTTGTACCTACTAAGATAATATATATTATAATATACCATTAGTTTGTGTCGTGCGTCCAATAAATTAAAACCGACAGTGTATTATCAAACTATTTAACGGGGACTGCACTTCAATTGTTTTCAATTGCCTATCAAGGTACACTCGAGGAAAACCATCCGTTTGTTATTGACTACAATTATTAATTGATAAGTTGCCAATGGAGACAATTTATTTAAATTTAGTGTGATGACGTAGCGTCTAGTTTGAATAAGTATAAAGTTCAAAGTTGTCGTTTTTATAGATTTTTGGATTAAAAAAAAAAACCAAATGCTTTGTATATTGTTTGGCACATTTATTAGACATTGAACGGCACAAACTTAACCTGAATGACAATTCTAAACTTTCACTAAGAGAAACACGTTTTAAAATATGATCATACTTATCACAAAAAGATTTCGTTGTTAGTACTTACATATGTACGTAACCAGGATCGTCGGATATAGTTGAAGTTTAGTAAGAAACGGATTGACGTTTTCGGGTAAATTTTATTTAATTAATATAAAACAAACAGTTCATTTATAAAACTAAATTTCACTCGCAAACATCCATCGGTCTCTTACTAAACTTCAACTACATATTATGTATCCGACGAGTCTGGTTACCTATCTCCTTTGGTGACCGTACTTAAGTACTAACAACGTTTTATATGGAAAATCACTGTCCATTCCAAGGTTGCCTTTAAAAGATCGCACAAAGCGATAAGGCCGCCCATTGTATATTTTGTAGTGTTCAATGTATTTTTTATGCTAAGTATATAATTTTGTGGTGTACAATAAAGTATACATATATGTATACATAATAATAATAAATAAATAAGGAAAATAATTCCAGACACTATCTTGCTTAGTTACCATATTTTGCAAAAACATTTGTTGTGTTGTTGTGTCATGTTTTGCATATTTATTTGAAAAATTCAAATGAGACAACAATTGTTATTAATAAATACTACCATTACTCAACCCACGCGGCTAATGCGGCTCTGTAATCAAATCTGCAGTTATTATCTACAACCCTAATCACCAACTGCATACTAAATACATACCAACTCCATTTACTAAACTATCTTGACAACAAAACAGCACTAGTTGAATACAAATGCAACATTCAGGACACAAATTGCATTTTGTAAACAATTCACTGTTGTAAAACATAAACTGCGAATTGCAGCAATTGAAATATTTGGAAACCTTAGTTTAGAGTTGCTACACTAAGTTTTAGAGTTTAGAGTTGTACCACTCGAAACTCCTGAAATCTCAGGTCAAGTTGAAGTCGCTTTATTGGCTCAGTTTTGAAGTTTCAATCCGCGTGTCCTAAGTTATAGATAGTTGAAGGACATTACAATGCGCTTAGATACCCCGTCCCGGTTAACCGTTTTTTGACAGCTGTCTCAGAACGTACATATTCTAGATTACGTAATAGTCAACTTTAAAATGCGTAATAAAATAAATATATAAACCACCTTATCTCATTGACTTATCTTATTTATGGCTTCTTATAGACATTAAAATAACGTAAGTGTATCAATCAATGTATTGTGTGTTGCTGCAATCACTAGTTCCATCTGTCAAAAAACGGTTTATCTAATGGACAGGGTATAATAAAAATAACTGCATCAACACATAATTAAATTACCAAATGATGAATTCTGCAATGTACACTTGTGGGTACCTACTATGTAACAGTAGACTCTTCACATAGTTGCTATATGATAAATTAATATTGATGGTAGGTATGCATCTGACGTATTCTGCGGTCATAATACAAGGTCCATTTGTATCAATTACAAGCCTTCCAGTACAGATGACAGTAAATGCAGGCTATTTAAATACTAGTACAGGCGTAATATTATTAAACACGAATGACGGAAATAATGTTGAATGGAAAATTATGGTGTGATTTCTTGTTATCCTTGAATAAGTGTATTCTATAGTTAACTTCGTGATTGCTTCACCACTTTTGACACATATTCCCAGAAAATAGAAACTTTACTAAGGTTGAACCTATTCATTTACGAGTAACTGTCACAAAGACAATAGACCTTGTCGTTTTATAAATTGCAAATGATATTTAGCCTTACGGTGGCTAAGCAATTACGAGGTCGACTATACGTCTGCCAGGGACCGCGGGTTGTCGACTGCCAGAGCCGCGGGTCGTTCGAAAGAGATACCGCGGCCCTTGCTACAGGCAACTGAAGGAACACGGATGGGTTTTAGTCTGATACCCTCCCGCTCCACCCAGAGCGGGAGAAGTCATATGATGATTTCCCACCCAAAAAAAACTACTATACCTACGCAAATAGATAATTACTGACATAGTACGAGTACATATACCTACATTATACAATAATATTTCCAATGTTTAAGATGCTATCAGTAGATATCTTTTTGTTCGACTATAAGTATGCAAATATATACTGACATACCGGTACATTCATTCTATTCTATGTATAAGATTTCCAATGTAAAAAATGCCTTGCCAGCAGGCATCTTTTTCTCGACTTCTCCCTTATCGTACCCATCTTAAGACTGTATAAAGATTCCTAGCTGCGCCCCGCGGTTTCATCCTCATAAGTCTCGATCCCGGAGAATATCGGGATAAAAAGTATCGTACGTCCAGGTCATGGTTTACCCATGCGCCAAATTTCCTTTCAAATGCGTTCAGCCGATTTAGCGTGAAAGCGTTCACAAAAAAACATACAAAAAATTAAATCTTTTCTCTTTATATTAAGTTTATATACCTAATAGTTTTATATGTTGTTGTTTAGCTAGTTTCGGTACGTCATAAATTATGTTTGTCATACACAGAATTTATCATAAAAGAACGCGAATTCATGTGATTTTCGAGTCGTTAAATGTCCTAACGATCATAGGTACTAAAAAAAAAATGAATGAACATGAACATTTTTTTGTAGGTAGGTACTTATGTAAACTTTGGATCTCTTTTGAGACGTCTCATTTACATAAACAAACTTTCAAACTATCGGTTGACTTATAGGATAACAGAAAACAGTCTGACGAACCAAATTGTGTGCAAATATGAATATCGTTAGTGCGACATAGGCTGAATTTTGCATAAAGCTTCTAACGTGGGATTATATTTGCAGTTCGAAACTATTGTTCCGATATCAAGCCCATTTCGGCATTGGCCATGTACCAGCTTTTCAGGAGTTTCGATATTCAATACTTGTACGAGTTGTGTGGGGTAATTGTTTAACATACTAATAGTAGCAATGTCGTGGGTTTTGAAAGTTCAACAACATTCCTTGCGTTATTAACGTTGTTGAGCAGACACTTTTTTCGATCATAATGAAGCAATGGATTAGCAATATCTTTTTAAACTTTTTTTTTTAACATTCACATTGTGATTGACCGTGTGTTACGTAATTAGGATGCTGTTCATTGGTCTTTGTTGTAGGTTTACGTATACAAAATAATGCACATCCATTTACATTTTATTAGCTGTGCATATCTCTAACATAGCATTTCAGTGTAATAATATTATTAATTATATTCAATAGCAATAAATCCATCGGGAAATAATAAAGCTTCCGAAAATCAAATTCGCTGGAAGTTGGAACAACAGATCGCTGGAAGTTAATTTGTTTATTACAGGCCATCGACTGTAATACTAAGCTGTAATAAAAAGAAATACCGAAAAATTAATACAAAATTAACCGACAAAAAAAATTGTATTTAACAAACAAACATGAAGCTTATTCAAATTATAATTCTACGAAAAATAATCTATACTTTCAAATCATAAACTAAATTTCCAAAAACTAAACTTCCGAAAAAAATACCTAGTTTCCGAAAAGTTATAGTTTAGTGAAATTTGCAACTTAACACGCATGTATCTTTTTTAAATCGAAACAGCTAGGTTAGGTTAGAACTGTGACCACACAACGCACGAGCCGAGCGAACGAAGCGCCAAAAACATATTTTTTTATGTAAAACCAAACCACACACACAGCCACAGCGAAAAACAGTTATAACATGTGTAAGATTGATTCTAAATTTATAGTATAAAATAGGTAAGTTACGATGAAAATGACTACTTGTAGATTTCGGTAAAACGCAATTTACTCGTAAGCTGGTGGAAAAATATTACGTCAGCAAATATTGTATTAATTTTTCGTAATTTTCAGTATTTTATTCGGTCGTTTCTTTATTTGTATTCGCTTATACGTTGTCGAAAAGTTAGTATTTAAAGCAGTAGATTTCATATTTTGGGTATGCTCATATTTAAATTTGTTTTCGGAGCTTTTTTCTATAAC
Organism: Apamea crenata; assembly: GCA_949629185.1. NCBI lineage: Eukaryota > Metazoa > Arthropoda > Insecta > Lepidoptera > Noctuidae > Apamea > Apamea crenata. Next base: position 15,311,734 of record OX451365.1, on the reverse strand, counting down.
TACCCAAATCCATCAAGGGAATCGTTCATCTACTCATTTAGATAACATACCTTACAAGTTTACATAACAAGTATGTACATAATATTTTCACTGTTTCACCCGACATCCTTAGTCCGCCACTGCTTAAAAGCTAAAAGTTCCAAAAACTTTAAATTGTTTACATTGTAAAAGAGCCATAAATATTGCTTTGCAAGAAAATAAGGAAGCGGCCCTTAATTGTAATATAAAAATAACGTGTAAACTTTTCCACTTTTAATTGTATCGTAGATCATTCCGCCCTGTAAAATAAGGTAATTAGAAAAAAAATATGCGAACGGGCTCACACAGCTTTCTTTATCTACTAGCTTCTGCCCGCGACTTCGTTCGCATTGTAGCGGTATCTACAACGCCACATGCGAACAACGCGTCATACTGACGTCACGCAAATCCTGCATCTCGCAAGCAGAGTTTACCGCGCAATTACCATACATACAAACTTCCTGACATCAGTCGTGGCGCAATTGCCCGCCAGACACAACACCCGTCTGGTCGGAGGACCCTCCCTTTTCTATGGAGGTTGAATGAACTTTACACCCTGTTCCTCATACCTCTAAAAGTTCAACAACATTCATTGCGTTATTTACGTTGTTGAGCAGACAATTTTTTTGAACATATAAAGCAATATCCTTCAAAATTATTCAGATTATGATTGATAATGTGGTACGCAACTAGGGTGCTGGTCACCGTTGTTGTTGTACTCGTTGATCTGATTTGTTGCCAACGTATAAACAATACAAATTAGAATGTGCCACATGAGGTACTTATTATCCTTATTAAATCAGCAATCAAGAAAAGCGTACGAGTAAACAAAAAAAGTTTAAATGATTTCTCTTGGTCCTTAACTCCTAAACAAACCACAAGCTCTCCCCTTTCCATCGGTACTTTGGTCCTAAAACTCTGTGGTCACTTCCATTGGCGTTTTAATTACTACGTTAAAAGGGTTTTCACTTTTTAGAAGTAAGGAAACATTTTGTCAGTAACAAATTATTTTGGAACGGTTTCAATGGCAATATTAATTATCTTCTTATGTTAAGTATTCTATGTGTTCAGGACTTTGGCTTTAATAGGGTGTTTCAAAAGGACCCATGTTTTGATTTCCTGTTTATTTTAGGAGTTTTGTAATTATCTTGTCTTTTATAAAATGAAGGGTCTATCAAATAATTTATTGCTTGTCTTGATATTAGGCCAAAATAATTATGTTTAAATTAAACCTAAACAAAATAATCATAATCGTTCTATAAAATTTATACCTACTCGTACTAGAGGGGTAGAAATGGGTTCTGAATATATGTATACATATAGTCCTCAAAACCGTATTTCGGCCATGGCGGCCTAACTCATTGAAGACTAGTCTTCGGCGTGGGAGATATTATAGTATAGTGCACAAGTGTGTGCTCAGACATAGGTGAACTGTCTCTTCCCTCACTCTTATAGTCCGATCGGACGGCACGCAATCCGACACGGCCGGAGAGAGATCAGGAGCAGGACGTGCTTTCTGAGACACGGGGGTGACACACCGCTATCTTCCAAATTCCGGGCTGCTTACTAAGAAATGCCTAATGGGAAAACCCAATAAATTTTTTCCCGACCTGGGCATTGAAGTCAGGATCAGAGCAATCGCGCTTGCAACCACGAGAAACAAAACACAAACAGCCCATTGATGAACCTAGGCACAGATCAGTGAGGAATTGTCTCAAGACTAGACTAGAAGAGACTGTGGACACTCTCAAAGTCACAAAGAAAACAAAAAAGATATGAAATTGTGTGCACTTGCAAAAAAATTCACAACTGGTCGACAAGTCAGTACGATAGTGAAAGATAAAACAGACTTTCTAACATACCAACAGAGACCGACCAGTATCTTTGACAGTTTTTCGAGGTCTACATACAACTGCCTTGTCCAAAACGTATCAAACGTGATACTATGCATCGTAATAAAGTTCTCATTGTGAGTTAGGACTGTTCCTGAATTGAGAACACGTTGTCCTATTTGTCTTGAGGGGTGAGATATTCATTTTATCGCCCCCTACACGAGTCGATCTTGAACAAGTATTTCGTAAAGGGATGCTTTCTATTACATATTCTTCTATTTGAACTTCAAGACCTCCATATCATTAAGTAGGTCCTAAAGTTCAAATCTATAATTATATTAAACTAATAATAAAGCTGAAGAGTATGTTTGTTTGTTTGAACGCGCTAATATCTCGAATTACCAGTCAGATTTTAAACTCTTGAGGAACGATATTTATCCTTAACATTGTGCTACAACATTTAGGAGCCGAGCAAAAAAAAAAAAAGGGAGAGAGAACGCTAAGCGAAAATGAAGTAGGTTAAGGTTAAGGTGAAGCTGGTGTTAATTAAATACAAAGATTGAATATTTAACTCAAATAATTAATTTTTTTCACGCAGTTTTATTTTAGCAGCTTGACTTGAGATGGTGAGTAAATCGTAAAAAAAATCTGAAGTAATTGAGAAATTCTGGCGTTAAAATTTATTGGTCCTTAGGTCCTAGATTATGCTCATTTAAATATTAGAACAGTGAAAAAAAAAAAAGGTTTACGCCCCAATATTTTATTCCCCAGCAAAAGCAAAGACTTTATCAAGTTTTACGAGTTCAATTTTAAGTTTATTTTAGCCTAGGGAGACATAAATAAATATTGCAGTCGTAAATATGATAGCTAAAGTTTTTAAAAGAAATCATGGCTTGGGGTCTTAAGTTTTGGGGTAAACCTGAAATGTCGGTACCATAGGTGTGTCAAATTTGTAGGGCTGTCCCTTTTTTCTATGGGCTTCTTTCACCGCTGTTTGCGCTGTACTTTCCATTACAATCAGAAAGATTTTTAAGGAAAATATCTCGTCTGCATACTAACGTAAATATTGCAAGGAATGTTGCTGAATTGTCAAAGTGAAAGGAATTGCCATTGTGTGTTACGAAAATACCCCGCCGGTTGACTTATTTGGCATATTCAAATTCTGTTACATCTTTTTTTGTTGTAGAAAATAAAGAGTAGGTGGCGATGGCGTATGATGGCGTGTTATTTTTGTGTTTGTGCTTTCTCTGCGCCATGTTACCACAAATAAACGCATTTTTTTTTCTACTTCTAGGTATTTTGGTTCAAATTCCCATAAGGGACAGTTACGTTAGCGTTTTACGAAGTGCTATTTACAATGTTCACAGTGACATAATGCTTGTCAGTGTCAACTTTAAGGGCTGCCACAGATAATACAGTCGAATGTCATATTAAGTTAATTAATTTGGTTCATTAGTGATACGCACGGAAGTCCGATTATTTTAGTCATTGTAATAAAAAAGACCGGCCAAGTGCGAGTTGGACTCGCATACGAAGGGTGCCAACACAATTTTTGTAAACACGTCTCTTGTATGGGAGCCTCATTTAATTTTATTTTTATTATTTTTTGTTATAGCAGCAATAGAAATACAATAACATACTCTGTGGACATTTTAACCTATTACGGTTAATGAGATGCCCGCTGACGGACGGCGGAGGCTTAATAATAGGGTTCCTTTTGTGGTTGGCACCCTTTGCGTACGGAACCCTAAAAACGCTGTAGGCGATTTGTACAAATACTTCATAGTAGATTGAATATTGAGTTGACGTTATGTGCGCATTCATTTCAGTTTTTAATAACGCTCAATAAAAAAGTTTTTAATGACGCTTAATAAAAACTAGAAGATGGTGATCAGATGGTTGTCTGTAGGAGCCATTAACCGGCTGAATGCCGTCATAACAGAAACAATTAAAAAGCCATTGTGTCTCGCGTGGATCCACGTTCGGCATACGAAGGGTTAATCAACTTAAGCCCTTAGAGATTCACAGAATAAGAGACACGAATTTACAAGTATCAAGTAGCATTCCCAGTAGACTTAGTAGAATTATTTCTTATATTTATATATTAATGACCTGCCACGTCAAGTAAAGCATCCAATGATCAGCTTCGCTGATGACAGTACAGCAATAATTAAATGTTCTAATAATCTAACTTATGACGAAGATGTAAATAACACCCTTAAAAATATAATTGATTGGCTTGACAGAAATAATTTGGTTATTAATATACAAAAAACCAAGTTACTGCATTTCTACCAAAGACTAAAACCAAATCATTTAAATGTTTCATATAACAGACAAAGTGTAGAAGAGGTAAAAGTAGCAAGATTTCTTGGCATTCTAGTAGACAGCCAACTAACGTGGAAAATCCAGGCAGACAACATGTACGCGGCTAAGTAGATCTGCTTATGCTCTTTTTATCCTGGCAAAGAAAGTTAATTTTCAAACAGTACTGATAGCATACCATGGGATTGTTTCCTCAGTATTGAGATTTGGCTTAATATTTTGGGGCAAATGTGCTGAAAGAGAAACTATATTTAGAACTCAAAAAAGATGTATACGATGTATGGTAGGCCTAAAAACTACTGATAGCTGTGAGCCTGTCTTCAAATCATTGAAAATCTTGACTTTCCCATGCCTATATATATTTGAAGTAGCAGTGTTTGTCAAATGTAGCCTTAACTTATTCCCTGCGATAGTAGATACTAGAAAATGACCCACTCAACTTAGACCCCAATACAAAACCATGTTGTGTACAGGTAAATACAAAACAGCATTAGCAAGGAGAAGTATTTTAGGCATGGGTCCGGTTATATACAATAAAATTCCTGATAGCATAGAAAATGAAAATTTGCACAACTTTAAGAGAAAATTAAAGATTTTTTTAATAGTAAAATGCTGTTATTCAATCACCGAATATTTGAATAAAATGCTGTTATAAAATTTCTGACATTTCCTGCGTAACAACTATTATCTTCCTAAGTGACAATTTCTTTGACATTCTTTAAATAAGTAAGTGGTGACAATTTTCATTTTATTACAATGACTGCGGACCTTATTAATTTTTTCTCACTACACATCATTTATCAAGTTAACTAATCAACATTGGGAAGTGAGATGATCTAATTTATTTACTTGTTTATTTGTGATTCATATAATGTCTATATTAATTTATTGTTTTAATTATATTGCATGTTACTGGTTTACTACTTTTGTACGCCCTAGAGGCAAAGCATAGCGCCCTCAAGCCCTCAACGTATTAACAAATAAGAACTTATAATGTACCTATGTTATACAATGAATATGAATTTATAGACATTATATTTTCTTTACGTTTGTGGAAGTTTTTTCAAGAAAATTGTTAAAGATCATTTTTCCATGAAAAGTGTTTCTCAGAATTCATGCGAAATTTCTAAAATATTCATGAAATTGAATTTTGTTTTAGGGTATCAAATATGAATATGTTTTTGTCTAGTTTGAGAAAGATGTAGGCAAATAGATGTTACGGATCAAAATAGGTTACATAATATTTTTTTTATGTGGGTGTCGCAAATGGCGTCTGATGGATTAGGCGTGTGAGCGTCGAGCAAAAGTCTTTCTTTGGGGGTATAAATAACATTTTGTGACGTCACTTAGCCTTCCACAAGTGAAATTAGAATAGGCATTGTACACCATTAGAATTTGCACTTCCGTTTTCTGTGCATAGATGTCATATAGTTCTGGACTTACTGGCTACTTCAAGTGCGGCTGACGAGAGAATGCGTTCTTGATACCAGTCAGTTGTCGCACTGACAGGTGTCAGGAATGCAATCTCTTGACGGCCGGACTGATGATACAGTGCAAAGGCGTGGACAGTATCATAGCTGCTGCAGCCCATCCTAACCTTCACGTGTGTGGGTATGGTACCTATAATTTGATGTAATGCAGATGAGCAATTCTCGCAATTTGAATAATGTTCACAGTCTGATCTCAGTCTCAATCTGTCAAAAGTACCTCAAATTTCGCTACATTTGGACAAGTTTTTGAGATTTGCTTGTCGCAAATGAGTACAATGACCCCTTTTGACAATGACAGCTTTGTACCCCGTTGGTGGCAATTGACAGGCGACTATTAGATACACCGAACTCACATAGCTGATTATATGTGGGTGTCCTCTGTCAAGCCCTCCGGGGAATACAGGAGAATGATATACCTACCTACACCGTTAAATTTTTATCGTTTTAATCCTTAAAAGGGGTCATTGTACTCATCATTATAAACAACTTTTACTACGGAACCAAACCCGAAATCGTGAAAAAAAAATCAGTTCAACTTTTACTGCGGGTAAAAGTTGTTCATAATGATGAGTACAATGACCCCTTTTAAGGAGTAAAACAATAAAAAATTAAGGTGTATAGCTACAATATATGTAATACCTACTAACCCGTTTTCCTTCTCTTCCAGGGCCTGAACGTCGACAAGCGTAACTTGGCGAGTGCTGAACGTAAACAAAGAACATTCACAGACAGATCTCAGCTGAAGTATGCAAGGAGACTGGTCGTCAAACTCGGCAGTGCTGTCATCACCAGAGAGGATGGCAATGGACTGGCTTTGGGAAGACTCGCGTCTATTGTTGAACAGGTACGGTCGGTATATTGGGGGCTTATGCAGTTACCAGAGGACCAAGGCAAAGTGAATTTCTATCAGCGATAACGATGCTGGGAATGTGAAAAATGCTAGCATAGTCAATCTTGTTGAAAGTCGTTGTAGAAATATGAAACGCTTTGAAAGCGATTGTCTTTGGTCTAGGCCATTTAGGTATGTATAAAAAAATAGGTTATGTAGGTATAACAAATAACACAAGAACATAGAGTTAATTTGCACTCCATTCATTAAAAATTAGGTTTAATATGTTGTTTAATTTCAGTCATATTATATAGGTAGGTTACAACATGAACAGCCCTTTACTGCTACGAAATAAAGACGCGTCAAAGCATAGAGGAGATAAACCTAGGGAAATGTCAAAGTCAACTTGTTACCATGGACGTGCAATGACTTTAGCTATACACGATTTTAACTTAACGGCAAACCCTAATGATGTATGGTACAGTAGTCTTCACTATAAGTAAGTAAAAGTCAATCGCACGACCATTGTAACAATTTGACTTTGAAATTTTTGCTTTGACCGCGTCTTTATTTCCACATTTTTATTTCGTAGCCATAAGCGGCGGTTTTCAAAGTTCATAATATTGTTGTAGACATTGCTTTACCATTTCTGACAACAATTCCAAGTTGAAACTACACTAAGGTGGAAAATATCTAACTCTCATGTACTTATACTAGTAGACCGTATCGTTTTATGACGTGCAAGTGACATTCAACCTTAGTGCGATAAAACAATTACGATTTCGACTATTACACACTCAGTGTTTTAGACTGTGGAAACAATGTTATTCTCCAACCCTTCCATCGTTCATCTTGTTTTAAAACCTACTTATTTTAATTAAAATAGTTTTTTTTTCAGCTAACCAAACTATATTTTCCTTTTGCTGTGCAAGAGTATCCCCCATATTATTCCAATTTTCTTTGTGCTGTGTCTTCTCCACCCAATCGGTTAGGAACGAATAGTTAAGTACAAAATATTATTGGCGAAGTATTATGGAGCACGCCAATAATATGTGGTTATGTATGGTGTTCATTTACTTGATTTTTTGTGATCATTATCAAATAATTCAGTTTAAATATTCGCTCTGAAATTAACTCGCATATCCTGCCATGGTTGAACTCATGTATTAATTATTTGTCCGCGTTCCAATTATTTGAATCAACGCTTTCGCTCATTTCTGCGCGAATTTTCAGCCAGAACTATTCGTATAAATAAAGGACTTAATTTTATAGCAGGAATGTTTTACAGACTTTTAGAATAATACTAAAGAACCACATATACCTACTGACTTCATAAGAACTTAGTGTTTTTGTTGTAACTTGAAATAAAATATCTTGAAACTAGTTTGAAGGTTTTATATTCTTTTTTTCACTTTAAAACTTTTGTTCGTTTTGGTTTCAAAATTTGGAAGTCTATTTGGATTCCAAATAGAACAGAGGGGCAATTCTCGTAATTTTATGAACGTTCACAGTCTGATCTCAGTCTCAATCTGTCAAAAATACCTCTAATTTTGACATGTTTTTGACATTTTTTGTAGCCGAGATGAGACTGCTACTAGATTTTGAGCGTTTTAAATTACGAGATTTGGACTTTAAAAAAAATATTCTCCTACTAGGTATAGGGAGCAGTGGTGGCCAAGTGGTAACTGCGGCAACTTACGAGTTGTAGGTCGTAAGTTCGACGTGGGTAGGACGTGGAGGCGCTTTACTCTGTGTAAATAATTTCATCACCCCTGCTCTCAAAACGGACCTCAGGTTAGGTTGCACATCCAAACCCGCAAGGGAAAACTATCCTTGCATTTCTCAAACTAAGGTTCATTTTCGCAGGTAGCAGAATGCCACCACGAGGGCCGAGAATGCATCATGGTGACAAGCGGAGCGGTTGCGTTTGGACGACAGAAGCTGACACAGGAGCTACTTATGTCCCTCTCTATGAGAGAGACTTTGTCTCCCAGCGATCATACACGAGAGGTCAGTGACACGATATTGATAACATATTGATAACGAATAGACGTGTTGCAGTTGAATTGATAATGGCATGTGTGCGTGGTCGTATCTGAAAAACGATTTTATGGACAATAATTATGATGCATTCATATGAATGGTCAGTAAAATAATTCATCAATGTTTTTTTTATGATAACTTCAATGAGCATTTTTTATTAATAGGTATTGATTGGTTTTTTTTGATTGAGTAAGGCCAGATACAAGTAGGAGACGAGAATACTACAATAAATTAAACTGCGTAATGTACCTAATGTCGTTCCTAGTCTGCTTACGAAAATTCAATCAAAGATATCCAATAGTTTAGTTACTATAGCTAGTTAAAAATTGACAAAACTCGATCCCAATCGGTAGCCTGCCAATCACACATCAGTTTGTTAGAAAAAAAATACTTTTTTAATTTCTTTCATGTTAGGATTTATTTGATAGTTCCTACCCTATGCATTCGTATTTATTTTTGATTGCCAGTGTTATCATTTACTGTCGTAATGTCGTCTCCATATTATAAAAATAGGTAAGTACTTAGGTAAACACCCCAATTAGAATATTATGTTATAATCATAAAACATAGGTAGTATAGATACACTGAATTTTTACTACTATGTATAAAACATTGTTTATTTATTAAATTAAGTAGTTATACTAATTGTGGGAGAATATTGTGGTCACATTACAAATCTAAACACGCACACGTACAGTCACGAGCAAAAGTATGTATACACTCGGCTTTATTCAAAAGCGATTTACTCCTTTATTTTTTAATGAAATTTTAAGTTGTTACGAACAAAGCATTTTCGAACCCATAGGTTTATGTAATGTGTCGTATTTTTCAACGTTGCATTCGTTATTTCACCAAAAAATCGCAATTGAATGTTGCCAAGTGTTGACATATTGGTGGTCGTCGTGACTGTACCTATACGGGTCTAGCGTAGAAGGTACAGACGCCAACAGGTCAAGCTACCCGAAACTGTCAAAATTATCCCAATCAACCTTGAACCTTAATGCTTGAGCGATAAAGTTGAAAATCTATTAAAGAAATTTGACAGATCGTAGTAACTGGATGTGCTGGCTTCTGTACTTTGTACATTTTGGTTTGTTTTGACTGTACAGCGGAAGCTGTAGAGTCACACACACACAGTCACAGTAACAGTCAGCTTACCTAATTATGAATTATAAAAATAAATTGTAAATTATTAATGGTTAATTATTATGAAATTATCAATACCAATCTTGCGCTAGCAGAACTGATTCAATTAGTAACTTTGTGTAGTGTTTGGGTCACCAAGATACAGACTGTGCCTAGTTTGGGATCCGCTGTTAAATCAGTCTGTTTTCTGTTGGTTAGAACTGCATGCTAATACTTGTATGTTTGTGAATTTTGTGTAAGTTTTAATAAATTCATTTGAATTTGCGGTATTAAAAATGTCAGAAATTGATTCAGTAAACGATTCTGAACAAACTACTTTCGTAGGTAATGGCCAATAATTCAGTAGGTACCACATTGTATAATCTTAAGAAATAAGAAATGTGTGAACACCGAATAGAGAATAGTTAATCGTGCCAGTCTTTGATCAACCAGTTTCTAGGAAAACGTAATGAGTTTTCCATTCGACGCAAAATGACTGAGAACCAATCAGTTACTCGCTTTCTGATCTTTAGCGTCAAAAAGTTCATTAAGACTGTTTCAGTTTGAAACATTTATTTTGCGCTAGCTTTACTCAAAAGCTATAAATAGCAAGCAATAGCCATTTTAGGACTGCAAATTTTATCAATTTGAGTTTACGAATCAGTTGGGTACCTACATCGCCGCGTCTTTGTCCAAATTTCTTTGTTTTTTAATTTCACAGAAAGTTTACAATCTAATATCTAAGTTAAATAATGTACTCTTAGTGCTTACAGTTGCTATTGACAAGCTCTCACAAATTAAAAACTTTCTAAGTACCTTCAGTTAAAAGAAATAAAAAATACACACACAAATAAAATATAAAATAGAACCTTCATAAACAAATAAAACAAAACAAATTCTTCTTTAACACAAAACTTACTAACAAGCTATAATTAAAACAAAATGCAATTACCTACATGTGCTTTTACTGGGAGTAATGTTATTTTCTATTCATAATAATTCACAAAATACGATATATGGGGGGCTCGTGGCTACATAATAACAGCCACACGGGCAATCTTGCCGCGGTTGGTTTGTGGATGATTGACCATCTATTACATATCAAGAGCCCTCCGTGCCTCAGAAAGCACTACGAGCCGTTGGTCCCGGCTGTCATTCGTAGATGTTTGACAGTCGTTATGGGTGGAGTCAGACGGCCAATAGTCTGACAACCAGGATATTGTATTACCCAGTAACTTGGTTGTTGACGTCAGATAGATAGTCGCTCCATGTCCTGAGCTGTGCTAATCTATGCGTCATGTTCGTGAACGGGCGACGCCAGTAGGGACTGGGCAACTCTTTGCTGCCATGGCTTATTTCGATTGAATTTAATATTTGAATTGTTTTCTTTTTATCTTTTCATTAAAGACGCTTTTAACGTTCTACATCGTTCTCACATGCATAATTTTTAACATGAATGATGTAACCAATCCTTTGTAACCTTATTGTGATTTAAAAGAGTGTCCATGGAGTTTCTTGCCCGTTCTTCTCCATAGGTTACCTACTACGCTTTGAGATGGGCAACTAGCTTCATCTTTTTGACTGACCGACCCTTGACAGTTCAAAAGTGCCTGCAATTGGTTTAGTTGAAATAAATAGTTTGAGTCCATGTTCATGTACTTGTATTCAGCTGCAGCCGGTTAGACTAGAAGCCGACCCCATCATAGTTTGGAAAAGGCTAGACGCTAGATTGATATATCACAAAATGGAGGACATTATTTCATTACAGTAACAAACCATGATATTAGAAGGACGGAAACTCAGTACAGCACAAATGTAACACAAACGTTTAATGTTATGTTACAATTAAGTATATTTTGTTACGGTATATTGCGTAGACTAGATAATAGTGTGGTCTTCACTATGAATACAGCACCCGATCTAGAGTATGTAGGCCGTAAGGGTAAGTTCGGTGCTGGGATAAAACCGTACGAATTAAATTCCCGGCTAATTATTTGGTAACATTTTTTAGAAATAAAAATGCGTTTATTGGCATTACGGCAAAAAATATAAAAAACGGAAAACAAAGAGTATAATGCCAAAAGGGCCTCCGCTCAGTATAATGTCAGATGAAAACACAAGGAGTACCTACCATCTGATGCTGATTTTCAGCTCCAACCCACGAGTGTCATACCTACGCTAGAATAACAAACATGTAGGGAAGTGTGTACCTATCCGTTATATAATAAATTAAGAGAATTAATGCTGAAAACTTTGTGTTCGACAGTAGGGGCAGAATAGACCGGCGCAGAATTTGCTACGCACGGTTTTACCTCAGTGCCGAACTTACCCCAACATACCATTCTGAAACGGCACTAAAACCTACTACAGATAGTCCATTCTACTGACAAAAGACAACACACTACAATATACTATGGTCATATGTGTCCTGATGACAGTAAAACAGATAAATTCACACGCAATGTGATAGTATTTTAGTAGTGTTTATGGCTTGTTTCGGGATAACCGAACGGTTTCGAAGCAAAACTGATGTTTGTCATCTCGTGCCAAATCTCGTCGGGAAATCCCGAAATAGCAATTCTCACCTAAATAAAAATATAAAAGGTGATTGTTTTTTTAAGCAATTGAAAGTTCATTCTGTTAGTTTTTCGCCGGTCTGTTCTGTAAAAATCTCACCGTGAAGTCTTAGGTAAAGTGAACTTGAAGTGAGCTGTCATTCCTCTGGATTATAGGAGTTGGCATTATTGACAGCTCACTTCACCCAAGGTACCATGGTGAGATTACAGAATATACCGACTGGAAAAATCCAGTCAGCACTTTATTTTAGTGAGAGCTGATGTAATAGAGGCAACTCATCATAGAATAGAATACTCTTTATAATGTTAAAAATTACAGACATAAATATATAAATTTTATAATGGGTGACAGATTGGGCGGTCATCATCATCATTCTCCTGCCCTTATACCAGTTTATTTGGGGTCGGCGCAACATCTTTTTCTTCCATATAACAGAGGACACTATGATAACAAGAATTATATAAAAATCTTTCATTTCTCTTTATTCAGGATGCCGGCAGTATACTGGACCCTAGAGCAGCCGCAGCTGTAGGACAGTCGGAGCTCATGTCCATGTACGACGCCATGTTCTCACAATACAACGTCAAGATTGCTCAGGTGAGTCTAAGGAATAGAGACTAATGCTTGAACACCTCTGGCTTAAAAACTGACTCGATTGGTCGCAAGAGCACATCTTAGACCTAGTCGGACGTGCGAATACGCCTGCATGGCGTTCATATGTCACATTTTGTTCGGTGTACCGGAATGCTTAGTCACGCCGAAAGGGTGCCTATCGGTTTTCCGAATATAAAGTGACATTTGAATGCGACAATCACGTATTCGCGTGACGATGGCTTTCCATTAGAACGCGGGGCCAATAATAGAAACGAGCGCGACGATCGCGTGCCTGTCACTTTCGGTTGGGACACAGCCTAATACTTTTGAATTCAATTTAAAAAACAGCGAAGCCTTTTCGTCTATGTCGGATACAGGATTTATAAACTTTAGTGAGAAAAGAAAATTAAACATACATAAGGAAAAAAAAAATATTTTGTCTCTGCTTCTTTATTTAACCTTTTTCTTTCAAACAAACATACGATATACTTCCTGAAAGACGTAACAATACACGTAACACACCGTGTAGTTACATTTCATAACAATTGTATACTAACATTGTACTCGTGTAACTTCGGGTGCATTCGTATGCAAAGAGTGCTCTAAACCGAGCTAGAACTTTTCATGCGCCCACGTCCCATGCAGAATAATACAAAGGATCTGCACGTGGCTTCATTCAGTTTGTGTGTGTAGATTGTCCGTGCTTCGCTGTTGAAAACGAGCTTTACATAACTACTATAGAAGTGTGGGTTTTCATATGAAGTTTAACTTTAGAACTTCAAATTTTCCAGTCAATTCTGTTTTGAGTTTGAGTTTAAAACAACGTTTTATGAAAGTTTGGAGTTATTCATCATCAATCAATCATGTTATGTATATTCCTAGAATATACATAACATGATTGTGGTCGGGGACAACTGGGTTTTGGAGGGCAGATCGGCAGTCGCTCCATGTAAAATACTGGTATTCAGCTGCATCCGGTTAGACCGGAAGCCGACCCCAACATAGTTGGGAACAGGCTAGACAGATGATGACATAACATGATGCTGTTTTCCTAAATCTCTATCTTCTCTTGCTTCATGTTGTGAACTCTGCGATTAATGGATTGCTTATCGGTGGGGGCTAAAATTGATTTTAATTCACTTAAAATTAAGGGTATTAAAATCAATTTTAGCCCTAAGGACTTTAATTTCCTTACTTGATTCGACAATTAAAAAAAAAAACTGGCTCGACGATAATTCGTGTCTTCTTGAAGACAATAACTTAGTTTGCATTATCTCAGACTAAAATTACTCGATTTTTCATGAATTTAGTCGCAAGTTTTCAATTTCATTGTGCATAGATTGCCATCTAAGAAGTTCACACCCAGCCTTAAAGAAACAAAAAGTCCCTTAACATGCCAATTACAAAATAAGATGTTTTCTGAATTAACATCAAACTTCGAAATACCTTTACAATGGATACACATAAAATATTAAATTGAAATCCTAATGGATTTCAATTTAATATTTTAATAACCGATCGCTATCGATCACAACCAGAATCATTTTGGAGGTATATTACGCAATTAGGGTACAGTTCCTAAAATTGGTTTAAAATAAATCAAATATGTGTATGTATGGATTGAGGAGCCATGTCCCATAATTAAACGCGAGAAGTACCTACTCCATCCACGCAGGCACTGTTTTATGATAGTTAAGGTTTAAAAAACATAATCAAGATGTGTTTTAAAACTTGGAATTTTATTAGTTTATTATGAGTATAGTATTATTACCGATCTTTTGCAAGAAATAGGTTGCTAAAATATTAAATTGAAATCCATTAGGATTTCAATTTAATATTTTATGTGTATCCATTGTAAAGGTTCAATATTTCGAAGTTTGATGTTAATTCAGAAAACATCTTATTTTGTAATTGGCATGTTAAGAATTTAATCATTTGACTTAATAATAATAATTCATATGTGTCTATTACGTCAAACTAGGGTTCCAATTAAGGCTTAAATTACCTGTAAAGTCAAAATTAAATTACATTTTCGAAAATGTTTTAAATTTTTCCAGTGTCAGGCCGTTGCTATTAAATAAAGGGTAGTAATAAAAGCTCCGAAAAAATTTTTAAATATGAGCATACTCAAAATATGAAATTTACTGTTTTAAATACTAACTTTTCGACAACTTATAAGCGAATACAAATAAAGAAAGGACCGAATAAAATGCTGAAAATTACGAAAAATTAATACAATATTTGCTGACGTTATATTGTTCCATCAGTTTAAATTGCGTTTTACCGAAATCTACAGGTCATCATTTTTATCGTAACTTACCTATTTTATATTATAAATATAGAATCAATCTTACACATTTTATAACTGTGGCGCTGTGGCTGTGTGGTTTGGTTTTACATTCAAAAATATGTTTCTGGGACTCGCCGGCCGCTGTCGCGGCACCGCTCGCTTCGCTCGCTCAGCTCAAGCGTTATGTGGTCACACTTCTAACCTAACCTAACCTAGCTTTTTCGATTTAAAAAAGATATATGCGTGTTACGTTGCAAATTTCACTAAACTATAACTTTTCGGAAACTTAGTATTTTTTTCGGAAGTTTAGTATTTTTTTTTGGAAATTTAGTTTATTATTTGGAAGTATAGAATATTTTTCGTAGAATTATAATCTGAATAAGCTTCATGTTTGTTTGTTAAATACAACATTTTTTGTCGGTTTATTTTGTATTAACTTTTCGGTAATTCATTTTAACACAGCTTAGTTAGTATTACAGTCAACCATAGAACCACAGTAATAAGTTAATTTGTTTATCGGAAGCTTTATTATTTTCCTTAAATAAAAGAACGTCTCCCTGTCAAAGTATTTTGTCGATCACAGATAAAAATAAAAATAGACTTTGATTTCAAAGCACTTATAAAATTTTAGAATACAAAGGATTGTTTTTAAAGCGAAAAGTTACAATAAGATATCGATTCTTTTTTATTTCTTTCAATTCAGTAAGGGCTGATTTTTCAATCGACAGGTAATTCTTATTCGTGGAATAAAATTGACGTCTGACAGATTCTGTATGGAAGAACTGTCAATTCAAAATGATTCCTCGGATAAAATTATCTGGCGTTTGAAAAACAGCCCTAAGCAGATTACAGTATGGCTGTCGAAAAATTGTGTTCCTGATTATCCTATTGTGCGATTATTCTAGGAACTAGTAAAGATCAACTTCGTAAAACACGTATTCGTTTGTTTGACATCGACGGGTGTTAAATTGTGTTAAGAACGCATTCTCTCGATGGCTGTTCTGTATGTAGTTGTATGTTTATTTCGGTGATATATGAGTACGTAATATCTAGAAATATATATTTAGAGCTATCTTTTTTATTTCATAGGTATTTCGCTACTAATGGTATTTGCTTCCAACTAAAATACTAAGGTAATTTTTAGGTGTATTTTTTAGGGATGACATCATTTTTAAACGATGACACTTTTGATTTGTTTTGGTTATGGTTATACTTGGCATAAAGAAAAAATTGCGCGTGCAGATTTAGTGTGAGGGACAGAGAGAGTTATATGTTTTTCTCTCTCATGTTACGAAATGTGCTTAAACGAAATTTCACTCTGAATTCTCGTCTAATTATCGAATCGCCGCTTAAGAAGTTTTACTTAAAAAAATATCGCCTTGTGACGTTTCTAAACGTTAGTTATTTAAACAAATATTATATACCTATTATTTTGTTCTAGTATTGGCAAACTCATAATGGTATTCTCTGTTATAAGATTTTCACATAAACGGAACGGACAAGTTTTAATTCTACTCTAAAAAAGTAACAAGTGGGAAAACGTTTCCTTTTTGTTACGTTACTTAACTTCATTATGACGGCCATGTCAAAACTACTAACTAACTAAACAAACTAGACAATCTACAAAACCACATCAGTTTAATGCAGAATTATGCAAAAACGTTTTGTGTTTCGCACAAAAAAATCCATATTTTATGAAACACAAGCGTCCCGTCTGTTCTACCGGGCTGGGGACGAATAAAAATAATTAATTAATAAATTCTGATACGCTAATTCGCACCGTTCATTAGTATACAACTGTTGTTACGAATACTTTTCTATTAGTATTACCTTTTATTTTAATATTTTGGTTGTTATTACTTTTTTAATTAATTTCCATGTTGGAGCAAAAGGAAAATTCTAGTTTTCTCCTGGGATTTGGAAGTCTTAAGAATAAATGTAAATGTAATGCAAGTAGAAAATGCGTGGTGGATTACGGGCCACTCCTTCTCGCAGAGAGGAGGCCTGTGTCCCAGCAGTGGGAACATTATAGACTGATTATGTTATGTAAGTAGGAAGTACCGAAAAACTCACTTTGTCGCCCAATAAAAATCACCCTGGATAAATACTCCCGCTTGAAATCTTCCTGGCTGCCTTATCTTATCCCTAGGGTAAGAGCGAAGTATTCCTTTGAAGCACGTGTTGACACGAGCAAAAGAAATCATAATCACTCTCCTTCCCTTATCCTAATTTATTTGGGGTCGGCGCACCATGTCTTTTTCCTCCATACTTCTCTATTAGTCGTCATTTCGGTAGTCACCCCTTTCTAACCATATCATCATTCCCACAGTCCATCCACCGTTTCTTGCGTCAATTTTTTTTAAAATAAAATTCTAGAATGGAAAATTAACAAAAAAATTTACCAGAAGTCATCAAATGGGTGTAATGATAATTTCGAACCAAACTAGGTGCCAACACAGCCAAAAAGCGATTCCTCCTAAATAATTCATACCAGGGCTGCAGACTCACGAGAAGTTTTGACATAAACTTCACAACACCTACGTCAATGTTAAATTATACCGACGTGTACAAACTCCAACTAGCATAAATGTCCTAAATTAGAAAACTAACTGGGACTGAAGTGGGGTTTAGACAAAGGCGTACAGTCACGAGCAAAAGTATGTATACACTCGGCTTTATTCAAAAGCGATTTACTCCTATAATTCCGAATGAAATTTTATGTTGTTATGAACATAGCATTTTCAAACCCATATGTTTATGTAATGTGTCGTATTTCAACGTTGCATTCGTTATTTCGTGAAAAAATCGCATTTGAAAGTTGCCAAGTGTTGACATATTGGTGCTCGTGACTGTACTTGTCATTGTAATTGTTTCTATGTTTTAGTGGGTAGTATCACATTGTTCCGGGGTATTATATATAATATGTTGTCTCGTGTATATTTTGATGACATAATATTCAGTTTTGTGTCGTTAGTCTAGTCGTCGCAAGCGCTACCGCTGGTCTTGGGTTCGATACCCAATCGCTCATGACAAAACCCATTAACACTATGCCAGACAAAGTGTTAATGGGTTTTGTCATGAGCGATTTCTCAGTAGCAGCCCGGAGTCGGCCTTGTACCTGGTTGATGGCAATACGCGAGCCCTCTAACACATAGGACTTAAACTTAACTGGTGCATGTGGGTGTACTATAATATGTACCCAACATGTTAGGCAGTGTAATCCCCAAAGTGTTAGGTATTGGGCCTAACACTTTGGGGACTAAATTCAAACAGTCTCTCTATTCTTGCGGTTTTTTATACCAACAATTCGTTTCCAAAAGCAGAGTATCTAAATAGAACCACATTCTCAAAAGCTCGTTGAAAAAATGGTTGAAGTTTAAAACAAAATTATAACGTTACGTAATATAAAATTTTTCTACTTTATTTAACTTTAAATACTCTGACAACAATAAACCAGAAATAACATGTCCTGTATGAAACTTTTCCTTTTTGTTACGCCGAAATCACGTCAAAGATAAACGTAGACGACACAAAAAGCTACCTGGCTACGTGCATAGAAAGAAACAAAAGGCACGGCCTAGCAGCATTTCGCATAAACCCCTTCTGGATTAGTTTAGTTCAAAATGCAAACTCTGTCATATTAAGATCCGCCGTCCACGACGCTACTCAAAATAAACGTGATAAAAACTTAAATCACCATGGTACGCACGGGTGATATTTATTATGACTCGCTGGGATGCGCGGTAGAGTTGAAAATCCAGGGCGCCATTAAAAATCGTCGCGTTTAAAAATCGCCAGTGCTACCTGGCCTGAGTAGCCAGAAGACACCAGTATTTCAATATGGCGGTCCGTACACGACTGATACTAGTGCTGTGACATTCTGGCATCTCATTGGTGATTGTTGTTTGAGAACTGGTAGTAGTGTCGTAGTAAATGTGTCTAAGAGTCCAAAAGTAAATCATTTTATCTCCAGTCTTTTTTTAAAACGCAAAGAAAGACGGTTAAAAAAAACAGACGGAGCAAGTTTTTAAAAAACGTCCACATTAGTTTTGGTACCTATGTAAACTGTGAAATAAAAGCTGAATGGTCCTCTTCACCATGTTTAGAAACGCCGTAAAAGTCGATTGGAGAAGAATTACTGTTGTACTAAAAGATATTGATGTCCCACTACTAGTTCGAAATAGCTTTTCAATGGATTTTAAATAGTGTATATCAATGGGTGAAATAGGAGGTGATAAAGTTGAAAAATCAAATGTATTATGTGTACTCTAGTAGAAATAGTATTTCAAATTATGCGCCTCGACAAAAGGTTCATAGCGATGTATTTTCACTATAGCTTTTTTAAGAAGCATTTTGTTTTCCATTTTGAAGAGTATACAGGGTGACATCGACGCGCACCCTGTTACCTTAGATTCAGAACATGATTATGAATCTCCTTGCGTTGAAATTGGTCGTCGACAATATAAAAAAAAATGCAGTTCCATATATTTTGACCGCGTAGGTTTCGCGCGCTTTTCTATTTAACAGCAGATTTTTTTTTTTAAAAACGGACGAAGAATTCCGGCACGAGAAAAGTGCCCAAAAGGCTAGCAACATTGCCACGTTGTATCGCGATGCTGATTCTTTGCCCAAAAAATATGTCAGCCCTCTGGTCACGCCAAGAGTCCAACCGCTTGGCTATGTCTTGAAAAACCAAGTGGGCACTCGAACCCCATGACCCTAGTGTTTCAACCCCAAACAGCTCGAACATACATAACTCCCAATAAGGTTGGAATTTGTACATTTTATTTCGAACTTTGATAATATATTTTCTCAAGGCTTTGCTTTCTTCCGTAGTCGTTGTGTTATTAACTAGGCCATATGATATCTAGTCGTCTCCAGGTTTCTAAAACTAACGATTAAGTAACATAAACAACTAACTCTAATCCATCACATTCTCACATCCACGTATCCAACGCGCAATTCTCCAGTAAATTAATTCCAAAATCCCACACCTAATTCCCATTCAAAATAACACTAGCAACTTAACGTTGTTAATTCTAGAATCAGAACTGTGCGTATACCAACAGAATTGCTAACTACAGCCGTATCTCTACGAGATCTAAACCCAAATACACACGTCAATATTACGGCCGTAAAACGACAGTACCTACTGTTTGTTAGGCTACAATGACGTTTTTAAGTTTTGTTCTATGACTTCTGTTAATTTTGAATAGGAGAAGTTTTGAAACATCAATATACGGAAGTAAAATAAAGGTTAGCAAGGTAACCTACATTCACATTCGCAATCATCAAAACTGACTTTTATGAGCGTATTTAAAATAAAGAATTTCCTGAAACACTGAATCTTAAGTGGCAGTGGGCTCGCAGAACGCAAAAGGTTCTGGAGTGGTGACCGCGTACTGGAACACGCGTTGGAAAGCCTGCCACAAGGTGGACTGATGACCTTGTCAAGGCAGTCGGAATTCGCTGGATGCGGGTAGCACAGAACTGGTCAAAGCGGAGGTGCTTGGGGGAGGAGGCCTATGTTCAGCAGTAGAAGTCTTTCGGATGAATTGATGATGATTTAATATAAATGCTTTGACGTTGCCTTTATCACCGTTCTCCTGCCCACCCTATTTATTCAAGGTTTGCATAGCATGTCTTCTTCTTCCATCCTTACATCTTCTATTAGCCGACATCTCAGTATCACCCCTTTTCTAGCCATTACTGAAATAAAAAAAAAAAATATATAAAAAATGACAGAAATCGATTCAGTAAACGATTCTGAACAAACTACTTTCATAATGTGCATTCATACGGTTGTATACATCTATCCACACTCATACTATATTTGCAATGTTTTCTAAATTTCAGTAGATACAAACAACGTGTCATGACGAAATCTAAAGAAAACTATCTTATAACCATGTGTGAAATTGAACGTCGCTTTAAAAGGATTCGATATGTCGTTCGACTGGTATTGCCTCGAGCGGTTTTCTCTTTAACGATCCACATTCCTGAAATGAAACAAAGAAAATCCATTGTTCTTTTCTAGTGACAATAACATCTACTACAGTTAAAGTTCCCTCATCGATCAATCCAAACCAATATAAATCATGAATTTCTTTAAATTTGAATTACCTCTGACTATAAATTGGAGCTGAAAATTCTGGCATGTTTGCCCCTTGGTATCTACGAGGTGTTTGTGCAACAACAAGAACTTATTTGTTGATATTTTTCACAGGTCCTTGTTACGAAACCGGATTTTTATAACGAGGAGACGAGAAAGAACTTATTTTGCACATTATCGGAACTCATTTCGCTGAATATAGTGCCTATTGTCAACACTAACGATGCCGTTAGCCCACCGATGTACATCCATGACGACACCGTTGTACCAGGAACTGGGAAAAAGGTACGCGAATTTGACCCTTCAAGCAAAGAGACTAAGGTACGATAGATTTCTCTTGGATGGAAATCCGAAAAATTATTTGTTTGTAAGAATATGATTGTTATTTCCTAGAAAATTACGACAAAAAATAGGAAAACACTTTCATATTATGTTTTGTCGAACAGAAATACAAAACTGTTTGATAATTGTTTATCGATCCATGTCACAAAAATACGGTATTTGGAATATTTCAACGATACAATCTTCACTATTTTTTCTTATTAGACTTTTTTTTTTATTAGATATACGGTCACACAGTTACACATACCTACATACCTAATGATATATCATCTTATTCATAACGGTTGCTTAAAGATAAGTGATGTTTATACGTTAGAAATTTTATGGCGAAGCTGACGTAAATCATTACTAAATTGAAGCAACGTTTATAAATAAGGGATCTGATGGTCTATAGATATTTGCGGATTCATCATAAATTGGCATTTTACGACTTCTTCCACTCAATTTGCTGTAACGACCCAGTCCGATATCCATCAATCAGCCGTCAGATATCTTAATTACGAATTGATTTCCCCCGTCCCCCAACTAAGGACCCATAAAATCTTATATATTTTATGTTCTAAGAATCCTGCTACACCTGCAAAAATCTTACTTCATCGTAAACCTTTTTATATCCAGGGTATAGGTATTAAGGACAATGACAGCCTGTCCGCTCTTCTGGCTGCTGAGATCCAATCAGATTTACTGATTATGATGTCTGATGTCGATGGCATATACAACAAGCCGCCATGGGAGGATGGTGCAAGAATGATGCATACTTACACGTCAAAGGAGAGAGATCAAGTGCAATTTGGAAAAAAATCAAAGGTATGATTTGTAAAATAATATTTTGATACCCCACGCTAAAAATAGAAAGTCTAGTGTAGGCGTAGAGGTAGCTGAAATAGAAATGATCAGAGAGTTAACCCCGAATCGACATATGCTTATAGCGTAGAAAAAACCTAAATATAGCCTTCTTTTGAACTGAAGTTGTTACCGAAACAATATATTATTTTCTTTTGAGCTCCTCCAAAAGTATGCAGAATTTTATGATTGGTGTTAGTAGACAAAGGCAAGATCTAAGCGTGGGTGGAGCATTGTAAACCCACGCAGAGGCTGAAGGAAAAGTAACAAAGACAGAAATTGAAATTTTCAAGCAAAAAGTTTTGCTCATTACTAATTAAAATTCTGCTTTTGCTGTTCTAATCAATCAAATATTTTAAACAAGAGCTGTCATCTATTTTTTTTCTGCGGGGTTAAATTTATTCTTTTTATTTTAATTCATAATATTTTTTACTCTTCTTTATGACATAATTATCTGAACTTTAGGTTGGCACTGGAGGAATGGATTCTAAAGTTAATGCTGCAACCTGGGCTATGGCTCGTGGAGTCAGTGTGGTGATCTGCAACGGTATGCAAGAAAAAGCCATCAAGACTATCATCAGTGGAAGAAAAGTCGGTACATTCTTCACGGATTGTGTTACTACCCCGGCTAATGCTACATCTGTTGATGTTTTGGCAGAAAATGGTACGTACTTTAACTATGCCTAGTGTTCAATGGTTAATACCAAGTAATAATTTAATGTCTTTGGTTAATACGAAGAACAATATCACACAATTTTCTTAATTTGCAGCAAGAACTGGCAGCCGAGTTTTGCAACGGCTTTCTCCGTCAGAAAGAGCAACAGCCATTCACTCGCTAGCAGATTTATTAGTTAGCAAACAAGAAGAAATTCTAGAAGCAAATGCAAAAGACTTAGAAGAAGCTACAAAGAGCGGCCTTGCGAAGCCTTTACTAAGCAGATTATCTTTAAGTCCTAGCAAATTGAAAACTTTAGCCATAGGTCTCAAACAGATTGCTGATTCAAGTTACGAAAATGTTGGCAAAGTGTTAAGAAAAACAAAGTTAGCTGAAAATTTAATGTTACAACAAGTATCAGTACCTATTGGGGTTCTACTAGTCATATTTGAATCTAGGCCCGATTCGTTACCCCAAGTGGCCGCTCTTGCTATGGCATCTGCTAATGGTCTACTTCTAAAAGGTGGAAAGGAAGCTGCTCATTCAAACAAAGCGCTCATGGGATTAGTTAAGGAATCTCTGAAAGGCGTTGGTGCTGATGACGCCATCTCCCTTGTATCGACAAGGGAAGAAATTAGCGATCTATTGTCTATGGAGAAGCACATAGACTTGATTATTCCTAGAGGCTCTTCTGAGTTAGTAAGAAATATTCAGAAGCAGTCACAGCACATTCCCGTTCTTGGTCACGCTGAGGGCATTTGCCACGTGTATTTAGACAAAGATGCTGATCCAGTAAAGGCATTGAAGATTGTTCGCGATGCGAAGTGTGACTACCCAGCTGCCTGCAATGCTATGGAAACTTTACTGATTCACGAAGACCATTTAACTAGTGACCTGTTTAACGATATTTGCAATATGTTGAAGAAGGAAGGTGTTAAGATACATTCTGGCCCTAAGCTCTCTAGTCAGTTGACGTTTGGTCCGCCACCTGCGAGGAGTATGAAGTTTGAATACGGAGCTTTGGAGTGCTGCGTTGAAGTTGTCAGGGATATGGAAGAGGCTGTTGATCATATACATAAATTCGGAAGCTCGCATACGGATGTCATTGTTACTGAGAATGGTGAGTTAAATAGTACTTCTTCTTATTTATAAGAATTTTGTCCTTTCAGTCTATAAACTAGAAATACTTCCCTATGCAATATTGAAATCATCTGGTCCGTTTTGTTTTTAAACGATATCACTAGGTTCTCACAGATTTTCCTCTTAGCAATAATTAGTTATGACTGTATCATCTGTAACTGTAGTATTATTTACACTAACAAATAGGGAAGTATCTACATTATAATGATAATTATTAGTTCAAGGAAAACATAGTTTCATTGCATGTTCCAGTTTGTTGACGCGTGATATGTATATTGTGTTTTTGGAAGTCATTGTTATCAGCAACAACTATATAGCTAGAGATAAGTTTATCTATGGCAGTTACTCGTGTTTTACGATCGTCTGTCGTCTGATAGGTACTATTTGTACTTGAACTTGTAGTCAGGGCCAGGGATATAATACATATTATTCCTATGACGGAAAGAGGGTTATAATTTTTTCTATGGACAATAATAGTTGGATGTTTATTCTGGCGAGTAGTAAACAAGTGCTTGGCATACATTTTATGAAGCAGCTTATTGTGTTGCTCCAAATAAAATACCCTTTTTATTATGGTTTGATTATGTAGTTTTATTATTTGACTATTTTTGATCAGTGGTGGCCCAGTGGTAACGAGCGCCACTTAAGAGTTGTAGGTCGTAGGTTCGAACCCAGACAGGTGCTTTACTTTGTGTAAATTATTCCATCAGCCCTCAAATCGGTGAAGGAAAACATCGTGAGGAAACCGGCATGTCCTAGAATCAAAAATTCGAAGACATGTGACCAACCCACACTGGGCCCGCATGGTGGATTACGGCCCACTCCCTCTCACTGAGAGGAGGCCATGCTTACAAAAAATGCGTGTTCAATATTCAGGCACGCGTAATCGTTTATACGCATTCAGATGCTGGATCTGACTTGGCGGTGTAGTGCGTCTGGCATGTTTGCCAAAAGCAGGATAGACGACTTTTACGCTGTCATGTGAAAGTCACAGGCCTCCAATATGAACCGAATTCATAAATCTGACAATGGAATATTGAGGGCCATATACGAGGTAAACTATTTCTTCGTATATGACAATCAATATTCTATCTAAAATAACACTTATCTATTCCTATTGCTTTGTTGTTGTTTTTATTAAAATTTATGATGCATTAATAATTTGTAATTTGTAATCTGGTAAAATTTTATATGGGTGTAAACATGAAATAAAAATGAATTGATTTGATAGCAGAATTTATTTTTTTGTATTTTTCCACTATTTTCAGATGCCGCAGCGAAACGTTTCCTGAGCTCAGTGGACAGCGCATGCGTGTTCCATAACGTGTCGTCGCGTTTCGCCGACGGCTTCCGTTTCGGCCTCGGCGCTGAAGTTGGTATCTCTACCGCCAGGATACACGCTAGAGGTGAGATAAAAGTTTTGTGTTGTGGTAGTGGTGCTCCCGTTTATTTTTTCATTGTTTACTAGGTGATTCTGTTGTGACACCGTCCTTGGGCCTTACCTTACGTGTTTGTAGGGCAGATGATGAATAGTCAATCTCGTAATAGAAAGAAAAGAAAGAAGGAAAGAAAGAAAAACGTTTATTTGGACACAGTTCGTGAAACACAAAATACAAAATTAATAAAATCAAAAAAAAAAAAATAGAAAAATAAATAGCATTACTAATAATGCTATTTATTTTTCTATTTTTTTTTTTGATTTTATTAATTTTGTTGTTTGATTTGTTTTTTTTTTTGTTGTTTTTGTTGTTTTGTTTTGTTTTTTGTTGTTTTGTTTTGTTTTGTTGTTTTGTTGTTTTTTTGTTTTAAAACTAATTTTGAAAAAAAAAGGTTAAAACTATCCAACAGCCAAATAATAAATAGAACTTGTAGTTCTATGATGTGCAAGTGACATTCAACGTGTGGGTTGATAATGAGGGTGATAAAGCATGTTTTTTTTTAAAACGTTGCTCCACACTAATAGGAATCACTCATGTATCGTGGGTGCGTTTACAAACATTTAAATTCACATACACAAACAGCCAGACCCGGAACAACTACCTGTAGGCAATACAAATATTTGTTCCGTGCGGGAATCGAACCCGTGACACGCAGCGCAGCAGTCGATCGCTCAGCCACTGCGCCAACCGTGTCGTCAAAATTACGAGGTTCGAGTATACAATGCAAGTCAAGCTGACAGTTCGTAGTTGCACCACACATTGTACCAAATCCCTTCACTTTTCGTCTAATATTGACTTGCTATAGGAGTTTATGGTATAACTATAAACATCCTGGTTTTGTTCGTGTTCGAGTTGAATGGCGTGCGATAGGAGAGGCCTATGTCCAGCAGTGGACTACTATAGGCTGATGATGTTGATGATCCTAGTTTCTGAAAGGATTTTTATAACATCAAATAGAGAATAAACTGTCAGACTTATGCCAAGTGATTTGATTGGCTGCTTACATAATCAGCCTATAATGTTCCCACTGCTGGGACACAGGCCTTCTCTCGGTGAGAGGGAGTGGGCCGTAATCCACCACGCTGGCCCAGTGTGGATTGGTAGATGTCACATGTCTTAGAATTTTTGGTTCTAGGACATGCCGATTTCCTCACGAACAGTCTGTTACTCCAGTCAACCAAACAGAATTTCCACGAGTTTTATTACTTGTGTTCCACTATCTGATAGCCTTGAATTATTCTTGATTAGCCTTTCAGAAACCGGCAGTAAGTTTTGTATTATTAAATCAACTTGATTTGAGTGCAGTTCCTGCAGTGTCGTTTTGTGTCATAAGATATTTTATGCTTTAAAAGTGAGCTCACTAAGTAAAGTACTTTATGAATACTGACTTGAGTCATTTATAAGAAATCCGGGACATTTAAATAACCAATAGGGTTTAGGGAAATTGAGTCTTAAGCCACTTCACAATTGAAATGAAAAGTCAATAATAAATCTGTTGACTCTACGTAACATCACCACTGAGGGGCAATTCTCGTAATTTTAAGAACGTTCACAGTCTGATCTCAGTCTCAATCTGTCAAAAATACCTCTAATTACTCAACATTTTTGAGAAATTTTTGACATTGATTGTCGCTGAGATGAGATTGCGACTAGATTTTGAACATTTTAAGTATGGGAATTGGCCTTCTGTTATCCCCGAAGGTTTAGCCAGAGGTTAACCGACAGTTATGTAATGTAAAGTCCCATGTAGTAAGGGGCAAGCTTATTCCCATTAACCAGGCTCAAATCTGACTCCGAGCTGCTATTGAGAAATTCCTAATGGAAAACCCCAATATTTCTGCCCGACCTGGGAATCAAACCCAGGACCTTATGCTCAGCAGTAGCTCTTGGGACCACTAGATCAACGAAACAGTCAACTGTTATATTCTCCTAATTCATATTCATCTTTTCTCAGGACCCGTGGGAGTAGAAGGCTTGTTGACCACCAAATGGATTCTAGAAGGCACTGACCATACCGCCGCTGAGTTCAACGAGGGAAAGAGGAACTGGCTCCATGAGACTCTTCCAGTCAATTGACTACCTGAACCTGAACATGAGGAACCAGCAAAATCACTATGGACAAGAATCAAAGAGTTCTTTGTTAGAAAATAATGCTTAGGTTATTTTGTTAGAGTAGGTTTTAGTTCCGCTTGTACCACAACTCACTAAATGTGCTTAACGTTAATCATATTTATAACATCACTAGCAGCAGCCCGCGGCTTCACCCGCATAAGTCTTGATCCCGGAGGAATATCAATGTAAAAAATACAGGTTATAAACTATCTGAGAACACGTGAATCAAGTGTCTTCCCTTTAACATAGTTAATTAATAAGAAAGACGTTATTGGACGTTTTATTAATATTATTTACTTAGCAGTTTAAGTTATATTTAAATTACTTATTAGCTAATAGGCTAGATTGTAATGTCAATAAAGTACCACGGACTGTGATACTTTATAATAATTAAAAATTAAAAAAGCATCTAAATTCGTTTTGCCGTTTTTGTGTGATTGAGATACAAACAACCAAATATCTAAACATGCAAACTTATTTATGATATTAGTAGTATTCTGTCTCATGTTCAAAAGATTGACCGAAACAGCTCTAAACGCATTTTGTGATTTGTGTTGTAAGCGGGACTAAGTATAGCTTTAAGAAATACAATATTTTTGTATGCAAATGTCAAGAATTGAAGTGTAAGTATGATAGCTAAAATTGGCAAGGAAATGCAATGTAAAGTTTAAATTAATTTCAGATACTCTAATTTGTAAAAACGAATCGATTTAATAAAATGTTTTGATAAAATAGTTAGTGACTTCTAGCATGAAAAGACACCTATTGGCTCTCTTTACAGCTTGTAGGAGATTGCTTCCAAAAGTGTGGGTCATAAAATGAACATGGACAAGACAAAGGTCACGTCTAATGCCCATGTAACACACACTCACGTCAAGATCGGAGACGCTACACTGGAAGTTGTGGACGAATATGTTTACCTAGGACAAACTGTCCAGTTGGCTAGGTTCAACTTCGAGAAAGAAGGCAATCATCGAACCGGCAGCGTTCGGGAAGCTACGCAATATCTTCTTGTTCCACATATCGCAGTGTCGCAAGAGGAAAGTCTTTGTCTAGTGCGTGTTGCCAGTGATGAGCTGATGATGATGAGTGGTGCACTGAAACGTGGTCGCTCACAATGGGCTTTAATATGTTTGGAGTTTCGAATCACAAATAAAGAGATCTGTAGGAGGACCAAGGTAACCAGCATAGCTCGAAGAATTGGCAAACTTAAGTGGCAGTGGGCTGGGCACAGTGCTTACAGAATGGATGGTCGGTGTGGCCAAAATGTTCTGGAGTGACGACCGCATACTGGAAGGCGCAGCGTTGGAAGGTGTCCCACAAGGTGGACCAAAGACTTTGTGGATGCCTCGGGAATTCGCATCATGGATACGAGAACCATAGGGTTCTTGTATCATGTTGCCCGGTCGATGTGACGACGCTTGGGGAGCAGGGTCTTATGTCAGGACTAAAATTATATTTTATCTTCTGTCCTTTTCTTAATAAAATAGAAAGAAAAAGATGTACAGAACTTAAATTTAGTTTAGTTTGTGAACAAGGGAATCAGCGCCATTGTCGGGTTGTTTTTTGAACAAAATATGATTCGCGTACCGTAACAAGTATAAATATATTTACAGAAATATAATCATTCAAATCACCAATACAACCCTCTAAGTTGATAGAACCCTATTGATTGATATATGAAATAGTCATTTGTTTTTGGTTATAATATATGTACACTGCCATTTCATTTTGTAGATCTAATTACCAGAACATTGAAACATTTACAACGTTTGAAATTATCACCCATACCCAGATTAACCGCAGCGCTTCAATTTTGGAGATGCGTACACAGTGCGCATTTGAATTAATATGAAGCCACAGGCCATTTTAATTATAAAGGCGGTATTACCAATGCAATTTTGGATAGATGGATATGGCTGAATGTTGGATTTATGTCTGCGTCAAGCTGATTGTTTTTGATAAATGATACCTATCTACACCAACACTTTTCACACTACTACTACTACTTATTACTACTACTACTTTTATCACTTTTTCCTATCATCATCATCTGTCTAGCCTTTTCCCAACTATGTTGGGGTCGGCTTCTTTTTTTCCGGGGTGGAAAATCCTCATGGATGTCCGCCGCCTGGGGCGGGTGACGGGGTCTGTCAGACTCTTACTGACTAAAAACCACCCCGGTGTTCCATCTCACACCTACGCCGGGGGTCGCGGGAACGTACGATCTTTCCGCAACCCCCGACTGGTGCCGGCCCGCCACAGCGGGCCTCCTCGGGTCAGGGGGGGAAGTGAGGTGTTAGATTCCCCCCGCGACGTCTAAGAGGGGCGCGCGTGGAACACTACGCGCCGCCACCTCGGGTCCTGATGTGTGGGGGGCAACGGAAGTCCCCGAGCCGTGGCCGAAATACTGTCTCAAGGATAATTTTGTATGCATATTATAAAATTAAAGTAACTTTTCGTGTCTCTCTATGTGAGACCGCGTAGTTTTTCTAAACTACCCAACAGATATTGATGCGGTTGTCTCCATTGTTCCGGAAGGTTTTATGCATAAAACATTAACATGAAACTTACATATACCTAATAAAGAAATCTCGATATTTTTTCAAGTCGTAAAAACCGTGTAAATAGTAACTGTAAACTTTAATTACCTATAATTATTATCGGTAATTTATACTAATTGTTTTCCTATGGTTTCATTAATTCTGTAATACTCCTAATAGGATTATGATACTGGAAGCCTTTTCAGTTTGCTAATTAAAATAACGCGTCGATTCGCCGAATCAATTTCAGGCATTAAATGACGATGTGTTAATATGTGAAATTATTTTACAGCTTCGAAACTGTGTTCCCCTACTAAACCGGATAATCTTCATAGCAACAGTTAATACAGGGTGCCGCCTGGACAACGACGAATAAACTGTAACCATTGAATTGAAATCAGCACGTGGTTCTAGACCCCGGTAATAATATTTTGTAGATTATTTTAAAAAAATCTACTGTTTCATTGAATAGTATAAACTGTTTAGAACAGCTCGTCAGATTTTGATTTATAAAATGGTTAAACTTTTAATACTAAGGGCTGATTTTCCCAACGCCAGATAATTTTATCAGAGGAATAATTTAAAAATTTTGACAGTTCTTCCGTACAAAATATGTCATACGTCAAATTTATGCTACAAATAAAAAGTATCTGTCGATTGAAAAATCAGCTCTTAATAAACTAACAAAATGTTAAAATAAAAATATAATATCCTAGCCTAACTAATACTAAAAACTAAAATATGGTGGCGAAATATTCCTCCGCCTGTCAACCTGATGACCTTTCCTTTGCCAGAATTTAGGTAGGCGAGTACGGCAGCCTCACAGCCCCTTTTGGAGCCGTAACCGAGCTGAACATCTATTTTTTTTAATATTTTCATCAGTGGGTTTTAAAATCATGTACTAAATCCACGGTAACAGGTTGCGCGTCATGTCCCTGCCACTCTGTATACTCTTTCCATGGCAGATTTCATCCATCGCTTTCCAAAAGGCAAAAAGGAGGCCGCTTTTCAGAAGTAAAACTACTTTGTCAGCAGGCTTACATAAGCAATTCTAAAATCAGTAACTTCGTAGTTTTAATATTTTTTATTTCAGGTAGTATAATACTTTCGTAAAGCAATATGAATTACTAAATATCATTTGTTTTACATACACAGATTAATTACTATTTTTACAAACTAACACTAAAATATATATCCTATCCTACTAATATTATAAACGTGAAAGTTTGTATGGATGTATGGATGTTTGTTACTCTTTCACGCAAAAACTACTGAACGGATTTGGATGAATTTTGGCACACAGATGGTTTATAACCAGGATTAACACATAGGATACTTTTTATCTCAATATTCCCACGGGATTGAAACTTATGCGGATGAAACCGCTCTGCGCAGCTAGTAAGTGATAATATGACTTGAATATATTATTTTATAATAACAAAATTACAACCCACGTAACTTATAATAAAATTTAATACAATGTACTGATGTGGGTTCCCTTAGGAAGACGAGCGAGACACAAACTACAGAACACACTAAGGGTTCCGTATAATATAAAACAAACACGCTTCTTGTATGGCGACCTCCTTTAATTTTATTTTTTGTTTTTATAGGGGTAATAGAGTAATGGAGTTGTGAAGGGGCCCGTGGCTACATAAGAACAGCCGCATAGGTCCATCGATCAGGTTAAGCTACGCTTGCCACGGTTGGTCTGTGGATGGGTGCCATTCATTACATACCGAGACCCCTCCGTGTCTCGGAAAGCACGTTAAGCCGTTGGTCCCGGCTGGCAT
Organism: Apamea crenata; assembly: GCA_949629185.1. Classification (NCBI taxonomy): domain Eukaryota; kingdom Metazoa; phylum Arthropoda; class Insecta; order Lepidoptera; family Noctuidae; genus Apamea; species Apamea crenata. The sequence continues at coordinate 15,279,632 of OX451365.1, read as the reverse complement.
TCATAGACTCTTGACAGTCGTTACGGGTATTCAGAAGCCCAAAAGTCTGACAACCAGTCTTACCAAGAGGTATCATATTACCCAGTAACTGGGTTGTTGAGGTCAGATAGGCAGTCACTCCATGTAAAATACTGGTATTCAGCTGTATCCAATTGGACTGGAAGCCGACCCCAACGTAGTTGGGAAAAGCGCACGCAGATGTTGATGATTTGTTGTTATAGCGGTTAATGTAGGGCACAGTCTGTAAAGATTTCAAGTGTCTACCTATTACGGTTCAAAGATACAACCCTGTGACAGACAGACGGACAAACCCGTTGGCACCCTATTGGTACGGAACCCTAAAAAGGTGAGTAACAAAGAACTTTCAAAGTCTTTCATTTTATTTTCTTCGTAGCTCCATTATGTTTTCAGACAGTTTTGTACAATAGATGGGTAGGGAAACAAAAAGGTTTCGTGGGAATTACAGAATATTACACAATAGGTACATATTACAGTTAGGCGCGACTTTTCAACTTTTGTACGGAGAATTTCGGAAATAATTTTGTTAGGTAGGTACCAATAAATGTAGTCGTTCAATTTCTCTGTAGGTTGCTGGTAACTTTCTGTCTGAGAAGTATTTATAAAAAGAAATCACGAGGTGATCAATAAAATTTAATACGTATATAACACACATACATAATGAGCCTGTAATGTTCCCACTGCTGGGACACAGGCCTCCTCTGCGAGAAGGAGTGGGCCATAACGCGGCCCAGCGGGTTGGTGGATGTCACGTGTTCGATTTTTTTAGTACTAGGACATGCCGGAACTAACATACTTACTGAAATATAATTTCAAGCTGATGCTGGGTTTCACTGAAATTCAAATTATATTTTATTCTAGCTACTGCCCGCGGCTTCGCCTGTGTAGAACGGAAATCGCCGGAAATTATCCCACGGGAACGTGCTACCGTGACAAAAAGTAGCCCATGTCCTTCCTCAGGATGCCATCTATCTCCTTGCGAAATTTTATCGAAATCCGTTCCGTAGTTTAGGCGTGAAAAGGATAATACAGACAGTTACTTTCGAATTTATAATATGAATACTATGGGTTACTTCATCAATACCGTTACCTTTATGTTTTCTACCTTTACAGTTAAAAGTACTTAAAACTAAACATACTACACACATGCCTAAGTAGCTGTAAATTCTAAATTTTCCCAGGTTGGCACTGACACCGTGTTCTGGAGGTCTACTTCGAAGTACAAAGTGCGAATGTTCGGATCGGACCGACACATGGCCGAACCGAATATTATTGAAAAATGCGAAAAAAGTTCAGATCGGCTCAGTTGGGTCGGGACCATAGTCAATATTCGAAAGAGTGTAGGATCGGAACCGATCGAACCAAACAGTAACTTCGTAGCAGGAAACGGCCGAATAATCGGCCGATACTACTTCGGAGTAGACCCCCTGGTCGTCACAGTTCAGTTTTAGTATGGATGGATTATTCAATTCGTCTAATGCCTGGAGCAGCCGGCGCCATGAAAAACCCATTTAAAGACATTAACTGTAATGGTTACTTTTTCAGAACCTAACCCTTGCTATGGCTGGAGTACTTTGAAAGCTTACATCGGATAAAATGTTCCATATTTCACATTCCATTTGGTATTCTGTCACATAGCTACAGGATTATTCATTTTGCTTCATCACACCTCCGAGCGGTATCATTGGGTACGAATTTATCCAGTTAAAGCAACTCAAGTGATTATTATCAATAAGTACAAGATTTTTTCCACGTCCACGAGCATTTTTCCGGTCTAGAAAAATGCATTAGAAATGGAAATGCTCTGAATATTTTTGCATTGAATAATAAATATGTAAAATATGGCGAGGTATCGATGAAAGATGAATTCTGTGAGGCCGCAAAACCGATTTCTTAAATGAAAAGTTTTTATCGAAATCCGTTAGTGGTTTAGGCGTGAAAGGGTATATTGGATGGACGTATTTCGTGGGCTTTAGATTTTTTAGAACGGCTCAACGTGCTTTCCGTGGCACGGAGCGAGTCTTGTTATAATAATAATAATTATATTTAATTCAGACTTGGTCCATATTTTTTTTAGTAACAATGTGTGTGTCATGTGTGTGTGTGTGTGTGTTTTTTTTGTGTGTTATGTTTACATACATGATGGTCACCTATCCACAGACCAACCATGGCAGTCCGTGTGGCAGTTATTACTTAGCCACAAGCCCCTTTTAAATTTTAAATACAGTTATTTATTAAATAACTGTAGCTGTAACATTTAGCCTTATAAAAAATAAGGCCAATTCTGAAGCACTTAGCTATAGTATTTTCCCTTTCAGCCTTTTAGTAACACAATCACTATGAAAAAAGAATACCCTATTCCTGATTGTAAATCAGACATGTTAGTGATTCGTATGTATCTAGATATAGACAGAATCGTTTTGTTTCCAACAAAACTGTATCCCTTGCTAACGGAAATCTACGCGATTGAATCGTTTAAGCGAGCTTCGTAGCGGAAGCGAAGCGATAGCAGTCATGAAATCTTATAGGATAGGATAGTAGGATAGGATAGTAGGATAGGATAGTAGGATAGGGTAGTAGGATAGGATAGTAGGATAGGATAGTAGGATAGGATAGTAGCATAGGATAACAGGATAGGGTAGTAGGATAGGATAGTAGGATAGGATAGTAGGATAGGATAACAGGATAGGGTAGTAGGATAGGATAGTAGGATAGGGTAGTAGGATAGGATAGTAGGATAGGATAGTAGGATAGGATAGGGTAGTAGGATAGGATAGTAGGATAGGATAGTAGGATAGGATAGTAGGATAGGATAGTAGAATAGGATAGTAGGATAGGATAGTAGGATAGGATAACAGGATAGGGTAGTAGGATAGGATAGTAGGATAGGATAGTAGGATAGGGTAGTAGGATAGGATAGTAGGATAGGGTAGTAGGATAGGATAGGATAGTATGATAGGATAGTAGGATAGGATAGTAGGATAGGATAGTAGGATAGGATAGTAGGATAGGATAGTAGAATAGGATAGTAGGATAGGGTAGTAGGACAGGATAGTAGGATAGGTAGTAGGACAGGATAGTAGGATAGAATAGATTAGTAAGAAGTAGGAAGGGTGAAAACCTTCCGGTCTTTTATCAGCTCGCTCAAGCTCTGCCCTTCCGTGTGTTGTATACCCTCATGCTACCAACAAATGTAGGTACTAAAGTTCTACATTCGATGGATTGAAGTAAGTTTCCCCAGTAGGTCTCGACACACAAACAATTCTTTTTATGTTCTAAGTTGCCTGATGAAAATGCGAGCCATCTGCAGACAGCTATCAATTTTTATTTAGGACTGAAAGAGATATTACACTTTTATTTATTTTGTGTGTAATCTGTCAGAGTGTCTGCTTCTCGTGAATTGTTGGATAAAAAAAACGATTTGCAGTTAATTCAATTTTGGACATCTACATTTAGAATTTTTGCAGCTTCAATCGCAAAATGTCAAATGAGCGTATAAGTTAATATAGCACACGCATAAAATCGGTAATTCCGTTTATCCACCACAAATCCACCCTAAGATGGATACGCAAAAACGCTTGTCCGAGAATTCACTCTAAGCCTATCAATTACCAGGGTAGCAGGATCGTCAAGGGTAGCGTTATCTGCGGGATCGTCCGAAAGGGTTACCGCTACCCTGGAACAGAAAGGGCTAAGGAAGGAACACGGGTGGGTTTTAGTCAGTAAGAGTCTGACACTCCCTTCCGCTCCACCCAGAGCGGGAGGGGTCATTTGATGATTTCCCATCCGAAAAAAAAGAAAAAGCCTATCAATTCCGTTTATCTAACTAGGTCTAAGGTGGATTCTCGGTCATGCGTTTCTTCGTACCTATCCACCGTAGATAAAAACCACCACCCACCACCACCTCGGTATACAACGTGTTTTTTTTATATCCCATAACTCTAAGGGGTCATTGTACTCATCGTTATGAACAACTTTTACTATGGGACCGAAAATAAAAATCAGCTGTTCCCTACATTTATGTTCTTATAACTCGTCAATATGTAGGGAACACCAGATTTTTGTTTTTCGGCGATTTCGGGTTTGGTACCTTCGTAAAAGTTGTTCATAATGATGAGTACAACCCTAGAGTTATGGGATACAAAAAAAAATACGTTGTATAAACGGAATAACCCCATAAAATAAGAAATTAATCTTCTAGCGGATACTTTATGCCTATCCATGTAATGATGATGAATTTCATACATCTGTAAACTAAATTATTCAAGTCGTTTAAAATTATAATAGGGGTCTATCATTTAATCTACTTTGTATCCTAAGCTAGTGGATTATCTACCTAATTGTGGAGTTACGCTGATAACTATGTACCTAGTACGTGCCAGATCTAGATGAGATGTCAGGTCTTACTTCTATCTGTATATACTATTGTCCCAAGGTGCAGTATGATAACTCGGGATTGAAATTCGGTCTATTTCCTTCTACAACGCAAAAACACACTTCGATTGACACATAGACAATGATAATCTGTATCTATATACTAATAATAAAGCTGAAGAGTTTATTTGTTTGTATGTTTGTTTGAACGCGCTATCTCTGGAACTACCAGTCAGATTTGAAAACATATTTTTTTATTTGATAGCCCACTTCTTGAGAAAGACAATTTAACAATTAATTATATTTTATTATTTATATTTATATATTATTTGTTTTTCTTAGCAGCCGAGCAAAAAGTAGAAAAAAAGGAAGAAAGAACGCGGACACGAACTAATAGCACGGGCAGGCAATGTGATGCGATGGGATGGGTTGGGGTAGCAAGAAATTTCACGCGAACGAAGTCACTGGCAGAAGCTAGTGGTATAATAATTTCTAGGACCATTATGAAAGTCTATTTATTTAAAACATTAATAATCATAAGCACTTAAGGCAGAAGTAATTATATTTGTAAGAAAGTCTATTTCGCAGTTTCTTGAAACATTACTTATATAATTATAAGCACTTTAGAAAGAAATAATTGTCTATTCTTTACGGCTTACTTACACATAAACAGACCAACCCGGGTGAATACAATGAGAGAATGTTAATGTAATGGGTAGCTATATAATAGACTATTTACTTAGGCCGAACCCATTACTAGAGTTCCTATTTCAATACCCAAGGGTTTCAACGACGGAATAATTTTGTTGACGCTGAATAAAACGGAGTGGTAACAGTTTCGTGCTTAGGAAATGAGGAAAATTGCAGTATAAAACTGATTTACATCCGTCACCTCACATTTTCAGGTCCAGTTGAAAACCAGCGTCAGGCACTTGTCTGACATTTTTTGCTGGACTGGGCCTTTTTGGCGCAGCCGTGAGGCACACTTTCCTGCTAATTTCTTACATCGGACTTCACACTTTTTATGTAATCTTTTTTGTTTTTTTTTTTATTGTTTGTTTTGTCTGATGTATGTCTCTTTTAGTTTGTGCCAAATAAATGTATTTTCTTTCTTTATTTCGTTCAAAATGTTATTATATTATTGCAATTTCCAGAAAATTATGTAGAACTTCATGCAGCGGCGACCCAGTGGTAAAGGCCCCGACTTACGAATTTTAGGTCGTGGGTTCGAACCCTGGCAGGCGCTTTACTTTATGTAAATTATTTCATCACCACTGCTCTCAAAACGGTGAAGGAAGACATCGTGAGGAAACCGGCATGTCATAGAACCTAAAATTCCAAGACATGTGGCATCTACCAACCTCCTCGGGGACGGGCGGGGACACAGGCCTCCTCTCACAGAAAGAGGAGGCCTGTGTCCCAGCAGTGGGACTATTATAGGCTGATTATGTATGTAGTAACTCTTGTTGAGGCTGAGGTGTCTGTAGTTATACATCATGTTTGGGGCTACAGACATGAGTTCTCAATGAACAGCCGTTATTCGCAATAAGAAAATGAGGCTGAAAAGGGACTGGGCGGGTCACACTTACAGGATTAGGTTAGGTTAGCGGCGATTGTACGGGCCCCCGACTTATGGTGTCGAAGGAACTCAGCATTTATTTAAACTAGCTGCGCCCCGCGGTTTCACCCGCATAAGTTTCGATCCCATGGGAGTATCGGGATAAAAGTATCGTATGTGTGAAAGAGTAACATCCATCCATCCATCCATCCATTAATCCTTACAAACTTTCGCATTTATAATATTAGTAGGATAGGATTTAACCAATTAACCCGTTGAATGCCATAATTACAGACACAATTAAAAAGCCATTGTGTCTCGCATGGATCTACGTTCCGGCCGAAGGGTTAAAGGCACTTTTGAATTGTCAAGGGGTCGGTTAGTCAGAAATATGAAGCTAGTTGCCCATTCGAAAGCGTAGTAGGTACCTATGGAGAGAAACGGGCAAGAAACTCTTTGGACACTCTTTTAAAACCCGACATAACACTTCGTTCTCTCCAGACGGAGGGTATTCATGAGGATTTCCGCAAGGGAAACAAAAAAGAAAAGGGTCCTCACGCAGTGGGTGCCTGAAGACGCACGTCATTACCCAGGTATGCCTAACAAACGCTAGCGCGAGAACTTAGTGTCCCTTTTGACTGATTTCCCGGACAAGCTAGTGAAAAAGCCATGAAAAAGTTTGGGTGACGCTTTTACCCAGCAGCGAGATTGTAGAAAAAGATAGAACCAATTGTTTTAGTTACGAAATCGGGATTAAATTAGTCTACGTTTTAAAAACAGAAAGAAAGTACATAATATATTTTATTTTTGGTCTCCCACAGGAAGTCAAAGCAGATATTGTTGATTCTTTAATTAGTTATATTGAATTCCACTGTCCGTGTGTAAAAAAGAAAATGCCAGTGTCTTCTTGTGAACAGTTCTTAATATTTTCGCCCAAAACACTAATAACCAGAAAAACTTGAATGATAATTTCCGTACCAAATACTTAATAAAGCTAGTTAAAGTACTGCAGACATACTTATTTTTCGCTGTTTTGAGTTTAAATCAGTGTTTGCGGTCTTCATCGTGTCGCTAGCACGATTGTATTCTCGATTCACTGTCGCATACGCTCGCGCACTCACTCATACTTACACTCACTCTTTCACAAACATACACACACCCTCAAACATCCACACACATATAACTCCAGACAAATACACTTGAGACATACACAACATTTTCATTTAGTGTTTTTATTCTTGTATTCTATTTTCTTTTTTTATTTCTCTTAGACTTGCCCTAATGGATTATTGTGTATAAATGTATCGTCCTATTTTCTATAAATACACCTCACTTTGAAGAGACACTGGCTTCTAAGATACAGGTACATACCTATACCTAGATTAGAAGACAGGCTTTTTCACTCTGGAACACTTACATATGCCATTTTTAGATCAAAATATTTTTAATGTATATAAATGCATTTCTCCATAAGGAGAAAGAAATATTTATTATTATTATTTTAGATCTTATTGGCCCTAAACTTCGCCATTTCTATTGTCTGAAGTTCTGGAGCACATATTACTGGTGTGAGCGCAGCTTTATAATCATCCACCTCCACATTTTCCACGCAGTGCGGGTTAAGTAGGATCGATGTTTATATCCGTTTTCAATCAGTCCCTTCCCAAAATAAAATCTTATCTTCATAAACCGAGCTACTATTTTTATTCCTTCTCTGTCCATGCTGTAAGATTGGAACTCACTTCCGCCTAGGATTCGTGATTTAAAAACTATTTCTCTATTTAAACGTCGATTATAAGAGCATTACCTTTCCTCTATACCGTGAGTATTTGTATACAGGGTTATTTGTAAAACACCAGCAATCTCTTAAGAGGTCATTTTACTCATCATTATGAACAACTTTTACTATGGGACCAAACCTGAAATCGCGAAAAAAAAATCAGCTGCTCCCTACACGAGTTTTCACGAGTTATGCGAACGTAAATGTAGGGAACAGCAGATTTATTTATTTATATACATAATTTGTTTATATATTTTTGTATTATGTATTTATTTAAGTATACTTATGTAATTTTTTTGCATTATATGTGTAGGTATATTTAATATTTTAGACTTCACACATTCATATTTTTCTCTTCTTGTTCTCACACACTATTGTCTATATTTCTTTTTTACTTTTCCTTTCGCAGGTCTGCTGTAAGAAATTTCTTAAGAAATAAGCAGTAGGTACTCATATTATAACTATGTCATATCCCTATGTATTTTACTGTGTGTATAAATAAATAAATAAAATTTCCTATTCCCAGAGGGGTATCCTTTTCAAACGCTTGTAGACTTTAATGTATGGACAGGTCAGGTTTATATCGGGATTTCAGTTTCCATTTTTAGATCGTATTTTGTTTTCTGTTGTTGGGTATGTCTATAAAGCGGAGGGGTAAATAATGGTGCCTGGTTCGTGTTGGGGCGAATGGTTTTTGTTTACCTGTTGCATCATAGCTAAGGCTTTTATGAACGAATTTGCATTTCTGTGGATGTGTTATTTGAATAGCTTTGCCAAAAAATGACAGTTTTTGTCATATTTTGTTGGAGCTGCACGTGGCTGAAACAGAATGAAAAAAAGAAATCGACTTCCTAATCTAAGAACATTTTACGGCAACGACTAACCGTAAAATGTTTATGAAGAACATTAGTTCCAAAAAAAAACTTTCTGTTAGTTTTTTTTATGAGTGGCAGTAATTTATTAGGCAGCTATACAGCTAACAAACCTCCCACCCAAAAAAAAAATCCAAGCCAAGCCTACTTTTACGATGGAGTTATCAACGATACCTACTAAAACAAAACACTAACACGACTTTGTTTACAAGAAGAGATGAGACAGAGGTGTACCTAAAGTACAACCACATTTTGCCTTTATGTGGGTGTACTTTAGGTACATCTCTGTCTGACCTTTCAGGAAATACAGGCATGATGTTATGTTATGTACCAAGGTTATTGGAAATTCCATCCCTAAGGCGGTAGTTAAAAGTTTCTTGCAAACAAAGTCGCGGGGGATAGCTAGTAAGTTTAATTAGTAAAGTAGACCCCTAAGTTAAGCCTGGCCATATTAAAACTTTAATTTACGATCCGTATACCATGTACGTGGTACCAAAGAGTATTGGCTGTAAACTCAACCCAACAGTAACGTGTGCCAACTTTAGGAAACATTGTTAAAAGTCTTGCTAGTTCATTATACTTACAACTAACTTTATCCCAGCTAGTTCTACAACATTTCTAGAAGATACAGAGCTACACGTACTCACCTATCGGGATGTGGTGGTTATTTTTAAATAGCTTTTGCCTGCGACTTTGTTCGCGTGGAAGTCGTAAGAAACCATAATTCAAACAAACAGGTCCAGTTGAAAACCAGCGTTAGGCATTAGTTGTCTGGCATTTTTGCTGAACTGGGCCTTTTTAGGGCAGCTCACGGCTGCGCCAAAAATGCCCAGTTCAGCAACACACACTCTACTGCTAATTTCTTACATCGGACTTTACATTTTTATTTGTTTTTATCTGAAGTATGTGTCTGGTGTATTGTGTGTCTTTGAGACAGTGCTATAAATGTATTTTCTTTCTTATAATTTATTAAAATAACAGTCACATTTTTATAACTTACTTTATAACTTTCCTGTATACTACGTTTGTAGTATTGGTATTAGCGGCCAAAATATGAAGAGAATCCTGCCGGTCGATTCTGTAAAAATCTCACCGTGAAAACTCAAGTGAAGTGAGCTTGATGCGAGTTGTCAATAGTGTCAATCCCTAGCATTATTTGGAATGACAGCTCACTTCACCTGAGTTTTCACGGTGAGATGGTTACAGAATCGCACTGCAGGACTGGTCACGCGGCAAAAAGTGACGGTATAATTGTCCGTGTGAGAAGCAGTTCGTCCGTTATTCAATCACAGACAAGATCCCCCCAACCGAATTTGGTCACGGTGGCCATTCTCAACGGATATTAACCAGGTGCGCAGGAGACATTATTGTGCTCAAGTATGTGCGCAAACACAGGTGTACACTCTCTGTTCCTTCAGTTTCATAGTCCGATGGGCAATCCGACACGACTGGAGAGAGATCAGGCGCGGGACCAATGAGTATTTTTTTTTGGTTGGGAAATCATCATATGACTTCTCCCGCTCTGGTCGGAGCGGGAGGGCGTGTCAGACTTTTACTGACTAAAACCCACCCGTGTTCCTTCAGCTGCCTGTGCCAGGCTTTACGTGCTTTCCGAGGCACGGGGGTATTACACCGACCACTACCAAACTCCAGGCTGCTTAAAAACCCAATAATAGAACCCCTCACTCAGCAGCGCTTGCGGCTACGAGACCAATGGGGCAGTTTATTACAGATATAAAACAAAGAAAAAATGCTAACATTTAAGAAATAATTCCAAAGTAAACCAGACCTTTTTTTTAAATCCTAGGCTAAACTTTTCAAGACTATTCAAGCACTTACGGCGACCAATAACAGGCACAGAGCTAGAAACCAAGTTTTGTTTAAGTTATAAAAACTTTGTTCCTCAGATAATAGAGAGAATAGACGTGAGCGTGGATGTGGAAAGTTAAACTCTTCCAGTAATTGAATGAGTCTTGGACGCACGTCCCAGTGTTCGATGAAATGAGACATTTCTTGCTTAAAATATTGTTATTTTAGTTTATGCTGTCCCACAGCTGGGCACAGGCGTCCCCGAAGCCTTTCCAGGATCTCTTTCCCCTTAAAACGTTAACTGAATTTAATTGATTCATAAGACTTCAACTGTACGGCGTGTTGCGTTCCACCCGCGCCTCTAAGAGGTGTCAGCACAAGTGACGGGGTCCGCTAGGGCCGATGCCAATGAAACAATGCCAGCCTTTTGGGCACTTTTCCCAATGACAGCGATACGTACGGATATTTTTTTTATGCCCAATGAACTCCTCTGTACAAGCATATAGAGGAAAAAAACAAGAAATTGAATATTAGTGTTAGATTTTATATTGTATATTTAAGATTTCTGAATAAGCATGTAAATAAATATTCACCAAAAATAAACAATGACATCAAACACGAATTCCATGTCTCCGCTCAGTTACCGCAGAAGCCTCATCTCAAGCGAGGCGGTAAGAACTTCCACACTTTACAGAATAAACTACTCCTTGATAAGACCATTGCGTGTGTTCAGTGTTGGTTTTAGTAAAATTGCTTTCAGCTCTTCAATTTGTTCTACTATTTCCACAGTAAATTACAGGCATTAACCACGTTAGTCCTTACAATCATTAGTTATTTCAAGGTTGTTAAAAGTTTGTTTTCTTGTACTCAGTGCGTGTTTCTAGATTCATATTTGATTACGTTTAGGCATAAAAAGCAGTTTTAGTTAGGCCATTAAATAGTTAAAAGTTAGTCTTTAAAAAATACAATGTGGAGATAATAATGTGAGCGAAGTTATTAGGGTTCCTTAAAATGAAAATGCTTTGAATAAGGAGTAAGTTTTACGATTATCTTTTGTTCTTGTTTAAGTAAGTTCAGTAAGGTGCTTAGTTTAGATGGCTAGCTTATTTTTATTTCCTTTTATTTCACTTTGAAGGAAAGAGGATGGACTTGTGAAATACTTATCTAAAATTTTAAAGTCAGAGAAATGAATAGTTGAAACTTATTGACTAGCAACTTAAATTGTCCCTTAATTCTTATCACAGCTGTCATTCTTTGACAGTTGTTTGAGGTACCTCTAACACGGCGAATGTATGAAATAGCTATGTCGTAGGTTGTCAATTGTCCAGTAAAGCAGTGCAGTCGTGGCCCACTGATAACGGCCGCGGCTTCCGAGTCGTAGGTTAAAACCCAGACAGACGCTTTACCTTGAGGAAATTCTTACATCAAGGAAAACATCGTGAGGAAACTGGCATGTCCTAGAACCAAAAAATCGAAGACACGTGACATCTACCAACCCGCACTTGGCCCGCGTGGTGAGTTATGGCCCATTTCTTCTCACCAAGAGGAAGCCTATGTCCCAGCAGTGGGGACATTATAGGCTTATTACGCTATGTTTTCAATTTGTTGAACTACGTTTAACAATTGTTAGAAAATAAAAATATGAAAATCATACCACATTTTCAGCTAGCTCACAACGCTACGCAGATTTTTGGTCGCATTTTGTTATTTTCAGCTGACAAGACGTTGAAGACGAATATTTTGACGTCATCCCTTATCGTTCCGGTCGAAGGCACCCACGTCAAAGACGATACCAATATTAACAATTTCAAGAAAAAATATGGAAGTAATATTGAAAACGAAGCGATAAACAAACACTTTATCGATACAAAGCGGCGGAATTAAAAATGTAAGAGCAAAATTTCAGCCTAGGAAAGGCAGGTAAATGATTCCCAATGATTAGGTAGCAGGTGGTCCTACCACAGACCGAACGTGAGTCCCAAATACGATACCCCACTTTTCTCTACCACTTACCAAAAGTAGGAGTGTTTACGAAAAATTCTGTGCCTCAGACAAAATGAAATAGAGAAACTTTTGCACTATGCGAAAATATATAGGTACTTTAGCTCCCTTAGTATGTAATGTTTGTTGCCAATAATATAATGTTGGGCCAACTGAGTTGGAAATTGCTGTTGTTTATGGGTTCACTGGTTATAATTGGTTGTGGTTTGTCCATAGTGTTCAGGGAGTGGGCCAGCTCTAACAGCATCCGGACAGCCAGTATGCTCGACTGTAATTTATACGTGAATCGTGAATTTGACTTTGCCGTCTCTCATTAGGTTAATCAGCATTGATTTAGGTAGATTGTGAGCTCTAACAGCATCCGGACAGCCAGTATGCTCGACTGTAATTTATACGTAAATCGTGAATTTGACTTTGCCGTCTCTCATTAGGTTAATCAGCATTGATTTAGGTAGATTGTGAGCTCTAACAGCATCCGGACCGCCAGTATGCTCGACTGTAATTTATACGTGAATCGTGAATTTGACTTTGCCGGCTCTCGTTAGGTTAATCAGCATTGATTTAGGTAGATTGTGAGCTCTAACAGCATCCGGACAGCCAGTATGCTCGACTGTAATTTATAGGTGAATCGTGAATTTGACTTTGCCGTCTCTCATTAGGTTTATCAGCATTGATTTAGGTAGATTGTGAGCTCGTTAACACTTTGCAGGACACTAATCGCCCCCAGACGTAATAACAATAAAACTTCTATCGTGTCCTACAGCCGATCGTAATAAAATTATACAATGTTTTACTTCTATCATAAATTAAAATAATAACAACATTTTTTATTGCTAAATGGGCCTCTTCTTGCCCTCGATCACGCCTGATCGAAAGCGACCGATGAGGTCTACGATGGAACGAGCGTGCCCAGAAGATGCTTCACTCTTACTTCGAAGGCAGATGGGTTAAATGTGGAAGGGAACACAGGTACCTAAAAATGGTTAGCATTTTTATTTTTTTCAGGTTTTCAGTTAATTCAGTCGACATTTGACGGCACGGTTGGCGCAGTGGTTGAGCGATTTACTGCTGCGCTGCGTGTCGCGGGTTCGATTCCGTGCGGGAATCGAACAAATATTTGTATGACCTACAAGTAGTCGTTCCGGGTCTGGCTGTTTGTGTATGTGAGTTTAAATGTTTGTGAACGCACCCACGATACAGGAGGAATTCCTAGTGTGGGGCAACGCATATATAAATCCAATCCAATCCAAATCCAATTGCTTGTAAGTGAAAATAAGGCTGCCTATTAGCCTTATTTTCAGTAACAAATAATTCGTTGTAGAGTCGCAACTAGCAAACAAGATTTGTGCCCAAGGGCTGATTTTTCCATCTCTAGATAACTTTTATTCGAAGAATAAAATTGACGTTTGACAGTTTTTGTATGAAATTACTGTCAAAATTTCAAAATTATTCCTCGAATAAAGTTATCAGATGATTGAAAATTCAGCCCTAAGTAACATAAACTTCGTTTGATGCCTTTTAGGGTTTTTTTGTAATGAAAAAGCCTTTTGTAATTATATTAGAATTGTTTGTTTTAATAATGCCTAAGTAATTATGTTAACTTAGCTTTGAGCTTTTGACTGAGGTTACTTAGCGTAAGTTAATTTTTTTTGCATATTTTTAATAGAAATACGCGTAGGTATATAAAAAAGTAATTTTTAATGTTACAACAGTGGAGATATTTTATTAATATAAAAATACCACTTTTCAGCCAAAACGTGGGCAGGGTCTTATGACATTTTTAAAATAGATTCTTGTTAAGAAATATGTTTTAAAAGATGTTGGAAGTTGTTAACGATAACTGGTTTGTGACGAACAGTAACTTCACAACTTTTAACTAGCTGTCCCAACAGCACAATAAAATGAACGACTTCTTTTTAAGTAACATAAAAATATACCCTAACTAAAGTAACAAATTAAAGGCGATCGTATTTCTCAGGAACGTAATTTGTAATTCTATATTGAGGAAAATATCTACCAATTTAAAGTTTCTAAAAGACAATGAAATTCTTAGAATCTATAAGACTTCCACGTGAAAAGAATTTGGAATCCTTTTTATACTGCTAGTTTGTTTGTTTTATTTAGGTAAGTAATGAAGCTGGGAGATGGTTGGTGGCCTGTGCTACCTCAAGTCGTAGGTCACGTCCAAGGAAGACGTGGACTACGTGTCATTGCATTGCGAGTCACCACAAGACTAAGTTAGGTGGCCTTATACGCCTGGTAGTCTGATTGCCTGTTTTATATGTATGGGACGCCCCCGTGGCTAGGACGCACTAGATGCGGAAAGCAGAGGACAAGGTGTGGCGCAGCCTGGGAAAGGCCTGTGTCCAGTACTGGACTGCGACAGACAGTTGATTGATATGCCTGATAGCTTAGGTACTGTGAGGGCTCCGCGCTCTTGCTGTACCAGGACCAAAAAAAAGTGTATTTTATATTAATAAAGCATAGTAAAATTATTATTTATATAAAGACTTACTTTTTACATTACATTTAGACGGGCGCGGGTGCTGTCAGGTCCTCCAGCTCCAGCAGATCTTCTATTCTTTTATCTACCGAATTCTAAATATGAAATAGTGTTTTTCTTCAAAACATGTCATTACCTTATGAGACTTCCGCGGAGTTTGGTTGACGAAGCCAACCAGACAAATCTCTACAGTATTTACACCAAATCACTTAGATTAGTCAGAAGTCGGAACACAGCAAAGCTGTTTCACGACAGAATAAGTTATGATAGTACAGCTGCGGAAAAGCTTTTGCACAAGAGAGCTTCTTGTTACTTATTACTGAAAAGTATTCCTGTGACCTGCTTCATGACTACTAAGAAATGTTGAAGGAAACATTACTGCCTGAGGCCAAGTTTATAATAAATTATAAGTACTCTATACTTTAATTCCAACCAAATTATTTATTCAGTGGTTTTTTCATTATCAGCTAATGGCTGATATTTCCAAAGCCAGATAATTTTATTCGGGGAATAATTTAGAATTTTTGACAGTTCTTACATACAAAATCTGTCGGATGTCAATTTTATTCCACGAATAAAAATTATTTGTCGATTGATTAATCAACCCTTAGTCGACCTTATCTCTCTCTTTTATCAATATCTGTATCTACATATTACAATGTTTATACAGTTTACTACTTTTCAATTGGTTTATTTGGAAGCTTTATTTACATTTCATCGAACTAACACTAATATATACTATATACAGTTATATACAAGTATATAATACGAAAAAATATAGAAAAAGGCAGGAGCTCATTGGGCATCAAAAAATTCGTCCGCATCACTGTCAATGGGATAGGTGCCCAAAAGGCTGGCAGCATTACCACGTTGGATGGCAATGCTGATTCTTTGGGCTAAAAATAGGCCAGCCTTCAGCCCTAATACAATGAATTAAAATCGTTTTTCGTATCTGTATGACCGCATTATTCTTCTAAACTACGCAACGGATCTTGATGCGGTTTTCACCATCATTTAGAGAATATATTTCGGAAGGTTTATGTGTATAATAAAATATTCAACTAACATAATTATATACATCGTGTTCATACCCAAGTAACACTTAAGCAAGATAACAGTACACATTTAGAACATTTTACAGTTCAAGGATGAATATAGTTTGTATAAGAGCTTTGGGAATAGCCAAATGCTGAATTAGGTTGAGTTCTGAGTCTTAAAATTCTTAACGCTTAATAAATTCTGTATTTCTGTCCTTCCCTTCTTTAAGCTTAATAACCAATCACCGTAAAATTATTATACAGACGTTATTTAGCATTACGCATTTCAGGTGGCTTAAAGCTGAAAAACAGCCACCTCGGCAGCATTTATCTGAATAACCATAATCTGTCCTGCTATTATTAAAGCAGTACTAAGCTAGTAGCGTTTGAAACAGCTAATTGCTGAATAAAATATCACCTTCTGAATAATATTGTTACATAATTCTATTACACAGCTTGATACTGAATAATTGTCTTTATTTTATCTTTAAACTGGATAAGATTCTATGTTTTACCAATTATTCAGCTGCTGAATTAACAATATTATTTATGTTTTTATTAAGCTTTTTTCAGTTTAATAGAGAGTTTCAAACTAACTTATTCAAATTAAATACCATATTTGTATTGTTATAGCGCCCAAAGCTTAATGCCAGCTTAGTTAAAATATTATTGTTCGTATTTATTTTTTGCGCTAAGGGTCGAAACTCATGGAAAATACGTAACAGAACCGGTTATATCAAAAGAAAATTGTTAAAAGAATATTTAAATATCAGAAGTAGTAATTCTCCTAGTGTTTCTGGTCATCAAAGGATTTGTGAAAATAGTTTGAACAAAACTGAACCCGGTCCCAGCCATCATGCGTGGTTGCCGTGCAACGATGAGGGTTCCGTCCCCCAAAAAAGTCAAACAGCATTGCGATTCACGCAAGAAGAGAATGCATCTGATGGCAGCTATACAGATGAATTAGCAGCAGCTAATGCTAAACGCAATGTAAAAAGAAGAAAATGCAGCTATGACAGCTATACATGAAAAATTTGATATTTCGAGAAAAAATTAGAAAATGGGCTGCCGAAAAAAACATCACACAAGTAGCACTAAAGGATTTGGCAGAAATATTAAATCAAAGATTCCCAGACATTTTACCTAATGATCCAAGGACAATTTTAAATACACCGAGACAAGTCCATATACCTAAAGTCTATTGAGCAAGGTGAATACTGGCACAATGGCGTCATTCATCAAGTTACTTTAACATATTTAAATCTAAACTGCCAACTGAAGCACGCGCCTCAATATGTCTATCTCCTCAAGATGTAAAATTCAAGTTTGCGTGTAATGAATATAGGAATGAGTTGTATTTCGTACCTTTATTGCACACTGTTTATATAGGTTAAGTTCGAAGTAAAATTAAAACTAAATAAATTTATGTCTAAAAGTTAAATCGTTTATTTCAACTACAAAATTGTTTATCAACAACAAGTCACAATTACAAAATTACGTCCTTCAAAATCACAAACACCAGATTACGTCAGTGCTTTCTGAAACAATTTTTGTAACGATTATTTTAACTACAACATTGTTTATCGCCAAAATTTAAGCAATGCCAACTGTGACTTTTGTACTCACAATATTGGTATTGCAAAACTGTATCAAAAATTAAAATATCTAAATTAAAATTATGTAAACTATCAGAATAATAGTATATTTAAATTTATGATACAGTTTATTTACGGGGTGGAGGAGACACCGACGCGAAAACGGTTACCACCTATTCAGTACATCATTCTGATATATTATAATATAATATATAATTTTTTTATCGGTTATGAAAACAAAAATCTGCAGTTTCCTACAATAGTGCAACATCGATGAAAAATTTCTATACAGGGTTATTGGAAAAACACCTACAACCTCTTAAGAGTTCATTGTACCTACTCATCATTATGAACAACTTTTATTAAGGGACCAAACCTGAAATCGCGAAAAAAAATCAGCTTTCCCTACATTTTAACGAGTTATGCGAACAGGTTTGGTCCCCTAATAAAAGTTGTTCATAATGATGAGTATAATGACCTCTTAAGAGGTTGTTGGTGCTTTTCCAATAACCCTATATATGAAGGCTCAGAACGATGTACTGAATACGTGGTAACCGTTTACGCGTCAGTGTCATTCCACACCGTAATTACAGCACATCAAGCTACTACAATCTGTCAAATTTCTTAGATAGATTTTCATTTTTATTGCTAAAGCATTAGGTTCATGGTTGATTGGGAAAATTTGACAGTTTCGGGTGGCTTGATGTGCTGGCGTCTATACATAAAACAAATAACAAAACATGTGTGAGAATAGACTAGGGCCCACTGCCACACACACGAAATCTGCTATTTTTTTAAACATAAATGAGATTTTTTTTTTCACGAAAATAGTTCAAACAAAGACGCTATAATTTTAAATGTAAGTAATCAATTTAGTGAAAGCCGGGCGGGAATATTCCACATTACAAAAGGTTTTTGTTCGTTCGATTAGAGAACCCTAAAAATCTGAGTAATGTAGAAATGTGATCAACTATATAATTGTTATTCAGAAGTTAGTGCAATGAGACTACTCTTTTTCAAGTTATAGCTTAGCAACAAGACATGTGTGCACTTTTATTCAGCATTATACATCAAAACAATCGATCGCCATTAAAAATCTTTGTAACTTATATTTAAAAGGAATTTACGAAATCACCAAAATGCTTAATCTTACAACTACAACATTTTCAACTCGATTCATGTTATTCTATGCGTTAAAATTGCGAGTATTAGTTATTTTGTCACAAGTACTTATGTCAGACCTAGTATGTATGTATTAAAATACTATTTACTATCTGTTATCTTGATTATTCAAGCGGCGCGTCTTAGGTAATGAAAAAAAACATAATATTCACGACAAAATTACTTGCGCACTAACAATTAACATATAGCAGACCTCTAACTTGTAAATTAAAATTTACTTACCGATTTTATAAGTTCTCCATGTCAAATCAACTTTTTAAATTCGACACCGACATCAAAATATTTAAGTAATCCAATTGAATTATTATTTTCACAATTTGTATGAATATAGTTTGCAATAATGTGAACAATAATTTAAATGCTTAATAAATTCTGAATACAATAACCAATTCGACTAAGCTGAATAACTCAGTTGTAAGAGTTTAATAAAAACAATTTGAGCTGTTATTCAAAAGTTATTAAGCTAATCGAAACGTTATTAAGCTCCTACTCAGATGTTGCTCAGATGTTATTCAGCGTTAAGCATTCAAAATTGGGGCCCTTTTTGCTTGAATAACAGCTGAATAGACGGTACTCAGACGTTATTCAGCTTAGTATTCAGCTTATGCTCTTGATGATTGCTCTTACTCAATCTTTATTCAGCACGTCTGTGTTACTTGGGTAGCTTTTACAAATCAAATCTAACACAGGAAGTAGAACTTAAAAAGGCTTCGTTACAAAGATATTTGTAATTTCATTTAATGAAATTTAATTGAGCCATGCAGTAAGAAAGAGTCTTAAGTCGGCCTATGTGGCCGCTTAGTGCAATTAAAATAATAAATTTATCAAATGCTGGATAAAGAGATAAAGAGGCATGTAATATATCGGGTGATTTACGTCAAGGTATTTAGTTTGTATGAAAATTTAAAAAAAGAATAGAAAATAAGATTTCATTAATATGTCCATAATGAAAAATGCTTATTTCCATGGTCTGAACATCTGGTCGAAGTTTATGTTTATCGTCCGGAACACGGTGCATATCAAATAAACCTCGATGTTTTTTCAAGTCCATAAAACCGTGCGAAGCAGGAGCGGACGCCTGTGTTATTAAATACTGTAAACATTGCTGTATTTTCCACTTCCTTATTATCTTTCCCTATGTACCTGTAACAAAGAGATATTAACATGTTAAATTCAATTGAGTTATTGAACCGCATCGGTTTATTAAACTCCAAGGACCACACCCCAGATGATAAAGGTACGGTCACCAAAAGAGATAAGTAACCAGGGTCGTGGATATAGTTGAAGTTTAATAAGAAACCCATGGATGTTTTCGAATACAATTCCATTTAATTAATACAAAACAAACGGTTCATTTATCAAATTAAATTTCATTTGAAAACATCTATCGGTTTCTTACTAAACTTCAAGTATATTCGACGACTCTGGTTACTTATCTCCTTTGGTGACTGTACCTACAATAATTATTACCTCGTTTGTGAAAACAATTGTGCTTTTATTGATAATTATGTTAAGGGTTGTTTACATTGGGTCGGAAAATAAAATTTAATTTCCCGATTTAAAATAACGATATTTTCACGTTTTTGCTGATTGTTGAGTTGAATTCGTGCGGAAAGAGGAGTGTGTGTGGCTGTGCATTAGTAATGAACGTATTTTCGTGAAATTATTTATTGGGAATAAGAATTCATTTATTTCTGTGAATTTTGGTTCTTTTGAAAGGCTCGTCTCTATCAGAACGAGTTAAACTACTACGAACTAGTTTTTGTATTTCGAACTTTATTCCGACTATCGTAAGGTTAGGTCGTACTCCACCAGGCGCTTTACTTTGTGTAAATTTTTTATCACCACTGCTCTCAAAACGGCGAAGGAAAACATTGTGAGGAAACCGGCATGTCCTAGAACCAACAATTCGAGGACATGTGACTTATACCAACCCGCACTAGGACCGCGTGGTGGATTACGGCCGGCGGCCCACTCCCTCTCACCGAGAGGAGGCCTGTGTCCCAGCAGTGGGAACATTATAGGCAGATTATTATTAAGTTGTTAGGTAAGTAGATAAATTTTTTGAACATATGAAGATGGATTAGCAATAACCTTCAAAATGATTCAAATTGTGATTGAAAGTGTGTTACACAATTAATGGCGCCAAACCCTGGTTTAACGTTAGCTTTTCTTCACTTTTTCTGTGACCTTGGCGGAATAAAGTTCTAAATTAAAAAATGGCTCGAAGAATTAAACCTCTCTATCTAAAGACAAACCTTCTTTTGTAATAAAGCGGTGCATATTTTATAGCCGTCTAAAAGAAATGCAGAAAATGATTCAGGTCATAAAAATACGCTGCTATTCTTTTCTCGTAGCTAGCCAAAGCGGTGCAATTGTAAGTGTCTGTCGGTCGCGCGACCAGCATGGCCGTCTGCCACGCCACCATTTGATACGGGCTCTACTAAATTGGTATGCCTCGAGGCAAAAAATACAAAGGCACCTTTGCTGTCAAACGGATGTCTCTTGTGTCGAGTTCGGATGTATATTCAAATTTTATTTATGTTTCAAATTGACGTTATTTCGAGTTAAGCAAATATCAACATTATTTTAATTGCAATTAAGTTGATTTCAGAGTGACTATTACAGGCACTATTGTAAAAGTTATAAAAATGTTTGAAGTAGTAGCGTAAACGGAAATTTATTGTGTAGGTATTAAAGTTATATTTCCATAAACTCATATTTGTTTACATTTTTGGCGAATATGTCGCGATTCAAATTTAAATGGTTTCGAATGGATACAGAATTCATAACAACAATGTCACGCCTGTAATCCCCGAAAAGTTAGGCAGAGGAACCTCTACACTCGTATTTCAGCAGTACAGAATTCAAGAGACAATGCAATTATCAATTGAGATAACTTCATTGTTTAAAGCTGATTATATTACTTTGCCATCTATGAACTTAATTAATTCATCCATTCATTTAATTATCAGACATTAGAGGTCTCATGGGTTAGTTACAGAACACTTATAAACTATGTTAGTACATACATGGAATAGAATAATAAAAAAGAACACAAAAAAAAAATAACAAGTTGGGGGTAAACATGCGTCATATTCACGCAAAACGGCCATCGCTCAGCATAATGCTACGACCCTATACGAGACAGAGCCCCAGCGCTGGTTTTCAGCGGCAGCCGGCGTTGACGTGATGACGGCAACCAGTGCAGCATGCTATTATACATAAGTAAATAAACAACCAAAAAACAAGAAGTAAAATAAACCATTGCAACATACACCAAGCATTTATCCTATATGTTGTTCAGCAAACCGTCAAATACTTTGGCAATCACAGTAGCGAGCGATACCCGTCCGTCCGTCTTTTTCTTTATAATAGGTACCACCAGCGTTTCCATTAAATCTGGTGGGAGATAAGAGTGACTGATACTGAAAGAATAAAACATAGAAGAAAGAAGTAAGTTAAGAAGTAATCGAAAGAAGTTAAGTATCGTATTCTTAGGTGGCGAAGAACAATGTCATTCATATTTGGGCATACATCTCATTATGGAATACAGGGTGTCAGGGCCAACGACGCACAAATTGTAACCATGAATTCAGCACACAATACCCTGGGCGGTCTAGAATCCTAGACCCCCCAGGGTAGAACTTATATAACGTTTATCAAAAAAAAAAAAAAAATCTGCTTCTTCGTCGAACAATACCCACGCGGTCAAAATGTCTGAAATAATTTTTTTTTTAAAATAACCAATGAAAAATTTCAACGCATTGAGGTTCAGAATTATGTACTGAATCCATGGTAAAAGGCGCGTCGATGTCCCTGTCCTCTGCTAATAAACGAATGAGTATTTAGAAATCGAAAATTAAAGCTCATCATAGTTTCTGGACGTTGAAATACCTACGTACTTGAACTACTCGTAATACTAATAATAATAACTCTACCTTAATGTAAGCTTGTCACTCAAAACACATCATAATCTACATTACCCACCAACACAAGGACTTAACTATCCGTCTAACTGGCATTCTTACAAGAACATTACACCTAGAAGCGTCCTAATATCCCGAGAGGAACGTTGAATGAATACTAATCGCATGAGCTGAAGTAATTGTGTCCTAGACATAGTAACATGATGGAGAGCTTCCATGTCGAGCTAACAGACATTAGTAAGTACTGTTTGGATGTAATGGACATTTGTTTGTCTTTGTTGAGCATTTCAGGAGGAGCTTGATTATTTTTTCTTAACGTAGGTAGTACGTTCACTTCCAGGTTGAGGCAGTTTTTAACCGACTTCAAAAAAGGAGGAGGTTCTCAATTCGACTGTTTTTTTTTTCATTTGTTATCTCGGAACTCCGTTATTTATAAGCCGATTTGCAAAATTGTTTTATTATTTGTAAGGATATTTTTCAGATTGGTCCCATCGAAATTTCACCAAAAACGGATCAGTAGTTTGGTTTTTAAACCAAAATTACTGGTACTTAACAATTACAAGATAAAAGTGAAAAATAAAAACTTTTTTGCAAAAGAAAAAAAAAAAAACAACCGACTTCCAAAAAAGACACTCAACGTGAAAAATAACTTTAAGTTCGGAAGTCGGTGGCAAACAACGAAAATGCGAACCTAACGATACCGACTTCCGAAATTAAAGTTATTTTTCGCTTTGTAGTGTCTTTTTTGGAAGTCGGTTGTTTTTTTTTTTGGTTTTCGAGCACCGAAGGGGTCTCGGTATGTAAAGACGGTCATCCATTCACGGACCAACCGCGGTAAGCGTAGCTTAACCTAATCGATCGAACCGTGCGGATGTTATTAATTAGCCACAAGCCCCTCAAAGAGCCCTTTAAATCAATTAGGTGTACAGGGTAATTCCTCGAGATGAGTCAGTATAGGAAAATTTGGAACTATTAGTACCACGTCTCGGAACCACGTCGCCGATTTTTGAGTTAAGAAAAACTGCAACCAATTTTTTTAACAAGTTTGTAACTTCTCTTAGATCGTAGTGATGTCATAGCTAAGCAAAACATAGGGGTAGAAGAACTTTTGTAGCCTTGAAGGGCGCTGAGGAATAACCCAATAATCCAAGCCAGATATCGCCCACGTACGAATCTAATCCAAAGAAACTTCACAAATACTCTACAAAATATGAACCACTCAGTACTTTACACTTTTAACAATATTTTACACTGTAAGTCCTCACTAAGAATAACTTCACATAACTACTCTAGACTTCAAGTCTTGAAGCAGTCGTTACAAAGTTCTAGAAACAACGAATGCACTTTCGTGCAGCATAAATGCTGAGTCTTATTATTTTTCATTCTTGTTCACTTTGGGCCATTACATTTCCTGACTGAACTTGAGTCGGATTTTCTCACGTTTTCGAGTTAACGGCTCTCAAGCTAACTGTAGGGTTAACACGTTAGTCTGGTTCTGTTACGTTAGGGAGACGTTTCCATATTCTGAGTAAAACCTCAGATTTCGATAGGTAGGTATACGATTTTTGAGCTTGTTTAAGAAATGTAAGAATGTAACGCCTGTTGTATAAACACTTCTCTGTGTTATAACAATAAAGTACGTCTTTGTCCTAAAAAAATAAATAAGGACTAAAAAAGTCTTGAACATCTTCTGTCCTTTGTAACTTCAGCAAAGACGAGGAATATACAGAATCTGTGTTACAGCCTCATTACTGATAGCCTCAATTCTTATTTAGAATTTTGTTTCGTACTGGCTGGAAAGAACAAACAGCTCATTGAGAAACTTTGTCTTTATATTTGTGTTCAGAATTCATTGTTCTTTTATTTTGTAACTTTAATAGCTTAGGCTCAATTTACACGGCCGCAAAACGGAGTGGAAGCGATTTCTTTTTGTACAAAGCATAATGAACTTTATGTCAAAAGTGTAACGCACAAATTAGATACACAGATACGCACAGGTCGCGCATCTTCTGGAGAATTATCGCGCATTCTCAGGAATTCCGGCAGTGATAAGCTCGTATCTAGTTTGTACGTTAGACAATTGACATGAAGTTAATTTTGCTATGTATAATATCGCTACGAAAACTCGCTTCCACTCCATTTCGCGGCAGTGTAAATTGAGCCTTAGGCTTTCCGCATTTCTTTTGTTTGTTCCCAGGTATTTTGTATTTAAATTATGGAAGCCTAGATTTAAATGATGTCTTGGGATTAGAATTTATTAGCTTTGAGACCCTAGAGCCACGTTACCTCGCCATTTTATGGAGCGAAGCTTTTACTTATTTCGTTAATTTTGTTTTATTTTTTTAAATTACTTTTTAAGATGATTTTATGGCACTTGAGTTTTAAAAGGCTTGTATTCAATTCTAATATGTTAAGGTGCATCGGGTGCACACAAGTTGTCAAACAGACGTAAATTTTGAAAAATAAATGCAATAAAACCGACTAGAATAAAGAACGCCCCGTAAATAAAAACTCATTTTTATTTTTTCCTGCCAGTATTTAATCGCAGTACGCTTTAGTACAAGAGGTATCAAAAACTCTTAAGCCTTCTAAAAATAATAAAACTGGATCTCCCGATGAACAAGAATGGTTGTACAATAGCGTTTTATCTCAAAATGTACATACAACGCATAAATTACATTTTAAACCGCGTTTAAAGAACTATATATGTAAACAAGAAACATTGGGGAAACTGAGAATTTTAATGTAAGCTTTCATAGTTACTCACTGAATGCCATAATAATATTTCATTGTAGTGTGGTTCGCGTGTTTCTTTGCGCGAGCATGAAATATGGGGAGGAACGAAAAGACTGACAATTGAATTAAATATTTAGTTTGTGGCGCAACCCTTTATGTTGAAAAAATGGAACAAAGAACATTATGAAATATGAATTAGGTTTATATTATATTTATAGTTTTAATAGGTTTACACGTACAATTATATTTAAAAATATTTATTCCTCAATTTTCATGATTGCACTTACCACTGTTTGACTTTGCATCACTCAAAGGTTGGCTGGTACAAAATGCCTATGGCATCAAGTCCAGCTCTGTATATTTGTGTGCTTAAAGTATTAAATAAATACATATTTAATTTATTAAGTAGGTCGGTATTATCTTTCCATACATAATCAGCCTGTAATATTCCCACTAGTAGGACAGAGACCTCCTCTCTGTGAGCGGAAGTGTATTCCACTGCAACTGTATTCCAACACGCGGCCCCAGTGAGGGTTGGTAGATGTCATGCGTCTTCAAATGTTTGGTTCTAGGACATGCCAGTTTCCTCACGATGTTTTCCTGTACCGTTTTGAGAGGAGTGGTTACGAAATAATTTACACAAAGTAAAGCATGTCAGGGTTCGAAACTTCGTTCTACAACTCGTAGGTCGCTCTCGTTACCACTGGGCTACCACTGCTCCATCTTTATCTTTCCATGGTCGAAGTAGAAGGAAGTTATATTAAACAGTCTTCGATTATGACTTACTAGCAGCACCCCACGGTTTCACCCGCATATGTCTCGATCCCGTGGGAATATCGGGATAAAAGTATTCTATGGGTTATTCCTGGTTATAAACTATCTGTGTGCCAAATTTCATACAAATCCGTGAAGTAGTTTTTGCGTGAAAGAGTAACGAACATCCATCTATCCATACAAACTTTCGCGTTTATAATATAAGTAGAAATTCCTTAATTTTCCAGAAATGTTCAAGTTCCCCCTTCTTAAAAATGTTTCCAAAAAACCCTCACGTTTTGAAACAGGTTTATTTAAAAGCGATACTTAGGTTGTGTTAGCACCTGTGTCGATATGTTAATGTAATTACAAAATGGAACGGTGTGTCTGCTAATACCGACGCGGATGTATAATATTAGTTTCGCAGTGGAAATTATTGTTGCGGCATTTAATGAGATCCCATCGGACGCTTTTGGAAGACACTCAAGATTTACTCTGGGTTTGGTACTGATATTCTGAGTGTAAAACGTGGTGAAAATGTTGTTTTTTGTTTAAAGTTTTGAATCGAAACGACTAAAACGACTAGAATGTAGTCTTAGAAGAGTATTTTGAATAAATATTCAAGCTAATGTTTCGATTAGAAAATTGAAACGGCCGAATAATGGTGCGATCTTTTCGAAATGTTTCGATTAGTAACTAAACAGACGGAGCAATATTGAAAGCAAGTTTTCGTTTATGTTACGCTTAACATACCTAAATGAAAACTATATAATGATATTTTCAGTGCAAAACGTGTAGTAACTAAACAGACGGAGCAATATTGAAAGCAAGTTTTCGTTTATGTTACGCTTAACATACCTAAATGAAAAATATATAATGATATTTTCAGTGCAAAACGTGCCGATAAGGTGGATTATTGTTTCAATTTTTTAATCCAAACGACTTTTCTTTGAAAATGTGGTATTAAAATTAGGATTACTATTTTAAATAAATATTCAAGCTAATATTTAAATCTGCCGGTCTAAAAACCTACATTTTTTTTCTAATTCTCTCTACTAGTTACTAGACTCATGTTAATTCTGATGAAAAATCGCAAAACACCTCACGTACAAAAACAGTATTTAAATCGTAATTTCAATAATTTCATACATCCTTGCTAGGAAGTAGCACTGAGAATTAAACGGTAGCATAAATATATGAATGTGACACCCGGATTTGCCTCCCGGAATGCAAGGCTTCCTGAAATATACTGCTGTCTTTAACATTGTTGATGCTAAACTTTACCTTTCTTCAATAACGCTATGAAGCGTGTATCAAAAATGTCTGGTCATATGTAAGGGTATGTACAGACCATCGAAACTGGAAAACTTTCTCCATGGGACCAACATCATAATCACCAGCCATCCTATACATTTGGGTCGATTAGGTATTGAAGTTTTGTATGGGACACCTGATTATTTTCCGCGTTTACGATATTGGTCCTATGTAGAAAGTAGTTCAGTTTGATGGTCTGGATCACATCCATAAATATGACCACACACATTTCTGATACACTCTGTAGGATCAAGAATGAAGTCCAGGAGAAGGAGGATCCCGACCAGAAAAGTCCAAATGGTCAGTATCAGTATTCAGGCAGAGGAATTTATTTTTAGGCATAATCAAAAGCATCTGTCATTATTCGAGTACGTTCAGTTCATCAGCTTTGTGTTTGAGTGAATGTCCACACGGGAAATCCATCCATCCATCAGTCCATCGGGATTTCGATACACGAGATTGCTACATGGGCGTTATCCATTCAGGTTTAAATGTCACGCCTCATTGATAACACTGTACAAATTATCATGAATCTGCTCTTTACCTGCATTTACATTACAACCTACCAACACCAACATATCGGGTTCTTTTGTTTTGTTTTGAGTAAATTACATATTTGCTTCATATTCCATGCAGCGCTACCGTTATCCGCACACCTCGTATGATAAAATTACCATAACATTATGCTGTTCAAGCGATCCCTTGGGATACAATTTCCGAATATTCAATTTCCCTTTCCCCATAGTTACTTTTATCGTATTGCTTACTACGTGCGGAAAGGGCTTGTTCAAAATACTCGTTGTTTTACTGTGTTCCGCTCGTATTAGTTATTATAGTAGTTCTCGGATTTATACTTTTCCTCCAAATATCTTTAACAGTTATCTGTTCAGTGTTTACCTTCTCTCTTTTGGTTCAAGCCGTCTATTACAATTATTCAAACTGTACAGTTATTTATTAGTTAGCTATTAGACAGGTATGTATTTTCTATGTCATTTATCTGTGTGATGTGCAAAATAGTATTGCGGTTTTGCATTTAAATTGCTCCTCTTTTGTTTTCACCGCTTTCTAAAACTGAATAAAATTCGTTCTTAATAAATACAATCAGTGCTTTTACTAAACTTCTTTTTAGCTGTTTTGCCATAGATATTTTTAACTAGTGTGATCTAGCACTAAATTGACATTACGAAACTAGTTGCGCGAACTTAGTTATTCATTGGTAGTTTTACGTGTAAGTAAATTAATTAATGCCAACGAGTCAACGTCATCTGTCTAGCCTTGTCCCAACTATTGCTGTCTAACCGGATGCAGCTGAGTACCAGTATTTTACATGGAGCGACTGCCTATCTGAACTCCACAACCCAGTTACTAGGTAATACGAAACCCCTTGGTAAGACTGGTTGTCAGACTTTCGGGCTTCTGACGACCCGTAACGACTGTCAAAGACCACGAATGACAGCCGGGACCAACTGCTTAACGTGCTTTCCTATCCTCGGACCAACCGCGGCAAGCGTAGCTTAACCTGATCGATCGACCCGTGCGGCTGTTATTAATTAGCCACCAGCCCCTTTAATTAATGACAATGAGTATTTTGCCAAATTATTATCTGCATCTTAACGTTCCCACTGCTGAGACACACGCCTCCACTCGGTGAGAGGAAGGACCGCAATCCACCACGCGGGCCCAATGCGGGTTGATTGACGTCACATGTCTTCGAATTTTATACCTGTGCATTCATTTAGCATATATAAATTCAAATTATCTTTGTACAAGTACCCTATACACATATGTGCAGACATAAATCTTCTCAGCAGTGTAATGTAAATAGTGTAATAACTTATATGAAGATATTACGAAATCTAGCAGAATAACTTTATGCAAATATACGTATGTGAGGGTTTGATAAAGGATTTAATAACTTAATATAAACGAATAGATATGATGGTCTGTACCTATGTTAAGGAGCTTTATGATATGAATCATTTTCAAAGTGTTATTAGGTTTAACAATTTCAGCTATTTCACAAGTTTTAGCAAATGTGGTGTGGTGACATAAAAAAAATATGCGGTATAAATGTTACGATAATATTAAGATCACTCAATGTATAATTTTGTGTACCATATCATTGGAGAGTCTAAACACTGTCCAGTTTCATGGTATACTCATAATTTTTTGGGCTTTTAAAACGTTTTAGATATAAAGTGCCTGCAAGCCCACACAAACTACTTTTCCTTCTATCTTATTGGTGATGCTAATATTGTTTAGTATTATCAGCCAATAATGTTCCCACTGCTGGGTCAGACGACAGAGGTCTATACTCTGTGGGAGGTAGTGCCATAATCCACCACGCGGGCCCAGTGCGGGTTGGTAGATGTCACATGTCTTCAAATTTTTGGCTTTTAGATATGTTTCCTTATGTTTTCTTTCAGCGTTTCGAGAGCAGTGGTGATGAAATGAAGTACACAAAGTAAAGCGCCTGCCTGAGTTCAAACCCATGACCTACAATTCGTTAGTCGAGACCGCTACCACTGGACCACCTCAGCTCATGTGCTCACCACCACATAATAAAGCAACCAACTTAATCTTAAAGACAGCTGCGGTATAAATTACAGCAAACTTTTCCCACTCACATAACCTTTTAGTGTAAAACTGTGGTAATATTTCAACGTGCATAAGGCCGCAGTCACCACTAGTTTCGTAATAAACTTTGATATCAATTTAGTTTGGCGAATTAGCATACAAATTAGCGTAAATTCAACACTAAGCTGCTGTCACGCCTTATCTCAGGCCCCAAATTTGGAGGCCAATAATTGTTGAAACTTCGTAAATGAGATGTAAATGAACTATATCTTAGGCTTTGCCTAAATTAATCCTTTGAAGTAATATTTAATGTTTATCTTATGTGTTTTGGGTTGTTAATAGTGGCAAGGGAATCGTTTGAAGTAGTCTTTGGTTATATTCAAGTTATTATATTCCTTTGTAAGATGAATTGTGAATGAGCTTTCGGCAAGAAATCTTACCTGTAAACCGGGTTACTGACGTGTATAATTCTATGTTATATGCTGTGATATTGTTGTACTTGTTTGTAGCAAGTACGTCTGTTACAGGTAATGTCATCGGGGTCGTTACGTATCACAGTATCAATGGCTTTCATTTTAACAGTTCAATTACATTCATTGCGTTATTTACGTTGTCGAGCAGACAATTTTTTTGAACATATGAAGCAATATCCTTCAAAATGATTCAGATTGAGATTCATAGTATGTTACTCAATTAGAGTGCGTGGTGAAAATAAAAGAATAGTGATAACTTTAAACTTTTCTAAAGCGACAGCAGACGGTGAAGGAAAACATCGTGAGGAAACCATGTCGTAGAACTAAAAATTTTAAGACAATGTGACATCCGCCATACCTGCACTTGTCCCGCGTGGTGGATTCCCACTCCCTCTAACAGAGAGGAGGCCTGTGTCCCAGCAGTGGAAACATTATAGGCTGATTATACCGCATCTTTGAAACTAATATGTCCATCCGAAATATTTGTAACATCTTCCAATGCTATTCCGAAAAAAAAAATTTTAAACTATTTCAGAGCTCTCATTTCAAGGGTGTGACCTTTTTTATTTTGAAAAAAAGCGAACATTTATGTTACATGTGAACCATTTAACTCAGTAGATAACTTTTGGAATTATAACTTTCATAAAATATGGGATGATATGTTAGATTCATTGTGCCTATAAAATTCTAATGTGCTGTCTACAGCGTACTCAACGTAATGGTGTGAAATTGAAATTTGAAAAAGTCTACGTTTTTATTTTTAGGGCACTTATTTTTCATAAATCATAACCATAAACCTTGTGGCAAAACATTATAGATAATTATAACTATGACTATGAAGGAAGGATCCGTGGCTAAATAATAACAGCCGCACAGGTCGATCGATCAGGTTAAGCTACGCTTGCCGCGGTTGTTCCGTGGATGGGTGACCGTTTTACATACCAAGACCCCTTCGTGCCTCGGAAAGCACGTTAAGCCGTTGGTCCCGACTGGCATTTGTGGATCTTTGACAGTCGTTACGGGTCGTCAGAAGCCCGAAAGTCTGACAACCAGTCTTACCAAATGGTATCGTATTACCCAGTAACTGGGTTGTGAAGGTCAGATAGGAGGTCGCTCCATGTAAAATACTGGTATTCAGCTGCATCCGGTTAGAATGGAAACCGACCCCAGCATAGTTAGAAAAGGCTAGGCAGATGATAATGACATAACTATGACTATGCAAAATGCATAATGTCGTCAACACATCAAGATTCAAAAACATGAAACCTCCACGAAAAATCCAAATACAAACAAGACGAAAATTGCCTAAAAGTACGAACAACACGCAAAACACCATTCAAATCTCAATATCTCCGACCGAAGCCATTTTTTTACGCGTATTCTTTGTGCGCGGATTATGGCTTGCTTACGAATATTCTCGCAAAAGGTCTCATTATGCTTCCCTGGGGGACCCCGGAATGTTTTGGGACATCATAAAAGACTACGTGATACAATAACAGTGGAATACCGCTACAGTTTAAACAGTCTTGTCTCGTTTGCGGTTGTGATAGTATTCAAAGGGAAAATGGTAATATTCAGTGATTATGGATACGAGAAAGTAGTGTGTAAGCGTGTTGAATGGAATTGTTAGTGCTAATTTAAATACACTTTTATCTTTAGATGTTGTGGATAAATACATTGTTTTAATTATTCTCATAGTGGTCTTCCAAATGAATATAAACGTGTCATAATAATAAATAAGCTAGAAAGCGTCGCGGCAGACCCCGTAGAAGATAACGGAACGAACTAGACAAAAAAACGACCAGTGGTCCACATTAGCCCTGAATCGCTGGCACTGGAAGCCATGGGGAGAGGCCTTTTCTCAGCAGTGGGATGATACAGACTAACATGAACAGACATAAAGTGTGTTTTAGTTAAAAAACACAGACAGCTAATTTTAACGTTTATAAACATATATTTGACTGAATTGTTTGTTAACAAAATAAATGAGGGAAACCTAATATCCCTCTTAACATTTATCGAAACATTTATTCCAACTTATATCATGTTACTAAGTAAAGGTAAACACAAGAGCCTTTGAAATCTAAATACTTCTTTAACAACTCTACCAGACGGTTTTCACAGAACTTATATTTGAAAAGGGCTTATTTGATCTAAAGTTTATTTTTAAGATGTTATCTTTCATGAAAGACCTCTTTAAACGTGTTTTCATTGAGTTAGCTTTGAAAAGTTATTCATTTAAAATTTAGAAGTGTTGTTTGATCATTCTTGTCATCTATATAAAACCTTTGCATTGAATGAATTCATTTAAAAATGGTACGATTGATTTTGAGATATACGAAATCTCAAAATCAATCGTACCATTTTATGAATTATCGAGGGTTAAGATTCTATCAAATATGACCACTGTGCAACGTAGCTCAAATATCGAACTTTTTAAATATAAATGTTCAGCTTAAAAAATCGTTCATCAAATAAACTTATTCGCCTTAAGGGCTATATTGGGTGGAAAATTAAATATATTGTGAAGTATTATCGATAAATTGATATGTTTTGGGACCACGGGTCAAGATTCTTTAAGATGTATTACTCCATATGGCTTTCGATTTATGACAAAAGTTGTTTGATCAAAGGGCTTGGAACGCTTCGGGATTTTTTTTAATATACGAAGGTATTTTTCAAACGCTTTTGTTTGCGAAAATACACGTACGCCTATAATTGTTTCAGTTGTAAATATTTGATTAAGTTTTGCTGTAATTACAGAGTTTTATATTGTGGTATGCAATGCATTTGACAGATTCCTATATTATTTCAATTTATGTAAACATACTAATACTAGGCATGTTGTTTTCCACAAAAAACTTTGAATAAATAAGGGCTGGTTTTTCAATCGACAGATCGAAAAACCAGCGATCGATATTCGTGGAATAAAATTGACGTCTGACAGATTTTGTATGAAACACTGTCAAAAATTTAAAATTATTCCTCGGATAAAAATATCTGGTGTTGGAAAAATCAGCCTCTAAAGAAACAATTTATTTATGAAATAAAACTGGCAACTACATTTATAATTCCCACAAAATCACCAGAAATAACACCAATGAAAACATCAGCATGAAAAATTTAAATATGTTTTAAACCGAATATAAATTCTGGTGTAAAAGAGATTAGAATATTAAACTTCTATATGATACCTCGTTAAAAATGTACACCTGATGAAATAATGTCGGTCGACCGTGGTTGGAGCGTCAAAGTTATATAAAGTTCTTACTGGACCAACTTGTTTAATTAATAGTCTCCTGACGTTAACTGAAACAACTTCCATTTTGTTTACACTCGTTGTAGCTGTTGCATTGTGGGTGATGTCAAAATATTTTTAACTGAATCATTTTCTGTCCCGTAGATTTTGTAACAGACCGCTTGAAAGTTATATCATTTGAAGCGCAATGACCTACTTAAAACGATTCCATGGAATTTTATTTATGGCAATGGTCTGGCATTAATTGTTCTACAAGTTATAGATTACCAACATAACTTAATATCACGCTTGTATTCCCCGAAGTTGCTGTTTGTGTATGTGAGTTTATATGTCCACCCACGACACAGGAGAAATTCCTAGTGTGGGGCAACGTTTTAAAAACAAAAAAAGAAAAAAAAAAGAAGCGTTACGCAGAGGTGTAGGTACCTATGTGCACACCCACATTTCGACATTTAAGTTTACAAATATTCATATATGACAAGTGATAATGCTTACCTACCTAATCCGTTACTCTTAATTCTTCACTTACTAGTATCACTGAACGCAGTTACTATATACTTTACACAGAATCACTGCAATAAACTGTGTGTCTTGTTAGTAAAACTACATCTTTAGAAATATAAATGGCTCAAAAATGTTCTTTCCTTCATATTTCTCTGTATTCAGCTTATCGCAAGCGTTCTTCAATTCAAACGAGAACACTGTCAGGTTTACACAGGCGTTTATAATGTGTATCTCATTCTTGAACGTTCTCTACGTTTATTTTAACTTCATTCTCGAATATTCCATCTGCATTGTTCTTTATATCTACGTTCTCAAACGTTTCATGTTCTGTGTTTCTTGCACTACGTATAGTAAAATTCCTTTGTAGAGTGAGAATGACGGTTGTTTGTCTTCAACTTTAAAGGGAGCAATTTTAAAAGGAAATGCTGTTTCTACCGTTTCTGAGGTACCGATGAATAATATTCGCTGCAGTCAACGCTGAAGTACGAGTGCGTTATCACGTTTGTGTTATTTATTGTGGAGTAAAGAGGGTCACGTGTCTACAGTTTAGTCGATTGGTGCATACAAGACGTTTTTTGTAGTACTCGCTCACTTTATTACGAGTATTCAATTTTTATTTTGTTGTTTATGAACTGTTGCTAAATAAAGTTCATTCATTATTTATAAATTATTTGGCGGTCTATAATCAAAATTAGTTTTTTTACAAGCAATGGGTAATCCATTGCTTGTAAAAAAACTAATTTTGATATCACTTTAAATATGTAAGTTGAGCTAATGCTCAACTTACATATTTAAAAAAGATAGATAGAAGATAGTAGATAAGAAGTGAGTCTATAGCCATAATAGGGTAGTTTCTTGGGTAAAAAAATAATAATTATATTAAGTCCATCAGTTAGATTATCGAGAAATAATGGACATGCATTTTTTCTTTTGTCAATCAAACAAAAAATGACAAAGATAAAGCGCGTCAAAATTTGGGAGTGGGGGCGTGAAGGTCCGCGTGACGTCACTTGCTTGCAAGACACTTTTGCAAGCAAGTGACGTCATGCGGACCTTTAACGGGCGATATCTTCATTATTTTTATATAATTGACAAAAGAAAAAATACGGGTTCAATATTTTTTGATAATTTAACCGACGGACTAATTAGATTTTTTTAGGAAACTAGCCTATTGAATGGAACATTCCAACAATACTGCCCGATATAGGCTTACATTTTAAAAGAGTAACCGTAGAGTTTCTCGCCGGCTCTTCTCTACAGGAAACGCCCAATTGGAACCGTGCACCTAGCTTCTGACGTTTCATACCTGTCTATGTAGGCTTATGTAAAACAAAATGTTTTGAGCGATTGAAATCTAGGATCTTCATGATCAGCGCCATCGTTACTCAAATATGGCAAAAAAAATCCTAACACAAACATGGCTTCAATGTTTAGTTAGTACGAAAAACTATTTCAAACGTGCGACTATAATGTCATATTTCAGCAGTGATTCAGCTGCTGCAAATTATATTCCGTGTTCGAATTTAAAACGTATTTTTAATCCGAACCGTGTTAAAGTCCCTTGCCATTCATCGTTGCCAATCCTAACTGCGATCCTTGGGTCAATGGATAGGTAAATTAGAAGGTTAGGTGTTATCAATTCATTGAACTTTACTTCTACGTAGTAGGCTGTCGTTAGTAGATTCACTCGCATCTCAGGTGAACTTCTTCATGTACCTGGATGCCGCATATTCTGACACTCGCAACGGAGTCAAAACCTAAAGGGTCCTTCCCGTTGACCTACAATCATGAAATTTGGCAAGAAGCAATGTCATGTAGCACAAGTATAAGAAAAAATCAGAAATCCGTAAATTTGTAGTTACATTACAAAAAAAAAGAAAGAAAACCTGTGATAAACTATTTACATAACCACAAACTTGTACAGAATCCTCGGTGCGCGAGTCCGACTCGCACTTCACAGGTTTTTTTTTATTTGGTTACTCTCAAATGTTGTTAAATTATTTAATTGTGCCTGATATTTAATATACAATATACAGCCAAAGGAAGGCAGTGCTCCATGTAAAGTATTGGTATTCAGCTGCATCCGGTTTGACTGGAAGCGAACGAACCCCAACACAGTTGGGAAAAGGCGAAGCAGATATATTGATTCGAACTGAAAGGAACCGAGTGTCCCACGACACCTTTCAGTATTTTTTTGTACTGGGTCGTAGTTCTCTAAGACATAATGAACCAAACTGCGCGAAATCGACGCGAGATTGGCGGGTTTATCTAAGGAATTACCGTGGTTTCGAAGTAAGGAATCGTTAAGTGGTCATAGGAAATCAGGGTCATTGTTATCATCATAGTTCTCTCTGTTTTTACAGCAATTCAATTATAAGTTTTATCATGTTGATCGGAATCAAACTTCTGTAGAATTTCTATTCTAACAGCTTTAAAAATGGTACACATTTATACTTATTTTTATCTGGACGGGCTCCTAATGGATTGGCTACATATATTCCCAGGGGATTTGCGGTACGTTACCCAACTAAGTTTTCAAGTAACAGGTATTTATCTTTCTTATACCACTTTTTGCTACTAAGTCAATTTTAAATGTTGACTGCTGACGGCACAAGAAGGAAAACTTTTAAAGGCTAATAGGACTTTTTAGAACAACTGAAACTTGCTAATCTTGCAGGGAACTTGGAATTTCTATGACAGCGTTATCCTAATTATACTGCTACACTTAGGTTTGCGAACATTGTGAGAGCACAGTCTTGTGTACTTAAAGAGTTCTTGATTTCCTTAATTTCCGTATTTCGGATTTTCGGTTTCGCTCGTAATTATTTACTTTTTAACTTCTTTAATATTTCATGGCTTACCACGGTTTGTTAATTGGTGATCGCAACAAGCTACAGTATTAAAGTTAAAGGACCACGTGATTCAGATCATCAAACCGTGGCGGATGGCGATACTTTCACGAAGATCAAGTTGATTGGTTAGTGACTCTCTAATATCTGACTAAGTCGTCATCTGCCTAACCTTTTCTCAACTATGTTGGAGTCGGCTTCCAGTCTAACCGGATGCAGCTGAATACCAGTATTTTATTTAAACTTGAGCTCGAGCTTTTGGAGTTCTTTTTTTGAGTCGCTGGTGAAGCGACGAAGCGAGAGTTTCCTTCACCAAAGGCCTAATAATGTCCTTCTTTACCCTCTTAAAATTTATAGTGTCGTGTTTTCAACATCAAAATGTCTTCTAGCTAGTAGTCCCAGAGGCATGTCATATGCTGCGATGCACGTCTTAACCGGAGATACAGTGCAATCTCGAGCTCTTTTACCTCTCATAATACAAAGCTTTCTGAAGGATATTATGGTGAAACTGAAGGCTTTGCACAGTTGCGAACAATGATAGAGACACTAGAAACACTGGGTCCAATGCTACGTTCCCACGGACCGCTTTCTCACAGGCTGTTTCGCGCCAGGCCTGGTCGACAGGCAGTGAAAACCGTCGCATCCGATGAGCCTTACGGCGCGGCGCGGCGGCTCGTCGCCGCCTGTCCGGTCTGTCAGGAGTCGCTAAGTCGAAAGACCTTTCGCGGTCTTTACGGCCACAACGGGCGCGTTTCTTTTTGGTTTGTTTATATGGGAATGCTTGGCACGGGCCGCGCCAGGCGTTGCTACGCCTGTTGACAGTTACAGGACCGAGGGAACGCGGCATAACTTCTTGAAGACGACTCTTTTGTTCCCATATATTTCCCGTTTGTTATTGAATAACGCACGTGTCTCGTGTCTCTATTTTCTTAAATACGTATAGGAGAAGTTTCTTCTTCGCAACGGGGTGATATAAACTAATATTACATGCCTTTTTTGTAAGTAGGGCAAACGTTCGATTTGAAACATAAATTTCCATGCTTTGCATTGCCATCCAAAACATAGGCCAGCCAGACATCTGGTCACTTGAAGAGTCGACCAACCGCTTGGCGATGTCTAGAAATTTAATACTAAGTGTACACTCGGACCCCATGACCCTAGTGCTTCAACCCCATACGGCTCGAACATATAAGTTCTAAAGAGATTGGAGTATTTGCGCCGTTTGAGGTTTTCCGCACCTGCACTGAAAATTAATAATTAATATTTCCAGTATTTTAAGAGTAGGTACATTTCTACTGTTATCTGTCTAGTAATAAATAATATCTTCAATAGGTAAATAATGGTTAAAATGCGAAGCCAAGATTTCCAGTCGCCAAAATTCGCCATCTTTCTCACAATGTTTATTTGTAATGTGCCAAGTTTCTGTTCCTAATGTTACAGTAGGTATTCACTGTTGGCTTATACGTATTGAAGGGGTCTTTGTTCCTTAGATTTATAGGTTCGTTGGTGAAATATAAGGTAGTTTATTGTAACACGTGAATATTTTACTAGTTTTTATTGCTGAAATACAATAGCTTATTGAGTTCTGGGTTGTTTTTACAACGATAATTGATGATGCTTCGTCTAGTTGTGTTGGTTTTTGATGACATTGCGGCCGGAAGAAAATTGGTCGTCTTCGAGTCATCTAAGGGCTCCATTTCAACGAGATACTATAGCTGAGAATTAATAACATTGCCAAAGTACGGCGACCAGTGGCGTAGCGTGGGTATCGGCTGCCCGGGGCGGAAGACCATTTTCATTGCCGCCCTCTTAATTAGGTATTTCAATTTAATGTATATTACACATTATATACATTAATTCTAGAGAACTTTTCGGCAAGAACAGTCATCATTATTTTACACAAACAGGTTAGATTTGAAATGAAAAAGTTTATTTGTTTTACAATCACGTTTATTACCCCGCAAGTCAGTATGTACGGTGTTGCCATTCGCTACAAAATACCATTCAAAGAAAGGGGATTCCCCGAATTCGTCACAGAATAAGTAATGAAAAATTCCGTGCTCTTTTCAATCGGTCCGAATTTGTATTTGCGTTAAAAATATGAAATGGTTCAAATATTTACAAAATATATTTTATTATATTTAGGTACACTGAAGGTACTAACTATTACATTTTACGACGGTTGTGCAATGTTTGTACATCCATAAAGCTACTGCAGACTCCGATTTAGCCAACATTACTGAAACAGGCCACAATTTTAATTAACAAAAGTTATTTGTACAGGATTAACCTTATAAACTTATGGGTACTAGAATTGCCGAAGTTAATGGGACATAAAATTAAAGTGCATATCCTTCCTTGTGTGTTCTATGTTCCGAGCTGTAGAGTTATTTGCGTTAAATGTTTTAGAAAGGTTTTAGTACCACTTGACCTTGAAGTAATTATTTTGTTTTGTAGTATTTAAATACACTCGAGAGCAATGAATCCGGGTCACTTGAAGAATCCTAAAAATCTCGGAAACTAAAAATGCTAGGTTAATGCAATAAATTGTGTTTAATAGACAATGTAATACTCCTTAAATGAAGTTATTAAAACTTCTTAGTTATTGTAAAGTTATATCATAAAAAAAACAAATTTGAAAAAGGGCCACTTTCGAAGATGGAACTACGAAATTACAGCATTTGGTTTTGCTTTTGTTTGTAATCTGTCATTTATGTGGGTACATAAACCATGTTGTTGTGCTCTATATTCATTATTCAAGCTGAAATTATGTCGCTTACGCCTGAAGAATGCACCAGAATACTTACAATGCTGGAAACCGGCCGGAGTCAGCGCGATACAGCCAGGACTGTCGGTGTGTCGCTGTCAACAGTACAAAGAGTTCTCCGACGTTACGAAGAAACTGGTTCTAACCTACGCAGACCAGGAACGGGCAGAACCAGGTGTACCACAGCACGAGAAGACCGATACTTGGTGAACACCATGCTTCGAAATCGCTTTCTCACAGGAACTGAACTCACAAATCAGTTTCGACGCCTCGGAGGAAGTAACCCAAGTGCATGGACAGTAAGACGTCGGCTTGCTGAATCTAACTTAAAACCCCTTAGACCTGCAAACGGCCCTAAACTGGAGCGTGGGCATCGTATTTCAAGACTAAGATATGCCCAGAGCCACGTAAATTGGCGTATTGAAGATTGGTCAAAAGTTATGTTCTCCGACGAATCAAAATTTATGCTCTACAAGCACGATGGAAGACACAGAGTGTATCGAAGACCAGGGGAAAGATTCAAGCAAGCATGCATCGAAGAAAAAGTAGCCTACGGTGGTGGGTCTGTACTTGTGTGGGCCGGAATTTCTTCTGAAAGTCGCACAGAGCTGGTGATCATAGAAAACGGCTCTTTAACCCTCAATGATCACGTTGGTCCATTTATGGTCAATTTAGGTGAGGATGCTATATTTATACATGACAATGCCCGACCTCATACAGGCAGGATTGTGAATGACTACCTTCAAGAGATGAACATTACTCGTATGGAGTGGCCAGCGCGCAGCCCGGATATCAACCCGATCGAGCATGCTTGGGACGAGCTAGGCAGATGCGTAAAACAACGAAACCCTCCCCCAATCACGCTTCGTGAGCTCAAAATTGCTCTCACAGAGGAATGGGAGAATATTCCCCAAAATCGTATAAGGAACTTGGTGTACAGCATGCCAAACCGCGTAAACGCAGTAATGGAAGCACGAGGAGGCAATACGAAGTATTAAAATTCAAGAAAATCGTAATAAAGTTCAAAAATTTCATGTTTCCTATTTTTGTTTTAAGGAGAGATCAGCAGTTTTTTTCTTTATGTAATTTTGTGTTTATAAAATGTATGGTGACTCATATTTTTTTTACTTTCATTTAAGGAGTATTACATTGTCTATTAAATACAATTTATTGCATTAACCTATCATTTTTAGTTTCCGAGATTTTTAACATTCTTTAAGTGACCCGGATTCATTGCTCTCGAGTGTATTACAGAACTTACAAATATTTTGTACTAACAGTAAAAGTTCATTACGAATAGGTAATAAAGGTATAATTATGCGAGACTGTTCTATGCCAGTAGGTAATTTGGTTGAATTCGTACTAATTGATACCTACGTTTCTTAATTGCGTAGACTTGTGTTTCGTTGAATTAATTTGCTTTTAAATAAATAACTACAAATTATAACATTATTACGTTTCGTGTTTTCTATTGAGGTTGAATTTAGTTCAGTATTACGACTGAATGGCAGTATGCAAATTAATGGAATAATTGAGTAAAAATACATGGTACATACAACAACATTAATTTTATCATTCGTCGGGCATCTCTTATCGACTGTGATCGCCATAAAAACAGTCCTACACAGTGTTATGACCAACAAAAATTGCCAAACTAATTTCATTACGTTCCTTTTGAATTGATAGCATCGGGAATTTGTAGTGGCCTTTTTACCATTCGCGGTAACAGAAAAACTTTAGCCCTGCAGATTCTTGCGGTCACCTAATTTTTTGCTAATGTCCCACAGCTGGGCAAAGCTGGCTGGATGGCAAGGCTACTCTTTCCACCTTTCTCTGTCCAGAGCTGCTAAGGACCAGTCTTTATGAAAGGAGTCTAGCTCATTCCGCCATCTCCGTCTTCTATCCATCTCCGTCTCCTCTCCGGTCTCCTACCAGTAACCAATTAAATGTGATAACCAAACCATCTGTCACATAATGCAGATATCCTCTTTGACCGATTTATTGTAGCAGTCATTGGTCCATCTCCAACGGTAGACGATGATGATGAAGTTATGAATGGTCATTATGAAGGCAATAGTGCTCGTTGTGGGGCGATGAATGGAAATAAATAATAATAGTGTTCCCCAATAAAAATAATATTCTTTTGCTTAATTTTTCACATGTCATTATTTTAAATGTTAGCTTGTATAATGTAAATATCGTTAATAAAATATTAAAGTTAATTAAAACATTCGTAGAAAATAATAAAGTGACATGCTTCTTATTATAATCTAAGCTTTTGTGAAAAATTAACGATGGCACGCCTGTCGTGTGGGTGCCTCGGTTGCGCGCACTTCTGCAATCTTCAAATTTTCTTCTGTCATACGTCGTTTGTATATATTGTGTGTATGCACTTGCACTCATATGCGAGGTGTTAACAGTCATTAATTTACAAAACACCAAAGAAGATCATTTTCCTGATAAAATTGATCACGGAAAATGAAGAAACTTATCAATGAACTCGACCCACGCAACTTAGTACTAACGCAGTACATTGAAAAACTTCCACAGCGAAGTTAAAAATTTCCGATAGCACTGTATATATCAAAGTTCGAAAGATAAACTAAGTCTGTCACTTCGAATAAAACTTTCGTCACGGAGGTCATAACCCTAAGCATCGACCTTTTCTAAATATAGCTAAAGAGCCAAGAAGCCAAGATGGATCGCGTCCCGTATAGACGGTGTGATGCTACTAAAATGTCGGGGCGGGAACTTGGTTTAATCTATATTTTATTTTTACTTCTAGTCGCGGCAGACCCTGTAGAAGATCGCGGGACGAGCTGGACAAAATAAAATGACCAGTGGTACACTTTAGCCCTGGATCTGCCTATCTGACCTCTACAACCCAGTTTCTGGGTAATACGATACCCCTTGGATAGACTTTGTTTGTTTTGCAGACTTTCGGGCTTCCGACGACCCGTAACGACTGTCAAAGATCCACGAATGACAGCTTAACGGAGGGGTCATGGTATGTAAAGATGGTCACCCATTCACGGATAAACCGTAGCAAGCGTAGCTTAACCTGATCGATCAACCCGTGCGGCTGTTATTATTTAGCTCACAACCTTCATTTTCAACTGTTTTGCCTAATTCTGTATAATAAAATAGAATGCTTATAGACTAACTAGTAAATCCATTGTACTTAAGTTAGATATACATGGTAAGTACAGAACAGCCATATTTTGCACAGAAAGCCGGCCGGCACGATTCCAAACTTCTGACTGCTCAGAATTCTGTAATAAAAAATTTGCTTGCAGCTTTTAAAGTAAGTTATAAGACATTGGAAATGAGGAAACTACATGTCCTATTTCTATGTTCATGTAGCTCTCCCGGAGTTTATTTACCCTAACCCGTATTTCAAACGAGTCCATATCTCATCATGATATGTACATCATTGTAAAACAAACACTTCTAACATTATATACGTTGGTATAATACGGCACTAATTTCTCAGCTGGGAGACATTTAGTCTGAATTCAATTAACACAATGTGAGATGCGCAATGTGGAGCTATGATATACATACAGCATAATAAATTGTGTTCTTAGTCAAATGTGGAGCACCTTTGATAATTGCGAGCATAACGACCTGGATTTGAGAGAGAAACTTCCAGTACGATAGAAATAATTTCTTATGTTGACGTTTACGTGTGTGTGATCGTAAGCGCGATAGTTCTAGTGATAGAGAGCGCAAGGTCCGTGTTTGTTTTCCAGGTCAGAGTATAGTACTCCAGACCGTATTTCGGCCATGGCAGCCAATCTCAACGGAGACTAGCCTTTGGCGTGGGAGCTGTTATGTATAAAGCACAGGTGTGAGCGCAGACACAGGTGCTCTCACTGACATGACCGGAGAGGGATTAGGCGCAGGACCATCGGCTTAATGTGCACGGGGGCACACCACCAACTTTCAAACTCCGTGCTGTTACTGATAAATTCCCAATGGAAGAACTCAATAACTCTGCCCGACCTGGGAATCGAACCCAATGCTCAGCAGTAGCACCTGTGACCACGAGACCAACGGGGCAGTTAAAAGCCGGGCAGAGTATATTGGGTTTGCACAGAAGGAATTTCTCAATAGCTGAAATTGAAGTCTGAAATTCTAACCGGTTTAAAAGACAATAATGCATTGGCG
The DNA here is from genome assembly GCA_949629185.1 of Apamea crenata. Taxonomy (NCBI): domain Eukaryota; kingdom Metazoa; phylum Arthropoda; class Insecta; order Lepidoptera; family Noctuidae; genus Apamea; species Apamea crenata. Next base: position 15,235,572 of record OX451365.1, on the reverse strand, counting down.
AAATGTGGTCGTATTATTTCCACCCCTACGTAAAATTTGGGGAAGATAAACTTGATTTCATATTATGTTTTGTTGACGATGCATACCCACAATGCAATGTTATTTACACATTACTCTAGTATTCCAGGTAACCTTTGTTGGAGGCTTCGACTTAGTTAAATAATTATGCTTTTGTAAGGATCGGGTTCACGTATAATTAGAATAGGTACATTTATATTAGATACGGTTTAATATCCGGCTTTGTAATAATAATAATAAAGAAATTTATTGACATAAAAACAGTTGTTACATACTTTGATTGAAGCCCTGACTCCTGAGCTAGGCAGCAACCTGTGTTACAGGAGCCAGTTTCATCGCCCATTTGTGGTACGATTATTATCAATGTGCAATAAAACAAGATACAAAAAAAAAAATAAGAATAAGTAAAATAAGATAAGGATAATATCCGGCTTTGTGTAAGTGTAATATGCACAATTTTCGTCCAACAATGTTGTTGAAGTGGAAGTAATACGCACAGTTTTCGTCCAACAATGTTGTTGAAGTGGAGGTCCCATTACCCAATTACAGTGTAATTGGCTGGTTAATCGATTGTCGACTAATTGGTAGCACGTGCAATGTGCAGTTGTTTCATGGTTCAATGATTGGAATTTGAATTTGCTGGAAATTCGAATACTGGCTGCTGCAATGATGTTTTATCGTGTCCTATGAAGTTTCGTACTCTTCTGATCGCCTGGTATACTAGACCAATAAACAGTCGTAAATCTAATATACCTACTGTACAAGCTGTTGTTTTGCATCCTCGTCAAATTTCAGGAGGCTGTTATGAAAGACATAAATAATCAAATAAAAAGAAGTCAGTTAATTAAGATCCCTGGTAAATAATGAATACATACTTGTTTTTTTTAGTTATTTAAGTTTTGCAGTATTTCAGAATACACCACTTTCGAAGAACAGAGTCGCGTTATGGTATTGTATAAGCGGTCGCGTTTTTGTTTGTGTGTAAAAGAGCAGTTACAGTGCGGTCTCACACAGGCCGCGTTTTAAAATGCGTGTCAAACAAAGGCCGATTTCCGAAAATTTGAAAAAAAAAACCTACTTATTTTATTATTGATTCCTGTCGAGAAACAGTAGCATAGTTCTTTATCTCCTCGAATTTGACGAGGATGCAAAACGACACCTTGTATACTTTATTACACTAAAATAATAAAGCTAAAGAGTTTAATTTTTTATTTAAACGCTAGAACTACTAGTCAGGTTTGAACAAAATATTTTTACACTAAGGGCCGTTTTTTCGATCCGTAGTTAAACTCAACCAATTGTTAAAAATAGTAACGAATGGTTAAATTTTAGCAAAATGTGTTTTTTGATCAATTTTTAGCTTATCTAATGGTTATTTTTTTTTAACTAATAGTTAATTATTTACTACTACTAAATAGCAATGATATTATGTCATTGGCTATACTAAACATTGACCAAAAAACACGTTTTGCCAATATTTAACCATTAGTTACTATTTTTAACAATTTGTTGAGTTTAACTACGGATCAAAAAACAGGCCCTTAATAACCCAATTAATGAGGAAGGTTTTAAAACACAGGAGCCGAACAAAAAGAAAAATAATCAGAACGAACGCAAAGCGAAAACGAAGTAATAGCGCGGGCGGGCAATGCGATGCGACGAAGTGGGTTGGAGAAACAAGAAATTTTAGAAGCTACCTCGTAATGACCATCATTGTCAGCATAGGAGTCGGTTGCCCTTCATCTACATCATCATCAATTAGCCTACAATAGTTCACTCCCGGACAATGACATGCCATCTAACCTCTTTTTATATTCCTTGGTTTTATCACAATTTCTTAAACTCAATGAAAAGGTAATACCTATATGCCAGGAATCTCATAGTCGTACAATGTCATATTTTGTGTGGTATTTGATGAATTCCCCCCGGATTTCACTAGCAAACTTTTTATATACATATTCATGAGTTCATCGCGTTGCATCGATATTCTGATAGCTGTTGCGCATATGTTACGTTCATAGCTCACCTTAGGTACATCATTCATCTCCCTGTAGTAAAGTTGGCTTTGTATACAAAGTGTTCTTCTATTGTACCATTCCATTTTGAATTCTTGAGTAGCCAGTCGCAATGCTTCTAGGAATTGTAGCAGGATATTGAAGAAACAGCTTTTGTTTTCTAGGAACGTGCTTGTTCAGGAGAATTCTTGCCTTATTGTTAAGTCTTCGTTCCTGCTTTGAATTTCTGTTGTTGCGATGGGCGTTGCATTCTCAATTAATTTGGGACTTGGGTTCTGAAACTGACGTTCTTAGTAGTCATAAAACGTTGCTACAAAAACACAGGGCCCCAAGTCTGCTATTTTTTGTAAATTCGTCATTCCAACACGATCCCATTGTCATTTTGATAAAAGTTCGTAATCTGCTAAATTCTTTATGGCGATCATTGGTCGGTCAATGGTCTCGTAATAGAATTGTGTTATAATGACATTGTCGTATTGCCATTATTATAAAGCCCGTAAGTAGAAATGATTTTCGAAAAACTACTACTAAATTTGAACATTTATTCATGCCAGATTTCCTTTATAATATATATTTTTACATATTATTTATTAGTGTTTTAGGCAATCTGAAGTAGTAAAAAGTTCGTAAATAGAAAAAAACACTAAATTTATGTATAACGCGGATAAATGTGAAACTATACAACTCAATAATATTTTATATGTTTAGCTGTCAAAGTCAAATGTGACAATACTGCTTACTGACGTTTATTTGTTTTTATTTCTAGCGGTCGGTGTTTTGTGTTTATTTTCATATGAGTGTTTTAATTAGATTTTTGTTTGTACCTATAGGTATTTAAATTATCTTTAATAGAGAAGCCTTTAATTAATTATTTTTTTTACAAAATGGTGCTAATTGAGCAAATTTCGGCTCTAATTGATTATTTGGAAAACCACCAAGACCTGGCGCTTGGCCACTGCAGCCGCGCCAATGAAGGGCGAAGTTTATTGAAACGATATTGGACGGAGTGCGCCCAAATTTTAAATTTGGTATCGGTGGACTGCCGCACTAAAACGCCGGCAGAGTGGCGCACAGTAAGTACCTAAATACACTATAATTAGGTACCTATGCAATACAAAATGATAAAATGTATCATTACTGTAATTTTTGCACTTTTTTTTTGTTTACAATGTTACAAAAACAAATTTAGTTCTACAATGAATAAAAACACAAACACGATACTCGTCGTAACGAATTAAAAGCAGTGACTGCACAATGACGTTCTAATGGTAGGTCACTGATCAAAGGACCTGTGAAAATTTTAGCAGATTACCGCTTAAGTCAGTCATTCATTTGTCATTATGTACGAGATTACCATTCTATGCCATTTCTTTCAATGGAGTGTCAGTGGTTGATCACTGGAAAGTCATAATGACGCCATTATATTATTAGATTACCAAACTTGTCAAAATCAACAATTATGACATCAATGATAGACCATTCTGACACTATTGTAATAGCAGATTTGAGGCCCAGGTGTATTGTTTTCTTCGTGTTTTACCATTCGTATTATTTGGTTATCAATGAAATTGGGCCAACATATTTAAACTTTGTCAACCACTTTCTTATTTGGCATGATACGCCTTAAAAACAACGAAACTGAGGTCAACATCGATCTTCGTCACTAGAATTGGCCTAATAATGTCGTGCATTCCCAATGAATTTTTAATTGAAAACCACGAATATTTCTATTAGCTATAAATGCAAATTCACGTAATCCTTTTAAACTTGCAGCGCTGTCATTAGTCTCCGACTCCACATTTACTTCAATCGAACGCCCTGCAACGTCCAACACTTTGACAGGTCATCTAACGTTCCAACTTTATTTTAATCCAAACTTCTGACCACTTTGGAACTCGGATCATTTGCTAGAAATTTTCAAACTGTTACCTTCAGCTTTAGTATAATTAAGTACTTTAGCGTTTGCGGGTACAACTTGAATTACAGCTTTTGCAAGTAACTCTCAATAATTATGTTACTTTTCTAATGCTTGTGTAAGTTGTGTGGTTGGATAATGTGTTAGTTTTGTGGGTGTTTTTGTATGGAACGTTGTAATTCAATAGTGTATAAAATCAAAATCAAAAGTCATTTAATCAAATTAGGCAAAGAATCAGCACTTTTCGAGCTTCAAAATTACAAAAGACAATCTCACCACTTCCTAGTGCTTTCGCTGGGAAGAACGCAACAAACTCCCCAGCAGCACAGCTGTCTGTTCAATTAGAAAATACTTGATACAATACTAGGTACGAGTATGAAAAGAAATTAACATTATGGAGTCTCTTGGCTGCCTGTGTTTTATGTATCACGTAAGTTATTTATTTACAGTAGGTGCAGCACTTTATCCGTCTTATTACAAAACAAAATCTAACTTTAGTTCTAGCCTAACCTTTGGGCCAATATTTGTATTTTGAACTTTATTTCGATTAAAACAAAGTTCTCAATATTAAAATGACAACATAGCATCAAACTAAGCCGTCATTTTTGTATAAAGAACTGCATTTCTATAACAGTTAGGTTCTTAATTCAATACCTAGCTCGGTGGTTTAAACCTGATCTAAAGAAAAACCTTGTTTTTTAATAAGGGGGTATAAGTCTTAGCTCATCGCTACTGTTAAAATGAATTCAGTCATAAGAGTAGCGAATAAATTACCCAGAAAAATGATTGAATTCGTAAATATGTTATAACTTTGAACAAACTAGCTTTAGCTTTTGAATCCATAATATATTTTTAAATGAAACATAAAATACATATCATGTTCCCCCGACTTTTTGCTCGGTTCCTAAGGGTCATAGCGAGATGTTCAATAGCGTATAGTCTTCCTCAAAAATTGGGCAGTAAATTGAAAAAAAAAATCAAATCAGACTGGTATACATAGGTCCAGAGATTACCTTCTACATACAAACTATAGATTAGGTACTAAGGATTGGTTGTCCTCACATTCTTCTTAACGATACAAAGGATTTATTCGCGGTTTTCAAAATTATATTTTTAATAACAATTTGGAACACGTCCGGTCCGGCTAATGGAATTTGTGGTCCGTAAAATTTCATTATTATTCACATACGCGGAAAGTGTACTCAATGGAAAAATGTCGACCTCAGGGCGGGTTCCTCTTAGTAACTTCCGCAGTATTAATAGTTCCGGAAATTGTCTACTACTTAGGTAACTTTGGGTTTTCATAGAAACCGTCACAATAAGTAGGATATTAAGTAGTGTCCCATTCCGGGGAAAAATTACTTCTTCCTGTGGTCTCCGTCCCACGTTGTTGGTAGCTTTAACAAAAAGGAAAAAAAGGCAGGGACAACAGATTCAATGTTTGAGGTATTAGCAGCAGCATTCTTATTTGTGACGAAATCAGGTACCTACTCTGTTATATACGACACTAATACTAAGTACGATAATTATCTATTAATTTATAGCGCGCGTTGATTAAACTAATTTTTGTTTAGTTTTCTTTTATTACTTATCCATCGGAACCATCAATAAAAAAAAAATCAATTGCAGCGGTCAATGCAAAAACGTTTAAGTTAAAGTTAAAAGATTTTACAAACTTTATATATTTTCAAATAAACATTTTCACCCTCATGTCTATTTAATAAAACAAAACGAAAAAAAGGCAAACCATCCAACGAAACATCTATCTGAGAATCGAATCAAAACGAAAAACGAACGGATCGAATCGATCTCATCGGTTCTGTTTGTCACACTGACCCGGAAAACACGAAGACTAGGTATACAATAAGATATTTCACATGTCACCGTCCATAACCTCCGAAGACTTATCTTGTCCCCCGAGTGTAGTTAATAACTTTCTTCAAGAATTGAGCCATCAAATGCAAAAAGAAGTTTCCTAGAACCAAAAATTCGTACACCTTTACCATACGCATTGGGCTCGTGTGGTGGATTACAGCCCACTCTCTTGCACAGAGAGGAGGCCTGTGTCCCAGCAGTGGGAATGTTATAGGCTGACTATACCAAAATTCCACGGCAAATTTATTATAATATTTTGCCAGAAAATACCTGTCCAGTCACGAGCAAAAGTATGTATACACTCGGCTTTATTCAAAAGCGATTTACTCCTTTATTTTTAATTGAAATTTTATGATGTTACGAACATAGCATTTCCGAACCCATAGGTTTATGTAATGTGTCGTATTTCCACGTTCCATTAGTTATTTCACGAAAAAAATGCAGTTGAAAGTCGCCAAGTGTTGACATATTGGTGTTCGTGACTGTCCATCATAATTAATAATCAAAGAAAAGTAATCAAAGTTATGTTGTACAATAATTACTTGCCAGTAACAATTCGATTCAAGCCGGGATATAATAGTCAACAGCCTTTAAATTGCGTGACCTAATTCCCGAGGATCAATTTGAAGTTTCCATTCAACAACTCCACCTGCCGATTTCAAACAGGGCATCTTATTTGCAAATTCTCAAGACGGAATAATTAGCTTTCGAGCAATTTAATTAAACAATTTGAACCCTGATGATAATTAAGACTTATTACTGTGTGGATTTAACTTCAGAATGGAGAATGTTTCAGGAATTCTATTAAGTCGTGAAGGGTGTTTGTCGATTTGGGGGTGTCGGTTTGTTTACTCGGCTTGGTGGTTCTCTGTTATGTTATCGTTTTCTTATTGCAATGAGATTTTAACTAAAAGTGGCTGGTTGTCAATTGTGGTTGGAAGTGGTCAACCACTTTTAAAAAATGTCTTTATTTATATATTTACCATAAATTTATGTACACACATATATAAACAGCCATGAAAAAAAACAGAACAGAAAAATATTTACAGAGGTGATGCTTATTTCATAAGAAATCTCTTCCAGCAGACCTACGATAGGACAATCGACACAGAGATGTAGACAGCTTGTGAAAGAGTAAAGGTGACAAAAAAATTATAATACAAAAAACAATTCACTTAAAAAACTAAACAAAAATTATGAGACTAAACTAACATACTATAGTTATACAAAACATACATAAAATAAAATAAATATCACTAGAATGATAATAATTATAACATAATCAAAATAATAAATACATAAACAACTATGATGAAGTGGACAGATGGTGTTCTTATAACTCCTTTTGTATCTATTCATCAGAAATTCTAAGTTTCAGGCGAAAAATGTGAAAACGAAAGTCATGATAGTGACTAGATCAGTATAACTTTTGTAAGTTTTGCAGCAGCATTATTAAAGAGATTGCCACACTTACCGTCTTCTAAATAAGATGTGGAAGACGTATACATATTGTTTTTAATTTATAAGATATCTGATCTACCTAGTCCACCAACCCGCACTGGGCCCTCGTGGTGGATTATGGCCCACTCCCTCTCACCGAGAGGAGGCTTGTGTCCCAGCAGTGGGAACATTATATGAGTATAAGTATGATCTACCTAGTACGGGACTGTAAAAATCTCAAAAGATTTCTATAATATATTGAAGAAAATAGTAAAGCGCTTCCAGCTGTGGCGCACCGTAAGAACTTGAAAATAAGATCTCATTACTATTAAACATACTTTAATAAACTTTGAACCTGCAATGATAATAAAGACTTATTACTGTGTGGAGTTAACTTCAGAATGGAGAATGTTTCAGAAATTCTATTAAGTCGTGTTGGGTGTTTGTCAATTTGAGGATGTCGGTTTGCTTACCTGGCTTGTCATGTAGTACTTTCTTATTTTTCTTTTTTTTATGGACACATTTATGGCTTTGTCCTGTACGTTGTGGCGTAGTGTAATCGTTATGCTTTTGTTTCGATAAACTTTACAACGCAGCTCAACAAACAACACAAAACCAGAACAACATAAACACCTATGTTTCACAAATAAACTGATTGATTGATTGACCGCGCTTCCCTTTTTGCTTTCCACAGTTTTCGGTGTTGGAATTTACACATGGTATTAAATTATCATGTGTTGGTTTGATAACTTGGTTTGCCATGTGGTTCTTTGTTATGTTATCCTTTTCACATTGCATTGAGATTGTTAAGAGAAGTTTCAGAAGCGCCCAAGAACATTCAGTCATAGTTTGTAAATTGCGTAAACTTTTCATGAGGGTTATTTATACTCGTAATACTTTTGTAATTTTTGTGAAAGAGCAGCTGTTGCATCGCCGACGAGGAAGCGACTAGCTATCAATGATTTCCTCGCTCAGGATACGTAGAAAGGATTATAAGTCAATACATATTTATGTACCTATATTATTAATAGTTGATCGCTGACTGCTCTCACCGCCGGCGAGTACTCGTTTGTCGCAGCGACAAGAGCTATGAAAGAGAGTACTCGCGACTCTCGCTTGGCGGGCAGTACACTTGGTGTATACGCATACCAGTGAGTTATAGGCCGACCGCTTAACTGGGACGTTGTTTGAGGTAGCTGCGCGGTGCGGGAGGGGTGATAGTTGTCACAAGTTGACGAATCACTGAGCTCTTGCATCACGTCACCACACCCTTCACGGACCGCGCTGCTACCTGAGGCAACGTCTCAGGCCTATAGTGCTGCAGTGCGATTCTATAACCATCTCACCGTGAAAACTTGGGTGAAGTGAGCGTGGAGTGAGCTATCATTCCAAATAATGCTAGGGATTGACACTACTGACAACACATCACATCAAGCTCATAGACTAATATATATAAAATGATCAAGCTCACTTCACTTGAGTTTTCACGGTGAGATTTTTACAGAATCGACCGGCTGATCGCACTCGCTGCTCGTTGCTCGCCAACTAGTCTTAGCTCGTTGCTAGCTCTACTAGCTTCTCGTTAATCGCCGGCCGTGAAACAGGTGGCTTCCGTGGCTTATTGCACTGAGTACAGAATTACAACCTGTCACCTACATTAAGCTCCTTATAAATAAAATGTGGAAGGCTAATTATTGTTTATAGTTCATTTTAAGATTGAGAGGCTCGTGGCTTAGTAATGACAGTCGCACGGGTTGGTCGATCAGGTTAAGCTATGATTGCCACGGTCGGTTTGTGGATGGGTGACCATCTTAACATACCGAGATCCCTTCGTGCCTCGGAAAGAACGTTAAGCCGTTGGTCCCGGCTGTCATTCGTGGATCTTTGACAGTCGTTACGGGTAGTCAGAAGCCAGAAAGTCTAACAACTAGTCTTACCAAGGGGTATCGTCTTACCCAGTAGACTAGGTTGTGGAGGTCAGATAGGCAGTCGTTCCATGTAAAATACTGGTACTCAGCTGCATCCGGTTAGACTGGATGCTGACCCCAACATAGTTGGAAAGTAAGTAAGCAGATGATGGACACTTAGGTCTTGCAAGCCCTAATGTTAACATGAATGGTCGGGGGTAGAGATTGTGGGGGTCGAACATGGACTAAACCGGAAATGACTAGGCTGATTGAGCTGGTATCACTGACCTCTAAAAATCTCATAAGATTGCTAAATTAAAGAAAATAGGTAAACTAGTCACTTCCGGCTGTGAAATACTGACTTGAAAATAAGATCTCATTATTATTAAACATAAATCAGAAAAGTCTTCGTAACTAATTTTTAATATAAGCAACCGTTTTCTACGACGCTGTTTAACCAATTTTCAATTCCACGCACCGGTGACCTCTTTCATTTTCTAATTGAAACTAAGTCAGCTGAAATTTCAAAGGCTATCAGATGAAAATGATACTAAAGATCAATGAACATGATTGCGCTGTTATAAAAAAAAATCGTTTTGCGAAGTAAAAAGAAATTAAACATTTTCAAGGAGAAGTGGGACAGGTTAGAAATGATTAAAAAATAAATTGTCTGAATGGAAGCTTAGGAGAATAATTTAAAAAATACACAAAAAGTACAACATCATTTTTAGGGATCAGTATAAAATAAATAAATAAAATTTATTTTCTCACCACAATATTTAAAAGTCAACAAGTACTGCTTAGTAGTAAGCTATTAATACACGTTACTATGTGGGAGACTGGTGCCTAAGCTAGGCTGAAACCTGTGTTTCCGGATACCAGAAGGCAAATTCTCGTAATTTCAAACGTTCAAAATCTAGTCGCAGTCTCATCTCGGCGACAAAGAAATGTCAAAATGTAGGGAAATTATAGGTATTTTTGACAGATTGAGACTGAGATCAGACTGTGAACGTTCTTAAAATTACGAGAATTGCCCCTCTGGTCTCCACCCCGAGGAACAATGTCTGGGCGTATTAAAGCGTAAATAGATACCTGAACCCCGTCCATTAGGTAAACCGTTTTTTGACAGATGGAACTAGTGATTGCAGTAACACACAATACATTGATTGATACTCGTACGGTATTATAGTATCTGTAAGAAACTATAAATAAGATAAGGCATTTTAAAGTTAACTTTTACGTAATCTGGAATAGTAACGTTCTAAGACAGCTGTCAAAAAACGGTTAACCTTTTAGAGGTATGAGAAACAGGGTGTGAAGTTCACTCATCCTCCATAGAAAAGGGAGGGTCCTCCGACCAGACGGGTGTTGTATCTGGCGGGATTCTCTGGTGGTTCCAGTCCTGTCTCCATTCAATCCATTGGCTATCACGGCTATTTTATTCTGAATATAATTATTATGGGCCCGATAGGGCCGAAGTCTGCCAGGGAAGCGGGATCGTCCGAAAGGGTTACCGCTGCCCTGAAACAGAAAGGGCTAAGGAAGGAACACGGGTGGGTTTTAGTCAGTAAGAGTCTAACACTCTCTTCGAGCGGGAGCGGTCATTTGAGGATTTCCTATCCAAAAAAAAATATATATATATATAATTATTATACTTTATTTCATGTTCTACAAAAGCGTACCTCGATAGTCGCAAAAATAAAAAAATAAAATACTTACCCGACCTTTTAAATATTTAACTTTGCCGACCCCAACTTTGTTGAACCAAAACTAACAGAGCAAAAATTCCATTATTATAAAATAATGAAATCTGTAGCGTTTTCTGTTTAGCTTTTATTGTAAAAGTTTAGCATATCTGGAGGGTAGTCGCAAAGTATTAGTACAGATCACGAATTCAAGTGCCACTCCAAACTTAGGTTTTTGAACTACCTTCCTTCAATATATTTGTTCTATGTTTTTAGTTGGTCCTTCCTGTTTATCGTGTTCAAGTGGTAGATAATATTTATTTTGACAAGAGAATGCGTTCGTGAGTTTCGTGACACCTGTTGGGTTTTGAACTACCTTCCTTCAATTTATTTGTTCTATATTTTTAGTTGGTCCTTCCTGTTTATCGTGTTCAATTGGTAGATATAAGCTATTTTGACAAGATAATGCGTTCGTGACACTTGTTAGTTTCATACCAATGAATACATGTTTTGCGAATTTGATCTTTCTTAGCCACTAGAGTTGTCGCATTGACAGTTGTCAGGAACGCGTTCTCTGGAAAGCCGGACTGTAAGTAGCTCGATGAGACTTTTTGTACAGGAGCGTAGAAATGGGTAAAAGCAGAGAGAGAGATTTGTATCATATGTAGGTTTTTTTTTTTTTTGGATGGGAAATCATCAAATGACCCCTCCCGCTCTGGGTGGAGCGGAAGGGAGTGTCAGACTCTTACTGACTAAAACCCACCCGTGTTCCTTCCTTAGCCCTTTCTGTTCCAGGGCAGCGGTAACCCTTTCGGACGATCCCGCTACCCTAGCAGGCTTCGGCCCTACGCGCCGTCCGGCACGGGCCTGGTCCTGATCGGACGGTGAGCTACCAATTACTCACCGCCCGCAGGCCCGCGCCTACGGTGGCCGGGAGTCGTCACGCGGCTCCCGACGCCCGGAGCGTCTCCCGCGGCGGCTGAGGCGTGAGGTTCTCTCCCTCAGCCTCCCCGCCACCTCCTTCGCTAGCATGACTGCTTCGCAGAAGGAGGTATGTAGGTGAAGTTGACGTGTTCTTGAGTGGAGACCGTGATTCGGTAAACGTAAAGTGGGACGCTCTCAGGCTAGGTGGACCGAAGATCTTCGCAGGGTGGCTTGCAATAGGAGCGGCCTATGTCCACCAGTGGACTGCTATAGGCTGGTGATGAGGTGAAGTTGGACTGACGTCATGAAGAATTTTGTGATAAATAGGTAAATAAAAAGATCACACTGATTTAAACACGATTTTATTTAAGAAAGGCACTCAATTCCTACCTAAAAGCTTAATGATCTGAATATTGAATTACATAAATAACAAAACCCGGTCCATTTACTACTAAAACAATTGTTTGACATCATTTGATTTACCCGAACAGAGATATGGGGCAGGAAATGAAATATCTATGGAGGCTCATGAGCCAAAAAAAGGAATGCGTCGTTTAGGAATCAGGGTTCTGTAGCGAAACAATAAACTGTTCTGGTTATTATTATTTTGTTACAGAAAAATGTCTCCTCGAGAACTGACCTGTATTGAAATCTGTCGATGTGCGTTTTTTATAATTTCTAACGTGACAATATTATCATGGAAGTCCTACGAAATGTATGGAAATACGTGCACGTTATAATGTTATCATGGACGGAAGAAAAGTGTCTTCATATATTTTTATTAATTTTATTTCTTGTAGGGAGCGAGCCTATTGTAACCAACCGGGCACCAAATTGGACTTGGTTCGAACTGCTACTCAGAAACTAAAATCCAATTATACTTTGCCTGATCCGGGATGCCAACTCAGGACTATGTTTAGTAGTAGCAGTGTGACGTCAGTACCAATGCGGCAGTGAACAATAAATAATACCACCGATTGGGGACTAAACGCATGACGCCATCGCGGCAGGCCAAGACGAAGATGGCGGGACGAGCTTGACTCCTACCGTAGGAACTGGCCGGCACTCGCAAAAGACAGAATTGGGTAGAAAAAAGAGGAGGCCGTGCCCTGCAGTGGGACAATACAGGCTAGTTAGAATAATTAATATCTGACTACGGAACTCTTTGTTATTTATGGTCCGAATTGCACTTGACAGGTTTTATCTAAACACGTTTTGTTTTTGATCCCTTGTTTGTACAGTAAGGGGATCCTTTGAATCGGATGTCTGTAATTCATACATATTTGTGTTCGCTGTAATTTGTGCCCCCAAGTAAAATGGGGCCTTTTTTCTCTTTATTTGTTATGCATACAAGCGATCGGTTTTTTTTAAAATTAAATTCATTCATTTTAAAGGGAATACGGAATTTAGCGTTGAAAAAATATTGTTCCTTTTTTGTTACCACAGTTAATGGTTTTATAAGCCTTCACTTTGAATTGGTGGTGTATTATAAATATACAGGGTGTCAGGAGAACGCTTCCGAAGCCAGAACGTAGATTATATACAACCTTTATGCAAACGAATACCACTAACCTTTCGCCTGAAATTGATTATTTTCGCGCGTCACGTGGACTTGGGGTCGTCAGCCGCACAGCTGTCGGCGAGCGCGCGCGCACTTTGAACTTGAGGTCACGCGCAAGCGTCAGATGATATTTATTTACGAATACATTGCTTGTTAGAGTTGTAAAGAAAAAAAATGTGTTTAATAGCAAATAATGGTTTAATTTAACTGTTCTCACAGCATAGTGTACGAAAAATGCTAAAAAAAATAGGTAAAATTGTTCTTTTTTTTTCTCATTTTTTTATGGTATCGTATCGAGAATCAGTAGCCCTATCACCTGTCTTCGTTTTCGGAAGCGTTTCCCTGCCACCCTGTATGTTCCTAAATAACTCTCGTGTTTTGGGGCCACATGGTGGGCGCACACGGCGCACAAACTTAAGCATTTCATAAACATACGCTTCGTGTGATGTCGCCATGTGTTTGCTTCCAATGTTTACCTGTCTGAGAAAAGATCTTAGGTACTTATCTAAGTCACATGAGCTGCTGTCTTGTCGTCCTCCACCCAGGCTCTGCACAGCGGACTGTCTGTGCCTCCTTTTACAAAGAGGTGTTTATTTAATGACTCGTGGCCAGTTAAAGCTGCTGTAACTGTACGCAGCTGTTGTTCAGTTAGTCGGAGAAACTGTTTCGTAAGGCGGCTATCAATTGTAGGGAGTGCTTCGTTATAGCGACCGGTCTGACTAAAGTTGGTGATATGCATCTTAGAAAACGACATTAAAACATTCGAAAACCATCTGAGGTTCATATTAATCAATTGACAGAGGGTCAAAACTCTCAGAGAAAAAATTAAGGAATTTAACGTACCTAGTAGGTACCTAATCATCATTCTATCGCCTTATCCTAATTAATTTGGGGTCGGCACAACATGTCTTTTTCTTCCGTACTTCTGCATTAGTCATCATCATCGTCATCATTCATCATCTCAGTAGTCACCCCTTCCTAGCCATGTCATCTTTCGCAGTCCATCCATCGTTTCTTATGTCTGTAGCGGTATCTACAACGCTACATGCGAACAACGCGTCATACTGACGTCATGCAAGTCCTGCATCTCGCAAGCAGAGTTTACCGCGCAATTAGCATACATACCAACGTCCCGACATCAGTCGTTGGGCAATTTCCCGCCAGACACAACACCCGTCTGGTCGGAAGATCCTCCCTTTTCTATGGAGGATGAGTGAACTTTACACCCTGTTCCTCATTATATGTCTTTCCCTACTCTTAGAGTCACATTCATACTCAAAACTTTCCTCACAATATTTTCCTCAGTCCTCCGTATTACACGCTTTTTTTTTTTTTTTTGGGGATGGGAAATCATCAAATTACCCCTCCCGCTCTGGGTGGAGCGGAAGGGAGTGTCAGACTTTTACTGACTAAAACCCACCCGTGTTCCTTCCTTAGCCCTTTCTGTTCCTGGGCAGCGGTTAACCTTTCGGAAGATCCCGCCGCCCTGGCAGGCTTACACGCCGCCGTATTACACGCTCATATCATAACAACCGAATTCCACACACCTAACTACCTAGTACTTAATTTCAGTCATAAGTGCATTGCATTTTTGCGAACAAAATATTGAAACACATTCATTACTTGAATGTTTCGACTGGTGAAGGTTTCGTTCGGCTGGCTGAGCACCTGTAATTTCCAGATGAAAACGCTCAAGAGCGGCAATCAAGTTTAATTTATACGAAAACGTTTAATAACGTTAATTGTTTTTCGTTGAAGTGCCTTTGTATGTTTCAATAGAGTTAACCGATGTTGAATTTAACTTAATCACTTATTTTTAGGTTTTGAAAGAGATTTAACATCTGTTTCAGCTTTTAAAAGAGGTACGAAAAGATCATCACCCTAAGGTTGACTGGTAGAGAATGCATCAGTCTACATTTGTACATGTTTTTTTACTTGTGTGTGTTTTAATAATTAAATTTATAAAACGTTAGTCGCTTAAAAAGGCTGTCAGAATGTAGATTTAAGATCCGTCCGACACCGATTGCGAATGCGTTGCTACTGACCAGACTGAGACACACTTGCTGTTTTGCCAGAAGTTTCCATACACCTGCACTTTTGGGAAACTTAAGAATGCCGCTGATGCTGCTATTTGCGTGGCCACCTGCTCTCAAGTAATTGAAGAAGCCTGGCTGACATGGATTCTCATATGTTCCTCTTCTCAGGAAAATCTACTCTGCCCTTAGTAATTCAATAAATCCATTGAGCTTACAATGTACTTTGATTGAAGCACATTTCGACGAACTGATAACTCTGTAGGAAAGGAATGAAACCTGCATCCTACATTTCAGGATGTGGGAAAGTGGTTTCTTGGAAATACTCCATTTTGTGCACTCACAAAGGCGACCACGGGATTATACCGGTATAGTGGAAGTCTTTGGGCAGTACCGCTGATCAAGAAAATTAAAAACTAACCTAAATGTTAGCTTATAGATTTTATGTAAATATTATCTTGATTAAGTCTGTAAATATTTAATAAAACGTACTAGTAAAAAAAACCTTAATGCTTGATGTTCGATTTCCCAACATGGTTTATTAAAGGTTATCACAAATTGTGTTTTACAAAAATACACTAGTTTGGTTTCCTGCTCTGAATATATTTTTATTCATACTAATGTATAACCGACCCTTGACAATTCAAAAGTGCCTGTGTTTAGTTGAAATAAATAGTTTGAGTTTGTATAGCGAAAAACCGTACTAACACTAAATTAAGAATATCCCATGTATCAGTACCTACCTTATAAAATCGCAAACAAATACATAACTTTAAACAATTCTCATTAATACAAAACATGATGGAGAGAGAAGATGATGGAGTAGGTACTTTTTGAATCGGTGATTGATAGAATCAGTACATTTTAGAATCGTTCATTGGTAGAATCAGTCATTTATAGAATTTGTACATTCCAAGAATTGGTCAATTATAGACTTTGTACTCATTTCGCGAATCAGTCATTCCTAGACTAAAGCCTTTTCTATACGGTACATTATTTTATAAATCGAAGCCAGGTATAATACCTACCTATTTTAACAATATCGAAAAACACATTTCCAAATAGAATATTGTAACTGTCTTTAAGACATCGTTATTCAAATTCGCCAATATTCTGTACTGGTTTCTAAATTTCTTCATCGATATAATTAATTGAATAAAATTGTTCCGGCTCCGCTTCTCAATTGAATATTGTCTCAAGATACGCTTGGAAGTTATTAGTTTTAGAGCTCTTTATGCAGAATCCAAATTGTTTTGTTCCGTTAATTTTGTCCAACAAGCTTTTGCTCGATTTGCTACGAGTACAGCTGAAATGGAAATTGTTACTGGTTTTGTTGTACTTGTTATAATTTACATAGGCTTCTTTTTATAGCCTACTAGCTGACCCGGCAAACGTTGTTTTGCCATATAAATTATTTCTAGCTGCCCGGCGCTACTTCGTTCGCGTGATGCGCTACCCCCTACCCTACTCCTACCCTACTTCTACCCTACTCCTACACTACTCCTACCCTACTTCTACCCTACTTCTACCCTACTTCTACCCTACTCCTACACTACTCCTACCCTACTCCTACACTACTCCTACCTTACTCCTACACTTCTCCTAACCTACTCCTACCATACTCCTACCCTACTCCTACCCTACTCCTACCCTACTCCTACCCTACTCCCACCCTACTCCTATCATACCATCAGCACCACACTCCACCAGGCCACTGATCATAATAGATGGAGAAAGACCGTTGACAATTTGAAACGGAGTCACGATTCTTGGCAGTGAAATTGCGATTGAGGAGAGAGAGAGAGAGCTAGAGGTATGAGGATCATTCTGGAAAGTTCTTCATAATCTATAGCAAAGAGAGCATCTTACGACCGCAGAAGGGTACCGCCCGACGGTTGATGTTGGGATGTTGTACATAGGAAAGTTATCCGCGCGACTAACTACTACTATTAAGCTACAGCTGATATGTATACATACTCGTATTATGCTAGTCGCCCAGATAACTAGTAGTAGTGCGTAGTCGTAGTATAACAATCCTTGCGCGATGCAGAATTTGGGTGACGTCATGTGTCAAAAAGATGCGTCGTTGTTTATACCGTCACAGTAGCATAATACAATTTAATCAGTTTACTTTCGATTTAGTACATTTTTGAAGCGACTTAAAACTACTTCGCTTTATGCATTCTGCGTAGTTTATTCGAGTGTACCCAGCGTTTTGGCTGACCGCAGCATGTTTAGTATGCCTGGTAACATTGCGGTTGCACAATGCGGTGGCCCGATCTTTTAGCGACCATAGTGATTTGGGCAACCACATACTAGTGGGAATAGAAATGTGGTTTAGGAACATTTTCGGTCAGTACGGCTCGACGCATTGCGGGTGACCGCAAAGTGCGAATGATTGCTAACTAGCTATCTATAGTTATTTAAACCCTTTATCAAACCACAACCATTACTATTTCATCACCATTCTCAAAACAGTGAAGGGAAACATCGTGAGGAAACCGGCATATCCTAGAATGGAAAATTCGAAGAATGTGACTTCTACCAACTGGGCTCGTGTGGTAGATTATAGCCCTCTCGAAGAGAGGAGGCCTGTGTCTCAGCAGTGGGAACATTATATGCTGCTATTCTCTATTCATGTTGCTTGAAAAATGTATTAAACCGCAATCAAAAATGTTATTCCGAACGGATTTTTCACAACAATCTCTTACAAAACTTCATCTTGTTCAGCGATTCCGTGCAAAAAATGCAATTGTACAAACTCAGTAACGAGGTTTTAACAGCTCGACTATTATCGCATAAAGAGCGAGACCATTTCAGTAAGCGTATCTTGTAATTATTTGTTAACTGAGGAAATGCAGGGATTTCGTCTGCCGGACATTTCATTGAAGATGTTTTTGTATTTTTTTTTGTCTAATTATGTCAAGTGAGGGGTAAGTTTTCGTTATAATTTTGTGCTAATGAATAACTGAAGAGAAAGGAAAATAGTTATGTTCTTATAAGAGCTGGAGGTAAGCCCAGGGGTCAAAGAGAGGCTATCTTTGAAGCAATATGAAAAGTACTCGTATAAATAAATTCTAGATGAGTGGCTACCTCAGACCATTACCAAGGTCCCTAGCGTAGAAATGTTTCGTCAGTTAATTAATAAAAATCCTGTTCTATACATTTTGACCGCGTTAGTATTGCACTTTTCTATGAAGTAGCTCTGCTTTATTTTCTACAAAAATAAAATCTTCTGTTTCCTACAAAAGTGCAATATTCACGCTGTCAAAATGTATGGAACCGTTTTTTTTTTAATAACCGTCGGAGAATTTCAACGCCTCCTGCGTTACAGAATGCGTTCAGATCAATCGTAACAGGTTGGATGTCTCGATGCACTAGCATAGTTTCCCCAAAAGAAAAGAAAGAAAAATATTTTATTCTGCACAAACAAAACGCAATTACAACTAAAAAATTGTAATATTAAAAAAAAATAAGAAGAAAGACTTAAGATACACATAGTCAAAAAGACTCGTACTCAAGCATAAAAACGTTGACACTCTTGTCTCTTGTCTTGTCCACAATGTTTTCCTTAAACCATGTCAGTGATGTCCGAGATAAACTCGAGAAAGTATCTTTATGACATAAAAGGTCAGAAGACATATTAAAATAACCAACGAAGGTAAGATAAAGAATTGCTAAACCGTTGTTGTGTTAAGTTAATTAACCTACACAGAAATAAAATCGACTGCAGTCTTCTAAGTTTCATTGGTTTAATCATAGTAAAATACAATGTAAGGAAGGAGTTCAGAAAGAGGTTAAAGAGGTAACGAGTGCTTTTTATGCATTTTAATCAAGAGGAGTGTATTATCTGGTTAGATAAATATTTGATGTTCTATTTTGACAACTAAACAAATTTTTATCTTCTGTACTTTTATTAATGAAATAGAAAGAAAAAAATGCACTGAACTTAAATTTAGTTTAGTTTGTGAACAGGGAAATCGGCGCCAATGCCTTTTTTAAACACGTTTAAAAACGTACTGAAGCTGATTCCTTCCTCGAACGAGATAAGACTGAAATGAACTAGTTTACCTACCTGATAGAAATATGAAGAGTTTCTTACAATTAAAATATGTAAACGACAAATGATTTATCCTAATATAATGTATGATCTATCCTATAGATAAGGGCTGATTTTTCCATCGCTAGATAACTTTTATTCGAGGAATAAAATTGACGTTTGACAGTTTTTGTATGAAATAACTGTCAAAATTTCAAAATTATTCCTCGAAGAAAGTTATCAAAAGATTGAAAAATCAGCCCTAAGTAGTATATAGTAGTAGTTTAAATGGTTGATGTTAATAAAACTAGTTGAGGTCGTTGTTTCCTATCTGTCTCAACTAGTTTTTGAGAAGACTGGCCAAAAGAAACTCAGGCTCACAGTCTTTTAAGTGTCCCATCGTTTGTGTCACTTTAAATCGTGTCCTGCGTGTCCTGTCAGCTGCACGTTACAGGAACTGATGGACGCTGGTGATGGCGCCAAACAAGTAGCCGAATTCCGGGCCGAGTCCATTTAGATTGTTATCGACACTCTAAGAAGGAGAAGAAGCGTCTCTTTTAAAGTCCAGACATAATCTTGATCGAATCATGTGAAGAAGAAGCGTGTAGAACAAAAACGTCGAGTCTAAAATGTGATACCAAGTGTACAACTTTTTGTGTAGGGGAACGTGATGTTCCCCATTAACATCAAGGCTTACCCATTTATTAAAAGCAGGTGTATTGTACATTTCAGCTTCAAATTTCCTGTTGAAACGTTGAAAACAGCGCTCTACCCCAGTTCTCAAGTTGTTTTACTTAATTCTGTATATAAAATATTTCAACAAATGGTACTTTATTGCGTATGAAGCGTTTCCGATGCAAATAAATGGTTCACACCCTTGAAACGTAGCAGAGAACCAATAAAAATGTTACTTAAGTCGCTGCGCCGAGGGCCGGGCTTTTAGAGGTGGAACGATTTACCTGAGCGGCTTAAGTGATGAGAAAATCGACTTTTAACAAGGCCTTAAATTCTTTTTAATAAGTCACTACATAAATGCCATTAGCCCAGTAGCATAGCTATTCACAACCATTCGAAACGCTTCCGTACCGAATTAAACATCATTCAATGTTATCTTAGGAGTCCTCTAAACCCTGTTCACTAGTCCAAAACACAAAAATTTTGTCAGTTTAAATTAAATACATGACCGCTTTTATTCCGCCTGTCGGATGGTTGTGATTGCAGGTTCCATTTTAAATGCAATCGACATAGTAAACAAAAGACTTGTAATTACTAGTTGACAACGTCATGGCTTTCCGGCCAGACAAAAGCAGGGGATTATGCAGCCAAAATGAGAGAATGTGTACATACTAAGTATTTAAGATGAGCAGTGGTGGCCCAGTGGTCACAGCCGCGAGTCTGTAAGTCATATATTCGAACCCAGACAGGCGCTTTACTTTGTGTAAATTATTTCATCACCTCTGCTCTCAAAACGTTGAAGGAAAGCATCGCGAGGAAACCGGCATGTCCTAGAATAAAAAAAAAATCGAAGACATGTGACATCTTGACGGCACGGGTGGCGCAGTGGTTAAGCGATTGACTGCTGCGCTGCGTGTCGCGGGTTCGATTCCCGCACGGAACAAATATTTGTATGACCTACATGTATTTGTTCCGAGTCTGGGTGTTTTTCTATCTATAATATGTATGTACCTATTTACAAAAAAAAAAAAAAATGTATATAAGTAGTTTATCAGCCATCTTGTTACCATAACACAAGCATTAGGTTGCTTAGCTTGGGACAAATGGTGCTGTGTGAAATGTCCAGGGATATATTATATCTATATATATATCTACCAACCCGATATGGAAGAGGCCGGTTTCCCAGCAGTGGGAACATTATAGGCTGATTATGATGAAGTATTAAAATTGGTGGTCCAATAATGAGATAGTTTATTCAAGTCAGATGGGCAAAAAATAGCAACGTACTGAAGCCAATGTTTACGACTTATGGAGCCATGGGTGACGGCAAACAGCGAGGATGTCATGGCCCAAATCAATGACCGCTTCAACGGACATCATCAGCGACGGACTTCATAACACAACACACACACACACAACTATACTCTACCTGCGACAATCGCTAACTCTCATGCCATGTCTCACGCCCAGCCGTCACGGTAAGCAACAATGAAATCCAACATATGCGCCCCCTGTGCCAATTTCCGCTTCAACACTACGGAATCCGTTGCATGGCACATTTCAGATATATGCCACTCCATTCTCTATTGTAATGCAGTTTTGTCGCCAATATTCAATTTTTCGCCTGAGTTGGAGATATTGAAGTATAGTTTGCTTAATTTTATTTCTTTTAAAAGTTTTTACGGTTTTCTGGGCTTTACCAAACTACGTTACCAAACCAGATACTGATTTCAGTGTTTATACCGACTCGTTTCATCATTTTTGAATTTGGAATTAGGGTTTTGAATGCCAAAATTCGTCGAAAGGTTCGATTCGGAAACTTTGGCTTCGGGTTTTTGGAAAAAGATAGTAAGATTAGAAAGAGGTAAAGCTACGGTTTCCTATAGAGCGTGTCAGTCATATTTATAACGGACGTAATTTTTCACAAGTATTTGACAAGTAAGGTGTCAAAAAACACTTTTTAATTCAAAATATGGCCGCATATGGCGGTCACCGCTATTCTTAAAAACCTTAGGTTAAGTCCCACAAAAACATAAAATAATGTAGCACAACATCACGCCTGCGTTCCCCGAAGAGATAGGCAGAGTCATAAACCCGTATTTAGCCAGTTTCCAGTTTATTTACTCCCACGTACTAGAGGGCGAGCCTACTGCACAAAATATAAAACGTACTATAAATATTTTTAAATAGCCTTTTCTTTATCAACTGTGCGCCATGTGAATGTTTCCGGAGGTAAGAGAAAAAGACCATTAGAAACGTGAATAAGTGGATTAAGAGTTATGGCTGCCATTATGACCGTTATGGGAAATGGGCCGTTATGGCACTTAACGTGCACTTTGGATTTAAAGGGCTAAGATTGATGAAGCTGGGGAAGAAAATCTAGTGGAAAACGGACACACCGTACAGATTGTTTCCTTAGATTTTTACCGATTTGCTGGCAAGGGGGTGACTACTGAGATGGCGATGCTGCACCGACCCTCAATTAATTGGGATAAGGACTGGAGAATAATTTAGATGATGATTTTTTTTTGCGCAATATGCATAATTTCGACATAGGATCTGTATACGCAGTTGATTGATTGATTAATAACATGCGTAAATAGACGAATATACGCACCACCTCAAGTCCATCACTGTCCATTCCAAGGTTATCTGGAAGAGACCACAGAAAGCGATAAGGCCGCTCGTTGTATATTTTTTTATTGTGTTTGGGTGGCTTACAGCTATCAAATACAGAATTAGTAGTGATTTTGTAGTGTTTTTTTTTTTACGTGTGTTTGTGGTGTACAATAATATATATAAATAAACTAGCTGACCCGGCAAACGTTGTTTTGCCATAATTATACATAATTTCTAGGTTTTTTTTTTCTCAGATCTACCCGATATGCACACAAAATTTCATACAAATAGGTCCAGCCGTTTCGGAGGAGTTTGGTAACAAACATTGCGACACGAGAATTTTATATATGAGATAATACACAGCTGACCCACTTTTGCACATCACATCATCATCATCTCATGCTTATCTTATCATAAAACGTAAACTCTTAACGTAACTCTTGGTCTTTTGTTAACATTAGGGCTTGCAAGACCTAAGTGTCCATCATCTGCTTTCTTACTTTCCAACTATGTTGGGGTCAGCTTCTAGTCCAACCGGATGCAGCTGAATACCAGTATTTTACATGGAGCGAATGCCTATCTGACCTCCACAACCCAGTTACTGGGAAATACGATACCCCTTGACAAGACTGGCTGTCAGACTATTGAGTTTCTGAAGACCCAAGACCAAAAATATGGATAGTAAAGAAGAGCTCTAAAACAAATGAAATTCACTTCAATTTCCGAATATTTTCACGGTACTAAAAAGAAAACAGTCGCCACATCGGATATATTTTCTGTGACGGCTCGGCGGCGCTAAACTAACTCCTAGTGTAGGTAATAACGTCTCAAGAAATGCAAAGTGGGCAATTTTGTTTCTATATAGAAAATTACTTGGTACACTATAGCCTTGCTGAGGTGCCACTGCCTCAATTTAAAAAGTAAATGATACTATTCTATTTTCAAACTGTGGAAGTCTGTGTAGCTTAGCTGTACAAGGATCTTCTGGTGCATTGCCAAAAATGGAACTAACGTCGCCATTAAAAAAAAAATACTGTTCACAAAACCATTTCACATATGTACGTGTACGTGTGTATATGTGTGTGTGTGTGTGTGTGTGTATGTTTGCCAACAGCGCCCCCATGTCAAAGTCATTCGAGGGCCAGAAGATGCACTATACTATTGTTTTTTAAGTTTCCCAGCACTGACCTCTTTAGTCAGATTCCTAGATTTTCAACGAGTTCAATTACTTAACAACTACTAACACTACTTACTTAGTAGTAAGTAAGTAGTGTTAGTGCTACTTACTTGTTACTTACTTGCATCATTTAATTATTAACAGAGAGGGGGCAGGGGAATTGAGGGGGAGAGTAATTAAATGCTGCTAATATGCTGTGTGTGTGTGCGGCGTAGGGCTGATTTTACCAAAGTCAGATATCTTTTATTCGTGGAATAAAATTGACGTCTGACAGTTCTAGTATGGTAAAACTGTCAAAAATTCAAAAGTTTATTCTAAGGATAAGACACCTATTCTAGGTTTTTTTTTTTTATTGACAATGGGCTCACTCTTGACCTATAAAAGTTTGGTGGAATGCGCCCTTAGCAGCGTAATTTTTTACCAAACTTGGAAAAGTAATATTTGAAATGATCACAAGCTGTTCATTGCAATGATCCATAGTTGTAAGTCAGCTGGATTAGCTTGTCGACTGCACTGTTAGGACTTTCGCTGATCAATCAAATGAATAGAATACTGTAAAGGTTGTCTACTACAGTCGACCTTATGTAGTGCTGGCTGGAAATAAAATAACTCTGCACCCTAATTGCGTAACACACAATCAATCTCAATCTGAATCATTTTGAAGGATATTGCTTATCCATTGCTTCATATGTTCAAAAAATGTGTCATGATGTGTCTGCTCAACAACGTAAATAACGCAATGAATGTTGTTGAACTGTCAAAATGAAACCAATTCCGATTGATCGTGTGTTACGCAATTAGGGTGACGGTTGCATTCGAACAGTAAAGCGAGTTTAGAATGAGCTTTCTAATTTTTGTATTAAGAATTTGTTTGGAAGAAAACTGTGATAATATAGCCGGGGTAATGTAAATACTTTTTCTTGGAACAAAGGTAGAAAATATAACGTTGTCTGATTTCTACAGTACCTAAACTGCACCCTAATTGCGTAACACACTATCAATCACAATTTGAATCATTTTAAAGGATATTACTAATACTAAAATTTGTCTGCTCAACAACGTAAATCACAATAAATGTTGTCGTAGTCGTGTTAGTGTGTTACTCCATTATCCCGCTGAAACAGTCTAGAATGATAATACTACTAATATTATCAATCTTAACTGTTTATATACTATGTATAATACAATACAATAATGTACGTCTTCAATAAGAAAACCAACAAAATGTTGTACTATTAAAGATTTCGATAATCACATGTTTAAGATTTAAGTATCTATAAACAAATAGCTACAATACCAAACCAATAGCTAATTCTGTTTGTTCAAGAACTTGAACAAACAGAATTAGTTATTTGTTTTGTTTTACCTTGTCCTCGTAAAATTGTGTGTTGTTACCGAATTACCAACGAAGTCGCGGTCAAAAGTTAGTATTTACGGTCACCAAAATAGATAAGTAACCAGGGTCCTCAGATATAGTTTAAGCTTAGTAAGAAACCGATGGATGTTTTCGAATGATATTTAATTTGACAAATTAACTATTTGTTTTCTATTAATTGAATTAAATTTCATTCGAAAACAACTATCGGTTTCTTACTAATCTTCAACTTTACCCGACGACCCTGGTTATTTATCTCCTTTGGTGACCGTATATAATATTTGCAAATGCATTATTTATGTTCTTTTATTTGCACTACACCCAGTATCGGCTCAGTTAATAATTATTATACCTACAACATCATACATAACTTGACCCAGCAACTATTTTGTCGTCTGGTTCACCATTGAAGCACTGTTCTTGTTAACCACGTAACTAGCCTCTCAACTAATGTGGCGTGGATTTTCGGTTTCCTCAGCTTGTTCAGCCGACGATCGACTAAGTTTTAGATACGGTATTTAGCATTTTCTCTCGAATCAGCACAAGCTTAGAAACATAGTTGGGTAGAGGTCCAGCGTCCAGTCTAACCAGATGCAGCTGAATACCAGTATTTTACATGGAGTGACTGCTTATACAAAATCCTTCACAACCCAGTAACTAGGTGATACGATACCCCTTGGTAAGACGGGGTGTCAGACTTCTGACGACCCATAACGACTATCAAAGATCCACGAATGACAGTCGGGACCAACGGCTTAACGTACTTTCCGAGGCATGGAGGGATCTTCGTCGGCTTATAAAGATGGTCACCCATCCAAGGACCGACCGCGGCAAGTGCAGCTTAACCTCGTTATTACCTAGCCCTGCCACATGCCATGGTACAAATATTGGACAGTCATTAAGATGACAACATGAGATCAGAAAACTTGAAGTTGAATGGCATTTCAGTACCTAGTGTATATTTGCTGCGGAGTGTTTTGTACAAAACTTACTTAACCTTTAATAAAAACAAAAAAAATAAAGGATGACCTTTTTTTTAAGCTAGGGCTTTTTTAATCATGTGCTGAATTCATGGTTATAGTTTGCGCGTCGCTGTCCCTGCCAACCTGTATAGAGGAATTTAATTTCGCTTAGATAAAGCCAAGAGTTGCATAATGGTTTACATTATACGTATGAGCAAAATATTGAATAGATAGATAGATAGATAAAAACGTTTATATATAGCAACAAAAGACACACAATACAAGTAATAAAAATAGAACAATAAAAAACCTCTAGTACAAAATAGTAGTCTATGTCCACAATGGTCGATCACTACTGGGCGGTGTATGTCTCATGGTTGCACCAAATGGGAGTCCAGCTCAGCATATGCCAGGTACAATACCTGACGCTGGTATTCTGCTGTATCCCGTTAGTGACACACGGATGTCGAGAAAACGCATAAATAATTACGCACGAATAATTTATTTGTAATAAATTGAATGGTATTCATCAAAATTTCATTTACCTGTTAAATTGCGTAGATATGGGTAGGTACCGCAGATTTTAGCCGCAAAAAGTAACTAAAATAATGTTGAAATTATTGCTAAATGACTTCCCAATGATTCATGATCTACCTATGAATGGTCACCTCTTTCCTTTATCCTTATTTTGTTAATTATTCCACAAACAGTAACTACCGAAAAAACCTACAAAAAATGCGTACAATTCAATGACTGTATAGGTTCCATGCGTAAATAAAGTGATTTTCACGTCATCCACGAGTATTATGAAAGTGGCGTGATTATTAGTCACGTTTTTAGGTAAATAAAAGTAATACAAATACATTCCATTCATCTTACTTTATTTGATTTGTTGGGACGCTCGTCATTTGTTTTGATTTTCACTAGTCGAAATGCTTTCTCTTGGGATTCTGTCTAGATAAAATAGGAGTGAAAAGAGATCTTTGATAGTACAGAAATACGTTTTTGGAATTTTAAGGCGTCTCAAAGGTCGTCAAGAGTGGTTACTGTTTGTGTTTATTCTAGCTTCTGTCCACGACTTTGTCTGCATGCAAAAAACAAATCGAAATCGAGTTTCTATCAGTGAAAGAATATTTTTGTAATCGTATAATCTGCCAGCAATAATGTTCCCACTGCTGAGTCTCGGTGAGAGGGAGTGGGCCGTAATCGTGGCCCAGTGCAGGTTGGTTGGTAGATGTCACATGCCTTCGAAGTGGTCCGAGGACATGCCGTGATCACGATGTTTCCCTTCACCGTTTTGAGAGCAGTGGTGATGAAATCATTTACACAAACTAAAGCACCTGCCTGGGTTCGAACCCACGACGTACAAATCGTAGGTCGCGGCCGTTACTTGGGTCAGTAAATAAATAAATAAATCCCTGGACATTTCACACAGCACCATTTGTCCCAAGCTAAGCAACCTAATGCTTGGCTGATAAACTACTTATAAACATTTTTTTTTTTTTGTAAATACATACATATTATAGATAGAAAAACACCCAGACTCGGAACAAATACATGTAGGTCATACAAATATTTGTTCCGTGCCGGAATCGAACCCGCGACACGCAGCGCAGCAGTCAATCGCTTAACCACTGCGCCAACCGTGCCGTCAGTACTTCCAAAGATTACCTCTTACAAACAAACAAATAAATTATCTTTCATTTAGATAAACTTTCTTAGAAAGAGTGATTATGCTTGTTCTTGACAATTCTTTAGCCATATTTCGTGACACTCACGGGGAGAAAAGGGGGTTCTCTTTTGCCCAGGTTGGTTCGCACGGACGATATTTCCCGGCTGCGATTATTTTTCGCGCAATGGATTTTTAACGCACTGCTTAGCGCCGAGAGTTGAAAATCCAGTGCGCCATAAAATCCCCCCGCGATATTATTATGCCCCCTGGGAACTGGGCCTTATTCTTTTAAACACTTAGTAGTTTAAATTACTGTATTTAATTTTAAATCGTTGTATTGTGATGCTGAAGTTCCTATGACGTGGCATGATTTAAATTACAGTTCACCGAATGGAATTATTAGCATAAATGTTTTGGTTAAATACCCACATTTTTTAAATTAGGAATCCTGATGCTTATGTAAGTATATGTGATTGAGAAGTAGATGATCTCATGAAAGAGGTAGCTCATACATCAAACAATGCAGAGTGGTAAACCCTCTAGTATGAGTATTATCAGTTTATTTATCTTACTAAACTTTCCTAGTATTACTCACAATCACAATCTAATGATATCATAACAATACAATAAGTACTAGGTTTATTTTACAACGTGTTTTAATAGGTAGTACCTACACCTGTCTCGTTCTGGAAATTGTCGTGATTGCTGTATTGACACATAGCCTGCATTGCTATGTCAATATTTCATGTTGACATCACCAACGTCAATGTTTCCTGAAATTCAGTGTGTAATCCGAACAGAAGGCCAATTTCTGTAGTTAAAAACGTTCAAAACCTAGTCGCAATCTCTTCTCAGCGACAATCAATGTCGAAAACTTGTCAAAAATGTAGGAAAATTAGAGGTACTTTTGACAGATGAAGACTGAGCTCAGACTGTGAACGTTCTTAAAGTTACGAGAATTGCCGCTCTGGTGATGGGGACTCCAACAGGAAACTTTTTCCTAAATAATTAAAGTTGACAATTTTGTGTAAAAGTTGATGGCTTTTTTACAAGCTTTTATTTAGCTCAGAAATCTGCATAGCTATTCACGCCGACTTGGTGCGCTTACGTGCCGTATCGAACATCAAGCAATGTTATCATTGGAGTCTTCTAAACGCTGTTGACAAGTCCAAAGAATGAAAATTTTATCAGGGTAAATCAAATAGACGACGGGTATTCTTCCGAGTTCCGACAGATGTTTGCTGTAAGGGCAAAGCAAATCGTTGTCGAAATGTGTCATTTTTGATACGATAGCCTGTAGGATGGTTGCAGTACCTATCCTGGTGTCTGTCTGTCTGTCTATATATTGTTAAGTGTAAGTTAAATTTGACCCACTTCCCGGTATCCGATTGGGTTGAAATATTTTTAAGCTATTGCATAGCTTCTATCGCGGGCCTTGAGCGTGGGGACCGAATCCAGAAATTCCGTAACGAAAAAAACCTAACACCCAAAAAGAAAGACGGCCAATAAAAAATTAAGAAAAAAAAAAGAAAAAAATAGTACCAAAAACAAATGACGGTTAATAATTATAATTGCATAAGTTGATAAAAAATGCTATGGAATAGCTTTACCGCGGCAGTCTCCGAGTGCCACACGTCTTTTTCTTGTAAAAAGACGATTTCATCCAATAATTTAGCACTGAAAATTTTCAGACAGCGTAAGCCCAAACATTTTGCTGAAATCCATCGAAACAAAACCTAAAGTTAAAAACTTTATCTTTAAAAAGCATTCTGTGTTAATTCCTAGGTCTCAAATCCAGCTTAGTCTGTATGAATCGAAAACTTGAAACAAGCCGACGAAGTAAAGCGATTACGTGGCGCCCTCTTCTGGCTAATTAGGTGTGTTTAATATTTCGTGAACTTTGATGTGACTTCAACGAACGTAATTATATCTTTTGAGCAGATATTCAATGTCTACGAAAGTTTGGCAGCTTTCGTTTACCCACATGTTTAGCTCTTTGGAAGAAAATACAACTTTCGAAATTTTGAAAGAACGATGAATGGCTTTTGTATATAACTTCAACATGAATGATGTAACATATATGAATGGCTTCACACGCTCCCGTGTTTCTAGATTTTATTACAATATTTTAAAAGAGTGCCTGTGGAGTTTATTGTGGGCTTGGCTTCTTGAGGGGCTTGTGGCTAAGTAATAATAGCCGCACGAGTCAATCGACCAGGTTAAGCTACGCTTCCCGCGGTTGGTCCATGGATGGGTGACCATCTTCACATA
This sequence comes from Apamea crenata, assembly GCA_949629185.1. Taxonomy (NCBI): domain Eukaryota; kingdom Metazoa; phylum Arthropoda; class Insecta; order Lepidoptera; family Noctuidae; genus Apamea; species Apamea crenata. The sequence goes on along the minus strand of OX451365.1, from coordinate 15,205,409 downwards.
CCAAGACCCCTCCGTACCTCGGAAAGCACGTTAAGCTGATGGTCTCAGCTGTCGTTCCTGGATCTTTGATAGTCGTTACGGGTCGTCAGAAGCCCGAAGGCCTGACAACCAGTCTTACCAAGGGGTATCGTATTACCCAGTAACTGGATTGTGGAGGTGAGATAGGCAGTCGCTCCATGTAAAATACTGGTATTCAGCTGCATCCAGTTAGACTAGAAGCTGAACCTAACATAGTTTGGAAAAGGCTTGGCAGATGATGATGTCAGTGGAGTTTCTTGCCTGTTCTTCTCCATAGGAGACTACTGGAATGGTCAACTAGCTTCATCTCCTGGCTGATCGACTCCTTAAATTGAAAAATACACATAATTGGTTTAATTTAAATAAATGCTTTAATCCTGAAGCTCCATCCTAAAGACCATAGCGGGGAGGTACGATTCTCCTTTGTTAGGTGATGTTGTTCAAAGATGCATTTTGATTCAAAACTTTGAAAATTTTGATGTGATGTTGTTCAAAGATGCATTTTGATTCAAAATGCATCTTTGAACAACATCACATCAAAATTTTTGAACAACAGCCTTGTTGTCCAATAGATAATAGCCTGTACATAAGTTTACTAACATAGGTATAAGTTTGTCTTTTGTTTTTTTACTAACCCATATAATAATAATAATAATAATATCCCTGGACATTTCACACAGCACCGTTTGTCCTAAGCTAAGCAACCTAATGCTTGTGTTATGGTAACAAGATGGCTGATAAACTACTTATATACAATTTTTTTGCATATGGATGTTGCTTATGCGAATTAAAGACTATTTTATTTTATTTTATTTTAAGTTTACGTGATTCGTTGTGATAGCATAGATCATACTGAAGCGAAAACTGATAGTGATGTTTGAAAAATAAAAAACGTTTTTTTATATTTCGAAGCTTCATTTAACCACTTCGACAAATGAACATCTGCGGCAGACTATATGCAGTCAAAATAATCGCGGTTGTTTAATTCAATTTATCGGACACCGCAAACGGCAAACACTGTGGGACGAAGGTCTCCATTGAAAAGTTCATACCAAATAAATCTAGCGACCTGCAGCTAGCGGGTGTTGGAAATAAAAAAGGGAAAAAATGATTCGCTATTTTTTCTTGCTTGTTTGGGATAGCGATACAAAAGATTAGTTTTACCATGACTGCAAGTTTGAACCCAGGCAGGCTCTTTACTTTGTGTAGGTATTTCATTTCATCACCACTGCTCTTAAAACGGATAAGGAAAACATCGTGAGGAAACAGGCATGTCCTAGGACCAAAAATTCGAGGACATGTGACATCCACCAGCCAGCTCTGGGTCCGCTTGGTGGATTATGGCCCAATCCCTCTCACAGAAATAAAGCGTTCACCTGGGAGATTGGGAACATTACAAATAGGCTAGTTTCCTAAAAAAATCTAATTAGTCCGTCAGTAGATTATCGAAAAATATTGAACCCGTATTTTTTCTTTTGTCAATTATATAAAAAATAATGAAGATATCGCCCGTTAGAGTTCCGCGTGAAGTCACTTGCTTGCGACACTTTTGCAAGCAAGTGACGTCACGATCCCCCCACTCCCAAATTTTGACGCGCTTTACCTTTGTCATTTTTTGTTTGATTGACAAAATACGTGTCCATTATTTCTCGATAATCTAACTGACGGACTAAATATAATTGACGGCACGGTTGGCGCAGTGGTTAAGCGATTGACTGCTGCGCTGCGTGTCGCGGGTTCGATTCCCGCACGGAGTTGTTCCGGGTCTGGCTGTTTGTGTATGTGAGCACCCACGACACAGGATAAATTCCTAGTGTGGGGCAACGTTTTCTCTAAAAAGAAAAAGAAAAAAAAATACTTTTTTACCCAGGAAACTACCTTAGTGTGATGACTGCATGAGTCGAAATTTACACACTATTGCTAACTATCCATTGCAGTTCGTTTATATATGTATGTATTATAAACAGAAAAGTCATGGTAAGAGAATTATCATTCATATTTTTCTCTTCCCGTTCTCACACACTATTGTCTACATTTATTTTTTGCTTCTCCTTTCGCAGGTCTGCTGGAATTTTCCTCATTCCACGAAAACCGATTTCCACAAATATTTTCAGTTACCGATGCCACTTGCACCATACACTTAGGTAGACAATGGCGCCGATTTCCTTGTTCACAAACTAAATTTAAGTTCAGTGCATCTTTTTCTTTCTATTTCATTAAGAAAAGGACAGAAGATAAATATTAGTTTAGTCCTGTCAAACTAAGATACTCCAAAGACAATTTACGTGATTAAAAACATGGCTACTAAAAATACGTTCATTTACGTCAGGCGCTGACTAATTTGATAGGACTAAACTAATATTTATCTTCTGTCCTGTTCTTAATGAAAAATAAAGAAAAAGATGCATTGAACTGAAATTTAGTTTAGTTTGTGAACAAGGGAATCGGCGCTAATATTATGATTTAATTTTAAATGATGTATAATTTTCCCTATTGTTACAATTTAATGTTTACCAACATTTGTGTTTGCGCGCATGATTGAATAGGTCGTCATCAAAAGTCAGGAGTTTATCGAACTTACCAATCATGCGTAAGTATTATCTGTGTAGTAAGGTCATTTTGATTGTAAGCGTCTGATGATAAATTGAGAGTTTTGATTAGAAGCTAGTTTTTTCCTTGTAGGTATTTGATGCGGCAGTTTGGGACTTGTTCACTGAAGTAGGCTGATTTTATGAACGATGATGATAACGGCAAAATGTTTTTGTGTTTTTCCATCAGGTAGCAACCAGCACCCTAATTGCGTAACACACGATTAATCGGAATCAGTTTCATTTTGACAGTTTAACAACATTCATTGCGTTATTTACGTGTTGAGCAGACAAATTTTTCGAACTTATGAAGCAATGGATTAGCAATTTGCTTCAAAATGATTCAGATTCCGATTGATTGTGTGTTACGCAATTGGGGTGCCGGTGTCTGGGTATCTTGTGTGGTGGACGGCAATAGGCTCACCCCGTAGTACATCTGTTTTGTATCACTTAGGTAACTAATGCAACCGTTAGTGTAACTTAATGCGACAGAAATAGGCAAATAAGGAAATTGAAATGGTAAACTAGGTGACGGAAAATACCTCTTATTAAAAAAGTACGTAAAGTATATCAATGTATTTACATAGGAACGGATGTTGATATCAGGCTCTTGAATATGGACTATTGGTTCCTGGTATCTGCACGTACTATCAGGATCGCGTGTAAACGTAATCTGTGTTATGTTTAAGCGCGGTACGAACCGATATAATCGGCTTACAACTTACCGATAGATAATGTTAATATAAATTGTATTGTACAAAAACATGTTCTGGGTCAAGTAAAATTGTATACATAATATAATATCAATCTGTTCTTCATATAACGTAACGTAACATCACAGCACGCCTGTAATCCCCTAAGGGTTAAGCAGAGGTGTACCTATTTAATTTATTTTTGTAGTTTAGTAGGTACGGTCACCAAAGGAGATAAGTAACCAGTGTCGTCGGATATAGTTGAAGTTTAGTAAGAAACTAATAAATGTTTTCGAATGAAATTTTATTTGATAAATGAACTGTTTGTTTTCTATTAAGTACCTACTAAAATTATTTTTAATTCGAAAACATCCATCGGATAGGTACACTACATTTTAAGTAAATAAAATCACGCAATAAAGCAGTGATTGTCGTCCTCTATAAAATCCGGAACATAATCTGTGTACCCTATAATATGAGACACGTTGTTTGTCATTTATACCTATGAGGATTAAGATTATTACGACAGGACTGTAAATAAAATGCTATCTTTATTTTATTTTCCTTCACTTTTCCATTCATCATATCATAACACTGACTTTGAACTTCGGACCACGTTACACTGACCGTTACGTGGTCCGAAGTACAAAAATTTTTAATTACATTTTCTGGTATAGGCGCTGCAAATCACGAGCTCGTCATGTGCCTTTAATGCACAGCTTTAACGTTTATGATATAAGGTTTAAGTTGCAATCATTAACTCGCGCTCGTGAAATGCATCAATTACGTGACTGGGTTTTCCGTCTTTATTGTCTGTTATCATTTTAGTCTGAAGAGCTAAACAGTGTATCTTTGAGGATGATAAGTCTTTATCACATTCATAATATTTACTGTAGTAATTACTGCCTAGTAAATTCTACACGACTTTCACTAAGTGTGCATACACACGCGTCAACGACACATGCAACTGCAGCCGTTGACACTCGTTGACACGTCGGCGCCTGCCGCCAACACTCGTCGACGCATCGGCGGCTGCCGTCAACACTCGTCGACACGTCGGCGACTGCCGTCAACAGTCGTCGACGCGTCGGCGGCTGCCGTCAACACTAGTTGACACGTCGGCGCCTGCCGTCAACACTCGTCGTATTGTCGGCGGCTGCCGTCAACACTCGTCGACACGTCGGCGCCTGCCGTCAACACTCGTCGACACAACGGCGCCTGCCGTCAACACTCGTCGTATTGTCGGCGGCTGCCGTCAACACTCGTCGACATGTCGGAGCCTGCCGTCAACACTCGTCGACGCGTCGGCGGCTGCCGTCAACACTCGCCGACACGTTGGCGGCTGTCGTCGATACTTGTCGATGCGTCCCGCTCGTGTATTTAAGTACGGTGCTCAAATAAACGAGCGGCACGTTGTCAACGATTACGACGATTCGATTTACCTGGATCTAACCTTCCTATTTTTATTACTAATTCGTTTAGAGGTGCTCGTGGCTAAATAATAATAGTCGCACGGTTCAGAGGTAAAGCTACGCGCAGGCGCGGGCCTGCGGGCGGAGAGTAATGGGTAGCTCACCGCCCGATCAGGACCAGGCCCGTGCCGGACGGCGCGTTGTGTTCCACGCGCGCCTTATAGATATGTCAGCAGATGACGGGGCCCGATAGGGCCGAAGCCGAAGCGGCGGGATCGTCCGAAAGGGTTACCGCTGCCCTGGAACAGAAAGGGCTAAGGACGGAACACGGGTGGGTTTTAGTCAGTAAGAGTCTGACACTCCCTTCCGCTCCACCCAGAGCGGGAGGGGTCATTTGATGATTTCCCATCCAAAAAAAAAAAGTTACGCTTGCGCGCTCGGTTCGTGGATGAATAACCATCCATTACATATCTGTTCCTCGGAAAGCACGTTAAGACGTTGGTCCCTACTGCCAGTCGTAGATTTTTTATATAGTCATCTTCTGAAGTCAGGAGCCTAAAAGTATGACATGCAGTCTTATCAAGAGGTTATCGTGTTACCCAGTATCTGGGTTGTAGAGGTCAGATAGGCAGTCGCTTGATGTAAAATACTTGTATTCAGCTGCATCCAGTTAGACTGGAAGCCAATCCCAACATACGATAGTTGAGAAAAACCTAGGCAGATTAATTTGACTACTAATTCCATTGCAGGAGGTATCAGATAGGAAAAAAAAAATACTCCAAATCTAAACAGACCATACTGTAGTTTCTTTCTCTTAATAAATTCAACTTCAAAGTACGTTACCTATGTACATTAATATAGGTAAGTAATAATTTCCTCCCGCCAGCCATTTAATCTCGACAATGTCAAGAGCGGTCGGTGCCACAGCATCGAGTATTTCTAGGTCAAGTACTCTACATAACGTGAACAACGATATCCCTTCTTTGAGGAAACTCACAAAGGCTTTTGGTATACTGTAGAATTTGTGGTGCATTTGGCTACTCTGTATAGTTATGGAGGTACTACTACTTCCTATTACGTACTTCTCTGTATATTTTAGAGTATTTTGAACTTAACTAGGCTTTCTATAGTTCTGTTATGGTCTAGTAGAAGAAAACCACAATATCGTCTAATATATAAAATTCTCGTGTCGCAATGTTTGTTACCAAACTCCTCCGAATCGGCTGGACCGATTTGTATGAAATTTTGTGTGCATATCGGGTAGGTGTGAGAATCGGCCAACAACTAGTTTCATACAAAAAATGCGAAGACATGTGACATCTACCAACCCGCACTGGGCCCGACTGGTGGATTATGGCCCATTCCCTCTCACCGAGAGGAGGCCGATTATGGCTGATTATGAAATCTTGGTACGTTCAGTCACAAGCATAAATAACTTACAGTTACGCAAAATTCAAAAGCGTTTTTATCGTGAAATAAAAATTGTTACTTCGAGAAAAGACCTATTTCATAACAGTATGGTTTCGATAATAATAATTATGTTCGTGACAACATAAAATACCTATCTCTATAACACTTTGACAGAAAATCGGTTTTGAACCTTGCGTTAGTATCAGTTATTTATGCTCGTGACTGTACGTCATGATCAACTCAAAGTATTTATTTCAATTAAACCAATTACAGGCACTTTTGAATTGTCAAGGGGTCGGTCAGTCAGAAAAATGAAGCTAGTAGTAGCCCATGCTAAAGCGTAGTAGATACCTATGGAAAAGAACGGGCAAGAAACATCATCATCATCTACATAGCCTTTACCCAACTATGTTGGGCTCGTGACTGTACCTATATTAATAAATTGCATTCAATTATAAATTGTAATTATAATGATTCACACTGCTATAACGATCTGTGTTTTATTCCGTACGATAACTCTGACAACCAGTCTTACCAAGGGGTATCGTATTGCCCAGTAACTGGGTTGTGGAGGTCAGATAGGCAGTCGCTTCATGTAAAATACTGGTTTTCAGCTGCATCCGGTTAGACTGGAAGCCGACCCCAACATAGTTGGGATAAGGCTAGGCAGATGATGTTTATTCCGTACGAGACTCTAGCAAATTCGCTTTCGCCCCCGGCTAGCGAGGAGCTCACCGATGGTATCAACCCGTAAAAACAAGAGACAATCATAAAGTAATTATTGCCTTTTTTTTTTTTTGAGGATGGGAAATCATCAAATGACCCCTCCCGCTCTGGGTGGAGCGGAAGGGAGTGTCAGACTCTTACTGACTAAAACCCACCCGTGTTCCTTCCTTAGCCCTTTCTGTTCCAGGGCAGCGGTAACCCTTTCGGAAGATCCCGCCGCCCATAAAGTAATTGCCTAAATTTAACTAGGTACCTGTAATTAGTTTTAGAACAAGTTACTTAATTAGATACTGCTTGAACTCACAGTCAACCATGCTAGCAACGGTTTTCCTTTATTGGAAAATGTAGGTACGTACATATGTATTGAAATGGTGGATTCTCATGAAAGATTTCCAGACTAAATGCTACTGCTGACCGAGGTCTTGGATTCAATTCCCGGGTCGGACAAAGTGTTAAAAAAATCCGGCCAAATGAAAGAAAGAAAATACATTTATTTGCGGCAAACATGCAGCAACATTTTTTTTTAATATCAGACGAAAAATTTTGACGTTATGAGGTCTAAACTCATGTGCTGAATCCATGGTTACAGTTTGCGCGTCGATGTACCTGTCACCCTGTATCTATATATATAAAATTCAAAGTCCTGACTGACTGACTGACTGACTGACTGAGTAGGTATCCACTAAGAAGGGGTTTTTCGAAATTCCACCTCTAAGAGGGTGAAATGGGGGGATTTTGTTTGTATGAAAAATCTTATTTCTTGAGTTAAGAAACTTGAAACTTGGCACAAATACTTATCTAAGTAAACTATGAAGTTGGGCATTTTTTGTTTTTATAAACTACCCCCTAAAAAGGGATAGGGGGGTTTCAAAGTTTGTATGGAAGAATTTTAGCGCGCGGTCCGATTTAATGGAAACTCAGTATTTATACCTAAAATGGAAAGGAAAGAATAATGTGTATCAGGGTTTTTCGAAAATCTACCCCTGACGGCCTGAAAAGGTTTAATCAATTTTACAGGGGAGGATTTTACAGCGTGGCTTGATTAACTCGAAAATTGGTATAAATAATCTTTGAGTCAAGTTATGAACACATCCCAAATGATTTTTCAAAATTCCACCCCTGTGGGGGTGAAAAGCGGGGATAAAGTTTATATGAAAACTCTTATTCGTTAGGTTAAGAATCTTGAAAATTGGCATGAATACTCGCCTAAGTAAGCAATAAAGTTTATCATTATTAGTTTTTCAAAACTACACCTCAAAGGGGATATAGGGGTGCTAAAGTTTGTGTGGAAGAATTTGAACGCGCGGTCCGATTAACTCGAAACTCAGTGTTTATATTTAAGATCAAAAATAAAGAATAAATGTATCAGGGTTTTTTTTACACGGAAGGAAGTTAATTTTACACGGGAGGATGACAATGCTTGGCTTGATGAATTCGAAAATTAGTATAAATAATCTTTGAGTCAAGTTATGAATACATCCCAAACGATTTTTTTAAATTCCACCGCTGTGTGGGTGAAAAGCGGGGATACAGTTTATATGAAAAATCTTATTCATTTAGTTAATAAACTTGAAACTTGGCAAGAATACTTTCCTAAGTAAGTAATAAAGTTTATCATTATAAGTTTTTCAAAACTACCCCTCAAAGGGGGATATAGGGGTTTTGAAGTTTGTGTGGAAGAAATTGAATGCGCGGTCCGATTTACTTGAAACTCAGTATTGATACTTTTGACAGAAAATAATTAATAATAAGTATGTAAAGTTGTCGAAAATTGACCCCTGACGGGGCAAAAAGGGGTAATTCGGTTTTTTAGGGTGGATTTGTACTTGAAACTGTATGTAACATTTTCACGCCTAAACCACTGAACTTCTGATTTGGCAAAGAGATAGATGGCATCATGGGGAAGCACATACTTTTTATCCTGGTAGCACGTTCCCGTGGGATAATTTCCGACATCTACGCGGGCGAAGCCGCGGGCAGAAGCTAGTTTATTTATAAAATACTAGTAGCGCCCCGCGGTTTCACCCGCATAATTCTCGATCCCGTGGGAATATCGGGATGAAAAGTATTCTATGTGTTAATCCTGATTATAAACTATAATGTGTGCCTAATTTTATTCAAATCCGTTTAGTAGTTCTTGCGTGAAAGTGTAGCAAACATTCATCCATCCATTCATCTTCACAAACTTTTGCGTTTATAATATTAGTAGGTTACTAGGATTTTAGAAATATATTAACATATTATAATAATAATAATAATAATAATATCCCTGGACATTTCACACAGCACCATTTGTCCCAAGCTAAGCAACCTAATGCTTGTGTTATGGTAACAAGATGGCTGATAAACTACTTATATACATTTTTTTTTTGTAAATACATACATATTATAGATAGAAAAACACCCAGACTCGGAACAAATACATGTAGGTCATACAAATATTTGTTCCGTGCGGGAATCGAACCCGCGACACGCAGCGCAGCAGTCAATCGCTTAACCACTGCGCCAACCGTGCATCAAAACAAAACAAATATATTAATAAAAAATTGTTTTGACCTTTAAATATCCATATTTTTTTAATATACGTCTGTCTTATGCCCTTCATTTCCATTTTTATCATCTCAGAGGAAAAACTTCGCAAACAAAATAGAAATAATATCAACATACGTAAACAACATGTAGAAATTCTAGATACATCATAACGAACCAAATAAATATGTCTGAAAGAGTTGATATCTTTCACAAATATTATTTATATTACTAACGAGACATCAAAGGTACGGCTCTACCCTTTATAGCAGAACTTTTTTAGTCAAAATATTATTTTGCGTAACAGCGCATGGCATAAACTTCATTTCGCAGAAAATCGTTTGGCAAACACTCATTTAACATACATTCAAAACTAATAATTTAGTAAATCAGAATCATCTTTAGGCTTAAACATATCCATAATAATTAAAAAGTAGAACCATCATTTCGCAGTAAGTTCACAGTCAGAATCGTCTTTTGGCATACATTTCATATCCATGATAATTAAAAGACTCATCTATCACATTACAGAAAATTCATTAATTCATTCACCATGCATGCAGCAAGCATGCAGCATGCAAGCAAGCATGCGACATGCAGTAGGCATGGTTTCTGTCACGGCTCCGGCGCTGTGGGGCTCCGGCCGGCGGTCCCACGCGCCTACGCGGGCTTAAGGCGGGTCCAGACATGTATCATTTGCGTCCGTATCTGCGTATTGTATCAAGCCCCGACGGGGCTTGATACAATACGCAGATACGGATACGGTGATCGGATCGGGCAAATGATACATGTCTGGACCCGCCTTTAAATTACACTCTAGGGGTAGGGCAGACAAGACTACATGGAGTCGGTTTTGCAGCGATTCGTTTCTGTCACTAACTTTTGTAGCACCACATATTATTGACTTTTCACGACAGTATTTTAATTTAAGGTTAAAAATGCTATTTTATTGAAATGGCAATCATCATCATCTGCCTAGCCTTTTCCCAACTATTTTGGGGTCAGCTTCCAGTGTAACCGGATGCAGCTGAATACCAGTACTTTACATGGAGTGACTGCCTATCTGACCTCCACAACCCAATTACTGGGTTATACGATACCCCTTGGTAAGACTGGTTGTCAGATTTTCGGGCTTCTGACGACCCGTAACGACTGTCAATGATCCATGAATGACAGCCCGGGACCAACGGTTTAACGTTTTAACGGGGTTTATTTGCGTGCTTTCCGAGGCACGAAGGGGTCTTGGTATGTAAAGATGTTCACCCATCCAAGGACCAACCGCGGCAAGCATAGCTTAACCTGATCGATCGACCCGTGCGGCTGTTATTACTTAAACACATAGAAATGGCAATATGCCTTATAAAATTATTCCAAACAAAATTCTGCCATCTTCATAGTATGCGAAGTAAACGTCATGCTAAACGAAATTATGTGAAATTTTAAGTTTGCCAAAGGTAATTATGCCAAATAAAATTCTGCTATCTTAAAAGTATGCCATTGTAAATTCGGACATTTATAAACTTTCGGCCAAATAATAATTATATCTATTGAATAATTTTCGTTTAAAGAAGATTATGCCAAGTGTGTTAAACCAAATAAATTTCGGAGCTTCCAGATTCTGCCAGACAGAGGGAACCCCAAAGGTACATTTCGTGCCTTTTAAATTAATATTTGCATGCCTGAAAGTAAACTGCGTTATTGTTATTTTTGCTTCTATTTGGATAGGCATATTTGGCATACTAATATGTACCATTAATATATTTTTAAAACTGAATTAAAACAGTTTGCAGGACAGTAAACGCTCCCAGGCGTAATAACAATAAAATGTATATTATGTTACGGTCAGTGTCCTTCAACCAATTATATTACAAAAATACGCACCTAAAGCTTATTTTAGTAATTTAGTATTAATTGAGAGGGTTGATGACCTTGTGAAGGCCGCAGGAATCCGCTGGAAGCACATAACCGGTATAAGAGGCGTTGCTTGGCCTATTTAAATGAAATGATACGCGTGAATTTGAGTAGAAAATTATGTCATCTGCTATTATCTGTTATTATTTTTGTCCCGATCCAATGTGCACTCAGAAACACACGTTAGTAAAACCTATGCATAACTGTTCGTCTAAAAATAATAATATTCCATTCACGCAAGTACCTACTAAGTATATGAACACTCAACAATCCATAATTATTATTAAAGCACGTGCTTCCTAACGTGTATGGAAAACGTGAACGTTCACACACGCATGCACGGCATGCACACTGAGAGTAGCACGCGTGCAACGCGTGGGGTGCTCGCTATCCAGGCTAGTAGGCACCTACACAACTGTATCTATATATATACAGATTATAAATTAAAGTCGCGTTTCGTGTCTGTCTGTGGGACTGTTTGTTGTTCTACTAAACTCCACAACGGACTTTGATGTGGTTTTCATTATTATTTAGAGAATTTAACCCAGAACGCTTCATCATCTGCTTAGCCATTTCCCAAGTATGGTAGCGTTGGCTTCCGGTCTAACCGGGTGCAGCTGAATACCAATATTTTACATGAAGCGACTGCCTATCTGATTTCCACAACCCTATTAGATTATAATACGATACCCTTAGTAAGACCTCCATGTAAAATACTGGTATTCAGCTGCATCCGGTTAGACTGGAAGCCGACCCCAACATAGTTGTGAAAAAGGTTAGGCAGATGACCCTCAGTAAGAATGGTTGTAAGACTGGTTGTGTGGTTGGGCTTCTGACGACCCGTAATGACTGACAAAGATCAACGAATTACACCCGGAACCAACTGCTTAACGTGCTTTCCGAGGTCCGGAATGTTATCCGAGAACCCTATGTGTCTAAAACATTAATATTAAACTTAAAAATAATAAAGAAATGTTTTGTCAAGTCGCAAAAGCCGAGCGAAGCAGGGGCGGGTCGCTAGTACCTAATGGAATAAAACAGCACGGTTTGTTCACTATGATGAAATTCAAGGAAATCTTTATTGGTAAAACGATACATAATATTAGCAGACTCACGGAATATAACGATTTGAGGAATGTTAATTATAAACATTAATTAGTAAAAGTTCTGTTTATCTCCCCACTTTTGTGTGTGTTTCATGGCTAAACAGTGCACTGATTCGGGGGAATTTTAGCAGAACGGGGGCGTAGTCACGAACAGTTTGTTGGAACTAAAAGTTAATTTAGTACCGTTCAGTTTTCACTCAATAGGTACTTTGTTTACATAGCAAGACAAAGCAATTTTTTTTGTTTTGAATTATTATTATCTATGTTTTGTCTGTCTGCCATAGGTTCTTAATGTGGGTGATAACGCCCCTTCGTGGATGTTTGAGACTTTCAGGGGGGCCGTAGAAGAAGATCCAGAGAAAATTATATAAGCTATCTGACGACTATATAATATAACACATTTAAACATAATTTAAAATAACATGTTTTTAAAATAAATGTTTACATGGTAAACCCTCCATATTGGTGCCCAAGATACAGGCTTGCCTAGTTTGGGGCCAATGTAAAATCTTTGTAATTTTTTGAGCAATAAAGTATTTTTTTATTATTTATTTTATAATTGTTGCAATAGCTGTTTCAGATAAAAATTGGGGGGCTCTAAAATACAAAGTGGGACAGTGGGCAAAATAAGGTGGAGAACCTATGATTTCTACTATTAATAAAGCAAAAGAGTTTATTGGTTTGAACGCGCTAATCTCTGGAAGTTGGATTTAAAAAATATTTTTGCATTTAATAGCCAAATGCTTAAGTAAGGTTTCAGGTCAACGTGCTTTAACATCACGCTATGACCCTTAGAAACCGAGCACAAAGAAAGAACGCTAAGCATAAACGAAGTAATGGCGCGGGCGATGCGATGCGACGCACGGCAAGAAGTTAGTATAATATAAAGTAATAATATTTATAAGCCTTTGTGTCTGGCAGTATTTCGAATGAAAGATATGATGAAGAATAAAGTTTAATCATAAATTACAGCCCGAATAGAAATACCTTGCTTATTCATTTTTAATCTTAGCACACAAACTGACAATTTATCTTATTACATAACTCTCCTAAGTAGAGCTAACATTACAACATTAGATTATTACATAGTTATCTGTACAGTACATTGTGTTCATTTGTCAGCGCCAGGTTGTCTGCATTACATTACTAAGCGCTGCTAGCGTAGGTACTTTACCATTATGTATGTTGATAGATAAGTTTGTATGAAAACATGGTCCGAATTCCACTGAAATAAATACTTTATTTTTGCTCATCGAATTTTTCGGGACATCGCCAAGCGGTTGGTTGACTCTTCACGTGCCTAGTAGCCTGGCCTATTTTTAGTCCAAAGAATCAGCAATGCCATCCAACGTTGTAATCCAGTTGGTCTTCACACGCATGTACTCCACGATATCCTCTACCTTCGTGGAGTGATGCAGTCTGGACACGTACAGCTGCGTCGGCGGGATTGCTGGTCGCAGCAGCATGTTGGGTCCTGCCTGCACGGTGCAGCACTGGTTCTGACAAGGAGGCTTCTTCTTCTCCACCTTGATGAAACCATCCTTGTCACACGTGTCCTTCTCAGGACACTGCCCTTTCAAAACCTTGTTGGGTTTCGACCGGCTCAGTTTACCCCCTTTTGGTTTTTCCGCTAGTTTTACCTGCGCTGTGTGTGTTTTATTTATGAAAGTACATATAAAGGTGTGTTTTCCCAGTGAGTGAATTTTGAGAAACCACGCTGTCGTCAGTTTGTATAACAGGTGTTCTTCTAGGAAACGGTAGCTTACCCGGGCACAATCTAGACTCTGGGCTGTAAACCGTTTGACGAATAAACCCACAATTATCTGCTTGACCTCAAAGATCGAATAATATCAACAAAAAATTAACTCTATCACTACCCTTTCACCCGAATATTATTACTTTTATACGATTAGTTCATTCCATTTGGGTGCAATGGAATAAAACAACTTCGGTGCATGAACTCGTTAAAACGTTTTTGTTTTGGGTAATTTGTGCGATGATTTCACACTGGTATCTATAGATAAATAATCTACGTTTTCTTACATTACTAGGCACACAGGCGTGACGCGACAGCGCGACGCTACTGTACAGGGTGGCAGGGATGTCGACGCGCAGACTGTAACCATGAATTTAGCACATGATTCTATACCTGTAGAGTAGAAATTTTTCGTAGATTATAAAAAAAAACCGCTATTTCATAAAATACTGGTACACCTACGCGGTAAAAATGTCTGATACAGATTTTTTTTTTTGATAACCAGCGTAAAATTTCAACTTAGCGGCGTTCACAATCATGTACTGAATCCATGTCCGTGGCACCCTTTAGTAGAAAAAAATTCATGAAATTTTCACAGAAATTTCCTGCTAGAGTCGCATCGCACCAGCCTTAATTTCTCACGACTTGTGACTACAAAGGTCTTTAGAGAACGTTTGAAATGGACATGAAGGGTGAAACGTGGATGTAATGCCCCATCCTACTGTTATATGGATATTATGACGGTAGTTTCAGACATCTGTCAACAAAGATGACTTCTCTTTTCCATATTACAGCTTTTTACACCTAGGTCCTTTTTTGGGATATAATTTAGTGGAGTTATGGTGATTGAATATTTGTCTTTCAGGGTAACCATTTAATTGATTCGACACTAGCTTCTGCCTGCGACTTCGTTCGCGTTAAAGTGGTAAAACACTATAATATAGAAAGGGGTTTATTTATAAACGATTATTAGAGTTAAGTGACGTCTAGTGAAGTGAAGTGAGTGAGTCTAAACGTCAAAAAAAGTATGGTTAAACTTTCACTAATTACTACATAAGCAACGTTTGTGAACAAAGGGTAAAATAATAGCCACATTTTTATAAAACTCCCCTGTATACTACGTTGTTTTTTATATTTCTATGACTACGTTCGTAGTTTTGTCTTAGTAGCCTAACAACAGAGAGTCAGGACTGGTGCCGGAATGAAGCGACGTACAATAAATTGTTCGTGTGAGAAGCAGCGCATCCTGAAGTCGTTTATTCAATATTTTGAACATTATTATCCTGATAAAACAAAGTTGAACAATTGATTTCACTTTTTGATTCACTGATTTATAAACTTTTTTTTTTTTGTATGCCATTAATGGCTGGTTGTAGCGAACTGTACATACCATTTTACATCTATTGTACCTCTAGCGTACAAATAAATATTTCTGATTTCTGATTAACCAACTCCTAACCGACCGGCGAAGATGAATATGCAAGATCAATTATCGTCTTTCTCTTTTCAAAGACTTACCAAAGATGTACATTGTAATTTAACAACTCAAATGGAATTTCAACGAGTGTCATTCTGAATTTCTATAGTTAATTATCTCAACACGGTCCCAATTTTGAAAAACAATAGAACGACTACTCATTGCTTCGACAGCATTCATCCAGGTCCCGGCCGTTTACATCAACAAAATTAGTTCGTAAGCTGTTCTTAAATATAAGTTTGTTCGTGTATTAATCACCAGGTGTCCATAAAGACATTATACTCATATTTAGCATGCAGTAGGTATTCATACAAAGTGGCTCACATTAGTAAATTATTTAACCACAAAACCAACATTTGACTTACCAAGTCTGACATAGTCTGTTCAAGCCTTAACCGACGAAGTAGTTTCAAACTTACAACACTATATTCAGCCAATAGCAAACGTTGGCCAAAACTAACCAACCATGGACAACGACATCCATTGCTTATTTTGTACAATAAGCTTTTATCAAAGCGGTTGCTAAGGGAGCAATGGACAGCGAAGCTGGACTTGATAGACCAATGTTTGGAGGTAATACATAACTGTTCAAAGTTCATGCATTATTATGAGAGATTGTGATAGCTTCGCCGAAATAATGGGCGTCTAATCTTTTATCAAGTTTATACTACAGTGCGGTCGCATAAGGAAAACGAATTATGGAACTCAAATGGAGTTGGGCAGGGCACCTAGCTAGGCGTAGTGATGACAGGTGGAGTAAAACAGTGACTGAGTGGCGTGAAAGGACTGGGAGACGAAGTGTTGGTCGTCCGGCGGCGAGATGGTCAGAAGACATTGTTACCACAACGGGTAGCGGTTGGGTCACGAGGTGGCATTGCACAAGTCCGAGGCCATGTCCTTTCATGGGCCCCGGTACGGGCCACCTTCGGGATCCCAACTGATGGTAGGAGGGGTTCACATCGGCGTCGAGGCAACGATGAGATACCTGGGTCTCGTCCTCGACAGCCGGTGGAACTTCGTCGAACATTTTCGACGTTTGGCCCCCAAACTGGAACGGGCCGGGGCCGCCTTAAAGCGGCTCCTGCCCAACCTGAGGGGGCCAAACGCCTCCTGCCGGAGGCTTTACGCGGGGATCGTGCGGTCCATGGCCCTATATGGGGCCCCGGTGTGGGCGCGTTCACTGCGGCTTCGAGCCGCACACTACCTGAACGCGCCCCAGAAGGTGGTAGCCACAAGGCTAATCCGGGGCTACCGCACGATCTCGCGCGAGGCGGCAAGCCTCCTTGCCGGACTGCCGCCATGGGATCTGGAGGCGATAGTCCTCGCGCGCCTGCATGACTGGCGCGCGGAGGCACTATGCCGGGGGGAAACTCTGCACCCGCGGCAAATCGCTGCGGAGCGGACGGACCTCCGGCGCGATCTCATGGCGGAATGGAAGGCGCGACTATCGCAACCCAGCGCAGGGCACGCCGCGATAGTGGCGATAAGACCCCTCTTTGAGGAGTGGCTAGAGAGGCGTCACGGCGTTCTCACGTACCGCCTGACGCAGGTCCTCTCCGGACACGGATGTTTCGGGAGGTTCCTGCACATCATCAGGCGGGAGGAGACGCCCGGGTGTCACCACTGCCAGGATCGCCCAGAGGACACGGTGGAGCACACGGTGGAGGTCTGCCCTGCTTGGGCGGAGCCCCGCCGTGTCCTCGTAGAGGCGATCGGCAACGGCGGCGACCTCTCGCGCCCGGCCCTGGTGCAAGCCATGGTCCGGGGCGAGAGAGAATGGGAGGCAGTCACCTCCTTCTGCGAAGCAGTCATGCTAGCGAAGGAGGTGGCGGGGAGGCTGAGGGAGAACACCTCACGCCTCAGCCGCCGCGGGAGACGCTCCGGGCGTCGGGAGCCGCGTGACGACTCCCGGCCACCGTAGGCGCGGGCCTGCGGGCGGTGAGTAATGGGTAGCTCACCGTCCGATCAGGACCAGGCCCGTGCCGGACGGCGCGTTGTGTTCCACGCGCGCCTCAAAGAGAAAATGTCAGCAGAGGACGGGGCCCCATAGGGCCGAAGCCTGCCGGGGCGGCGGGATTTTCCGAAAGGTTAACCGCTGCCCTGGAACAGAAAGGGCTAAGGACGGAACACGGGTGGGTTTTAGTCAGTAAAAGTCTGACACTCCCTTCCGCTCCACCCAGAGCGGGAGGGGTCATTTGATGATTTCCCATCCACAAAAAAAAAAAAAAAAAAGAAAAACCACAACGGGTAGAACCTGGATGAGGCTGATACAGTAGCGTAGGGATTGGCACATGAAAAGAGAGGATTAGCAGTGGGTGAAGTCGGGTTGTGGATCATGATGATGTTAGGATAGGGACAGTGGAAGAACTAAAAGTGGAACAAGAAGAAGAAAGAAAGAAAGAAAATACATTTATTTGCGGCAAACATTACGCATACAAAGAACAAACACACAAAAAAAATAACAAGTTAGGGGTAAACATGCGTCACATTCACGCAAAACGGCCATCGCTCAGCATAATGCTATACGAGACAGAGCCCCAGCGCTGGTTTTCAGCGGCGGCCGGCGTTGACGTGATGACGTCAACCAGTGCAGCATGCAATTATACATAAATAAATAAAAACAACAATCAAAACAAGAAATAAAATAAACCATTGCAACATATGATTCGGCAAAAACAAAAAAAAAAACATGAAATAAACAAACATTATAAAAAAAACATGAAATATAATTATTATGATGTGGTAACATTCCGGGCAGCGAATCCCGCGCCGCCGCGCCGGGTAACAACACATTTTGAAACCAAGTAGGGTTGGAAGTGTATGTTTTGTTGCTTGAGTACCTATCATTTTATCAGTTTGTTGGTGTTATCTGCGATAGTGAAAGCACAACTGTGCAGCTAACTTAGTTTGGATTTTTTATAATGCATAATCATCTATCTATTTCCCTTGGTCACGCCATAACTTGAGAACGACTTTACCGATTTCATCCTTTTTTTTTTTTAAGTTTTCTAATACTTTGTAGAAGGTTCTTACGGAAAAAAAATTAAGAAAGTTGCTTTACGCGGACGAAGTCGCGGGCAGAAGCTAGTATCCAATATTTGTTCATCATAGGTATTGAAACACGACGGTGTGACGACTAACAGAGAAGTATGGAAGAAAAAGACATGTCGCGTCGACCCCAAATAAATTGGGATAATGGCGGGAGAATGATGAAGCTATTGAAACACGAGAATTTTTAACGCTGTTGAACACTTTTTATTTATGACCTTAGAAAGTTTCAGATTTCTTCTGAATAGTCTCATAGATAACGCGCTACACTTTGTAAAAGTAATTCTATTCAAGGCAGAACCACATTTTCCTTATCTCAAACAATAAGAAAGAACAGTTTTAACAACATTACTTCACAAAAAGAAAGAAGAAAATGTCTTCCAGTAGTTTTAATTTATGGAAAGCTTACGGACTAAACTGAGTTAAGAAACAATGCCTCGTAACTTTGCTGAGATCTCAGGCTGAAGATTACTGATTACTTGTAACGGGTTACCTTAAACCCGGCTCCCGAAAACCTTTTAACTTTATTCGACCTTTGCTAGTGTTTTTAGCAAAGTAACAGTCATCTGTCTTTTTCCAACTATGTTGGGAGCGGTTTCCAGTCTTATCGGATGCAGCTGAATACCAGTATTTTACATGGAGTGACTGCCTATCTGACCTCCACAACCCACAGTTACTAGGTAATACGATACCCCTTAGACTGGTTGTCAGACTTTCGGGCTACTGACGACCTGTAACGACTATCAAAGATCCACGAATGACAGCCGGGACCAACGTGCTTTCCGAGGCACGGTTGGTTTGTGAAGATCGCGGCAAGCGTAGCTTAACCTGATCGATCGTCCCGTGCGGCTGTTATTACTTACCCACAAGCCCCTCAGCAAAGTAACAATCCTTATTTAATATTTTCCCGCTCCAAATCTCCGTTACATTAACAAAACTCCATATCTTAAGTACTTATCCAGTAAAAACAAAACAACATTTGATAATGCTGATGTCCAAAATATAGAGCAACCTTTATAACTGAAACAATAACAGCAAAAGGCTTAGCTGTTTTCGGAGATACGTTTTATCGCGAGCGCGCAGCCCTAGGCCCAGTATCAGGCGGATAAAACTGGATATAACCGGATAGTTGCAGATTCATTGTCATTAATCATTGGTGGTATCGCCGCGAGACTGTTGTTGTGATTTTGACGGCGATGTTGTTGAAAGATTTGGTGGTTTGTTATTGTAAGTGGAAAACAGATGGTTCTTTGAGGAAACATCTGTTAAAAACTTGAATTTATTAATTTGACTTAATTTGAATTTATTGGCGTGGTAGAGTCATCACTATTACGTCAGAGTATATAAGTCCATTGCTGAGCACAAGCCTCTTAAAAGGCAAATAATTTAGATTTGCAACGCTCGGCCCAGCGCCGAGAGTTGAGAATATAACAGTGTGTACAGGGACTATATTATACTATATTCTGTGAATTTCACAAAAAAAAAAAATAGAAATCATACTTTAAGTAACTACACTTACAGCGTTGGTTGACCACAAAAAAAACTTTTTTTTTGTTTTATTCTATTATATTTTATTCTATTATTCTTGATACCTATCAAGTCTTCGGAGTTCCTAAATGCTGTGTTCGTAACAACATAAAATTTCATTCAAAAATAAAGGAGTAAATCGCTTTTGATTATAGCCGAGTGTATACATACTTTTGCACGTGACTGTACATATTGCAATGTATCGAAGCAACCTTAAGGATACTACTTACCTTACCTACTTAACTTATTGCTAATCCATGAATTTAATAAAACAAGATTATCGTTTATCCTGTAATTGCAAATTTTGCTGTATTGCATTTGAAATCCGATTGGTTTATTGACTTAATGAGTACGATAACGATTAGACTTTTGGAGTACTCGCTGATAACAATTAGTGCATGTGAAACAACGTGACAATGCAATGTTAGCACATACGTATACCGACAGACAAACATGATAACCTTGTAGATAATCTCTCTCTCCTTTGGGGTTCTCCGATCACAGTTAAAAGAGGCAGTAAGGTACAGCCCGAGTCAAACTTTATAATGGCTCGGAACATGAGGCGAGTCGCTGCGCAGTAACAAATTCACGTGTCAGCGGGGGTGAGGGATGAGGTACTGCGCAGCGAGGAGCGCACTTCAGAGCCCCCATAAAGTTTGAATCGAGTTTTCCAGGCGAGTAATAAAAAAAAATTGAGGCTTTTTTTTTTTAATAAGTAGATAACGGTGTTACAGGGTAACCAGCCTAACAGCCGGATGAACGGTCTGCCTTTGTAAATGAAAATTAGGAATGAGGTAAAAAGAAAAAAGGCAAAGTCCACTCATGCAGAAGCAGAACTAAAGGAAGAAAAGTATGTATTGGCGCATAGGAATATTCGCACTCAAAACATAGAAAAATATAACAAAGGTAAATGATCATAAAAACGGAAAGGAACCACACGACCCCCACCGCACTGACCGGACTTCATACTATCGATGACAAAATTTGATTTTCACCATTTTGGCGCTGACCGCAACGTGAGCGTCCGTGGAAATAATATTTTTGATAGCGAGTTTTACAAGATGCGCATACTCTCATGACAAAAATGTTTTATATATCTCGTAGTAAATACAAAATACACAAAAAGTCTTATTCCACGATTTAGACCTCAATCATCATCGACGTACCAAAACAAAACGACGGCCATTTGCGGCAAATGTGTCAATTTTAGTTCCTGGCCGCTCGTGCGGAACTTTGAATCGGCACAAAAAACAACTGTAATTTCGTGTAGTATATTTAGTCCAGCGTACTTGTATAATGTAGGTCAGT
The DNA here is from genome assembly GCA_949629185.1 of Apamea crenata. Lineage (NCBI taxonomy): Eukaryota > Metazoa > Arthropoda > Insecta > Lepidoptera > Noctuidae > Apamea > Apamea crenata. The sequence continues at coordinate 15,183,901 of OX451365.1, read as the reverse complement.
GCCCCACCGTATCAGAGGCTGAACGAACTGACACTTTGCAGATAATACAACGCCAACAAGAATGTACTAGCTAGACAGAAAAATCAAGTACTGAATACTGATTCAATGACGTATTAAACAATGCTTGTTTATATCAAGCATTCAAATTAACGAATGCAATTTAAGTGATAAAATACATAAATAAACAACAGTGTTCTGTGCCAAAGAAATAATAACAGTGACGTTTTCAATTTGGCTTATTTAGTAAAAAAGCTAATTTTAAATCAAAGAAATGGCGCTTTTTTGGGGTTGCCGACCCAAAGAGTGCCAACGGGACGGACGGACGGACAACGAAGCCTTAGAGCGGTTCTGCACTGCATCCGATCCGAAACCGAGAAATGACGGTCTGAAGTAGTAGGTTGCGCACAACATCCGAAGTCCGTCCGAATTTAGAACATTCCAATTCGAATTCAAGATGCGAAATCTTGAATTCGGATTCAGATCGAACGTAGTGCGAAACCGCTCTAAGGCTTCGTTGTCCGTCCGTTTATTTGTCACAGGGCTGAATCCTTTGAACCGTACTAGGTACACACTTGAAATTGGTACAGAGTGTGTGCTACTATGGACGCTGTAACAGTAAATAATAAAAATAAAATAATGCTAAATATTAAAAAGTTTTTTACTAAAATATTGAAAATGAAACATAGTGTTAAATATTGTACGGTGGAACCGTTTGTGTGCGAGTCCGACTCGCACTTGTTGCAAGGTTACAGTGTTTCGACCTCTAAAATAATACAAATACGGATTAGAAATCAGTATGCATCTGAAAGGCTACTTTACCAGACTACCGAAAACGCTACAATAAAGTAAATATTAGACCAGACGAATGAAAGGCGACTAACTAAGAAAATGTATTTACAAAGTAGATGTGAGTAGAAGGTGAGGGGACGCCTTTTTTTTTTTTTATCGGATGGGAAATCATCAAATGACCCCTCCCGCTCTGGGTGGAGAGGAAGGGAGTGTCAGACTCTTACTGACTACCCACCCGTGTTCCTTCCTTAGCCCTTTCTGTTCCAGGGCAGCGGTAATCCTTTCGGACGATCCCGCTACCGCTATGGGACGCCTTAGGAGGACATATCCGCCATCACCTTATTGGTGATGTTCTTCAGGTGCGTAGTACGTGCAACCGTCGTGCGTCTGTGACTAGATGAGTGAACGTAAACGAGGCAAAAGGCGAATGTAAGGATCGTCGCAGTTGGCGTTCTGTAGTTTCTGCCTACCCCCATGGAAGAAAGGCGTGGTGTATGTAGACCAGACGAGGCTACCACTAAAGGCTATTAATAAATTTACCAGTTTACTACTGAACCAAACATAATATAATTAATTCGTTGCAGATTTGACATCAAAATAATTATACAAATTAATGTTTCATTTGGTGTTCATTTGAATCAAGAAAAAAAACAACAAAGTTACCTCAAAAAGCTCGATGGACCGGAGCAGAATAATTAGTCATCCGGTTTGGATTAAATCTTTAGGATACAGATAAGAACGGAAGTAAATGCTATCATCTGTACAAATATTTGTTGCGCTCACATGATATGATATGATATTATTGGCATGATATTATTAGCTAGCTTCCCCATGCCATTACATAAAAAGCCACATAAATTTGAATGCAGGCCTTATACAGCTAGTCGTTGCAAAATGTTTAAAAATAATATAGCTCATAGAATTACACCATCGATAGTAGAATACGAGAATCCTAATGAAATTTATGGTGCCCTTTTTGATGTTGTGCAAAAAGAGTACCAATCCACTTTCAAGACCAAAACTATTAACATTAATGGATCCTCTGTTGGCTTTAACCAATGGGCTACTCCCGGTATTTATAAAAGTAGAGCGAGACTATACGAGTTATATGGTTTGAAAAAATACAGGTTTGATACTCCCTTCCTAGAGTATGTCAAAACTTATTCAAAATTATTCAAAAAGGTTAGTGCTTTTGCTAAATCAAAATTTTTAGGCGATACAATAAAAAATTCTACTAATAAAGTAAAAACCACTTGGAAAATTATTAATAATGAAACGGGAAAATCGGTTAAACAAGAAAAACTACTTGAGATTATGGTCGACAACAAATTAGTTAATAAAGCAGCTGACGTAGCTGAGGCATTTAATGAGTTTTTTGCCAACATACCGATAACTACGACTCGCTCCTTAAATTCGTCCTCGTCTAAAGCTGAAAACCTTTTGCACAGTAGTGTACCTAAATGTAGTCCCTTATTTAGTTTCGAACATGTAACCCCGCGTGATGTAGTTAATGTTTTTAATACACTTAAGTCTAAAAACACCGGTGATTATTGGGGCATCTCCACTAAACTTATAAGTAATATAATAGACATCGTAGCCCCCTATCTAGCTGTTACTTTTAATAAATGTGTTGATTTAGGAACTTTTCCTGACCTCATGAAGAGTAGTAAAGTCATACCATTATTTAAATCAGGTAATAAGAATGACGTTGGCAATTTCAGGCCTATTTCTATCTTACCTGCATTTAGCAAAATATTTGAAAAGTTAATACTCAAGCAGCTGCTAAGACATTTTAATTTAAATAGCCTCCTCCATAATGAGCAATATGGCTTTACAAAAGGTCGTTCAACTACAGATGCGGGTGTTGCTCTGTTGAGACACATATTTGATGCATGGGAGAAATCACAGAATGCTATTGGAGTTTTCTGTGATCTCTCCAAAGCCTTTGATTGCGTGCACCATGACACGCTTTTGCGTAAATTACGTCATTACGGTGTCCAAAACGAAGCTCTCAACGTAATTATTTCGTATTTACAAAATAGGGTCCAATGTGTAGATGTTAATGGTGTGAAATCATCCGGGCTACCAGTTCAGTTAGGTGTTCCGCAAGGCTCAATACTGGGTCCATTCTTGTTCTTAGTTTACATTAATGATTTACCATTCCATTTGACGGGCATCTGTGATGTTGTACTGTTTGCAGATGATACCTCTCTTATTTTTAAAGTAGACAGGAATAGACAAGATTTTGACGACGTAAACAGTGCACTCTCAATAGTTACAGATTGGTTTACGTCAAATAACTTAGTTCTCAATGCCAAGAAAACCAAATGTGTAAAGTTCGCCTTACCGAATGTTAGAAACCTAGGACCCAACATCGTCTTAGATAAAGAGGTGCTTGAAACTGTAGGCTCGGCAATTTTTCTAGGACTAACAGTAGATGCCAAACTTCAGTGGGGACCTCATATATCAAGTCTAGCAGGAAGGCTCAGTTCGGCTGCCTACGCCGTCAGGAAAGTAAGACAATATACTGACGTTGATACAGCTCGTTTAGTCTATTTTAGTTATTTTCACAGCGTTATGTCTTACGGTATTCTGCTGTGGGGCAAAGCCGCTGATATACAAAATATATTTGTCCTTCAAAAGCGAGCTGTTCGAGCAATTTACCAGCTAGGTGCCAGAGCTTCTCTAAGAGATTTCTTTAAAGATATTGGTATTCTCACGGTTGCATCACAATTCATCCTTGCCAACATTTTATATATTAGGCAAAATTTACACTTGTACACTAAAAATAGTGATATTCATAGTGTTAACACTAGAAATAAGGACAAACTACGTGCCCCCTTTCACCGGCTTCATAAGGTTCATAACTCATTTGTTGGGCTTGGTATAACCTTTTATAACAAGTTACCCCCTTCTTTTCTAGACTTGCCTTTTAATGCGTTTAAAGCTCAACTAAAATCCAACCTTTGTTCAAAGGCATACTATTCTATCAACGACTACTTAGACGATAAGAATAGTTGGTCACCCTAGTTTAACGCAAGACAATGTTTATGTTCCTTCTCCAGAATTAGCTTACTGCAGAACCCAGCAATGCATAAATGTGTAAGCTGTCACGCCCTTTATGCCTGGAGGCTTTTATTTGGGTAGTAAGTTTTTTTTATTTACATTTTAATTAATTATTTTTTAGCTTGAGTACGTATAGTTTTTATTATATTTGTTGGTATATTGGCGTGGCTAGCTGACAAATTATGGCAAATAATTAAATTTTATGTTCTGGTTTTGTAATGTTAATTACCGAACATAAGTACCTAGTATTGTATTCATTCAAGTATTTTTTTAAATTGAACAGACAGCTGTGCTGCTGGGGAGTTTGTTGCGCCACTTCTTCTTCCCAGCAATAGCACTAGGAAGTGGTGAAGGGCGGGCGTTTTTGGGGGACTGTCTTTTGTAATTTTGACGTTCAAAAAGTGCTGATTCTCAGCCTAATTTGAATAAATGACTTTTGATTTTGATTTTGATATGTGCATGTATTTTGGTTTTTAGTTCATGGGATTCCAAGCTTTGTTTAAGAGAGATGGGAAATATTTAATGTTCAGCGAGCAGACTGTTATTAGAAGCTTTGTTTTTAATTCTAACTTTACATTTTGATAACCTAAAAAACGACGGCAAGGTATAAATTAAAATGTGTAATAAAAATGAGTAACACATATAAACGTAACTTTATTTTTTACTAGTCCTTCCATCTTTCGCGAGCCTGCGCGTCTTCCTTTCGGTTTTCTTTGGTATTGTTTGTCGAGTCGTTGACCTCTGAGTTGAGCTTCAGGATTAGTGACAAATGCTTGCTAATCTGACATTATCCCTCACATGATCTGACCAAGATTATGTCTGGACTTTAAAAGAGACTTTGATCATTGAGTTTGTTTCGTTATTTCTTCTCAGGGGAAGTCAGATAGGAAATGTCGACTCCATCTAGTTTAATTTTGTGTGAAGGTTTACCAGAATGTCGAATTAAATTTCTTATTCTCAGAAAGGATACTTTCAAAAATTTAATTACTATTCTTTTAAAAGGAAACCTTGCAGCATTTTATTGTACTTGATAGATAGATTATTTAAGTTAGTATAGGCGCATTTATCGCTCTGGGGTAACCTGTAATGGTAGATGTAAGAAGATAATTAAATAAATTTCGGGATAATAAACAGGAATTAAATGTTAAACATACTATGTTTAATTAGTAAGAACTAATTAACGCTCTGCCCTGGCTCTTGTGATACAGGACCTCCTAGTACAAGAGCCAGGGCAACACTGATGATGGGTCTTGAAGTGAAAAAAAAAATAGTATGTATAACATTTAAACAACATTTATAGTAACTTTAACTCATCTCCTTACACCTTTAATTCAAGACCCAACTATCTCTCTCTGGAGAATTCCTCCGTAAAATTACAACAAGAAGCCGATGACCGGACGTCCAGCAATCAATTCTGAAGTAAGTTTTACACTAAAATTGATCGCACACGATTTCTTCAATGTTTGCAGACGAACAAATAGCGGTCACAAATCTTTTTTCTCCCTACGGAGGAGAGCTTTAGCTGCAGGGACTTTGCAGCGGACGTGGAACGATTGCTGAGATTGCAGGAGTTAAATAGAGTGAAAATAATACAACTATTTCAAGGATACTTCAAGGTGAAGCTTTTAAGAAGGTCGGGAAAAAGGAAACACAAGTTTTAATAACATACGAATGACGATGCAAGTGAAACCGGGCAACAGCTTATATGAACCTCTATGTTTTATGTTTTTGTTGTTTAAACGACAGAAAATTATCACTTGAACCTTTAAGTAATCGTGTTTAGGGTTCTGTCCCTAAAAGGTGCCAACGGGACAATATTACTAAGCCTCCGCTGTCTGTCCATCCGTCTGTCTGCCAAAGGGCTGTATCTCATGGACCGTAAGGTAGACATTTGAAATTTTCTTAGTGTGTATTTCTATTGCACCCAGCGGGTAAAGATTGACTCTAGCTGCAGTGATGAAGAGGTGGTGCTGTACGGTGTCCCCCAGGGAAGCATTCTAGGCCCCATCCTTTTTCAGATATACATCATCCGCCGGTATTGACCATCTACATAGATGATCTTTGTAGATGGTCAATACCGGCTTGTTGTCTGCATATGCAGATGACACAGCCATTCTGGTTGATGGGCCCTCCTGGGAAGACCTTGCGGACCTCTAATTTGCGGAGAGGCCTTCCATCTCTACGTCTTCTGGTACGCGGTCGCCACTCCAGAACCTTTCGGCGCCATCGGTCATAGGTTCACCATCTGCGAGCAATGTGCCTCTAATCTTACTTAAAGCAATTAATACCTAAACAATACCTATATTCATCTCTGATCAGACTAGAGATACGATATTTGAACTTTACATTAGTGGAGGTACCTAACCACAAGTAAATTAGTGAAGCCATTACAGACCGATAAAATGATCATAAATATTGCTAAATACAGTTTGATAGCGGCAATAATGTTATCTTAATTACAAATTGTTATTATGAACACGTTATAATTCAAAACTTTCCCTAGACATAGTTACTGTAGAGATTATGATCTGCATGGGTTGTGGCATGCACCCTTTTCTAGTAATTATAGAGTACTGGCATAAAGTTATGAGATAAACGCCAATAGGTACGTATTTAGGAGGCAAAAAAGAATTTGTGGTTAGTCTAGCTGACAACATAGACTAATATATTTAGTCTAATATCGCGACATATTCGCCAAAAATGTACACAAATATGAGTTTATGGAAAATTTACTTTAATTTCTGCACAATAACAGTTTACGCTACAACTTCAAACATTTTTATAACTTTTTCAATAGTGCTAGTCACTCTGAAATCAACTTATTTGCCATAAAAAAAATGATGATATTTGTTTAACTTGAAATAACGTCAAAATGAAACATAAATAAAACGTTTTCGGGGGCCCATTATTGAGTGTGTAAGTCATCCCCTTCCATTTCATCTGTGAATATTATAATTATAATTGGTCAGGCAGGGGACATAGACCTTCCATAGTTCAAGGTAACCGATCCACTATAGCCACCCAAACCCATAGCCCAGTATACTTTGTTTCCATGTTCTACAATAGTCCTGCACCAACCGGGGGTTGGTGCGGGGGGGAATAATCGACGATTGGTGCCTCCTCATCACTTAGAATTGTGTAAAGGGCCTCTGCGAAATGGCTTTGGCCCCTAGTACGCCTTTCAAAGGTCCGGGACCCTAGGGTCCCAAGATATGTCAAAGCGATATAAAAAAGAAACAGGCGTTTTATTAAATTAATCCAGCACCCTAATTACGCCACACACTATCAATCTTAATCTGAATCATTTTGAATGATTAACAATATCTATTGCTTCATAATTATGTTCTCTACAACGTAAATAACGCAATGAATGTTGTTGAACTGTCAAAATGAAGCCCATTGCTACTAATAGAGTGTTACGCAATTGGAGCTGGTACCGTTAGCTCATAGAGAGCTAACAGTAAATAAAATAAAAAAGCCTTTTATTTCTTGCCAATGAATTTAAAATAATATTTAAAAAAATAAACATTGAAAAGTAAAGAATTTTTTTTTTTTAATTAAAATAAAATTTGAAAATAAAATTGAAACTAAATTGAACTATGTATTCAAAAAATTATAAACATCTTTTTGCATCCATTAAAGTTAATTCAGAACAAATCAAATAAATTTTCTAATTAATAATGAATTAGCATAGTTCAATTATAAATTATTCAATCAATTTATAAGTACCATTTTGTGCAAGAACCCCTCTTAACTGAAGGCCTCCTCCAGAGATTGCCATGTGATATTTTGTGTAGGTACCTGCCTGTTGGTTAGGTGAGTGTAAAGGTAAGGTACCATTGGTAAAAACCAACAAAGAGTCCTTTTACAGATAATTTACATCTGATTTTGCATCACTGTCCAAATCACACTGGACTTTATTCTCATTCTTATAAGTTTGCTTTTGGGTTGGGTTAGGTTAGCTGCCATGGACAAGTCTGTCAAAATCATTGTGATATTTACTCTCGTCAAAATAAGGTTGATTTTAGTTTGCTGTCAGAGGTCAAATACCTATGAACGGACTGCAGTGATATCACGATAGCTTTACAACTTTGTTTTTGTTTTCCCTAAACTTAAAAAGGAGTATTTTTTTTACATTTTACATAATTATGTTCGTACAATTTTTACTACGGATCAACCAAGATATTGCTCTAAAACGAATCAGCTGTTAGAAGTTAAATGTATGGAACAGCAGATTATTTGACCATGTGTCGCGATTTTTTTTTTTTAAACCTTGACGTTTAAACGTTAAACACAAGGAAATTCTCCTGTGTCGTGGGTGTGTTTTACAAACATTTAATCTCACATACACAAACAGCCAGACCCGGAACAACTAATTGTAGGTTATACAAATAGTTAATACACCCGGCCGGCTACATGACACCAGTCAGGGAAACACGACGCAGACACTTCGTGTGACTTAGTTAGTTTTTAGTGTAATTATAATGTTGTATGTATTTATAGTATTTTTAAGTTATATTAATATTGTATTGTATGTATTTCATATGGGCCTTGATGCCTGAAATAAATGGATAAATAAATAAATAAATAAATATTTGTTCCGTGCGGGAATCGAATCCGCGACACGCACCGCAGCAGTCAATCGCTTAACCACTGCGCCAACCGTGCCGTCTAAAAAAAAATTATTAGTTTTTCTGTGAATTTCGTTTACAAATAACGTACAAACTTATGTATGCACCTCATCCGTCGATGCAATCAGTCTGTAACTACCTCACAAGCGCATCTTTTGGGATTGCTCTCTCAAATATTCATATCATAGCCTTGTATAAGACTAGATAGACCTCTACATGTACCATTTGTATGCAACAGTTACTTTAGCGATACATGGAGCGGTGACGGTGCGTGAGATTTAACTGGAATTACTTTTTTTGATTACTTTATCCAGAATCGTGTATCTATGTATATATATTGCTTATCATACACACACGCTTTCTTCCCATGGGGGTTGGTAGAAACTACAGAAGGCGACCTTCTGTACCCTATCCATTAAGTTAACCGTTTTTTGACAGTTGTCTTAGAACGAACTATTCCAGATTATGTAAAAGTTAACTTTAAAATGCGTAATATAATAAACTAGCTGCGCCCCGCGGTTTCACCCGCACAAGTTTCGATCCCGTGGGAATATTGGGATAAAAAGTATACTATGTGTTAATTCTGGTTATAAACTATCTGTGTGCCAAATTTCATCCAAATCTCTTCAGTCGTTTTTGCGTGAAAGAGTAACAAACATCCATCCATCCATACAAACTTTCGCGTTTATAATATTAGTAGGATATGTCGGAGATGGTATGTCTGTCTCTGGTTATCATCAGGCATATTTTAATTACTGTGGGCGTTCTATGGGTAGTGTTGGTTATAGCACAATCGAAAAACGGTTTGCAGTTCAAATCAGATGATAATTTACGAAGAAGTTAGTCACACTAGCGAATCACACACTGTTACACATTCAACGATACGGAACGCTGACAGTTTCTATGCACATGTTGTTCGTACGATGTCAAATGTTTCGATCATCTCGAGAGCTCTGCTCACACCGCTTTTGTAGCTGTTGCTCTCGTCCCACCACAAACTCAGGCTAGACTCTGTCCAGCGCCATGAGATGACGCTGGCGTTCCGAATAGTCAAACGAATGACTCCGACAAATATATAAACTGCCCCATTTTATTGAATTATCTTATCTAAGGCTTCTTACAGACATTATAATACCGTACGTGTATCAATCAATGTATTGTGTGTTGCTGCAATCACTAGTTCCAGCTCCTTATCAAGACAAGTCAAGTAAGCGAATACTGATATCTATCCACATCCGGTTAGACTGGAAGCTGACTCCAACATAGTAGGGAAAATGGTCAGCAGACGTAGATGATAGACAAGTAAACGATAAATGTAAAACTATGACATTGAAAACGACTATGTTATATGTCTGTAATTCATATGGTGTACATAATAAAGAAAATTCTACTCTAAATTATGACCTAACCTGTTGTGTGTGTGAGTAGTGTAGTATAACTTCTGCCTACCTACATGATGGCAGGGACATCGACGCGCAACCGGTTACCATCAATTCAACACATGATTCTGAAACCCGTTGTGTTGAAATTTTTCATTTTTTCGGTTATTAAAAACAAAATTTACCGTTCCATACATTTTGACCGCGTAGGTATTGCACTCTTCTATGATACAGCAGATATTAATCGTCATCGTGAAGCTATGAGTTCACATATGATTCTAGAACCCCGTCTAGAATCATGTGCTAAACTTATTATGGTTTTAGTTGGCGCGTCGATGTCCCTGCCATCCTGTATATGACTAGGACACCGTGTGGTCCCCTCGAGGACCCCGTTCCCTTAGTATCGGTTTCCTGGTTTGGGCTGCCTAAAGACGATAACACACACCAGCACCCTAATTGCGTAACATACAATCAATCTCAATCTGAATCATTTTGAATGATATTCCTAATCCATTGCTTCATATGTTCAAAAAATGTGTCATGATGTGTCTGCTCAACAACGTAAATAACGCAATGAATGTTGTTGAGCTGTCAAAATGAAACCGATTCCGATTGATCGTATGTTACGCAATTAGGATGCTGGAAATGTTCCAGCATCAAATCACATCCGATTCTCATTCATCACCATCAGTTATTACATCATAGTCGTAATTTTTGTAACGTAATTTATTCGCTTATTGATAAGCGGAGATATGCGGACGTATGTAAACATACATAATATCAACTATGTAGGTACTTATCTGTGTAAGTAGTTTAAAAAATAAATAAGGTGATTGTTGTTTGTTTAATTAATACGTCATTTTGACGACAGCGACACGGTTGTCGCAGTGGCCGAGCGATCGACTGCTGCGCTGCGTGTCGCGGGTTCGATTCTCGCACGGAACAAATATTTGTATTGCCTACAGGTAGTTGTTCCGGGTCTGGATGTTTGTGTATGTGAGTTTAAATGTTTGTAAACGCACCCACGACACCGAGTCATGTACTGAATCCATGGTAACAGGTCGCACGTCGTGTCCCTGCCAACCTGTATTTCTATTTATTTATTAGATTTATTTTGTAGACTTAACAGGTCAACCCAAGGCGTCTACAAACAAGTTACAATTAGCAATATACGAGTACAGTTGTTTTTAACATAGATATTATTATTATTTAATACTAATGCTTAACTACTAACATAAAGTAAATACAGCTTAGCCTAGTTATGTAAAACACGTATTCTAAAAAGATAAATAATTAAATTATCTGTAAAGTGGTGAAGGTTTTATAAAAATAGCCCTTTTTTGTACTATGCAATATAAACATAATCTAAAACATTCACATGTTACGTTATTAGGAAAAATGCTCTTGTGTAACTCACATTTTCGTTTTAGATGTGAACTCCCAGTTTAAAATCCACAAAAGCCTGTTATCGTCGCCTTAACTTGTACTGGTATGACAGTGTGTGAGGTGGACCCTTGTCGCGGATATTATTTTGTTCAGCATGTCAGTGAATAGGTCCACATCTTGAGTTAATAAGATCGAGTTGAGGAGCGCAAGAGTAAGCTGTGTGGTTGCATTTCTTGCGGCACGGTTCTATATAGGTAATCGAACCATTTGACTCGATAGATGAAGAACTAAAATAAGAGTATCCCTTCCTAGTTGCTAACAACACAAGCCAGATTGATATAATCTGTTCGGGCAATTTAAATCATAATTGCCAATTTACATGTCATTATAATAATTATAATTTATTTATTAAAGAGGATAACAGTATTATACACTGTATAAATGTAATTCATAATTAACTAACAAACTATAATAACCTAAAACCAAACACAAACAACTAAAACTATCTAAAACTATTAACAAACCAAAATATGGCGTCGAAAAATTCCTCCGCATCGCTGTCGACTGGTAATGTACACAAGAGACTGGCGCCATTGTCATGTTGTATGCCAATGCTTAGCCTCTGGCCAAGTTAAAGCCAGCCCTTGGGTAACGGGAAGTGTCAACCAGACGTTTGGAGATTTCGTTGAACAAACCATGAGCACTTGGTGCACACAGTGCGAGTTACCGAGGAGATTATTAAACTCGAACTTTCGCCGCTTGAGGTTTACCGCAGCGGCAGCAACACGTGTCGATTGATATTTAAATATACATACTTATTAATCATTGCAACGGGCTTGTCACCCCAAGTACGTAGGTATCAAATACAAAAACGTGTCAGTAATTACAATATGCACGTTTGAACGCAGCACGGAGTGCGACACGTGCCTTCAAGCATGCGTTGCATTTATTGACACTGTTAAGTGTTTCTAATCAGTCATTACAGGCCAGTATTGGTCATGACGTCACAATGTTGGTACTGTGGGCTAGCGATTGGACGAACCCTGAGCCCTTAAGCTGATGTTAGACGATTCACTAGAGTGAATGTAACTTTTTGTTAGGGTTCTGTACCCAAAGGGTGCTAACAGGACCCTATTACTAAGACTCCGCTGTCCGTCCGTATATCGATCCGTCTGTCTGTCTTTAAATGTGTGTGTTAAATGTGTGTGTCCATGGAGTTTCTTGCCCGTTCTTCTCCATATAGGTACCTACGCTTTGGAATGGGCAACTAGCTTCATTTTTGTGACTGACCGACCCCTTGACAATTCAAAAGTACCTGTAATTGGTTTAATTGAAATAAATACTTTGAGTTTGAGTTTGAGTTTGAATGGGTTGTATCTTTTGAACCGCACTAGGTAGACACTCATATAATAGCTAAGAGTTAGTATTATTTTAATTACCTATACTTCTGTTACGTTTTTTATTACTTATTCAGTTAAATAAAGAACCCGACTACAGAAGGTGGCTGGGGTAGACTAGACGCGAAAGGCGGGGGACAGGGTTTTGTGGCGCAGTCTGGGAGAGCCCTATGTCCAGCAGTGGACTGCGATAGGCTGAGTTAATTGATTGAGGTAGACACTTTAAATTATCACAGATTGTGTACTACTATGGCTGCTATAACAACAAAAAATAAAACTAAATTAAGTTAAATAGTAAAGGGGATGCACGTAAAAGAAAAGTGTTTAAAAAAATAGTGTTAAATGTTGTACACTGGTACGGAGCCCTTCGTCTGACTCGCACTTGACTGTTTTTTTATTCCACGTTCACATGACTCCAACAAAGTTACGTAGACATGGACGTTCATCTGCTCATTACTCGTGTTGAGCTTGAGCTTAGCGTATTTCTGGGTCACGTCCGTGATCTTGATTTTCTAATGATTAATTTATAATCCTACTATTATAATCTTACTAATATTATAAACGTTAAAGTATGTATGGATGGATGGATGTTTGTTACTCTTTCAAGCAAAAACTACTGAACGGATTTTCATGAAACTTTACAGTAATATAGCTTATACATAAGAATAACACATAGGGTATTTTTTATCCTGATATTCCCACGGGATCTAGCTAGTCGTTCGAAAAGCTGAACTTATCAGTCACTCTATCTGCTTCGCAAAATATAAGAATTGTTTTGTAATTTAATACGGAAATAAAGAAAAAATACTTACGTAAACGTATTTATTGTGTTGTGATAAGAATATGGTAAGCAGCTGGCAACGGAAAAATATCGATACAAAACAAAACGCTATCGCAATATAAATTCGCTACAGAGATTGATAGGTAGGTAAGTACGGTCAGCTTGTTCACGTCATCTCGCATATAAATTGGCTTAAAATTATTCTATACATTGTATTTCAGCGTCGGAGGCTTGTGGCTAAGTAATAACAGCTGCGCGGGTCGATCAATCAGGTTAAGCTATTCATGCCGCGGTTGGTCCGTGGATGAGCATAGGATACTTTTTATAGGTATAAAAAGCAACCTATGCCTTATTCTGATGTATCCTAACTAATATTATAAATGCGAAAGTAAGTTTGTTTGTTTGTTTGTTACCTTTTCACGCCTAAACTACTGAACCGATCATCCTGAAATTTTGCATATACGTTGTCAGGTGTACAGAAACGGACAAAGGGTATACCTTTCATCCCCAAAAAAAGTGCTGTTCCCGCGGAAAACCACAATAACGTTATTATGATAATAGATGGCGCCACATGTTTTTCGAATCATTAGGTAATAGGTAAAACGGGCTGGTGTCCGCAACTCCACGACAATGCGCGTATTTTGCGTAATTTTCGAATCATTATTGAATTATATTAGAAACTTAAGAGATTAGAATTTTTCGGGATCGAAACTTATGCGGGTGAAACCGCGGGGCGCAGCTAGTAAGCTATATTATTGTAAAGTTTCATCAAAATCCATTCAGTTGTTTTTGCGTGAAAGAGTAACAAACATCAATCCGTCCTCACAAACTTTCACGTTTATAATATTAGTAGGATATGATAGGAAGTAGGATTTGTTAGGATTAGGATAGCTGGTTTCAAAATACCACACCAGCTATCAAAGTATAGCGATATACATCAAATAGAAAAAGATAATCTGGAGAAATCCCCTACACAATAAATAAACATTATTCTAACAGATTGAACTAGAGCACTTCTATCTTAATCTTTGACCTTTCAGATAACATCACGAACTAAATCACTAGAACAGATTACTGAGAGTTCACAGATAATACTGCATTAACGGGATTATCTGTAGGATAACGGGTTATTTTAGGAGGCTTGTGGAAAAGGTCAAACTGATATCGAATAATATATCGTCGAATCTTTGAGCTCCTTAAGTTGAGCTGTACGATTACTGACAAATGCGGCCGTGATCTGCAGTGGCCTATATTGGAAGCTCTCAATAGATTGCGTACCCAAATAGGGCGCTGCAGACACAATATGTCGAAGTGGGGGATTACTAACCCATCCAGTACCCAGTACGAGTGGGATGCCTCTAATCAGACCATGCCCCACTTGCTGGAGTGCCCTAAGTGCCCGTTTCCCTGCACCTTGAATGACGTAATGAACGCCACTGATGCCGCAATCAACGTGGCCACGTACTGGGTTCAAACAATATAAAATATCGTAGAAGAGTACCATCGACTCGAAAAGAAGAAGAAATGACATATGCAAGCAGTGACTGGACAGGTCCACTCATTCTGTGTGATTCATTCCTCAAAAGTCCTTTTGAGACACCAATCTACATGGTCCTCACATGACCAGCACCCTAATTGCGTAACACACAATCAATCGCATTACTAATCAGGAGGTCTACTCCGAAGTGCAAAGTGCGAATGTTCGGATCGTACCGACACATGGCCGAAACAAATATTATTGAAAAATGCGAAAAATATTAGATAGTAACTTCGTAGCAGGAAACGTCCGAACATTCGGCCGATACTAGTTCGGAGTAGACTGGTTTCACAGAAATTGTTCTACGGATTTTTATCACACAAAAAAAGATCTTTATCTCCATCTTTATGGATGGAGAGGGAGAGGAAGGCCGAAGAAAAGATGGATGGATTGTGTGAGGAATGATATGAAAGAGAAGGGAGTGAATGATAGTGTGACGGTTGATAGGGGAGAATGGAAGAAGAAAACGTGTTGCGCCGACCCCAATTAACATGGGATAAGGGCAGGAAAATTATGAATCGCATCGCACTGTCGCGTCGATCCTGTCTGCGGAAGCCTTAAAGTGAGGGTTGCCATATGTTTATTTTATTCTACTTAGGCATACCTACTTTAAATTGCGTTGACAGAGAATATTGTTGTAAGCTCGCCTCCACAACCACATGGGACTTAAACATTACTGGCGAAATGTTGATATACTCATACTATAGGTACACGTCTGCCCAATCCTTCGGCGAAACAAGGGGTGGTATCATGTTATTGTTGTAGAGAAATCGATCTTCATAAGAATGAAGTGATGGTATCAATTAAGCTGCTGGTTGTTTGAAATAAACAAAGGAAGCTAACCTGACACTTATTTAAACAAGAACATGAATACTAAACATCAACATTGTCTCTGATACAGTTCCAATGATAACAAGAAACAAAACACTTTCTAATTGCAATTTAAAGCGCGATACGAAGCAAAAAGGCGAACGATTTTTTTTCTGGCTTGTTATGTGTTTATCGATTCTTCTATATTTTGTAAATGTGAGGACTTTGTAGGCCTTGTAGACTTTAGATCTGTAGACCATTTTTTATTTTATCAAGTACCTGGTACTTGTTGACAGGCCTACGCTGTCCTCCCACACCTACTATAATTTGAAAACATTGTAAAAGCCAATTATTTTTAAAAGAATAACCGTGGAGTTTCTTGCCGGCTCTTCTCCATAGGAAACGACCAATTGGAACCGTGCACCTAGCTTCTGACGTTTCATAAGTGCCCATGTTGGTATAAGTGAAATAAAATATTTTGATTTTGGTCATTTCCTAGTCAAGAAGTGACTTCAATTACTGAAATCGTTACCTTGTTGAAACACAGATTGGATTACTTAGCTATCACTTAAAAGCAAATTAGTTTTGTTAATACAGTTAGTTTAGTTAACAGTTAACCCAGTCGACAGTGAGGCGAAGGAATTTTGCGACGCCATATTTTAGTTTGTTAATAGTTTTAGTTAGGTTAGATTATTATATTTTAATTATAATACCTAGTTTGTTTGTTAGTATAAGAACTTTATCCAGTGTGTATATTTTTATCCTCTCTATTAAATAAAGGAGTAGAATAAAATCTAGTTAAACGAGATATACTATTATTATAGGGCAATTAAATGGTACTTTTTGGGTTAATTTAGTATTTGTGTATGAAAAGGATAACTTTGAATTAAAAGTTTGATATATTATTACCGATTCCGAAATTGGTTCTTTATTTTGAGCTAGTGTTTATTCATCGAGCACAGGCAGACACGCGATTTGAATGCGTAATTAATTTTAAATATGAACGTACTCAATGTTTTTTTGCTTATTATCATTTTATTTATCATCACTGTAATATTTTCAACACAATGTATTTTGTTATGAAATAAATAACTTATGACACGAGTCAGGCGCATCCGAATTGGAGACTTCAGGATGGATGTCCGTTTAACTGTAAAATCTCTGTACCTAGAGCTAGTTAAAATGAAAAGGAAATGCGCGGTTATTGAGCCAATACTTTCTACCGTAACCATTTATTTTTATTCTGTTTTAATGCGACAGTGGTCTTCTGCTATTATCAGGTATTAGTTTTGCCAGAGTAGACACTTCGCAAAAAGGTAAACCTGAAATAACATGGTGAAGGTCCCAAGCGCCTGAAGGATGTGGACCACAGAACCGGTCGAGATTACTATGTTAGTAGATAGAAGGCATTATGTCCAATGCAGTGGTCAGTGGTCATGTAGAGGCGGCGGGATCGTCCGAAAGGGTTACCGCTGCCCTGGAACAGAAAGGGCTAAGGAAGGAACACGGGTGGGTTTTAGTCAGTAAGAGTCTGACACTCCCTTCCGCTCCACCCAGAGCGGGAGGGGTCATTTGATGATTTCCCATCCGATAAAAAAAAAGGCGTCCCCTCACCTTCTACTCACATCTACTTTGTAAATACCTTTTCTTAGTTAGTCGCCTTTCATTCGTCTGGTCTATATTTACTTTATTGTAGCGTTTTCGGTAAAGTCTGGTAAAGTAGCCTTTCAGATGCATACTGATTTCTAATCCGTATTTGTATTATTTTAGAGGTCGAAACACTGTAACCTTGCAACAAGTGCGAGTCGGACTCGGTCGGACGGGGTCATTTGATGATTTCCCATCCTCAAAAAAAAAAGTGGTCATATAGAGCAGTGGTGGCTTAGTGGTATCTTCCCCGATTTACGAATTGTGGATCTTGAGTTCGAAACCAGGCGGGCATTTTACCTCGTGTATTTAATTAAATCACCACTGCTCTCAAAACGGTGAAGGAAAACATTGATCGAAGTTCGATTCGAAGACATACTCGTATCAACTAACCAGCACTGAGCCCGCGTGGTGCTTTACGGCCCACTCCCTCTCACCGAGAGGAGGCCTGTGTCCCAGCAGTGGGAACATTGTAGGCTGATTATGTTATATATTATGTCCAGTAGTAATACTCATTTTTCGGCTGCACGATGATAATGATGATACATTTCTTTTCAAAATGACCTTCACTTAACATTGTACGTACAAACCATTATATAAAACTCAGCCGATAATATTGACTCAGACATTTCAACCTACGGTATTTTCCTTTCATTAATAAATAGATACCAGTAAAAATATGACTACGGGTTTCGAGTCACTTGTAAATAGCGTGATCGAATATGAAATCATCAGGGAAATATATTAGGTAAAAGACAACACAATTAGGTATTGTTTTGAGTGTCTCCTGTTATATTTTAGTTATGGGAAACCCTTAGGTCAGTAGGCATTCTCTGACGTAATCTGTTACGTCATTTTAGCTTGCCTTTTTTTTCCGGGGTGGAATATCCTCATGGATGTCCGGAGGGCGGCGGGGTCTGTCAGACTCGTACTGACTAAAAACCACCCCGGTGTTCCATCTCACACCTACGCCGGGGGTCGCGGGAACGTACGATCCTTCCGCAACCCCCGACTGGTTCCGGACGTACCTATACGGCCCACCACCTGTGAGACCGCAGCCGACGCCAGCAACGCTGAATCCCTGTGCGAGGTCCCCCGGGCAGTGACCAGCGTGTCATCCGCATAACACGTCAGGTCTACCCCCGGTCCGAGCTCGCCCCTCAGCACTACACAGTTGTACCCGACGTTCACAACACCAAGACCACCAACACCGCACGACATGTGGCGCTGGTTTCAGCCATCACGTCTCATGTAGGTGACATACCTCTCCGACAGATATGGTAGCTCGTCTAGGTCAACTCTTGGTGAACGGACAGTGGTTGATTTTGTATTTATTTTCCTTATTAATTTACAAGCGGGCAGAACCAAGACATTAGAACATTATCTTTAACAAAATAATTAAAAGACGTATCAGACTTAAGATTTTTCCATTGTCAAGGAGAGTGTAATGTCGTTTGTGGAGCACGTTACATAACTTAACTGCCAAAAGGTCACAAGCGCTACTGCTGAGGTCCTGGGTTCGATTCCCAGGTCGGCCAAAGCGTTATTTGGTTTATCCATTAGGAATTTCTCAGTAGCAGCCCGGGGTCTGTATTTGCGCTCGGTTGATGGCAATAGGCTCGTCCATATTACATGGGACTTAACCATAACTAGCGAAATGTGGTTGTACTGTAGGTACACCAAACTCTAACCCTTCGGGGATTACAGGCGATGGATTATAAGAACCGATCACTAGACTTCGTACAGTCTCAGAAGCAATGTATGAAAGAAAGAAAGAAAATACATTTATTTGCGGCAAACATGACGCATAAAAAAGAACAAACACAAAAAAAAAAAATAACAAGTTGGGGATAAACATGCGTCACATTCACGCAAAACGCGACGACAACAATCAAAACAAGAAATACAATAAACCATTGCAATATAATATGATTCGACACAAACAAAAAAAAAACTACAATCAAAACTTGAAATAAAATAAAATAAAAATACATTAAAAAAAATCATGAAATATAATTATGATGTGGTAACATTCCGGAAAACGAATCTCGCACCGCCGCATATGAGAAAATTAATTACCTTATTTTTTTTTTTTTTCGTGAATGTTTCCTATGTTTTAATAGTTATTCTGCTATTCGGGGCGAAGAAACACCAACAAATCAAAGATCATAAAAATTTGTCCAGCCGTTCCTGAGTTATAAAATTTGTGTAAAATATTAGTAGGTTACTTCCAACTAATATTACGAGTATAAACGTGAAAGTTGGTATGGATGGGTGGATGTTTGTTACTCTTTCACGCAAAAACTATCCGTTCTGTAGTTTTTTGATGAAATTTGGCACACAGATGGTTTATAACCAGCATTAACATATAAGATACTTTTTATCCCGATATTCCCACGTGATCGAAACTTATGCAGCGGGGCGCAGCTAGTGAGTGATAAATGGTGTAACTAACCCGACTTTGTTTCATATTTTTATCGATAATTTTGTTCATAGCGGATTATTAATCCTTAAGGATGACTTGCTTCTTTCTGACTTACCGGAAGAGTAGTCGTAGAGGAAATTTTCTATCCTTTTTATGAGGTCAGCAACTACTAAGGTGGGATTGGAAAGAAATTCCCATGGGAACATATAGAAATCTAGATAGACGACTTTCCTCGAAATGAAGACAATAAGGTTTACTTTTCTCGGTCGAAATGTTATTAAGGAAACACCTAATTCCAGCATTAGAGGTTAAAATGGTCCGAACAACAAAACAAGATCAGTTGATTCATAGATTTATGTTCGCATAACTCGACATAACTTATCAAGATTTCAGGGTTGGTCCCGTATTAAAAGTTGTTCATAATTATGAGTACAATGACCCCTTTTAGGGATTAAAACGATCAAAATTTAACGGTGTATATCTCGAGAACCATTGGTCCTTCGTGAGCATTGTAGAGAACCATTGTGCGCAGAATTAGGTTGGGAATAATATTGCTATGACAGAAAATGACGTACATCCAGAACTTTACCAAATATTAGCCAAAAAACTGTCGACCATAAAGAGAGTAAATAACTTTTTTTGCTTACGATTTCGCAATACCTACTCTTTTCGTGTTTTCATGAAATCATTTCAGCCGAAAAACGTCCACTGCTAGACAGGCCTCCACCTAGCACCGCCACTGCCACCGGTTCTGGTTCGACTGGGGTTGGAAGGCCCCCCACAAGGTGGCCCGACGACCAGAGGGGAAATTGTCGTAATTATAAGAACGTTCACAGTCTGATCTCAGTCTCAATCTGTCAAAAATACGTCAAATTTCCATACATTTTGACAAGTTTTTGACATTTGTTTGTCGCCGAGATGAGACTGTGACTAGATTCGATCGTTTTGAATTACGAGAATCGGCCGTCTGGTTAAGGCCACAGGAATCCGCTGGATATGCGAGAAGCATGAAATCTTTACTTGATTTATTTCACAGATTTGCCTTTAATAATACCAGGCTATTGCATCATATAGGGATTTGCCTTTAATTTGTCTTACTTTTTTTAGGCTATGAGCTATTATCGTGCAGTTAAATACAAGGTGTCGTTTTGCATCCTCATTAAATTCAAGGAGGTAACTATGCTACTGATCCTCGACACGAATAAATAATAAAATAAGTAGGTATTTTTTTTCTAATTTTCGGAAATCGGCATGTGTGGGACACGCATTTTAAAACGCGGCCTGTGTGAGACCGCACTGTAACTGCCCTTTTACACACACATAAAAACGCGGCCGCTTATACGATACCATAACGCGATTCTGTTCTTTGAAAGTGGTGTATTCTGCAATACTGTCAAACTCAAATAACTAAAATTATGATTATGATTTGATTGATTATTTTATGTCTTTCATAACAGCCTCCTGAAATTTGACGAGGATGTAAAACAACAGCTTGTATAGAGGCGTAATAGTTTTGTTATTGTTTTTTGTTATTTTGTACACGTCATTAAAGTAAATATTATGAAGGTGTGTCTATTTGCACAGGTATGCAATCGATAGTCAGGTGCTGCTGTTTATCACACTAGTGACGTATTGGACACGAAAATATGTTAGTTTTACCTGTTTACAACTCGCCGATAACTAGGCTTATACATAATCGGCCTGTAACGTTCCCAGGGCTCGGACACAGGCCTCCTCTCTGTGGGAAGGAGTGGGCCATAATCTACCACGCAGGCCCAGTACGGGTTGGTAGGTAGGCCGATTAATAATGATAAATGATTTTATTTTGTAAGTAGGTTTGTACAAACACTTTTACACGTCAATCATATTTTAAAACTAGATGAGGTCGGCGTTTCCTATCTGACTAGTCTGAGAAGAAAGGCCGAAACAAACTCAGAGGTCACAGTCTCTTTTAAAGTCCAGACATAATCTTGGTCTGATCATATGAAGACCATGCAGGTCGATGTCTGAGATGGTCTTTTGAGGAAAGAACCACACAGATTGAGAGGACCTGTCCAGTCAGAGCACGCTTAGGTTAGTTAGTTAGTTAATAAGCTTAGGTTACTCTATGATTATCAATGGATAGACTCTTCAGTTTTTCATGAATCAAAAAGGAAGGCACAGTTGCATGTGTATGATTGTTCACTTATTTCTTTTAGTGTTAGCACTTCCCCTTTTTCCATCAACTTGCCTTTTACGTATTTCCCTAGAGGAATATATAGAAAGTACTTTGTTTAGAGTAGTAGGGCGTTGATTGCTTGTTTTTAGATAAACCCACTGGCTAGTTTGTACCGTCCTATGTATGTAGTGCCCTTATGTAGTTCTTTTTTTTAGGGTTCCGTACCTCGAAAGGAAAAAACGGAACCCTTGTAGGATCACTTCGTCGTCCGTCCGTCCGTCTGTCTGATAAGACCCTTTTTCTCAGGAACGCGTGGAGGCATCAAGCTGGGATTTATATCAAATAGTCCAGTTTACCGACCCTTGGAGCTATGAAAAAATCAAACTTCTAACTAAGCCAACGCAATCAAAAGATACAGCCGTTTATGCCGCAAATTTTCGACACTCGCAAGGGAATCAAAACCTACAGGGTACTTCCCGTGAACTCAGAATCTTGAAATTTGGTACGAAGCAACGTCTTATAGCACAAATAAAGGAAAAATTGCGAAAACCGTAAATTTTTAGTTACATCATATAATAAAAATATTTTTAATAATTTTAAATTGTACGGAACCCTCGGTGCGCGAGTCCGACTAGCACTTGGCCGATTTTTTTTTTATTATGGGACAATAAACAGCTACAGTATAAAATGTTTACAAATAACAATAATATAGGCTCATATGTAGTATTAACAATATTGCAACCCACTACATTATCCGCATGTTAACAAAATTAAAATGAGGTAAAAAGTACCACTAGATTAGCATTACTCAGATACCTACAAAAAAAAATTATAAAAAATCCTTTCAGTATAATATAATTTTATATAAATAAATTAAAGAATAATTTAAGATATGTATAATCCTTAATAACTATAACTATAATAATTCCTATAACGTTTCCACTATTGGGACACAGGCCTCCTCTCTTTGAGAGGGATCGGGATGTCACATGTCTTCGAATTATTGTTTCTATGACATGCAGGTTTTGCTCACGATGTTTTCCTTCACCGTTTTGAAAGCAGTGGCGATGAAATAATTTACACCAAGTAATGCGTCTGTCTGGGTTCGAACCCACGACCTACAGTTCGTAAGTCCACCACTGCTCAATATGCTATGTAAATCCGTTCAATAAAGTTCAAATGTATTTACACCCTTGGGAGGAATCCGCCGCAGTATCTAATGCAAGGTAAGTGAAATGTCATCTAGCTAGCTATTCATCTTCCGTCCATATTGCATTTCCGTACCTTCTCTCTTAATTATTCTAACCAAACACGTGGACAATAGGTACTGTTATAGCTCGGTATATTGGTTTCCTGGCTTCCGAACGCACATAGTTGAAGTCAATAGAAGCTAATTGAGTGCCACAAGTCAACGGACGGCACACTTTACAGTTGCAAAACGTGCTGCAGCAATCTTTGTACTACAACGTTGCGGTAAATGACGTCACGGGTTTCGCCACGTGCTTTTGTGTTGTTATTAATATACACTGTTCACTTTACGCTTCATTAGGCTGATCACAGATGCACGCGCTACTGCTACTAATTGAAAACCACACAAAAACTTCACTTTCTGAAAGTCTGGTGAAATCCCTGAATCATTAATTATTATTAATCCAACCTATTATTATGTTATCGCTGTGTTCTGTTCACCAAAATAGAAAAGTTGATTAAGGTCGGATTTCACCAATGATACAGAACGCGGTTGTTGTGAAATATTGTCACTGACAGCTGTTGAGCGCAGTTAAGACGTAAAACTAGCTAAGTAACTGCAACCAACTTGGATGTAGCATGGTTAGTCACAGTTCTAACCTAACTGAGTCGGTGGCTGACTGGTAGATTTGGGAGCGTTATCTACGGTATTCTTATGGAAAGGAACATATCGTTGAATCGTTGCCTGGCATAACATTATCAGAATAGCAACAAATATCTGTTCGGACCTCCTATATAATAGACTAAACTCGAAAGCAAACATTTATTCTCTGAACTATACAAATTGTAAGAGAATCCTCAAGGAGGCTCTCCGAAGTATGTCTTACGAAGAAACAGAGAATTTACTAACTGTGTTAAAGTAAATATAGGTATATAAATATTATATCAAATTTAGAAATTATGAGTTATGCTACTCAACATTTATGTAATTATTTTTCTATTGTCAACTCTTGATTATTTATTATTTTTTAAAGACTATTTTAGCTCTTCTCGCCTGAAACACATTATTACCTAGTTCAGGCACGTAATATTATTATTATTATTTATTGTTTGCCGACCACAGTTGCTTAGAGAAGAGAAATTAGTTGAAACTCGATTTCGATTATATATTATCATTAACAATATACCTAATGGACCCTAGCAAACACCGGGATAAGTTTCTAACACGTTAGCGTTAGATCTTGTAAGAGTTGGGGTCGTGGCTCTTACACTTTTTTTTTTTTTTTTGAGGATGGGAAGTCATCAAATGACCCCTCCCGCTCTGGGTGGAGCGGAAGGGAGTGTCAGACTCTTACTGACTAAAACCCACCCGTGTTCCTTCCTTAGCCCTTTCTGTTCCAGGGCAGCGGTAACCCTTTCGGAAGATCCCGCCGCCCCGACAGGGTGGCTCTTACCCTAGATCTGATAACTTTTTAACAGTGAAAGTTTTGGCAACATTTTACATGAAACGTTTTTAGTGGGTTTTATTTTTACTTTACACTTTCAAGGACACTATACGGCTATAGCCATCATAACAATAAAACTTTTATTGTGTCTCATTTACCACGCCGGAACCTGAACTGATACTGGCATAGTTTACCTGGCTTAGTAGGGCTTGTATTTCGGGATTATTATTCTATTGTGCTATCAAATATTAGCTAACATCTCCTGCAGAGGGAATTTTAGAAAACAAACATACTTAATCATTCCTATATACTACCACTTCGTAAGTACCTACAGTTTTAAGCCCTTTATCATTTGCGTTTTTAGCAAAGTGTGCAAAACACAAACAAACCTAAAATGGAGGAAAACTAAACAGATAATAAACGTTATCAGTGCTATTAATTGTGTTCTACTACGTCTACGATAACAGTCTGCGGTCTTATATCCAAGACCTTTGACTTATGATTTATTGCATCATAGCAATCATCATCACCAATCATCATAGCAACTTACAGTATACGCGTCGCACTATGTTGGTACCATTTTGTTTGAAATCAGATGCGTCTTCTCGACATCCGTGTGTCACTAACGGGATACAGCAGAATACCAGGGTCAGGTATTGTACATGGCATAAGCTGAGCTGGACTCCCATTTGGTGCAACCATGAGACACACACCGCCTAAGTGATCGACCATTGTGGACATAGACTACTATTTTATACTAGAGGTTGTGGATTTGCGAGGTGTCTATGGGTCGATTTATCTTTTTAATCTTTGTTTTTTTTTCACTTTTTTTTATTGTTCTATTTTTTATTACTTGTATTGTGTGTCTTTTGTTGCACTAAATAAACGTTTTTATCTATCTATCTATCTAGCAATCAGTAATCACACCAGTAGTAGTTACCCAGCAAAAACTCAAACTGAAACTCACTGAAACCATTCCCGACATTTTTGACTGTCAAAGAGCCGGTCAGTTAGTCAGAAACTTGCAGCTAGTGTTGTACTCGAATATTGACCTACACGAGGCATATCAAATGAGAGCCGTTCTGCACTGCATCCGATCCGAATCCGAGAAATGACGGTCCGAAGTAACCATTGTTCTATTTTGGGTTAAGTATGAGGTATGTGGTGAGTATGACGGGTTGCGCACTACACCCGAAGTTTTGAATTTAGAACATTTCCAATTCGGATTGAACTCGGACCCTGAAGTCGGATTCGGATGGACGTAGTGCAAAATTGCTCTAAGAGTGAACAAGAAGAGAAAACATGACTAGCAGCATATTCTTTTCCATTTCAACATTATGCCAATTATCGAAAATTTGTTATTCGTTGATTGATGTATTTTTGTGTGTCACATCGATCAAAATGAACAGACTTTAATTCGCTTTACGCTTTCTTTTCACAGAATTTTGAAGGAGGATGTTGGCAAGTTGAAGATAAAAATTTAAATATACTTTGATGGTCTTCAATTGCTGATCTGAAATGTCGACTGCGAAATGCCTGCTATTATCTGTGATATTTAAAAATCTTCCCTTCATAAAAATATCTCATGTCACTCTAAATCTCGTCCGCCTGAGCTCGAATTTTTTTTTTCCCGATGGCGTCTTCCGCTTAGTGGGACCCAATTGGTGGTTCTCTTAGCCCAATTGTCATCTGACATGTGACAAACATGCCCGGCCCAGTCCCATACAAGCTTAGCGCCTTCTGGGTAACGTCCGTTATCTTGGTTTTGGCGCGCAGTATTGTGTTCCTTATACGGTCAGAAATTCGAACCCCCAGTATACTGCGCTCCATGGCTCGCTGGCAGACCACGAGCTTGGATCTCGGTCCAAAAATTTTCAGGGTCTAAGATATACGGCGGCGGCGGCAATTCTGTGAATCGCCACTCTTAGAGGACTGTTATAGTGTTTTAAATTCCAACTTTCACAATAGACATACCTGTTCATATTTACAAAGATTACTGATAATATGGCGCATAGTGACTGCAGTCTCGTCAGACAAAACAAATACAACACCGCCGGCAAGTCTGCTCTTATTAATTACAAAGCAAACAAAGTATTCTCTTAATTGACGCTTATCTTAATAAACCTCGCACTGCGTAAACATTCATTTTCCTGTATGTTTTTTTATTATGAGTTATAAACTTTTACAGTTTCATCATAAAATCAGTCTGTTAACATTACGACGGTCATTGGATCATCCAATATTTTTTTATTTTAATTTTCCTTTATTGGCCAACCAACAATTCTTTATACTGTAAATATTTAAAGTAACTATCTACCATAATCTAAGGTTAGTGTAACAATTTCTTACAGGTTAGCACCGCATGCCCCATATACATATTAGGTGTACCACAAGCACTATACAATAAAATGAATATCTAATTTACTAAAATTTTATATCTCTGAGGAATGAATGTCGATGATGATGGAGTGTCGATAGCATCTAGATGTAGTCTGTCCAGCATTCGACTACGTGTTTGGCAGTGGAGTCCATCGGTTCTTGTAACGTGAAGATCAAAAGACACGCGGAACACGATATTAAGGGCCGGCGCCCACTAGCGGCACGGCACGGCAAGGGATTTTTATGCGACTAATAGAAAATATAACTTAAAAGTATGACAATAAAATTCAAATTTCATCGGCAGCAATGATGCCGCGGTATCCTTAGGCATGCCGCGACGTCCTTTGGCATCATCAATGAAATTTAAATTTTATCATCATACACTTAAGTTGTATTTCTATTCGTCGCATAAAAATCCCTTGCCGTTCCGTGCCGCCAGTGGGCGCCGGCCCTAAGTATCCCATTGTGTGTGGAGTAGCACCATATTTACACCACAGGGTGAAGTAATCTATGAATCTCTACCTGAACAGGTTTTCCTAGCTTCGGTCAACCTGGGTCTGGAGTCTGCTTAAAGACTTCCAGGTTAGCCAAGGCAACTCGCGTCCAGGTGGGAAATTTTCAGTAAGTAGCTGGAACGAATGGTATGGGTAAGTAAGCACTGCCTCGCCACAGTTTCAGTTCTACACTAGTGAAATATACTAATGAGAGTATAACTGAAATATAAAAGAGCCTAAAAATGAAAGAAATAAGAAATTCTGTATTATTTTGACTGCCTCGCTGGTCTAACTCTAATGTTTCCCAAACTAATACTGCTCGGGTTCGATATTGTTATTGAGTTTTTTCATGAATTTATTAGTCTGCTACTAAACAATATCGAACCCGGTCAGTATTAGAACCCTAGCGTGTGGATACCTGCACCCCAATGGCGTAACACACTATCAACCACAATCTGAATCATCTTAAAGGATAAATTAATAATCCATTGCTTCATATGTTCGAAACATTTGACTACTCAGCAACGTAAATAACGCAATGAATGTTGTTGAACTGTCAAAATGAAAGCCATTGCTGTTAATCAGCAATTATTGTGCGTATCAGCGGGGTAACTGCATAATTACCCCGCTGATTAAAGGGCACAAGTCTCACCTCCTGTTACAAGCACTTTAGGTGTGGCTATGTAATCGTAAAATTAGAAACTATTGAAATATTTTACGCATGTTAAAACAATAAGGGTGAACAAATGTGACAAAGGGTGATTATGTGACCTAGACATCAGGAATTAGTAGTTATTATAAAATGTAGGTAACTAGATGGCATTATGTACAATTTCTATTCCTAGCCTCGAGACTGTCACCGTTTATTCCGCGGTATTGATATACAATTCTGCTATCAATATAGTATCAATATAGTATCTCAAATGCTAATAGCTAATTTACTGGAGCAATTGCTCCTAGTTAAGACAATAATAAACTGAGCTATTTTTAACCATGCCCCGATCAAGGTCCAGTTTGTTCTCTGATTGTAAACAAACACTGATTGATAGAAAATTCCTGATCAAACTATCAATCAATGAATTTTTAATTGATTGAGGTACTTATTTACATAACTGTATACACACAGCATTAATAAACGGCTCCGAGAAATCATAATGTAAAAGTAAATATTTATTTTAATTTCTGCTGTACTAATAATCATTTAGTTAATTGTTACTTATTTGTTAAGCATACACGAACAAACAAAAACTGAGTAAATACAATCTGTCTTAAATTGCATGCAATAAAAATGGTCTGTACCGAAACTGTGACTCAGATATTAACTAACAAACTTTGCGTACATTGAAGAGTTTGTTACATTTTTTTTAAATAATGCTGTTAAATAAGCCAGCAGTGGATGCATCGCTTATCTTTATGCCACGGATCATTTGCACAGATGACTGGATCTGTAGTTCTAGTTACAGCTAATCTACGAGCATGTACCACGGCACGCGTTCGCGAAGTGCAAAGTTTACACACACACACAAGTGTGTCACCGATACACAGTAATACGTCGACAACGACGTTGTGTACCTTTATCAGTCAGACGCTTTGCACGTGCCTCCCAGTATATAAGGAGACGCTGCGCCCCCAAACATCATACCACAACCAGTTCTCGACTGCTCAACACGTATTCAGAGCTGCTAAAGTAATTCTACGTAACGTAGACCACCAGTGTCTAAACTGTGCTGTATACTCTGTTTATTGGACATATTCTGCTTCGACAATGGACAAAAGACAACTCATCGGCAGCGCCACGAGGTACATCGCCGGCAGGAATGCTGTGCAGACGGTCTACTGGAGGAAGTCAGCGGAGAACAGCAAGGGCCTCGTCAAGACAACGAGGATGACGTTCTTCGGTAAAAACGAGGGCCCCAACAAAGTTGACAGTGCGGAAATGTTCGCGAGAGTACGCGAAAGGTACAATTAGACGAAGAATAACACCCACCGCGTATTATTATGACTGTGATAGTTCTTAGTATAATTTCTATATGTAAGTTTATGATATAAGTACCAGTGATTGTTGTGGTTTTGTATGGCGGACGTGTGCTGATTGGAATCACCGTAATGTACAAATACATTTATTTTTATAATTATCTAATTCTTTCATTTCCTTCCTAAAGCTTTATTCAGATCATTTATCACTAATTGATCTTAGAAAATTGATAATTTCTTGTGGTATATAATCTAGTATTTCCACTCACAGGGCTCTTGAATAGTGTTTATCAAGCTTTCTATTCAAACCTTTTCTATAAAAAGTTATTTAGATTCAGTTACTTCTAAAGACAATAGTGCAGACAGTCTATTATTCATTAAATGATTATGCAAGATCAATGACTTAGAATGGATTGTCACTATAGAAACACCGAACTTTGCGGTTATAAAAAGTTGCTAGCCAATGACAGGTTTATCAATGAAAATTGATTAACAAAGACAATACAAACAAAAACTAAATGTTAAGTTCCAACCTAAATAAGGTAGTACACATAACACATTCACTGTAATACATCAATATTTTTTACACAACAACTCTTAATACCCAACACACAAAAGAGCATTTTTTTTTCGATAAAACCTATACAATGTGTTATCGAAACCTACATAACAATACTATTATGACGGTCAAGGCAACAGTTGGCAAGCGATAGTTCTACGAATATTGCCACTTCAGTCAGAGGAAGTCGAGGATTATCTACATTAGTTTGATGACCTGCCACAATGCACATTTGCAGAAAGATGCATCAAGAACTACGGTTTATATAATTATATATTATATTAATCACCTAAAAAAAAGATCGATGGTAGATCGATGAACATACGATCTGGCTTTACGCACGGCATCAATCGACGTCGATAGACCACAATATTTTTGCACCCTAATGCAAGGAGTGAGCGGGCCTCTGACGGAGAAATATTGGAATTCTTTTGCTGAATTTTAACCAGCAATTATCCATAGGTACACATCGAGAAGTAATGTCAAGAGTTGTTGAAGGGGTACTGAAAAGGGTTTAGTAATTATTTAAGGTGTGATATGGATTTATTTTAAGCTCAACAGCCAACAGTAGAAACAGCACAACAAATTTCGATGACTTACAGTTATCCATGACATCTATATGCGGATACATAAGGAATATAGGGTATATCTCTAGTTCGCCTAGATTTAAAAGTAGTTGTAAAGGTAACCTCTGCTCCCTTTGAAAAAACAGGGCAAGGAAGTAAATAGATGCAGTAATGTAAGAGGTACTTACATGGCTAATATCATGGCAGTCTCCCTGAAATTATTGTTAATTGATTTATTGTTACATAAATCATTGATTTTTATTTTATTAGAAGAACAGAGGAAATATTATATTAACCTTCTAATTATTATAAACGCGAAAGTTGGTGAGGATAGGTGGATGAATGTATGTTTGTAATTCTTTCACGCAAAAACTACTGCACGGATTTGGATGAAATGGCACACAGATAGTTTATAACCAGGATTAACACATGGATACTTTTTATCCTGATATTCCCACGGGATCCAAACTTATACGGGTGAAACCATGGGGCGCTGCTAGTTACATATAATATCTACAAGAGTGCAGTCTGTCAAGACTTCAATCTTTTCTCCATCCGTAGGTTAGGGATCACCCTAAACTGGGATGTTTAATGTCTTTCAAAGGTGATCATAGCAAATTATTCCCAAAATGTTCGACAGTAGGAGACTCAGGGCTAGCGCAGGCTAAGAGAGATCATCGCTTTCTATGGGTGTCGTTAAAAGTCTTGTCTCAAGAGGATCCTCCTCTCCTCTTAAATCCTCCTCTCTAAACCAATGTCAGTACAGGGTGGCGCTTTTAAAACTTGCTTGTACTCCTGCTAATCCTTTTTGTCGAACCTAAATATTATGCTTAAGCCAGAGGTCTGATATGGTAAGGCTCATTTGTAACAGAAACATAATGATGCCTTTCATATTTAAAAAGTATTGAGAGCAGTGGTAGCTGAGTGGTATCGGCCCCCACTTACGAGTTGTAGGTCGTGACTTTGAACCCAGACAGGTAATTTACCTAGTGTATTTAATTTCATCACCACTGCTCTTAAAACGGTGAAGGAAAACATCGCGAGGAAACCGACATTATCCTCTAACCAAAAAAAAAACGAAGACATGTGACATCCATCAATCCGCCCTGGATCCGCGTGGTGGATTACGTCCCACTCCCTCTCACAGAGAGGAGGCCTATGTCCCAGCAGTGGGAACAGTATAGGCTGATTATTAAAAGTATTTAGTGCCTTGTGTTGTACAGATGCCTAAGAGTGCAACGACTGGTCACCAAATTAACGACCTCTCTAGCTTGCTTGTACATCATCTGCGTAGCCTTTTCCCAACTCGTATGTTGGGGTCGGCTTCCAGTCTAACCGGATGCAGCCGAATACCAGTATTTCACATGGAGTTGTAGCGGTATCTTCAACGTCACATGCGAACAACGCGTCATACTGACGTCACGCAAACCCTGCATCTCGCAAGCAGAGTTTCCCGCGCAATTACTATAGATACAATTTCCCAATATTAATCGTTGGGCAGTTGCCCGACAGACACAACACCCGTCTGGTCGGAGGATCCCCCCTTTTCAATGGAGTTGCGTGAACTTTACACCCTGTTCCTCATACCTCGAAAGAGTGACTACCTATCTGACCTCCACAACCCAGTTACTGGGTAATACGATACCCCTTGGTAAGACTGGTGGTCAGACTTTCGGGATTCTGACGACCAGTAACGACTGCCACGAACCTCAAATGACAGCCGGGACCAACGACTTAACGTGCTCTCCGAGGCACGGACGGGTCTTGTATGTGAAGATGGTCACCCATCCACGGACCAACCGCGGTAAGCGTTGCTTAACCTGATCGATCGACCCGTGCGGCTGTTATTACTTAGCCGCAAGCCGTCGTCGTTCCGTCTTAACCTTTGTACAATTAATTTCCACTTGCTAAATACGAAAAGATAGGTAGCTATCATTATGTATTTATCGACCACCAATGGATAATTACATCAATCGATACCTTCTCACGTTGTTGAGATACAGACCCCTTATAGAGGTGCATCGATAACCTGTGCCCTAACAATACTATACCACGTCGTTATTACCCCCTGTCAACTTAGAAACAGAGCTACCCTGTGTTGAATATCGTAAGATAGAATGACGCATCAGCAACCTACAAACATAACATAAAATAATGCCTGCATTCCTCGGAGACACGGCACACCCACATTTGTGGCCGATGGGCTCATAGGTTCTGGAGTGGCAGCCACGTACCGGAAGACGTAGCGTGTATCTTTTAGTCTTTGCTAAAAAAATGTATTTTCTTTCTTTTTTTTTGTATTGGAAGACATCGGCCATGAAATATGGGTGTGTCTCCGAGGACTGCAGGCATTATTTTATGTTAAATTTGTATATGTACTGGACCATACTTGAGAACCTACTGGTTACGTCATAGTTCTAACTTTTTTTGAGGTTTTCTTTTTACAAAAAACAAGTTTTATATTTTGCAATTTTAAAAATACTCCTGCGATCTCTACCGTTGCATACATCCATGAGCACAAGCCACGCAAAACTGCCGTAAAGCGAGTTCTTTCACCAAAAATAAAAATCGTTGCCAAGCAATTATTTTTGCACAAAGTTATTTAGTTTGGCGCTGTACAGAATGCGTAGATGACTTGATGCTGGGCCTTTTCAAACCCCGCATATACTATAATCTGCACCGAAAATTTGAAAAAAAAAAACCAGCCGAGTGCGAGTCGGATTCGCGCACGAAGGGTTCCGTACCATTAGTTGATTGAATGAAAGGTAAATTGCGGTTTACGACTTATGACGTATTAAAAAAAAGTACTTACTATATCTCGTTCAAACCAATTTTCCGTGGAAGTTTACATAGTAATGTACCTACATCATATATTTTTTTTAGTTTTATCATTCTCTTATTTTAGAAGTTACAGGGACTGAAAAACTGTTCAGTTTACAAAAAAATGATATTAGAAACCTCAATATCATTTTGGAAGACCTATCCATAGATACCCCAAACGTATGGGTTTGATGAAAAAAAATTGAGTTTCAGTTCTAAGTATGGGGAACCCCGAAAATTTATTGTTTTTTTTTTCTATTTTTGTATGAAAATCTTAATGCGGTTCACAGAATACATCTGCTTACCAAGTTTCAAGAGTATAGTTCTTATAGTTTCGGAAAAAAGTGGCTGTGACATACGGACGGACAGACAGACAGACAGACATGATGAATCCATAAGGGTTCCGTTTTTTGCCATTTGGCTACGAAACCCTAAAAATGAAATTTACAAGTAAAAAGTATCAAAGAGTAGATAATGGTTATTTTCTAAGATTGGCTGTACCTATAACATTCCATGATGAGATATTTTGATGACATCTAAACTAATATTATAAAGAAAAAAATATTAGAATTTTTGTGTATTTGTTTGTTACGCTTTCACGCTGAAACGGCTGAATAGACTTGTAAAAAAATATTTTTGGGAATAAACACTTTTTAATTTTTTTGGATGGCACATGGGTGACCTGGGCTAGGACTTAGGATACTATATTATCCCGATATTCCCACAGGAATGAGAGTTATACGGGTGAAACCTCGCGGCGTAGCCAGTTATTTGATAAACTTGTGGCTTGATGGGCGTTTCCTAATAACGATAAAGTAATCAATCATTTTGTTTATCTGTTTTTTTATTTATCAAATATTATTCCATTTAATATTATGCCATAATAAACTAGGTCAGTATTATTATTTAAT
Source organism: Apamea crenata (assembly GCA_949629185.1). Classification (NCBI taxonomy): domain Eukaryota; kingdom Metazoa; phylum Arthropoda; class Insecta; order Lepidoptera; family Noctuidae; genus Apamea; species Apamea crenata. The sequence continues at coordinate 15,149,559 of OX451365.1, read as the reverse complement.
TGGTTGATGATTGTGTCGTGTTCGTGATGTAACTCGTAATAACAGCTGCACGGGTCGATCGATCAGGTTAAGCTACGCTTGTCGAGGTCAGTCCGTGGATGGGTGACCATCTTTACATACCGAGACCCTCCGTGTCTCGGAAAGCATTCATGGATCTTTGACAGTCCTAACGGATCGTCAGAAGCCCGAAAGTCTGACAACCAGTCTTACCAAGGGGTATCGTGTTACCCAGAACTGGGTTGTGGTCAGATAGGTCAGATAGGTCAGATAGGCCGTCGCTCCATGATGTAAAATACTGGTATTCAGCTGCATCTGGTTAGACTGGAAGCCAACCCCAACATAGGTAGGAAAACGCTAGGCAGCTTGACATAGATTTTATTGTGATGTAAGACTTTGTCACTGACCTTGCGGATAGCCAGTTCGGCTTCCGCAAGGGGCGCTCGACGGTGGACGCCATCATGCGCGTTAGAGCCCTCACGACGGGGGATGCGGTGTCCCGGGGCGGGGTCGTCGTGGCGGTGTCACTCGACATCGCCAACGCGTTTAATACCCTGCCCTGGAGTTGCATTGGGGAGGCACTCCGGTATCACCGGGTGCCGACCTACCTCCGTCGAGTAGTCGGGGCGTATTTGACGGACAGAGCCGTCATCTACCCCGGTCGCGACGGGAACTGGAACCGGCGAGAGATGTCGTGCGGTGTCCCACAGGGATCGGTTCTGGGGCCGCTCCTGTGGGACATCGGTTACGACTGGGTGCTGCGGGCAGACCTCCCTGATGGCGTCAGCGTAGTTTGCTACGCTGACGACACGCTGGTCCTGGCGCAGGGGAGGTCGTATCAGGTGGCGGCCGACGCGATGACACGCGGGGCTGCGATAGTCGTGGATAGGATCCGGCGGTTGGGTCTCGAGGTGGCATTGCACAAGTCCGAGGCCATGTCCTTTCATGGGCCCCGGTACGGGCCACCTTCGGGATCCCAACTGATGGTAGGAGGGGTTCACATCGGCGTCGAGACAACGATGAGATACCTGGGTCTCGTCCTCGACAGCCGGTGGAACTTCGTCGAACATTTTCGACGTTTGGCCCCCAAACTGGAACGGGCCGGGGCCGCCTTAAAGCGGCTCCTGCCCAACCTGAGGGGGCCAAACGCCTCCTGCCGGAGGCTTTACGCGGGGATCGTGCGGTCCATGGCCCTATATGGGGCCCCGGTGTGGGCGCGTTCACTGCGGCTTCGAGCCGCACACTACCTGAACGCGCCCCAGAAGGTGGTAGCCACAAGGCTAATCCGGGGCTACCGCACGATCTCGCGCGAGGCGGCAAGCCTCCTTGCCGGACTGCCGCCATGGGATCTGGAGGCGATAGTCCTCGCGCGCCTGCATGACTGGCGCGCGGAGGCACTATGCCGGGGGGAAACTCTGCACCCGCGGCAAATCGCTGCGGAGCGGACGGACCTCCGGCGCGATCTCATGGCGGAATGGAAGGCGCGACTATCGCAACCCAGCGCAGGGCACGCCACGATTGTGGCGATAAGACCCCTCTTTGAGGAGTGGCTAGAGAGGCGTCACGGCGTTCTCACGTACCGCCTGACGCAGGTCCTCTCTGGACACGGATGTTTCGGGAGGTTCCTGCACATCATCAGGCGGGAGGAGACGCCCGGGTGTCACCACTGCCAGGATCGCCCAGAGGACACGGTGGAGCATACGGTGGAGGTCTGCCCTGCTTGGGCGGAGCCCCGCCGTGTCCTCGTAGAGGCGATCGGCAACGGCGGCGACCTCTCGCGTCCGGCTCTGGTGCAAGCCATGGTCCGGGGCGAGGGGGGTGGGAGGCAGTCACCTCCTTCTGCGAAGCAGTCATGCTAGCGAAGGAGGTGGCGGGGAGGCTGAGGGAGAGAACCTCACGCCTCAGCCGCCGTGGGAGACGCTCCGGGCGTCGGGAGCCGCGTGACGACTCCCGGCCACCGTAGGCGCGGGCCTGCGGGCGGTGAGTAATGGGTAGCTCACCGTCCGATCAGGACCAGGCCCGTGCCGGACGGCGCGTTGTATTCCACGCGCGCCTCAAAGAGATGTCAGCAGAGGACGGGGCCCCACAGGGCCGAAGCCTGCCGGGGCGGCGGGATTTTCCGAAAGGTTAACCGCTGCCCTGGAACAGAAAGGGCTAAGGACGGAACACGGGTGGGTTTTAGTCAGTAAAAGTCTGACACTCCCTTCCGCTCCACCCAGAGCGGGAGGGGTCATTAGATGATTTCCCATCCACAAAAAAAAAAAAAAAAAAAAAAGACTTTGTCACTAGGACCAGCTTGTCCGGTTCGGATAGGAAACCGGTATGTCCTAGAACCAAAAATTTTAAGATATGTCACATCTGGGCACATGTAGGTACATGGGCCCGCGTGGTGGATTACGACCCACTGCCTCACACAAGCCTCTTACAGCGAAGAGGCTTGTGTCCCAGCAGTGATAATATATTATACTTCACTGCCACTCACGTTGGAATAACACCGTTGGATTGTCATCAGTACAATCAGCTTAGTCGATTCGCATGAATTTACTCGCCCGAAACGGACAAATCGTCACTTTTAAATATTTTTTTTTTATTGTTACTCGCACGAATTGGCACATTTATAATTTTATGCAATAAAGTGTAGAAAAAAAAGGATTCTTGCACACACGAGAGTAAATTCATGCAAATCGACTAATATGCCGTACAGTTAGCAGCCCCCCCCCCCTCCCTCCTTGCCGTAAACTGGAGGACATCCGTAAGAACGAATAACCGTTTGTCACATAGGTAAGTAAGTTAAACAAATATTTTATCTATCACTAATAGTTTGTCTTGAACAAATTTGGACCCCCTACATCCTAATCAACATCTATAAACCTCAACAAATATAATTATTACAATTATAATGTCATGCATACTATTTGTGTTTGTTAAATCTACGAGTATCCTACAAAGATTGTTTGATTTTTTTGTTTGAACGCGCTAATCTCTGGAACTGATAGCCCAATTCTTGAGGAAGGTTAAGCTACTAGCTTGGTTTAGCTAGCTTCAACATCACGCGATGGCCCATAGGAGCCGAGCAAATTAAATTAAACGTGGTGAATCCGCGGGAGACGGCTAATTGTGGATAACATCAACAAGATAAACAAAAGCGGGTTACATTACATGTAATTCGTAACATTGATACAGTACTTACTGTTGATAATGATGCTATTCTGTTTCTAATCTTTTTTTTTTGCGAGACTGTAGATGATCACTTTTTAAACTGGGTCATGTAAATCTATGTATATACTCGTAAATTAAACAAAGTTGGGTGGGTTACTTACACTCACTCTCTCTCATACGCACATATTTACCTACACATAGTGCACAAAGTAATCATTGTAATCCGTTAAGCTACTTTATTGTTCTAATTTTTCTTTTTTTTAACTGTATGAATTACACTTTTTTAACTTCAGTTTTAAATCTGGACAATGTTTTAATTAATTTAAAACGCTGGTTCAAACAACTTCCTGGTCAAAATAACAGATTTTTATTAAATGCATATACTTACGGTATGTATAAAAAAAAAATTGTCTGTCTATTTATTTTGTTCTGGTTAATTTATTTCTGATTTGATTCAATTTAGTATAGGGATACTTTGAACCCTGAGAAAGGACATAGGCTACTTTTTATCGACATACCACAAAGCCACTGGCGGAAGCTAGTTTAAAATAATCCTACATTTCAGGTCAATTTTGAAAAATTCAGCAAAAAAAAAAACTTAAATTAAATTTTTAACAATACCAAAACATAAACAAGTTATCAATATTTGTTCTATATCAAGGTCTCACGAATACTTATCTTTCATTAGCAAACATACTACGTTGGACAATGAACTCGACGCAATAACAAATATTATCTATCTATCTATGTTTGAGCAAAACATTCGAACCGTAAAATCAGTTGCTATCTGTACATAATCAGCCTTTAATGTTCCCACTGCTGGGACACAGGCCTCCTCTCTTCGAGAAAGAGTGGGCTGTAATCCACCACGCCGGCGCAGTGCGGTTTGGTAGATGTCACATGACTGTGTTCGAATTTTTGCTTCTAGGACATCGGTTTGCTCACGATGTTTTCTTTCACCGTTTTGGGAGCAGTGATTATGTAATAATTTACACAAGTAAATCTCCTGTCTGGGTTCGAACCTACGACCTACAATTTGTAAGTCGCGACCGCGTCTTTACTAAATGTAGCTGGCCGACTTCGGGTATAATTAGGAGATCACATTTTCAAGTGACTACCGCTAAATGTACCTTAACAAGACACCGCTACTCGGATATATTTAGTAACACCCGTTTAAAATGAGAAATATTACTAAATATACCCTTTTTCAATAGAATAACTTGCTTGAAAAATGGCGGGATTGGTGCATAGTGCGAGTATTTAGGGTGGGGAAGATCACGGGGCGGGTCTATGTTGGCTTACAAGCAATAATACTAAGAGGTAGTCGTCGGAGCCCCAGTTCGCGGCTATTTCTGTATATGGGTTTAAAGGAACCTAACACGAAGGAGATGAAGGGAATTCGTTCGCTCGCTTTGCTCGTTCACGTGAGCACTCATCATCCCCTTTGAACCTAACCTGTCCGAGTAGGGGTGCCTCTAGTCCCGAGCTCGCTTCGCTCGCTCTTGGACTGACACTTACAAGCACAAAGCGGTCCAGCACAGACTATGGTTGTCTGTTGTAATATACAGTCTGGCATTACGCGGCTGGGTATATTATTTTAGTAGTACCTACGTACTTAATAACGCAATGCTAGGTCCTAAATATACCCGATTATGATAGTCCAACTTGGGTATATTTAGTAGTTAGAAATTTCCAACGCCTCGTGCTAACTATACCCGACCAAAACCCTATGGGGAGTTTCCACAAGGTACATTTAGTAAAAACGCGTCGCAACCGGTACCATTCCTTTTCTAGCTGAGATTAATTAACGATATTTAATGTTTGTGCTAAAATCAACAAAGATGACCTTCCTTTGACCCCCACCTCTTTGACTTTCCTTGACCTTTTCGGCCTTATAACTTCAATAAACCTTTTGCTTTAGTCTATTATGTACTTCCCTTTCTTAATTATGAACTTTTATGACAACAGACCTTTTGGCCCTTTCAAAGAGACTTAAAGGTCAGATTTGTCTGCCAACAATGATTTGAAAATCTACTTTAATTATTGTACCATACAGACCTGTACCCAAATTGCGAAACACACTATCAATCACAATCTGAATCATTTTAAAGATTAATACATCGCTTCATTATGTTCGAAAATGTCTGCACAACATCGTAAATAACGCAATGAATGTTGTTGAACTGTCAAAATTAAAGCTATTGCTACTGATAGTGTGTAATGCCATCACCGTGATATTATTGTGTAGTGTGTATTATTATTATTAGTGTGTTTTGCAATACTATTTTGATGAAGTTTGGAAAATCTACAACAAATATCAGCACCCTAATTGCGTAACACACAATCAATCTCAATCTGAATAATTTTGAAGGATATTGCTAATAAATTGCTTCATATATTATGTTCAAAAAATGTGTCATGGTGTCTGCTCAACAACGTAAATAACGCAATGAATGTTGCTGAACTGTCAAAATGAAACCGATTCCGATTGATCGTGTGTTACGCAATTAGGGTGCAGAACAGTGAGGTCATTTTAAGGCTGTGGTACAGATCATAAAATTTAACAACTCTTCATTATGACCAACATCGAAACCGCGAAAAAATAATCAGCCGTCCATTAGGAAAGAAAAGAAAGAAAATACATTTATTCAGAACCGACTAAAAGACACACAATACACTAGAGACATATATCAGAGGGGCAATTCTCGTAATTTTAATAATGTTCACAGTCTGATCTCAGACTCAATCTGTAAAAATACCTTTAATTTCCCTACATTTTGACAAGTTTTTGACATTTCTTTGTAGCCGAGATGAGACTGCGACTAGATTTTGAACGTTTTAAATTACGAGAATTGGCCTTCAGATAAAAACAAAAAAAAAAGTGTAAAGTCCGATGTAAGAAATTAGCAGGAAACTGTGCCTCACGGCTGCTCCAAAAGGCCCAGTTCAGCAAAAATGCCAGACAAGTAGTGCCTGACGCTGGTTTTCAACGGAACCTGATGTGTAAGGCGACGAATCTAAATCAGTTTTATACTGCAACGTGACTTGTGTATGCATACTACACGCACTACGTGTACATGCATTTGGGTCGAGTAGGTATTGAAGTTTTGTACGGGACAGGTGAATATTTATACGTGATTACGATGCTGGTCTCTTGAAATAGTAGTTTAGTTTGATGGTCTGTCACACACCCTATAAATATTATCACTCCCTCCTGATACGTGCTGTTTATATAGGTAAACTAAAATTCCACAATTACCTACATGTCCCGGATTTAACCCACACCACCAAATTCCCAATTAGAAAACTATGTAATAATCTATTATGTTTGTTTACACTGAAAGTTTGCTTTATTGTACCAAACATTGTTAATTTATTAAATTAGTTATACGGATGTGGGAACAAATTATGATTACATTACAAATCTACGCACGCACACGGTTGCACACGTATAAGGGTTCATCCATTTTGGTTAGTTTTGACTGTACAGCGGAAATGTGACTGTAACTTCCGTAGTTTTAATTATTTTTGGGATAAAAAAATACCTAATATTGAAAATGACAGAAATCGATTCCGTAAAGGATTCTAAACAACCACTTTCATATTGTACATTAATCCAGTTACACATTGTATAAAATGAAACAATATTTTACAAGCACAATTTCATATTAATATTAGATGCCAATTCACCACAATTGACACTCTATTAACTCCACATGTTTACCCCATTTATTTTTGTTCATTACAAACAATATAGAACAAACGTGATATTAAAATATGCTTGTAGGAGTATGTTCACAATTTTATCTCTGGTATAGTATATTTATCTCACAAAGCGACTCGCGCTGTACTTATAGTTAACAAGTATACAAACACGCTGTGAATGTGTGTGTAAGCGCAAGAGCGTTCGGTACCGTCCGAGGCAATGGCGAAGTCTGAAGTGTGTGTGTGTGGGTGCGTGTATGTGGTATGTGCTGTCGCTTCACGCACACATTCACAGCGTATTTGTACACTTGGTCACCACAAGTAAAGCCCGTAATACACATGTCTGTAATTTGCACAAGAGTATACAAGGAACTTGCATGCCAGTATACCAAAACAGCTACTGATGGGAGAATGTCACAATGGCATGCAAGCTACTCGCATACTTTTGTGCATGTTACAGGCATGTGTATTACGGGCTCTAAGCATGTATCGCTTTGTTAGATAAAAATACTGTACTATAAACAAAACAGTAGTGTTATTACATAAACAACACTAAACGTAGAACGGCGTCGTCTTTCGTCGAGGTGTCAATCCGCAATGATTTACTTTTAATATAAGTGTGTTTGCCTTCGAATAGCTATGTATTTTTTTTTGTGGGTTTTCAAAAGAGGCTACACAATTTTGCAAGAAGTTTACAAAAACAGTGTGAGCTGCCAGTGGTAGGAAACACTTATATCCAAGTAAAAAGTTAAAATAAATAAAATTCAAAACACGAAAATCATACAAATGAAAACAAAATGAAAAGCAAAACAGTAAAATAATACAAATTATTTTTTAACAATTACATGATTATGAAACAAAACATTAAAAAACAAACATGTATAATAACTTAATAAGATATATAAAAAAAAAAATTATTATTGAACTATACAGGGTTATTGGAAAAACACCAACAACCTCTTAAGAGGTCATTGTACTCGTCATTGTACTCGTCATTATGAACAACTTTTACTATGGGAACAAACCTGAAACCGCGAAAAAAAAATTAGCTGTTCCCTACATTTATGTTCGGTTAACTCGTCAAAATGTAGGGAGTAGCTGATTTTTTTTTCCTTAAGAGGTTGTTGGTGTTTTTCGAATAACCCTGTATATTAGGTAGAAAACTTGAACTATCTACAAAGGAAGCTCGCGAGAAAAGCAATCAAAGTCAACCAGTAACGAGGTATATAAAGCCGCATTTATTATTTACAACAATTATTCGTCTCCTACAAACTTAATTTCAGAGTTACCAATAAACTTGGCAACACCCTACGAAATATCCAGACTCACCGCAAATTCAACTTCCCTTGGCCTGAAATTGTATGACTTCAAACTCCATCAAAATCAGTTTAATGGTTCCCTTGGTGAGTAAACACGGGTTGACAAAGTTATGCTTACTCGTAGGTAGTTTCAGTTCCTGTGTCTTAATTATAATATACCTCCTGCGAGACGTCTTCGTGCAAATATTATGTGGGGGACATGTGGAACGTCGTGGGAAAGTGGAGAAGTTAGTGTCTACTTGCTCTTTAGTGTCACAGGAGTTTCTAAGATGACCTAAAAACCTCATTCTAGGGACAGCCTTTGCAAAGCTGTGGACCGTGAGAGAGTCCCTTTTCAACATTCATAGGCTTACATTATTATTTCGGGCTACAAACAAACTAGATTAGTTTGAAGCCATGATGTTGCAACATAACTAACTTGAATAAACTTAAAAACTAAAAAAAAAGTCAACACTCAAAGCATTTATTTCTTATAAATCTAAGTCGGTCACAAATATAAAGTTGGTTGCCCATTCTAAAGCGTGTATAGGTATCTATGAACAAGAACGGTCAAGAAACTCCATGTACGCACGGCTACACATCAAGTTATACATAACCAGTATAAGCTGACTTCTGATTGTACGAAAAACCTACACAATGCGAGGTCAGCTAAAACTAGAAATGCATAGCTTGATGTGTCGCCGTGTGTACAGTATTTGAAATCAAAATATTGGTTACTTATAGTCACGAGCGAAAGTACACACTCGGCTTTATTCAAAAGCGATTGACTCCTTTATTTTTGAACGAAATTTTATGTTGTTACGAACGAACCCATAGGTTTATGTAATGTGTCGTATTTCAACGTTGCATTCGTTATTTCACAAAAAAATCACAATTGAAAGTTGCCAAGTGTTGACATATTGGTGCTCGTGACTGTACATCATTTAGTTTGAAATTATAGATGTGAAGACGATGTAGGAAGTCGTGCACAATAATTATGTTATTATTTTATTTTATTTTTACAATTTTAAGAAAGCTTACAGACTAATTACATGTAAATGGTAACGAAATAGTAAACAACTGACAATTGCTAATTACAAGCTTCCACATATATATTAAAATGTTATAAAAGAAGATTAAAGAAAAAGAAAAAAGACGCATGGGAAACAGGCAGGTATACCGCGATAAACCAAAAACATTCACCCATTGAAATATTCCTTACTCAAGATTTTCCTGATTCTTAACGCACTCGTACAAAACAAATCAATTTCTTAATGTTATTAAGTAATTGTTTGGGTATAACCCGCTTAAATGGGATAGGGTAGGTCACATTAGCCGCATGCACGATGACTGGCGATGATGGGTGCTTGCAGATGGATGGTAATGCGCTGTCGAGGCCGGTCAAGAAAGAGATGGCGAGATGAGCTGGACGCTTATCGCGTAGGCTGGTTCGAGGTGGCGCCGGAAAAGAGTTCCTGGAAAGATTTGGGGGAGGGCGTTTGCCCATCGGTGGGACAGTAGAAGAAATACTTTGTCAAGTGCCAATGAGTTACAAATATTGGCTTGTGACTTTGCTGCGGAGGGACACTGATCTCTAAGATACAGGGTCACCCCCAGTTTGGAGATCAGGGTTTCAATGTATTGTGCTTTGCATAGCCACTCAGTCATATAACATTGCTTTAGAATGTACAATAAATATATATAAAAAATGTTTATTGAAGAAAAGCGTAAGTACTTAGGCTTTTCTTCAATAAACATTTTTTATTTTATTTATTTATTTAGTACAGGCAACCAACAAAAAAGGAAAGTAATTGTTAATTAATAGTTCCGTCAAATTCAAACTGGATATTTGACGCGATAAGTAGGTATCCAATTAAACCCTGAAAGACCTATTTCCAGTGCGTAAATTGTACCTGGTTTTTCCTTTCTATCAAAAACTGTCTAGATTAAGTTAAAACAATTCCACTGAATAATATAGCAATCACTTGAAGCACTCAAGTCCCCACGTTCGCGGATTACAGTTTGATCTCAGCTGTCAAAATGCCAAATTGTGTTCTTAAAAAGAGGATTCATCAACTTTTTAGGCATTACCTACATTGGGTGTACTTTATATGTGAGCCATGGGATTATGTGAATCCGGAATTCAGTTGTGCCGTCAAACCAATCCGTCAATGAAATGATCATTGAAGTGGATTGAGATTTTTTCGCCTTTTGCTAAAGTAAGCTCGGATTTTCTCTTCTTATTCTTTTTTCAGTGAGAGATTTTATTGAGAGAAAGTTTTAAACCCGAGCCGAGTGTATAAACGTTACTGACACGTAGGTACTTTGTATAATCGTAATTCCTGTTACTATTGTACAGCTGTCAAATTACAAGCGCAAGATAGACACGGGAACATGTATCTATGTCAAACTTTGAGCTAAGTAAAATTTATAGACCTCGGCATTAAAAGTAGATTAAAAAAAAAAAAGTATGTGAGTAACTTTTGGTAACAAAATAATTATATCACACCAACAAATAACTAATACAAATTGGGACACATCTCCAACCATATCCAAATAATTGTGTATTGTATCATTAATCTAAATCAAGCTAATATTAAAATAATTCTTAATAAATCTAAAGCATTCATAGAAAATGCATTTAAATCAAAAGTCATTCATTCAAACTAGGCTGAGAATCAGCACTTTTTTAATGTCAAAATTATATGAGACAGTCTCACAAAACGCCCGCCCTTAGTGCTTTAGCTGGTGCGAAGCAGTGTCGCAAAAAACTTTAGCTGGTACGAAGCAGTGTCGCAACAAACTTTAGCTGGTGCGAGGCAGTGTCGCAAAAAACTTTAGCTGGTACGAAGCAGTGTCCCAACAAACTTTAGCTGGTGCGAAGCAGTGTCGCAACAAACTTTAGCTGGTACGAAGCAATGTCGCAACAAACTTTAGCTGGTGCGAAGCAGTGTCGCAAAAAACTTTAGCTGGTATGTACGAAGCAGTGTCGCAACAAACTTTAGCTGGCGCGAAGCAGTGTCGCAAAAAACTTTAGCTGGTGCGAAGCAGTGTCGCAAAAAACTTTAGCTGGTACGAAGCAGTGTCGCAACAAACTTTAGCTGGTACGAAGCAGTGTCGCAACAAACTTTAGCTGGTACGAAGCAGTGTCGCAACAAACTTTAGCTGGTACGAAGCAGTGTCGCAACAAACTCCCCAGCAACGTAGGTGTCTCATCATCTGCCTACCTTCTTCCCAACTATGTTGGGGTCGGCTTCCAGTCTAACCGGATGCAGCTGAGTACCAGTATTTTACATGGAGCGACTGCCTATGTGACTTCCACCACCCAGTTACTGAGTAATACGATAACCCTTGGTATGACTGGTTGTCAGATTTTCGGGCTTCTGTCGACCCGTAACGAACTCTTTCGGGACCCGTAACGACTGTCAAAGATCCACAAATGACAGCCGGGACCAACGGCTTAATGTGCTTTCCGAGGCACGGAGGTCACCCATCCACTGAACAACCGCGGCAAGCGTAGCTTAACCTAATCGATCGACCCGTGCAGCTGTTATTACTTAGCCACAAGCCCTCCAAGCAGTATAGCTGTCTGATCAGTTTAAATAATTCATTATACGGTATAGCCGGCAATAGAAAGTAAGAAAATAAATTTATTTCACCCAGGTATAAGATTTCGAATAGAATTTGTCGAAAATTGCAATTCAAGAATTCGCTATTGGATAGCTTTGCAATTGATAACATTAAATGAACATTGCCAACACTGCATCTTAAGTGCCTATGTTGATGGAAAAGTATGACGCACCTTGGTTGTCGCACGCTGTGGAGGTGCTGGTTAAAAGACCCCACAGCTAACCTTACAATTTTCTTTTGCTTTTATCTCTGTGTTTGTTTACTAACAATCGTTTTTAAGAACAATGTTACTAACAATTGGGCCTAGTTGCCATAAATAACCAAATATTGAATTTAATTTTAATAGGCCGGATATTTTGTGAAATATTTGTGTTTGGGTATCAAGTGCACGGTGGTTGATTAAGCCGGTGGTTATTGTTAATGATAACCGGTGATGCGGCACATCAGTGGCATAATCAATTTTAAAAGCAATTGTTTTTGGTAGCTCGCCCGGAAATCACTGTATGTTCGAGATTGTTTGTGTATGTTTGACTGAGTGAATAAATTATTATAATACAAAAGAACTTTTGGAAATACAACCTATGTTTATCAAATTGACAAACCACGCCAATTTTCCATATTAAAGCCATTTCAATATGCGTACAGCGAGGGCTGGTTCGAGATGACGAGGGAAAAGAGTTCCTGGAAGGATTTGGGGGAGACCTTGCCCAGCTGTGGGACAGTATAGGTTAACAAAAAAAAATGTCATTTCATACAACTGTCAAAGAATTACAGTTGGGATTTGAATTTACGGACAAATCAATATGGTAGCCAATATACTAAATAAGTAGTTTTCCTGACTTTACCATCCACGTCATAGTTTATAAAGTCAGGAAAACCTTGGCCTTTTCATGAAGTGTTTCTCATTGTACTTTTGAAGAATTGAGAATATGGTGAGTTGAGAATCCAATCTGGTCAATTCATAATCTGGTAAATCGAGAATCAGGTGAATTACGAATCTGGTGAATTGCTCATGAGCCAAATAAGGCTGAGAGGCTGAAGATGAGGTTAAGTTTCAATATCGTTTGAAACCATAAAAGGTTTGCCCTTTAATATCTATAAGATTTCTTAAAATATGCCAGTCTCATTTTTCCTTCATTTTCTTTTGCTTCATTGAAAATATTTAAAGTATACCTAACTTAACTATATTTTTTTCATAGTTTATGGTAAGAAAAGATGATACAGATGCCAAAAAGGTTGTTACCAAAACAAAAGAACCACCTGTGCACTTGGAAAGATGATAAACACTAAAATATTTTATGTTACCGCACCAAAAAAATATGGCACCTCTTATACAAAATTATGTTTCCATGCAAACCGTGTCCGTGGATTTTACTAGCAAAAAGTCTGGCAACATCCGAAACACTAAAAAGAAAATCTGAATAAAACTTTTCTTCCGTCAGTACGAAAATATTATTTTGTTTTTCAATAAAAAAATGTATTATTCCATTGTTTTGTAACTGGCACGTGTAACCACTAAGCCCGAACAAAATGTGAGGCGACCTCTCCACCGACAATAAGTTTGCACAATATTTATATTACGCAACTAGCTGCGCCCCGCGGTTTCACCCGCATACGTTTCGATCCCGTGAGAATATCGGGATAAAAAGTATCCTATGTGTTAATCCTGGGTATAAACTATATGTGTGCCAAATTTCATCCTAACCCATTCAGTAGTTTTGGCGTAAAAGAGTAACAAACATCCATCCATCCATCCATACAAACTTTCGCATTTATAATATTAAAGTAGAATAGTAGGATTATGTTTGCATCAGCCCTTGCATTCAAACGGTTCAATTTTCACGCAATAACTTTGCCGGCCCGTAAGCTTCAACTTTTTCGCGGGGGACAAGACCTGTGGGTTAAGTTTTCAATGACTTTCATTTTGGCAATTCAACAACATTCATTGCGTTATTTACGTTGTTGAGCAGACAAATTTTTCGAATATATGAAGCAAAGTATATATATTTTTTTAATTAATTAAACAAGTGCTTGACTGCGATCCCGCCTGATGGAAAGCAGTTATGCAATCTTTGATGGTAAAGCGCACTAATTTATTATGAGCCTATTCCACTCTAGCCTTGAAGACACTTAAATTATAATCGGACGGGAAGACCGCTCCAGGCAAATTGTTCCAGTCCTTCGATGTACGCGGTATAAACGACGAGGCGAAAAGCTTCGCCCGGATCGCGGCAGTGTCAACAATGTAAGGGTAGACACTTTTTTTTTTTTTAAAGCGTTGCCCCACACTAGGAATTTCTCCTGTGTCGTGGGTGCATTTATAGACATATAAACTTACATGATACACAAACAGCCAGACCCGGAACAACTAATTTTATTGTAGGTCGTACAAATATTTGTTCCGTGCGGGAATGGAACCCGCGACACGCAGCGTAGCAGTCAATCGCTTAACCACTGCGCCAACCGTACCGTCAAGCGGCGAGCGGTGCGCAAGAAAGAAAAGAAAGAAAGAAAATACGTTTATTTGCGGTAAACATGACGCACAAAAGAACATAAGAACAAATAAAGAAAATAAAACAATAAGAAATGGTTGACATGCGTCACATCCACGCAAAACGGCTATCGCTCAGCATTATGCTGCGACCCTATGCAAGACAGAGCCCCAGCGCTGGTTTTCAGCGACAGCCGGCGCCGACGTAATAACGTCGTCCGGTGCAGCAAACAATTAAAAATAATTATACATTTATTTTTAAAGCAAACAGTTATTCTGACGCTGTACTGGTACAGCGTACTTAAAGCAAAATAATACAATTTAATTTAATTGTGAAAGAAACAAACAGGAATATAAAAAAAAAACAGCAAATACACTTATCACAAGAATACTTATCCTACACAGTGCAATAAAAATTAAACTCGTTGAAACTTTTGTTAAATCATTGCGCTATATTAACCCTAAATGGTCAAAAACGTTGCGCCATTTATGGTGTTGTGCCCTATAATTGATCGTTTAGGGCCCGCCTAACAAAAGCAGCTTCAATAGTAGAAATCGTACGTCCACGACGAAAAAAAGGATAATTGTATTCGTCGAAAAGAAGTGTTGAAACTGAACTTCATGCTAATGGAGCACTTCGAATTTTCCTGGAAAATAGTCAGGTTTGTTTTCGAAGAGAAATTTCTTTTTACTTTTCCATTGCACGTGCAACGTACACTTTCATGGTTTTTTTAGAGTCGAGTTATGGATTCAAGTAACAATTCGCATTTATTTTCTGAATACTTAGTGATAATCTGCAAAAACTTGCAGTAAAACTCAGGTGAAGTGAGCGTAGAGTGAACTGCTGCCGGTCGATTCTGTAAAAATCTCACCGTGAAAACTCAAGTGAAGTGAGCTTAATGTGAGTTGTCAGTAGTGTCAATCCCTAGCATTATTTGAAATGACAGCGCACTCCACGCTCACTTCACCGAAGTTTTCACGGTGAGATTTTTACAGAATCGACCGGCTGTCAATAGTGTCAATCATCGGGTAGAATACAAACTCACTTCACCTGGGTTTTCACGGTGAGATTCTTATAAAATAGACCTCCGGTACCCTAACCACAGCGGTGACACTCCGTGTACGTGAGAGCTCGGGTGCCGGTCACCTTGAGCAGAACGTGTAAACCGCTAGGGTTGCCGCAGTCGTTCTTGAATTATAAATGATATAACTAACAAGACTTTCTTTTATATATATAGATTGTCGTAGTAGTTACTCCATTACATAAGTTACCTACCTACCTAGTTCGGTACAAATTGTAATAATATAGGTACTTAATAATTGTAGGTGACTAACTTGAAAAAAATTTATATAATAATACTTAAATAAGTAAATAGGCCTAGGCATACAGTCGCGGGGGGACTTTTTTGTATAATAAGTAGGTAGGTAATAAATTTGGTAATGCTAATGAATGATGTTAGATATAATACGAGTACCTACTTACCTAGCTACCTAGTTCAAACGTCAGAGTGATTTACATACTACGTGTAATAGGTAGAGAAAGTAGGTAAGTAATAGAATATTAAATTAATATAAAGTAGGCACTTACTTTTCTGGATCGCTAGGCAATGAGAGGAAACTTTTATCAGTTTGTTTTTGATTATTACCACAGCCGTAAACACAACAATAATGAAAGGTGGGCATGATTACTCGTGCGTGTAGGTACTCGTAGCTCGTGCGCGATACAGAGTCACGGACACCCGCTAGCCGCTAACTCACTCGCTCGCTATATAAAAATGTACTTTGTGCTCGCTCGACTCAGCCCTCGGCCGAGGCGGTCTTCAGACCGCCCGCTCCAAGCCCCGCGCGCCAAAAAGGCCCCCGCGCCGATCCAGACACCCACACATAGCCGCGAGCGATTTTACGAGCACACATGCTTAAGGCTGCCATCAGACGGACTGCATCGCAGCAACCGCGCGCAGTCGATATATTCAACAGCATGCAGTTGTACGTTCGACTTCGTTCAGTCATGAATCAACTTCACGTGGTCGGCTGCAGTCGTTGGAAGTCAATATTAACTGCATACATCGTGATTTCAACTTTACGCGGTCGGCAACAGTCGTGTAGGTAGTGTCGACGCACGCTGTCCATCGCTAACCGCGTACAGTCAGAGAAGTAACGGCCAAGCTTCCATTTCGACGTCAAACCTTACACTGAGCTCCTGGGCTGGGTGCGTGGCGTCAACTGCGCAAAGTCAGATCCGACGGCAGATAACTGCATGCAGTTGAATATATCGACTGCGCGCGGTTGCTGTGATATAGTCCGTCTGATGGCAGCCTAAGTGTCGCTTCTTTTCGAGGTAGTGTATAATATATCCTTTGCCCAAACTACGAACACGTAGGTATATTTACGTAACTTATTAGTTAATTGTTTAACGGTAATTATTCCCATACATTTTATCTAGATAAAAGCTGTTTGCCCGATTGTAATCCCCATCCGTATCAGCTGGGTAATTGCACAACACACTATCAGTAGCAAGCAATGGCTTTCATTTTGACAGTTCAACAACATTCATTGCGTAATTTTTTTACGTTGCTAAGCAGACACATTTTTCAAAAATGATTCAGATTGTGATTGGTAGTGTGTTACGCAATAGGGTGCAGTTCATTATTTTTTAATGAACTTTCATTTAAACTTTCATTTCCTATTTTTGTAAATATCTAAGTAATTTAATTATTTCAATAAACAATTATTATTATTCTTATTATTATTATTTCATCCATTTAGGGGATGAATTTTCAAAAATCACTTTCGCTACATTGAGAACCGTGGTGCAATATGCTCAGCGATTTAGGCAGTGAATTGTCTATCAGTGAATGAATTTAAGATTTTTAATCATTAGAATAGAAGAAATCTACCAACTTGTTGAGCTCTAAGTATCTACTCAAACTCAAACTATTTATTTCAACTGCAACCAATTACAGGCACTTTTGAATTGTCAAGGGTCGGTCAGTCAAAAAGATGAAGCTAGTTGCACAAGTGTAGTAGGTACCTATGGAGAAAAATGGGCAAGAAACTCAATTTAAATCACAAATTAAATCCAGGACACTCTTTTAAATCACAGTTATATGGATACAAAGGTATGGTTAATATGATTATCATTCATGTTAAAAAATTATGCATGTGAGAACGATGCAGAACGTTAGAAGCGTCCGTAATGAAAAGATAAAAAAAAACAATTCAAATATTAAATTAAATCAAAATAAGCCATGGCAGCAAAGAGTTGACCAGTCTCTACTGACGGCGCCCGTTCACGAACATGACGCATAGATTAGCATCATTCAGCTCAACCATTTTGAAGGGAGCTACATGATCCAACACATGCGCCACCATCACCGAGACATTGGAGTGAGCATGAATACTCTCAGCCGCCAAGGCACATTCAAGTCAATGAAACCCAGTAAATAGTACCTATGTACATAGTACTCACATACATACACTACATTTTCTTGACGGGGGGCTACGATCTTATTCTGGCTGGTACTTGGGTACTTTCTGGTTTAAACAAAACTTCTTTGCATTATTAGGGCTGTGTGCAAAACAAAATGAACATAATATTATACAAAATATACTACTTGTGTTTTTAAAAGATAAGGATGACGTATATTGAAAACTTTTTATGTTGGTACGGGTCAATTGCGGTTGGTATCTGTCAATTTTTCACATGACATCTTATGTAATGTAGAAAATTGACGTCAAATTATTACGTTGCAACCAAATTAAAATAAAAAGTAAATAATATATATTGTTATATATACGTAAATTGTATTTTAACAAACCCACCTAACCTACGTAAATATATTTTTTTGCGTCAGCATTGTGCGTTATGTTTTCGTTTTTATCATCCAAATTTTGCGTATTAACAACGCTATTTTTAAATTTATCAGTAGGTATTACGTCGATGAACAATGATTACAAAACATGGTTGTGCCTAGCAAAAACTACGTATCAATTTGGACGTAGGTACCTATCGAAACCAAGCTTACGTAAGCGTCTTCAAGCTTACGTATCCGTTTCTCCTAATGATTTGTTTTTTGATTCTCATTTTTCCTATTGAAGGATAATATAGTAGGTATTTTTCGTATTCACCTTATTAAAATTATAGCGGCGAGATTTTAACGCCCACTGGATTTTCCAATCTCGTTCTTGAACCGAGCATTGAAAACCAAACAGAGCGCATCCCAGCGTTTCAAAAAAACTCAGTTTGATTTTCAACTCTCGGCGCTAAGCAGTGTGTTGAAAATCCAGTGCGCGAAAAGAAATATCCGCGGGAAACAGACGTCCGTGCGAAACTGAGAGAAAAGAAAGAAAAATTGTTTATTCTGCACAAATAAAACGCACATTAGAAAAAAAGACATGAAATATACACATCATCAAAAGCCTCGTACTCAAGCATATAAAAAGTTGTCAATCTGCGCTTATTCCAATTTCAAATCAAAACATAAGAGCAATATCAGCAAAAATCAAAACAATACGTAAGCACAATACAAATGCTATAGGAACAGCGTAATAAAAGTACGCGTAATATATGTACATACTTTTACGTAATACCGTAAAAGCGATTTGAATAACTAAAATATTCGAAGTCTGTTATTTTATTTCGTTTCCATAAGTGAATATCATTTTTTTGAGAGCGATCCACTTTGCACGCTATAAAACAGAAGCAAAATGATTTTCCAGATCGTGAAGAACATGGAAATAGATGCAAAACAGAGATTTTTCATTTTCTTTTGCGAAGAAATAATGAGCAAAAAGAAAAAAAATCGGGGCATATTTAAAACAGTATGTTTAGGAATTCATTTCGCCAATCCACTAAGAGAAAATTGGCGTTCACATTGTATTTCTCAGATGATTAAACCTACATTAACATTGAGTTCCAACTATTATGTAAATGAACAGGGAGCCTTATTCGGGAACATTGAACATTGCAAGCATCGAAGACGGGATCTTGTTGGAATTTCAATGAGCTTTATGTTTTGAAGGATCGTTTGAGACGCCCCTTATTTAATTCAGTTTAAGTATTTAAAGAATCATAAAGGTCAAGTATACGTCTAGAATTAGAAGCTTCATTTGCATTAAATGGAACGGTTTAATTAAAAACCCGTTGATTGAATTTGTATAGTATTTAGTTAGCCAGTGAGACTGCCTAACTGAGCCTTGCATTGCTTAAGTTCTTTAAGGGGGTAACCAAAGTTTTCTGCAGTTGGGAGTACTCGTGAGCCATATTGGCCAAGCTCAGCGCCAAAGCGTCGGATCCAATAGAATGTTTAAATGAGCACACCACTTGAGCCCTAATATGCACTTTGAAATATAACACCAGATGGCGTTAATCGGTATACTCATATAACCGAACTCTTGTAACTTTGCCATATTATGTTCAATTTTGCTTCTGATAACTTTATCAGTTGGAACCAATGATAGTTTAGGCATTATAATAATGATATTACAATAGATGAATTTGTTTTTAACAAATATTTAAATTAGGCACGTAATAGAAGATAAAAAAGTAACGATACGAGTAGATAGCATAGATTTAGATACGGATCCTACTAAAATATTATAAACGTGAAAGTTTGTATGGATGGATGGATGGATGGATGTTTGTTACTCTTTCACGCAAGAACTACTGAACGGATTTGGATGAAATTTGGCACACAGATGGTTTATAATCAGGATTAACAGAAAGGATACTTTTTATCTCGATATTCCCACGAGATCGAAACTTATGCGGGTGAAGCCGCGAGGCGCTGCTAGTTGGATATAATTAAAAAAAACACAAATGGAAATCTCAGCATTACAGTAGAAGTAAATTTAATTCTCGAAGAAATTAATTAGAAAAAATTAACACAACATAACATCACGCCTGTATTGCCTGAACAGACAGGCAGAGGTGTACCTCTACCACATTTCACCAGTTATGTGGTGTTTCAACATGTGGGTGTTACAGACACCAGCACCTCAAGCTACTACTATCGGTCAAATTTCTTTAAAAGATTTTCAACTTTATCGCTAAAGCATTAGATTCAAAGTTGATTGGGAACATTTTACAGTTTCGGGTAGCTTGATGTACTCGTACTTGTTATCAACCGGGAAAAAATTCCAGACTCCGAGCTTTGCCCGACCCGGAATTTGAACCCAGGATCTCATGCTCAACAGAAGCGCTTGCGACCACTACACGAACGAGGCAGTCAGAAAAGAATAACAAGTCTGTGAAAGTAGGTAAAATAGTAGTAGTAGGTAATAATATTTATTTTATTGCTAATATTTTACATAATTATATCTATTTTATTATTTATTTATTACTGTGATTGCCCGTGACATCACCGCGGGCCCTATCAGAATACCAGCGCTGCGACATTTATTTTTTAAATGTCGAAGCCTCATGCTGAGATAGGAGCCTTTTGGCCACGTATAGGACTTTCTGTTTCATTGTTCCTTTTGTTACTTTTTTATATAATTTATTTTATTTTTAACTGTGTTAGTTAGTTAATGATCCTGTACGAGTCGTAATAAATACTTTTACTTTTCTTTCTATTTTTTTAGGTGTTAATCCTACAAGTGATGGAGTATGTAAATGTACATGACCCTTGTTTTGGCGCTGCTAGCATGTACGGATCCTAGTATTCTGGTCCACTCCCAATTAGAATGTAAATTTACAGAATTAATTTCAATATTCAGGCCTGTTTGTGTCACGTGTGGATTACTTGTTTTCATTTTCCATTGTTTTGAAATAATAGCTGTGATAGCTCCATTGTCCACTTTTCATCGATGATTTTGGTACCAATATTGATTACGTACCTACTTATTAAAACTGATTTATACATGTAGTTTGTGATGTTAAACTGTAAATGGATATCAAAGTTCTATTTGGTAAAACATGTCCTTTTGTTTTGCTTGATTTTTGATCTGACATTGGAATGGAAAGACTCTCACCCAATTGTTCGGCGTTTTTATATCCTACCTGTCACTGTTCTAATATAAATAACTATCTGGATTTCAAATTGGTATATCTATATTGATAAAGGCATCTCTTTATCTGAAAATAAAAAGCAAGCAATATAAAGCGGAAGAGTTTGTTTGTTTGTAGGCGCTAATCTCTGAAACTATTTTGATTTGGAAAATTCTTTTGGCTACTAGGTAGTACTATAATAACCATTTATATCACTTGTTCTTTCCGTCATTGTGATCATTGTGGGAACATTATACAATGGAGGCCAATTCTCGTAATTAAAAACGATCTTAATGTAGTCGCAATCTCATCTCAGCGAAAATCACTGTCAATAACTTATCAAAAATATTGGAAAATTAGAGGTATTTTTTAACAGACGAAAAAACGGAGGAGGTTCTCAAGTCAAAGCGTTTTGTATTTTTTTTTTGACTGATTGTGTCTGAGATCAAACTGTGAACGATCTTCAAATTACGAAAATTGCCCTCCTGGTGACCGACGTATTGAAGGTAAGTAGGAGGTAAACAAGCAATGCACGAACTTTTTTTTGACGTTTTTTTACGAAAACATTTTTTTTATGTTTTAACTTTACTTTACCCGTGGTTCCTGTAACGTTGCACACACCTTAAAGCACAATATCTTGTACTGTTAACAGCAAATTATCACACCTAAAATAAAAGTCGTTTCCCAGAAATATTCTTTGTACAAATTTACTTAATTTGATGTACAGGAAGCATAGATGACGACTTCGAGAAGGATCTTTTTACACCCAGTTTTGCATTCCATGTGTCTGTAGTGTGTGTGTGTGTAGTCTTAAAAATGCAATATAACCTTCAATTTTGTTCAAAATTCAATTTACTCAAGTTTACTAACTCCATCTTGCTGTACTTACTCAAGTACGTCAAGTTTTCTATTGATAGTAACTCCGTTAAAGTTACGCTGTCAAAATTTTGCTAATATGTATTTAGTTTTAGTATGTGTGGCAAAATTAATAATGACGCTTACAATGTTAACATAATTGGCAATTTTGTTATTAACATCGTTGTTCGGCAATTTAGTTGTGTTATTAGTTTTCATCACTGTGTTTTCATTAGTGGTATTCAAATTTCTGATAGCCAAACAATGTCTGACATATTTCAGTCGACATTTATTTAGGTAACAATGTTTTGTTATTATCAGTTTTCATTGTACAAGCAAAAACCTTATTTTATATAGCAGTACCACGGTCTGGCCTTCAATCAAGCTTTGTTGAATCAAGAATTTCGGAGTACTCAAGATTTTATTAGGATAAAATATTTCTGAAGACAGCTAGGCCTTTGTAACGCTTACACCACAAACTGAATAAAATAGCGATACAAATATATTTGTCTGTAACCATAAAATTGGCGGTATAGCGTCACATTACCGTTCATGCTCCGGAAACCCAAAAGATAAAACCCCAAAAAATATCGGGAGAAACATAATCCCATCGTTTCATTAAACCGCGAACAGATTTGTTCAAAACAATTTTTTAAAAGCATTCTCCTAAATTCAAATGTATGGGCGAGCTGGGAAGGAAACGGGGGAGATTGGGAAGCGTTCCAGTTTACATAATTTAATGGGATTCAAGTGTTCGTCGCGGGGTCAAACGCGGCAGGTTATTCGATTCGGTCGATTTAAGAATGATCGCTTACCGGAATTACCGGGTGTTTTATAGTGCACGAACTAACAGTACTTATGGGAAGAATAGATATCAACTGTTTGAAAATGGGAAGAGAATAATAAATATATTTTGTTGTTACTGTTTTATAAGTCTTATAGATACTTAGTGTGGAAATCGTCGTGGTATGGGCGAGGTATGTGAGGATATGCTACGCATGATACATGTGACGCATATGTGACGAGGGGGAAGGAGAAAAATGTCGTGACGAAAGTTTTGAGTAAGAATGTGGAGGCTCTTTTAGTAGGGGTGGGGGAACTCCAGTGAAACGATTGATTGATGAACTCTGCGAATGATGATATGGTTTGAAAAAGGGTGACTACCGGTATGACGACTAAAGGCTAAAAATACACAGTGCCGGCGGCAGGGCCGCCGGGCAAGCCGCCGTGCACCCGGCGGCATTCAAAGCCGCCGCCGGCTTTGCCACACAAAGGAGCTTGTATTGCCGGTGGCATAGCCGCTCGGCATTATAGAGAAGTATGGAAAAAGAAGACATGTTACCCGAAATAAATTAGGATATGGTGAGGTGATACAGATATTTCTTTTAATCCATAAAGTCCAAAATAAAACGTCAATAAAGCTTACCAATCAAAACTATACTTTCTTTAACGACAGTCCTTAGGTAGAAAGTTCACGAACTAACGTTGGCATTCATCTATATTAGCTAGTTCATTGTATTATTCATTTGGTTTTCGATCGCCAGGTGTACTATCGCATAATTGTTTTGGTTAGTTGGATACTTCACCGAAATCTCGTGCTTGACCTTTGCTTGGAACTTGACATTACCTGAACGTAATTGAACGGTAAGTTATTCGATGCAATGTTGACAAGATGAGGTTGTAAGTTCAATTTGGTTATTTCAATTTAAGGGTACTAAAGCTATTGTTGCAGTAGATTTGTTTGTATCTATACATGTAGTGCTTAGAACGATGTTGCGGCTGCCCCGCCACTGTAGTGCGTCACGTATGTTTGCGGAGGCGCGCATCGTCGATTGCTTCTACGCTACTCTGCGCAAGCGGTGCGCGTCAATGTTGAGCAGAGTGCGGGCTAGTCGCAACAGCGTTTTAAGTATGATAGCTAGTAGACTTGACTATCTGTACATGAGTCGATGTATTAATGCTCACATGAGTATTGATACCTCGATTCCAGGGTTGGGCAGGGGGCGACTCTATTAGAGTTCTGTTACTAACACTAGTTATATGTTATTGTACTACTAACACACTGGATCCTAGTTATCTTTAATAAAAGTTTTATTATTTTATTATTATACATATACAGTGTTGGGTGGGGTTTGGGTAGGTAGGTGGTTACCATGGATTCAGTACATGATTCTGAACTCCCAAGGGCTGAAATTTTTCGTTATTGTAGAAAAAATTTGCTTTTTTCTACAACAGTGCAATAACTACGCGGTCAAAATGTATGGAACAGCATAAGAGTATATTTTGTTTGAATGTATAGTTGGCTTCCATGCAAACCGAGTCGCAGGCAGGAGCAGTATATAAAGCAAAGTCGCTTTTCGTGACTGTCGTTTAGTTCTTCTACACAATGGACTTTGATGTGGTTTTCACCAACATTTAAGGATTTACTCCGAAAGGTTTATATTATGAAGTATAATGCATTAATATTTATAGATATAGCGCAGAAAACTCGTGTTAAATAATTCGCCAGGAAAAGTATTATCACCAATCTTATCTATTTCTGTCACCAAAATTCTGCCCCTGTGAGAATTTCAGATTTGTAAATTTTGCTGCCACATTTGGCAGTGCATCAGCCGACCGCTGAGTGTTTCATGACCTCAGATTTCGGCATGTTTTAGGACTCACAATACAGTCCATGTACAGTTATTCTACCTCTGATTTTGCATCACTGTCCACAGTGACCTTTCTTTTCATTCTTATAAGGTTGCTGTTGAGTTGCTGCCTCTGACAGATCTGTCAAAATCATTGTGATCTTTATTCTCGTTACATTAAGGTTGCTGCTGTCACAGTTAAAATCACTGCACGAACAGCCGATCGATTCTGTAAAAATGTCGCCGTGAAAAGTTAAGTGAAGTGAGCTTTCAGTAGTGTCAATCCCTAGCAATAGTTGGAATGACAGCTCACTCCACGCTCACTTCACCTATGTAAGTTTTCATGGTGAGATGGTTACAGAATCGCACTGCTGTAGACTGATTGTGTCGACAATTGGCAGTCGAGATAATTTAGTATGTGGCTGTGTATATCTGCCAAATTGCTTGACTGCGACATTGCCTGTGCATACCAACTGGAAACGTGTTAAAGTGGTTTGCATCTAAAGTGGCTCAATTAAGTCAACTGGACCATCAAAAGATCTAAGAGACTATTTGAGAGGAGACATCGACTTTTGCTCTATCAAGCCCATACTGATTGGATGCAAGTTTTCAAACCACTCAGTAAATCCACTGTCGAATATACGATCCAGGCTTCGCTCCTGACATTTTGTTAATACTTGGCAACATAGTTTCTTGTCAGTTTCGTTAACATTGTTGCAGATAGGAGAAATAAATTTTGTTATACTGACTACAACAATGTTGCTAACGAGATTTTGGCTATCAATGTCTTAAATATTGTTGAAGACATTGTCGATATGGGAAGTAGTTTCAATTCTTTATGATGTTTTTTTCTTGTGTTCTTAATTGTGTGCCTTATGTGGTCAAATATTTATTTCTATCCATCAATCAACTACCTAGGCCTATTGCAGTCCATAGCTGAACGCAGGCCTTTCTTAGGCGTAGTGTGGGATGCCTCCCAGCTAGATGGACCGACGAGCTTAAGAAGGTGGTTGGGACTGACTGAATGCAAACAGCGGAGGACGAGGTGTTATGGCGCAGTCTGGGAGAGGTAAGGAGGGAGGAGTATTAATAAATGGTTGCAAATAAAACCTTTTTAATCTTTTTGTTATTTTTGCATGAAGGCTAATAGCCAGCTATGAACGGCGATCGATTAAGTGATGATGATTATGAATGCTTCATTATTAAAAACAAAAAAAAATACTTAGGCAAGAATAACAAAACGCTACGGAAGACTGGGCTCCTAAATAAATACTCTTTGTTTACCTTTTCAACCTTATAAACTGTGTTAGGAAACGTTTCTTGGATAACTCTTAACGCACATTTCACCTCTTTATTTTGTTTGGGTTCGTGTTCGTAAACCCTGAAATCTTAGGGTTCCTTTTGGACGCGGGACGTATTTAGTTATAGTTCAAAGCTTCTTATTTTGTTTTATTGTAAACCGTTATACATACAATTGAAAGTTTTACTATTGATAATTAATTATATAAAATTAAGGTATTTATTTTAAAAGTTTTCCTTATCCAAAACTTGATCCTTAAAGTCGTTTATTGCTAGGAACTATGTAGATAAAATCATCATTAAAGCTTTACAGCAATGAATCTTGGTATCTGTTGGACATGCACTTGCCCATAACCGTAATACTAAATCGATTCTAAACTACACACTTTAACGACCACATAAAATCCAAGCAATATTCAATTCCACTTACGGAACCCGTATAGCAACAATGTATTGGGTTCTGAAGTGTAAACTTAATACACACGTGTTCTCAGCTCTGAGGGAACTTTATAATTCCAAGTCACGTCGCAGATTCACGCCCTGATTGTGGCTGGTCGGAACTCCTCGAATTTATCTCTTAGCAATAATACATGGAGGCAATTAGAGCAACGGTTTATGAAGATAGAATAGGCGAGTTTGGCTAAATTTCTGTTTTTCCGGGTACGTTATTATTTATTGTATTATTTATGTACACATATTAATATATATAGGGATATGACATAATTATGATTAGAGTACAAAGGTTCTGCTTATTTCTTAAAAAAATTCTCCCAGCAGACCTGCTAAAGGAAAAGTAAAAAAGAAATGTAGACAATAGTGTGTGTGAACAGGAAGAGAAAAATATGAATGTGTGAAGTCTAAAACTAAAAATATTAAATATAATGCAAAAAAAAAATACATAAGTATACTGAAATAAATACCACTAAAATATAAACACATATTTATATACAAATACTCACAGTATAGAGGAAAGGTAATGCTCTTTTAATCGACATTTAAATAGAGAAATTGTTTTTAAATCAAGAATGCTAGGCGGACTTTCATTGAGTTTTATTTATTTATTTTAAAAACGTTTCCTCGAAAACGAAAGAAACACCAAAAAAAAAGAAACGTAAACGTTTTCTCGAGGAAATTTGCCCCTCATTGTGATATTGAGGACTGTGGGTGATGATTAGGGTAACGTTTCCATAGCTTAGTTAAGTGTTTCTAGTTAGGCTGCAAATAAATCTATATAAACGGCTAATTGTACTAGCTCAATTAAAATTGGGTCATTTCTGTATTAAGTAAGACACCCGATACTATTTATTGTGCTATATCAATTTGGGAAATGTCCCATGTTAGTATAACAAAGTAAAACGTACATACATAACCTCCTGCCTTATTCCCATGGAGTTAGGTACAAACAATCACACGCCACTTGCTACAATTATTTTTTTACTTTGTTTACGTTCATACACTGGTCATACACGGTGGTTCGGTTACGAGTACTATGCATCTGAACTTTCTGAACAACATCACCACATAATCAGCTTATAACATTCCCACAGCTGGGACATATGTAGGTGTCTGGGCCAGCGTGGTGAAACGCTGGCCCAGTGCGGGTTGGTGGATGGGATGTCAAATGTTTTCGAATTTTTGGTCCTAGGACATGCCGGTACCCTCACAATGTTTTCCTTCACCGCTTTGAGACCAGTGGTGATGGAATAATTTACACAAAGTAAAGCGCCTGTCTGGGTTCGAATGTACGACCTTCAACTCGTAGGTCGCGGTCGTTAATATCACCGCTGCTTACTGGAACACTACTGCTCTATTCTACTCAATTTACTTCAAATTCTACTTGTTTTAACCGCCAACGAAATTGTTACTGTATGCCATCTTTTTTATTAACACACAAAATAATGTAATACGAATTCATCAGACATTTAATTTGTCGCGAGCGCCAATTGATGAAACAAGTGCACCGACTCAACAGAACACGGTTCCGTACAAACGAATTCTGATGTTAAATCGGTCGTACAATGGAAATTGCCGACACTTTTTTATTATTAACGTCATGCGCTTCAATAAAATCATTTGACTCCAATAAAGTGGTATTACTTACAATGTTGCACCAGCAAAAACAGTTGAATGGAAAGTTCGAAGGTCAGATGACAGTCCAAAATACTTAAATAAATGCTTCGGGATGTGGTTGACCTGTTTCTTTGTGTATTAGAGGGCTAAGATCTATCTTGATTTAAAAGAGTGTCCTTTGGAGTTTATTGCCCGTTCTTCTCCATAGAGATCTACGTTTTGGAATGGCTAGCTTCAACTTTCTGACTAACTGACCGACTATTTGACAATTCAAAAGTGCCTGTAAATGGATTAATTGAAATAAATGCTGGAAGTTTATTTATTTAAACTTTTCGCACAAAAAGGTACAAAGGCGAACTTAATGCCTTAGGCATTCTCTACCAGTCAACCAAGGGTGGTGAAGAGATTAGATGGCAGGTGCTTTGGTTGAGAGAGACAATGATATAAAAATAAACTCTTAAGGGCTTAGTCTTCTACTGCACAATATAAGAATCGCGTGCGGCGAGTCCACGCGCCGAGCGTCTGCACCCGGGCTCCCCGCAGTCCCCGCATTCATCCTACCTAGCGTAATTATTAAACAAAATTTGACACGGTCGGAAAGTTGCTCTACTAAATATTATTCAATATTTATTTATATTTGATGGTACTGGTATGGTATTTGGTACCTTGGGTCTGGGTGTTAGTTGTCCGTGTTTTTGTGTGTTCCGTAGTATCCCTGACATAGAAAATTATAGTGGGGGCAGCCAATGAGTGGAAGTGTGTAGTGTTATTTTTAAAGTTAAAAGAATACGCCATATTTTTATGTAAAGCAAGTTTATTATAATTTCTTATGAAGTACCTACCTAGTTATTAAACACAAAATTGTTGTTTCTTGTTTTTCAAATTATACGTAGCTCTGTGCACTGTGTAACGATTACTCTTTTTCTTTGTTACTTTTTTTATATAATTTGTTTTTTTTTTAACTCTTGATCTTCCTGTACGAGTCGCAATAACTACTTTTTCTTTCTTTCTTTTCTTTCAGGAATTAATTTTCCTGAACGACAGCGTCTGCGGTAGAAGACGTGGACGCGTTATTATTTTTTTTAACTTTTTTCTCAATAGCTTGAATGATATATGGCGGGTCTTTTATTGGCATCGAGCGTTCAAGGCGGGAATCAATTAGCTCAGGAAGCAGACAATGCAAATAAAATTTAGACAATGGGCCTACCATTTTGTCGTGCCAGAACGTAGGGTCTCTTTTTATATAATCGACTTTCATTGAGTACTCCTCTCCAGTCCATACGGCAAATAAGCACATATCCATCTCCGTAATGTTTAATTGGCCCTGAATTTGAAAATAATAATCGTGGTTTTTGTCAATCATAATCGTATTTTTCCTAGTGTTACATTTCCAAAATTTTATTTTTTTTGATTTTATAGCTTCTTCAGCTTGCATATTTTTTGCAGAAAACGGGCATTTTACTTCTACCAGTCCTGTTTTTCCATCTTTGTCTTTATAAATACCATCAGGACTTGCTCCTAAATATTGGAGTGTTTTATGAATATAAAGACCGCAGCGAGCAATTGTGACGTTTTCCTGCAGAGATAATTGGGTTAATGCTGTTTGTTCATTATCTCTACCATATGTGATCGATGGGACATTTGACAACTTTTGCGGTTTCACAATAGCTTTCACTAAAGGAGCGCAGCTAATGTTTTCCTTCCGTTTACATATTTTTCCAAACATAGACGCGGTTAATCTAATTTTTCTGTTTTCTAACCATTCTTGACTGGAACTTTGATCTATCGTCTGTTTCTGTAGTTCGTCTCTTTGTTGGTCAGAAAGCTCCATTTGTTTAAGAAATTCATCTTTTGTCAACTGAAAATCTTCATCGGTCATATCTGGTCTTTGAGCTTTCTGTCCATAATCTGGATCGTTCATATTTCTACGGACTTTTTTTCGAAATAATCTTTTGTAAATTTTTCTTTTCGCTTTTTGTGCCTCATATATATTTGTGTATTTGCCAGTAGGTTTACCAAATATGCATTTATGGATAGCGTTTATTGGTCGCTTGGTGTTAAAGGAAATAACTGAAGCGGAACACCTTTCCTGGTATGAATTCTTAAGTGTGTAATTAATTCGTTTCCCCCCCACATATTTGGCAATCACTGAATTAAATGTCTCAGCAGGATTGCTATCAACGTCAAAAATTAGACTTTTAGCGTTTGCAGCCAAAAACAAGACAATTTGACTCATTTTCCTCCACAAAACTGTGTTAGCTACATCAAGTGCCGTATTTCGGTCAGTTTTGTCAGTTGCTGGGCATATAGCGTCATCGCAATCAGAGTGACTACCAAAAGAATGGTGTAATGCATTCAAAATATCTGCACGAAGCTTAACCATTTTTTGACTGTCAGAAATGTCTTCGTGTTTCCTTAACTTTATAGCCCTCACTGTGTATCTGCGTAACTTCATGATTTTGAAGTCAGTCAAAAGTTTCCTTAATTGAATAGGAATGTGAGTATCTTTAGTAAGTGCTCTCAGTTTGTTACATAGATTTCTTAGCAGATGGTTTCTGCACTCGATTTTCTGAACCTTGCAGTTTTTATATGGATTGCTTTCTAATATTTTTTTATGAGTACTTGAATCGCCATCTGATATTAGTCTAGCATATATTAAACCATGAGTTTCAAGAGAGTTACCAAATCCTTCAACAAGCGCCGTTGACTCCATACTGGAAGAGCTACCAGAAAAGTTCTTATAGCATATATGATTTGCAGGTTCAATTTTTTTATTTTCAGCTTTTGCACATACTATACAGTATTTATTTTTTACACCAAGATATAAAATTTTACCACTGTATGCACCGATTATTGCTGCTGCACCTGATGATGCTGAATAGTTATTACGGAAAGATCTTTTGGACCAACACCCGTCCGCTATTACATCAATCATTGGTGTACCTTCACAATCGACACTGCCAATTTCTGTCGCATGTTCTGCCTCTTCGATGCCTGCCTTGGCCATTTCTTCTACTGCCGTCTTATGGAACCATTCGTAAACTTTTTTGCTTGTTTGAGCGTATAAATTTTTTGACATGCCAGGTATATCAGTATTACCTGCCAATTCATTTAAATTTCCCAACCCACAGCCAATACTAATAATACCTGCAACTATACCGTGGTTCACATCATACGTGTTAGACGGATCTTCAGTGCTTATGTCAAATTCGGAATTACAGAGTTCACACTTGAAATGCAGTTTTGATATAAAACCTTTACGTCGTTCACCGATACATTTCAGATTTCTATACCTGCATCCAAAAGATTTTTCGTTGTGATCAGCAATCTTCCCCAAAATTTCTAAAAAATATTTGATCGATACGATTCTACGCCCTTCTAGGCAAAACAGTTCGTCATCATTGGTAATTTCTGTTTCATTTTCAATTTGTAGCTGTTGGTCGTCGCGAATAATTACAGGTTGTTGACGTTTTCTTACGGAAATTCGGCGAAAAGGAAAAGCCTCATCAAATGTTCGCTTACGGTTCATTTTCTTATTTGAGTTTGTTACATTTTCAGTTCTGTCAAGATTTTCAATCATCACTGGTATTCCTATAGTAGAAGAGGTAGGATTAATATTTCGAGCTACTGACAGGTTGGTAACATCTGAGAATGGTTGACGAGAGCCAGCAGCGGACCTGTGAAAATAAATAAGCCATATTATTAATTAATTTTATGCCACGGTTAAAAGATATCCGACTTTGGTCAAATTAGCCCTAAAGTATATTAGACTAGCGACCCATACATACATAAACACTAAATACACACACACACACTCACAAACACATTCACGCCCCCACATACACTCACGCCCTCCCCAACCACACTCTTTTACACCTTCTGACAGCATGCATGAACATCATATAGTTAATTAATTTTTGTTTTATCATATTTAGATAAGTATCGATACCCATCACTTTTGCGGAGTTTCGCTACCAAATTTAATTTGACCCTGTATACGATATTATCTAAACACAACGAAATAAAAACAATAAAGCTTTGATGATTTGTTTGGGGTCAATGACCGCTGGTAGTATTGTTACTTGAAGTGTGAGTTGATAAAATCGTATACTCATCACGTCTGTGGAGTCTCGCTAGCTAATTTAATTTGACCTTGTAGTTAGGCCCTAAACATGAATACTGTAAACAGTTCTACTTACCTTTGGATTCTATTTCTCTTCATCACTTCTACGTTGGAGCCCAATTTTTTTTTTTTCGTACATGCATATTTTTTTTTACGTTTACGATCCATATTGAAATCAAAAATTTACAAAACTATTACTAAAACACTCGAAAATTTATATACAAAAAATAATAAAGTAGAGCAACTTTACATACACAACAGTGCGCAACCTACGTTAGAGCAGGAGCAATGTTAGAGCGAGAGGGAACAGTTAAAATTTGGCGTGGACCACACGTCCGAACGCTCCGGCCGTGCAGCGGCCACTAAGGAATTTCTCTCTCAATTCTTGTTTAGAAACTCGTTTTTTGGAGGTCTTTTGAGATTATTAATATTGTTAGGGTAATGTGATTTAGGTGCTAATTTTTTTAGTATTTGCTTAATGAACTCTTGGCATTAAAATAATCTAATTATTACATACATACGATGCATAGTTATTATGGAATAAACCGTTTATTAAGAGATAAAAACAGAGAATTTTGATGAAATTGTGACCTCTGAATTAAGAAAATGAAACATAATTAGAAAAAACTATTTAGCGCATTTTGAAGACGAGAATGTTGAGCTAATTATGCGCTGAACAGATTTGTAAATTAATTCTTCATTGCCATAAACTAAGAGCACAAACAGAACTCGAAATGATGTTGGGCGCGAGAGAGCTGTATTTAACACTTGATTTACCTAAAATAATCCACCTAGATGAACTTAAAAAAAATAACTAGCTATTACTTATATTATGGTTATTTATTTGCAATAAAAATATTTCATGTTATTTCATGGTTTTGTCAAGAAAAACGATACAAAGTTGCGCAAATAATTCGCCGCGACTGAATTTTGCAAGACTGCAGCCTTAAACCTATGTACATAAATAGGTTATATACACATACACACTATTACTGGACTTTGAGTTTGATTTACTAGAAGAGCGTAAGCCGCCATATATCGGGCTGCAGTTACGGTCGTCATGAAAATAATGGCAGAGTGGGGTTTGACTTTTCGTTATCAAAAAATGTTCTCTCAGAAAACACATCAACTTTTTTTCTTATGTATAACTTTTCAGTGACGACATTCGCCGATAAATGGCGGAGCTATGTGGTTGCGACGCTTTTATAGGAAACCGTACCTTTAGCTGGAACGTGTGGAGAAAACTTTACGTGCAATCGAATGATATTAGAATCTTGTTTTTTAGCGTGTTTTTTTCTTAAATTAGTTTGGCCAAAAATTCAGTAACGAGGATAGCATTCGCCGACGCAGGCATTAGCTCTCCACGTGTGCAGGTGACAGGGCATGCGGTGCAAGATGCGAGGTGAGCCATTGTCATTAAAATTGAATATACCTACTCCTAACGCATTTATGATAATTTATTTAGTTTGAAAACTTCATTCATATCTTTGGGTGACATTAATTAATGTGCTTGCAAAATAAAATGCTATGGATAGTTAAAGAAAGTATTTTCGTATCAAAAATCGATCGAATTTATAATAGTACTAGCTTTTGCCCGCGGCTTCGCTCGCGTTAAGAAGTATAGAAGTTTCATACAAACTTTCATCCCCTATTTTATCCCCTTGGGGTAGAATTGATCAAAATCCTTTCTTAGCGGATGCGTCATAACATCTGCCTGCATGCCAAATTTTTTGCTATCCTGCCAAATACCCAATAACTAAGGTAGCTCGGCTATCCTGCCAAATACCCAATAACTAAGGTAGCTCGGCTATCCTGCCAATACCTAATAACTAAGGTAGCTCGGCTATCCTGCCAATACCTAATAACTAAGGTAGCTCGGGTCTCACATCAAAGATTTCTTGTAGACCCATCGCCACATGTGCTTACTGCACATGAGGTGCAGTACAAAGAGACCTATAGCCATATGTACTCACTGCACATGAGGCGCTCTGTGCACCAACACAGACCTGGATCGACTGATCGACAAGCTAAGTCAAAAACAAAACCGTTAGAATTTACCGAAATGAATTTCATAAGCAATGTGTACTCAATTCATAAAACTTTATTTTTAATTTGTGCAGCAACACAGACCAGAATCGCAACAACGATTCTTTACCTATCTGCCGTCACATATGCTACAACACATGAGGGGCTCTTTGCACCAACACAGACCAGAATCGCACCAACGATTCTCAAAAATCTAACGCAATATGTGCTACAACACATGAAGCACTCTGTGCACCACCACAGACAGAAATCGCACCAACGATTCCTTCTAGACCCATCGCCACATGTTACTCATGAGGTACGGTCCAAAGATTCTTCTAGACCCATCGCCACATGTTACTCATGAGGTGCGGTCCTAAGCTTCTTCTAGACCCATCGCCACATGTTACTCATGAGGTGCGGTCCTAAGCTTCTTCTAGACCCATCGCCACATGTTACTCATGAGGTGCGGTCCTAAGCTTCTTCTAGATCCATCGCCACATGTTACTCATGAGGTGCGATCCAAAGCTTCTTCTAGACCCATCGCCACATGTTACTCATGAGGTGCGGTCCTAAGCTTCTTCTAGACCCATCGCCACATGTTACTCATGAGGTGCGGTCCTAAGCTTCTTCTAGATCCATCGCCACATGTTACTCATGAGGTGCGATCCAAAGCTTCTTCTAGATCCATCGCCACATGTTACTCATGAGGTGCGATCCAAAGCTTCTTCCAGACCCATCGCCACATGTTACTCATGAGGTGCGGTCCAAAGCTTCTTCTAGAAGCCATTCTTAATCAAATTTGGTCTCACTACCACTGTCATCAACTATGACGTCTACTTCTCGAGAAACTTGGTGATCGGTTATCCTCCTCACACAATCAGTATTGTAAGGTTCGCTGAGTCAAGCGCCTCTAAAACATAATCATTAAAAGAAAACTTAGAGACTAACTTGACTTTGGTCAAATTGATTACTATCGTAATTGGCCTTTTTATCATTATTCCTGTGGCGCGTGCTCTATTATCTCGTCTAAGTTAATATCAGTCACGTCGTCATCAGTCTTCACTAAACTAAGCCAATAAGGCCGACAATTAACAGTACGGTACGGTCGTAATACTACGATCTAAAAGTCGATTTCACAACTGTCCTCTTGTAACACGGGATCTAGAAACTCTACTAGAAAACTAAGACGAGTATTCTAACAAAAGATCAATTAACTGGGAGCGAACTCTGCCCGGACGTCAGTATACACGTCAGTATTCACTTTATCGAAATTAACTTGAAAACAAGCGTTTGAAACTTTACATAATCTGACAACCAAACCTGTTGTGATAACGCAAAGCAATACTATCAGATGTCATACTAACGTGAAATCCTTGATCTAATAGCTTACGGCCAGTTAAATTATCATTTTTAAGGCACAACCGGTACAACATGAAATGAGATCTCTAACCGCAGATTGTTATTCAAAATCTCAGATAAAAATTGTAGGGTACTTTGCACACTTTGACTAACCACAATCTTTTGAAGCCAGAATCGCAATAAACTGGATATGACTCACCCAGTATTCATCAGGGGGGTGACCACCACCTCTTAAAGCAGTATTATTTTAATCTTACTTCGTGTGGGAAAAGGATGGAGCTATACGGAATGTATAGCTCCATCTCTTTCACACACGGAAGTAAGGTTATAATAATACTGCTGTAAGAGGTGGTGGTCACCCCCCTGTACACTGCTCGAATTGCTGACATAGCAAACTTAAGCGCGTCGCTCGCTATTAGCCGCTGCTGCAGGCGCTGGCCTGGTACCCCATGGGCCCCTTGCCATGCAGGCGCTTCCATAATTGCATCGTGTATATCTCGAAGCAAAATGTCCGGTGTTGCCACATCGAAAACAGATGCCGTCTGATCGCTGCTTTGGTCCTGCAGAACTTGACGCCGCCTTGGTAGCATTGGATACCTTGCCCAAGGTTATCATCAATGCCCTTCCTCGAAGCGGAACTTTCGATAAGCACCGGCCTGCTGTAGTATTCTTCTATGTCCACGTGTGATAATCTGTAAACAAACATACCCGCAAAGTATCACATAGTTCGGTCACTCCTGACCACATTTGGTACAGGCAAAAACACAATGAAATTTCTAACAAACTAAAAATAGCAGAGTTCAGAGCATTACCCACTATTTGATTCCCAAATCTTAAGGTTACAATAAAAATAAACTAAGATGCATGTGTCTCATACTATCTAGTAACCTCCAATTACTCAACTCGTCAAATTCATTTGCGCATCCCCCTCGGATCGCCAAGTCTCTCCTGGACTTTATGGTTTCTCACAAAAACCCACATAACACACACAAAACACACACAACTTAATCTCTACTTTGTTTCAGCAACTAAACAATTACTTGGCATTCCTCAAATTCGTTAGTAATACTCTGATCCAAACTATCATCGATGACAAAAGGTTTCTCTCTAAGCCTTAGTAAGAATTGGTCAGGAACTGTACTCGTAGATTACATACAACGCTCATGGCTTGGCTGCCGCAGCAGCTAGTGACACT
This sequence comes from Apamea crenata, assembly GCA_949629185.1. NCBI lineage: Eukaryota > Metazoa > Arthropoda > Insecta > Lepidoptera > Noctuidae > Apamea > Apamea crenata. Next base: position 15,112,732 of record OX451365.1, on the reverse strand, counting down.
CATGCCACCCATATCGTCATCACCTCAAGTGATACGAACAACACACATCACTTCACATGGAGTCTACGACTCCCAGGTCATTACAAGACCAACACAACAATAGTCTCCTTTGAGACCCAGGTCCCCGCTGCACCACCAGCTGCCCATCGCCGCCTCAACAACTCACAACTGAGTTGCAGTTACGACAACAGACAAGTGCGTACAGTGTGACCTAATAGCCATGGTATGTGCTCTACTACTCGGTGGAGGAACTCACCTCACCGTCTTCTACGTTTAACTCGTTAGGAATACTACATACTTAGAGGCATTGTTTGTATGTGATCGTGAGCGTACTTATACGTACGTCTGGAGTTGAAGGCTTTTAGAATATTGATTCAACCAGAGTAATGTAAACAAACTTTGATTATCTAATCATAGCGTAAATCATCAACCAGAGCCATGTCGCATCGTTATCCACATTAACAATAATCTTCATCACTAAGAGCCTTTGACACCTGGAAACCCACACGAGTAAACCACTCTAACGCCACGGCTTTCCAGCCGACCAGCAATCGTATTGCTCTCACACATCCAGCGCATGGATCCGTGTGCATCACCCTGTGACACCACACAACTTTACTACGGCCGATAGAGAACCCCCACTCGCGTGCCTACCATAATGTAATCTTTTTCATCACCACTGTGATCACTGTCTACTTGGACTGGTACATGACCTACTGGCGTCTTTCTTTACGTATCGTGAGCATACTTGTAAGGTTATAAAGCCTTTAACGTATAGTGATCACCCGCCAAAACTTCCGCTACCTTAAACGGACCTCTGAACTTCCGATCTAACCTAGTCTTATAATCTGATTTCACTATTCGTTTTCTATTAACACGAAATCGTCAACAAAATATTTTGTTATAGCTGCCTTTGTTCTATCAAATCCAGCTTTCTGTTGTTGACCGTTTAAAACTGAATTTATTACAAGAGCTTAAGCAACAAAAACTCTGTCGCAGACATGTTATTCGAAAAGCCTAGGTTCAATATTTCACGTACTATCATAATATTACTTTGCAAGTAAACGTCGGGTAGAAATTTAATAAAATCTCAAGTTGTTGCTCGCTAATTGCAACGCTACATATGATTCGATCTGTACTGAATACACATGTTTGACCATTTGCCACTTAATTTGGCTGCACAACTCGCTTTTACTAACGAGCATTCAGCACCAGAATCGTAAACAAAACAATACAGCTCACCTTTATTTTCCAATGTGTCTGAGGGCAGTTGTACGACGTCCAATCGCCGTTCACAATTTCCACCACGTTGTCTACCATCCACGTAGCTGCCACTACTCGTGAACCAGGCAGTGATATGTCCTGGTTTCCCTCACTTGCAGCACACGAAGGGCTTCGCTGACGGCTGCGGGACTGCTTGACTCGATTCTTAAAGTCACTTCACGTCACTGGTAGCTATTTGCGATAGCCACGATGATTATGAGGGCCTTACTGCTGGCCACAATAAGTTAATCCGCTGTTGTGCACTGTTATGTTATGTTTGCACACACCTACCGCGTGTTCTAAACACGGGAACGGGATACGTCGAACTCAAACACCGGTTAGAGACAGTCTTATTTTTCAAACATGGCGGTAGGCGCAACTGTCGCGTCACGCGGCAAAGGTATTTTTGCATACAGCCTATGCCCAAAACAACATGTACCATAATCGCGCTTCCGTATCTGGCATTTCTGGTTACAACTCGAACAGATCCACTCGATTATTTAATAGCGTTCACTTGTTTGCACTTTGTTTTTCAAATGTCAACGGTCACTTTCACTTTAAGCGGTCTCATTTTGAACACATTGGTCGCTGAGGTCCAATCCCAATTCTGATGTCGCATCACTGGGTGGCCGAGATGCGAAACATCGGGTCTTCTTCACGATCCGACATAGTTTACGTATGTGTGGGCACTGTATCGGGTACTCGAACGAAAAGATAATTTGAATTTAAAGTAACTTTAATAAACTAGCGATTATCAACAAACACGTGCGTACGGTACTGAGCGTTTGCCAAGACTGTCCGAGCTCGACTGTTCACTGTAGACTGTCGCAACACTCGGTCTCTCCACCAGTCGTCGCTGCATCCCCTCCACCGACGATCGTGTCCAAGCGGTAGGGCTCGCTTGCGTTTCCGATCACATGATTATTCGTTTACCCATCAAATTGTTAGATGGCGCTGTACGCTGTACTACGGCGGCATCTATCCACGACATATATTTAGAAGTTGGAGAGGGGCGGGGGGGAATATCCTGCCACATCTTACAACGAGCGCCATAATCACATCGAAAATTGAAAGAGAAATCTTTTCAAACAATAAGATGTTATCACAGTGTAAAAAGATTTCGCATGGTAACGAGGAAAGTTTTAAGAATCAAGCCTTGTTTCTTATTATTTTGTTGTTTTCGATTCTGTATTGTTTTTTGTGTTTCCAATTTGTGTGTAAGTTGTTACTTTTTAAATTAGTTTTTGAGTTTTCTTTGCCAACTTATAATTATTTAATCAATGTGACATTGTTTAACTGGTACTTGCTTTTTTTTGTGTTTCATCTCTACGTGTATTTCATAAACAGATTGGAAAAATAATCTATATAAATAAATAAAAAAGAAATGAAGAAACGTTCTGTTAGAATGGAAAAGTCCCGAATCTTTTTAAAAAAAGGTTTATTTAATTTCCTATACAAGGACAATATAATTTTGGGGAAAACTCGGTATACGTCCCAACTCTTTGAATGCCAAACCCGAACTGGCTGGAAGCCTGTGAGCAATAGTCATCTAGGTAGGTCCGGTGCTGACCAAGCATAGTGTCAGCGTTTACTGATACTAACTAGGGATGTAACAACCCCCCCAACAAGATGAAACTTATTATTTTTTATATATATAAGTTTCAGGGAGATGTGCGAAGTCTTGGGACTGGAATTTCATCTAATTCCTGAGCTTCATCTATTGAACTGTTAGATTCTATTTTAGTTTTGAAGGTTGGACATTTACCGAATTTTTTACAAAGTTTATAAGAAATAAAAATTAAAAGTAGAATAATTATACAATAGGTGATAATAGGATAATGAGATTCATATTTTATGAGTGGGCTAGGTTCATTAATAATATTGTCAATATCTGACATCAGTTGGTGATTTGAAACAGTTACAAGTTTTTCTAGATGTACATCATTTAGCTTTAAAGGTTTTAATTTTGATTTAATTAATAAGAACTTATCCTTGTCACAACAAGGATCACTGATAAGATTAAAATCAGAAATTATAGGTTTAATAACTGTATTATAATAAGGTTTAGGTGAAAGTTCCCTGTCTTTACAATAAGCTTTACATTCCGGTTCTAGGCTGATAACACCAGTACCTAACAACTTGTACTCTGTTATCTGTGAATTACATTCAAGTGTAAGTTTGGTTGGTTCTGACTTAACAAATAACCATTTATTGTTTTTTAGTTCTTGCCAAATATCTATATTCCCATGAACCAATTTAGTTTCACATTGTTGAGGTAATTTATTAATAATTTTACATAACATTTCGGTTTCACAGGTAGGCATGACTTGAACTGAGTATACATCCAGATTATTACATATATAAAGCTGATTAATCGTTTTAACACATTTACTTAGTTCCTGAAGGCATACATATGTTAATTTATCTTTACTTATAGCTATATAATTACAGTGAGGTATAATCATAGCATATGAATGAGGCTGGTCCACATCATGTGGGATAGGTACAGAGATAGGTTTATATAACGCGTATTCTGACTTATATACTAAGGGAATTTTAATGACAAACACTACTTTACTATTTATAAAATAACACGAAAGTTGGGCTAAGTCAGTTAGTATATGGATACTATCTAAACTTAAGCTAACAGGTAGTTCACTATTCTTATTTAAATCCTTAACACTATGCATCAACTCTTCATACAGTTGTTTAGGGGTTAGGACAGAGGGGTGTATAGAGTGACTCTTAGTAAACATTATAGCGTTAATAATATCATCAAGCCTAAATGATAAAGTTAGTAAACTAGAAAACAATTCATTATAGATTTCGTTCATTTTAGATTCTATATATAAGTTTTTAGGTATATTAGATACATTGTTTAATACAGCTGATAAATTTTCAATAGCATTGCCTAATCGAGCTTCGTTGGTTTTTATTATTTTAAGTGTTTCATTATAATTATTTAATGCTGTATTAGTTAACAAAATATTATCTTTTAGAAGAGATGAAAGTTTCTTATCATTAATTTCTAAGTGTTCAATTGCAGAATTATACTTGATTGAGTCGTCCTCGTCCATTGTGCCAATTACTTGTTTAAAAAGGGAACCGATACCAGCGAACCACGCAGATCTCTTTTCTCTATCAGGGATAAGATGAGATATAGCACTATAGTCTTTTAAAATAATGTCAAGGCGAGATGCTAAGGGTTGTAGGAAGTTATGGCATTTTGAAATACTTAATTCGTTCTGTTGGCAAAGAAATCTAGCAGTTCCTAAAGCAGACTTAATATTTTCTATATGAGGTTGTATATACCCAATATCAATTGGGACTAATATGTGAAGATAGTTGTTGGAGATTTTCAAGGTTCCCACAGGGTCAAAATAGATTCCTGTACTTTCTTTAACGGGTTCTATAACGCCGGCTGAGATAACGGAGATACACGCCGAGGCGGTCCTGAAATAATATTCTATGTTATAAAACTAATCTACATAACTAAAATAATATAATAAAACTAACCATTCGTTTCAGCAAGTTTAACTTCATCATAGTGATGTTTTACATGCCGACGGTTTATCAATAAAGTAAGTGTGTTATTTCCATTTATTCGAATTACTTTATAGGGACCTTTCCAAATGGGTGATAAAGCTTTACGAAGTCGTAAGTGATTCTTTAGATATACCATATCACCTGCTTTGTACTTTGTTGGTTTAGTGTGTTTATCATAGTAAGCTTTGGAAGTTATTTTTGATTTTAGTATGTTTTCTACAGCTTTCTCCCTGGAAATTCGTAGACGTTGTTGTAAGACTCTAACATAATTATTATATGTCGATTCTAAGGCGGAGTCGTAAATAGATGACGGTATAAGTGCCTTATGGCCGAATACTAGCTCATAAGGGGTGAAGTTTGTGGTACTATGAACTGTCGTATTATAAGTGAGCATGGCTGTATAAACATATCGAGGCCAATTAGTTTGATTTTCATCTACAAAAGATTTAAGGTACTCTTTTAAAGTTGAGTGGCTCCTTTCTAGGGCTCCCTGTGTTTGTGGGTGATAAGGGGTAGACCAGAGTTGTTTAATTTTTAGAAAGTTACAAGTTTGCTTGAATAGTTCGGCCGTAAAATTCGGGCCTTGATCAGTTAGGATTGTTTTTGGAATACCGAATTGGGCGATAAAATGAATCAGACATTCACATGTTTCTTCTGCGGTAGCATTAGGGATAGGGTAAGCAGCTGAGTATTTCGTCAAGTCATCTTGCAATGTTAGAATAAATTTTAGTTTAGCATTGCCAACTTCAGGAAGAGGACCTACGATGTCTAACGCAACGCGTTCAAACGGTTGCGTCGATGTTGTAGTGATTTGCATCGGTGCACGGTTAGTTTGACGTAGCGCTTTATTAGCTTGACATGGTACACATTTACGGACATAATTTTCAATATCACTGCGCATATTTCGCCAGTAGTATTTTTCCTGGATTCTTTTTAACATTCTGTTAGAGCCTAAATGGCCTGAAATAGGGATATCGTGATTTTCACGCATAATTTTAGCGATTTCGCTCATAGTCGGATACATGATGATATTTTTATAAATATTAATGGTTATATTTGTACTATGGAATAGGTACGTGATTATGTTATATATCTTTATGAAATTATGGCTATCAAACGGATTTCTGAAATCTGCGATACTAAACTCATTTATATTTATGGATAAAAAGTAGTTCTTTAAGTTTTTCAGGCTTTTAAAAATATCATCGTAAGTAGTTGTGTCATAATGATACACTTTAATGAATAATAAATAATAAGTGATATTCTCGTTTTCAGATATTAAGAATGAATATAGAGTTCTTTCCAATGCAAGAAATTCTTTATTTTCAGTCATATTACCGATAATTTCAGATACATAACGGTTTGACTCATCAAGGTCGATTGAGGTAGGTATCACCATATGTTTTGATTTTGTCTTAAAAAGGTTTTCATTATATTCAAGGATTTTGGTATCAAATGTCACTAATCTGTTATTTATAGTTTTAAGGCATTTGGAGTAAGTATCATCATCATTAATGACTTCACTGGATTGTGGTGTAGGTATATTAAAGTCATCAGGGAGTTCTAGGTTTTCAGGGAGGACAAAATCATCAGGTAAGTCTAAGCTTCCAGGGTTCGATTGTGGCGAGGACTGCGAAGGAGGGGCATCATCGGTAAGTATTTGGTCAGGGTTAGTGGAAACATTTTCAGGATTAGGTATTGGATGATTATTAGGTAATGTATTATTTGTTTGAGTTTCTTCTGTGTTTTGTAAAGGATTTATTGGATATCGCGAAAGAGCATCAGCGTTTGTATTTGTCTTACCTTTCCTATATTGAATTTCATAATTATATTCTTCTAGTTTAAGGCGCCAACGGATTAATCTAGATCCAGGGTCTTTGCAGTTAAAAAGCCAATTCAGAGGCTTATGGTCCGTTAATATTTTAAACTGGCGGCCGAAAAGGTAAGGACGAAATGTTTTAGTTCCAAACACAATAGCCAGACATTCTTTCTCAGTGACACTATAATTACATTCTGCTTTATTAAGTGTCCTTGACGCGAAAGCAATTGGTTGATCTTTTCCAATTACACCCTGGGATAATATAGCTGAAATGGCGTAATTTGACGCATCACAAGTTAAAATAAAAGGTTTAGTAAAATCAGGGTAAATAAGGACCGGTGCAGTTACCAATTTCTCTTTCAGTTGCTCAAATGCTAATTGTTGATTATTGGTCCAGTTAAAAGGAGTATCCTTTTTTAGAAGGACTGTAAGGGACTTTGCGTATTTTGAGAATTCTGGTATAAATCTTCGATAGTATGACGCTAAACCTAAGAACGATTTTATGTCTTTAACACATCTTGGTATAGGAAAATTCACGACAGCTTTTATTTTGTCAGGGTTAGGTCTAACGCCTTCACTGCTTATTACGTGGCCTAAATAGGCGACTTCCTTTCGCAGGAACTCACATTTGTCCGGCTGAAGTTTAAGGCGGAATTTTCTCAAGTTTTCAAAGACAAGAATAAGTTTTTTGATATGTGAAGTTAAATCATGCGAGTATATGACGATGTCATCTAAATACACGAAGCAATGAACACCCTGTAATCCAGACAAGACAGTGTTCATTGTTCTCTGAAAAGTTGCGGGTGCATTTTTTAAGCCAAACGGCATCCGCTTGAATTCGAAATGCCCTTGAGGTACACTGAATGCAGTTTTTGGGGCGTCTTCTGGGGACATTTGAATTTGGTGAAAACCTGAAGCTAGGTCTAGAGTGGTAAAGTACTTGCTTTGACCCAATTGGTCTAAGATTTCATTAATTTGGGGAATTGGGTAATTTTCACCAATAGTGATATCATTTAATTTTCTATAGTCTATTACTATTCTCCACCTCTTTTGTCCGGTAGAGTCATCTTTTTTAGGCACTATCCAAATAGGGGATGACCATGGGGATTTTGATGGTTTGATGATTTGCTGATCTAGCATTTTGGTTATTTGGGAGTTAACCTCTTCTTTGTGAATTTCTGGAAATCGATACGATTTTACATTAATTGGCTGTGAGGAATTAGTTTTTATTTCATGTTGAATTACATCTGTGCAGGTTAATTGGTCTCCTGGTAAATGGAATATATCAGCGTACTGATCACAGATTTCATTAAGATAATGTAGTTCTTCCTGATTTAAATGAGATGTTCGCAGTAGTTCGGATAATTGCAGGGACCTTTCAAGGCTGTTGGTTAATCTATTATGTTGTATTATACTACATTGAGTAAGGTCAAACGAACTTAAGGTAAGCATAAGGTTAGCGTTTAAGTGAATTGGTTTTTCAGATATATTGACAATTGTCAAATTAATTCTATTATTGTCCTTTACTTTAACAAGGCTATTTGATATAAGAAGGGAATCGGAAATATGTTGATCTAATATAATTCCCTCTTTCAATTCAGGGTTTTTCACGGAACACTCTATTACTGTTTCAGTACGAGGTTCAATGACATATGACGGTTCATCGAAGGATAATTTAATGTTATAATTATGTATTTCTAAGCAGTCTGTCTGATAATTAATGCGACACATATGCTTTGTGAACAGGTCGGTACCTATTATACCATCATAAGGTAAGTTTATATCTTCAAATATTTGGAAAGGATGGGTTATACTTAGTTTCTCATTGAACTGTAACTGTAGTTTAAAACTTCCTATACTTTTCATAGTTTCCTTTTTGGAATCTATTCCTTTAATAGTAACGATATTATCTTCTAATTGTACAGTACTTGTTATACTATTCTTTTTCAGAACACAGAGTGACGCTCCTGTGTCTATCAAGAAGGTAAGTGGAATTTTATTTACAAATGTTTGTAATTTAATAAAAGGTAAGTATCTTTTTTGGGTAAGAATTTCATATATTTTAAGTTCTTTTTCAGGTTTACCATTGGATTGTTTGTTCAGACCTTCCTTATGGGGCTGGTTACCCTGCGGCGTGGTCCTACTATTGGAAAGACCGTGAGTTTGGGGCTGGCTACCCTGTCCATTGGTCTTGATTTTAAGATTGTTCAGACCTTCCTTATGGGGCTGGTTACCCTGCGGCGTGGTCCTACTATTGGAAAGACCGTGAGTTTGGGGCTGGTTACCCTGTCCATTGGTCTTGATTTTAAGATTGTTCAGACCTTCCTTATGGGGCTGGTTACCCTGCGGCGTGGTCCTACTATTGGAAAGACCGTGAGTTTGGGGCTGGCTACCCTGTCCATTGGTCTTAATATTAATAGGGGTAGTATCGGCTTGACTAAAAGGGGTTTGCCCCGTGCGATACTTAAACGGGACATTATTTAGTTTAAATTTGTATCATTAGAGGGTTCATCTACTTCATCTCTACCTTCCTCTTCACAGCTATCAGTGAAGTTTACACGAGATCCTGGCTTAACGTCTGTTTGTTTATGATTAAAGAACGAAGGTCGAGACGGAGTAAATGGTTGAGGGCCATTTGAAAATCTTTTATTGTTGAAATCACGCAGTTTGCAATTTTCAAGAGTGTGTCCTGTCCTTTTACAGTACCTACAGAAAGGAGAATCATTGGAAGAAGTACTGGGTTGAACATTATTACTTTTAATAAAAACTTTTGCTTGAGGAGTATTATTAGATTCACTTCTTTTGACAGGTTCAGTGGCTTTTTGCCTGTTGAAATTGCGATAAGAGAACTGCTGTATTTTCTCTTCGGATATCGCAGAATTAATGGCATCATTTAAGGTCTTGTAATCTCTACATCTCACAATATTAGCGATTCTAGGAATTAATCCTAATATAAATGTATGGAGAGCAAGGTCTTCCATCGCGGCTAATCTACCAGGAAGTTCAGTCTTCCTCGTATTGGAAACAGTAACTTCTGTAAGGAGTTTTTGCAAACAGGTTTCCACTCTCAAGGAAAATTGGCTAACCGGCTCCTGATTTCCTTGCCTACAGTCTTGCAAGTCAGTGAGCAGGTGGGCATAGTGTTTACGTTCACCGAACTGATTTTTCAAAAATTCTTTAAGTGATGGCCATGTTTCAAAATCTTTAATAGAGCACGCGGTCTCAGCCTTGCCTTCTAGTTGGCTTAGGACGTATTTAAAAACGACATCTTCTTGTTGAGGAGACGCCAAGGATATTGCGCTATCACAGTTTCTTAGGAAAGCTGTTAGCTTGTCCCTATCACCGTCAAAGGGCTTAATAAATTTTAGCACAACACTTAATGGGATTTCCTCATCAACCTTTACATCCTTTTTTGATTCGGATTTAGACATTTTTATTTTATAGATGTATTAAACTACACGCCTGTTTAACCCTTCGGGAATTACTGGCGTGATGATAAATTACTGGTATGGATAAGAGATTAGTTCTAAGAATTACGTGGGCTGCGGATGTGTAAGCTATGCGCAACGGATAAGGATGACTCGAATCGAAGCGTAGTCTATCTTATTAAGAACGTTTTACTTATAATTATTAACTTATATTAACACACGGGATCACGACACTATATAGGTACGCACAACACACACAAATTTTGCAGAATGGAGTAATCTGGACTTACAGGAACAGCTCGTAGGAATTCTTCATTCCGGATTTACTGGATTACGTCTACCTTAGACGTATGGGTGAGGAGCCGACGGTTGCCGTCAGGTCGGCGCTGGATACAGTATGGTTGGGTGCAGCAAGTGCTACCCAACAACGCGATACCACTTACTACGCAGTGGACCCGGGGCGGCGATATGCAGCTCTGGACCAAGGTCGAATGGTATCAACCTTCGATGTGATGAGCTCGGGTTGGGGTGTTTATTAGGCGACACAATCACTGGGCACTTTTAGGAACACGGACACACACAAACTTTATTTCCGGTGACGTATTAGCCGTTTTAAGGACACTGGGGATGTCTTATCCCACCGCTGCCACCAAATGTTAGAATGGAAAAGTCCCGAATCTTTTTAAAAAAAGGTTTATTTAATTTCCTATACAAGGACAATATAATTTTGGGGAAAACTCGGTATACGTCCCAACTCTTTGAATGCCAAACCCGAACTGGCTGGAAGCCTGTGAGCAATAGTCATCTAGGTAGGTCCGGTGCTGACCAAGCATAGTGTCAGCGTTTACTGATACTAACTAGGGATGTAACAGTTCGTTGGTAAGCGTATCACTTGAGAACGGCTGGAACGATTTGGCTATTTTCTGTTCTTAAATGTTCCTAAAACTCCGAATTAGTTTTTTATAAAAAAAAAATGGAAAAAAAATAAATTCAGGAAAAACTGAATATAGTTTTTTTACGAGAATTTTGTAAGGGCAGGACAACGTCTGTCAGGTTAGCTAATAAATATATAATCTACTTTATAACCCCTTTTGGCAATACTATCATTTTTGAAATAAAAAGAACGCGTGATTGAAGTAGAGCGTATGCTAACGCTTAGTATATTTCCATCCACATGCATGGGCCTTATCGTCACAAACAAGAACAGCCATATTTCTACCCAGAAGAGTACCAGTTCAATCCACGTTGATTTTTCTACATCATTAGCTGTATCTTACGAGTGGTCCGGTTTTCCTCTTATCTCTACCATTTCATCTTAAGCTCTTACATTATCAGGTAAGTAGGTACTCTTTCTTCGTACTGTTTTTAGTTGCTGAAGGAGGAAATGAGGTCTTTCTATACTGGTCCTTTTACATGTAATGCATTGTCAGTAGTTCCGTATCAAGATTTTGTTCTTGCGATATAAAAATGTATGTTAATATAATGCTTATTGCTTTGTGTTATGTTTTAATTCCCACACCTATCACGATGCTTGTATCCTGTGAAGTTCCAAGGACGGACAATAAGTAACCACGGTTTAAGGAATTATACAAGGGCTCCAAAGCTTTAAGACAAATAATATGAAATAAGTCACGAGAAACCATTTCACTAAGAGCTAAACCCACTTTGAGCTTTAGCTTTTAGTGAAATGAATTTTTGTGAACTGGTAGTTTAAGAACAGTTTTATTTAAAATCTTACATAAGAAATTATTTGCGCTACAAAGCTTCATAACTTGGAAAAGAGTATTGCGTTTTTAACACCAGAGTGGAGAAATACATTTCAATTATCATTTTATATATTTTTCAAAATAAATAAATAAGTTAAAAAAAAAGCTTCGGTTTTTATTAAAGATTTATGCATTTGTAATCAACTGTTATTAGTTTAAATATTCCCTTTTATAAGAAGCAGCTGGTACTAGAAAGATGATTAAACTTAATGTTTTCAGAATCGTACAATGTTATAGAATGAATAACTCTTAAAGCACAATGCGATTAACATAAAACGCTAGTGGCTTTAAAAAAACTTACAATTCATCAAATATAAATCCAGCTTTTCCAATCCATTTCAGTCTTAAGCCATTTTAATTTTATAATGCGACTGCTTTTGCATAAAAACACCCGTTTTAATTCATATTATTTCCCTAATTTAACATAAAGTCATTCATTTTAATTAATACTAGAAAATGTATCTATAGAGAGAACAGGAATTAAATTTACATCGAATTAATGTTGACATTTTAATGTTACAATTACATTAAGTGAACAACATGTTTTGCAACGCATTTGTCGCTTGAAAATGAATTAAATTAAAATGAGTTTAGAGGAAGGTATTCTGATACATTATTATCCGACGAAAAAATAAGAGGAGGTTCCCAAGTAGACGCGTATATTTTTTATTTTTATGTATGTAGAGAATTTACACATGTAAATTACATTAGTACTTTACATGTGTAAATTACTCATTTTGAGTTGGCGCAAAACAAACATAAAAGGGCCAATGGTGAGATGATGGTAGCCTGATTGATCTTCACCAATTGGTCTGCGTTGATTATTTGTTGTGCGCCGACACAAAATTCGTATTTTTTTTTTTCATTCATTTAGGTGCTTAGTAAGACTGAAAGGTTTATTTTTTGCTTTTTTGTTTCTGTTTTTGTCGGTTTAATTTTTGGTTAATAAAGTTTTATTATTAAACGTTATCCGAAACAAATAGGAGTTATTAAAGAACGCGTGTTGTAATCATTGGTATGAGTATTTTATTCGTTGAATTGCTAAGTTCAACTCTATGACATTATGATTCAAAGGAAAGGGAATAATATTTCTAATATAAGAAATTATATTTAGGACAAGACCTTTTTTGCCCATATTATGATTAACTCGGAGTCTGGATTTGTGCTCGGTTAAATAGGGTCGTCCCCGTACATGGGACCTAAATGTAACTGCCGAAATGTAGGTGTTACTACGGGTATAACACCTCAGCCTACACCTTCGGCGCTTACAGGCGTGATGGTATATTATGTACCCACTCCACACTATGAAAATTAAATGATCTCTGATTTAAGCACCATTTAGAAATAAGTACTAAAATAAGTGTCGAATATGCACGGAGGTACGTGCATATTCGACACATTTTATCTCAAGTATTTCTCGTGTGCTACTCAAAGTCGTACGGTATGACACGCGTGCCTTCCGCTAAGCACCACCAAGGGATCTATTCGGAAAAGTTCCAATCCAATGGGACTTTGGAGGAAAAACAAGATGGGACACTGCAATGAAATTAGTTGGAATGTTCCTCGTGTGAAAGCAATGTAAAAAATAATGCGACGCACACACGTGATGTGTGTGTTGTCTTCATGATTTTATTAGATTTAATGTTCTTTTTTATTGTTTTTACTTCCTGTGCGTGCCCCAAATAAAATATTTTTCTTTCTTTTACGCTGATATTTTGTTGTGCTCTGCTCTGACAAACCTACAATATTTTTGTAGTAGCAAAGTACTCAACACCGATAATTTGGTCCTTCCATTATCTCTGCAGGTGAGAGGAGACTGTGCCTTACATTAAGAACTTTGATTAAAACAGCCTTTCTTCTCAGAATAGTCACCGACCTCATATATTTTTTTAAATATGTTTGACGTGTGAAAGTGTTGGTTACCTAAACCTACTTACAGAAAAAAAAATGTTTTCTTTCTTTTTCCCTTGTCCTAGGGTTCAACAATAGGATGGATGGATGGATTGTCTTTTTACAATCTAGCCTTATAGATAGACTAATAAGTAGTTTAATTATAACCTAAACTATTAAATTGTCAAACGACGGCACGGTCGGCGCAGTGGCTGAGCGATCGACTGCTGCGCTGCGTGTCGCGGGTTCGATTCCCGCACGGAACAAATAATTGTATTGCCTACAGATAGTTGTTCTGGGTCTGTCTGTGTGTGCATGTGAGTTTAAATGTTGTAGTAATTCCTAGTGTGGGGCAAAGCGAAAAAAAAAAGATAAGGCACATTATGCACGACATTTTTTCTGCCCCCGTATGTCAGGCAAATCTTGTTAAATTGTCTAATCTGTATCCAGGATATTACTTTGACACATTGATTGATAAAAGCCGCCTACGATATCCAACCTACAAAGTACTAACAGCCCAGTGGCTTTCCAATCAGAGTTGGAAAAGAAAACAAATATTGAAAAGTGGTATGACGGATTGAATCAGTCTCATCAGTCAGTCAGTTGAAAATATTTCTAGAATATCAAGTTTTGCAGAAGTTTTGCCAATAAAAAGGATTACGTTTACAAAAAGTTTCTTGTTTTTATAACTTTGCTAGCTTTTGCCCGTGGCTTCGCTCGTGTACATGTCGGTAATTATCCCACGGGAATGTACTACCCGGATAAAAAGTATCCTTTGTCCTAACCCAGGTGTACCAGGTCAGGAAGAGTTACTTTGGAATTTGTAATTTATTAAAGTACGAATAGTATTAATTTTAGGATTGTGAAAAGGTTGCATCGGTGTTAAAATTTTACATGGCAATGGCGCGGGTTCCCTTGTGCTAAACTAAAAAGTTCAGTACATCTTTTTCTTTCTATTTCATTAAGAAAAGGACAGAAGATAAATATTAGTTTAATCCTGTTAAATTAGGATACTTCATAGACTAGTTTAGACGTGATTAAAAAATTGGCTACTGGAATACATCAATTTACGTCAGGCGCTGACTAATTTGACAGGACTAAACTAATATTTATCTGCCGTCCTTTTCTTAATGAAATAGAAATAAAAAGATGCACTGAACTTAGTTTATTTTTTGAACAAGGGAATCGGCGCCATTGTCATGGAATCATGCAAATAACCGAAATCCAATTTCTCATCCCGCAATTCCTAACATTTTCCTCGAGATTTTCCTCCAAAATAATGTTTTCACAACTCTTGGTCTCTCATTAGCGTACCGCCGCTGTTGATTCTGATCCTGGCCCAATCAACACCTATAATTTCCGACCTTATAAGATATTTTTCCCGGGTAGTTAGCATGCCAGCCGATGAACCAATAAGAAAACCTTTTGACGTTTTATAGACGATATAAAACGTCAAAAGTTTTGTACAGACTTTTTCGAGGGGCTTGTGTCTAAAGAACAGCCGCACGGATCGATCGAAGGTTAAGCTACGCTAGCCGCGGCCGGGTCGTGGATGGGTGACCATCCATTAGATATCGAGACCCCTCCATGCCTAAGCAGGCCGTTGGTCCCGGCTGTCATTCTTAGATATTTGGTTCCATTCCGTGACGGACGTCAGAAGCCCATCAAAGAAGAGTACCATCCAAATATCGAAGAAGACTACCATCGACACGAAAAGAAGAAGAACTCAGAAGCCCAAAAGTCTGACAACCAGTCTTACCAAGGAGTATCGTGTTGTGTAACTGTAACCAGTAACTGGGTTGTGGAGGTCAGATAGGCTATGCTCAATGTAGAATATTGGTATTTGTTAAGTACGTAGGTAAGTAGTTATGCCGAAGGACAGTGACACACGCAACACGTGACGGCTAAATCTGGTTAGACTGGAAGTCGAAAAGGCTAGTGAGATTGATTTTGTACAGATTTTTTCGCCTAAAAGGTCGAGAATTTATTTCAGCGTAATATGACCCAAGAATCTGATTATATTAGTTTTCGACCCTCTATAGTTTAGTTATATGTTTAGGGCCATAGAATAACAACCGCCAGCCGTCACATAATAAAATTCAAATGGGTTACATTTCACATTTCACCCATTTTTTTACAACAGGGTTTGGATTCGCAAAATATCTTCTCACAACATTTGCTGAGGGTATATTATGACACCACTTACTTGAACAAATATGTTGGTGTGATCCCGCATATAAATGAAATTTGGAACTTAAATCTAAAGCCTTTAATGGACTGAGTCCATTTAAAGCATGGACCCGATAAGGTTTCATTAAAAGTTGAAAAACTCTCGAATTTTTCCACGTTTTAAATTCTTTGATAAAAATATTAACTGTGTGATGTGAGTGCTCTTTAATTGAGGCTGCGTAATAAACGCCCCTTGAATGGGTCGAAAAAATGTATAATATAAATCTAGTAATTACATATAATAATATATTATAAATGACATCAGTCAATACATTATGCCTGGAGGCTTTATTTGGGAAGTAAGTTTTTCTTTTATTTACATTTTAACTAATTATTTTTTAGCTTGAGTATATTTGTTGGTATATTGGCGTGGTTAGCTGACATATGGCAAATAATTTAATTTTATGTTCTGGTCTTGTAATGTTAATTACCGAACATAGTATTGTATACAATAAAGTATTTTTTTAATTGAACAGACAGCTGTGCTGCTGGGGAGTTTGTTGCGCCACTTCTTCTTCCCAGCGATAGCACTAGGAAGTGGTGAAGGCCGGGCGGTTTTGGGGGACTGTCTTTTCTAATTTTGACGTTCAAAAAGTGCTGACTCTCAGCCTAATTTGAATAAATGATTTTTGATATTGATTAAATACCATTTACCAAATATGAAAGAGAAGAATCAACCATAAATACGAGAGTACATTTTTTAATAATTAAATATCACATATTATTATATATAATTATTATATTTATATTATTATTTATTATTATTATATTTATTTACTTATATATATATTTTTTTTTTATTTAACCTACTCATTACTACTTATTATAGTCCACGTCCTGGGGTCCTGGGTACAATTCCCGGGTCGGGCACAGTGTTATTGGATTTTCCAAACAGCCCGGAGTTAGGAAGTTGGCGGTGTGATACCCCCGTGTCTCGGAAAGAACGTTAAGCCGTTGGTCCTGCGCCTGATCTCTCTCTGGTCGTGTTGTATTGCCGTCCTGTCGGACAATGATAGTGAGGGGCGAGTGAGTGCATGGTGCACCTGTGTCTTACACACTTGTACACTATAATATCTCCCGCACCGAAGGCTAGTCTCCGTTGAGATTGGCCGCCGTGGCCGAAATATGGTCTGGAGGACTTTTTTATTACAGTCCATTTCTTTGCCAATCATTCTCAGATTATCAGAAAAGAAAAAAGCACAAACATAATTATATCGCCTTCACTCACAGCGCCAAAAAGTTGCATCATAGGCTTACAAAATATAACCTCTCTACACAATTAATGTCGGGACCTCTTAAGAATAATGATATCTCTTCGTAATTATCTTTTCTTCGCCATTAAAACTCATGGGAAACAATAAAAATATGCTATAAATGTAGAAACTAGTGCCATTAGGAGAGATTAGAGTTGAACAAACTTATGGCGTGGATGGGCACCGCTGTCGATGCTCGTTTGTTTGAGTTATATGTTTTATAACAGGAAGTGAATAAAGAGAGAATAGATTATAGGCAATTTTAGAAGTTTGGGGTTTCTTTTGGTTGGGACCATTGGTTTGATAACAAAACAGTAAAGCTTTATTAGTTACTAGCTTCTGCCGCGACTTTGTCCGCGTGAAATTTCTTGCTCGACCTACCTTGTCGCATCACATCGCCTGCGCACGCTATCACTTCGTTCTTGCTAAACGTTCTTTCTTACTTTTTAGGGTTCCGTAGCCAAACGGAACCCTTATGAATTCGTCATGTCCATAGATATAGGTCTGTCTGTTCGTCCGTATGTCACAGCCACTTTTTTTCCGAAACTATAAGAACTATACCTACTGTTGAAACTTGGTAAGTAGATGTATTCTGTGAACCGCATTAAGATTTTCAAACAAAAATAGAAAAAGAAAAACAATAAATTTTGGGGGTTCCCCAACTGAAACTCATTTTTTTTTCATCAAACCCGTACCTTCGTGTGGGGTATCTATGGATAGGTCTTCAAAAATGATATTGAGGTTTCTAATATCATTTTTTTCTAAACTGAATAGTTTGCGCGAGAGACACTTCCAAAGTGATAAAATGTGTGTCCCCCTGTCACTTCTAAAATAAGGGAATGATAAAACTAAAAAAAAAATATTATGTTCATTACCATGAAAGGTTCATGGTAATGAACATAATATTTTTTTTTTTCCTTCCACCGAAAATTGGTTTGAACGAGATGTAGTTAGTAGTTTTTTTTAATACGTCATAAATCGTAAACCGCAATTATTTTATCTTTCATTCATTCAACTAACGGTACGGAACCCTTCGTGCGCGAATCCAACTCGCACTTGGCCGGTTTTTTAAATTTTAGCTCGCTTGAATTGGGCTATGAAATGCAAAAATATTTTTTCCCGACTGATAGTTCCAGAGATTAGCGTGCTCAAACAAACAAACAAAAAACAAACACACTCCACAGCTTTATTATTAGTATAGATTTCCACAGGTTACTTATTGCAAAATAAGAGGAAATAACGTGCGTGATCCCAATACCGAAGGGTGGGATGGACTCAGACGTGAGTGGCTACAGGCCGGTGGCAATCCTGTCAACTCCAGCAAAAGTTTTTGAGTCGATCGTACAAAGGTGCATATTATACCAAGTGTCCAGTTCACTATCGGACGCCCAGCACGGATTTCGACCGGCGTGTAGCACAACCAGCAATTTACTGAACTTTATGACGTACGTGGTCCCAAATGTTGATGCTGGAGTACAAGTCGACGCTGCCTACTTTGACTTTAAAAAAGCTTTCGATTTGGTTGATACATATTATTGGGAAAACTGGCAGCAATCGGATGTACTCCTAAGCTGATGCAGTTCTTTGCTAACTATATGAGGGATCGACGGCAGTTCGTAGAATATGCTGGTTGTAAATCTGAGCCTTATTATACTAGATCAGGAGTAAGCCAGGGCAGTAATGTGGGTCCGCTGAGCTTTATTATTATGATAAATGACCTGTCTGAGGCTGTCAGGGTTGCCACTTGTCTATTGTTCGCGGATGATCATAAGTTACTCATGGCCATTAAAGATAAAAGTGACTGTGCACGATTGCAGCAGGATATAGACACTGTAGCTAAATGGAGTAGGAAAAATAAACTGCAGTTTAACGTTAAAAAATGCTCAGTCAAAACTTTCAGCAGAATGAGAGCACCACATCATCACGAGTACAAGCTAGAGGGCACATTAATTGAGCGGGTAGAAAAGGTACGCGACCTGGGTGTCTGAACTCCGAGTTAACATTTCGTGACCATATTGTAAATGTTTGTAAGAAATCATATAGAAGTCTGGGTTTCGTTCTTCGACGGGCATCGGGTTTCACAAATATAATAGCAGTTGCAGCATTGTATAGTGCACTTATAAGATCTCAGCTTGAGTATAATGCTGTCATATGGGCTCCGCATGAGACTAAATATAGGCTCATGCTGGAGCGCATTCAAAACAAAGTCACCAGATTTTTGTATATGCAACTTTACGGTGTCTATCCCTTCTATCCGTTGATGTACCCGACTTTATTCGTTATCGGTTTGGTCGGGTACAACAAACTCGAGACAAGGAGGGCCCTAGCGATAACCACATATGTATTTAAACTATTACGTGGTAAAACCTACAATTCCGGTGTTTTGAAGGATATACATCTAAATGTGCCTGACAAGTGCCTCAAGCACGAACCAACTTGCTCAGCAAAGCGCCACTGACGTGCGCCTTGCACGCACTGAATGACACTGCTGAAAGGATCGATCTATTTACCTGCTCTCTGAATGAATTCACAAAAACAATATTGTATGTGTTATGTTATTGAAAATAGTTATAAATAAGATTAAGGACCACGCTAACGCATTTGGAATTCCCTGTAATGTTAGTAGTGTTTGTGATCAATAAATAACAAAAAAAAAACAGGAAACATGGAAATCGTTACATATTAGTAGTTTATGAAACTGTAGCATTAAGTGCGAGTAAGTCGCGTTAAGTAAGTTGCGTTTATCGGGTCTTGCTGGTTTTAATGAGTTTTATGTACTTCTCTTAGTTTATTTACATAGATCACGTTATTAAAGTTAATTAAGATCTAAGGTATACACAGAATGACTGAATTCCCAAAGTTTGGGGAAGACACCCTTCTTGTCACTTATAATAAATTACCAATAACTTTTAATTTTATTTTAGTCAATATCACAGCGCCCAGCCAATAAAGTATTACAAAGGCGTGGTCATATGTTTAAGGGTGTGGTAAAAATAATCAGCCAGTCTATACAAAACTTCAACACCTTTTTCGCTATTACGATAACAACTTTTTCCATGGTACCAACCCATGGAAAAAGTTGCTTAAAACATGTACTTAGCTTCTCATGTTTCATAAGCGCCACAATGTAGGTTTATGAGAAATAAAATAATTTGAGTTGAAATTTAAAATGAAACAATCTTAATTAATCAATCAATTGATTGTTTACATAGCAGAGCCAATTTTCATCGTTATTCTATTTTCAAGATTATGAGATATTCGGACCTGAACACATATTTTCACAACCACTCAGATTTCCAGTGCAATCAAAAGTGCATTCGTTGCGTTAATATACAAAATGGCTGAATGCGAAACTTTGCTTGCTAATTGGTAGATATTATTGGATCTTTGTATTATTGTCAACATAATAATTGTCTCTATATTAATTAATATAGGTAACTGGTGTTGTACCGTTTTAATTAACTATAAATAAATACTGTCGTAACAAATGAAGCTGTTTTCCATTCGTAATTTTTATTGCATGAACCACAGATGCTGTTGACAATAATCTAGATTTCTGCGCTCTAGAGTCTACTGGAGTAAGCGGTCGGTAAGCACACAGTGTCAAAGCTTTCAAGAGCAACTATGTCGAGGGCTACTTCGTCGAGGTTCTTAGTAAAGTGTACCAAATACTTAACATAGGTAAGCCCAATTTACATCGTGGATAGGTGGATAAGTGTGAGGATAATGTTTCTAGTCTTGCTTGCTTGAGGCGCTGCGTGCTGAAACACAGGCTATAAACGTAGTTCGGTAGCAGATGCTAATAATTAGACACAATTATTGTAACTGATTAAGCAAGCACTGCGACAAATTGTGTAACTTGTTTATTCTTTTTGGTCTTATTAATATGTATTATTGTTGTGGCGCGTACTAACTATAGAGGCAAATAAAAGATTTTTACGAAAACATTTTCGCCAGGTAATGCCATATTGCTTGGAAATTTGGTCTTAAGATACTTAAGAGTTGTAGGAAATGGGTCTTCATCAACTGACTGGGTTATATTCAGAAATAACGTATTTATTTTTTTTAATATAAACTCACTATGGACTAATCCCTTTGAAATAAAAGACCTCGTTTTTAACGTATCTCTAAAAAGTTCCTCTCCCTTTATCATAATGTAGTTAGTAACACCGCGTTCTTGTTTACGTACGCAGCGTTAACAACACTTGAACAATATTAATTTACCTTTATTGTTAAACTTCGCGATATTCCTTTATGAACTTTTGTGTCCAAATTAAAAATGAGTGAGCAGAGTATACTTCCCCTCTTTTTTTCGCAAAACATGCCAAGGGAGAAAGTTTGAGATTAATTATTATGGTGGTGAATTTGCAGAGATCGGCCCGCTTTGGGGAAAACGCGCAAATAATGTAGGAAATGGCTGAATAATTGCATTGAATTATTGATGATGATAAAATGCCAGTTGGATTGAGGAAGTAACGCACGTATCGTTGGCTGTAATATTGTTAACTAGCTGCTGCCTGCGAGTTTGTTCACGTGACATTCAACTAACTTTAATTCCTTCAAAATATAGTTCAGTTTACGCTACAACTTCAAACATTTTTATAACTTTTTCAATAGTGCTAGTCACTCTGAAATCAACTTAATTACTATTAAAATAAAGTTGTAATTTTTTTTAACTTGAAATAACGTCAATTTGAAACATAAATAAAATTTGTAATCTCGCTATATCTTTCTGGTCCGACTTCGATAGCACCGTTATAAACTCATAGCCAACAATTTATCGTGCAAACTAAAGAATAGTCTTAATAAGAGCAATTTATAGGTACTATTCGCATGTTCCATTGGTTCTACTCCAGTGCCTCTAGTGCCTCCAGTGCACCTATAATAATTTTTGCTCTGAACAGAAATCCCTCAAAACAGGGGGTCTACTCCGAAGTGCAAAGTGCGAATGTTCGGATCGGACCGACACATAAGTTTTTTTTTTACGGGCGTATGTAATAGGCTACTTGAAACTTTAATGAGCTGAATTAATGAACGTGACCGAGGTTATTCAGAAGCCTATTCTGAAGTGGGGTTTATGAGAATAACCATGCTATTCTCTACTAAGTACTTTTTATCGGGGGAAATTCCTTGTCTTACATTGTTTATACCTTTTTGTTGGCGTTTTTGTCATGGTTGGGTTTTCATTTTTAACTTTCTATTTCTTCCAAGGAACTCTTCCCACGTCACCTCGCGGTACGTGTCCAGGTCATCTCGCCGTCTCTTTCTGGGCCGACCTCGGTACCGTCTTAACTTCATAGCCAACATTTTTTTTTTAAATAATATTAATAATATTTGTTTCAGATAACTTTACAAACTTCTACAATATAATTCTTACAATAGAGGCCTCCTTTTGAGTAATAAAGATACCTGTGCTAGGAGAAACCTTATCGTACAAACTAAAGAATAGTCGGCTTATTAATAGCAATTTAACATTGTACTATTCGTATGTTTCATTCGTTCTACTCCAGTGCCTCTTACATACAAATGGCACCCATTATCATTTTTGCTTTGAAGATAAATCCCTCAGCCCAGGATTTCTTGAGAATTTGCTTCATAATTAAGAATGTAGGTGTTCTTGAGTTAAATATAGGCAATGTGCCTATACTTTTACATTAGTTGGTTGGAAAATGAACAAAATGATTGAAACTCGTAATCAAATTCTTTTGTTACTTTAAACTGTGACTATGTACTTACGGGAATATGTAATTGGTTACTTGAAACTTTAATGAGCTGAATGAATGAATTAATGAATATGACCGAGCTTAGTGAGAAGCACATTTTAAAATGGGGTTCATGAGAATAACCATGCTACTAAGGGTGGGTTGATTCACGTCCACTTGACGTACGCGTATACGTCAAAAATGGCGCTAACTATCGTCAAACCAAAAAAAGCGTTGTTCCAAATTACAATTATGAATTTACGGTCTGACCGTACATCAAAAATAACGAGTAACGTACCTAATCGTTATTATTTGACGTACCTACCTACGTATGTTACGTTAACCAACTGTTTGAAACAACCGGCCCTAAGTACTCTTTATCGGGAATAATTGCTAGCAGAAACTTTTGGCTAATGGGGCAATACTATCATTCAATACCTATTACTGTCCCACTGCTGGGCAAAGGCCTCTCCTCATACAGAGAAGGCAGTAGCACCACGCTTGCTCAAGACTGGTTGGCGATTTCCCCCCTATGTATATGAACTATAAGTCCACGTTTCCCTACGATGTTTTCCTTCTTCCTCAGCAATGTCCAAGATAAAATCAGAAAGTATGAATTGAAAAAGTCACATTGGAACCGATAATCTTGTGCATGAGAGACGAGGCCTTATCCACTAGGCACTAAAAGCTTGAAAAGTTTGAAAACCTTATCTTTGACAAATTATTCCAAGATTTATGTAACGTTTACAATAGGCATGGAATGACTGGCACTTAAATCTTCTACATCAGAATCGTATTTACGAATATTTTATTCAATCGCTTTGAAATTTTCTTTGTAAATAAGTCAAAGTAAAATCATTTATTTCAAATAGGCACATAAAAGGCACTGTTGAGCGTCCAAAATTAAATTAAAATAAAATTGATTCTAGTCGCCCCTTCCAAAAGGTAGTTTTCGTATGGAGAAGAATGGGCAAGAAACTCCACCGTTAACTCTTTTAAAATGTTTTCCAATATTTTGCATACATTAATTATATAATTATATGTGAAGACGATGCACCTAAAAAAAGAATTAAAATGGATTAATGAACCCATGACATATAAATTAACTATGTGATAGATACATGATGCTCACATACTTACAAACATTCTACGATTTTCATAAAAAAAAAAAGAGTCTAATAGTAAGTAATAAGAACACTTTTAGTTTTAAAACCTTTGATCTTAGAAGAAGTGCTATCCTGATTGAAATCATAATTAAATTAGATAAGAGACCTTTCTTCAATTTTAAATGAACAAAAATTTAAATTAACTCCATTATCATGTTTCTTAAAGTTTTCAATTTGAATATTTATGTACTTAAGTACTTACTAAGTCTGTGGCTTTATCAAAGTTATTTCAATGCCTGTATGGAGTCGGTTAGGTATTTTACATATTTTACTAACAAAACCAGTTTTCTTAATAAAATTGGGAGATAATTATGTAGATACATTTGTGCCCCCCAGGACCAAATGATTAGGTAACACTTAAAAACATTTTCCATATTGTATCAAGCGCATGTAAAATTCCGAAGTTGTATTGCTGTGTCAAAGTCAAGCATTTATTTCAAATAGGCACATACAAGGCAATTTTGAACATCAAAAATGTTGTGAAATGTTGGAAACAGAAAAGCATAATAGGCACATAAAAGGCACTTTTGAACGTCAAAAATTTTGTGTTATGTTGGAAACAGAAAATGTAAATAACTATGAAATGAAGCGGTTTGCTGTGGTAATGGAATGTTTTCTATTTAAGCATCAAAGTTATTATTACAATGCCTGTATGGAGTCAGTTAGGTATTTTACACGTTTTACTAACAAAATATTTTATTCGTTTTTCTTAATAAAACTGGTAGGTACCTTTCCGGGGTATGTGCCTCCCATGACCAAATGAAAACGTTAAAAACGTCATTTTACTTAAAAACGTTTTCCTTAATAAACCAGGAGCATGTAACATTAATGTTAGAAACAGAAAAGAAGGTATTTAAATAACTATGAAATGATGATCTTTGCAAAAATAGATTCTAAGGTACTTAACTTTTGTTGCACATTTATAATAAGTATTTAATTTTGATGTCGTTCATCCCATTGCTATTGCGCACGTACCTACGTAAGAAGATCTACAGTAAAATATTCGTATCCGGCTCCAAGGACCAGGAAAATGGAACTATCCAAGAATCATAATGTCCTTTTGATATGACCCATCCG
Organism: Apamea crenata; assembly: GCA_949629185.1. Lineage (NCBI taxonomy): Eukaryota > Metazoa > Arthropoda > Insecta > Lepidoptera > Noctuidae > Apamea > Apamea crenata. The sequence goes on along the minus strand of OX451365.1, from coordinate 15,087,593 downwards.
TTACCACATCCCTGTTTCGTTACCCTCGTTTATCATCACGCTGTCACGGAATGAAACACGGACTGAGTAGTGTGGTAAAAACTACGTTGCATGTTATTTATGATTTTTTAAGCGTATCCTTAAAATAAGCATAAATTGTGCGCTGCGAAGGGTTCTGGACCTCCGTATTATTTTCTCTCTATTTTGGTTGAAGATTAGACATGGAACTATTAATACCAAAGGACATTGCTCTGTGCCCATACATTGTTCGCCCTGGAACCAAGAGCATCGGAAAATTATGTGTTGTATTGTCGATCATTAGTAAACTCCTATAAGATCTTATTTGTATAGCGTACTAGCTGCAGAATAGATATATTAAAAAAAAAGTATCAGATTTTGAGGTCAAAATCGAACCATACCTAACAACGAATATTAGGTATAGTTTTTCATAGCACCGAGTGATTTTTAAGAAACTAAAAAATAATAACATAATACATTTAGTTGACCTAGATAATTAGGTATCTATGCCGTTTTTTTTCTAAAGCCTAAGTGTATGTAATTGCAACGTTTAAATGTATATAATCTAATTAACATAGGTACCTGTATTCTTAGCATTGGTTTTGGAATGAGATAAAATAATGTTTGTGTGTATTCATGTAAAAATAATTCTGTCTCTTAGATGAGTAAATATAGCGCGGTAGATAGATGGCGTTAGTGTGCATTGACAAATGGCTGAGCGCTTTTGAGTGAATGTTCTAGTGATTCAGATTAAAAAACATGCAACAATTCATTAAAAATTCAATCGATCGAATGCAATCGATTGGGCGTCCCTAATCCTTTTCCATACGACTTGACGTTTGGCGAAGATGGCGGCGATTCATGTTATTAAATGTTCATTTCGGCATGCAGCTAGTCCGTGTTACAAAAGTATTTGCAACTAATATAATAAAGTAGACAATTAATTATCGTGTATATCCGATATTTCTTGTGCACAGGGTGATTCCGGACAGTGTCCTTTGCTGTCTATAAACTACTAACAACCACTGGCAGACTAAGGGGGGGCGGCAAATCTTAAGGAGTACTTTTTAATCAATCCCAAACAATGTAAAAATATGTTCAGTAAGCATTAGTTCGAGTTTGAAGCCCCGTATCTAGTATGATGTCGGGTGCTATTCATTTTCGTGTTCGCTTGGGCCACTCTATTATTCTTCAGACTTTTTGCATAAATAAGTCGACAAAGCAACTCCTATTTCCGTACGAATACGAATGTTCAAAAGAAACCTGACCGTGTATTCAGAGATAGGGTGTAAAATATTTCAATTTTCGAGCTCTTGTCGCTTGCTCTCGCATTCTTGCTTGCTTTTCTTGAACAGCATAATGAGGAGATGACAATTATGCACCTCCCTGAAAAAAAATATCCTGCTGCTTGCGAGGCCCATGACACAGGTAAAGTATAATTATTACGCAAGTTAAACTTTCTTTTTTTTGGCATTATGAAATTTTGCAAAATGTTTCTAGAAATACAAGTACCCACATAAACTGAGAGGGAACCAGTAGGGGCTCATTTTATTTTACCGCCCCAGGCCCCCGACAGGCTTAGTCCGCAACTGCTAACTACCCATAATTACATCGTTGATATACCTATGCATACGTGGTGAGTTCACGTTTACCGCAAACCTCCAAAATACCGCAATACAATTAAAATAATTACTTACTACAAACTACAGGCAGCCGCGATGGCGTAAAACGTACGATGAAACCAATTTGCGTAAAGAGACATATATACAACAATATCGAAAGGTTATTGCGACACGGTAGGTAAAATTGATCGAACGACTCGGATGAATAATTTCTCAATTTGCTGGCACGTTTTTAAATGAACGTAGGTATAAGTCGAAAATAATTTAGTTCTGCTCGAATACTTGGTATGATAAAAATGTATTTTTAAAAGGGCAATCAATCAACCCCCCATCTGTCTGTCAATTTTGTTCAATATTATGTAATTCGCAATTTCTGTTAGTAGGTACGAGTATGTTACATAATTTAATTTTGTTCTTGATCTGCGGGGTGACACTAACAGGAGGAATGCATTATTCACGTTGCTGAGCAAATAAGTTTATCGAGCATATGAAGCAATGGATAAGGCATTTAAACTTCCTAAACTCCAATTAGGGTGCGGGTAACGTCATTCGGCCTTCATGAAGGCCGATGCCTCTGTGTCTTCTTTGTCTGTGGACGCTATTATTTATGCCTAGATATTTATTAGTAAACGCCGCTAACGGTCACGCAGCACATTCTATGCGAAGTATGCCCCATTTTTACGAAGGCTTGTGTAGAACTAAGATCCAACACGTAGAAGGCCCTTTGTAAGAAGAATTTAATCTAAAGGTAATGGATCGAGCCCATTTTGGATTATATTATATACATACAGTATTTGCACAGTCAGGATTCAACAAGTGTTTTACTAAGTACTGTAAAGCTAAGTTCAGGGTTGTATCATTTGCCTAGTAGTGTGGCGTTATAGGCTAAGTAGAATCGATAATCATACGCGAATGCATATTTGGCCAGACATGCTACATGATTTGGTCCTACAAAAAAAATCGCGGCATTTTCAGACGGCAAGCACCTGTCTGCTAAAGCTTCTAACAGTAGGCGTTTGTTACAACCAAATAATCTAGAGTTCTAGATACAGTAAGGTAATCGTGTGTATTTTACAAAATGTTTTCTTCTCTTGCAATTATATCTAAGGAGCTACTATAGAGGTTCTGCTTGCGAGGCATTGTTAATTAACCTCTACGAGTAAGGTGTAGATTAGTGGCATATTACGAGATAAACACTATTTCATGTTTTAGAATCGGTCAGTCCTTGACGGACATGCGGTTTTGGCATGTAAAAAAGGAGCGGATTAAAGGAATAATTATTATAATAGTATAAAATACGACTTTTATTTCTGACTGGTACCGCAAAGCGCTGATCCCTAATTTTTTTTTTTTTTTTAAAACCTTGCCACACACTAGGAATTTCTCCTGTTGGGTCTACACTTGTACAATCTTGAAGTTCAAAATCGTGTATCGTATCGAGTATGCGATCGAAATGGGCGTCCGCATCGTATAACTATCTTCTTGCCCGCCGATTGGTCTTAAACCACGTCCATACTGAACGGTACTGTATCTTGTCAGCGTGTCAGCAACGCGTATCCCCCCCTTTGTTGATCGGGAAAAAAACGCCTCGAGACGGAACGTGGTGTAACATGTATCAAATGACAAAGTCGTATCGTGCCACAGTATGCGTACATACGTACATACTGCCGATCACGATACACGTATCCGATGCGAAACGTAACTGATACGCGGTTACATAGCGATTCTATTCAAACTAGCGACAATGATACACGTCGATGATAATATACGCGACGGAGATTTGATTCACAAAAATTATGCAACCCTGGACTTAGCTTTACAGTACTTAGTAAAACACTTGTAGAATCCTGACTGTGTAAATACTGCATGTATATAATATAATCCAAAATGGGCTCGATCCATTACCTATAGATTAAATTCTTCTTACAAAGGGCCTTCTACGTGTTGGATCTTAGTTCTACACAAGCCTTCGTAAAAATGGGGCATACTTCGCATAGAATGTGCTGCGTGACCGTTAGCGGCGTTTACTAATAAATATCTAGGCATAAATAATAGCGTCCACAAACAAAGAAGACACAGAGGCATCGGCCTTCATGAAGGCCGAATGACGTTACCCGCACCCTAATTGGAGTTTAGGAATTTTAAGTAAATGCCTTATCCATTGCTTCATATGTTTGAAAAATTAATGTTTTTGAACTGTCAAAATGAATGGCATTGCCATTGTATTTATTATCGAAGAAATAGCCATAAAATAGATGGCGAAAGCATTGAACACGTGAAAAGCTACACATACCTGGGATAGTTAATATCATTCAGACATCAAACGGACATGGAAATCGAAAGAAGAGTTGCTTAAAAGCAAATACTTTTCCATTGCGACTAAGAGAAAAGTCCTCAACTCGTGCGTCTTACCTTGTCTGACGTATGGGAGCCAAACGTGGGCCCTCAATCAAAAACATCTTTTAAAACTGAGATCATGTCATTGGGGAATGGAGAGGAGCATGATTGGTCTCACTCAAAAAGATCAGCAGTTAAAATACGATCCAGAACCAAAGTAGAAGATACATTTAATAAAGAAAGTAAGACAGTTGAAATGGAGATGGACAGGACACATGACGAGAGGAAAAGGGGAAGACAGGAAAAAAGGTGGATAGACGACATAAGAAAAATTGGAGGCGTTACCTGGTCTAGAAAAGCTAGAGACAGAAATGAGTGGAAACAGCTGGAAGAGGCACAGGACACGCTGATCACTAAACCGGAAAACCCGATGTGTTAAATTTAAGTATTTTTTTTAATACTTGTGTTTAGTTCTTCAGCAATAAAGGCTTAATAATAATATTATTGTTATGGTACCTAACCTAAATCCAAATAATTAGTACACGAATTTTGTTTATTATCGTTTAGTTACATAACTTTTACAATATTTAATACAACTAACTATTTACACTAGGTAATAAATTAAATGACTAACTAACTATACAAATAAATGTTTGTGAATTTATTTGGTACCAATTACAATTTGCAAGCTAACACTAAAATAACAAAATTATATCCTAAATTAACTAAAACTTTATAGAAACTAAAATACAGGGTGGCAGGGACATCGACGCGCAAACTGTAACCATGGATTCAGCACATGAGTTTAGACCCCATGGCGTCGAAATTTTTCGTCGGTTATTAAAAAAATATTTTGCTATTCCATACCAACCACTTTTCTTTGAAAAAGAAGGTTTTTTGATAAATGACGAAAAATTTCTACGCTATGGGGTCTAAACTCAAGTACTGAATTCATGGTTACAGTTTGCACGCCGATGTCATGCCACCCTGTATAACGTCGAAAAATTCATCCGCATCGTTGTCATCCGGAAACTTGCCCAGAAGACTGGCAGCATTGCCACGTTGAATGGCAATGCTTATTCTATCCTTATGTATACAAATATATTGGAAGAATGATGACTGAGATGTTTTATCAATAAGCGCGTCTAGGCGTCATTTCACGAGGTTGATCAGGAAAACTGCGTAGTACCCAGTTTTAGCCACGAGATGTGTCTGTTCCATATGTATATTTTTAAAGCATCCTTTTTCATGTTCAGGGTACCCATCTCATTTAGTTTCATAGCTCGCTATAGCTATAAAATTTATATATTGTGTGTCTGTTTCATCATAGTTTTCGTGATAGAAAATGAGATGAATGTTCCAGAGGTTACAATCATTGTTAGGGTTTGTGCACATTTTTTACTTCAGTTGCAATCTGACTATAAGCGTCAAAATAAATTTAAAAGTTCACAATGGGCAGAAATTAGTGTTTTTTAAACCTTGTATTGGAGACAGCTCCCAAAAAGACCCACGTCATTATTATAGTACATTTTTTTCAGATTTTCTTTAATTTTGAGTATGTAATAGGTAAACTACTAACACTTACTACTGACTCAGCTTTACGAGTCTACAAACAAGAAATATATGACTTTTATTCCACTTTAAGGTAGTTTTTGCACGACGCCGCTCACCATCGCCGAGGGTGGAGAGGCGGTGAGCGCGCCTGTCCGCGAGGATGGGATTCCAGGGATGCGCCGCGTGGACGTCGAAATCCATTTTAAATAAAGTGCAACACATTCTTATCCCAAAGTCATCCTTGCTGTAATGCGGTGTCTCGCACGGTGTTCCTCGCGGAGGGGCAGCGGCGGAGGAGTGCCACTCGTACGGACAGTTGGTGTACGTGTGTTGTCAACGGATTACATACAAGTCAATGCGACTTGAGATCCGCTTCTCCGCCTGCCGCGTCGGTGCGCGGCGTTGAGTGAGAACGAGGTATTCCACTCTGAGCACTGATTTGAATGGCACTTGACCGAACCGCACCAAAACCCTTCCACAAACCGCACTGAAACAAAATTTTGTACGGAGCGGTTCGTGTAACTGTCGGCCTAAAAATAAATTATTGTATGTGCTCCACATTTAAAAGATTCAGTGAGTCTCCACCGTGCATGTCTCGGTGACCTACTGCATTTATTATTCACAGACACAGCTGAAATAGAGCACTACTATTCTATTAACTTCTCAAATAGCAGTTACGTATCGCAACAAAAATCTTAAGTACTCGCTGTGTCTTCACATTGTGAGTGTTTTCACTTCATAAATAATTTATTATTGAAATATATTTTAGCAAAAATGTTATGTAATGGAATTCGCGAGAATATTTTTATTTCCATTACTATTTGAATATATTGAAGTAGGTAAATGCACTCTTGTTTATCTGCACTTAGTGTATGAGCGGAGTTCATAAAATTGACGGCACGGTTGGCGCAGCTGCGCTGCGTGTCGCGTGTTCGATTCCCGCACGGAACAAATATTTGTATGACCTAAAATTAGTTGTTCCGGAGAAATTCCTAGTGTGGGGCAACGTTTTTTTACCTACTTTCGGAATAAACTGATCCTTTTATTCAAACAATGTGGGCTGCAGTATTTGGGTTCTCATTTTCTGTTTCCCTGCCATAATATTAAGAGCACAAATATGCACAAATGCACGTATGCATGTTGTAAATTCAGGAAATCGGGTAGCAGAATCAGCAAATTCCTAAATTAAAGTGGATTGACGAAACTCAATAGGCACTCTGTCACATAGCTCCTTGTTTGCGTGCATTTGTTGATCCAATATGTTCTTTCGATATGAACTGCAGAGCTTCTTCAGTATTATCCCCGGTTTTGTCCCTTTTCTCGATTCCTGTGGACTAGTGTTTTATTTTTATAATGAATGTGTTTCCGAATATGAAAACAATATTCTCAAGATTGCAGGTGTCTTGTATGCAAACCAGCACCCTAATTGATCTGAATGAATCATTTTGAAGAATATTGCTAATCTTATGCTTCCTATGTTCGAAAAACTTGTCTGCTCAACAACGTAAATACAATTTTAATGTTATTGAACTGTCAAATTAAAGCCATTCCGACTACTGTTAGTGTGTTACGCAATTATCCTGCTGATATATTATCTACATTAATTATAGCTATAGGTGTTGTTAACACGTCCATTAATTGTCCTAATCTAATTTACAATGTAGCACAGCTCTGACAGCTCAATAGTCTGGTAATCTTGACAATGTCCTGATTAAGACCTACCTGTTGTACCTTGCGATGTCTTGGAAGACATTATTGGAAGTAAGTATCAGCGACGGGACGAGCTGGATAGGTTCCGTCAAAACTGGAGGGAGGACGCGCGGGCTCGCGAAAGATGGAAGGAGTGGAGGCCTTTGCCCAGGAGTGGGACAGCGTAGTAGGGTAGTTGCAATAGGGTGGCAGGACGGGCAAAATGCCACGGGGCAGCCGGAGGGGACTCGTCAGTGGTAACAATTTGATCTTGAGCTTGCCTGGCGTAGTACGGATTATGCATAGAATGACGGCACGGTTGGCGCAGTGGTTAAGCGATTGACTGCTGCGCTGCGTGTCGCGGGTTCGATTTCCGCACGGAACAAATATTTGCATGGCCTACAAGTAGTTGTTCCGGGTCTGGCTGTTTGTGTATGTGAGTTTAAATGTTTGTAAACGCACCCACGATACATGAGTGATTCCTAAAGTCGGGCAAAGTTTAAAAAAAATAATGCGAGGCAACATAAACAGGTTTTTCTTTACGACTGACGTGCAGCCTACGAGGGGCTTGTGGCTAAGTAATAACAGCCGCACGGGTCGATCGATCAGGTTAAGGTACGCTTGCCGTGGTTGGTCTGTGGATGGGTGACCATCTTTACATATCAAAACTGCCTCAGAAAGCTCGTTAAGCCTTTGGTGCCGGCTGTCATTCGTGGATCTTTGACAGTCGTTACGGGTCGTCAGAAGCCCGAAATTCAGCCAGTCTTACTAAGGGGTATCGTATTACCTAGTAATTGGTTTGTGAAGGTCAGATAGGCAGTCGCTCCTTGTAAAATACTGGTATTCAGCTGCATTCGGTTAGACTAGAAGCCGACCCCAACATAGTTGGGAAAAGGCTAGGCAGATGTAGCCTACTGTATGTCAATGAGAACATTAACTTATGCGATCTTAAACACAAGACTCGATGTAAGACACGAGGAACGACGTCGGGACGACGATCACGTCGGGGTCACCAGTTTGGAGGTGTGAGGAACAGGGTGTAAAGTTCACTCATCTTCCATAGAAAAGGGAGGATCCAACCAGACGGTTGTTGGATCTGGCGGGCAATTGCCCAACGATTTATGTTGGGAAATTGTATACATGCTAATTGCGCGGTAAACTCTGCTTGCGAGATGCAGGATTTGCGTGACGTCAGTATGACGCGTTGTTCGTACGTAGCGTTGTAGATACCGCTACACTGTTTTCAGAAATGTTCCAAAACGACTCTCACCAAAGCAAACAATTAATTTCCAACCGTCTTTAAGTCAAAGAGCTTCAACACAAAAATAGCCCCGGTACAAAGCTAAAATCCCGAAAATTTCTCACAAAAACGGCTTTGTTGTTCGTGTATTGATTTTGTAGCTCCCTATTATTTGTCAAACTTCTATTGTTTATTTATTTAGATAGATCACAAGGAACTCTGCCGTCTTTTCAGACTTGCAATTATATCGGTAAGCTATTATTATATACATTTCTTTTACTGAGACTTTATTGCTGTTCCTGTAATGTTGTTTTGACGTCTTGTTCACCTAATAAGTCGATGTTTTTGTTTTTCACGTTATGTTACTTTGAGGAAAATAATGGTTTTGCTGAAAACAAATATTAATAATAATAATAATATCCCTGGACATTTCACACAGCACCATTTTTCCCAAGCTAAGCAACCTAATGCTTGTGTTATGGTAACAAGATGGCTGATAAACTACTTATATACATTTTTTTTTTGTAAATACATACATATTATAGATAGAAAAACACCCAGACTCGGAACAAATACATTTAGGTCATACAAATATTTGTTCCGTGCGGGAATCGAACCCGCGACACGCAGCGCAGCAGTCAATCCCTTAACCACTGCGCCAACCGTGTCGTCAAAATTCATATGTTGGTACAATGATATTGCTAAGTAGCCTGCCACACGGGTCGATCGGGGACATCTTCTGGTTTATCACAAACAATACAGGTAGGTGAGAGGGATTACTTCATTAAAAAGGTAATAATAATAATATTTATTGGGACTAAGAAACACAAGGGAAACTACACTTTCAGTAAAACTTTAAGCACAGGTATTCTATGTGTTATTCTGATGTATAACACAGGCATCTACCGCTGCAATTTTAAACTAATAATTAGAGCGGTCCCCCGACGGGACAACATTTAATCAAAAAATTTCATACGTACTTACGTAGGGTCATAATTTCAAGGTAATTTTTTTCTTTATAATTATAGGGTTTCTCGTATAACTTTTTTGTTCTATTTGTGGCTATTTTTGCAATAGTTTTTTTTGTATTGTTTTAGGCTTCTCTCTTCATACTATTTTTATTATTATTCTGTGTCGGGGGTTTTTTAAATTTTTAATTTAATTGTAAACTTTAACAGAACGTTAGGCTAATAATTAGAGCGGTCCCCCGACGGGACAACAATTAATCAAAAAAATTTATCGGGATCGATACTTATGCGGGAAAAACCGCGAGGCGCTGCTAGTATTTAATAAAATGAGACTAGTTAAAGGTGTTAAGGCATCAAACATCAAACAAAGATAAAAACAAAACTTAATCGTAACTTGATAACAACTTCTCGCCTCGTAAAAGACTTTATGTTACACCAACAAAACAGGCTAGTAACGAGGTGCTTATTATAAAACAAATATCTTGACGAAGCTTTTTCTCAGTACCTTTTGTTTAATGGGTATTATGTTTTCGTTTAATATTTTCGAATGGATTGATGATAAAAACTATCGCAATAGTTTAAGGAACAAGTGGATAAATAACATCATTACCATTTGCTAGCAGTCGAATTTAGTCATGTCTGCCAAATAGATATCTACATACCGAATGCAACTTGCATCTTATAATATAAATATCCAATAAGGTTATGCGAACAGCCGAAGTGTGTAACCTTTTGCCAGCGTCTGTATTCCCTTCCACATATAGCCCGTCAGCCTTCAAAGTAATAGTGAGCAGGTATCTTAACTTATCATACATAATCAGCCTAAAATGTTCCTTCTGCTGGGACACAGCACAGGCCTCCTCTCGTCGAGAGGGAGTGGGCCGTAATCCACCATGCGGGCCCAGTGCAGGTTGGTAGATAGCACATGTCCTCAAATTTTTGGTTATAGGACATGCCGGTTTCCTCACGATGTTTTCCTTTAAAGTTTTGAGAGCAGTGGTTATGAAATAATTTACACAAAGTAAAGCGCCTGTCCAGGTTCGAACCTACGACCTACTATTTGTAAGTCGCGACCGTTACCACTAGACTACCCCACAGCTATTACATTAAACGTATGCATAATTAGGGACATTATCACATTAAACTAAATACAATATCGGTCAACTTCCTTCATCTGTATAGAAACAGATGAATCAGGGTCTTCCGGGGTATTATTGAGAACATCCGACCACTTTGTAAGCTTCTACGACACTTATATAATCTGCGTCCTGAAACATTGTTACATACAACGAACAGGGGCCGTATTACGAAGTATTAATACCATCATGATTCCAGTACGAAAAGGGGATGGTGCTATTATATCATATAAAGCTCCCTCCCTCACGTACCCTGGAATCATGATGGAATTAAACCGTCATAATACGATACGGCACAGGGCTGTAATGTAAATGTGTACGGAGGTATGTGGTCCTCTTGGGCTTAGACATGCCTACCGGATGACTCTTAAATACGAGTCAAAATATGGCAAAATATATACGAGCAAATATAATAGACGTTACATTAGGTTTTATAATTCAACTTATTCTAATAGTGTTGAATCTGTTCAGGCCTGTTTTGTTAGGTATTTATGTATGAAGAATGGGATCCGTAAAGACATACCAGATTACAATGACAGGTTAAGGCACTTTAAAATGATTAGCTTAAAAGAAAGACGTAGCCATTCTGACTTACTAATACTCCATAAAATTATAAACGGTTCCATCGATGCACAATTGGTAGGTTATTTTAACTTTAGGGGTAGCCAACGTAGTAAGCGTCATCATCGTATTTTTGAATTGCCTACATCCACCTTAAATACCACATTTAATAGCCCACTAACACGTATGGCAAGGCAATATAATGAAAGGTCCAACTTGACAGATTTTCCTATTGATATCTTCTCCATGAGTTTTCCTTCATACAGACGTTCCCTATTTAGACAGTGTGAAGAGTGCACGTCTATGTAGCTCAAATTGGTTTGTTTTGTTTTGTTTTATAGATTTGTAGTGTTCTAAATTAAGATCTACTAGACACACTTTTTATTGTTCTCCTTTGTCTCTAATATTTATTAAGTTAAATGTCATGCATACCTGTTATTTGCATGGTTACTGTAATGCTAATTTTAGATGATATTTAATTTGAATTGTAAGTGACTGTGCTGTTGGTGTGCTTATTGTAAATAAATAAATAAATAAATAATCTTCTTGTTTTATGCCAACATGGTCAATATATACGTCCCTATTATTATCATACATACAAAACTATGCCACTTGGATTATAGGAAACAAAAAAGTAAAGAAACACTTTAAAGGCTATAATTAGTCATATACACGCCATGAAATAGTTCACTAATTGGAAAGATTAGCAAATAATGAATGTAACTTGATTTAATTTAAGAGTTTTATTAATTTTAATAATTTGCTTGAAACATCGTTGACAGGGGCTGTTATTGACGACCAGCAACCATCTTTATACTATTTATACTCATATTTATGTTTCCTTTTAATTAAATTTATTTTTATGTTTTTGGTCGGTCACTCTCTGACTCTGTGAAAAATCAAAAAAAATTGTTATCGTGTTTCCATTTTAATTGAGCATCATTCATAGCCATCCTCATCCTGAACAGCAATGATGTAAACATGTTCGGCGGTTTGTGTTCCTCTTGGGGTCATGCCCACGGGATATCCCCTAAAACTATTTAGGGGATATTTGATTTGATCACTAGATCAAAGCAAATAATAGACGTAGCATTAGGTTTTATAATCTGCTTAAATTCATAATCAATCTCATTTATAAAACTTCAATCAATTGCTAAGTAACTAATTAGTCGAATTGTTATTCATAAGCGCTATATAGCGCTAAGAGGATGCTAAGCAATTGATTAATAGCTGTCAAAATTAAACACCACCGGAACACTGTTAAGAGGATGCTAACATTTTTTTATTGACATTTTGTAGAAATAATTTATTTTGAAACATAATAGGACTACATTTTTCTTCTATATTCATTATTTTTTTTTCTAATACTCTTTCTCCATAGAAATGGATGCCATTCTTTTCTCATACCACTAACAATCCTCATCTTTTCCACGTAGCATAGTCTCCTCTCTCGCCGTCTTTGCGAGGATGAACAGTATCGGTACTAGGTGCTAATAGTAGCTTTCATAGCAGCAGTTTTTGTACCTGTAAACAAGTATAATAATTGTTATTAAAGTACACCTGAAACCCCATTGCAAAAGCAATGGGAAGTAATTTAGAATAGAGACAAGTAGCTACAAACATTTCTAAAAGAGCAAATTCACTTTAACAAGCTTATACGGCATGAAAATACATACTAGCTATTATCGGCTACTGCTTTAACATTAGTTTGTTGTCATGGGTAAAAAAATGTTATACTCGCGTCAGGACACGTGACCTGATCGAAAATTCGTAAGACGGAGCTCGCGTCGTTTTGTTTTTTTTTTAACGAAAAGTAGCAATTTCAAATGTCAACATGGTTAATACACACACATGGTCATGGTCACACATGGTCGTGGACATGGTCTATTATTATCACAGATACAAAACTATGCAACTTTGACGATAATAAACAAGTAAGTAGAAAAAGACTTAAAAAACTGGAATTCGTTGTAACTAGACACAGACACTCCATTAAATAGTAAACTAATTGGAAAACTGTGAGAGATTAGCAAATAATTAATGTAACTTGATTTAATTTAAAAGTTTTATTAAAATTTTTAACAACCAGTTACGACTTTCACTGAAACTTAACACTTAAACTATTTGAAAGTACGTTATTTAAGATAGGTACACAAGATTTCGTAGTTTGAAATTAAAATTCTAAGAGCTCGGTCTTTCGGATACACGTCGCATGTTTGGAAGCTTGCTTTTAATTGGACAATTACAAGTACTAAATCAAGAAATGACTTATAATTTAAAAGCAGTTATAGAGAAAGTACAGGGTGGCAGGGACGTCGACGAGTAATCTGTAACCATAAATCACCACATCACACCAAACATCAACAACGTCACACAACAAGAACACAACAACAACACCGCATCAACAACACAACACACACACACATCAATACCACAACAAAAACAACAAGCACACAACAACAACAACACCACAAACAACAACAATAACATCAATAACAACAACAACAACAACAACATCTAGAACAACACATAGAACCACAACACAACAACACACATCAAGAATAACAACAAGAACACATCATCAATTAACATCTAGAATTGTAAGTTTTTCTTGTAGTATTGTTGGATCTATTGTTGTCCGTGAAATAAAGATTATTATTATTATGTTTTAACATATCTCGGGACCATGCGGTCCCGTCCTTTGGAAGGCGTATGAGGGGCCGAAGTCAACTCGCAGAGGCCTTAGGAAGTTTTATTGAAATGCGGCACCAACCGACGATTATCCCTGTATGTACTATGCAAGTGCAGCCAATGATAACCCCCCGTTAATGTAAGACTATTGTAGGATATGGAAAAATACAAATTTGGACTATGGGTTTGGGTGGCTACAGTGGACTAGTTATCAATAACTATGGAAGAACAATGCCCCTGCCTGATCAATGTTTTATAAATATACGGATAAAAGGCCAGGGGGTGACTTGCACACTCACTGCTTTCCTCCATAAAGCTCTTATAAAATGGAATAAAGTAGCATTGGGAAAGACATTTTTGATAGCAATCATAGCGCCTTCATAATCAAGAAATAAAAGAGAATTTAGCAATAGACAACTTGTTTTTTAAACCTAAGTTTAAAATAAACCTTCAGTTATGATTTGCTAATAAAGTAACAGGAAATCATAACATGGCTTTTTACATTGAAAAGTAGCAAACTGAATACAATAATCAAATCTTAAACAATAAGATTTTCCTTAAAACAGTAAAGTAATCACATAGTATGAACATAGATATATTTAATAAAGTATACATATTCTGATACTTACGTTTTATTTCGCATCTTTTTTTCATTTTAATGACATTAAATCCCAATGGGTCGATTTAACTACGATCCTTTTTTCCCATAGTATTTTGGCCCACGCATTCGGCCGACTTTTCCACTACTGTTCCTACTCCGTGTAATGTGGGCCGCGGACGAGAGGCCAGGTTCCCCCTATGACATTTTGAATAGGAACACAAAATTACTTAATTGGAAATTAAATCCTAAGAGCATAGTCTCTTCGAATACACATAGCATATTTGGAAAATTTGCTTTAAATTGAATAACTCGAAATACAATAGGTACCTACAATTAACATTAGTCAATTCTAGGTATGGTAAATGTATGACCTGTTCTAATTTGAAGCCACATATTCGTCACATTCACTTGTAAACAAACATATGAAAGGATTTCCACACCGTTCAGTCGTAGTAAACAGCTTTATACGCGTAAGGAGTATTACGTACCAATGTATCACCTACCTACTACTACTACCTACTTATACCAACAGCTTGAGTATCGGGCCCGCAATCAGCCGGTAACAATTCCACGTAGAACAAAGCAGAGGCACTGTGATGTTTACTAACCCTTCTCGGGTGGGAGCCATGAAAACAGGGTGCTATAGTATATTAAGGCGAAAGCGCCTTAATATACTATAGCACCCTAGCTATATACTATAGCACATATATACAATTTTACAAATTTTCCAATTTTCAGGTCAGTAATGGTAATATAATGATTAAAATATGATTCGCGGCCGTACCAAATATGTAAACATATGAGTATATTTATGGAACTATAATAATTAGAATCATCAATACAACTCTCTAAGTTAGAATTGGCCTCAGATGTCATACATAAAATATAATTAGCCTATAATATTCCCTTATTTGCGACACATTATCTATATATATAAAATTCAAAGTCCTGACTGACTGACTGACTGAGACATCAACGCACAGCTTAAACCACTGGTCCTAGAGACATGAAATTTGGAGGGTGTATTTTTCGTGAAGACTAGGTATCCACTAAGAAAGGGTTTTTCGAAATTCCACCCCTAAGAGGGTGAAATGGGGGGATTTTGTTTGTATGAAAAATCTTATTCCTTGAGTTAATAAACTTGAAACTTGGCACGAATATTTATCTAAGTAAATTATGAAGTTGGGCATTTTTTGTTTTTATAAACTACCCCCTAAAAGAGGATTGGGAGGTTTCAAAGTTTGTATCGAAGAATTTTAGCGCGCAGTCCGATTTAATCGAAACTCAGTATTTATACCTAAAATTGAAAGGAAAGAATAATGTGTATCAGGGGATTTCGAAAATCTACCCCTGACGGCCTGAAAAGGGGTATTCAATTTTACAGGGGAGGATTTTACAGTGTGGCTTGATTAACTGATGATGAACACATCCCAACAGATTTTTCAAAATTCCACCCCTGTGGGGGTGAAAAGATTTTTCATATAAAGTGTATCCCCATACACTTTATATGAAAAATCTTATTCGTTAGGTTAATAATCTTGGAAATTGGCATGAATACTCGCTTAAGTAAGCAATAGAGTTTATCATTATTAGTATTTCAAAACTACCCCTCAAAGGGGATATAGGGGTGTTAAAGTTTGTGTGGAAGAATTTGAACGCGCGGTCCGATTAACTCGAAACTCAGTGTTTATACTTAAGACCAAAAATAAAGAATAACATGTATCAGGATTTTTCGAAAATCTACCCCTAAGGGGTTGAAAAGGGGTAGTTAATTTTACAGGGGAGGATTATAATAAGTGGCTTGATTAATTAGAAAATTGGTATGATAATCTTTGAGTCAAGTTATGAATATACCCCAAACGATTTTTTTAAATTCCACGCCTGTGGGGGTGAAAAGCGGGGATACAGTTTATATGAAACATCTTATTAATTTAGTTAATAAACTTGAAACTTGGCAACAATACTTGCCTAAGTAAGTAATAAAGTTTATCATTATACGTTTTTCAAAACTACCCCTCAAAGGGGGATATAGGGGTGTTGAAGTTTGTGTGGAAGAAATTGAATGCGCGGTCCGATTAACTCGAAACTCAGTATTGATACTTTCGACAGAAAATAAATAATAATAAGTATGTAAAGTTGTCGAAAATTGACGACCCCTGACGGGGCAAAAAGGGGTAATTCGGTTTTCAGGGGAGGATTTGAACTTGAAACTGTATGTTACATTTTCACGCCTAAACCACTGAACTTGTGATTTGGCAAAGAGATAGATGACATCCTGAGGAAGAACATACTTTTTATCCTGGTAGCACGTTCCCGTGGGATAACTTCCGAAATCCACGCGGGCGAAGCCGCGGGCAGAAGCTAGTTTATTATATTTTTGACAGATTGCGACTGATGAAAGAACGTTTTGAAAAATACGAAAATTGACCCTGTGGTTGCTATCGGTTTGTGACATGTAGCCTTTAAACAATTCAACGTACTAGAATACATAACCTAAGGGAGGTAGAAATTCATTGTTCACAGCTGAAAACTGCATATGCATGACTTCAAATAAAATATGAAACGTATTGTTGCAATTTTCAATGCCCCCGCGGAAAAGGTTCACTTGTTTTACATAGCCTACAAAATTTATCGCAACTTTCATAGCCACACTTCCAGTACGATCAATATCTAAATAACAATCAATTTACTCTACTTCACAACAACCACCATTATTTACCGCTAGTTGGTGCTATAGACTTGTTAATTGGAGGTCCTTTCTTCAAAAGGCTCGAATTTCTATCGCCTTTCATATTCATCGACGCGAATGCCTTTGTATCATTTTCAGTTTATCGTGTTAAATTTTCTAGTAGATTGGTTTTGTTGTCGGTTTTCTGCAATTGTTGTGGTTTTCTTTTGTCTAGTTCTTCTTTTCGAGTCGATGACAAAAAAATGTTAAAATAATGTATCACTAGCTTTTGCCAGCGGCTTCGCCCGCGTTTATGTGGATTTTTGTGTATGAAAGGTGCCCTATGACTTTATTACCTCTGACAACGTGTATGCAAAATTTTATGATGATCGGTTGAGTAGTTAAGACGTAAAAACGTAAAAAACCAACCAACTCACATTCTCATTTATTATATTAGTTAGGATGTTAGACGAGTTGAGCCCAGTAGGTAGCCACGCCAGACGCGGCATCTGTGGTGTTTTTTAGGTCCTCAGAAATACAGGTGTATGGACATTTTGGACACTCCAACAAATTGGAAATGGTTTGGTCAGGAGTCTGAGCAGTTTTGTTTTGTAGAACTAAGTCATTATTATCAATAGAATATACACTCCCGGACTCCTAAATCGAGACACCCTGCTTTTTTTGTGTAGAACTATAAAACTTTTTATATGGTCGTGAATTCTGTTCGGAATAATGATGACACCAAAATGATGGCCAGTATAGTCGTCAAAACTGCATAAAAACTTTTTAGGAGTCCGAAATTGTAGTTTAACAATAAAAGTAAAGTGAGTATACATTTGAAACTTTCATGAGATGAAAGTAAAGTATAATTAGGTAACCATCCAAGAAGTTTGGTACTTATTCTTCGTAATGTAGGTAAGAAGTCAAACCCCAGTCAGAACACTGTGTTGTGGCACAGCCTGGGAGATGGTGGTGATGGTGGGAGCCTAGCTGATGTCTAGCCAGCCAGCCACTGCTAGACATTGGCCTCTGCCAGTTCACTAACTGCAATAGGCTGAGCAGATTGATTGAGATAAGAAAGAAAAAATAATAGGTAAACTTAAGGTCTGATCATGGGGCCTAAAAAGGCCACTTTGGCAGAATCATAATAGGATAACAATATGAATCATATTAAAAATCGTAAAACGATCACAAACTGACAATTCATAATATGATCTGTGTGCAATTCATATCACGCAATTTACCTGTTTGACAGTTTTGTATGGAAATTCGTAAAATGGTCCAGCAATGTTTACACCAAATATTTATGATTGATATGAAATTAAGTGTAGGTGATTAAACTATTAAGTGTAACCATTTAACGACAATTATAGGAATTGCTAATGATCTGCTGGGAATTCAGGAAATGAATAGCTTTTAGAAGTATTACTTAAAGTGGCCTTTTTAGGCCCCCAGTTAATACTTATGAATATATAACACCGAGAACTTTTTGTGCTAATGATCATTTTCAAATAATTTTGGTCCTAAGTTACGAAATGAGGATTTCATCTTGGTTTAAATCAGATTTTTTTAAACTTTAGATTTTTTTTTTTTTTTTTTATAAAACTTTGCCCCACACTAGGCGATTCTCCTGTGTCGTGGGTGCGTTTACAGACATATAAACTCACATACACAAACAGCCAGACCCTTAACAACTAATTGTAGGTCATACAAATATTTGTTCCGTGCGGGAATCAGACCCGCGACACGCAGCGCAGCAGTCAATCGCTTAACCACTGCGCCAACCGTGCCGTCAATGTAAACGACTTCTACGTCTACCCTAGATATTACATTTTTATGATCGAAATGTATTTTTATGTATTTTCTTACTTGCCCGTTGTAATAAATACAATACTTTCGGGTTATTAAATAAAGTATAAAACCCAGAAACAGCTTATCTAGGATTAAACAGATGGAAGAAGAATGGATGGATAATAAAAGTTTTATGGCTAAGTAGGTCCTCGGTTTCAGCATACTTGAAAGATAAATAAAGCGTTCCCTCTATCTTTATGGAGGGTTTTCAGTTCTGTTTGAGACACTAAAAATGGCGCTTTATTTAAAAACCGTAACTGTAGAACATCAACTTTTGCTACATAGGCGTTTTTAAAAGTACGTTGATTCGTATTTTATCGAACCCTGAAAGTCTTCCTAAATACACTTCGAACCCAAGTCGGACGGTGTAAAGACAATCTCCACAGATGGGGACACGCCAAATACACACTTGACATCTGAATCTTAAGTGTGTATTTGGCGTCAAAGGCCCACTTTCCATCTTGCGCCGCATGCCCTGTTACCTGTACACTTGATGACGTTATGACTGCGTCAGTGAGTGCAGTTTGCGTTGCTGAATTTTAGGCCAAACGTTTTGCCATAAATACGTTAAGAAGAAGAAGTGAGGAACATTTTAATAGATTGCAGAACAAATACTTTCCATGAATTTGCTATATTAATTCTTAAAGGCGATTTAACTCGCAAAGGGTAGGCACTTACTACTCAATGTATTTGCAATTCGCATAGAAAAATGTTCTTTATAGCTTCATAGTGCGTTATGTAGATACGTTATCATGATAGGGCATCACAATCCCATTTCCCTTAAATGACACTTACTCCTAAACCCTCATACAGCGAAGGATCTGTCGTCAGCTGCGACGATTTAGAGATTGTAGGATAAAATTGTTACATGTAAATTTGCGTAAGTAGGTACAGCCCGATTCAAACTTTATCGTGGCTCGGAACATGAGGCGAGTCGCTGCGCAATAACAAATTCATGGGTCAGCGGGGGTGAGGGGTGGGGTACTGCGCAGCGAGTAGCGCACTTCAGAGCCGCCATAAAGTTTGGCGCGATCTGTACCTATCTTGCATATAGTATAATTTGAAAATAAAGTAATAAGTGAATTAGATGTGGGATACATCTAATTCACTTATTACTTTATTTATTTATTTTTTTAAAATCTTCATTCTTTGTCTACTCATGTCGATGAGTCATATATTATTTTGCCCGACTATAGTCCGCGCGGAACTAGTTGGCCGCGCCTTAGGTATGTGAGCGGTGGGACGGAGGGGCCCCGCGCACTACGTACGTGTGTTGCAACCCGCCGCCTCACCCCCGCTGTCCCTCCCGTCCCGCCGCTCACATACCTAAGGCGCGGCCAACTAGTTCCACGCGGACTATTAGTAGTGACCTGGGAAGCTTTGTCGTTTACCTCATTAAGTCCTGGAGGGCTTCATATGTTCAAAAGGTGTGTGTTTGTATAAAACGCATAAAAAGTTCATCATGCTCCTTACACAATGAAAGTCCTCTAAGTATATACGGCAGATAACAATAATTTCCTGACTCCTGACTTGATGTAATAAAGATTTTTTGACAAGATCAAGACGTTTGAAGTGACTAAGACTAAACTTAATAAATTACCCGCAATTTGTACGTTAGAAACGATTAGTTCTAGTTCAGTAGCTCAAATTTTGAAGGCAAATTACTTAACCACAGTAATACGCCATTTTCTCACAAGCATAATTACTAGCTCGCACGCGTAATTGGAATTGTGGTTTAGCTAGTTACCTCCCTAAATAGGTGTGGGGAACTGTACTGCATTAGTTAGGCGTGTCAATCAGGGATTGAATAAGGATTTCTAGAACTGAGAAACATGTCATTGTTACGCTATGGTTTTTTTTTTTGCTGAATGTACCCCCCTTTGACGTCGATCACGCTAGATGGAAAGCGATGGATGAGGTCAATGATGGAACGAGCGTGCCCAGAAGATGCCTGTTCACTCTTGCTTCGAAGGCAGACGGGTTACATTTGGACGGTTTCCTTTAAGAGCGGATCTGTCAGGTTCTAACGGCCGTCATGAAAATCTGTAATTTTCAATAGTATTTGACATTAAGGTGGCGAGGAAAGCTCTGTATTTGGACAACCGTTAGTATGTGATCGTTCACCGTTCGTAAACCAAAGCTTAAGGAAGTACTGACATGTTGAAACAAAATGCTTTGTTAAAGGGCGCGAACGCTGCCGTTATAAAGTTTCAATTATGATTAACTTATAATACCTAATTATGAAATGATCCTGAAAAGTTACCGATATAGCTTGCAGAGTAAGCAAACTGAAGTGGCAGTGGGCTGGCCATGTTTTTCGAAGGACCGATGGCCAGTGGAGCAGACGAGTCCTGGAGTGGAGACCGCGTATCGGAAAGCGTAGTGTGAGACGCCTCCCAGCTAGATGGACAGACGAGCTACAGAAGGTGGCTGGGACGGACTGGATACGGATGGTAGAGGACAGGGTGTTGTGGCGCAGCCTGGGAGAGGCCTCACAAACACCACCACACCACCATGGCCATGGCCTATTATTATAATAAGCCCTTTTTATTCAACATCCTTGCGTTGCGATATGTTTTTCAGTAGTTTACAGAATGTCTCTTAGTTTAGTGTGCCTTTTGGCAAAGGCCTCCTCTAACAACTTCTACTGATTCCTATCTCTTGCAGCTCTTCTCTAATTGGGACCTGCTCAGCAGGTCCCAATTAGAGAAGAGCTGCAAGATTCCTCTTATCTTCTATATTGTCTTCTCCTGCCCGACCTAATCCGCATCGCAAAGATGTTCAGAATAGAATAGGGCTTAGAAAAGCTACTTCAATCTGTCTTTCTTTAATAGATTTTCAACTTTATCGCTAAAGCATTAGTTTCAAGGTTGATTGTGAAAATTTTACAGTTTCGGGTAGCTTGATGTGCTGGATTCTGTACAAAGTCATAAAGGTATCATTTGTTCGCGAGGAGCTATATTTACCTTTGGAAACCTACCTAGGTATTATAATAAGCCCTTTTTTTTAAGCCATATTATTCTATTCTGAACATCTTTGCGTTGCGGTTTAGTTCGGGTAGGGGAATAGAATATAAAAGATGGGAAGATGAAGCGTCTATACATGTTCTTTGGAAAAGCTTCATTAATATTTTGGAAGAGGTTTTCCTCTGTGTTCCTTTTTTTAGGGTTCCGTACCCAAAGGATAAAAACGGGACCCTATACTAAGAGTTCGCTGTCTATCCGTCCGTCTGTCTGTCACCAGGCTGTATTTCAAGAACCGCGATAGCCTGACAGTTGAAATTTTCACAAATTATGTATTTCTGTTGCCGCTATAACAACAAATACTAAAAATAAAATAAATATTTAAGGGGGGGGAAGCCTGCCAGGGTAGCGGGATCGTCCGAAAGGGTTACCGCTGCCCTGGAACAGTAAGGGCTAAGGAAGGAACACGGGTGGGTTTTAGTCAGTAAGAGTCTGACACTCCCTTCCGCTCCACCCAGCGGGAGGCGCGGGAGCGGGAGCGGTCATTTGATGATTTCCCATACAAAAAAAAAAACAATAATGGCAACAGGTAGGCATTTGAAATATTCACAAAATACTCAGTTGTATTTTTACTTTAATAATAAAATTTAAATTAAATTAATATTAAAGGGGGGCTCCCATACAACAGACGTAATTTTTATTCCTAACGGTTACTAAGATCGTAATAGTGTACTACTTATTATTAAGACGCAGAAAGAACAAAGAGCAGTAACGGCCCAGTGGTAACGGCCGAGACTTACGAGTTGTAGGTCGTGGGTTCGAACCACTTTACTATATGAAAATTATTTCATCACCACTGTTTTCAAAACCGTGAATGAAAACGTTGCGACGAAACCGGCAAAATCAAAATCAAAATCAAAAGTCATTTATTCAAATTAGGCTGAGAATCAGCACTTTTTGAACGTCAAAATTACAAAAGACAGTCCCCCAAAAACGCCCGCCCTTCAAGGCAAGTCTTAGAACCAACAATTCGAAGACATGTTTGTGATACCCACCAACCCGCACTGGGCCAACGTGGTGGATTATGCTTAACCCTCTCACAGAGAGGAGGCCTGAGTCCCAACAGTGGTAACACTATAGGCTGATTATGCTTATGCTATATGAGGGCAAAGGCCTATTTCAACTTTTCGGGGTCTTATACAATAATTGTGGGCCAATCCTTTCCAGTCGTCTTACAATAACTATTAAGTATTTATTCGTTGTCTCTAACAATTAAGTAAGTAGTTGTTGACTTGGCTACGAAGCTCCTATGAAGTTATGTTAGAATGTCCCCTTACATAAGCTCGGTCGCCATACCTGACATACTTACCGTGTTCAAGTTTGTCGGTCAAGGTCAGTCAAGGTTAACTTTGTGAGTGCTGAAATATTGTAACGGTACATTTTCATTAAAGTAGTTGTTACTTTAATGAGGTTTCTCTAGCAACTTGGGTTTTAGGTTAGTACTTTGTGAAGTAATGTATCATGTAAGGTTGAGTTCTTGTGTTTTGGCAGCATTTAGAGTTAGAATGTTGAGAATATAATAAGTCTATAATGTTCCCACTAGTGGGACGCAGGCCTCCTCTCGGTGAGGGGGAGTGGGCCGTAATCCACCACGCGGGCCCAGTGCGGGTTGGTAGATGTCACATGTCTTCGATTTTTTTGGTTTTCCTTCACCGTTTTGAGAGCAGTGGTGATGAAATAATTTACACAAAGTAAAGCGCCTGTGGGGGTTCGAACCTATGACCTACAAGGTAAGTCGAGGCTCGTTACCACTGGGCCGCCGCCTGCTCCAAGGACGGCAGTATAGACGAGCATTTACTTGTAACAGAACATCGAGAATTCGCCGTTTTATAATTTTATCGAACCGCACTTCGAACACGAGACTCGAGGTTTTGTTACAAACTGGTTTTAAAAACCAACGAGCGTATTGAAGTAGGTAACATTTTCTCGAGCAAAGGAACGTGCGCAGAAAGAAATGTTACAGGTAAATGCTTTTGGAAACCTGAGCTTTTGATTGTATATAAGAACGTTAGATGGAAATACCTGAGAAAATGCTCTAGTGTATGTATACTCACATTTAGATAAGTTTCTCAGAACGTTGAAAATACATAACATCACTCCTGTATTCCCTGAAGAGTTAGGCAATTTGTACAGACGCCAGCACATCAAGCTACCCGAAATTGTCAAATTTTTCCAATCAAACTTGAACCTTGGTTTAGCGATAAAGTTGAACATCTATTAAAGAAATTTGACAGATTGTAGTAGCTTGATGTGCTGGCGACTGTGCCTATAGTACATCCACATTTCGTCAGTAATGTTTAAGTTCCATGTAATTGGGGCGACCCTTTTACCTTCATCGAATTTTCAAAACTATCACCATTGTATTCCCTTGAGTCGAAGGCAGACTGAGGCACATCCTACACTAACACAGGGTGGCAGGGACCATGGACTACGACGCAAAACCGGGGATTCAGTACATGATCTCCCCTGCATAGAGTTTTTTTGTCGGTCTAGAATCATGTGCTGAATTCATGGTTACAGTTTGCGCGTCGATTTTCCAGCCACCCTGTACTGTCGATTACGTTACAAGCCCCTCACAAAAATACGTTAACACAATAACATAATTTGAGGCTCAAATTCGACAGACGTAACAGTAAACAGGAAAATTGTAAAGTATTTTTCAATAACAAATCCCTCGAAGTTTGAAGCCGTTAATTTATAAGCACTTTCAAACGATTGGGGTTAATCCTTTGAACTTTATTTTAATCAAAATTCTCATTGTTTATCTTAACTTTAAGCTTCAGTTACTAAGCTACCAATTGGAACATTTTGGAAATTAGTTTTTGGAAAAACAATAGCTTTATGTTTTGTCAACGATAATGCTTGCTTTAGATTTATCAATTTGTAAATTGTTTAGTTTATCTGACTGTAAATTGTGATAATATGTAGTTGTGTTTTTGTAACTTTGCTTCGTTGTTTTGTAATTATGTGTTTGATTTGTTGAGGGTTTAACAATTTATAGATATTATTTTTATTTAAAATTATATCTTTATATTCAGAATTTTACTGTAGCTAGGTAAGTATGTAGTTTTTTTTTATTATTTATTTATTTCACCAAAAATAATACAACGGGTTACACATACTTCTAGGCTAGTACTTGGTAGTATATAACATGGAAGCATCTGTAGCCGAAATAGGTCGAGTCCTGTACTGTATCTCGGCATACAGCGCCAAACCCCACAAAACAGACAAAAATACATATTAGCCCAAAGACATACAAAAATATGCATCAGTAGATGATATAATTATGTATAACAAAATAAGAAAAACTGAAATTGAGTGTGTGTGTTTATGCGCGTAATGTTGTGTAAGTGTAGAGTGGTGAAAAGTGTTGGTGTGCGATAGCACTAGGAAGTGGTGAAGAGCGGGCGTTTTTGGGGGACTATCTTTTGTAATTTTTTGACGTTCAAAAAGTGCTGATTCTCAGCCTAATTTGAATAAATGACTTTGGATTTTGATTTTGATTTTGTGGAGGGTGGTGTAAATACGTTTTATCGAAAAATAAAATAAAAATATATAATAAAATAAAACTGATTGACCAGTTTATTTTACTATTGGTCCATAAATCTCATAATTCTAATTGTATCTAAGGTTTCAACTTACATAATGGGCAATTGTGTTCATATGTAAACCTGTAGGTAGCAAACGACACCCACAGAGCCTTCTAAAGTTTGGACCTGTGGGTATAAGTGAGTTATAATGGGTCATGAGGTAGTGGGATCTAGTTTTGACATAATGTATTCGTAGACCGGTATTTTGAACGCTTTAGAGGAAATATTAATAGTAAATTTAGTTAGGTAGTGAATTTATCATCTAGATACTGTATTTTCTTAGATATTTATTTTTTATGTACTAGCTAGGCCTGACCGTTCCTGACTTTTGAAAGAAAGAAAGAAAGAAAGTAATTTTTTTTTACTCGTGTAAATTAATAGGTAACCTTAACCTTAACGAACCTTTGCATAAATCAAGTCTGCAGTGTAATTGTGTAACACTCTAACAGTAGTAATGACTTCCATGTTGACAGTTCAACAACATTCATTGCGTTATTTACGTTGCTGAGCAGACACATTTTTTGAACATAAAGCAATGGATTAATTTTCTTTTGTCTTTATTTGTTCTCAGTTAGTTTTAGTCATGGTCTGGCCGTTTGAGTAATTTGTGCAGCCTACCCAAATGTCCTTTCTTGGGTATTGGTCGTCGAATCGTTAAACACCGTAACTTTGAGTTGAGCTCCATGATTACTGACAAATGCGTGCACTGACTGGACAGGCCCACTCAATCTGTTTGGTTCTTTCCTCAAAATACAATTTCAGACATACATGATCTTCACATGATCTGACCAAGATTAGTCTGGACTCTAAAAGAGACTGTCACATCTGAGTTTGTTTCGGCCTTTCTTCTCAGAGTAGTCAAATAGGAAACGCCGACCCCATCTAGTTTAAAAAAAAATTGATTGACGTGTAAAAGTGTACAAACCTACTTACAAAATATAAAATCATTGATCATTAGCAATGTCCTTCAAAATGATTCAAATTGTAATTAATAGTGTGTTA
This sequence comes from Apamea crenata, assembly GCA_949629185.1. NCBI lineage: Eukaryota > Metazoa > Arthropoda > Insecta > Lepidoptera > Noctuidae > Apamea > Apamea crenata. The sequence goes on along the minus strand of OX451365.1, from coordinate 15,061,063 downwards.
CATAATTAGGATGCTGAATTAATAAGCATCATACTCCAGACAGATTGATAGGTATAAGTTTGACTGCTGATGGAGTAGATATTATTATATATTATGCATTCGTATCGAAGACAGCACAATATGGTAAGTCCTGGGATTCTGTGCACCACTTAAGCCTTCGACCCACAGATTTAATAAACAAATTGAAAGGTGTATTATGATAGATTTCTTATTATGATTTAGAGGAAAATGTTTAATTCTTTTTTTATTTATTTTTTATTGCTTTATTGCTCTTAACCTCGATCACGTCAGATGGAAAGTGATAGACGAGGTCTATGATGAAACGAGTGTACCCAGAAGATGCCTGTACAGTCACGAGCACCAATATGTCAACACTTGGCAACTTTCAATTGCGAGTTTTTCGTGAAATAACGAATGCAGCCTTGAAATACGACACACTGCATAAACCCATGGGTTTGAAAATGCTATGTTCGTAACAACATAAAATTTCATTCAAAAATAAAGGAGTAAATCGCCTTTGAATAAAGCCGAGTGTATACATACTTTTGCTCGTGACTGTACACTCTTGCTTTGAAGTCTGATGGGTTAAATGTGGTTGTTAATTAATTTGATGGGTTTGAGGGAAAGTCACTAAAGATACAGTTGATTTATTTCTAAACTTATAGTCAAGTTAGGACATTATTATAGAAAATGGAGATGTTCGGTTAAGCCGTTGAACCCCACGTTAATTCCTGGGGCAAATTAACTTAGCCGATATTGTGTACCTACCTTAAAGGTTTGATTTAGTAGTTATAGAAATTACAGTCAAACTTCCTAATGATAAACCAACCGGTTTATATATAGAGTAGGTACATGATTAGGGTTTAATGGTTTCCTGACAAATTATACAAGCATATATTTGCAAGTTTTGTTTCTATCTAGTAACTCGTTTGGTATCTAGAAATACGTACTGTGTGTGTATTTTTAGTAAATTGTTCGAGTAAAGTTTTTGTAAAACATTCCTCATTTGCACGTAAAAGTCTAATAATAATTATGTTTTAAAAATAAAAAAACAACCTCCTCAAAAGGTCTCTTCATAAATATTTGACACATACAACTTTTTACTAACAATTCGACTTCACGCCTTAATTATTCCGAGCGCGTATCAGAAGACAAACAGTGTTTTAGCGAGAACAAGCGACGGTGGAACAAAAGATCCATAGAGTTGTCTCGTCAAAGGAAGAAGCTTCTATTCAACATACCTACGTAAAACAATAGGGACGGTGCGAGTGACTTTCAAATCGTTTTTAGGGCACGTGTATACGGGGTGTGGCCTTGGTTACCTATATGTCTGGAGTTGGTAGAGGTTTTTTAGTTGCTGTGGTCATTATTAGGCTTACGATTTTTTTTAAACGTAGGTAATTACAATTAAAACTACACCTACTTCGGGTAATCTTTATATTCTGTAAATAAAAAAAACATACATCGAATCTCGAAAGAAAGAAAACAACGTTTATTTAAGTAATAATCATCACGCACACTATAAGTCCATGAGTTATTAAGTTGTTAAGGGCTTCTCAAGAAGCATAGTGTGGTAAGTAGCGCGCGCTCGGTCGGCTGGACCGTATCGGTCGAGATCTCGAACGAGATTTCAAGTAAGAGAATGAATCCTGAAAACAAGTATCCACCGTCAACCATGTTCCATCAGTTGGACATGTCCGGTCGGTTTATCAACTTAAAAAAAACAAACACGAATCAAAATGTTGATCGCTCTATTGGAAAAGAGCGTCTGGATATGGTTGACCATTACGTTTATTTGGGACATGTTCGTACACCAAAATCCATCGTCGATCGAAGGTCTATGACGTCGGGGACAGGACGATGCGCCTCGAGTGGAGTTGGGCAGGACATCTAGTTAGAGAGGAGATGGCCGATAGAGTAAAGCTGTGACCGAATGATTGCCAAGATTAGGCCAAAGAAACCATTTCCGTCCAAAAGCGCATTGGGTTGACGATAGGGTCACAGTCGTAGGAAACACCTGGATGAGGGATGAACGGAACGGCCTATACCCAGCAGTGGGCGAGTCCGGTCTGAAATGATGGTTATTCTACCTATTTATCAAACTGAAGTACCTAATTTCCGTACTAATAATTTATACACATATAGAACACACTAAACACAAATTCTATACATCAAAGCTTACCACATTTGAAATTCAGCTACCCGCTAATTGCGTTACATTGTCAAACAATGCATTCGATTGCGGAGTAAATACTGAATCAGAACTGTGTTGATGATTTGTGGCTGATGCATCAAGATTTGGGTATTTTGTGGATGATGTTGGTGCTGGGTATTGTTTACTCTATTCACTGTAGTGAAGAATTCAATTTGTTGAACGTTGAACACAGTCTTTTCATACTTTCTTTATTCTAGATGCATCGTCTTCACATATAATTATAAATAATGAGTGTATGCAGAACCTTGTAAAACTTTTTAAAAGAGTAACGGTGGAGTTTCTTGCCCATTCTTCTCCATACGAAAGCTACCTTTAGGAAGGGGCGACTAGAATCAATTCTATTTGAATGTAATTTTTGACGTTCAAATGATTTGACTAGGACTTTTTTTAGTCCAGGAATATTAGGGGTTTCACTTCGGAATGAGAGAAAGTCAGCTATAAACTTTATAAACCTTTATTTTGACACCTTAAAACTTGTCTCAAAACCTACTTATCGTAGGGTGTCCGCGACTACAGATATTCCAAGATCAAAGGTAAAAAAATCGATTTTTTACACATCTATTGCAAATATTATTTCGTTTCCTATGGGTATTATGCTATTTTTATTTATCATATTTATGCCAAATAGGTAGGTTTTGAGACAAGTTTTAGGGTGCCAAAATAAAGGTTTATAAAACTTTATAGCTGACTATCTCTCATTCCAAGATACTTGCCCTCATTTGACTAATATTTTTGGACTATTTTCTACGTTCGTGTAGGAGTTTTGTTTATCTCAAACTGTGATGCTAACCGGTCTGTTCTTCAAAAATCTCACTGTGAAAACTCAGATAAAGGGATCTTGCGGTGAGCTGTCATTCTACCTGATGCTAGGGATTGACACTATTGACAGCTCACTTTAACTAAGCTTTCACGGTGAATAGATCGGCTGGTGTGTAGACGCCTGTAATGCCTTAGTGAAAATATAAGCCGCAACTGTAACGATTCCCGATCTTTTAAATGTACCTCACAAAATATAATGAATTTATCTTTGGAATTTATTTCAACAATATTTTATTTCTAGAAAGCCCCAATTGTTAGGTAGTACAGTTAAGAAAAGAGCTAAGTATGCAGATATAGTTGAAGTTTAGTAAGAAACGGATTGATGTTTTGGGATAAAATTTTATTTAATTAATAGAAAACAAACGGTTCATTTATCAAACTAAATCATTCGATTAAATCCATCGGTTTGTTACTAAACTTCAACTATATCCGACGACCCTGCATACTTATCTCTTGTTGACTGTACAGTCACGAGCGCCAATATGTCAACACTTGGCCACTTGCAATTGCGATTTATTCGTGAAACAATGAATGCAACGTTGAAATACGACTCATTACATAAACCTATGGGTTTGATAATGCTATGCTCGTAACAACATAAAATTTCATTCAAAAATAAAGGAGTAAATCGCTTTTGAATAAAGCCGATTGTATACATACTTTTGCTCGTGACTGTACATACAAAAAGGGAAAGTTATGGAGACCGGTTAGATTTCACAAATTAAAGAGTCATTGTCTGTGGAGAGACGCCGCATACACACAGGAGGTTTGAGCCTTTCATGAACCCTCACTTTTGGAGCTTGTCCTTGCTGCGGTCTACTTGGGTGCGAAGTCTATGGTTTTCCAAGTGGGCCACGGTAACTTGTGCTCGGATGGGAGGCTCTCTGATGATTTAATAAAGAAATCAGGAGGTTTAAACAGTTCTTTCCAAAGATCACATCTTTCTTCTATAACATTAATGTTAAAAAAAAACCTTGGGCAAAAGCAAAGCAAATAATACTAACTCGATAACTATCCTTGAAACTCCTCACCGCGTCTTACTCCAGGTTGTTCATAAAACCAACTAGTCAGTTATTCTCAAAGCGCAAACTAATGAAAACTATGACGTCACCGTGTGAGCCAAGCTTTGTTCCATTAACGAAGAAAATCACAAAGTTGTCTAACAAACTTGTTCAAATCTATTCAGAAACTTGTGGCTATGGACGCGGGTGATAGAAAAAATTGTTGGTTAATTGCTGGGAAAAACAAACGAGATTAATGTATATCCTTAACCATATTTTGGACATAGAATTAATGCGAAACTGTACAAGAGTTTTCTGTGTGGTTACGAGTGAATCCTTCTTCCTTCTAATCCTACTAATATTATAAACGGGAAAGTTTGTATGGATGGATGGATGGGTGGATGTTTGTTACTCTTTCACGCAAAATCTACAAAACGGATTTGGATGTTTGCTACACAGAAGGTTTCTAACCAGGATTAACATAAATATAGAATACTTTTTATCACAATATTCCCACGGGATCGAAACTTATGCGGGTGAAACCGCGGGGCGCAGCTAGTAAAAAATTACATTCAGCAAACTTTTTTAGTTTTCAGGGTTCCGTATGTCCGAATGAAAACGTAACCCTTATAGTATGACTCGTGTCTCTGTTTGTCTGTCTGTCCGTCTGTGACAGTCAATATTTTGGTCTAACTCTACAGGACCGATAAAGTTGAAATTTGGTACACATTATGAACTTCTGCGACCTAAAAACGGACGAATAACGTTAATAAATAGAATTTTGAATTTTGTACTTTTTGGGGGCAGATTACAAAATTTTAAAAAAAGTTTTGCAATCTGTACCGTATAACATTTCAAATAAGAGCTTGTTGTGAGGATCTCAAATATTTTTCAAAGCCACTACAGGCTTCATTTTAATCCCTGACTTCCAAGTTAGAATTAACTAAAGATAATACTAATACCTAAAGTCTATTTAAATTGATGTTATTTGAATTACAGAGTGACGTGTTTGAAGTTGTAACGTAAACTAAACTTTATTGTGTAGGAATTAAAGTTATTATTCCAAAAACTCATATAATATATAATATCCCTGGACATTTCACACAGCACCATTTGTCCCAAGCTAAGCAACCTAATGCTTGTGTTATGGTAACAAGATGGCTGATAAACTACTTATATACAATTTTTTTTTTTTTTGTAAATACATTACATATTATAGATAGAAAAACACCCAGACTCGGAACAAATACATGTAGGTCATACAAATATTTGTTCCGTGCGGGAATCGAACCCGCGACACGCAGCGCAGCAGTCAATCGCTTAACCACTGCGCCAACCGTGCCGTCGAATATTTGTTTACATTTTTGGCAAATAAGTCATGAATGCAGATAATGTATACCTACCGCACTGAATCTCATTGTTATGTAAAAGGACTATAAAAACAAAGGAGCATCGCCTAGGGCACAAAATATAATCACATAGCATACATAACAACACACCCTGTTCCCCCAAAAGGTTAGGCAGTGGTGTACCTAAATACTACACCCACATTTCGTCAGTTTTTCGAGTCCCGTGTAATAGGCGATGACCCTATTATCAACTGGGTATAAATCCAGACTCCGGGCTTCCATTGAGAAATCCCAGAAGAAAAACACCCAATAACACTTTGCCTTTAAACCGTACAAGGCCGCTAACATTCGTCCCGTCGCCTAAATCCGAGTCCAGGAGCGGACTTGTTGAACGTAAGTATTCAGTTACGTTTTGAACAACGTTAAATCTAATTGAATTGTTTGCGCTTTCATGCGTTCCTTATGCTTTACTTGAGTTTCTTAAGAGAGAGAGAGAAGTAATTGTGAGATAATTAAATATTATGAACGTTTTCTTTCATAAAAAAAAAATAATAATATAAAGTTTAAGTTATAATTATCATTCTTTACGTGACCAGAGAGCTGGGTCGTTCTTTGGCCAAAGAATTAGCATTGCCATTCAACGTGGCAATGCTGCCAGTCTTCTGGGCACGTTTCCGTATGACAGCGATGCGGACGAGTACTTCGACGCCTAAGTGTCCTTTGTTTTTGTATTTATTTGTGTAGTAAGTTAGTTAGTCGATAATTATTCATTTAAGTGTTCCAATTTTTTTTGTTTATATGTATGTACTAATAATATACACTGTGAGGCCCGTTTAAGCATTCGAATCGGTCTATCTGTCAAACTCCTATATTTTCATTAATTTTTTATACATATTCCCGCTAAGATGCGACTATGGCTAGCTTTTGAACGTTTTTAATTAATTAAAGAAAGAAAAGTATTAACATGTTTAGAGTTATGTTTGTTTGGTTGTACGGGAATTGACCTTTTGTTTTTATCATAAAACATGGGACCAACAACGTACTCGCGAAAAAATAATCATCTGTCTCATACAAAACTTAACCCAAATGAGCATGAGAGATGATGAGAAATACCTACTCGACCCAACGAGCATGGGTATGTATAAAGCGCAGGAGTTCTCGGTACGGAAAAGCGTGAGTACACACTCACGCTTAGCACGAGTAGCACATAATACATACACGAACACGCACTGAAGCGCGCGCACGCGCTGTTTTTATGCTGAAGCTACTCGTCTTCATTCACAGCGTGTTTGTACACTTGGTTACCAAAAGTAAAACGCGCGTCGCTTCGTGAGATAAAAATTCTGTAATGTTTTGCTACAGTAATTGTTATGCCATAAACTACCAGTGGCCGTAGCGTGTTACCGCCTACAATATTTATGATGTGTTCTCGTATGTATACCTACACAGTGAATTCCGCTGTCCAATACTCAGTTAAAATCCCTTGGGCGCTTTTATGACGCCCGCGGGAAATTATGAGTTTGTCAAGGCCAAGTGGTTAAGGTCACTACCCTTAGGGACTGTTTTTAATCTACACTCATTAAATAGTAACGCTTATAGCAAATAATTATGGTGTGTTAATAGGTACCTGCACCTCAATTGCGTAACGCATTTTTTATCGGAGTCCGAAACGTTCTGACAGAAATTCTTTGTCCATTGCCGTCCATATGTTTAAAATTCCTCTGCTCTACAACGTAAATAACGCAATGTATTTTATCAAATACTAGCTTCTGTCCGCGACTTCGTCGGCGTGCTTTAGTAATTTTCTATTTGCTCCGAAACTATATGACCAATTGACATACATGACCATTGACAGACATGTAAAGGGCAAATCTTATCTAAAAAAAAAACAATTTATTTTGATAAGGATTCTTAATTAAAAAATATATTTTCATCCAAACATGTGAAAAAAAAAACTTCTTTAAAACATAAAAGTGATATTAAAAGATAAAATATATAAATATGGTGCTGCGGAGTTTTTTATAGAACTATTTAATGTGGACTCGATTGCCATACATTGTTTTAGTATACAACTGTTGTGGCAGCGCATGCAAATAATTCTGTTTTAAGAGGTATTTCTTTCCGACTTGCTAGACAAAAGTGGTGATAGCTCAGCTAAAGTGCATGACGTAAACATAATGTATAGCCTATTGCACTCACACATAATGTAGCTTTCTACCAGTGAAAACTTTTTTTAGAATTGGATCATTAACTCCGGAGATTACCCCCTACATACAAACAAACAAATTTTACCTCTTTACTCTTTTTTTTTTACTTAGGTGAAGTGAGCGAGGAGTGAGCTGTCATTCCAACTAATGTTAGGGAATGACACAATTGACAGCTCACTTCACCTAACTTTTCACGGTGAGATACTTACGGAATCGATCGGCTGCCCGGTTGGGCCACCACTGCTCACTTCACCTTTATTGTCACGGTGAGATTTTTACAGAATCGATCAGGTGGGGGGTGAGCCATCAACCGACACATATTAAAGTAACATTTGCAAATACTTATAAGAAACTAACTTATTTAACATCACGCCTGAATTCCTCGAAAGGTTAGGCACAGGTGTAACCGCGTGTAGAACACCCCACATTTCGCCAAACCTACTGCCACCAACCGAACACAAATACGCGACGACGACACAAGACACGTATTAAACTAACATTTGCAAATACTTATTAGTAACTAAGTTATGAATCGTTATCCAAATACGAGCTCCGAAGGAAACTTGTTAAATTCAGTTACAAGTTACAAAGCTTAAACTGTAATCGAAAGGTTGGCTTTCAGGCGTGCCGACTGTTATATGTATTAAAATAGTTGGCGGTTGATGTGCAACCATCTTAGTTTGTTATGATATGAGTTGTAATTTTCGGTATGTTGATATTGGTTGTGGGGGTTTAGGGTCGAGATTTGAGGGCTGACAGTTCAATTATAAATAGTGTACAAACATATATATATGTACACTGGCTGACCCGGCAAACGTTGTTTTGCCATATAAATTATTTCTAGCTGCCCGGCGCTACTTCGTTCGCATGGTGTGCTACCCCCTACCCTACACCTACACTACTCCTACCCTACTCCTACCTTACTCCTACACTACTCCTACCCTACTCCTACACTACTCCTACCCTACTCCTACACTACTCCTACCCTACTTCTACACAACTCCTACCTTACTCCTACACTACTCCTAACCTACTCCTACACTACTCCTACCCTACTCCTACCCTACTCCTACCCTACTCCTACACTACTCCTACCCTACTCCTACCCAACCTACTTCTACCCTACTTCTACCCTACTCCTAACCTGCTCTTAACCTGCTCCTACCCTACTCCTACCCTACTCCTTCCCAACTCCTACACTATTCAAAACCCTTAATTTAATACGTGCTTCAATTCGAGTGGACCCGAGTCTAGCGTACCGAAGGGACGATCGTCAAATGTTTGAAATTTTCGAAATTAAAATTGCGACTATAATTTGAGATTTAAACTGTCCTATCTCTCAAGTTGGATCGAACTGCACATGTTGTGCGAATTTTATTATAATCGGTTAAGTGGTTTAGGAGTCCATTGAGGACAAACATTGTGACACGAGATTTATATATATTAAGATTGTGACACGAGATTTATATATATTAAGATATATTACGATGTACCCACTCACCAGATTTATTAAAAACACTAATTTTGTTACTAGCTAACTGCACGACGAGCACTCTGGACGATCTTAATTATTACCTACATGTTATTATTACAACTTTGTTTCTCATTAAGTGATTATGTAAATCTTTGAGAAATAAATGATATTTTAAACCGTATATAGTATATATTATACAAAATAGTATTTATTTATTGCTGACTGCTGTGTTATGCCGCGTTCTCACGGGCCGTTTACTGACGGGCCGCACCAGGCCAGGGCTTACGCGTGTCGAGGCCAGTCGCGGCCCGCAGCGAGTATTCCCATATAAACAAAGTAAAAAGAAACGCAACTGTACAGCCCGTACATGCCGCGACAGGTGCCCTCGCGCCGCGCTTTTGAACTTACCGACTCCCGACAGGTCTGACGGGCGGCGACGGGCTGTCGCAGGCCTCATCGGATGCGACAGTTCCCACGCCCTGTAGGCCTGATCTGTCGCAGCGCGGCCTTTTATAAAGCGGGCCGTTGGAAAGCGACATTACGCGAACGACCGTGAAGGAGAGCCCGCGGGTCTTTTTCTGGAAAATCCAAGAGCACCAGTACATGGGGCGGGCCGTCTGTTTAAGACGCATCCACGCCACATCTGCAGCGGATGTCCGTTCCGGACGTCCACTGATCGCAATAGATGACGGTTAAGAGTGGCCAGTATTTTTGTAGAAAAGCTTAAAAAAAACTTTTTTTTATTGAATTATCGAGGAGCCCGAAATCAGCATATCGCCATTACAGACCATACACATACATACTACAGACATAGTTTGTACTTGTAGAGTAACACTACTTCATATTTACTCACCTTTTCGCACGGTACAAAGTTCATAAAACTAAGTTATAAATGAGGCATATGTGTACTAAAGGCATATGTGTGTAAAATAGTGCACTTAAACTTTTCTCACTTTAATTCACCAAACAAACGGTAGTCAGTCATCTCACAACCAAAGTAAGCAACAGAGAAGATCTATTCTAAACAGGCATAGCGCAACCTTTATTATCATGCATCCCCCCCCCCCCGCTGCACCGCCTCGAAAAAGTCCACCCGCTTGTCAGTAGAGAGGTTGCCTGAGGTAGCAGCGCGGTGCGGGAGGAGTGTAGTGACATGATGAGAGAGCTCAGTGATTCGTCAACTTGTGACAACTCTCACCCCTCTCGCACCGCGCAACGTCTCAGTTAAGCGGTCGGCCTATAGTTTCAGCTTACAGGCAGACGGGTTTGCGAACATTAGTGAGTGTGAGAATAAGCGGGCGACGGGGAGGCAGACGTGCGAGACCGTGCGCGGGCGGCGAGGCGCATGCATACCGCTTGCAGGCGAATTTTTCGAACATGTAAACCAATAGATTAGCAATAGATTATGATAATGTGTTACGAAATTACGCTGCGGGACGTTTTTTTCTTAACTTCCTTTCTGTACTGTTTTCTTGCACTATGTACTAATGTTGTAGGTAGGTAGGTACTACAGAGTAGTTTGTGCCTGGTACCAAAAGTTGCGAACTTTACCGCGAAAACTCGCTTGTCCCTTTATCATCCACACTTTAACTTAGTTCAACATAACTTGCACAAGAGCAAATACGAGTTTCTACAACTGATAATGTGTGGTTTATGAAGTTTAGGTTGCCTTATATTGTTTCGCTGAATATCCAGTTATCATCATCATTATCAGCCTAAAGCAGTCCACTGCTGGACATACGTCTCTCCTATTGCACGCCATTCAACTCAATTTTTGGCAACTCTTATCCAGCTGCTACCAGCCATCTTGCGAAGATCGTCGCTCCAGTTATATTTTACCCAAAATTTCTTATGTAAATACTCAAGAGGTGTCTTTGTTCTAATCTCCGCGGGCTATCATTTCAATTATATTTCCTTAAGAGACGATAATTCCTTTATCAATATTTTGAAAGGAAACAGGAAATCTTCAATAATAATACGAATCGGTTATTCTGTTGACTGACTGACTGTCTCAAGTTCTTGTATTGACACTATTTAGTAGGGAGCAATCTCTTACCGTGGTAGAAATATTATCCTGTCAGCAAAATTGTTGTGGCGCGAATCAGTGGTAAGAAAACCAGTCTAAGCTAGCAATTGAACCTCTGTACTACGATACGCCAGCTCTAGGTCAAAGTGTTACCACAGACGTGCGCTAGTGTATACATTTAAGTATCACCACTCAATCAACTCTGCCTATTGCATACTACTGGACATAAACCTCTCCCAGGCTGCACCACAACAACCTGTCCTCCGCCTTCCGCATCCAGTCCGTTCCAGTCATCCATTAAAAGTCAGCGGTCCATCTAGTTTGCTGCATTCCCACTCACAGAGGCTATAACAATAAACCACCTAGTAGGGAGCAAACAAACGATTAAGGTACAGCAATTCATCATTTTCTCGCCTTAAAAATAACAAGTGCCAGGTAATCTTATAACCGGCGGGTGGGCAGCATGATTACATTTTAACGAACTCCTAAAGGTCACGCTTCCGATTCTTTGCATTTTCCTTTGCATAATAATAGGGAACACGCCATCTTGGAATCAATTTGAAGGGGCTTTCTTGGTGCCAAGTTGTTGCCCTTGGAATCTGAGAAAAGATCTTTTGTTTTTCAAATTTTTCAAGTGGCTGTTTTAGCGAGTGTCTGGTTGTTTTAGTGGATTTGAAAGAAAGAAAGATAATACATTTATTAAGCACAGACCAAAAGGCACACACTACAACATATAACTACAAGTAAAAAAAAAACAAATAAAAAGTTCAAAGTGCGCGGGCGTGCAGGGCAGCGCCAAATAGGCCCAGTTTAGCAAAAATGCCAAAAAATTAGTGCGTAGCGCCGGTTTTCAACTGAGATTTATTAGAAGCAACATTTTGAATCAATAATGTGGTATCATACGTCAACAACAGTATCACTAGGTATTCATTACGCTTCACTTGTAAACCGGTGGCACTCAAACTTACTAGCTTGAATACTTCCAGTTAAATTATGTTAAGTAGGTAATCATGGATAAAATTATTTTTATTCATGTCAACCATTCTTTCATCAACACCATTCATATAAAAAGAGGACCTGAGTCCTGACCAAATCACTGAACGACTCGTCAACGCCCCGCCCAAATCCTTGGACTTACAAAGGAAATTTTGCACAGAGGTTGCCTTTGTAACTCAGACAAAGAATAAGATTTTTCGCAATTTTCTCAGGATAGAGAATAATACAGAATGGTTATTAGAACTTAGCAACATCAGAAAAAAAATTGAAAATGTCAGTGCTTGTCATGAGTTGATATATCATCTGGGTTGGGTCGTACATGACCTTTAAAGGCATTACCTAACCTTAGAGGACTCTAACCGTGACGCCTTTTACCTTAAGGAAAAAACCTCAACGGGCAGGGGTAACAAATGATTCCTTCGCACACCAATAGCGATTAGCAACTCACTCAGTTCATTTTGTTAATGTAATCGTTATGATCAATCAGGGACCCTTATCATTAACACGATGTATTTGATACTAGATGAAATTGTTACCTTTTTTATTAGATACTAGCAGCGCCTCGCGGTTTCACCCCGCATAAGTTTCGATCCCGTGAGAATATCGGGATAAAAATTATTATGTGTTAATCTTGGTTATAAACTCTCTGTGTGCCAAATTACATCCAAATCCGTTCAGTAGTTTTTGCTTGAGTTGGAGTAAACATCTATTCTTCCATCCATCCTCACAGACTTTCGCATTTATAATATTGGTAGGATGTGAACTTGGAAGTGATGGTCGATGATTTTTGCTGCCGTTTAGTCCAAATTATATCGAGAAGGTCGTAGGTTCGTGTTCCCTTGGACATTTAACCCGTCGTCAGCCTTTAGAGTAAGGGCCGGTTTTTTGATCTGCAATTAAACTCAACCAACTGCTAAAAATAGTAACTAATGTTTACATTTTTGCAAAATGTGTTTTTTGATCAATCTTTAGTCTATCTAAGGATATAATATCATTGCTTATGGTCAAATAATTAACTATTCGTTAAAAAATAACCATTAGTGACCATTAGAAAAACTAACAATTGATTAAAAAACGCAACTTTTGCACAAATTTGACTATTAGTTACTATTTTTAATTAACAATTGGTTGAGTTTAACTACGGATCAAAAAACCGACATGCTCGTTCCATATACCTCAGCCATCACTTTCCATCAGACGTGATCGAGATGACGAGCTTTTAAATATTTATTTTCGCAATTTAAAAAAATTACAAGATAATTTTTATGTGACCATGACTTCTTTCATGCAACTTCAGCAATCCATAATAACAGCAATGTATTGTCGAATTCGTAATTGGCTAAGGTTGAGAAACACTTGCATGTCATAGAACAACAAGGCCTATTTGTCTATGTGACAGTTAAATAGTTTCCACCCACGGAGTACAGAAAGAAGTTTCCACCCTATTGAAGTTTCAGTTTACTGGACATTGTTGTCAATTGCGAGGTCAGCCATACAGAAACAAAAGAAAGAAAGAAAATACGTTTATTTGCGGTAAAACGGCTATCGCTCAGCATTATGCTGCGACCCTATGCAAGACAGAGCCCCAGCGCTAGTTTTCAGTGACAGCCAGCCTACCTAATCTAATATATCTCGACATATTCGCCAAAAATGTAAACAAATATGAGTTTATGGAAAAATAACTTTAATTCCCTACACAATAAAGCTCAGTTTACGCTACTAACTTCAAAAATGTTTATAACTTTTTCAATAGTGCTAGTCACTCTGAAATCAACTTAATATTCATTAAAATAAAGTTGATATTGGTTTAACTACAAATAACGTCAATTTGAACCATAAATAAAATTGGAATATAAGTCGATAGACTGAGTTCATGATGAGAATCTCTTTCAAGTCCAATCACCTTTTTCTAACTCAACTCAGCCTATCGCAGTCCACTGCTGGACATAGGCCTCTCGCACGCTGCACCAAAACACCCTGTCCTCCGCCTTCCGCATCCTTTTTCTAACTACCTAGCCTATTTTATATTTCATGTTTTTTTTTGAATGTATGTTTATTTTATTATATTTCATGTTTTGATTGTTGTTTTTGTTTTTGTTTGTGTCGAATCATATGTTGCAATGGTTTATTTTATTTCTAGTTTTGATTGTTGTTTTTTATTTATTTATGTATATAATTGCATGCTGCACTGGTTGACGTCGTCACGTCAAAGCCGGCCGCCGCTGAAAACCAGCGCTGGGGCTCTGTCTCGTATAGGGTCTTAGAATTATGCTGAGCGATGGCCGTTTTGCGTGAATGTTACGCATGTTTATCCCCAACTTGTTATTTTTTTTTGTGTTTGTTCTTTTTTATGCGTCATGTTTGCCGCAAATAAATGTATTCTCTTTCTTTCTTCTTTTTATTTCCAACTATGTCGGGGTCGGCATTCAGTCTAACCGGATGCAGTTGAACCACTTTTTTACTAAGACTGGTGGTCACACTTTAGGGCTTCAAATTGCGTATTTGATTTAAGGTTTTAGAAAATCAGTACTACATTTATTAGTTCAATGCGAACTCGTGTTCCTTTCATGCCAACCACATATTCCCCAAATTACTAAATAACTAGCTAGCTATGGAAGTTTTGTGTAAATACTAATTACAAACAAACATGTAAACATGTTGAAATTCAGTGCGAATTCGACGGCTAATGCAGCTGGTTCGGCAGAGTGAGTACTAATTAACGTTAATTTAATTAATATTAACGTGATTTACACTAGTTCAAATAATTATATTATTCGATCTTAGTATTAACTTTCTACGACTCCTGGGGGTCTACTCCGAAGTGCAAAATGCGAATGCTCGGATCGGACCGACACATGGTCGAACTGAATGATATTGAAAAATGCGAAAAAAGTTCGGAACGGCTCAATTGAGTCGGGACCATAGTCAATATTCGAAAGAGTGTAGGAGTGTAGTATCGGGACCGACCGAACCAAATAGTAACTTCGTAGCAGGAAACGGCCGAACATTCGGCCGATACTACTTCGGAGTAGACCCCCTGGGGCTGCAGTCTAGACATTCATAGCAATCGCTTTACGACCAATTATGTCGCAAAGTCCTGTCACTCCATACATTACACCTGTCAATCCGAGACTTTGCGACCGAATTTGGTCGTAAAACGATCGCTATGAAGGTCGAGACTGCAGCCCCTGGAGTGGAGACCGCGTATCGCCAAGCGTAGTGTGGGACGTCCCCCAGTTAGATGGACGGACGACCTTAAGAAGGCTGCTGGGACGGACTGGATGCGGAAGGCGGAGGACAGGGTTGTGGCGCAGCCTGGGAGAGGCCTATGTCCAGAAGTGGACTGCGACAGGCTGAGTTGATTGATTGATTAACTCTCATTCATCACAGCTTTTGATATGAAGTGGATATGGTTAATTAATTTGTGTAAATAATAGAAAATAGAGAGCATTGGTAGCACAGTGGTATCGACTCCGACTTACGAGTTGTAGATCATGAGCAAACTTACGACCTAGAACTCGTAAATAAGTACACAAAGTAACTATTAACTATTTCTATTCAGAGGGTGTTTAAAACACGTATTAGTTATTTATAAATATATATATTAATCCGAAATATTAAAAACATAAATCAAACGCGTTTCGCGGCATGAGAGAGATAATCATAAAACCAAATAATGACGGGAAGTTTTTATTCTCTATGGAAGTTCCTTCCTTCCAAAACTTTCCTGCCAGCACTCGAAGTAGCTTCACTTGGTGTTGCCAACACGGCCTGCGCCGTGCATGTCCTCAGGCACGCCTTACACTATCAGTATTACTTAGCTTAACTAAACACGTATCTGAAAGCACACACTTTATGTTAGGTACTAAACATAAAACCTATGACCTAGGTCATTTACTTTGTATATTTAATTTCATCACCACTGCTCTCAAAACGGCGAAGGAAAACATCGTGAGGAAACCGGCATGTCCTAGAACCAAAAAAAATGAAAGACTTGTGACATTCACGAACCCGCACATAACATTAAAACGACTTGTTTTCTTGTAGCAGCACCACTCCACACAAACTGCTTGACAATTGGAGAGCTGAAATTCTCCGCTACAGCCGATCGATTCTGTAAAAATCTCACCGTGAAAATTGCGGTGAAGTGAGCTTAGAGTGAGCTGTCAATAGTGTCAATCCCTAGCAATAGTTGGAATGAAAGTTCACTTAAAGAAAGAAAGAAAGAAAGAAAGAAAGAAAAAGTATTTATTGCGACGCACGCACACGCACTTCACGCTCACTTCACCTAAGTTTTCACGGTGAGATGGTTACAGAATCGCACTGCAGTTCTCAAGAAGCGGTTGCGACTGCCTCTCACTCTCCTCAGTAGTGAAGTTGTTTTATAGCACACAATCGCATGAAATCCGTCGGTACGAGCTTACGCAAACATTTTCGACGCTTAAACAGAAGCGAGAAATTCTCAGCAACATCCTGACACTGTACTGGCCACCCTATATAATAACCGTGCCGCGGTGGCTACTGCTATGAGGAAAATCTATTAAAATTGTTAAGATTCAAGACAGTAAAAAAAATCTTCAAATTATTCTTCTACGCTGAAACATGCATTGCGTAAGCTCGTGTGCCATTGCGCTTTGAGTGACATTTTGAACATTATTTTACCCGCCTTTACCTATTATTTTTACAAACCTTTCTCTTTCCATTACTCTTTTCAGTTAAAATTGACACTTTGAAGAATAATCAAATAAACTATCCATTATTGAACATGCACACACTTTTAATTTTCTTAAAAGACTTTCGTGGTAATTGGTGTCTATATGTCAGTCTAAATATTTTTTGAAATCCATAAGAGCATGCCTAGCACTTAGCAATATGAGCGTAAATTAATTGGAACGATGGTGCTGCATCTATTCATATTTATTCAAAGTTTTCAAATGCTCATTTGAATCACATTCACCCATGTCTAGACAGGAATAATAAAATGTTAGCGCCGGATTTTGCGGATTTTGCAAATTATAATTATATTTGTGAATGAATTAACGCGATTAGAGTAGAGATTAATTGAACATCGTTATTATTAAAACATTGCAATTATTTACTTGGATAAGGGTTTGTTCAGACTCACCACAATCCAAAAACGGAAACCATGTGGCTGGGGTACTAAATTCTTGTTATTTTTTGTTTGTGTGTTTGTTCTTTTTTATGCGTCATGTTTGCCGCAATTAAATGTATTTTCTTTCTTTATCAAGCTACTACAATCTGTCAAATTTCTTTAATAGATTTTCAACGTTATCGCTAAAGCATTAGGTTCAAGTTTGATTAGGAAAATTTGACCGTTTCGGGTAGCTTGATGTGCTGGCGTCTGTACTTACTTATCGTGATTGTGTTGAACTAAAGTTAACACTGTGGCATATCAACGTCTATCACCACCGTTATTAATTATGGTTGATATCGATGTCCGATGACATCGCAGTCACATTGTACTTTAAACGCACGCTCATGACACTATCTATAAAAGAAAAAAAAAAAAACACCGCAATTCCATAAACCGAGTTTGATATAACTCTCTCTTAGCTCTTGTTTTTGGTTTGAATGTGGTAACTTTACAACGACGAGTTTCAACCGTCCGTGCCTAAGTCCGACGAGATGATACGTCGATCCTGCATCTGCCTCAAAGAGCTCTAAAATACTATTATTTACATGACGAAAACTGAAGTCAGAAGTATTTATTTGGATCTTTTACACGAAACTATCGAATCCTAAACTTGAAAACAATACGGAAGTCGTTTTTACTCCCGCTTAGGTACGTCACTGAGCCATAAAACATACTCAAAAATATAGGCCATGAAAGTGGGTTAGCGTAACACGAGATAATAATGGGGGAGAGTAGGCAAATAAAGTCATTATTATTGTCGCTGGCAACCCCTCAGATAACTTTGTTTATATCACCATTATAGTACTTTCTCTTTGGTATCAGTTACGAATTTTGTTCGAAGTTTGAAACTGATTTCTGAACGTTGTAACGGTAGGGGAGATTTTTACCTCGAAGTTATGAAGTTTTATATCAGTTTAAGTCTTTGTGTCAAAATAATAATATAAAACATACGTTTTTGGCGGCGTTTATTCAATACTGCAGTTTTGTTTTCAGTTTATAGTTTTTTAACGAAGGTACCTAATCGTCCATGTTACAGATTAGGAACCTGTGTATATTTCTAACAGTCCTAGTGACAACGAGCTAGGAAAACAAAGTCGCTAAATGACCTGTCTATAATTATCACGCTTGGCAAATGCAGCTTGCTTATTGGTTATTAATAAACATTAAATAATATAAATAATATAATCATATATTAAATATGACATTTAATATAGATGACATTATATAATTAACAAGTAAAATGATCTCATCGCCTTTAATTGTCTTTAACGCTGCACACAGGTACAGGGGGTTACAGAAACATCTTGGATCTTATCCAAAACAAAGCATTATTATCACATCTTCATCCGCTCACAATTTATGAAGGCAGCGTATGAAAATTCGTAAGAGCAAGTATATGGCAGCCTTATGCATGCATATTATTACGCTTAACGCGAGTCCTGAATGAACACACGAACATAAGTAGATGCAAATACCTTTATACATGTGGCGTCTGGCGTGTGACGTCAGGGCTTCAAGATGTCCGTGCAATGTAAGGGTTGGGTCACACTAGACTGTAGCGGAGCCGCATTGAGGGTCGTGCGTCGGTGTTTCTGGTGTGAAAAATGGAAGTGTATCGGTAAATAATGAAATGACAACTTCTGTAATATATTCATGGAAAATGTATCAACATTTGGCGTATGACTTCGAGAAGCCTTGCAATGTTAGGTTTGATTCACGCTAGACAGGGGTCTACTCCCCAAGCGGGAAGTCCATAGTTTCGGCCGCAGTTATGGGCGTTAATACTCCGTACCACTTACGGACATAAGATAAGTTCGGTTACCGAACTAAGAATGAATGAAAACAAGATTGTTGTCCCTACGTCCAATGTGTTTTTGGCCTACCGTAAAATAATTTTGTCACTGGTTTTGACGGATCGACTACTTTCGGACGGGCCCGCGGATCTAGAGAGTAGACCCTCTGTGGTGGACTTGAGTGTTTCTTGTGAAAAGTATAGAAGTTTGTTAGTAAAGCATTCATTAACTGAACACGGGAAATTCCTCGAAGATCTCGACGTAATAAAAGGATTCTTCTGGCGCCTGGTGAATAAGCAATAAGCTACCCTTTCTCATCTTACGTTATTGTAAAAAGGTGCCAAAAAGAGTTGTAATTTCAAAAACGGGCTGCAGCATTTTCTAGTGATTCATCAGTCCATATGTCAAACTTAGTAATAACAATTTTGCCTCACGATCTTTTATGGGTTCAACTGTCGCTAATGAGACACAATTACTTTTTCTATTGTTACCGAACTTAATAAGTCTGCCTAACTGACGAGGTGCTAAACTGACAACACGACCGTACATTTTGTTACCCGCACGTTTAGCTCTCGTATGCTACAGTCCAGCGAGTACGAGCCTTTATACTGTGACAGCATAGCATGCATGAAAAGATATTTCACTCGACTCGTAGAGATTATCCGAATATGGGTATTATATTGCACATGTATAAGAATATATTCGCGTTCTCAAGCAGAGAAACAGTCGCATTTCCTTCTGGAACATTTCCTTGTTGTGTTGTGGATTTTCATACATTTACATTATTTTCTTGAACAAAGTTAGAAGTTTAATATGTTAAAATAGAAGAAGTTTGGTGTAATAATATTATAATTATTCATATTATTCTGCTGAGATATCTTAGCAAGAAGTACGATTCTTGTTCTTACTTAATAAACGCAACGTCTTTCTGCCGTTTAGCGCGCTATAACATCTGAAACCCGTATTTTTGTATCTCGGGAAACATCATTGGTTTTTGTTCATTAATTTGTTTGCTGTTTCAGAGAAAAGTGCAATACCAACGCGATAAAAATGTATGGAACAGATAAATGATAAATGCTAGCTTAATTTTTAATTAAATAACAGTTGTTAAAATTATTACTTATTTAAATTTAGTTCCTTACATTTTCACACTATTATATAAATGATCCAAGCGTCAGCCAGCCAGTTCATTAAATATTGTATAAGACGCATTGGCTGAATATCATTCATGTCGCTAGTTGACCCTTGAACTGCGCCGTTTAGTTGAAAGGCTAGGCAGTTAATTGAATGGTAAATGAGCTAGTCGGCGGCGACATATACCAAGATGACATACATTTTACCAACAGATACCAATGTTCCCATCTTTCTAACCAACAACACGATTACTCTATAAACCACAAACAACGTTGAAGGAAAAGAAAATAAAGTACTATTCCGATTTTACGATGGTCCAAACTGTATCCCCTGCTGCTTATTTTTATAGCCTCATAAAACCAAATCTCGTGTTATCGCATCCAAAAGAGATCCTGTATCTTTTTGTATTGCAATTTTGTGGTTTATCTGTGTTAGCAATTTGACCATACAATCACCTTCCTTAACTATAAATAATATCACGCCTTGTTTCCCCGAAGGGTTAGGCCCCTCGCCCACGGCGACTTTTTGTAGCGATGATCGAATACGATACGAAACGAAACGCGCGACAGCATTGCTACTAACGCGCGTTAGTCGCATTTGCAACGCGGTACTAACGCGCTACAGCATCGCGACTGTATCGATGCAAACGCGCGACCGTTTCGGACGACATCGGGGAGAGAACGGAGGGAGGGTGCGTAAGTGGAGAACCGAGCATCAGTGCAAAATGGACAGGTCGACAGAAGCGCGACTGTATCGCGTTTGCATCGCGACTGAGAATCGTGGTGTGGGCGAGGGCAAACAGCTAGCGACCGTATAGCTAGCTGTTTGCCCTCGCCTGTATCGATGCGGATGCGTGACAGCATCGCTACTGCGTCGCTACGAAAAGTCGCCGTGGGCTAGGGGCCTTTGGCAGAAGTAACTATTCGGTATAACAGCTATGAATAAAAATAACATAATAATATAGAAAAAAGTTTAATAAAGTAGAACCGTATTCGAAAAGAAGTCTAATTACTGTGAAATTGTTTTGGAAATCGAAATACTTATAGTTTTTTTTTTTTAATAAATTGGTATACAGGGTGGTAGGGACATCAACAAGCAACCTGTTACAATGGATCCAGAAAATGCTTAAACGCGTTGAAATATATTGTCGGTTATAAAAAAAAATTGCTGTTCCATACATACATTTTGACCGCGTAAGTATTGCACTTTTCTATGAGCAGATTTTTTATTTTTGAAGTGAAAACTTCTTTAGCGGCGTTGTGCACTTTTGTTGTGATGGGTAAAAAATGTTAAACTCGCGTCAGGAGACGTGACCTTATCGAAAATTCGTAAGACAGAGCTCGCGTCAGGACACGCGACCTGATCGAAAATTCGTAAGACGGAGGGAGAGTAGAATGCATTCCAAAATATCAAAAATGCACAACGTTAATATTCAAGTTTTCACTTCTGCCGGCACTCCCGGAGTGCAACCCGTTTTTTTATTTTGGGGGTCTACAATCATGTGCTGAATTCATGGTTACAGTTTGCGCGTTGATGTCCCTGCCACCCTGTATGATATAATTCATACTAATATTTAACTCAGCAGTGCGATTCTGTAACCATCTCACCGTGAAAACTTAGGTGAAGTGAGCGTGGACTGAGCTGTCATTCCAACTAATGCTAGGGATTGACACTATTGACAGCTCTGTCTAAGCTCACTTCACCTAACTTGTCACGGTGAGATTTTTACAGAATCGATCGGCTGTTTGTATTTTACCTTTTCACGCCTAACAGCCGAACAAAATTACCTATCATCACCAGTTTTGGCATACTGGAGGTAGAAAAACCTATCTATCTCTGGTTTTAACGTCCCAATAATCTATATCATTGGCGATCTGTATGATTATATTATACTGGCAGTTATGAATATACTTGGCTACCATCAGTAGCGATCTGTCTGTAGCTGAAATTAGGTTATTGGGTTCGGCCGTAAGCCGATCGTTATGCATGAAGGATAGATAGCCAGGGCTCTGGAGAACGCCACAGGCTCTTTTTCATTCTGGGGATTTGTATTAAAAAATTATGAATGTATATTATGTATACCATGGATATCGGATATCTATGATCTATATTAATAATAAAGCTGAAGTGTTTGTTTATTTGTTTGAACGCGCTGTTCTCTGGAAATACCAGTCGGATTAAAAAAAAAGTATGTTTGCACTTGATAGCCTAATTCTTTAGGAAGGCTATAGGCCAAGCTAAAAGAGAAAAGTGAGACGGAACGCTAAGCGAACATGATGTAATAGTGCGGACAAGCGATGCGATACAGGGGGGGGGGGGATAAATTACATGCAGACGATATTGCGTGCAGAAGCTAGACTATAATCTATAATATAAAAATGAATCGCTGGATGTGTTGCTAAGCGCAAATCTCGAGAACAGCTGAACTGATTTCGCTAATTCTTTTTTTTAGAATATTCCTTGACGTACGAGGATGGTTCTTACGGAGAAAAAAAAAGTAAGAAAGTTGCTTCACGCGGGCGAAGTCGCGGGAAAAAGCTAGTACAAAATAAACGAAATTGTGGGCTAGTGGTTACATAAATTAAACAAAAAGCTATTAAAATGCTAAAATGATTTAAAGGGATCA
Source organism: Apamea crenata (assembly GCA_949629185.1). NCBI lineage: Eukaryota > Metazoa > Arthropoda > Insecta > Lepidoptera > Noctuidae > Apamea > Apamea crenata. The sequence continues at coordinate 15,038,268 of OX451365.1, read as the reverse complement.
TCCTATAGCTAAATCATCCCTTTTGTACTATCCATTAAACCCACATGGATGTCATAAAATATGAATGTTACATTATTTACAAGCACTAAAGGTTACTTACACTTAGGTTTTGTTAAAATAAATTTTGAGGAGCAAAATTAGAGGTCATTCTATCACGCTACTAAATACAAAAGAGGTCGTAAATAAAACGAGACTCGCGTTAATTGATATTCATTTTAATTAAGTTAAAGATGTAAAAGTTTTTTAAAGTTTTTAATGAATTCAAAGATGTTTTGCGATTTAACTTATGAATTTATTTTACAATTTGATTTTATGTCCTTCAATTATTCAATTTAAGGCTGATTTTTAAAATAAAATAAATAAAATTGACGTCTGACAGATTTTGTATGGAAGAACTATCAAAAATTTCCACCGATAAACTTTTCTGGCGTTGGATAAATCAGCCCATAATTATAATAGTATTATTTTGGCATGTATGTTATTTTGGTTACTAGCAAAATTTTTAAGTATAAATACTTACATAAATATGGATGACTGTGTCTGACTTAAATAAATAATTTAAATTAAAAAAAAGTTACAAAATATAACGTTTTAATTTAAACTATTGTATTGATACTTTTGTAGTACTAGTAGGTATTTGCAATAAAAATAACATGGGACAACAATATATATTTTCCTTTTTTATTAACAATTAAATTATTTATATAAAACCTAATTAATTAGTAAAAATAGCAAAATTATATCCTAACTAAACTAAAACTATTCACAAACTAAAATATAGCTTCGAAAAATTCATCCGCATCGCTGTCGGCTGGTAAAATACCCAAGAGACTTACGGCATAACCACATATGGCAATGATTAACCTCTGGCCAAGGTAAAAGCCAGCCCTTGGGTCACGGGAAGGAGAACTAAAGGTAATTTTTTTTCTTGATTTTTTTTTTTTGTTTATTAAACTTAATTCATATTGAGATCTTAGACAGACTCATTAGTCTTTAATCCATCAACGAAGATAATAGGTTAGTTTCCTGGGTAAAAAAATAATAATTATATTTAGTCCGTTAGTCAGATTATCGAAAAATAATGGACACGTCTTTTGTCAATCAAGCAAAAAATGACAAAGATAAAGCGCGTCAAAATTTGGGAGTGGGATTTGATAATCTAACTGACGGACTAATTAGATTTTTTTAGGTAACTAGCCTATTACAGTCCCGTCCCAAAATAGTTCGGTACTTCGAAATGAACCTTACTCCCGATTAACTAACTTTTTCGGACGGGCAAAACGACAAACACATCGGGTATAAGGACAACTGTCAAATCGTGTCGTCATTCATTCTTAGTTCGGGCCCCAAATGTCCGTAAGTTATAAGGAGTAGGAAACGTCTGTAACTTCGGTCGAGACTACGGATTTCGTGCTTAGAGAGTAGATTTGGCTTCAGTCGAAATATTATCGAAGCAAACTCACCATCTGCCGAGCCTTTTCCTATGTTGGGGTCGGCATTCAGTCAAACCGGATGCAGCTGAATACCCGTATTTTACATGAAGTGACTGTGTATCTGACCGCCACAACCCATATCCGCCATCCATCCGCATAACGCCACAATCATGGTTAATACAATTCCTCTTTATAAGACTAGCTGTCAGACTTTCGGGATTCTGACGACGCGTAACGATTCTCAAAGATTCATAAATGACAGGACCAACCACTTAACGTGCTTTCCGAGGTACGGAGTGATCTTGGTATGTAAAGATCGTCACCTATCCACGGACCAACCGCGGCCAGCGTAGCTTAACCTGATCGATGGATCCGTGCGGCTGTTATTACTTGGCCACAAGCCCCTCTTGAAGCAAACTACCTATTAATAATTCATTAGCTGCACACTGAGTTGATTTTATGAATTTACGAGTACAATATTCCTTTTTCCTTAATCTCTTTTCGGAATGTTCAATGAGAGCACGTAATACCAATTTATCAGAAATGTGTCGTGACTGCCTTGTTGGTGTAGTGGTCGCAAGCGCTACTGCTGAGCAAGGGGTCCTGGCTTCAATTCCCAGGACATGTCAATTTCCAGTACATCAAGCAACCCGAAACTGAAAAATTTTCCCATTCAACCTTGAACCTAATGCTTTAGCGATAAAGTTGAAAATCTATTAAAAAAAACCGGTCAAGTGCGTGTCGGGCCACGCGCAGTGTAGGGGTCCGTAGTTTTTATAACAGCCAAGTGCGGGTCGTATTCGCTGACTGATAGTTTCGTACCATGCTCTAACTAAAAGCCAAACATGACTACCTACCTAATTTGACTTCCTATACAAATCCTCACCTGATCCGACCATTTTTCACGGAAAGTTTTAATTTTTTTTTTTTGAGATTTTGATAAGACTTGTCATAGCCGGTGTTTTGAATTTAAATACAGGACACAGAGCTACACTACTCACTCGTCACAAAAAAATAAAATTGAGGAATTCTATGGAGTTGTTCGAAATTTTCGAGTCAAATACAATTGGTCGACTATTACTCGTAAACTTGTAAAGCGCACTTAAGTGTGATAGTTTTCCTTTAAACTTCGTTATATATAGGTACTATTGCCGTAACATTTGAATTTCTAACTACAACCGTTTAGTTGATAGAGGGGGGGGGGGGGACACTTTATTCTAACGAAAATTGGTACTTAAAGCTTGACAAGTCACGAACGGTTTACTTAATCAAAAAACGGTCTTCCCAAACCCCTAATATTTTTGAAAGATATATCCAACGATATCCCACACTATGGGAAGGACGGAAAAAATATTATCATCCCCACTTTACATGTAACCACTGTGCACTGTGCACTTTACATGTGTTCGGCGTCCTTAACGTGTATACTCATGCCAAATTACAACTTTCTAGTACCAATAGTTTTTGAGCTGAACCGCGGACAGACAAACAGACGGACATGGCGAAACTATAAGGGTTCCTTGTTGACTACGGAACCTTAAAAAATGATAGATTGTAGTAGTGATGTGCTGGCGTCTGTACAGTTTTATTAAGATTCTCCATCAGAGATTTCTCAGAAGTAGCCCGGACTCTGAATTTGTGGCCGGTTGGTGGCAATAGGCACGGTTACAAGGGACTTAAACATGACTGGCGAATTGTGGGTGTACTAATAGGTACACCTCTGCCTAATCTTTCGGGGATTACAGGTGTGATGTAGTGTTTTATTCAATCAGAAAAAAGCAGCATGAAAGCGAAACGTGGGTGTAGTTATACAGTTCGTGGGTGTAGTAAATCCCTTCAGCGAAAATGTAGGACTTGTGCCTACAACTCCAGGGCTGTAGCCGTATTTCGTAGGATTATCTGCAGATGTGACACAATTCCCACGGAAAAAAAACTGTAGTATTGAAGTATTCCATGTTTAATCGATTCTATTAGGGTTCCGTACCTCAAAAAAAAAGACGGAACCCTTATAAATAAAATAAAATAATTTCAATTTAGATATCAAGGATCCATAGGTAGTAAGTACAGACGCCAGCAGGTCAAGCTACCCGAATATGTCAAATTTTCCTAATCAACCTTGAACCTTAATGCTTCAGCGATAAAGTTGAAAATCGATTAAAGAAATTTGACAGATTGTAGTAGCTTGATGTGCTGGCGTCTGTACATCATGCATAACAATATTACACAAACAAAAATAAAAATAATAATTAAAATGTAGATTAAAATGATAATTAAAATTAAAATTAAAATGTAAATCAAAATTATAATTAAATGACTGTTTTAATAAGGGACATCCACAGCGGAGATGACATCCTTATAGGTCGTACATTTTGACCAAGATTTTTGTAGACCAAGAAGGTTTGTAGAGTTGGGCTCTCATTAATCGACTGTGGTATGCTCATGACAACAACCATCAGTATACATCAATAGCAAACTCTGCTATTGTTTAGATCGGACCTCAAAATATCAATCAATCCTACGTAGCGATGTGCCCCTATCACAGGCAACAGGTAACAGAAGCTCGGGGATAAAGAAGTTTCATCGACTTTTCCATTAACTCCAATACCGTCGACCGGCGATAGAGAGACAGTACCTATACATAGCTACAGAAGGCTAGCTTCATCTAATGATAAAGTGGTGGTGGATCGATCCGAGCGGCGCGCAATGATTGTTGACATAACCTTCCCGCATGGGGAGATACCTCGTGAAAGACGACAAAGATAAACAAATCAAGTATCTTGACTTGGTTCATGAGGTTGTCGACATATGGGATGTGGACTCCGCGATCATTGTGCTGATAGTCGTGGCAGCCTATTATTTAATAGCCAAGGGCCTCAACCAACACCTGAGGAGGCTCTCGTTGGGCAGCCGGATCAAGGGCTTGATTCAGAAAGCGGTACTTCTGGATACGGCCCGCATTGTTAGGAGGTTCCTCTCTCTGGAGCCCTGACCGCCGGTCGTTTGGACCCTGTTCCCGATACCGGTGGGCTACTATTGACATTGACGCGTGATGTCTGTTCTAAAAGTAACTGATAAAAGTATTAACAAAACAGAGGGGCAATTCCAGTATTTTAGGAAGGTTCGTATTCTAATGTACGTCAGTCTCAACCTGTCAAAGATACCTCAAATTTCCCTAATTTTTTTACTGTTTTTGACTGTCGATGAGGTCAGATTGCGACTAGATTTTTAACGTTTTTGATGACGGTAATTGGGCTACTGGTTAAATTCATACACCCACCTACGAAAAACACAATTATTTAAGGCTGATTATTCCAACACCAGATAAATTTATTTAGAAGGTTCACCAGTTTTCCAACAATAAATTATTAAAATTAAACTCAATTTATTAATTGATAAACATCTTTAATGTGATTCCAAATTAGAATTTTGGCTTTAAGTATTCAAGTGATCAAAATATCGATTTGATCATTTGAATTTAATTCAAATTGTTCAGTTATTATAATTATATGATTTTGATTCAATTTGTAAGCGACACTACAAAACGGCATTCACAGGAACGTTTTCTATTCCATTTTTTTTACATTTTCATCAGATATTTTTGGAACAGACCATACGTACGGAGATCTCAAAATATGTCATGCGAATGCCAGTTGCGAGTGCGCTTGCACTCACTGTAGGTACTCGTTTGTCTATGTGTGCGTATGTTTCCACTTGTTGTATTACTATAGTCCGTTCACAGTTATTTTACCTCTGACAGCTGAGCAACCTTATTGTAACGAGAATAAAGATCACAATGATTTTGACAGACTGTTTATTGGCACCAACCCAACAGCAACCATATCAGAATGTGAATAAAGATCACTCTCTTATGTTCTTGTTCTTGCATTTAGATTATTACTATGTTGACGTAGGTAATTGTGTGTTATAACGTAAGGAATTGAATTATTTTATTTGAAATGTGTGTCTGTGGTTTCGACACAACTAGCCTTATTATTATTTGTATGCACTCGTGTAAAATTTAGCAAACTGATAATAACATCCTATTCATAACATACTATTGTAATAAAACCTACATTTACGAATTTTTTGATTTGGACAGTGATACAAAATCAGAGGTAAAATAACTGTGAAAGGAATGTAACAGACCTTCTGTTTCCATCTGTTTTATGGTGGAGTTAGCAACACAATAGATGCGACCATCCACCGTCCGCTGCAATCAAGATAGAAGAGTTATATTTGGCTTTAGATTTATTGAAGTGTAAAATAAATTAAGTCTAGCCTTTCGTTGGTCTATCGATCATAAACAAGGGGTGGCGGTGGTATTATGAAGATAGATGGAAGAAAAATGGAATTATGAATTTGTATAGCATGTGCTTGGTAGCAGTAAATAAATATCGATAGACTAGTGTTTGGGATTCGAATACCAATAAAATCACCGTTTATTTTAAATAACCAACAATTTTGACTACATACGTGCTATATATTCTATATCGTCCTCACGCCCACACCATTCTGTTACTGACTCAGTCCTTCCTCCTCCTTAGCTAAAATACACATTAATTATGTAAATGTGTGTATTTTAGCTAAATTACGTGCTAAAACATTTGAATACCTACCATTGAATTTTATCATAAAAGCCAATGGTATTTTTATGTCAATATTAAGATCGATGTAAGTCAAGACAAAATAAGATAGTGGAAGTAGTTTCATATCTAATTTAGTATTTTTTTATCATATTTTTTATTGTGTATCCGTTACGATGCTCTCAGTCTAAACTAACATAATTTTTTATCAGCTGTTTGTGTCCCACTGCTGGGAAAAAACCTCCATTCCCTCCTTCCAACTAACATTATAAAATTGTTTGTATGTTTGTAAGAGGTCATCTCTGTAAGTAGTGTTTACAAAATATTTTTTTCCGATGGAAAGCTTTGGCCGATTGTCATTGGATTTCTTCCACACAGACGATGTCACGGCCAGAAGCTAGTGCGTACCAACATCTATTTGCACCTTCAATTAACTGTAATAACTCAATAGACATAACGGACAGTCCCCTGTGCAGGCCCGGCATGGAGGCTGAGGAAACCGTTGCGCATGTGCTCTTTGAATGCACAGGCGTCAGCCAGATTAGGTCAGAAACTCTCGGGACATCCAGACCTTACGCAGATGTTCTCAATAGGCCAGGAGACGAAGTTAACTTCTGGAGGGAGGTGGGCTGGTTGGAATAAGCACCGACAGCCGCCATAGCCCACGCACAATGGTCCACTTGAAGGACTAAGTGCGGAAACCAAACCCGTAACATAGAACTGCGTAAATAATACACACATAACCCACAATAACTCTGAGGTATATATTATAGGCTATACATGTATATGAGAGGCTTGTAATTCTGAACACGGTAGCTGATTAATTAACTGCATAATTACTTTAGGTATTTGCTAATATCAAGAGCCGTGTACATACATTAAGTTAGTACAATGCCATGCAGTACCCAGTAATACAATATTGGTTCAACAACGGCACTTGAATGTTAATGCGAACTGCCTTTGTTTATAACGAGATTTGTTCTTCTATCTTGTCAAAATGAGGTCCAAAATATTTTTATACTTACACACTTGAAAATTTGTGGGAAAAAAAAATTGTAGCAATATTTTCCGGGACACTAAACGCCCCCAGACATAATGAAAATAAAACCTCTATTGTGTCACGTTCAGTGTCCTTCAGCCGATTAATAATAAAAGCAAAAAAAGAGGTTTCCCTACACTGCATCGAAATAGTTATAGTATACACACTGGCGACGTAAGTGAAAACATGTCGTGCTTTGTTTTTTTGAAATTAAAAACAAAAATTGAATACAAAATGTTTTGCTTTGGCTTACATACCACATCAAAACGGTGAAGGAAAAAATGGTGAGGCATGTTTTAGAAACAAAAATTCGAAGACATGTGACATATATCAACCCGCACTAGGCCCACGTGGTAGATTATAGCATATTCCCTCTTACCGAGAGGAGGCCTGTGTCCCAGCAGTGGGAACATTAAAGGCTGATTATACTTACATCAAGATATCAAGTTATTATGTTAAAAAAGAATTCTCTTCAGAAACCAACCTAGTTAGAATAGTTTGGTAATTTAAAACTAAAACATTTCAGGAAACTGTAAACTATTGTTGGAAAACATGATACTCAGACCAGAGTTTAAACAACACCCTAGGTAGCTTCATACTTCGTGAAATATCGAATTATGACCAGAATGCAGTCTTCCGGGAAATCAACGCCACATAATTTTATTTGAGGAATAATTTTGAATTGTTGATAGTTTTCCATACAAAATCTGACAGACGTAAATTTTATTCCACAAATAAAAATTATCTGTCGATTGATAAATCAGCCCTTTATATAATAAGTGAAACAAAATGGTGGAAACGAAGAAAAAAGGCCCCTTGGCTTACAAGATTTAATTAGGTAATATTAATTAATTAAAGGCTGTGATTCATCGAAATAATTGGCTCCTGCGTCATTCTTAGGGAGAATAGCAATATTTATTGTTTCCTTTATTAATATAGGGAGCTTCTTTCGCAGAGTCACGCGTTGTTTATTTGCTGGGTAAATAATAGTGTAATAGTTTGTAGCTTTGGGTATTCTGAGGAAAAACATCCATCCTTTTGGGTTCTGTGTGTTCGTTTGTAGTGCTCCCTACTCCGTATTCGGTCTCCACAGATCTTAGGAAATCTTTTTTTCTTTAAAAGGGTACACTTCCCAGGTCCCATTGTGATACGGTCAGGATCTGATGATGGGTTCCTGGAGAAATGGAAGGAACTCTTCAAATATTGTAGGCACGGTAACAGCAATTTTTGCGAAAAATGTTGTACGGATTTTTTACAACTTTAATTCTTTGTATTAACCGTATTTTTATATCGCCTGTAATTTAATTCAGAATTTTAAAACTGATATTTCAAGCAACTACACTAACTGCGTAACTTCCGAGAGACTACCTCAGTTGACTAAAGAGCCAAAAAACTATGCATTTTATGTAACAAATGCTCTTGAAATTCGGCTGTGAGCTGTTCAGCACGTACGCACAGACGCAAAAATATCGCGGCGAGTTTTTATGGAGTACTGGAATTTCAACTTTCGATGTTGAGCCGAGCGTTGAGAATCCCAGCGCGACAAAAAAACACACTGTTGGATTGTCAACTCTCGGCGCTAAGCAGTGCGTTGAAAATCTAGTGCGTGAAAAAAAACGCCGCGGGAAAAACGCGCGCGTGCGTACCTGGAATAAGGCGCCATGTTTGGAGTGGTTTATTAATACTAGCTTTAGACATTTATATTGATCAAAGGATTTCATTTTATCTGTGAAGCTTTATCGCTTATCCATTCAAAGCTTAGTAATCTATTTGCCTAAAGTTTAGGGTTCATGCTTATGCTAAGTGGCGGTCACTTTTTGAAATGTCTAATCATGTGAAATTAGGAAAAATTATTTTTAGGTAAAGAAATTGACTACACGTAAGATACATTTAGACAGGAGCCGTTGGGCTTCATTTTTTACCTAGCCTAAACTGTCCCACTACTGAACATAGGCGTCCCCCAAATCTATTCAGGCATCCTTTTCTAGAACCACCTCGATCCAACCCTTGTGGTACGCGTACCTAATCTTTATAAGTAAACTACGAGTAGCTGACCCGGCAACCGTTGTTTTGCCATATACATACATTATTTCTAGGATTATTTTTTTTGTATGTAAAATAGATGGTACATACAAATCGGTCCAGCCGTTTCGGAGGAGTTTGGTAACAAACATTGCGATACGAGAATTTTATATATTAGATAATAAAATAACTTATATTTTCCGTATATTCAAATTACAACTGTCATTCTTTGAGAGCTGTATGAAATGGCTATTACACGGCCAATTGAAATAGGGTGTCAATTTGCTTAACAATTAACTTAGCTGAATGTACGCATGTCTACACATCAAGTTATACATAACCAGTATAAGCTGACTTCTGATTGTACGAAAAACCTATAGCTTGATGTGTAGTTCAATCAAACACACACACACACACACATATCATTACGCCCGTTTCCCCTGTTGACTTCAATCAAGTTATTTAATTATCCCCTCGTCAGTTAGGCAAGCTTATTAAGTTCGGTAACAATAGAAAAAGTAATTGTGTCTCATTAGTGACAGTTGAGCTCTTAAGACAAAAGATCAAGGAAAACCAAGTGGATAAAAGTGACAAAAATACCGAAGAAAAAATCCAGATTCCTTCAGGATGTGTATCGCCTACACAAAATAGTAATACATTTTTTTTTTCTGTAGGAATGGGAGTCTTTTGCGCTGCTGTCAATTTTATTCGAGGAAATCTCTTCTCTCTCTCTTTCTGCAACCATGAATTTCGTCAATCCGTCTTAAGCAAGCGTGGTGAACAACGCTCGTGCCTTCACTGTATGAAATGAGGAATTTGCCCTGCAGTGGAACACTAATAGGCTGGTATTATTTTTATGAATCTAGAACCTCGCAGAAGATGGTGGGACGAGCTGGACAAAACAAACAACCAGTGGTCCACTTTAGCCCCGGATCGAAAGAGCTGGAAGTCATGGGGAGACGCATTTGTGTGGGACCGGCCAGCACTGCAAGATGCAGGCTAACAGGAACAGGGCCCGGGACTAAGAAGATATAAAATGTAAAATACATAATACAAGAAAAAATCTATATATATAAAATTCAAAGTCCTGACTGACTGACTGACTGACTGACTGAGACATCAACGCACAGCCTAAACCGCTGGTCCTAGAGACATGAAATTTGGAGGGTGTATTCTTCGTGAAGAGTAGGTATCCACTAAGAAAGGGTTTTTCGAAATTCCACCCCTAAGAGGGGGAAATGGGGGGATTTTGTTTGTATGAAAAATCTTATTCCTTGAGTTAATAAACTTGAAACTTGGCACGAATACTTATCTAAGTAAATAATGAAGTTGGGCATTTTTTGTTTGTATAAACTACCCCCTAAAAGGGGATTGGGGGGTTTCAAAGTTTGTATAGAAGAATTTTAGCACGCGGTCCGATTTAATCGAAACTCAGTATTTATACCTAAAATTAAAAGGAAAGAATAATGTGTATCAGGGTTTTTCGAAAATCTACCCCTGACGGCCTGAAAAGGGGTAGTCAATTTTACAGGGGAGGATTTTACAGCGTGGCTTGATTAACTCGAAAATTGGTATAAATAATCTTTGAGTCAAGTTATGAACACATCCCCAATGATTTTTCAAAATTCCACCCCTGTGGGGGTGAAAAGCGGGGATACAGTTTATATGAAAATCTTATTCGTTAGGTTAATAATCTTGAAAATTGGCATGAATACCCGCCTAAGTAAGCAATAAAGTTTATCATTATTAGTTTTTGAAACCTACCCCTCAAAGGGGATATAGGGGTGTTAAAGTTTGTGTGGAAGAATTTGAGCGCGCGGTCCGATTAACTCGAAACTCAGAGTACTGTGTGTGTACTTAAGACTAAAAATAAATAATAACACATATGAGGATTTTTCGAAAATCTACCCCTAACGGGATGAAAAGGGGTAGTTAATTTTACAGGGGAGGATTATAATACTTTGAGTCAAGTTATGAATTTTTATAATTTTTTTAAAATTCCACCCCTGTGGGGGTGAAAAGCGGGGATACAGTTTATATGAAAAATCTTATTAATTTAGTTAATAAACTTGAAACTTGGCAACAATACTTGCCTAAGTAAGTAATAAAGTTTATCATTATGAGTTTTTCAAACTACCCCTCAAAGGGGGATATAGGGGTGTTGATGTTTGTGTGGAAGAAATTGAATGCGCGGTCCGATTAACCCGAAACTCAGTATTGATACTTTCGACAGAAAATAATTAATAATAAGTATGTAAAGTTGTCGAAAATTGACCCCTGACGGGGCAAAAAGGGGTAATTCGGTTTTTAGGGGAGGATTTGAACTTGAAACTGTATGTTACAATTTCACGCCTAAACCACTGAACTTCTTATTTGGCAAAGAGATAGATGGCATCCTGGGGAAGCACATACTTTTTATCCTGGTAGCACGTTCCCGTGGGATAACTTCCGACATCCACGCGGGCGAAGCCGCGGGCAGAAGCTAGTAATCTATAAATGTTGAAATAAGTCAAGACATTTGTAAAGTATAAATTAAAAAACCGTGTCACTGTGACTTTGTGTTGTACCCAAAACCGAAACATAAAAATAAGAAAATATATCTACTCAGAAACAAGCTGATAGCTGGGAATCCCACCCATAAAAAAATCGAATGAAGATGAATGAAAGAAAGATAAAGTATGTGGAATAAGGACGAGAGGCAAAAATGCGAGAACTGGTATGAAAGGTAAAGCAGACAGGTATAGGCTTCGATCATGTTGGAGGTAGAAGTATATATAAAATAAAAAAATAAGGGCCTGGAAAGTCCCACCCCATAATCCATATAATAATTTAGGTATATTTTATGCGACCTACCCAAATGTTCTTTGGTATTGTTCGTCGAATCGCTGAGCTCCTTACAACATGATTACTGACAAATGCTTGCTCTGACTGGACAGGTTCACTAAATCTAAGTGGTTCTTTCCTCAAAAGACCATTTTAGAATTATGTATCTGCCATAACCTTGGTCAGATCATGTGAAGACCATGTGGTCTTCACATGATCTGACCAAGGTTATGTCTGGACTTTAGATACTGTGACCTCTGAGTTTATTTCGGCCTTTCTTCATAGAGTAGTCATACCTTTAGGAAACGCCGACGTCATCTAGTTTTTAAAATATGATTGACGTGTAAAAGAGTTTGTACAAACCTACTTCTTCATCGTCATCATCACACTATTCGTCATTCAGCACCTATTCTAAAGTATTATGTTATTTTTTGGCGTAATTCTACTGATAAGGAAGCGGTATTTACAGCCCAAAATAAATTTATACGAGTCATAACTAGTATAAAAGTAACTGACAGCTGCAGAACATTATTTTTTAAATTAAATATTTTTACTTTACCATGTATAGGTACATATATATATATATAATTATATCAGAGATTATAATGTTCGTTAGGAAAAATACAAACACTATAGTAAGTTAAATAGCAAAAGAAACAAATCCAATATATGTTTACCAAGCAATTAAACAGCGTATATTATGTATGGCTCCACGCATATATAACAATTTACCAATTTCTCTTCTGGAGATAGGTGATATAAATATTCTTTGAAAGCAATATACATAAAATCACTGTTACAAAAAAAAAGGACATTACTCTGTCACTGAATATCGAAAGGATAAACTTTTATAATGTTACTTCATACGGTATTTTAAATAATGTATTTTATTGTTAAATTCTAGTTCGCATGCCTTATGGTAGAATATGGCTAATGGACACTATTGTTTGTATGAGACCTATTCAAATAAATAAATGATTAAGATTATTATGATTTCAGCCAAAAGACGTCCACTGCTGGACATAGGCCCAAGCACCTCCACTTCGACCTGTTCTGTACTTTTTACATCCAAAGGGTTCCTGCGGCCTTCACAAGGTCGTCGGTCCACCTTGTGGGAGGCCATACAACGCTATGTCTCCACTGCAGAACCTTTCAGCCCCGTCGGCCATCTGTTCTGCGAGCAATGTGCCCTGCCCACTGCCACTTAAGTTGGGAAATTCTTCGGGCTATATCGGTTACCTTGGTTCTCCTGTAGATCTCTTCATTTCTGATTCGATCACGCAGGGAAACTCCAAACATACCCCCTCTCCATCTCTCCACAAACCTCCTCACAGAAATAAAATTATTTATTTAATCAAACGCGATATTTTATCACTTGATTCAATTGTTACTGTTCCTCTGATTACAACGTTAGTTTGTTTATAGATACGTGGGTGCTTTTGTAGGCATGCGTGTGTAGCTCCAGGCGGTCTGGCGTGACCTGGTTGTGATTTTTTCTCCGTGATTACGTCAGAAGTAGGGCGGCTCTGCCCGTGAGAAAAGAACAGACGCGCTTCTGTCACGGGGAGTAGGAAACTAATCCGTTTGAAATGAAAATGTAGTGGAGTTAGAAACATCTTCTTGATAAAAGGTCCACGTTATGACTGGCTAGTTTGATTGACGGCAAATCGTATTATTGATGATTGTTTTCGGAGAGTAAAACTTACTGGCAATAATAAGTAATTTGCATGCAAGAAATATTGTAGGTATCTACTGGTAGCGAATAACATGCAATCACTTTTTTTATTTGCCCTACACTCTACCACTGCTGGGCATAAGTCTATCCCATACTATTCAAGTTAGTAGAATGCCACAGTGAGTCTCGATTCAAAATAAAAGTAGGTATTCTTAATATTTGAAGTGAAAACTTATTCAGCGGCGTTGTGCACTTTTGTTGTGACGGGTAAAAAATGTTAAACTCGTGTCAGGACACGTGATCTGATCGAAAATTTACGAATTTTCGATCAGATCACGTGGACGATGGAGCTCGCGTCAGGACACGTGACTTGATCGAAAATTCGTAAGACGGAGGGAGAGTAGACCGGATTACAAAATACCAAAAATGCACAACGTTAATATTCAAGTTTTCACTTCTGCCGGCACTCCCGGAGTGCAACCCGTTTAATTATTTTTTATGATACAGCATTGTCATACAACTAGGTAATGCTACCAGAATTTTGGGTACTTTTCCTGTTGACAACGACGCGGATGAATGTTTTGACGCCCTATGAATCTTTCCTTTTAATATACTTGTACGTATTATTATTATTATTTTAAGAATGTAGTGTTTAAATTATTATACAGCCAAGTTAATGTAAAACCTTTTCTTTCTCCGCTGTTTCGATATTCAAAAACAAGCCGCGTTCACAAATGATGCATTTAAATAATATTTAATCAGTGCAATAAAAATAATAAAGCTGATACAATTTCAAACAGAAATGCTATGTTCAAATGTAATTTACCAATTAAAAACATAACAGCAAATCGGAGTGGTGATCGTTGCTGTTCGCTTAATTGGATAGTCGGGTTGATCAATTAAATTTTATGATCAGTTCCATTGCATGCAGTTTAGGATTTGCACCAAAATATGTGGTTATTTGGTTTCAGATACATTTTAGAGAGCTATTAGGGTATAAAATAAAATGTATATTTTAGAATTGTATGAGTTGTTGTACGGGCTGACATTGCTCGCAGAACCAAAGTCAGTAGTCCGTAGAGTTGGAAGGCCTCCACCAAGGTGGACCGATGGCCTTGTGAAGGCCGCAGGAATCTGCTGGATGCGGAAAGCACAGAACCGATCGAAGTGGAGGCCAGCAATGGACGTCTTTCGGCTGAAATGATGATGATGAATTGTTATTTATCTACAGAACAGTTTAGATAGTGAATTATAGTTCCCGAAATCATAATACTAATAGACTTTTATAGATATTTTAAAACATGGTAATATAATTTAATTTGTTTCACGGTAACCAAATGTTCAATGTTTATATCAATGTTTATTTAAACATAAATACTTATTATTCAAGTATATTGTTACTCTGCGTTTGCGTAGCTTTTTCCCAACCGACTATGTTGGGGTCGGCTTCCAGTAGGTATAACCGGATGCAGCTGAATACCAGTATTTTACATGGAGCGACTGCCTATATGACCTCCACAACCCAGTTAATACGATACCCCTACTACCGATACGTTGGTAATACGATACCCCTTGGTATATTGTTACATTGTAACTAAATATTGAGTAGCAAAGATTTTAAAATTGCAAAAGTGGAAAACAAAGTTTTGAATCAACTGAAAAATGCAGTGATGCGCAAGAAAACCACATGGGAAATTAAAAGAAACCAATCTTGGAAACTTGCACAAACAGGTGGAACCTTTGTTTAAAATAAAATGTAAGTACTACAAGTTTCGTATAAAATGGAGTAAAGTAAGTAAGGTAATATAAAAGGTATTCTTGACACGTCTAGTCGTCATAATACGAAAGAAACTGAAACAGCACTGAAACAGCACTGTACTTGACAGTTTACGAACTGTCAAGTACAGTGCTGACCAGAATAAAAATCGTTTTGTTGTTTGTGAACTTTAAGGTACAGACGCCAGCACATCAAGCTACTACAATCTGTCAAATTTCTTTAATAGATTTTCAACTTTATCCCTCACGTATTAAGGTTCAGGGTTGATTGGGAAAATTTGACAGTTTCGGGTAGCTTGGCCTGCTGGCGTCTGTAAAAAGCACACTATATCACTTTAGAAAAACTTAAGTTAAGATTTATTTGGTCCTATCTGAAAACTAGCGCTGTTGCAGTGGTTGTTTATTTACCCTTTTTGCAGGTACTTAATTTTTCCGATTACTTTGTCGCTCTCCTCATGACGTGTTTTATCCCCTTTTATATTGGGCATAAAAAGACAGTACAGAATTCGGAACACCACTGCGTTGCGTTTCAAAATGGGTACAATGGACGTAGGCAAGGAAGCTGCCAGGCTCAAATGTGATTAGGTGGGTCACGTCAGCCGCATGCACGATGACCGTTGGGCTAAAGCCTCCATGGGTGCCTGAACATGGACGGTGCCGCCGAGGCCGGCTCGGAAAAAGGTTGCTGGACGCGAACTACGAGGGCTGGTTCGAGGTGGCACGGCAAAGAGTTCCTGGAAGGATTTGAGGGAGGCCCTTTGACTAGTAGTAGGACCGTACAGGTTAACAAAAAAAAAATGTTTATAATTTGTGAGAGTCCAATGACTTGCACAAATTACAAACATTTTTTTTTGTAAACTAGTGACGTGACGTGACGTAACGTGTTACTAATTTAAACCGAAAAATAAACCAAGCAATTAATTAGTTAAACGTTATTTCTTTTGGTACTTGGAAAATATAATCATTTTTGAGGCGTATCCATGTTGTGTTAATTGGTTAAACGTAATTTCTTTTTTGTTACTTGTAAAATATAACGATGTTTGAGGCGTATCCATATTATGCAGCTGTTATTTTTGGCGTTTTTAGTAAAGTGTTAGGACTTTAAATTTTTTGTGGAGTCAGAAGTACCTAGTTAGTGACGCAAATGGGTCTTTTCAACATGTTGGCAGCACGTTTAAGCGCTGTTTTAAATAAGATTTTTTACTGAAATATTTTTGGTAATGAGCGTTTACAAAAACGACTTAATGAAGTTGAAGTTGGTTGGTTGATTCACTTGGAAGTTGTAAGACACCACAATATAGTAAAAAATACAGCCCATGCTGCTCGCTGATAATGTAGTTTACTATAGGTGATATAATTTTTTAAATCGGTTTAGAATTTTAGTTATTTTTATCCATTACAAACAAACATTGTAATAATTATAATCAATATTATATTATTATGTAATTTGATAATATATACAATATATTTCGTCGTTTACAAAATGTCTTAATACTGTGTCATGAAATTTTTATTTTTATTTTACCTATTAACCAGTGATTTACATGTTAGCAAATAAATAAATAACATACAAAAAATCAAATCTTTTCTCTTTATAATATTATTTTAGATTCAAATCATGGCTAAGGATTGGGCGAAAATGCATAACATCGCCATTTAGTAGATGCCACCTCATCATCATCATTAAACCAAATTAATTTAACAAAACATCATGCCTGTATTCCCCGAGTGATTAGGCAGAAGTGTACTTCTGTACACCCACATTTCACCGATCATATTTAAGTCGCGTGTAACCAAAGTAATTTCTCCATATTTAAAAAAAAAAACCTACTTTCAAACGCAAATCTGTACCTAACCTTTAAAGTTTATATTCTCTAAGGAACATTTCCATATTAAATGCCAGACACTAATTAGCTAATGCGATGGCAAGAGTCATTAACTGCAAAAGTTTCATAACTTTTCAAAAGAAAATTATGCAAAGGACGACTTTTAAACTAGTAAAAAAGTTTTACTGAAGCTTAACAACAAATATTATTCGCGATTTGTAATTTCACTTTTATTTTTTACTAACAGCGCCCCGCCGTTTCATCCGCATAAGTATCGATCCCATGGGAATATCGGAATAAAAAATAATGTAAATAAGTTATTCTAATGTATAAGCTATATTACTGTAAAGTTTCATCAAAATCCATTCAGTAGTTTTTGTATTTAAGTTAAACAAATATAAACTTTATTTTAATGACAATTAAGTTGATTTTAGAGTGACTGGCACTATTGAAAAAGTTATAAAATAAAAATATTTGAAGTTGTAGCGTAATCTAAACTTTATTGTGTAGTAATTGAAGTTATTTTTCCATAAACTCATATTTGTTTACATTTCTGGCGAATATGTCCTGGTTGCTGATTAGAGCCACTTCGATCTAACCCTTGCGGTATGCGTCTAATCTGCGTTCTAGATTTTTAGTGGCCAAACATGTAAACAAATATGAGTTTGTGGAAAAATAACTTTAATTCCTACACAATAAAGTTCAGTTTACGCTACAACTCCAAACATATTTATAACTTTTTCGATAGTGTTAGTCACTCTGAAATTAACTTAATTACCACTAAAATTAAGTTGATATTTGTTTAGCTTCAAATAACATCAGTTGAAAACATGATTAGACCTTAGGTCGTCTCACCGCATCTTCCATTTACTTATCAATTTATTCCACTGACTTTACCTACTATTATTTCATTTATGACTGATAGTTTTATAAAGCTCCTGTACTACCTACACGACTTGAAACATTGCTCGTGAAAATGTGGGTGTAAAACAAAGGGTGACCTTCATCAAAATATCGTTTCAACTATAAACTTATCAAAAATGTATACAGCTAGAATTGACATCTCGTACCTAGATAATAAAGGTCACCTTAAACTATAAATAGTACTAGGTAACTAGACCTTCCCTCGCCTACGTAACCCATTAAAATTACCTACCATTAAAAACAGTTTATCTACATAACGGAATTATTTACCATTCTGAAAACATAAATTACTTTTATATATAAACTGATAACAAATGTTCCAAACTTTGGCATTTATCCATTTCTAAATTGGCGGTTGTTTCGCGAAATAGAAATAAAATATAACCTTTTCTATTTCAGTTAAATGAATAGCAGCGATTTCTTTGACTATAATGTCCGTTGATAGAATTACTGATTTTTGTTCGATAGAACTAAAATTTTAGTTATGGTTTACTAGTTTCTGCTTCTGGGGGTTCATGTAAGGTTCTGACCTCCGCGGTGTCTCTTCACAGACAATGGCTCACCTCCCATCTTGCATCGCATGCCCTGTCAACTGCACACATGAGGACTTAATGACTGCAGCGGCGAATGCTATCCGCGTTGCTGAATTTTGGGCCAAACAAATTTAAGAAAAAACCTATATGTTTGCACTTCGACATGCTAAGAGGAAGGTTGTGAATGTGAGGACTATATGGGTCATTTTATCAGTTAGTTGTAATGATAGTTTGATTACTTTATGCGGCCTAATCAAATGTCCTTTCTTTGGTATTGTTTGTCGAGTCGTTGAGATCCTCAAGTTCTGAGTTGAGCTACACGATGACTGACAAATGCTTGCAGTAATCGTGTAGCTCAACTGGACTGGTCCACTCAAATCTACATGGTCCTTACATGATCTGATCAAGATTATGTTCGGACATTAAAAGAGACTTTGAGTGACTTTGTTTCACGATTATTTTTCAGGTTTAAGTCAGATAGGAAAAATATCGACTCCATCTAGCTTATTTTTTTAATATGATGTGTAAAAGTGATTCCGATTTCCTATTTATTTCAAGGCTATTCGCACGCTTAAATTAGGTGTCACCCTGTATCTGTGTACCTTCTTTTATATTTCTAATAAATTTATTATTTTATTATTATTATTTACAGAATACAGAATTTCATTTCATTTCAGTTCGATTTGAGTAAAAGTTTCAGTGTTCAGTGAAGCGAGTTTTAGTTGATGATTTGAATAGTTTTGACTATACTTGTTTTTATCCGCCTACCTCTGTCCCAATTAGATTGGGAACGGGATCCAGTCGAACCAATATTCAGCCGTGGCTGCATATACGTTTTTTACATACACCGACTGCTATCAGACCTCCACAAGCCAATTATTGGGCAATATCGTTATTTTAAAACCGATGCGAGTTTCTAGCAAGTGACATACAATAAAATTGGAGCAACAACTTGCGTCGTCTAAACACTGTTTTGTAGAGTATAACTTTTATTGTTACTTTAGCTTGCGGTAGATGTAAACTTGGAGAAATCGTCACATAACGAAAAAGCGTTATGCCCATTCTACATAGGTATACGACTTTTTGTAACATATAATAGAGAGTCAAAGAGAGAGATAGTTTTCATTGTTTTAGAGCGTGCTGAAGCCAATAGTGAGATCAAACTGCAAATTTTTTTTAATACATCCGCCGCCATTTCTGTTTTACATTTTGAACTTTGTTGTTGCCAGGGCTCCTCCAATCCCACACGTTTTTAAGGGTTCCGTAGTCAACTAGGAACCCTTATAGTTTCACCATGTCCCTCTGTCTGTCTGTCCACGGCTTAGCTCAAAAACTATCAGTACTAGAAAGTTGTAATTTGCCATGAGTATAGACGTTAATGACGCCAAAAAAGTGGTAAAATAAAATTTTGAAAAAAACAATAATTTGGGTATCTCCCCTACATGTAAAGTGGGGATGATAATTTTTTTTTCGTCTTTCCCATACTGTGGGATATTGTTGGATAGGTCTTTCAAAAATATTAGGGGTTTGGAAATAGCGTTTTTAGAATAAGTAAACCGTTCGTGACTTATCAAGCTTTAAAGTATCAATTTTCGTTAGAGTCAAGTGTACCCCCCTCTACCAACTAAACGGTTGTAGTTAGAAATTCAAATGTCACGGCAGTAGTACCTATATATAACGAAGTTTAAAGGAAAACTATCACACTTAAGTGGGCTTTAGAAGTTTACGAGTAATAGTCGACCAATTGTATTTGACTCGAAAATTTCGAACAACTCCATAGAATTCCTCAATTTTATTTTTTTGTGACGAGTGAGTAGCATAGCTCTGTGTCCTGTATTTAAATTCAAAACACCGGCTATGACGAGACTTATACAAATCTCAAAAAAAAAAATTAAAACTTTCTGTGCAAAATTGTCGGACCAGGTGAGGATTTGTATAGGAAGTCAAATTAGGTAGGTAGTCATGTTTGGCTTTTAGTTAGAGCATGGTACGAAACTATCAGTCAGTGAATACGACCCGCACTTGACTGTTACAAAAACTACGGAACCCTACACTGCGCGTGGCCTGACACGCACTTGACCGGTTTTTTAATCATTTCTTAGGTATCGTAATGCCACTGGCAATTAATACGCACTATGTAAATCAGGATTGAAACATCTACGAACAGTTCTGGTCCAGTCAGACTTTCCGTTAGACTTTCACAGATGCAATGTAGTAGAATTACTAATGTTTAATTTCTGCGTCATAGTAATTAATCTTGGTACTTACACATGAGGAGGTCCGCAGTGTCGAGCCGGCTCCAGTCGGGGTTTACGGAAGAATCGTATGTTCCCGCGACCCCCGTGATCCATCTCACACCTACCGCGGGGGGCGTAGAACACCGGGATGATTTTTAGTCAGTAAGAGTCTGACAGACCCCTTGGCCCCCACAGGGCGGAGGACATCCATGAGGATTTTCCAACCCGGAAAAAAATGGAATTTTCATATAGAAACATAGTACTATCTTCAATATATGTATGTTCAGTTCAGGAGAAAGTCAAAATCAAAATATTTTATTTCACATAAACCAAAATGGGCACTTATGAAACGTCAGAAGCTAGGTGCACGGTTCCAATTGGTCGTTTCCTATGGAGAAGAGCCGGCAAGAAACTTCACGGTTACTCTTTTAAAAATAATTGGCTTTTACAATGTTTTCAAATTACAGTAGGTATGGGAGGACAGTGTAGGCCTGTCAACAAGTACCAGGTACTTGATAAAATAAAAAATTGTCTACAGATCTAAAGTCAACAAGGCCTACAAAGTCCTCAGATTTACAAAATTATAGAAACATCCATCAAACGGACAGATAAAGTATAAAAACCTATTAAAACCAAGTGACATGATTAAAACCAAGTAACATGATTAAAACCAAGTGACATGAAGTAGTAGTCAACCAAACCCATAAATTACATTGGCCTACTAGGAAAACATAACCAAACTGAAAACCACACAACGACAAACAAAAAACAATCGAAATCTATCATCCCGGAACAAGTCATGTTTGTCCACTAGATTTATTTATGGACGCAAAGTTTTCGTAGGACCAACTGCAAATATTCCTGTGGTCAGCTTTGTGGGTGAATTTGCGGTCGTGGTTTCTGCGAATTGGTTTGAAACTATGATTTATGTGGTCGTACTGGTTTAAGTGGTTTTTGAGCTGATTATTTTGTGGCTAAGATGGGTTTTTGTGAAGATTATGAATACGTAACATCTGTTTTTCAAGTGTAGCATTAGTAGTGTGGATCTAGTTTTGACTTTTCAATAGTAATTTTTTAGCTGCATCCCGTTATACGCAGATAATGACGATGATGACTGACTTAAAAAAAAACTGTTTGAGAGACTGACCCCAAAAACCGATTTTGTTCATGTATTTTTTTCTTAATTTGGCTTTATAAATCCGGAACGTTGCCAAGATTCTGATTAAAATAACTTACAAAAACGGCAACACACTGCTAAAAATACAAAATAGACTTGCTAAGTTATTTGATCATACCTACTTTTTTCTAGAAATATTGGGGCTTAACGCGCTGGTGGTTTGAAATTAACAACATTTATAACAGGCAACAATCTACTTTGGTATTCCTAAAACACTGAATCTATATTCAATTAAAAAGGTTCCTTTTACGTCGTGAAAATGTTGAATAATTTATAACCGTCTCTATTCTGCCGCGCTAGCGATAAGAGCAGTAAGTACGTTTTGCATAGTTTTGAGTAATTGGCGCGCAAAGTTTTTGTTACAATTTTGCTTTTCCTGACTTCTTTGTTTAAGTTGTATTAATTGTGATGATTGAAACGTGTAGCCCAAATAAAGCGCTTTTATATTCTTCATTCAATAAAATTGTATACATATTAGAATCGTTTTAAATGACGAAAATCCTTTTATAACTAGTGTCAGTTGAAGCAACTGAAATATCGATTGCTTAGAATAATAGCAGTAAGTAGTAAGTTACTGCTTTTATTATAAGCAACTCATACTAGGTTTAGGTTATAGTCGATTTTAAACTAAATTCAGGAAACGTTCTTGATTTCAGGTACTTTAACTGTAAAAAGTCTAATGTCTGTCTTGGTTCCTCAGCATGGTTAGTTTTGTATTGCAGCGTGAACTCCTCGATTTGCGACTAAAACCATAATATCTGTAAGGTACACTCTAGGTTGTACTTTCCTCATTTTATGTTGCGAAGATAGGTCGATATAATTATAAAAAATATCGACTTCGCTTGCTGCACTGCATCAACGAAGTCATAAAAATCATAGACCTTATTTTTTCTTTGTAAAGCCTGTTCCACCTGACGATGAAAGCTGTCTGCGGACATAAAAGTATGACCAGCACCCTAATTGCGTAACACACAATCAGTCTCCATTGCTTCATATGTTCAAAAATGTGTCATGACGTGTCTGCTCAACAACGTAAATAACGCAATGAATGTTGTTGAACTGTCAAAATGAAACCGATTCCGATTGATCATGTGTTACGCAATTAGGGTGCAGGTTCAAAATACTTTAAGGTGATTGTTTTCACATTTATTTGATTGCTGTTAATAATATACACCAGATAACTAAAAACTACTACGACTATTTTGAGTTAGTTAGTCATCGATAATACGATATGATCTGCATCACGTTTATGTAGAAGAAATGCATTTAGTGTCGAGATAATATCTTCCTGTTTTCTTCCGTTTATACTCCGTTTTTCTACTTCTGTTATACTTTCGTTCCAGACGGCTGAAAGCCGGCCGGCCGGCAAAAAGCACGTTATCTTTTTAGACCTTCCTAAAGGTACAAAGCTTTCGTTGAAGGCAATGACACGTGGACAAAATATTGCGTACCTACTTAACATCATTTTTGTACGCTTTACGGAGTCCCGTAAGGCGTACAAAAATGATGTGAAAGAAGCTAAATCATAAGCAATCCATAAATCCAGATATACACCAATAGTGTATATCTGGATTTATGGATTGCAAAACTGTTGCAGCGCTCACAATCATTGTTTCGTAATTCATGATTTTTATGGAATTCGAATTGGGCACTTATGTAGGTACTTCACATTCCTCATTTCCCAAATGTGCAAAAAATATATTCATTTCTTCCCAAACGACTTTCCTATATATATATTAATACCTCAAAGGATACTACTTGTTCAAAAAGCATTACAAAAGTTTTGATGCATTAAAGTAATGGTTATGTCGCTTGGTAAATAAAGTCGGAGGATTGTAGGTATGTATTAATAAAATGTGAAGTAGACCTTGCTTAATATAACCACAATATGATGAGTTACTGCCAATATCATAAGTATTTAAGGCAGAATAAAAAACATATGTTACTTGTTATATATCCACAGTATGTTTAGTTACTGCCGATATTCTAAGCAATTAAAGCCAAATAAAAAACAAACTCTACTTATTATATCCACATTATATTTAGTTACTGCTGATATCCAAAGTGATTAAGGCAAAATAAAAAAACATGCTTTACTTATTATATCGACAGTATGCATAGTTACTGCACATACCTTAAGTAACAGTAAAACCTAGATGATAGAGCTTTACTTGCAAACCCGGGGTAACTATACTTACTGTTGTTATGTTAAGTAAGATTTCTCATTTATTGGACTTACTGCCTTTATCCTTAACTAAATTTACCGGTTCCCGTTAAGCTATTAAAACAACTGTCAGCACATCTGGTAGAGCTCATGGCGCTGATTCAGGATCAATATTTAACTCATTTTGTCAAAAATTGCACTTACTGCTGATATCGCTAGTGCGGCAGTATTAGTCAACTGTGTAATTCAAGGCAGAATTTATTGTCTCAGATTTTAGAGACTCAGAGGCCCTATCTAGGGAGAGAAGCATTTGCGAGTACTAAGGCAGGGTGAAATAATTATCAAACATGAAACGCGGCGTGACGATCTGATAAGGTTTGCAGAGATCGCACAAGACAGGGAGGTTTGGAAGGAAAAAGGTGAGTCCTTTGCCTAACACATAATATAATGTAACGAAAAAAATTAAATAAAAATTAAAAAAATAAAACAAAAAGCAACGTGTTCATAGTGTAGTGACATACCTACTAGGGAGCATAAACCGTAAAGAACCAGGTACCCTGTAAAGACAATTCAGTACCGGGCGGTGCGGGTGAAGTAGTCTTATGCGCTTGTTAGATTATTCGTTATATACTAGAAGTATATGTATCTATATAATAGCCAAATAACAAGCTTTGAATATGAAAATGGTTACTAGTTAGTTATTTACTGTGTATGAAGGTTATTATTGAATATAGTTTGTAGGGAAAGGGTTTTATGAAGTAAAGCACAGACAGACAAGGCTAAGCATTTATTTGAATTTAGGCTTGTCAGTAATTAATCAGAAAACTAGTCGTCCGTTCGTAAAACTAGGTCATCATGGAGAAGAAGGACAAGAAACTCCATGGAAACAGTATTTAAGTATTCTATCAATACATTTCTTACGTTGTCATAAATTATCGTTATTTCTAAAAACAATTCATTCTATCTCTTGGACAACGGTCCAAGAGAATTCAAAATAAAAGTAACATAATAACAATAGTTAGGAATATTGGCCATAATACGATTTACAGAACAACATAGCCATAATAAGCAATAATTAAAGTATAATATCAAATTACTTAACTTACGTGACATCTCTGGTCGATCTATTCCACATAATAACGGCACTAGAACCAACCAACTGAACATCTACCAAGCAACTGCCTCGATAACGTTGTTACAATCCTTTTTATACACTACCAACGTCTTTTACGTCAAACATCTACCGCCATTTTGACACAATCACAGATCATCATATATTTTGGCTTAATATCTTCTCACACAATTAGTAATAAACAAATCTTATATAGTGAAACCATTTTAAAACATTATAAGGTAATTAATCAATTTAATAAGAGTTGATTCTTAGTTCTTAGACATCAAAAAGTATATCAACATCAACTGACAGTATTGTGCCAATCATTTGAAACAACCTATTATATTAAAATAGCAATATAAAATCTAAGATATACTACAAGTATAATCAAATATTACTTAATCATTTATAGTAATAACATTTAAGTATTTTTTACAAGTTAAGACTGTTGTTTTTCGTAAACACAATATCTAGTCAAATTAGGTACTTCTGAAATGTGACGGATGTCACTATCCAACAAACAATATTCTAATATTATTATATCAAAATGAAATATCTAACACGGCCATACTGACATGTACTTCGTTCTCGAGTCTGTCTCACAAAAACAGCAGCGTTTCATATTGACCAATTGAACAGGAAGTTATACATTTTTTCTTATTCTAGTTGCTCAGAGCCAACTTGTTTACCAATGTATCTTAAGTACTTAAAACATTTATCAAATAATAAATTGTTTATCTATAATTTACGGTTACTAATATAAAATTGGGATAGCAACAATTTGGTATATCTAGATAAATCATATTCAGCAGCTTTTGAATCCAAACAATAACCAGCGATCATGAAAATAATTCAAATACCTCATTGCTCGGTCATTCTGACCATATTATTGAAAACTATTCAACAAACATTTTCTATTAACATATTAACAAACATCTAACATGACCAATCTGACAAGTACTTCGCTCTCTAAGTACATTAGATGATACCCTTTTTCTACATTAGTAATTTACTTTTGTTTTTCCTTACTTTTGTTTGGCCTTACTTTTGTCTAGCCTTACTTTTGTCTAGCCTTACTTTTGTCTAGCCTTACTTTTGCTTTTTTGTCTTTCTGTTGTTTTACCTTTTGTTTTGCCAAGTGCTTAGACATGTCAAGTCCCCTCCACCCGCTGCTAGTGGGATAGACTTGGACGAAGCAAATGACTGACCAGCGGAAACAAGTTTTATATTTGTATTTTAGTTTTGTTTTGCCAAGTGCCTAGACGTGTCAAGTCCCCTCCACCCGCTGCTAGTGGTATAGACTTGCACCAAGCAAATGACCGACCAGCGGAAACAAATTTTATCGGTTACCTCGTCATGCAAGTCCCATCCACCAGCAGCCGGTGAGATAGACAAGCACCAAGTAAACGATTGCCCAGCGGATTTTTACCTTCTCTTTCTTTCTCTTTTTTTTTAATAAAGTACTTCATAATGTGTCTTATATTAAAAATTAAATTATCCTACTCCAGAAAATAATTTATAAGCAAATATAGCTTAACATCAGGAATCACTAAATTCCACTTTTGAGTATTATACTACTCTTTTATGTTATTGTATTCTCAAATTATATTTTAATTTAAAGCAATTGGTTCAACGATTATCACGTAATTAACATAGTCAAAATACCCCAATGTTCGTTCTTTAGAAGCCAAGCGTGAACTAAATGTTTAATAATAATTATCTAAAAGTATTTTGCAATATGTAAACTTTCAATGTAATCATCTTATCCAATTGCATTTCAATTTGATGTAAAAGAGCCTCTAAGGGCCTTACCGACTTCAGATACTTCTTACTGCCGGAAAGCTTCTCGATATTCTTACAGCAGATTGAGGTTCCGTCTTTCCAAAGCTCATACAGTAATAAGCAGCTCCGCAGCTTCAACATCAGAGGCGGCAGTGTGATGTCATCATTATGGTGTGAGTGGAGTCAGTGACCCACTGACAAACGGCTTCCAAAATATCTTCAAAAGCTCCAACATCAATCATGAAAATAGCAAAATAAAAAAATGCATTAGCAAGTGGTTTTATTAGCCTGTGAACAATCCCACTTCTGATGTTAGATTATTCGTTATATACTAGAAGTATATGTATCTATATAATAGCCAAATAACAAGCTTTGAATATGAAAATGGTTACTAGTTAGTTATTTACTGTGTATGAAGGTTATTATTGAATATAGTTTGTAGGGAAAGGGTTTTATGAAGTAAAGCACAGACAGACAAGGCTAAGCATTTATTTGAATTTAGGCTTGTCAGTAATTAATCAGAAAACTAGTCGTCCGTTCGTAAAACTAGGTCATCATGGAGAAGAAGGACAAGAAACTCCATGGAAACAGTATTTAAGTATTCTATCAATACATTTCTTACGTTGTCATAAATTATCGTTATTTCTAAAAACAATTCATTCTATCTCTTGGACAACGGTCCAAGAGAATTCAAAATAAAAGTAACATAATAACAATAGTTAGGAATATTGGCCATAATACGATTTACAGAACAACATAGCCTTAATAAGCAATAATTAAAGTATAATATCAAATTACTTAACTTACGTGACATCTCTGGTCGATCTATTCCACATAATAACGGCACTAGAACCAACCAACTGAACATCTACCAAGCAACTGCCTCGATAACGTTGTTACAATCCTTTTTATACACTACCAACGTCTTTTACGTCAAACATCTACCGCCATTTTGACACAATCACAGATCATCATATATTTTGGCTTAATATCTTCTCACACAATTAGTAATAAACAAATCTTATATAGTGAAACCATTTTAAAACATTATAAGGTAATTAATCAATTTAATAAGAGTTGATTCTTAGTTCTTAGACATCAAAAAGTATATCAACATCAACTGACAGTATTGTGCCAATCATTTGAAACAACCTATTATATTAAAATAGCAATATAAAATCTAAGATATACTACAAGTATAATCAAATATTACTTAATCATTTATAGTAATAACATTTAAGTATTTTTTACAAGTTAAGACTGTTGTTTTTTGTAAACACAATATCTAGTCAAATTAGGTACTTCTGAAATGTGACGGATGTCACTATCCAACAAACAATATTCTAATATTATTATATCAAAATGAAATATCTAACACGCTCACATTATAAGAGACAGGTAAAACATGTAACCATTTCTTTTCACAGATAACCTTGCTGCGATCTGTATCGGAGTCGGTCCCGAAACCCCGTCTTTTTATGCAAGCACCCTAAGGCCGTTTGTCTACCGCCACGTCAACGAGAACGAGATGACGGGGCGCCGAAATAGCGATACATACATTTAGATACTATGGCCACGTGTCCACCGCACGTTCGTGAACGGGGCGTCACGTTTAGTTAGAATAATTTGGTTTCTCGTTGACGTTTCGCTAACGGTGGCGATGAATGCTGTATGGCAGAGGTCTGCGCGACGGGACTGAGTGACCTACAAATAAACGACCGTCTACTGTTTTATTCTGAGGAAAGACGTCTACACTCTACTGCCCGCTACAACAACTCACGATGCACTGTGATCACATAATCCCGCACACCACTGCACCCGCTAACGCCCTAGTCACGCGCATTAACTCTAGACGAGGCCTAATATTCCTAGACATATGAGAGACTGAAGTTTCGACGGCATGTAATCCATCTTTCTGTCATTTAAACCAAAATATTCTCAAATATTTTGCTAAATTATTGAACAGCTGAGTAAAGACGGATACGTATCTTCCCTGTTTCAGACTTTAAAGTTTGTGATGTCCTGTCCTAAAATTTTGACCGGCACGTAAATTTTTTATTGTGCACATAATTTTGTGTACCTTCCATAAACTGAGGAATTAGGTTGTGAATGTAAATTTTAATAAGGTACTCTAGCTTTAGATCGTAGTTTATGAGTTAATTCTGAAACGTGAAGTGTGATTAGGTGTAACAAACTTCCAAAGGGTAGGTATTTGTATACCGGATGTATTTTGTTGTATTTACTTTATATGTCAGCGAAAGCACTAGGAAGTGGAAGGCGGGCGTTTTGGGGGACTGTCTTATGTAATTTTGACGTTCGAAAAGCGCTGATTCTCAGCCTAATTTGAATAAATAATTTATTTAAATTATCTCAATTTATCTTATTGCATTAATGTCGATAAAAAAATCGTTTTTTTTTTTGTTTGGATCCCTTATTCTTTTTTACATTAGCTATCTTCCAGTGAAACTCCCTTCAAAACAGACAATAATATACTGGCACAGAGAAATACTAAAAAAAACAAATCCTTCTTATGTATTTAGCAAAAACTACTGCTAGAAACAGACACTAACGTTTTATTTATTTGTATAGGTATCATTACGGTTGCTTGACCTTTTGCTATAATCTGATGGATGGACCAAAAATTCAATTCAATATTTGTTTATATAAGCCAACTAAGGCCAATTGTTACTAACATTGTTCTTAAAAACTATTGATAGTAAACAAAAGCAAAAATAAAAAGAACATGTAAGGTTAGCTGGTGGGGTCTTCTGATCAGCACCTCCACACCGTGCGACAACCAAGGTGCGTCGTATTTTTCCAGCAACATACTTAGGATGCTGTTGCGCCCTTGACAAGATGGAATTTGTTTTTTTGCGCATCATGGCGTAAAAATCATCGGTATGCGCAAATGCGAACATACCGGACGCACTAATACAATAGCGCGGCAGTCCCAACAGCATCCTGAAGCAGATAAAAAGAGCAACTCATTCATCGGAAGACAGGAGATCATTCATCATATTATTACCCACCTTTGGCGGCCCCTGCACTAACAATAATATTTCGCAATAATTATATTGCGCAATATTATTTAATCAGCCCTTGTAGTAAAATGATGCATTATTTTCACGCAATAACATGGACCAAAAGCAGCCAAGCGTTAAGTGGGACTGGGCCGGACACGTTTGCCTCATGTCGAACGATTCATGGGCCAAATCTACCACCATGTGTGACCCAGAAAACGTCAGGCGACATCGTGGCAGACCCAGGAAAAGATGGCGGGACGAGCTTGACGCCTACAAACAGGATTGTTCCACACTAAAAATTTAACTCACTCAAATTTTTGTTCAATCATTGCTCAATCTTCAATATTAACCCTAGACGGTCAAAAACATTGCGCAATATAATTGATCGTTTAGGGCCCGTCTGAAAACTGTTTGGTATTTATGTTTTGGTTAGTAAATTCTAATTTTGCAAGTCTAGAGAAATAGAAAAACTCTGTTATTTTTTTTATACTTACCACTACATAAATAATCGATTAAAATTATTAGTCACAAGTCACGTGATTTCTTCCAATCATCGAAACATGACTTTGAAACTTCGAGAGCCCTTTACCAAAACGTGACAACTGTTACGAGCAAACAACTCTAAAAGTAACTTCCATTTTACAAGCACCACTCAAAAATCTCAATAAAAAGTTTTATCATTAAAACATTGGACGACACTGAACACCTAACATGGGCCGTTTGTGTAAATGTCAAAAATTTTAATATTAAAAACTTGGTGACGTAAAATTGAGATGCCGACGATTAGTTTCCCGTCACGTAGCCGTCGCCGGCCTAACAGAAAGTTATAATGAAGCTGAGAAGTCGCAGCTGACGATTTAATCCTAGTGATCAGTCATCGTGTTTGGAGACGTGGCTCTAGTGACGGCGGAGTCAGGTTACCCGGTGCTGTAATGGTGGATGTTTGATGTCTGATTTGTCTCGTACATTATTGAGATGGATTCAGATGTCATAGCGAAAATAAGCGTAAAAAGAAAATATTGAGGAACGTGACCTTTTCCTAGTGTACAGGGTTTAGTCCATGTTCGACCCCCACAGTTTCTACCCTCGACCATGTTCAACCCCTAAATGTTGTCCATGTTCAACCCCCAGGGGTTGAACATGGATTTCAATACATTGGTAATCTTTTCTTTGTCCATATTCAACCCTCAGTTTGTTAGGTAATACTGAGAACAGAAGTGTATTTATTTTCTTTACAATTAATATTTTACAGTATTAGTACCTGTTGGGTAACAAAAAAAAAACATGGCTTTTTGGTAAACATTGATGATGATGAGCTACTTGGGGCTTATGATGTGCTAACTACTAATGAGATAGAATAAACTCTCTTGTATTTCAAAATGCCCATTGCAGCATTGGCAAATGCTACATTATAATTTTATCACGAACGACCTTCTTGGATAACAAATCCAACCTTATTTTTAATCAGAAAGGTTTTTTTCTTGTTATTGGTTTTGAATTTTGAATCTAAAAGTGTCATGTTTTTTCTCTTACCGAGATTTTTCATTTGAAGTTTTTTTTGGACACAGGACGGAAGTCCGTTATATTTTATTTTTCCGCTTTGACCATGTAATAATTTGCCACGATATTACAGGTATCGATATAACGGTTTGAACGACCGAGTTCGTTCGTTGTTCGACTTTATCCAAGGGTATGTTTGCTTTGCTATTGATTATTCAAAAGTTCTTATCGTTTCCTAAATTTTATTCCATTCTTCTCTTTGTAATGGGTAGTGTTCCCGTAAATAAACGTATCACGTATGTACAGCATTAAAAACTTGTCTCGAGGCGAGTCAGGTTTCTTCATTCAGACTTTGTATGTAATTTAACTTTTCTTCAGCTCTTTTGTTATAAAAGATTCTGCCTGCGTTTCGAATTATCATTTTTCGTTATTTTCTGTAGATTTGTCCGAAGACTGTAGGCGGATCTTTAATTCGCTCCCGCCGCTAGCCTGGGACCAGACGACTGCAAGCTTCCTATTGGGATTCGAACTAAAGCTGGTGGATTCTGATACCAGCCAGCGAGGAGCCTTCTAACTGCCAGCCTGGAGTCTAGGACCGGATTTGCGTATATTTAATGTTTTTTTTTTTTAGTAGTTACTATTGTCATATTTTATTTAAAACAGTCATATAAATTGTTGCCTCGCTACCTGATAACCGATTGACTTGGTGAACAGTTACATATTTAGGATTACTATATTTATTTGTTGCGGAAGTTATAGGAACGTTTACAAACGTATCGTAACCGACGCGTAATAGAGAAATTTATTATTGGGTTGTAACACCAAGGATGTCGCGTCTGAGTTATAATTTAATATATTTAAATTATGACAAACAGTGCTGCGTACTTCATTAAGTTTTATTTACATTTTTTTTTATTTTACGAAATTAAACGTTACTACCAAATTACAAGTGAATATTTTTATTATTTCGCTACACCATGTTACGGTAAAATCAACGATCAACAACAACGAATCAACGATTGTATCACTGCTTTCTATCGGGCGGGATCGCAGTCAAGCTCTAGTTTATATAATTTAAAAAAATATGGAGAACTATAATAAAAACACCTACCTACATACTACTCGTATACCCATGTTTGCAAAGAAATAATTTGATTTGTCTTGAAAGTAACTGACGAAATATAGGGCAAATAGAGGATAGGCAAACTATGAAAATGTAGCTAATAGCCATAAGGTAGATGAGAAAAACTTTTGCGTTTTACTGTCCATTGAGGGTTGAACGTGGATTAAATACATTAAAAAATAAAAGTCCATGTTCAACCCCCCAGGGGTTGAACATGGACAACATTTAGGGGTCGAACATGGACGGGGGTAAAGATTGTGGGGGTCGAACATGGACTAATCCGTGTACAGGTACGGTAGAGATTGTAGCCTACTTCGTGACATGCAACCTCGCGAGTCGCTTAAGGATGAATGGGAAGAATTGAGAGACAAACAGTAATTTGTATCAAGAATAAGAGAAAAAACAGCAGGGAGTCAGATTCACTGACGAGCGTAGACACAAGATGAAAAAATATAAAAATTTATTAAAACGAAGAACGGTTTTCTACGAATAATTACTCATTTTTATTAATAATTATTATTGATGTTATATGACAAACTTGGGCTTGAGGCTATATATGAGGGGCTTGTGGCTAAATAATAACAGCCACACGGGTCGATCGATCAGGTTAAGCTTCGCTTGCCACGATTGGTCCGTGGATGGGTGACCATCTTTATATACCAAGACCCCTCCGTGCCTCGGAACGGCCGTATGCCGATGCAGTTTTCGATCGGCAAAAATGACGAACTTCCTTATAAACTGTCATCCCCAGGGCTTTTTATTTAGAATTAAAATAATATGTAAGTAAATAACAATGAATACTTAATTAATTAATAAAAATAACAAAAT
Organism: Apamea crenata; assembly: GCA_949629185.1. Lineage (NCBI taxonomy): Eukaryota > Metazoa > Arthropoda > Insecta > Lepidoptera > Noctuidae > Apamea > Apamea crenata. The sequence goes on along the minus strand of OX451365.1, from coordinate 15,004,686 downwards.
TATATTCTAACTTAACTAAAACTATTCACAAACTAAAATGTAGCGTTAAAAAATTCATCCGCATCGCTGTCGACTGGTAATGTACCCAAGAGACTGGCGGCATTACCTCGTTGTATGTAGGCTTAGCCTCTGGCCAAGGTAAAAGCCAGCCCTTGGGTCACGGTAAGTGTCAACCAGCCGTTTCGAAATTTCCTGTAATCATTCCCTAATTAACCCCTCGAAAACCCCTTCCTTAGTTAGTTTTCTTTCGTTATACTATAAAGATTATTGTCTGTTCACTGTCCTAGGTATGTAAAGATTGTCACCCATCTACAGACCAACCACAGCAATAGTAGCTTAACCTGATTGATTGAAAGATGCTGCTGTTATTACTTAGCCACAGGCCCCTTGACAAACCACTTTATTTTAGGATATCCGACCGGAATAACTCTTTCTTTTACAGTATGTGTAGATTTTAAACAGGTAAAGAAAGAAAGAAAGAAAAAGTATTTATTGGGACTCGTACAGAAAGATCATAAAACTAAACTAAACACAATCAAAAATAAAAAAGCAAATTATATAAAAAAAAAAGTAACAAAACCAAATAAACACAAAACAATCGATTTTGTTTGTCTTTAGGTACTATTGATTGATTTTACCTGCTCACAATAAGGGGGTCACTAGCCCTCAAAAACAGCCCTCAATATACTGATATTGAGGGCTATTTTTGAGGGTTAGTATTATTGAGCAACAAGATTGTGGCATCCAGCAATGGCACAGCAGTCTGCGCCATTGCTGGATGCCACAATCTTGTTGATAAGCGTTGTCTAGAGAGTCGGTCTGTGACACAAGCGTGTTACTCTGAGATAGCACTTTGCGGTCACTGCACCGAATTCATCGTTCACTATCCGTAGCCAAGACTAAACATTGTCATTGCTAACCACTCTCCTCTTCAAGTATGATGCTTGTTAGCTTATAGTTCATAACTATGACTTCACCATTCCATTCCTACGAATGGATAGAGGAATGTTTTTTCATTCTACAATTTTTTTTTCTTTCTTTTCGTTTTCATCTTTATCGGGGAAAAGCTACCATAAAGCCAGACAGAAGATTTTTGTTTTTGTTTTCCTTTACTTTAAATCTTATTTAATATTTGTCATTTTTCCCTTATAATTTGACATTTTATTTTACTTTAAATTTTGTGACCCTTATAATTTGTACCGAGGATTTTTTAATCTTTTCTGCGGGGTAATTGTGTAACACACTAATAATAGGAATGGCTTTGATTTAAAGAGTTCTACAACATTCATTGCGTTATTTACGTTGTTGAGTAAACAAATTTTTCGAACATATTAAACAATGGATTAGCAATATCCTTTCAGATTGCGCTTGATAGTGTGTTACGTAATTAGGGTGCAGATCTTTTCTGTTGTAGTATTGTGAAATTTTATTTTATCAGAATATTGAAGCTTGTATTTTTTGTAAGTTTAAATGATAAGAAAGACCGTTCTTAACTTCACGTGGGTGGATAGGGGATTGTTCATAAATATTTAAAGATTTTCAAAATTTAATCAAATAGATACACGCGCATGCATAATTAATCGCGGTTAAATGAAGCTATACTTAAATCTAAATTTTTGGCAAAATTGTATTATGAATAATACATCAAAATTGGTAGTAAGCAGCTAAGCGTAATGGAATCTTTAATTTTAAGCGTAATTTAATGATTTTATATTTAACTTGATATCCACTGAGCATAACAAATCATAAATGAGCAAGAGGTTAATCCTAGAACCTTTAGCATAATCAGTCTATAATGTTCCCACTGCTGGGATAAGGCCTCCTCTCTGTAAGAGAGAGTAGGCCGTATCCCACCACGCAGGTGGTAGGTTACGGCAACTAAACATAAGAAGATATGTCACATATCTTCTTATGTTTAGTTCACATGTCACATATCTTCTTATGGTTAGTTCACATGTCACATATCTTCTTATGTTTAGTTCACCTGTCACATATCTTCTTATGGTTAGTTCACATGTCACATATCTTCTTATGGTTAGTTCACATGTCACATATCTTCTTATGGTTAGTTCACATGTCACATATCTTCTTATGTTTAGTTCACATGTCACATATCTTCTTATGTTTAGTTCACATGTCATATGTCTTCTTATGTTTAGTTCACATGTCACATGTCTTCTTATGATTAGTTCACATGTCACATATCTTATGCTTAGTTCTAGGACATGCATAGAGATTTTAACGCTGCTCGAATCCCAAAAAAGGAAAGCGACACTATCCAACCCAACAACACGTTACACAGATAAAAACTACTTAAGTACATACATAATCTGCATTCGCGACATATTCGCCAAAAATGTAAACAAATGTGAGTTTATGGAAAAATTAGTTTAATCCACATTTAGTGTGGGTCCTATTGTTATTTGCCGTCAATTTATTCCAAGAAAAACTTTCTTAACACTATTCCATTATGTTGGCAACTAAATGACATACTCGTATATCCATAACATCACGCCTTTTTTGCCCCGAAGGGTAAGTAAGAGATATACCTATACCGCAAAGTCAAAGTCCAAGTATTTATTAGTGCGAGTTTTGGTGATACACACACCACCACACAACCCACACCCCACACTCCATCCCATCCAACCCATCCATTTCGCCAATTATGTTTAAGGTCCATGTAATTGGGAGCGAGTATATTGCCATCAACGGCTCACAAATCCAGACTCCGGGCTGCTGACTGAAAAATTCCAGATAGAAAAACGTAATAGCACTTTGCCCGACCCGGGAATCGAACCCAACCTCAGCAGTAGCACTTACGACCACGAGACGAAGTAGTCAAAATGAAATTACGTAAACATAAAAAAAAACTCCGCTGACGAAGACACCCCATCTGAAATGGAAAGCGTCAGTTTTCCTTCTTAGTGACATCTAGAATGTTTTATTCTACTTGATAGAGGATTTAAATCTTTTCCTCTCCCTTAAAACTCTCTACTGTGATTAGTCGAGTACCTACTTGCTTAAAAATTGCGCCAAGTTTTTTGTTTGAGTTCCCACTTCAACTGTTTTTTTCCGTTAAACACGATTTATTTGTTTTAGGGTACCGTATCTATCGAGAATCTAGTAGTAATGATAATATATAATAATATATTTATTAGACCAAAAAGAATAAACAAGTTACACAATTTGTCTTAGCTACTTAAAATTATGCTTAAGAGTAGGTAAGTCAGTTACAATTGTGTTTAATTATTAGCATCTGCTGCCAAACTAGGCTTATAGCCTGTGTTTCAGCACGCAGCGCCTCAAGCCCTCGGACTGGGTATGCAAGTATGAGCTTAATAAAAAAAGGAAACAGTTTATTAAAATATGAACATAATTATATAAAAAGTATGAAAGGTTGATGTCCTCTAGGTGTGTAAGGTGAAGAAAGTGAGTGTGTGTGTGTGAGAGGGTGTATAAAGAATTAAGTAAATATCGAGAATCTAGTAGTATTGTGACCTCACAATACTTCTAGATTCTCCACGACCTATCTCATCATAATTATCTGCGGCGATTCTCGTAATTTTAAGAACGTTCACAGTCTGATGAAAGTAGAGGTGTTTTTGACAGATTGAGGCTGAGCTCAATCTGTCAAAAACACCTCCTCTTTCGCTACCTTTTAACAAGTTTTTGACATTGATTGTCGCTGAGATGAGATTGCGACTGGATTTTGAACGGTTTTAATTACGGGAATTGGCTTTCTGATCGTTTGGAAATATTGTGTTTAGTACTACTCCCTTAAAAACCTATTTAAAGTTATTGAAAATTCAAAAATAAAACAATTCAAGAAAGTTTTAGTCGCGTAGTCTACTGTCGCGTAGTCATACTAACGGGTGGGCAATTTATAATTTCAAATTGAATCGGTTATAAAAAAAACAACTGATTATTTTTTTCAAATGTCTGGTTTTATTGGAAAGGTTGAACTTTGTCATTTAAGAATAGAACACGATATCATTGATATGACTACCACGACTAGCTCGGCAGTACCCCATCCGATCAACCCAATTTTTCAGTACATTTTCGATTGTTTCGGCTTGAATATCTTCAATGTCAACTTCGATTTCATGTTTCAACGCTTCAATTGTCTCTGGATGGTTTGCTTAATATTTATCCTTAATGGTTCCCCACAGAAAATAATCCAAAGGGCTCAAATACCGCCCAGTAGTGATCGACCATTGTGGACATAGACTACTATTTTGTACTAGAGGTCGAGATTTGCGAGGTGTCTATGGGTCGATCTATCTTTTTAATCTTTGTTTTTTTTTGTTTCACTTTTTTTTTTATTGTTCTATTTTCTATTACTTGTATTGTGTGTCTTTTGTTGCACTAAATAAACGTTTTTATCTATCTATCTATCTCAAATCAAAGCTCCGAGGCGGCCAATTGACATCAGCATTTCGGCTGATTATTCGATTTTCAAAAACAGTGCGCAAAAGATCGATGGTTAGGTTGCCTGTGTGACATGTGGCCCCGTCTTGTTGAAACCAAATGTCGAGAAGTGCGAGAAATGTTCAGTTCCTGAGAACGATGACGAGTTGATGTTGATGGATGTTCTTGCACATTCTGAGCCACAGCAGCAATGTTTTCGGTTGAACGCACTGGACGAGAACGTACACGGGTTGCTTTGTCCAATAACGATTCATTTTCACGAACTCGCTTCACAAATTGACGCACAAACTGAACTGCAGATCATTTTTCGAAAATTTTCCACATCAATTTCTTACAGTTTACGTTAAAGACTCACTCACTACTTTGGAAGTAAGTTTTTCCTTTACCTTTCAGAGTCAAAGTAATCGGTACTTCAAATTTAAAAGACTAGATGGCACACCCTGTACGCAGGCACGTTGGCGCATGATTTCTTACTATATTTACTCATGTTGTGTTCGTAAATTATTGTGCCTTTTAAATGAAACCAACCGATTCAATATCTTCAAACACTATAATTATGCCTGAACCTATTAATAACGAATACGTAACTTTTAAAAGAGCGATTTCAAACTGATTATATTATGTATATTTTCTGAAAGCACTTATTAATACAAAATGACAAATAAATAGTCTGCATGCGACGGAGAAAATATATAACTACATTCAAACAATTGAACCAAGTAAGTACACGAAATAAAAATTGTCATCGCTCCCGCCTAAAGTGTACTACGGCGCGGCGTAGACAGCTCGTAGCGTCAGTTGATAGTCAGTCGCTACGGAGAACACCCGCTACGGCCCCGCCGACGAATGTGCTACGCGAGAGTGCTACGAAAATATAGCTTTAGAACTTTGAACTAAGTTGGATATAAGTGATTGTGAAAGCAATATTTAAACTATAGTAATAATTCTGAGTGAGAAAAATAACTTTGCTTTAATAATAAACTCTAATTTATGATATCTAAACTTTTGTTATAAAACTATGGATATAATGTAGTGTATGTGAACAGAATAAAATAATATTATACAATGAACACATTTTTAACAGAACCGAACATTATATAGGTAAGTGGAAACTAAGAGTTATTTTATTTGTAAACAACTCATTGGCTAAGGATAAAAAGTTTTACTGAAAAAAAAACTTAAGGAAAAATATCATAAAATGGGTTTAACTACTTGAACTGTTAAAAATAATAAGAGTTTTATTAAGATGATTTCTAAATAGGTAAATACCAATAGAAAAAAAAAACTACAACATTCAATACTTCGTCGTACCATATTTTTAAAACGGGTCTCACATATTTTTCATCGCATCTTCCAAATCGCTTTACGAATGTCGCGATGCCTGCAATCCTAGAAATCATACAGTCACTGAGCATTCCAGATTACATTTTAGGTACCAACGTCAAACGTCTTAAGGAACGGTAAAAAGTATTTGGAGGAAATTATTGAATAATTTTGTGGTAAATTGACTGAGACCGCGGTAAAGTTACGCCCCTGGTAAAGTTCAGCCTGCGGTAAACTTAGGCCGTGTTTTAGGCGTAGGTGCGTCTTTGAGGAAATTATTCTCTCTGCCGGGTTCACGGTTGAACTCTCTAATGATTCGAAGCGTGTATTATTTTAGCCTCGCGGGTATATAATAATATGAGGAAATATTAGCTATGTACGAGTACTTGGCAGTATTATAATTATAATATTATGAATTTATTATCATTTACTTTTTGCTGTACTTTTGATACACAAAGGAAGCTACTTATTTTTAAGATTAGTTTCACTTCTTTCATTTGTTTTTTAAGATTTAATCTACTACACTACCCTTTGCAGCAACTGTATTGTGTTGGTTAATTTCCATAAGCTCCACAACTTTTTTGCGTTTTTGTGTTCTACTTGGGTAAAATAAATAGGTAATCCTTAGTTAGCAAAGTCGTTTATTAATGAGAAAGAATTCTATTTGAAGAGTGTTTGGTGACACGTTTTTGCCCTTCTGCACGGAGATTACTAGAATGGGAATACAAAATCACATTGTATCGAGTAATGTATGAGTGCAATATTAATTTATAGTTTTAAAAGGGTATTTTAAACACTCTGGTACACCACATAAAACATAAAGCACAATATTTTTAAAACAGTACAGTGGGCGGTCTTATCCCACTAGACCTTTCTCTACGGGGTCTCTTACTAGGATTAAATACATAGAACAAATGCCTACGTTTTCTGGGTAAGTGTTTTTTATATGTATAGTGGCAAAAAATTATGAAAATAAATTTACTGGACAAACTTAGCACATTTTCAAGAAAGACAACACTTTGGAGGTTTATTTATTTACATATTAAAAATATCTTGTAATAGGAAACTTTTACAAAATGAGCCAACATGATAAAGACTTTTTTTTTCATTCTAGTGTGTCTCTTACTGGCAAGGAGCCAAAGTATTACCATACAGTACATGGCTAGTTCGTAACATTATTATTTATTCAGGAAGATGTGCAGGAGTGTTCACTTGTATTTTTATATTAACACGCCGTGGGACCATTACCCGTGTAAAGTAGTAGAGCTCCTTGCCCGAATTACTACCTTTATATGCGAAGAAGTTTATGAAGATTGTAAGCTTTCTGAAGAATAAATAAATAAATATGATATTTTTAACTTTATATTTAAACTTTGTGTTTTGGTGGTGGTCGTATTGCTATCGTGTGCACCGCCTCTTCTTACAACGATTTTGTTTTATATTTGGGCGTGACCAATAAAATATGTCAGTTGTTTGAGCCAAACAGCCAACGACTACTCAAACGTAGGCTCGTAAAACAAAGAAAACTTTACAAAAAAGGCCCCCGTAAACAAAACTAAACGAGCCAAGATTTTACTGCCTAAACAACTACACGTAAATTATGTAGGCGTCGATAAAAATGCCAGGCTCAGTTTATTAGGCATCTATAAAGAAGTATTAGGGTCGTCACTCACTAACTGACGAACAAATTGCTGGTGTAAACGACACGGTCCGTTTCTTTTTGCTTCTTAAATTTTAGGGCGCGCGCGGTACATGAGCGCTCTGGTTTTTAAGGACCACGTAAAAGTCGGTTTAAAGGATCAGCGCGATTAGGTCTTTTTCTACCAGAGGTATCTAAGCTTAATACTATAGCTGTCTTTAAGCTAAATATTACTTGCGTTTTATTAATAAATCAATCAACTCAGCTTATCGTGACCGCGCCCAGTCTAGTAGTTAGAGACTATGAGACCCGTAGCGCAGGTTTTACTAAGTATGGGCTTCTGTGTCCCATCATCAAACTTTTAGAAATATAAACTATGTACAATTTAAAACTTGTGGAGTTGTGGGAGATTTTTTTATTATTATAGTTATTCCTATTTCTTATTTGGCAATGCTCAATAGCTTTCACTCTATTGAGGTTCCAGTCAAAAACGTTGAAAATACTTACACCCTCTTCAGACACAGACCTCATTCCTTGTCAAACTCGAACCGATTTAAAATACAACGTCTAACAAATAGAGAAGCGAAAACCATTTACAGTTCCATCTACTTCATCTATAAAATCGAGGGATTAATCTGTTTTAGAAGGAAATTGCTTGGAAAAAATCAAGTTGGAAATCACTGCAGGACCTCGGGAATATTGCTCGCAAAAAGCGTTACTAGAAAACCAATTTACAAACCTCTTTACTAGATTCTATTGAATAACTATTTTCATAAACAGTTCTACTAAACTTGACCAATCAAGTTTAGTAGAACTGCTTATGAAAGTAGTTCTATTCCATTGCGAACCGACAGGTTCGTGGAAAATTATTAAATTTTTCAGTTGAATAGCTTACAAAATTAATCTTTTGTACGCCGAAATTGCAATATTTACTTAGTATATTTTGTACAATGTTTCCTGTAATATTATTGTCCTTGTAACAAACTCTTGATACAAACACCATTCCTTTCTTTTTCTTTCTTCTTTCTTTCTTTCATTTCCGAAACAGCGGGGTCATTGCCTAACACACTATCAGTTAATTGTTTTCATTTGAACAGTTGAACAAAACTCATTGCGGTATTTACGTTGTTGTGCAGACAAATTTTTCGAACATAATTATGAAGCAATGGATTAGCAATTGCTTCAAAATGATTCAGATTGAAATTGATATACCCCTTTATTCATAAACGTTGCTTAAAGTTAAGCAGTGATTAGCGACTGTTTAACCATACATTTTTGACGTTTAAACGTTACATAACTTTAGTCATCGTTTATGAATAGGTAAACCTCAATGTGTTACGCAATAAGGCTACAGAACTATCGATTCTTTCTGCTGGTAGATTCAAAAATATTGTACTCAAAACACTTAGGGGTTTATTCATAAACGATGACTAAAGTTAAGTAACGTTTAAACGTCAAAAATGTATGGTTAAACAGTCGCTAGTCACTGCTTAACTTTAAGCAACGTTTATGAATAAAGGGGTTAGTCAATAGTCATTTTAATATTGATTAAGATTTGCATGCCTTCTGAGTTCTTGCTTTGTTTGATAAATTTACTTTAGTTTTACTATTTAACACAAGAAATGTTTTCTTAACTGGAATTGTTGTACTTTATAGGTTTTAGTTTAAATAGCATGGTTTGTAAAGATTATTATTTTTATGTGTATTCCGTGGAAAATGTTGTTGGTTACACATTTGTCCGTATCGTTTTGTATATCTTCCTATACAATGTCATGTGTCACTGTTTGTATTCCCAAATAAATAAAATAAAAATAAAACTACATAGAAAAATTTGCAAAAATTTAAGTCAAAGCTTCAAATGTTTCATTTTACAGTCGTCCGACTTTAATAGAGATAAAGTGAGAAAATAATGAATGGAATCATCAGTCCCAAATTCATCCAAATAATTAGCGGTAATTTTCTTACTGTACCTACTTTAAGTCATCATCATCTGCCTTGCCTTTCCCAACTATGTTGGGGTCGGCTTCCAGTCTAACCGGATGCAGCTGAATACAAAGTATTTTACATGAAGCGACTGCCTATCTGACCTTCACAACCTAGTTACTGGGTAATACGAAACCCCTTGGTAAGACTGTTGTTCTGGCTTCTGACGACCCGTAATGACTGTCAAGGATCCATGAATGACAGCCGGGACCAACGGCTTAACGTGCTTTCCGAGACACGGAGGGGTCTTGGTATGTAAAGATTGTCACCCATCCACGGCCCAACCGTCGCAACCGTAGCTTGACCTGATCGATCGACCTGTGCAGCTGATATTACTTAGCCATAAGCCCCACAAGTACCTACTTTAAGCATGGGGGTAATTTTTATGTAGTTACATAGACAGGACATCTACAATAGACCGCAGTTATTACGGAGAGGTGTACTCGTCAAATTTGGTATCACCAACATATTGTCAGTTATGTGAGAACTCACATCTAGATGACGAGTCTCAAAAAGCAAATGTAAATTTAGACCTCCGGCTGCTACTGAGGATTTCCTAAGTGCCGCTCGTGTATTCAAGTACTTAACTGTGTGACGCTGAGCTGAGGTCCGAACCCCACAGGGGGTGCCCTTAGCGCACAGACGCTTAGTTTTTAAGTTTTTTAAGCCCTGGATACATCCAGGGCCTCATACATGAAAGGCCTACAGGCCTTTCATGTATTGAGGCATCAAAAAAAAAAAAACAAAAAAAAAAACAGCTGCACGTTATAAACAGCAGCCACCTGGTCGATGGCTGCAGTCGCTTCTGCTGTAGATGCGTGCCACTCGTGTGTATGAGCACTAATAGAAATACACAATAACAATTTGTCCGACCCGGGGATCAAACAGACAACCAGCCTAAGAGTATCAGCGACGCTGTCAGAATTAATTAGTATAATACCACCTTTATTTCCCAAAGGGTACTTGTACTTTTTAACACCGTAATAAGTCATGCCTCCTGTAATGAATCTGAGTAAAAAATCCTATTAATAAAGCTCAAACCGTAATAGGGATTATACTCGTTACACTGTGTGGAGCTGTGTATAGATAATGTATAAAGTTGATTAACATAATTAAGCAGTTCTGTAGTTGTGCTATTAACTACTCCGGCCCTTCATATTTAGGTCACGAGTTACATTCAAATGCTTTAATTAGTATTAGAACCATTTTGATCTTTGAAAACAAATGAAATAACTTTTATACGTGGGGCTTGTGGCTAAGTAATAATGGCTCCAATAATGTCCATCGATCAGGTTAAGCTACGCTTGCCGCGGTTGATCCGTGGATGGGTGACCCTCTTCAAATATCAAGACCCCTCCGTGGCCCGGAAAGCACGTTAATCCGTTGGTTCTGCCTGTCATTTGTGGATCTTTGACAGTCGTTACGGGTCGTCAGAAGCACGAAATTCTGGCAAGCAGTCTTACCCGGTAACTGGGTTATGGAGATCTGATCTAAAATACTGGTATTCAGCTGCATCCAGTCAGACTGGAAGCCGACCCCTACATCAACTATGTAGGGGTCGGCTTCGACGTTATTATATCTTAAACAAGTTATGTTTGTTTATTTATTTCAAAAACCTAATTTAGTGTTTACAGAAAGTGGTTTCTGTAAATTAAACTATTGTGTTCATACCAGAAGGCCAATTCTCGTAATTAAAAATGGTCAAAATCTAGTCGCAGTCTCATCTCGGCGACAAACAAATGTCAAAAACTTGTCAAAATGTAGGGAAATTAGAGAATTTTTTTACAGATTGAGACTGAGATCAGACTTTGAACGTTCTTCAAATTACGAGAATTGCCTCTCTGTAAGTAGATCATAACCCCAGAAAGCCTAAAAGCAAAAAAAAAAAACAAAAGACAAAAAAAAACAAGTTTGTTTACTCCAGTCTCTTAGGACAACACAACATCTAAACATTTTTCACGCTAGCAATTATGGGACAACTTCACAGGCCGTCGCCCTACCCTATCTGGTGACGTCATCAACCCCCTCAAATAGAAGGTTAAGTTATTGGCGCTCAAAATTGGTAGGCCGAAGCTATGGCAGTGACAAATGGAGGGGCAGAACGGGTTCAGTATAATGGATTTTGAACCTAATAATGATGGTGTAGTTTGAAATGGTTTTCGTCTGAGGATCTGCCGTTTTTGAAATGGTTGGGGACTTTTGTGAATTGGGGTAACTGTTTTGGGGGATTCCCATAGTTTATGGGAATAACTTTTTATGGTACGGGACCTTTATGAATGTATGAACGATAAAGTAAACTTTGCACTGTAATTGCTAGGGCAATTTTGTGCTGAATAACTGAAATTATATTTCATCATCATCACCTATTTACGAGTATGTCAGGTTGACGGAGCATGTTTTTTTTTTTTTCATAAATCTCCATTAGTCACAATCTCTGGAGTTACGCGGGGTTTTTTTTTTCTTGTGATTTCTATGTGATTTAGAAGATAGTAAATGTGTTCTAAATCACATAATCAAATCACATCCGAGCAAAAAAAATGGTCAGAAAACAGAGGCGACGCGGTGAGTCAGGGCACCCACCGTTTGACAAAAAGCATTTGAGTTGATAAATTATGTTTAGGTTTCAACAACACAAGACATCTATTAGTATCGCGATCGCACCCACGACGTCTGATTGGCGCACCCTGCACAGTCAGCACCGCTTTCAGTCTTGCTGGGTGACTAATCGTTTTACCATAACATTTTCGTACATACACAAGGCTAATGGTAATGGAAAAGACATTCATTTAGACGGCATAGATTCTCCATTGTGCTAACAGCACAAAACCTAGCAATTAATAATTGACTACGCGACCTCAATTCCGTAGGGACCCGAAACGTTAAAAAACTGTACAAAATGAAAATAAATCTTCGTGCCTTTCTATCTTTTTTCTTTTTATTCGAATAAATAGGGATGGAGAAGGCACGTTTTGTTTAACCGACTTAGAGAATAAGGGGCCTTTTCCTCCCGCGTTCATGCACGTATTTTATAAGTGAAATGGAGGGCAGTATGGTGGGTTTTGTTTACAAAAATACAAAATATGCCTTTACAAAATAAATTATACCATTTAAATAATTCTATAGTGGTTTTGATAGAATAGTCGGTATAATCTTTACTTGCTTGTCATGAAGCATGAGAAATGTAACAAAACACAAAACTTACAACACCTCAGAAATAAGTGACAACTAAGTACATAAATAATTACGTCAAACGGTCTTAATAGTTTAAAAGCCTTTAGTAAGTATCTATTGTCGTCCCTCCATGATTTCTCATCTTCATCTGCCTAGCCTTTTCCCAACTATTTTTGGGGTCAGCCGGGACCAACAGCTTGACGTGCTCTCCGAGGCACGGAGGGGTATGTAAAGATAGTCACCCATTCACGGACCGACGGCGGCAAGTGTAGTTTAACCTGACCCGAGCGGCACTTATTTATATACCTAAAATATAACAGTAATATACAAAAATAAAAAAATGTGTTTATTGTCTTAAATCTATACAATTAAGTTGCCGGGGCTTCGCAGAAAGTAATCCGAAGATACTTGTGATGGGATAATATAGTGTAGTGTAAAATCAAGACTTCATTGCACAAACAGGATAAATCAGGCAAGCTGCTTCGTAGCGCGGAAGCGATCAAAAGTCAAACGGATAAGTTTGAAGCACTACAAACACTCCTATCCGATTACACTAAGACTTTACTACGATGCTTTTAAGCTCAAAATAGAAGTGTTCTAACAAAGCTTCGATTCTAAAGAGAACAAATAAATAAACGTACTTTTATTTGTCACTAATGGTTTAATGCGATAGTAGTTATTTTTTAAAAGCACTGTGTGACCTAAACCCGCACTTAATTTACGCTTTTCTGTGACTTATCTAAGTGCGGGTTTGCAGGTCACACGAGCTATAAAATAGTATACGATACGTGTGACTTAAGTAGTCTATTAATGCTATACTTACTACTACATAAGTCACACGTATCGTAATGTATATGGCATCATCATCATCATTTCAGCCGAAAGTCGTCCACTGCTGGACATAGGCCTCCCCCAAGCATCTCCACTTTGACCGGTTTTGTGCTTCTCGCATCCAACGGGTTCCTGCGGCCTTCACAAGGTCGTCGGTCCACCTTGTGGGAGGTGGATGTACTATTACAACCATTAAATACTACCGCGGGTAAAACAAACATTACGGGATGAAGCGTCCACCACAGTCACGAGTACGATTACGAGTTTTGAAATGGACTAATTTCAAATTTGCTGAATAAAAAGCTCATAACTTTTCAGTACCTGGTATATGTATAATATATGTATACAGGGTGGCAGGGACATCGACGCGCAAACTGTAACCATGGATTCAGCACGTGAGTTAAGACCCGATAGCGTCGAAATTTTTCGTCGGTTATTAAAAAAAAAATATTGCTGTTCCGTACATTTTGACCGCGTAGGTATTGCACTTTTCTATGAAACAGAAGATTTTTTTTTCGATAACCGACGAAAAATTTCTACGCTATGGGGTCTAAACTCATGTGCTGAAGTCATGGTTACAGTTTGCGCGTCGATGTCCCCCCTGCCACTCTGTATAGCTACATAGCTATCCTATTTTTTAATTAGTTTGTCTCTTTTGTTCTTTTTTCTATTTTTAGCGTACTTACGTAACTAGTCATTAGTGAATCAAGCATCATAATTAATTTATATATACAACTTATTGGTTGGCAAAAAACATTGTTATCAATCCGATAAACATGTGTATGCAAACAGACCACCAAAGGTCTGTAGGTACTTATGTAATATTAATGGGCAGATTAGAACTGTAATCTCGAACGTAGGTTCAGTTTAATGGACTGAAGCCCCCTAGGTGTCAAACTGACGTACGGTCAGCAACAAAAGTTGGTTAACACTATTATTTTAAAAGACCTAAAATTGTTATGACTTCTTCTTTCTCTTTAATTTTTTCAACGTTTTGTGCAACTTCCGACAGATTATTGGTTCAGCTAATTGACTAATCACTATAATTGTCTACTGAAAAAATTATATTCAAAACACAACACGGCAAATTGACGTAGGGTGTGAATTTTATTTGCCTATTAATAAATTTTCATGTAATTCATAATTTCTAGCATAATAGCATAGCATTTCGAAGCTTTACATTGTCAATCTCAATTAAAGTGTGTTGCCTTTGGTCCCTGGCCCTAAAATCAAGCAATGGACAAAATTGACTACTTTTCAAATGTGAGTACGAGGCTTTTGACTAAGTACTTTGTATGTGTATATTTTATATCTTTTTTTTTTTTTGTAATGTGCCTCTTGTTTGTTCAGAATAAACAATTTTTCTTTTCTTTTGTCTTTCTAGCGTTTTAAATGTCATTTTGTTACGATATTAACTGTTGTACAGAAGCCAGCTGCAGATTAAACTACCCGAAATTATCAAATTTTCCCAATCAACCTTGAACCTAATGCTTTACGGATAAAGTTAAAATTCTAGTGCTGGCGTCTGTACATTGACGGCACGGTTGGCGCAGTGGTTAAGCGATTGACTGCTGCGCTGCGTGTCGCGGGTTCGATTCCCGCACGGAACAAATATTTGTATGACCTACATGTATTTGTTCCGAGTCTGGGTGTTTTTCTATCTATAATATGTATGTATTTACAAAAAAAAAAAATTGTATATAAGTAGTTTATCAGCCATCGTGTTACCATAACACAAGCATTAGGTTGCTTAGCTTGGGACAAATGGTGCTGTGTGAAATGTCCAGGGATTTATTTATTATTTATTTATTTATTATTTTAACATTTTCACTATCCACGAAACAGACACTTGGTAAAACAAAGAACATTAACCATGTGTGATTTATCTGACAGGGAAAGGGTTACCCGAGTCTCTTAGCTGACTGTACCACCCTTCTACCACAAACTGACATAGCTTAATGGCAGCGCTATTACTTTAAGATTGGATGTGCTACGGTGACTGCCTCACCGATGAGATTGTCACTTAGTGATACGGCAAAGTGTCGGAGTAGACCTCAGAGGAAATGGAGGCATGGCTTGTATAAGTTTAGGCGGTAAAAGCCAAAATAGCTTAGATATCAGACCGGTGATAGAGATGTTCAGATTTGAAACCCTAAGGCTGCGTGTCCACGGCAAGAAAAATCGCCGGGTCTATGCAAGAATTCGTGTCGCAGACAAGATTTTTGTCTTGTGCAGCGCCGATGCAGTGTACACTAGTCGTGTGTAGAAACGACACGAATTCTTGCATAGACCCGGCGTTTTTTCTTGCCGTGGACACGCGGCCTAAAGATTATGAAAATGAGTACTCGACGCCAAACTGTCCTTTTGTGTTGTATTTATTTATATAGTTAGTTAGTCATTTAATTTAGTACCTAGTGTAAATAGTTAGTTATCTATACATACAGTAAAATTAGTATAAGGTGTATGGAAGAAAAAGACATGTTGCGCCGACCCCTAATAAATTCGGATAAGGGCAGGAGAATGATGATGATGATGACATACAATAAAATTAGTATAGTCAAAGACAAATCATTTATTTCAAGCAGGACAAAAGGTACTTTTGAATGTCAAAATTTATAAAAATATTGAATTTATTCTAGTTGCCCTTTCAAAAAGGTAGTTTTGTATGAAGAAGAACGGTCAAGAAACTCCTTAGAATAGTTACTCTTTAAAAAATGTTGGATACATTAATATAATATAATTATGTGAAGACAATGTACCTGGTATAGTATCGTTACTGTAATAAGTTAATTAGTTACCCTAAAAGTTATTATACAGTGTTAAAATAAATTAGCTAGCGAAACTCTGTAGGCGTAATGGGTATTAATATCTAAATACGATAAAATAAAAACAGAAAAAAAATATGTTTTTTTCACAATAAAACATGAAATCTTTGGAGTAATAGTTATAATAAAAAAATAAAAATAGTTGGAGCGGAGTTTCGCTATGTAATTTAATTTACCCTGTAGATCATTATTGAAGTAAATCTACCTACTGAGTAAAAGCATGCCAGGTTGAATGTTTATATAATAGATTAGAAATGTGAAGGTATACCACTTTTCATAATGCGATGTCGGTTCTGTCGATTAGCGATAAGACTGCCTTTTGTAAATTATTTAAAAACATATCCGTCCTTACTCACTGCACACAATAAACAACAGGTAACGTATTGTATTTAGTACCTATTATTATTAATAAGAGTTGATTGATGTTCCATTAAAAAAAAAACCGACGAAGACTAATCCATCAAACAAAAATATTTATTCAATCCGCCATATTGCTTTTGCTAACCGTCTGATCCAATTCGACATCCAAAAACAAAATAGGTGTTCGAATACCAATACTTACCTATTGAAATAATATTCAATATTATATCAAAGAATATGATTAATTGATAGGTGACAGGCACATTTTCGGGTGAGTGGAGTTCAAAGGATGACCCGTATTTTGCCGTTTGGTCTTTGTTCTGTAACAAATTATCGGAAAATGTGTTCTCGATGTCGAGTGGTTAGGTTAGGGTATCGTCGACACAGAAATTAATTGATGTTTCGTTATTTCCTCGAACGAAAATATTTTGCTGATAGGTTTTTTTAAACCAAATATTCTTGTAAAAGTATCTTAGAAGATCCACTTAAGCCTTGTCTCCTGCGCGTGTTTATTCGAAACATTACACAAAAAGCCTTGCACATAATCATATTTTGTTTTCATACACAAGTTTTCTCCTGCGTATTAGAATATTTTTAGAGTAGTATCAACTATTCAAGACAATATAACTTCAAAACCTGTGTCAGTTGGAATTAGCTTTCAAAATGCTAGACATGCGCGGCGCGCGTGGCGGTTGAAAATGAAATAAACCCTACCCCTCTTCATCCGCGCGGGGAATTTTTTCAACAAAAACATCATTTTCATATTTTCATACACAAATGTGTTTGGCCACGCCTCTTCGTTTTGACGTTTTTGTGTAATGTTTCGAAAAAACACGCGCAGGAGACACGGCTTGAGAAAAACAAACATTGTGTTTTATTTATCGCACGAAATATGCTGCTATATTTTGTATGTTTGTTTGTTACCCTTTTACGCTAAAACGGCTGAATGGATTTAGATGAAATTTGGCACATGGGTAGGTCATGATGGATTAGGATACTTTTTATCCCGATATTCCCACGGGATCGAAACTTATGCGGGTTAATAAATAAATTTGAATTTTACATAAGATAACCTAGAGCTAGGGTTTCCTCAGACTGCAACGGCCGCCACACAGCGTCCGCAATTTACTGGCAAATGACGTCAATGAAACATTATTTATGAAAGTACATAAGTTGGTGTGTTTTCCTCGAGAGCGTTTTTTGACACCGTAAAGTTGCCATCATTTTCATGATGGCCGTCACTGCGGCCGTTATATGGCGGCCACCGTTCGTCTAGGAAACCGTAGCTTTAGTAAGTGCTCGTTAACGCTTTGCGTATTGACGCTTGTAAACCCTTGAATTTTCGCATCAAGCATCAATACCTACATCATAATGTATCGAGAGGACTCGAAACTTTATGTAGTCCAACGTCATCACCTGCCGAGCCTTTTCCCAACTATGTTGGAGTTGGCTTCCAGTCTAACCGGAAGCAGCTGAGTACAAGTATTTTACATGGAGCGACTGCTTATCTCACCTCCACCCAGTTACTGGGTAATACGAAACCCATTGGTAAGACGGTCTTACGACTGGTTGTCAGACATGACAGCTGGGACCAACGGCTTAACGTGCTTTCCGAGGCACAGAGGGGTCTTGGTATGTGAAGATGGTCACCCATCCACTGACCAACCGCGGCAAGCGTTGCTTAACCTGATCGATCGACCCGTGCGGCTGTAATCACAGCCACAAGCCCCTGTATTTATGTAGTCCAACGTCCCAACTAAAATATTTTCTCTAATATGTCATCAGAAAAGCAATACCTATACTTACTTGGTAAACTTGTTGCACGGTTAGTTGCACTCACAGTGTACAGCTACTTGACTTACAAATACCTGAATACATTTATGTACGAATATCTTTGACGTGGTTTTCAGTAACCTAGGGAATTAGTTCTAAAGTTTAGTTGAATAATAGGTTAGTGGCAAAATTAAATAAGTTGTAAAATTATTACCATATTATTTAAAAAGTTAACAATTTAAATGTATGAGTATAAAAGTATGGACTAGAAATAAATTAATTATATAGTTGTAAAGAGAAGCCATTAGTATAGTAATTAGTAGTACTTAAGGACTTATTATAACGTGTAATTATTTTTAAAGCCTGTGTGGGTCTTGGTACATTTTGAACTATATGTCCTAAAGAAAAAAACCGAACCAAACCATGAGCTAATTTTGCAAGAAAATTAAAATGATATTAGCGTTTTTATCTATGACCATAAATCTTAACTAATATTATAAATAGAAAATATATATTTTTTTTTTGTTTATTTGTTACGCTTTCGCGCTAAAACGGCTGAACAGATTTGGATAAAATTTGCCACATGGGAAAACCATGACCTGGATTAGGTAGGATACGGCTTTAGGTCTATTTGTTAAAATAACGAATTATCGGGGTATTCTTTTTCTCATAAAAGGATTTTTTTTCTTAGCGCTAACATTTTTTGTGATTACTAGTACTGCACTATACTCGTACTATTAAAAGGTTCCTAAGCAATAAGTTACAAGAAGAACTCCTAATAAGAAGCCAAAAGAATAGAATAGTAAGAAACCAAGAGAAGTTAAGAAATGGGGTCCCAAGAACGGTAACAGGAAGTACCTAACAACCATTTTTGCTAGCGCAGTCGAATCTTATTAGGTCACATTTCACTGAGATATTCTGTACTGTAATATTATACTAAGACTATTACCGGAATGACCCTAGAAAGTGAGGCACTTACGAAAAATATACTTCTATAACATTCTTTTCTTTTTAGTGTACGACTAGACATATTCAGCGACATACCGGGATTCAGAAAGAAAAACACTCCTTGCCAAGTTGTTTTTAATTTCATTTTTAATTCTTGATAGGGTAGTTTCCTGGGTAAACAAATTATAATTATATTTAGTCCGTCAGCTAGATTATCGAAAAATAATGGACACGTATTTTATCTTTTGTCAATCAAACAAAATATGACAATGATAAAGCGCGTCAAAATTTGGGAGTGGGGGTTCGTGACGTCACTTGCTTGCAAAAGTGTCGCAAGCAAGTGACTTCACGCGGAATTTTGACGGGCGATATCTTCATCATTTTTTATTTATAATTGACAAAAGAAAAAATACGGGTTCAATATTTTTTGATAATCTAACTGACGGACTAATTCGATTTTTTAGGAAACTAGCCTATTTCAATTAGTTTTTATTCTTAACTTTTTGTTTGTCACCCGTCTTATTTACGTTAGTCTGTTTTGGTTTAGTATATTAAATTTCAAGGCAGCAAGATATTGTTATCACTGCTATGTACAGACTCCAGCACATCAAGCTACATGTAACTGTTAAATCCGAATCAATCTTAACCTAAATACTATAAAGATAAAGTTGAAAATCTATTATAGTTTGACAGATTGTAGTAGCTTGATGTGCTGGCGTCTGAACACCGTAATGGTCATGTACCTTAGTCCTTTAGTTATTAAGATTATTTCAAGCATAAGTTTCATGTATGAGTTATGGCTGTGCTTCTTTAAATAAACAAATGACTTGGTTTTTTGTTCGTCCTGAAAAATTGGTTCATGACGCTTATGTGATTTTTACCAGAGGTAGTTACAATATATTGAACTACCCCTGACGTTACATCTCTAAAAAACCATAAAAGATTGTTAACAAGCTTACACTTGACCTTAACTTATTAGCTTCATATTTTCTAACTTCCTTACTTAAGGGGAAGATTATTCTTGTCGTTATTTCTCGAATGTTTCGTTCATATAAAATGGGGGAGCATCGATCGTTCTTCTTAGCCAAACGACGTTTCGTCGACACAATAAACTCTTAGGCTGTGGTACAAGTGATAAAAGTTTATTTTTATTTATTTATTTATTTATCTATTTATTTATCCATTTATTTCAGGCATCAAGGCCCATATAAAACACATACAATACAATATTAATATAACTTAAAAATACTATAAATACATACAACATTATAATTACACTAAAAACTAACTAAGTCACACGAAGTGTCTGCGTCGTGTTTCGCTGACTGGTGTCATGTAGCCGGCCACGAAACCGGCGGTACACAACACCCTTCGGCCAGAACTCTTCCTTGAGGAACTTCTCGAGATGATGTGTCGGAACACGCACCACGAACGACTTGAAGTTCGTGTGACGCGACTCCAACTTCTCGACCCTCAAAGTCCAGTTGGTCTTCACACGCATGTGCTCCACGATCTCGTCAACCTTCGTGGAGTGGTGCAGTCTGGACACGTACAGCTGCGTCGTCGGGATTGCTGGTCGCAGCAGTTATGCACAAGTAAAAAATACTGTACGAAGGCGGATTTAATGTCTGTGGCATTTTTTAACAGTCAACCTTGGTGATGCACAAACAAAGTCAGAAACGAGTCATATTTTATACGGCCGCGAATCATATTTTAATCAACATACAACCTGAGGGGCAATGCTCGTAATTTTAAGAACGTTCACAGTCGGATCTCAGTCTCAATCTGTCAAAAAAATACTTCTAATTTCCCTTCATTTTGACAAGTTTTTGACATTTGTTTGTCGCCGAGATGAAACTGCGACTAGATTTTGAACGTTTTAAATTACGAGAATTGGCCTCCTGATACTGACCTGCAAAGTGGAAAAAACGTAATAAGATTTGAATTTCGCGGGATACCTACCTAGCGTATATCAGCATTTGTCGCTGTGAGCGTCTACTTATGCCACTCTAGGAAAAAACTTGGCCATAATAGCCAACTTGTGTGCTAATTAATTTAGTAACAACTGGCTGTTGACACGTCTTTCGGCCATTATTTTTTGCATTTCCTATTTTCCTGCAACATTTAGCTGGAAAAGGGCCAGAAAGGCCCATCTTCATAATGACCCAGTCTTTATGTATAATCAAACGGAATGCATCCGTCCTATCAGGATGACTCAGCGCACTCGGAAGTGCCGTTCAACCTGAAAACGACGGTCAACTCGGTATTTATATCGATTTGAAATGCTTTTAAATTTACATGACATTAATTTATGAGAAAAGTATTGTTTGATCAACTTTGATTCCTTATCGTATTGTACGCACCTACCTACATATAGGTACAGTCATCGGTCATTAATTCATTAGCAGCTTAACGACTGTATTGCTGTGAACACGCGGTAAAGGCCGTACCTACGTCTCTGTGTATAAGTCATATATCAACACAGTGACAGAACGCACACCTCAGAATTCGCACACTAGCTGGCGTCGAACGATACCAAAATCATACGTAATTATGCGTGACCAGTGAACGAATTTTTTCGTTCACTGCGCCTTACCTTGGTTGGTTCATACCATTGCTAAAATTCAAATGGATATATCAAGTACCGATAGCTAATAGTCTTACGTGTTGGATCAATGAACGCTTAGGTCTGGGTTCCAATCTCGCGATGTGACTTTTATTTTTCTTTTCCAACAATAATCTTTATCGGTTTTTTTTATTATTCGATAGATTAATAAATGAGAATAATAAATTATTATATTTTTATTATTATATTGTAATATGGGGTTAAAAATAAAAATGTTTTATAAGTGATTTCAAATTGTTTATTCGTTATAATTTTATAAACTACAAATAAATAAACTTCTAGTTAAAACAGTTTATTTTCTCATAAAGAACAATTTATTGAAGTAAAGCAGGGTACTCTTTAACAACTAGCACATCATTCTACCCACGTAAATAAAGAAAAGTGCGGACTCCTTATCACAATACAATTAAATTACTCAGAAGTACTACTTTTACTGCCAGTTCGTTCGTTTTATCTTTAGTTGCCTATCTCAAACGTCAAAGTTAACAAATCGTATTTATTAGGACTTATTGCGGTTAAAGCTTAAGTATTCATTTTCATTATGAAAAGAAGATTGAAGCTAAACCTCAAAATAATCCTTATTACGGATATGACACAATATTATTTTAATTAAATTACTAAAATCTATTTGTAATTTATAACTTAACACTTTGTATATCCCCCATTATTGTCAATGCTATCAAGTAAACACTGGCGCGTGAATCCAACAATATTGAAACATATAACTGTTCCTCTTAAATGTTCCCATATTTCCATGCTATGCAACTTCAACTGCTCATCAGATCTCTCATTCCCGTGCTTCCCATCGCTGTATCGCAAAATGTAAGGTGTTGTTTATGTTTTTCAATCAAATATGGGCGAACGATTTGCACGGCGAACGGTTCGTAAAGATGTGTCGAATAATTCGGCAAAATATATTGTTGGTATGAAACCACTTGTTTCATATTCACTGACTAGCTGAAGCCTTCCACTTCGCTTTCGACTGGCAAGGCTTTTCCTGATATCTTTTGACCCTCTGATTCACAGTAGGTATTTCTCTAAAACAAAAAAAGAGTACTGTTAGGCTACTAGCAAAATACGAATATTACCAATTTGAAACCAAATTATTTTGAAAATAGAAATGTTACATATTATATCTATTATTATTATACCTAATATTATATCCATCATTAATTTTATTTTCTTTTTTAGGCTTTATGATAAATATAAAACGTTTAAAAAAATAAATAAAAGGATCAGCAGTTATACTTTAATTAGAAAAACAATCGATAAAATTATTAAATCATAATACTCACACTCAGTCCAGTTTCATCAAATTTCTGTGATATAATTTAAGTCCACTTTTACGCAGCGCGATAATATATCTGCTTTCATCTCAATACTTAAATTTCCTTGCATTTCAAAATGAACTACAACAACGCTTATAGATTAAACACATCAATAATCTACAATAACAACCATCCAAAAACAAATAACGTTCTGATATTTTAGTCGCGGTGAATGACTCGTAAGTTATCTGCATCCGTCTACTTTATAATTTGTTTATTTAGATTTCTGTGGGTATAATCATAAACTTTTACGAATAAGTGAACATGACAAGGAATTAAAGTCAATAGCGTGATTATTCAAAGTAATTGCGAACGAATGTGACAGTGTGTGTATAGAGTGTGTGAATAGAGTGTGTGTGTAACCTATACTATAGAGTATAGAAATTACTCATTAGAAGAAGGTCGTAAGTTAAACAAAAGTGTCAATCGATTTCTTCGTGACAATGTCACTCCGCTTCTAACCGCCACTGTACCTAAGCTTTGCTGAACATAACACAATGTTTAAGCAGAAAAATAGTCTGAAAACTTGAAGTTTCACGTTGGTCATTTCAAAACCACTAGGATGGAATTACAAAACTAACACCACCTACGTTATGTATTGGTTGAATACTGAGGTCTCTCTGTGCTTCGGAAAGCACGTTAAGCCGTTGGTCTCTGCTCAACTCTGCTGTCATTTGTAGATCTTTGACTGTCGTTACGTATAGTCAGAAGCCCGAAAGTCTGACAAACAGTCTTACAAAGGTATTGTATTACCCAGTATTCAGTAACTGGGTAATACGATACCACCTTTTGAAGTCAGATAAGCAGTCGCTGCTTGTAAAATACTGCTAGTCAGCTGCATCTGGTTAAACTGGAAGCCAACCTTTATATAGTTGAGAAAAGGCTGGTGTTGATGCTGAAATGGTGTTGTGGTTATAAAAAATACTTGCTTGTATCGACAGCGCCTCTAAGTCATAGTAGTAAGGACGATTTTTGTATTGCAAGCGTTACCACTGATGTGTACTTGAAAGGACATAATTATGTGCATAAGTATTGCATATAATTATGTACAGTCAACATTTTGGCATCGTAGTGAGTATATATCTTCCAGAAACTATGAAGAATTTTGATTCTCTTTATATTTGAGTCAGATATATATAATTCAAGAATTCTTATCAGCTAGGAAACTCTCGTCGCATTTGAATGCAGTAAATTTGAAACTACTTCTGAATATAACCAATTCTTACAATGGGATTGCCAACAGCTGCAAACTTTGTCCTCAGTTCTCAAGCACTTGGACATATCTTTTCTCGTAATCTATTGAGGTCATTCTGAGTTCAGTTCATTGGAACTAAGTCCTATATTTCTTAGGACATATTCGTATTTGGCGTTTTCAGACAAGTTCCCTAACTATAGGAAATTAATTACCTACCCACTTACTAAGTTTTTCTTTCATATTCTTGTGAGGTCGGAAACTTCTATTATTTCATTATATTCTGTATTCAAACAATACCTCTAGGTCCGATAAGAAACTTAGTTTCAATGGACTTAATATTATTAATAAACTTTAAATACTTTCAATAAGAAGGAGGTTTATCAAGTTCTTGTTTTTCTCATAAAGTCTGGCTCTTCACGTTTTGTTGAAGTATTGCCTTGTATACAAATTCTATGAATTTACCTTAACATTAAGCCGGAGACAGTTATTTGGTCAAATGTGAGCTCGAAACACGAAGTAAAATAATGTCAAATATGCGTCACATCCACGCAAAATATCCATATTCATGGGTGATAGTAATTGTGCTGATTTCGGCACAAAGTAAACATAAAAAAAAATGAATCGAAAATACAATTGGGTTTTCGATTCAAGAATAAAATTGATCTGATTTTTATTACGTTTACTTTGTGTGGAATCCGGCATGTCCTAGAACCAAAAATTCGAAGACATGTGACACCTGCCAACCCGCAGTGGGCCCGTGTGTTGGATTACGGCCCACTCCTTCTCACAGAATGGAGGCATGTGTCCCAGCAGTGGGAACAACATAAGCTGATTATGTATGCATGTATGTTTCTTAGTGCGTTCGTGATAGGTGCGTGCGTGCGTATTGATATCCTTTTGGTGCGCCCACAGTAAACACCTCGTCATAATACATAGTATGAACCCTGCTTTCGCCTACACAATGGTTTTATAAGGTACCAAATGAAGTTACTAATAGTATTGAATGAGATATTACTTGCTTTATTGAGACCATTTCAGCGAAGCGGGAATATAATGAACATAAGGACGATGTGGGCCCATTAGGGGACCATTAGGAAGCTGAAGGCCCCTTCCGGCTGTCGCGGACAATGAACTCAGAGGATGATTGCCGATTTTTGGTAATTGGAGAGGTCGGTACAAGAATATGAAGACCGTTGATCTCGGCCTTCTTACACTGAATATCTTTATATGCCTTTCTATTCTACTAGCTACGCCTTCTTGGGCACGCTGCTTCATTTTAATGCAATATGTTTTGAATCTAATAAGACCAAAATCTCTAAATATAAGAAATGTCTTAAAAAATATTATAAAACGTATGTTTTTTTTTTTTAATTTTATTACAACTCTGAGGTCAGGTCACACATTAGTTAAAATAATTCCTGGTTACGTAGACACGTACAAAAACATAAGAGCTAGCTTTGTAGAGAATAATTTTAGCCATTATACATACTTAGTTAAAAGTAAAAGAGCCTACAGAGTAGTATTACGTGGTTTACACTCATCAGATGACACAGAATTTATAAAAAAGAGCTTTTCGAACTTGGGCATGAAGTACGGCACATCACAAATGTAAAACATAAAAACGCAAAACAACCGCTACCCTTATTCTATGTAGAGCTTGAGCCCAAACACAACAACAAATAAATCTGCAAAATTACTATAACTGCCACCTATGCGGATGAGACAGCCCTTTTGTTGGTACACGCGGACCCCGCTATACCATCAGCCAACATACAAACCCACATCTATGAATTGGAAAAGTGTCTAGAAAAATGGCATATTAGGGTTAATCAACGAACATCTGTCCATGTGACCATCACCCTAAGAAGGCACACTTTTCCCGCAATAAGACTTCATAATGAAGAAGTTCCTCAAGCTGAATATGTCAGATATTTGGGTATGCATCTAGATCGAAGACTCTCTTGGAGAAAGCATATCTGGACCAAGCGTAAACAGCTGGATGCGAAAGTCAGATCAATGTACTGGCTGATAGGTCGCGAATCAAGCGTGTCACATGACAGCAATAGCTATTCACAAGATCATCCTTAAACCACTTACGAAATCCAGTTTTGGGGAGATTCATGAAAAATCTCAAAGCAAAACATTGAGAGCCATGCTAGACATACCCTATTACGTGAGTAACAAATATATACACGAGGACCTAAAGATCACTACCGTCAAACAAGAGATCGCTAGATATATTGAAAGCTATCAGACGAGAATATAAACTCGCGTCAATGAACTGGCATCCAAACTAAAAGTCTTTAAATTGAAACGGCATAGTGTGTCTAAGCTTACCGTGAGATTTGGTGACACCACATGAAAGGGATTCATAGGAATTCCCTCTGCTAACAAGACATAGATCGAGATACCTCATCTGAATGGCTTATTGTGTTAACACAGATAGCCAAGTTACAGAATTCATTAAAAAAAAATGAGAAATAAATCTCTCTTTGGAAATAAATCTAATACCCTTGTGAGTGGAAGCCATTCATTTTGCTCAATGCTTAATGAGCTCGTTAAGTAAGGGATATACTGCTGGTAGTACGCGAATTAATTATCTTTCGTTTTTCACAGAACTTTGGAAGGTTTTAAAAGGGTCTTTGGATCTAATTATATGTTCGCATTTAAACTCTCTGGTGAATATTAACTCAATTAGAATTTGTTAAAATAGAACGAAATGTTTTTGATTGAATACATAGCAACCTTAAATTGTTTTACAAACAGATTAGAATGTTCCCACTACGGGGATTCGGACATGCTCTCTGTGAGATTCCTTTGCCGTAATCTGCCACTCATACCCTCACTAATTATGTAACACACTATCAATCACAACTTGAATAATTTTGAAGGATATTGCTAATTCATTGCTTCATATATTATGTTCGTAAATTGGTCTTTCAACAACGTAAATAACGCAATAAATTTTGTTGAACTGTCAAAATGAAAGCTATTGCTATTGTTAGTGTGATACAATTACCCCGCAGAGCGAGTTGTTGATTGTTTTAGTTATATACAACATTATTATTATTGAAGTCCGTAAATGCCTAGTGGTATTAATGGGCCTATTGGATAGTCATTTCAAGCTAAATCAATTCTTATCGCCAAATTCTTAGTCACAAAATTGCATGCCACCTTTTCCGTGCCATAATGTGGATGGATTGAAGTCCTTCAGTTTTTTTATATAAAAAAAAATCAATATAGTTGTTTTTTTTTTATTAAAAAATAATATGTCAATCTTTATTTCCTTTCGTTGTTTTAATAAATAGAACATCAATCAATTAGGCTTGGCACCTTATTATTGGTCCGACGTTCCGGATAATATTGACGAAGTCCGACATCTCACAGCTTTTTGTTAGTAAAAGCCAATGAAAACACGAACTACAGATAATTTGTTTCTTTATTTCATTTAAATACTATTAAATGACATTTTCAAATATTTTTGTAAAAAAAAAGGTAAAAAAAAACATGTCAATCTTTATTTCCTTTCGTTGTTTTAATAAATAGAACATCAATCAATTAGGCTTGGCACCTTATTATTGATCCGACGTTCCGGATAATATTGACGAAGTCCGACATTTCACAGCTTTTTTTTTATTTAAAGCCAATGAAAACACGAACTATAATTTGTTTCTTTATCGTCAATGGTTGGCCTTAGGAAGTTAATTAGAGTCTGTGGGTGTTATGCTGAGGGACACGGTTTGAGATACAATTCAGTCAAGAGTGAGTTGATGATCTTTAAGGCGGCTAACAAGGTCAGTGTGCTTTACCCAGCTGTCTTTTTGAGTGGTTGTGTCTTGAACCGTGTTCGTCAGTTTAAATACATAGGGCATATTGTTACGGAGGATTTAAAGCACAATCTAGATGTGGACCGGGAACGAAGAGCATTTGCGGTGAGGTGTAATATGTTGATCCGAAGGTTCTCACGCTGCACAGGTTCAGTTAAAATAACTTTATTCAAAGCTTACTCTCAAGTATTTTACACGTGTAGCCTTTGGTCTAGCTTCACTCTAAAGGCCGTTAATGCTCTTCGAGTTCAGTACAATAATGCATTCAGGGTGCTGTTGGGGCTGCCACGCTTCTGTAGTGCCTCAGGGATGTTCGTGGACGCCCGGATTGACAGCTTCGCTGCAATCAGGCGCAAGCGAGCAGCGTCCTTGTTGCACAGGGTGCGTGCCGGTAGCAACAGTCTCCTGAGTGTCATTGCCAAAAAACTGGATTGTCCTTTCATCTGGTACTTATGTCAGCTACATGCTCCTGTAAATATTGGTAATGTCTACTAACATAGTGTTTAAGTTTTTATGTTACTAACATCTTGGTACCTTTTGTGTTTATGGAATCGTATTTTGAAATAAAGAGATTATTATATTATTATAATTATTTATTTCATTTAAACACTAATTTAACGACATGTTCAAATATTTTTGTAAACAAAAAGATAACAAAAAAAAACATTAAAAAGCCCACCGGTATCGGAACAGGGTTCAAGCTACCGGCGGTCAGGGCTCCAGAGAGAGGGAACCTCCTGACAATGCGAACCATTTCCAGAAGTACCTACTGCTTTCTGAATCAAGCCCTTGATCCAGATGCCCAACGAGAGCCTCCTCAGGTGTTTGCCGAGGCTCTTGACTATTAACCCATTGCCTGTCACGACTATCGGCACCATGATCGCTGAGTCCAATTTGTTTATTGTTGCTTTTAGCAACTTATGGCGGGTATCACACTCCACCAAACACCGCTCCGGTGTGCGTTGATGCGGATTTTAACTTTGACTGCAGACCGCACGGAGATGTGGTGTCAGTGTGTTTCGCCCTGCCGTTTTTGTATACAAATCAAGACTCAACATTCACAGTTAAAAACTGCAGCGCCGCACATCGGAGTGGTGTCCGGTATAGTCTGTTAACCGCCTTGATACCTATATTTTTACTACTAAAATGAGTAAACATAAAATCACCCTTGTATTTATCGAAGGCGCTAACCTCAAACCTGTATTTACCGTAGCGGTAGGGAGAAGTCTATAGTACACTACACCCATATTTGAACAGACCAGTGGGGTTATTCTCTTAGTTTAAAGAACGTTCACAGTCTGATCTCAGTCTCAATCTGTCAAAAATACCTCTAATTTCCATACATTTTGACAAGTTTTTGACATTTTTTTGTCGCCAAGATGAGACTGCGACTAGATTTTGAACGTTTTAAATTACGAGAATTGGCCTTCAGATTTATGTTGATAGTTTAGTATAACGTGCTGGTGTCCCCAACTTCACGTCCAAGCGCACGTCCGTCCAACCGGTCTATTCTGAAAAATCTCACCGTGAAAACTTAGGTGAAGTGAGTTGTCACCCCGACTGATGCTAGTGGATTGACACTATACTGACAGCTCACTTCAAGCTCATTTCTAATAAGTTTTCATTTGAGTTTTTTTTACAAAATAGATCAGCTGTTATGTTATAAGAAATGGGGCCAGACTATTACCATTAACCAAATACAAATCTATGTAGATTAAACAAAACAATCCTCAAGAAAACTGACAATGTGCGTAAATATTGATAAAAAGTCAAATCATTTATTGCAAATAGGCACGTAAAAGGCACATTTGAACGTCAAAATTTACAAAAAATAGAATATTTTCTATTCATTCTAAAAGGTAGTTTCGTATGGAGAAGAATAGGCAAGAAACTCCACCATTACTCTTAAGTCTTAAAATGTTTTACAAGATTTTGTATACATTCACTATACAGGGTTATTGGGAAAACTCCAACAACCTCTTAAGAGGTCATTGTACTCGTCATTAGGAACAACTTTTAGTATGCGACCAAACCTGAAATCGCGAAAAAAAAATCAGCTGTTCCCTACATTTATGTTCGGTTAACTCGTCAAAATGTAGGGCTGATTTTTTTTTTCGCAATTTAGGTTTGGTCCCATAGTAAAAGTTATTCATAATGACGAGTACAATGACCTCTTAAGAGGTTGTTGGTGTTTTACCAATCACCCTGTATAATTATATGTGAAGACGATGCACCTAGAATAGTTTGATTTGGTCTAGTTTTGATACAAACATTCTGCTTTTTAAATTGGGTGAGGTGAGTTGATACGCGCATAGAACAAATATTTATATGACCTACAGAACCCGAAATGTTTACCCCGCAAATGTCAAAAAACCATAACGCTATAGATTTATCATAACACCAACAATTTTACGACGACTTTACGAAAGCGTGGGTTATATTTAACTTTTGTAATTACTTCTTTCTAATTGGGGTTTTAGTTATTGTAGGCTGTTTGACATTTTACATCTTAGAATGAAAATGTATTCGAAATTAATAAGTTGACGAGAATATACCAATTTAGATTCTAGAGTTCTTTGTGTCGACTAAAATTCTTTGCATTTTTAATGAATGACTTTTACTATGAAATTACCAAAATGAAATTAAAAATGTAGGTTAATGAATACATCATTCATTAACCTACATTTTTTATTACATTCAAACCTTTTATTCTACAAGCTGCTCACTCAAGCATAATTTAAGTCGTATCACAGATCCCAAATTTCTCTAAACTGCCTTAAAAGAGGAGGAAAATGTTGTTTATCAAAAGGAACCAACTCATCATAATCTCCCACTGGTGTTATTAGCCTTTAAAACATGAAGAATAATTTTTACTTTGTCTGGTTTTATCGTTGAACTTGGCTCATATACTCGTAAACTGACTGGCTTTTCTTTTTTATATTTTTATATGTTATAAATAATGGTAATAGGTACTTGGGTACGCCTATCGAGTGTGCTAAAGCCTTGAAAAAAGTTATTGTTAGTATAAAGTAAAAATTAAACCTTTTCTTATAAAATACGCTCACTCAAGCATTATCTTAGTCGTATCAAAGGTCCTGAAATTGCTATAAACTAAGAGGAAAGGGACGATGATTATGTTTATCAAAAGGAACCAAAGAAAGAAAGAACGAGAAGAAGAAAGAAGATACATTCAACCAAGCAACCAACAACCAACCAACAAACCAACGAACCAACGAACCAACAAACCAACCAACCAACAACTCAACCGACTCATTATAATCCCTCACTGTGGTGCGTTCGTGCATAAACTGGGCCATTTTATTAGGCTTGTAGAATAATTTTCACTTTGTCTCGCTTTGTCGTAAAACTTGGCTCATATAAACTGACTGGTTTACACTTATTTTCGTTTTTATATTTTTATATGTTATAAATAATGGTAATAGGTACTTGGGGTAACATTTTTCAAGGTTTTAGCATACTCCGTAGGTGTACGGAGTGTGCTAAAACCTTGAAAAATGTTATTATTAAGATAAAGTAGAAATAAATTACTATGTAAATGTGCTAACTTAGGTACACGCTTACGTTGTAAAGTAAAATACTTTTGAGAAAAACCTAGAAAAACGATCTACGCAACCGTGACCCAGTCCTTGAATTTAGATAAAATCTGTGTCAAATAGGCTGGGAGCCGTACTGAACCTCAGTATAAATAATATTAGGCCCGTATAATATTGCTATTTGTTGCTCTGATACGTATTTTTAGATAAAAGAAACCGCAATTTGCCGGTCTCTTGGGCTTTTAAGAAAATGCTACGATCGACTTACAGACCATCAGAGTTTTATCTTTGATTTACAAAGTCGTTTGACCGTTTTTTTCTCCCCAAAAAAATATAACTACAAAATAATGATGTTAAATAAGATTTATTGTGTGGTGATAAAATTATTTACTTACAACTCGCAAGTTGCGGCCATTACCACTGGGCCACTAATTGCTCTTATGAAAGTATATGGATGGATGGATGGATGACGACAAATGAGATCGATCCATCAAATAAAATGGGTTCAATCTCATCAAACGACAAAACAGCTACCTGGTAAAGGGTAAGGAAAGTTTTAGAAACCCTTTTGCATGCCTATTTATCTAGATTCCAATAAGCCACAAACATTTCGAATACGGAGGATTTTCCAATGAAGTCGTATAGGTATTCGTTTCAATGACTTGGGCTATATACCCTAATCTGATGGGCGGCTATCTCTTTCAATCTCCGTACAATGGGAGGCAGTGAATCAATGCGACCTCATGGCTCAATTTTATGCTATCTCATTTATTTTCGTCTGAAAGGAAGAAATTGTGCTCTTGAATGAGTCTGGAAGCAGACCTTTTATAGAGTACTATTCTTGTGATTAGGAGATTATTATGTGAACGTTGAAGCTCTAAATAACATTACTGTAAAAGTGAAATTGAGTTCTTATTGTTATAAGTAGCGAAAAGTGTTGAAGCTGCTTCATTATTCTAAGGATTTTGGACATGATCATCATTATCATTTCATCCGAAAACGTCCACTGCTGGATATAAGCCTCCTCGGAGCACCGCCACAGAGCAGCGGCCGGGTCTGTGCTTCCGGCATTTAGCGGAGTCCTTCGGCTCTCACAAGGTCACCACCTCCACCTTGTGAATAAAATAAAATTATATTTCATCATGATACTATCAAATAACCACAAATGAGGGTTATTGGCCACATGAGTGAAGGTCAAACCCAAAATCGGTAAAGCCATTAATTTCTTTAGACTAAAATTTGTACCGTTAGCTCTACAATCAATGGCAACACAAAGCTACTTTTTATGATTTCTCACTTCCTAAAACAATATGATGCCTCTTTGGTCTAGTGGTCACAATCGCTACTGTAACTGTTGAGCATGAGGTCCAGGCGTCGATTCCCAGATCAGGCAAAGTGTTATTGGGTTTTCCTATCTGAAATTTCTCAGTAACAGCCCAGGTTAAGGATTTTGTGCCCGTTTGATGGCATTAGGCTCGCTCCCATCAACATGGGACTTAAACATATCTCTCTCGGCACAGACTATTCACGACTGCACAGTGCCGCACGGTGTCCCGTGCGCATTCCCCGCTGTGTCGCATGAGCAGCGCAATCAATGCCCTTATTTTTGACCTACCCGATCGCGACGTGTTGACCGACAGATTCAACCAAATCATGTTATTATGCTCGAGTTTTTGTCAAAGACATTGTTGAATAATTGCATGTCCTAATAATTTGTAACCTAACGAAATGTATTATTATTATTATTTTTTTAATATTAACGCTGTACCTACCTACCTATCCAGACGAAATTGTAATTTATATAATACAAAGAAATTAATTAATTACTGTTACTGGTGTATAACCGTTGTAATTAATAATAATAAATAAATATGGTGAAATGTGGATGTAGGTACTAAGGTACACCTCTGCCCAACCCTTCGGGGAAACAAGGTTTTGTTAGATATGTTATGTTAAAACAATATAAAATAGCTTTGACACTTCACGTGACCAGAGGGCAGCGTCATTCTTTGGCAGCATTGCTATGCAACATAGCAATGCTGCCAGTCTTCTGGGCTCGTTTCCGGATGACAGCGATGCGAATGAGTACTTCGACGCTTAAGTGTTCTTTTGTTTTTGTATTTATTTGTATAGTTAGTTAGTTAATCATTTAATTTAGTATCTATTATAAATAGTTAGTTCTCTATATATTTCTATGCTAATATTATAAAGAGCTAAAATTTGTTTGTTTGTATGTAGGGGGTAATCTCCGGAGTTAATTATCCAATTCTAAAAAAGGTTTTCACTGGTAGAAAGCTACATTATGTGTGAGTGCTATAGGGTATAAATTATGTTTACATCATGCAGTTTAGCTGAGCTATCACCACTTTTGTCTAGCAAGTCGGAAAGAAATACCCCGTAAAATAGAATTATTTGCACGCGCTGCCTCAACAGTTGTATATAACTAAAAACAATGTATGGCAATCTGCTCCGCCATAAATATTCTACAAAAAAGTCTGCGACACCATATTTCTATCTTTTAATATCACGTTTATGTTTTAAAAAAGTATTTTATTCACATGCTTACTTTTGGATGAAAATATAATTTTTAATTATGAATCCTTATAAAAATATATTATTTTATGAGCACAAGGACATTATAAAGATAAGATTTGCCCATTACAGTATGTCAATTGGTCATATAGTTTCGGATATAGTAGAAAAACTAAAACGCAAAATGCCGCTAAAACATTCACGTATACAACTACACATGCTTTGTGTAGACGTTTTATCCATTTACCCATAGATGGCGTTGTACAAATACGTAATTTTTCTGTTTCACGGCGGTGTTCATACTTTACGCGTATTAATGACATTGTCGGTAATTGCCATTGGGTAGAACGACATCCAATCAATTTTATGTAAATTGATTGGATGTCGTTCTATTGGTTTTGGTTGTTTTAAATACTTCGTTCCTTCTCCTCTTCATAATTCTCGTTTACGATTGTTTCCAACTATCTCAAGTTGAGGTAATAATAATAATAAAGCTGAAGAATTTGTTTGTTTGAACGCGATCTCTGGAACATTATTATGAAAAAATATTTTTGCATTTGATTGATAGCCCAATACTTAACATTACGCTTCGACTCTTCGGAGCCGAGTAGAAACAAAAAAGTCCGAAAGAAGAAAGAACGCTAAGCGAAAACCAAATAATAGCGCAGGCAGGCGACGCGTTGTGGAGGAACCAGAAATTCCACGCGGACGAAGTCGCGAACAGAAGCTGGTCTATACATACATAGAACAAAAATATATTATTTATAAAAATAGCTTTTAGACTTGATTATGTTCTAAAGTTATTCCTTTTCTGAATTGACCATTCTCGCCTGTAATTTATGATAACTACTTGAAAATACCGCTGAATTAGGCTGTTTCAGTGAATTGAAATAGTTCTAAAACACACTTTGAATAAGGAATGAGATAGGTTTGCTGGGTAGGTATTATGATTGTATTTTATACAAGCCTCTGTGGATTTAGGTGTCTTTAATTTCCGGAATAAAATTTTGTCTCATTTTATACCGGAGAAGCAAAAATACCTCATCTCAGGTAAAGGTAAGATCGTAGACATGAAAATGTATTAAACGGAATATACCTATAATAATCTTTTAAATTTGATGGTGAAGTGGAAAACTTTATGGAAATTATGCAAGTGTCAAAGAGCAGAGGATTTTATCTAAATTTTCCTTATAAAGAAAAAATTATCAATACAGTCAATTCATGATCATCAAGTATCTTAAGGATGTTTTGCAGTTAATTTTATAGACCACATTTTGCATGAATTAGAAAACTCACTGAAGTTATGCACACTTCTCGCTGAAACAATTTTTTTTTTTTTGTTTAACCCATACTGTCCCACAGGTGGGCAAAGGTGGCCATGTAAAAAAAATAACATTACGCACCTACAAATCCAGTGCTTCCAACTCAAAGAATATCATAAATTCAAGTTATTTGATAATAAGGGTCCTTTCTAAATAGCTTAAAACCTTCTTGAGCTCAAGTAACCTGGAAAGTCACAGCAATCACAGGGACGCCGACGCAGCATCGTTTTAATTTCACGGATGACGTCTCTTGTCCTTTGATCACGAGTAGCAACAGACTCAAAGAAAACTGTTCACTAATCTGTGTCCTAGTCTTGAAATTGAAATTTAAAATGGGAATATAAAAGAAGTAATAAAAACCTGTTGCGGCAACCTCTCAAATAACAATGAAATGCCAGCAAAAATCATATTTATAAAATATCATCAGATCATATTTATATTAGAATATCAGATTTAAACTCAACCCTGTTTCTGCGAAATGAATGAGGTTATTCCATTGACCTGGATGTATTTTATCCGGTTTCTTTTCTAACTTGATGCTACAAATATCTACGGGTTCTCGTTAAAAAACCGGCCAAGTGCGAGTCAGACTCGCGCATCGTACAATTTAAAATTATTAAAAATATTTTTATTATATGATGTAACAAAAAATTTACGGTTTTCGCAAATTTTCCTTTATCTGTGCTATAAGACGTTGCTTCGTATCAAATTTCAAGATTCTGAGTTCACAGGAAGTACCCTGTAGCTTTTGATTCCCTTGCGAGTGTCGAAAATTTGCAACATAAACGGATGTATCTTTTGATTGCGTTGACTTAGAAGTTTAATTTTTTCACAGCTTCAAGGGTCAGTAGACTTGAGTATTTGATATAAATTCCAGCTTGATAGAAGAAAGAAAGAAAGAAAGAAAATACATTTATTTAGCACAGACTAAAAGACACACAATACATCAGATACATACATCAGATAGCAACTAATAAAAAAAAACAAATAGAAAGTATAAAACATATGTAAGAAATTTGCAGGAAAGTGTGCCTCACCGCTGCACCAAAAAGGCTCAGTTCAGCAAAAATGCCAGACAACTAGTGCCTGACGCTGGTTTTCATTTCAACTGAACCTGATATGTGAGGTTGACGGATGTAAATCAGTTTTATACACTGCAACGTGACGTGTGTATGCATATTTAAATAAAATAAATATGTGACAGATAAAAAAATAGTAACGAATATGTACATAAATAGTGTGAGTTGAGTAATATTGCAAAAACAAACCAAAAAGCACTGACAAATATAATGAGACGGCGGCGTAATAGACCTTTGGTTAATGTGTAAATAAATTCATTCTTCGAAACGACTCAGAACAACATTTTTAAATCGGTTCTAAAAACGATGCCTAAACTTCCACGTTCCAACACAGTGTCATAATTAATTAATCCTTGCATTTCATCTCAATACGCTGCAAAAAAAAACCTAACATTGGTTTAGCTTATGTTTTTAGCAAAAATAATACGCTTTTTGAATATTTAATTTGTATGGATTGACGGATTCAGTTTCCATTAGTACGAAAGCCTCCAAAACTGTGTCAGGGAATTGAATCATTGGATCAATCGGTTCGATATATTCCAATTATAGAATTGGTTGTCGTTCATAACAGCACTAGGCACTATATTTTAATGTTTTTTGTACTCTCGATATTTGTTTGGAGTCGGTTTTCATAAGTGACGTATGAAATTTTTTGATTAAATGTTGTCCCGTCGGGGGACCGCTGCTATTTTAAACTATAACAGAACGTTAGGCTAATAATTAGAGCGGTCCCCCGACGGGACAACATTTAATCAAAAAATTTCATACCTACGTACTTACGTAGGGTCATAATTTCAAGGTTATTTTTTTTTATATAGGATTTCTCGTTTATACCTTTTTTGTTCTATTTTTGCAATAGTTTTTTTTTTTTTTTAATTATTTTAGGCTTAGGTAATAGGTAATAGGTAATACGGGCTGGTGTCCGCAACTCCACGACAATGCGCGTATTTTGCGTATGGGTAGGAAAATCGATCATTCGATCCACCCCAGCTCCTCAAGGAAGGCCAGCAATGCCTTGATGTTACTGACCGTCTCACGTAGGGTACCTGGGTTACCGAAGTACTTTGCCCTGTACGTGGCGACC
This sequence comes from Apamea crenata, assembly GCA_949629185.1. Taxonomy (NCBI): domain Eukaryota; kingdom Metazoa; phylum Arthropoda; class Insecta; order Lepidoptera; family Noctuidae; genus Apamea; species Apamea crenata. The sequence goes on along the minus strand of OX451365.1, from coordinate 14,966,858 downwards.
ACCGGGCAGTTTAGCAGCACATGCGCCGCTGTCTCGTCATCCTCCATGCAGGCCCTGCACAGCGGACTGTCTGTTACTCCTAAGACATAGAGGTGTTTGTTAAATGACCCATGGCCAGTTAAAGCTGCAGTAACTGTACGCAGCTTCAGTTTATTTAGACGGAGAACCTGCTTCGTGAGGCGACCATCAATTGTGGGAAGTGCTTCCTTGGCCTGCCTACATTCACCCTGCTCCGTCCAAAGTTTGTCATGTTGGTCTCTGGTGCGTTTCCTTACCAGAGTACGTATATATCCGAAGGGAAGTGGCGCGATGGGCTCAGGTCCCATTGGTGCCATGCTCGACCCCCTTCTGGCAAGTTCATCGGCTGCATCATTACCTAGCGAACCGCTGTGTCCTTTGATCCATTGTATGGTTATGTTATTGAGGCTACCCACCTGGTTGAGGCGCAGGTGGCAGTCGTATATTAGCCCAGAATCAACTGTATAACTGTTCAGCGCTTGCAGAACAGCCATGCTGTCTGAGAGTATGCGGATCGAGTGTTCCTTTACCTTCCTGGCCATAATAGCTGAAGCGGCCAGGGAGATACCCATGCATTCGGCCTGGAACACTGTGTTGTGGACCCCCAATGGTGTGGCTATGTGTATGTTGAAGTCCTCCGAGAAGATTCCAGCACCCGTACCACTACCTGTTTTGGATCCATCCGTGAAGATGCGCAGCTCTGCAGGGCACAACCCCTCGCATCGGCGATCCTCGTGAAGTTGGATCTTGTATTTTTTATCGAAGATAAATTGTTTAGGCACCCGATCGTTTACGGCTTTCGTAATAGGAAACTCCTTATGGAGTCTCTCGAGCAACGCGGTGTGTGGTGTTACACTCTTACCCCAGAGATTCAGTGTGTTCAGACGTACTGCCGCCATTGTCGCTTCCTGTTGTATGAACAGGTGGAGCGGTGGTAGTCCCAGGATGGCTTCGACTGCTGCAGTCGGAGTAGTCCTCATGCAGCCCGTGGTTGCCATGCAGGCTAGTCTTTGCATGCGTTGTAGTTTGTTGGAGGCTGTAACCAGCTTGGTGCGCGGCCACCAGACCACAGCCCCGTAGGTGATCATGGGGCGGATCACTGCGGTATACAGCCAAAGTATAATTTTAGGGGATAGGCCCCACTTCTTACCTATCATTCTCCTGCACTGCCAAAAGGTCATGCAGGCCCTGTTTAGTTTGCTGTCCAGATGACTGCTCCAGTTTAACTTACTGTCTAGTATGACTCCGAGATACTTGACTTCGCTGGTCAGCTGGAGTTCGGTATCAAACAGTTTTGGTAGGCGAAACGGGCCTAGTATACGTTTGTGGGTAAACATGATTAATTCAGTTTTAGTGGGGTTCACTGATAGGTCAAATTCCCTGCACCATCTTTCTACGATGCGTAGTGCTTGCTGAGTGAGGTTGCAAATCGTGCCCGTCACCTTCCCCGAAACAAGGATTGCGAGGTCGTCGGCATAACCTACTGTGTAGTAGCGGTTGTCGTTGAGTTTGGTGATGAGGTCATTAATCACCAGGTTCCACAGGAGCGGAGACAGCACCCCCCCCTGGGGGCAGCCTCTGGCTATCATGGCCAGCTGCTGTTCATCCTCAAGGCGAACCACTCGTTTGCTTAACATGTTTGTGATCCAGTCTGTTAGTACCTGTTCTACTCCATGTCTGGAGAGGGCGCTGCTGATGCTGGAGAAGTTGGTTTTGTCGAAGGCTCCTTCGATGTCTATGAAAGTGCCCAGGCAGGTGCCCTTCTGTTGGATCGCTTCCTCTATCTGGCTGACTACCAGATGAAGGGCGGATTCGGTCGACTTACCTGAGCTGTATGCATGTTGGTTACCGTGTAGCGGTAAAGTTTTGAGAGCGCCATCCCTCAGTTCCCTATCACATAGCCTCTCCAGAGTCTTTATTAAGAATGAGGTTAGGCTGATTGGTCGGTGGGATTTGGCGTTTGTGTAATCACCCTTGCCTGGCTTAGGAATGAATATAACTTTCACTTCCCTCCATCCTTTAGGAACGTATCTAAAGGCCAGGCACGCTCTCATTAAAGGCATCAGTCTTGTTGCGACAGGGGTACCGCCCCACTGCAGTAGGGCGGGGAACACACCGTCGGGACCAGCTGCTTTAAAGGGATGGAAGCTCCGGATGGCCCATTGGAGTTTCTCCAGCGTGATCACCCTGCTAGCATATTGCCAATCATTATCTGATGGTGTTTGGATTACATCCTGCCAGTCGAACACCTGTGCGAAGGTACATCCCGGGAAGTGAGTTTCGATGAGGACGAGTCTCGTTTCTTCTGGCGAGGATGTTAGTGTGTTGTCGGGTTTCCGAAGGGTAGCGGGCCCAGACGTATGCTGTTGCGCCAGTACTTTCCTTACCCTGTTAGCTTGTTGGCAAGATTCGATGCTACCACAGAATTTGCGCCATCCCGAGGTGCTCCTGAATCTGATGCATTTCTTGTAACTGGATTTGGCTGCGTAATAATTGTCCCAGTCCACATCCGCACATGTATTCATGGCTCTATTTAGAGCCTTCCGTACCTTGCCGCGCTTGCGTTCCAGCTCAGCGCCCCACCAGGGTTGTTTGCCCGGTGTGCTGCGCGGGGTGGTCTCTGGGCAGGCGGTTTGGTAGCTGTCTATCATTGATTTAGTAAGGTGGCTTACCTGTACCTCAATTTGTGTTGTATCCGCAAATGTTGTCGGATCGTCTAATGTCGCCAGCTTTGATTCGAGACTGCGTGTATATGTGGCGCGGTCCGTTTTACGTGGATTGCGCCGCGGTTGCGTAGGCGGAACACAGACCTGGATGTCGAAGCGAATCCACCTGTGATCAGAGCAGGAGGCCTCCTCGGAGACCCGCCACCCAGTGATAGTTTCCGCCACTCCCTCTGTTGCCAGAGTGAGGTCTATGATTGTGCGACTTCGCCTGGTTACGAATGTCGGTTCAGAACCCGTGTTTAGTAGGGATAGGTTAGTCGAGAATAAGTAATCAACCAAGGCCTTACCCCTCTCGTTTTGCGTGTCCATACCCCACAGTTGATGGTGAGCGTTGGCGTCGGTTCCGATTATGACCTCGAAACCGCAATTCTCGCAATGGCTCACAAGGCGGGCGAGGTCGTGCGGGGGCGGCGCCTCCGCCTCAGGCATGTAGGCCGAGGCGAGAACGATCACCATCTCCGTGGCGTCTACACGCTGTATTAGCAGCCTTGCTGCAGAGACATCTCTGCAACAGAAGTCGGTTAAGAGCTGTGTTTTGAGGTTACCTGTGACATAGATACACGATCTGGGGTGATCGTGATCTGTGGTGACCAGGAGCTTACCGCCAAGATTGGAGAGTCCTTGTATGCGGCCCGCCCTAATCCACGGCTCCTGGATCAAGGCAATTGCCGTGTGTTGAACCTCCAGCCACTTGCGAAGCTGAGCCGTCGCGGTCTGACTGTGGTGGAGGTTTGCCTGGACGATTTTACAGGCTGACGAAAGTGACGCCATCGCTGGCTGAGCCCTCCTCGTCCCCCAGTTTGAGCCCGGCGAACAGGTCGCCATCGTCGAAGCCGTCCCCACCCTGGTCCGAAGCCGGGGACAGGATCATGTCGTCCAGCTCCTCACCAGATGAAGGGACAGCCACCACGGTGGCGGCAGCAGGTGCGGCCGACTCTGCCAGAGCAGGTTCAGTCGCAGATGCTTCCGGGTTGTTTACGGCGGGGGAGGACTCCCCCGCTGGTGTCAGCGGCTGGTTCGGCGCCTCGCCCATGGTCCCCGTGGCGGGGTCCCATCCCTGAGGGGTGTCGGTGAACCTACCATTCCGTCCCTGGAACTTTATATACACCGTCCCCAGTCCAATCGAGAGGCGGCGTCCGGCCTCCATTAGCGTCGGGATTTGGTCCACAGGGACACCGACCACCACGAACCATTGTGAGTTTTGTTTGTCGGCAAAAAGAAGCACCCACCTCTTGATGTCGACCCAGGGGTTCTGGTAACTGAGAGCCCGCCCGATGTTGGTTGACTCTCCGAATACTCCCTGTTCGTCTGGGATGACGATTCCACACCGTGATCGTTTTAGGATCTCCGACTGACTCTTGACCACCAGCGAGGTGCCGTCGGGAAGAGATAGGTCGGAGACCGTTTGCTTCAGCCATGCTAAAGTGTGGTCGTTACCGCACCACAGTTTCACGACGCCCCCGGCGACCACCGGCTTGGCGTTGAACGTCGGTCCCGGAGTGTCTGGTTTGGGGGAGCAGGCCTCGAGGATGATCTGCCTCTGGATGGCAGCGAGTACCTGGTCCGATACTTCCCTGCTGAGTATACCCGTGCGGTCGCAGGTGATCGCGACGTCCAGGGTCGCACTGGCAGCTTGGGCGTAGCTTTTATGTGGAACCAGTTTGGATTGATCAAGACACGGCCGCTTATGCTCTCCCCGAGGTGACAATGTCTCGTTGAGAGCTCGCTTGGCCGCGGCCTGACCCTTCCACTCTGGTTCCGGTGTTTCGACGGTACCTGCTGCTGGTTTCTTCGGAGAGCCGGTTGGCGGTCGACTGGGCGTTGGTCGGCTCGTGCCGGCCTCTGCCTGCGACCGTACGCCGGCGGTGAAATTCAGCTGACCGCTCGTCCGTTTGGCCGACCTAGCGGCGGGTACCTGTTTTTGACGACTGCCTTTGCCCAGCAGCCTGCGTTCTTGCCGTCGCTCCTTCCTCGTCTCTCTCGCCCTCTGCTTGCCTTTAGTTGAGGCAGCTGGTGGACCTGATGGGTCAGTGCAGGGGCATCGGGCTAATTGAGTGCCTTTACCCTTGCCCTTGCGTTTCTGCACTTGCCAGGCGTGTGAGAACACGTCCTCAGTGCAACCAACCGTCTCCGTATTACCGGTGACGGCCGCCTGATGGGAGGAGGCTTGAGGAGCCATAGGAGAAGGAGGGTGTTTGTGGGGATCCCCAGCGCCGGTGTTTGCCAGCGCCAGGGTCTGTGTGGACAGGGTTTGACCGGCAGTGGTATTAGTCGTCGCCTTGGCCTTCCCCTGAGGTTTAGAAGGGTCGGTACTGGTCCCAGTCAGCGCCGACGTCCTTTGTTTATTTTGGGACTTTTTTGTTTTGGTCTTAGCTGCGGTTCTCGCCACAGCCGGACCGATACCCGCGCTGGTACCCGCAGCGTTAGCCGCAAGGCCACCAGGGGCAAGGGAGGTGCAAGCACCTTCCTTTGGAGTCTCATTGGCTTTCGCCTCCACTCCGGTGTTTGGTGTTTTAACTGGCCTTTGCTTGTCCATGTTAAATTGGTTTTGAAGTTTCGTCTCTCTGGCTCCCACCCTCCATGGAGCCCGCACCTGGGAACGTCTTGCTACTAAAAAGCTCGAACGTTAGGACTACCAGAGAGATATAGGGGCGCAAGGCTGGTTTACAGTGCGACATCGGGCGCTCGATCGGGTTGGCGTGGAAGGTTCATATGGCCACCCCCCAACGAACTGATCAACCCTCACTTACACCGTCAGCATGACCTTTACCTACCGCTTTGGCCGTCCGAGGACGACCTCAGCGGACCTCACGCACCTCGCCTGTGGCCCTCTGACGGGACACCATGACCGTTTCCCTACCCCCGGCTATTGGGTAGGGCCACCGTTTCGCTTGAAATCCAGACCAAAGGGGGCGTGTTGCCTTACGGGCACATTACAACCAGAGCCGCTCGGCTCAACCCCCCAGGACTCCTTCATCCCCGCTTACGGCGCTCAACTGCGCAGGTCCTAGCGCAGGTGACTGTTTACTCCTACCCACCATCAAGTTAAATTTTTAGTGATAGGCGGGCCCGCTACCACCCAGTCACAGGGGGTAACAGTTAGGAGTGGAGTTTGGGAAGATGGAGGTAGAAGGGATGTGGATGTGGGTAGGATGGAGTGAGGAGGGATCGTGGTATTTGGGGAAGGAAGTGGTGGGGCGGGAAAACTTGAGGTGATGGGAACTGGGCTAAGGATGCCAAGGATACGCTAGCGCCCGGTGGTTTTTGTTGCGTCTATTTCTTATGGAATTAGACCAAGAACGGGGTGGCAACCTCGGGAAGGTGCATCCACCAGACTTGCCTTGAGGATCTACACGACTGTGGCGCTCTCCCTCAAGACCCCGCCACCCTACCGCCTCTGAAGGAGGTGGTAGGGTAGGCCTGCATCTATACTACCAAGCAAAGCGAAGCAAAGCATGTCGTTGTGCAACCGCAAAAGCATAAATTCAGACCCTCCCCTCCTTATTTTAGGCTTTTTAAATTCATATTATTTTTATTATTATTTTGTGTCGGGGGTTTTTTAAATTTTATTTTTAACAGTGTGTTCGTCCTGGCATTTTTGACACCGGTGCGTTGGTAACTACAGTAGGTACATATCCCAATTTGCGAATCACATGAACCACACACGCAATTTAAAATAACGAGATCATAACACAAATTCAGATTAAAATATCGAACTCATAAATATGTACACGATACCGTCATATAAATTACCGTGGCCTTAAAATAAATATAAAGTAGGTAAACATCACACGTGCGTGAAGGGAATGTGACACTCTTTAATGTTGTGATAAAAATAAAATCCCAAAAAATGGGTACACAACAGAAGAGAAATGCGAGATTTTCCACAGAAACAGATATTGTAATTAACCCGGGGGTAAATGACGTGAACATAATTAGTACGCCGACGATGACACCGGGTCATGATGACCCAGATTTTATCGAGTAATTGTCATGAAATTTAAGAAGTTGTCTAAATTTTAATAATTATTTATTATACACGAGTTTTTTGCATAGGTACCTATGTAGTAAAAAAGAAATAAATCCAAATATTTTACAATTCAAACTTTTACTAGCTTTCCTAATAGCGCATGCAAAATCAACTGTGATAACATAACATTTTTTATTTTTTTGTTAAATTATTATAAATAATAATATAAATTAATAATCGCACATAATAAAATAGAGAACAAACAAACTTCTTATCATATAATAGTAATAAATCAGTCTTCTACTTCCCCATTCAGAGACATAGAACTACTGCTATAATTTATGTACGGAATCAAATGATCTGGGAACGTGTAAAATTGTTAACAAAAAAAAAAAAAAAAATTAAAATTGTTGTTATCTGACATGCATCACAAGTATAAGATGTCTTATCCCTTTGAGATGGTCATATTGACATCTTCTGTGAGTTCCTGGAACTTTCGGGGGTTCCTAGGGGTTCCTCGCAAAATCTGCGATTCTTTCGCGCAACTGTCGAAGCAGAATTTGATCCTTCTTCGTCACCGACCCCGACTCTTCCAACACCGCAAATATTCTCTCAGGATGACCACCCTGAGAGAATATTTGTCTATCCCCTCACCGGTATCACCCTGAGAGAATATATATCTGTGCCATATTTAACAAAAACTTTAAAAGAACAAATACTAAATGACCTAATAAAAGTATGTCACAAAAATACTACGCCAGCCATGACGCTGGGTCTCGCTATGTATGCGGCGTTGCACGTAGCATACCTGTGGTTCGGTTAAAAGGAGGTCGTATCTCCAGCTACACAAACGCTTAAATTGCATGAACGGCGTGAAAAAGAGTAATGACAGATTTAAGTCGCCTCAGGTCAGCATGACCCAGCGTCATTTGCGCCGGGTTATCAAAGAGGTAACGGAGTAGGTGAAGATACCTACGCCAAACTTACACCTCCAAATATTTAAAAATAATTATGTCAGCTTGCCCGCGGCTCCGCCTTTGTAAATGTCATTTACCGGGATAAAAGTATCATAATTATATTCTAATGCCAGTCTTCTGGGCACGTTTCCGGATGACAGCGATGCGGACGAGTACTTCGACGCCTAAATATCCTTTTGTTTTTGTATTTATTTATATAGTTAGTTAGTCTTTTAATTTAGTAACTAAGTATAAATAGTAGGTTATGAGATTATCAAAAAAAAATTAAAATAGAAAGGTTCTAAACTATATGTATGCCAAATACCTACCTATACAAACTTTCAAAGGAGATCACCCATTCTGGGATATTATTGTTTTTTGCCTGCCATCAATAATAATATTATAGTAGGATAGCGGGGATTGGCGTAGTACCCAATTTAATTTCGTGTTTAAATAATAAAAGTCTGCAAGTTTTAAAAGTGAAAGACGAAATTACCTACTTTAGTATTATTTAAAAATTAAAACAATTTTTAAATCTGCAGCCAATTTTAGGGTAATCGTTTCGCACTCAGCCCGCTTTTATCATTGGGGCGTAAAAAAAAAATTGGTACATAGGCACTCGGTCATATTCTTCTTTTTATTTGCACGACTTTACCAAGGCTCAAATCAATCGTTACTCGGGCCGTAGGCAATTTAGATATTTTGACGGAGTAGCTTCGGGCAATCCAATTTCTCTTATATAAATATGCGGTGCTGATTCTTATTTCTGTAAGTCAAATAATAAGAGTACCTAGTTCGGCTAGTAGAATAAGTGAAATCAAAGTTTATGAATAAGTGCTCTTTAAAATGTTTCCCCTTTATCCATAAACGTTGCTTAAAGTTAAGTAGTGATTAGCGACTGTTTAACCATACATTTTTGACGTTTAAACGTCACTTAACTTTAGTCATCGTTTATGAATAAACCCCTTTATGTAATAGTCATACTATCATAGTAATATTATAAACGTGAAAGTTTGTATGGATGGATGTTTTTTACTCTTTCACGCAAAAACTACTGAACGGATTTCGATGAAATTTGGCACACAGATGATAACCAGGATTAACATATAGGATACTTTTTATCCCGATAGTCCCACGGGATCGAAACTTATGCTTAACGTATGCGGGGCGCAGCTAGTTATTAAATACCGGGTAAAGCAGATATACAATATGCCCAGATGCTAATTTTACATTTATCAAAATAAATGTCATAACGAAAAGCAAATGATTATTTAATTCCTATGATAAAAAATCAAATAGAGCTTGCCAACAAAGTTAAACACTTTTGTTTCACAAAATACATCATCATCATCATTCCAGCTGAAAGCATCGCCAGTTCGACCGGCTCTCTGCTTCTCGCATCCAGCGGAGTCCACCTAAATACAAAAATATTCTTTCGTTAAAAATACCTAATATACAAAACAAGCCATAAACCCTTAATGTACAGATTAAAAGACCTCATAAACGATTAAGAAGGGATTTAGAGTCATAACCATGAGGATTTATCGCGGAAGCAGCGTTAAAAGTCGCGTTTAGCCCATCGTCTATGTGAATGCAGCTTTATGCGGTCGGCTGTCGTGATTGCCCCGATGGCCCGATTTGTAACACGCTGACGACCCACCTATTATCCGGCAGATGAGGGGAGAATCTCGTTACGTCATTGGATTCGCGTATTAATGTTTAATGTCGATGTTAACTCAACTTTGCCGGGTTACAACTCGGCATTCTCGTGAAAAATGTTCATGGATATTTTTTTTTATCATTATACCTAGGAAATATATACTCGTACATACCTAGGAAATTAAAATCAATAAACAATACCTATTATTTTTTTATGCATCCACATTTAAGATGATTTATAACACGAATAGTTAAAATCCTTAAAGGCGATGGTTACACATTCTGAATTTTGAAAATACTCGCTCAATTAAATAATTTTGCCTGCCTAAATAAGTCTATTACGGCTGCCTCCCTGTGGATTATCGTTCTTTACGTTTATGCTCGACTAGTTTCTGCCCGTGACTGCGTCCGCGTATAGTTTCGGACTCTACCCATCGCGTAGCATCCCATCGGTCGCCCGCACTATGACTTCGTATTCGTTTTTTTTTCTTTCTGCTCGGCTCTTTAGGGGTCAGAGCGTAATGTTTACTAGCCTATAACCTTCCTCAAGAATTGGGCTTACAAATGCAAAAAGAAAACTTCAAATCCGACTGATAGTTCCAGAGATCAACGCGTTCAAACTCTTCAGCTAAGTATGGTTTACTACTAGGTACTATACCCGTAGCCTATTCAATCGTAAAAAAAAAGATTAACTAAACAACTAGTTAACTAATCACTTGTGAGTGCTCTTTTTTTCCTGTACATGTCTAGTTTATTGTTCTTTAAAAATCATATAAAGATAATCGCGAAGTAGGTTTATGGCTTGTAAAACAAAGATCTTGTTAAAAATCTAGACTCGGCTTGGCCGGTATCCCAAGTAAAGCGTATTAGTCTTCATACGGCTTCCAGCCAAGTTTTCCTTGCCAAAATTTAGATTTGAGTCAAAGAGCGTAAAGGATTTGGATCCCTAAGTGGAAAGCCAGTCAAAGTATCGACATATTGGATGCTAGCCGGTGGATTTTGGAACGAATTGATCTTTTTTTGCAGGAAATTGCTTCAAAGGCACCACAGCCGATACTCAAAACCTCAGCTGTTTGCTGTCAGATAAATAAAATAAAATCTCGTCAAAGGTACCATACCTTTGACGAGATTTTATTTTAATTGACTTTGGTCGAAAGGGCGGTTTGTTTTCGATCAATTCATCATTCATTTCGTACCCAAAAATAAAAGTAATAAGTGGTCGCTGTAATAGTAAAAAATGCTCAAGATCTTATTTACCATAAGAAAAAAGGAATTTTATTTTCTGGCTTAAATTTTTGGGTGTAAAATTCGTCATTTACGTGATTCTGTTTTTGGAAGACCAAGCACGAGAATGGATCCTGACTGCGTTTATTTTTGGTGAGCAGTGGTAGCCTAGTGGTAACGGCATCGACTCATGAGTCAGGCGCGTTCCTTTGTGTAATTCATTTCTCAAAACGGTGAAGGAAAAGATCGTGAGAACACCGATATGTCTTACAACCAAAAATTCGAAAACTTGTGACATCTATCAACACGCACTGGGCCCGCGTGGTTGATGGCCCCACTCGCTCTCAAAATAGAGGCCTGTGTACTAGCAGTGGGAAAATTATAGGCTGCTTATGTGTGATTGTTTTTTATCCATCGTCAATAATATACGCACCGAATACTAAAGAATCGTTGTATGATGATAAGCTATCAGTTTGCTAATAACCGTTTCACAAGTACAGTAATTATACAAATTGCCTGAAGTTAATTTTCAATTTAATGGTTTATTATAGGCCAGTAAATTAGCGGTAGCGATATCATAATTATCGTAATAATGGTGGCAATTTTCGGCAAACTGAATCTCTGCGTAGTTTATTTAGGGCCAATTTTTAAATCGTCAGATAATGTTTGTCTGAAAAATTAACAATTATGTATGTTGATTTTTTTTCCAAAAGCTGTCAAACTGCAATTATTATTATTTTCTCTCGTAAAAACTTTATTTATTCTGAAGGGATTTGTGGGTAACTGATAACAGCCGCACGGGTCAATCGAAGGTGCTATGTTGGCCGCGGTCTGTTCGGGGATGCTGATCATGCTCACTCTAATGTCTCGCTGGTGGTGGCATGTGTGTTGGATCAGTAAGTTCCCTTCAAAATGGTTGAGCTGAATAGTGCTGATCCATACATCATGCTCGTGAACGGGCGCCGTCAGGAGGGACTGGTCATCTCTTAGCTGCCACGGCTTATTGTAATTATTAATTTCTGAATTGTTTTTATGTTTGCTATAACGGACGCTTTTAACGTGCACGTCTTTCTACATCGTTCTCACATGGTTAATTTCAACACGAATGATGTAATCAAATATTTTGTAACAATTTTATGATTTAAAAGAGGAGCATGGAGTTTCTTGTCCGTACTTCTCCATAGGTACCTAGGCTTTGGAATGGGCAACTAGCTTCATCTTTCTGACTGACCGACCCTTTGACAATTCAAAAGTGTCTGTAATTGATTTAGTCGAATTAAATGATTTGAGTTTGAGTTTGATGGGTGACCATCCTTTACATAGCGAGACCCCTCCATGTCTAAGAAAGCACGCTAAGCCTTTGTCTCGGCTGGCATTCGTAGATCCTTGAGAGTCGTTACGGTATTCAGAAGCTCCAAAGTCTGACAACAAGTTTTACCAAGGGGTATGGTGTTACCCAGTTACTACGTTGTGGAGGTCAGATAGGCAGTTGCACCATGTATTCCTATGCAACCGAATATCATGTACTCCATGTACATGATATTTGGTTGCCTAGGGTTAGACTGGAAGCCTGGCTAGGCAAATTGATTGGCCTATAAAACTTTTGTGAAGATTGCAAAATCGTCCCTAAAGTACATAGACTGTTTTGTGTCACCATAAAATTTGATTACAATATTATTGGTTTTTCCTTAGGGATTTATTCAATTAAAAGGAGAAAACGTGATGTTTAGGTAAACATACTGTTTGTTTGTTGGTATTCGAGTCACGTAAGCTAAACCGAACTAATTAGAATGGCGATTTTTACTTACTCGTAATTAGACACGGACAATCTACCCACTTTTCTTATGTCCAATATATCCCTGAGCTTCGAAAAGTAAGAAAAATTGTTTATTCTGCCAAAAATGCTTCAGTATATTTATAATCATTATTTTTACTTACCTATCCTGTGAGTTATTTTCTTTCCGATCATCAATCTTGTTTGTGTATCCTGTCTTGTGGGTTAGATAGACAGACTATTTTTAGCTATGGGTAATATTTATAACACCTTTACATACTCATTCAACAATTTTCAAACAATTTCTTCGCAAACAATTTTCTTTTTCTTCCTCGAATGAGATCCCTAATAGAGCTTATCCCCGCCGTGTAAACTAAACTTCGTAATAACTCAATGTGAAAACCCGACAAAACTGCTGCAGTTCTTCGTAACTCAAGTTTTACACATAAACAACGTTGTCCATGTTTATTTATGCAGTACTGTCAGCGAAGATGAATTTCCGTCACACAATTCGCATATTCAAAGAGCTCATCTTGTGTTGTACGCTGTACAATGCTTAAGCTGAGGGAATGTTGGCTGTCTCTGCATGATAATGTGACGTCACACCACAAAATGGATAAGTGCAGAAGGTTGACATACACAAACTTCAAATACACTCACAAGCATAAATACCTTACAGTTACACAAAATACAAAAGGTTTTTTGTCGCATAATAAAAATTGCAACTTCAAGAAAATACCTATTTCATAGTAGTATGGTTTCGATAATACGCTTACAGTTCATTTTATTTTTGTAAATTTGTGTAGACATGTGACTTATTACATCACTTTGGATGAGTCAGTGACGGTGTTATATAATTGTGATTTAAATAAAAAAAATTTAGTAACACCATAAAATATCTATCAATACTTTACGAGGAAATAGCTTTTGAATCTTGCGTAAGTGTACCTAAGGTTTATTTATGCTTAAGCTGTACAGCGAGTGCAATCGCACTCGCAACGCGTGACGTGCTTTCAACCAAGATCGGAGTTCTTAGGGCGTATGATTCTATGTGTACATGCAGCTGTTTGTTGCGGACCTTTTGTAGGTTATATTATGTGGCACACGTTCCCATGTAAATTGTATTACCAGGTTTTTCGTTCCTTTAAATTGAGAAATTCTCGTTTATTCGGCACGTTTGTATTGTATGTAAGTATGATGTGTAATGGCGAAAATGAACACTTTGATCATTGTATGATATGAATATTAAAGGGTTTCTACTTGGGTTTGTTGTTCCCAGAAAATGAGTTTTTGGGGGTGTTCTTAACACAATTTATATATAGGAAGCTAATAAGAGACTCTATGCTATATACATATTAGGTTCAAGTGAATATTTTTTTTTTGAAATTCGAAGTTAGCTTTGCTTTTTAACGACTCTCTAGAAAATATTCCCAATTTGCGTACTTTTCACATTGAGGAAAAAAACGTTTTAGTAAAATTAGCACCCGAATTGCGTAACAGACTTCCAATAACAATCCAAGAGTTTTGAAGGACATTCCTAATCCATTGCTTCATAGGTTTGAAAATGTAATCTGCCCAGCAATGTAAATAACGCAACGAACCTTGAACTGTCAAAATGAAAGTTATTACGATCTATTGTCATTTTTCGTGTCTTACGCAATTACCGCACTGATCCGAATTATGTTTCAAGTGTCCCATTATCTTACGCCCAATTTCGCTTCTTCCGATTTCTACTTCGTACCTACGTTCTTCAAAATAAAAAACATTAAAGCAGTGCTTACGAATGTTCTATATGTGCGATGCCAAGACCAAAATAACAGATCTTAAACCATTTCCCCGCATCGCCATTTTCATAATGTGGGTGCCACCGCAGCACTTTACCAAAACGTCTGCTCCAAGACTTAAACGAGAACCTATATTTGGTTAAAATGCAGACTTCGTAATATTTCAATGTACTTGAAATCTGGTGGTTATCGATAGCTTGACTCGTAAAGCACTAGAAGGACACCAGAATGCTGGTGTATAGGACTTGCTGCATTTAAGCTGTATTTATTTTTGGTCCTACGACGTCTTAGAGGCATGGTTAGGTGAAGAGGTCACCCGGTACTATGAGTAAAAACAAAATACATCCGCCGGTGATTGTAAGATTTTTTTTTCTGTGTAGACCAAGCATTTTATGAATTATTGGCTTGAGCTGATATTTATGATTACGTACTCGTACATGACCAGTGGTAATCCATGGTAACGGCCGCGAGATACGAGTTGTAGGTAGTAGGTTCGAACCCAGACAGGAGAATTTTTGTGTAAATTATTTCATCACCACTGCTCTCATAACGGTGAAGAAAAACATCGTAACGAAACCGACATGACCTAGAACCAAAAATTCGAAGACTAACCCGCACTAAGGCCGCGTGGTAGATTACAGCCCATTCCCTCACGAAAAGAGGAGGCCAGTTTCCCAGCAGTGGGAACATTATAGGCTGATTATGTACGAACACAATAAATTAAGAGTTGATAGTAGTTCCAGAAAGATAAACCTGAATGTGGTCGAAGTATTTCTACTATCTGTCCATACGTATTTTTTCGTCATGTTATTCGTTTAATAACTTGCAAAGTGGTCCTTTTTTACGACCGGAATTCTAAAGATATGAAATAGCATATTTTCGATAAAATGCTAATAAACTTTGCATTCTTGGTCGTAGCTAATATTTTTTATTAACTGGTACAACACATATGAGAAAACCTTTATCATATTAACATAATAGACATTCCCTACTATTCCGCAGAAATTCTGATGAGAAAATTCCAATTTTTATTAAAAGCTCCTTTGTGTAAAAGGGTGATTAATTAATTCAGTATTTTAAGATTGTGTACTGACGCTGGGAAATCGAGACAATGTGCTAAAAGCAAAACTGTTGAAAGGGAATATCTGGTGTCAAACTAAAGATAAACAATATTGTCTGCTCTAGACTACTTGGGAGTTTGGTAGATTATCTTGTTAGAGTTTAGAAACGAATGCTGTCAGAATATTGTACTTGTCGTGATTTTGTGATGGTTGTTGTTTAATCGTGACTAACATCTTCACAAAATCCATTCATACTCCATGAATAGTATAGCATAATCAGCATATAATTTTTCAGGCCTCCTCTTGGTGAGATGGAGTGGGCCGTAATCCACCACGCGGGTCCAATACGGATTGGTAGATGTCACATGTCTTCGAATTTTCGGTTCTAGGAAATGCCGGTTTCCTCACGATACTCCATATTCCATAGGTACTAATATTATGAATGCGAAAGTAAATATTTGTCTGTCTGGTACCTTGTCACGCAGCTGAACGGATTTTGATGAAATTTGGCTTACGGATAGACCATGGATAAGGACATAAGATATTTTATCCCGTTAGTAACTTCTCGTGGGATGATTTTCGACCTCCACGCGGCTACTGGCAGAAAATTATTTTAATAAAAAAAAACGTCCTACCTGTCATTTTAAAAGGGTTGAATTATATGTATCGATCATTTTAAAGTTTTGTTTCTACCTTCAACGTTGTCAATTTCTAACTATTCCTGCAACGTAAACTTCATGAATTTTACCGTTACTATGACAGGAATCAGAGTTGTTCCAAATGTGACTTAAATTCAAATATTTCTTTGCTATAACACGAAGTTTAATTTTGAAGGTTTATATTACGTATATTCTACGTTAGATTATAATTTAACATAACATCTCATCCTTTTTTCCCCGTAGGGTTAGGCGAGTTTGGGTAATATACATATTAAATCTTCAATATTACCAACCAAAGACAAAATAAATTGGCATTCCAATTTTCGAAAATACAAGACTGATATTACCAAGAAACGATGAAATATTCCTGGGCAACACTAAGCTTCCTAAGACCTGATAGACGGCACAGAGCAGAGCCAGTACGTCCGTAAATTTAATATTATGAACACTCCGTCAATATAGAACGTTGGCCGGACTCCACAGAGTAGGTACAATGTTAAGCCAAGATACGGTTTTATCCTATCTAAGCCTAGTTTTAGTAGCAATATTCCCGGCAAAGCGTTATGAATATCTTCGTAAAGGGGTCGAAGTGTTACGTTGAGACGCGTTTTTGGTATCGTCGTGCTTGTCGTTTGTAGTTATCAGAGATGAATAAATTACTGCAAGACTTAGAGAGAACTTGGTAGACGCTGGTTTGTGGTTTCCATGGTTTTTGTGCGGTTTCAGCATTTATGTTTTCATCGTTAAAAGATCCTTTGACCCAATTAATTTCATTCTTCAACAGGTTTTTGTTGGCTTTACATTTTTTACTGAATTCAGACACCGATATGTTGAAGAAATGTTATAAAAAAAATAATTTGAGTTTAAAAATCGTACGCACCTCCTAAAGTTGTTGGCCCATACGGAGATGGTGGGATGAGCTGGACTCCTTTAATAAAGATTGGTCCTTGGCAGCTCTGGACAGAAAGAGGTGGAACGACAGTAGGGAGGCCTTTGCCCAGCATTGGGACATTAATGGTTACTAAAATAAAATGTACCAATCAACAGACAAACCTTGAATCCTTTCTGAGAATCGACCAACAATTCAAATATCCTTAAAAGCCTTTATCACCGAACTTCAAAGCTACACAATACAAACACACGCTCACGCGAAACGTAAAAGTAGCTTCCATTTCGTGCAACACTTGGAACTCAATAGACTAGTTCTAACAATCATTGAAGTAAACAGTCTGCACCCGACGCCGTTCGTTTTCAACGCTCTTTCCGTTCGGAGAGCCTATTCTTCCATCTTGTTTGTTCGTTTGAAAGGAATCGCAATTATCGACTGCGTTGACGTAAGCCTCTCTATAGAACGTCCCTTTATTATAGAAAAAGAGGTAATGTTTAGTAGAAATCCATAGTATGTGTCCTATTGTGACAGTTCGGTTTGACGATGAGACTAATAAATCGAGATATTGTCGTTGTCCAAGGGATGTATTGTTGAATTGATTTTATCCGTGAATGAGTACGGGGAATTGAGTTAGTTGAGTCTGATTTGAAGATTTAAATTTCCACAATAGATGTGTGCGGTATATTATTGGAACAAGTGACCCACACTCATAGCGGGTGAAGTAAAAATTAATATTGGTTTTTAACCAGTTGAATTAAACAATTAAAAAGCCATTGTGTCTTGCGTGGACCCACGTTCCCGGCATACGAAGGGCAAAAGCCCTCGAGAAGAGATTTTTATTGCAAAGTCATGTCAAAAGAATTATTGAGTCCAGTAGACTATCATTAGTTCGGTAGAACCTGCCACCCTATCATGAACCCCTACTTCCCTTCATCTTTATATGACACAAGCGAAAATCAGAAATTGATCCTAAGGGTAAAATATGCAATGTCACACAAGTAGGGAAGAAATTGAGAAGGGTTATATTAATGGAGCTTATGGACTGCGGGTCAGCACTTTCCTGTGATGTGCACCTGTCTTTTGCTCACTTAGTATTTCTTTTTTCCAAGCATCATCATCATCAGCCTGAGACGGTGATTGATCATCTTTCATCCGTAAAATAATAATAATTATCTTTCATGACTTATAGTGCCATGGAATATTAAGCGTTCCACGTTCAAAGATTTGTTGACGCATTGTAATTCTGATTGACTTTAAAAAACACAAACGTTTTTGTTTAAGTATTAATAATCTGTATGAGCTTCAATGAATAAATACTAATTTGAATGACAACAGAAAATATTTTTTAAACTTTATGAGAGAAAAAAATCTTTCTTTGATGCCTTCCAACAAAAAGCGACTTTTAAAGTACCTATCGTATTACCTGACGACCTCACTTATTATCTTATTTATATTGTAAGCGCATTTTCTTACAAGTATGTAAAAATAATACGATGACAATAACAATTACTTCAGATTTCATCCGACAGATTGTTAGTAATTGGGCTGAAAAAAGAATTCACCGTTTCCTTTAAAAAAATATATGTTTTCTATCGAAAATAGTACCAGATGTCTAATTTGCAACATGTTTGACCCAATAATTTGAGTCCAAAATGGGTTGTTTTCGAAATATTGTACTTTTTAAAACCTGTATGGTTATTAATTCGATACTAGAAGGAGCTCCGTATTCCATGTAAAAAGGGATATTTTTTGTCTAAGATGCACCTGAAATACAAAAATTACTGATAAAACACAATATACCAGTTGTGTTCTGACCTCGTCGTAGTTGACATTGTTCACACACCGTCACACGTGCTAGTCGTTAAAATCGTCACAAATGGGGTCAGTGAGAATACGACTATGCGTTCATTTGTTTATTTGCTCTTTCTTGCGCACACGAAGTTGTCATATTATTACTTGAAATTGTGGGTAGTCTTATCTCTTTTCACGATCTTATGGGCAACAGTCATTTGTTTATGAGTTCATTCACAAATTCATGCTCCCCTTTCGTGGTTGTGGTGTAGTTCAAAAGTGGGTCGTCTATATGGGTCTTTAGGTAAATTAAACAAAATACACGTGCTGAAAATTTAAATTTAAATTGTTGACGTTTTCTTAGAGAAACTTAAAGTTTTGTTAAATTAATGGCCTAAAGTATAATTTTAATTCAATATACGGTTGTTTGGGTAAATGCTCGTACATTGTTTCCGTATCCAGTTATATTGATAATATAATAGGTACTGATAATATATAGGTAGGTAATGGTTCTTTACAATTTTAATGTTGATTTTAGGTACCTATGGGGGAGTGATGTTTATAAACCAGTATTAATATGCCATCGTCTTTCACGGCATTTTTTGTCATCTTCGTAACTTACAGATTTTCCGCTATCACCAACATCACAATTACTTTTTGAAGTGATAACTTCTTATGGGAGGGTAAGCCGCTTCGTAACGTAACGCGTTACGGCGCCAGTCTGTCTGGCTTCCCTTTTTCTCACGCATACGGCAGCGGTAGGCAGGCTCTTCTTCTCTCACTCTAACCCACAGCGCTAGTCGTATTTCGGACAGACGCTTCCGCCTCTCTCTATTCAGTGTTTAGCATAATTATATCATAGATTAGTTTAAGTTATCACTTCTGTCGGTCTTCTGTCACTTTTTTGTTAAGCCTATACGGTCTCACTGCTTGGCAAAAGCCACCCCCAAGTCCTTCCAACAACTCTTTTCCCACGCCACCTCGAACAAGACCTATTGATAAATTATTTTATTTTATAATTAGGTTTGTACAAACACTTACACGTCAAACATATTTTAAAAACAAGATGAGGTCGGCGTTTCCTATCTGACTAGTCTGAGAAGTATATAAGGCCGAAAGAAACTCAGAGGTCACAGTCTCTTTTAAAGTCCAGACATAATCTTGGTCAGATCACATTATGAAGACCATGTAGATCGAGGTATTGGTGTATTAATCAATTATGATTAAATATGATGGTAAATGAAATTATCCAACACTTGGGTTTGAAACGCCATCCATCCATCTTGCCACGAAAGATAAACTTCCATCCCCAATAATGTACCCCCATTTAAAACCATAATGGAAATGTAATGTTTTACAACAGACGCATCGCATTTGCCTCAAAACACTGGGAAGCAAATGGGACGTATAAAATTAAAATTGAGGCCTTTCTCGTATGTTCGTCCCGAGTTTTTTGTTTTATTCTACAGTAATTATGCAAAATTTTTAGCTCCGCAAAGTACCTTCGGGCGGTTCCCAACTTAATTATATTTTTGTGCAGTCGTAACCGTCCCTCGGGGGATATTATTTAAATTGTAATTAGGAAGACTTTCTTCAAAATTATGAAATTTACTTACGTTTGTATTTTTTTTTTTTTTTAGTGAGCCCAGTTGTAAGCTTTATTGACGTTGAAAATGTATTATTTCGGCCTTACATTTAAGCTTGCTTTAAAAATATAAAGACGAGTTGAATTTGAGTTTTTGAAATGCTTAAGGCGAGTTATAATGTCAATTTAATATCTGATATGTATAACCATCCCAACGAAATCGTGTTACTTACTTAAACAATAACTTCTGCATTGTGATAATATGAACTACCTGCGCCCCACGGTTTCATCCGCATAGGTCTCGGTCCTGTAAGAGTATTCTTTGTCCTAATCCAGGTATTGGTCTATCCTGTGTGCCAATTTTCATACAATATGTCTGTAAACGCACCCACGACACAGGAGAAATTCCTAGTGTGGGGCAACGTTTAATGAAAAATAAATTATAAGTAATTGAAAAAAGAAAAAAAAACTTTCATAGGTAACTGCCAACAATTTTTTTTTTTAACCGCTGCCCCACATAAGGAATTACTCCTATATCGTGAGTGCGTTTACAAACATTTAAACTCACATACACAAACAGCCAGACCCGGAACAACTACCAAATATTTGTTTCGTGCGGGAATCGAACCCGCGACACGCAGCGCAGCAGTCGATCGCTTAGCCACTGCGCCACCGTGTCATCTAACCGTGTCGTAATTAAAACAAGATCAAAGAGTACGTTATCAAGGAAGGAATTCAGAGCAGTAAGGTAGATGTCTAAATGTTGAGTCAAACTTAATATTTAATGGCAAAGGGGAAACCGCAGGCGCCTTCGCTATGAGCACCCAAACTAGCTGATAATTAAAGCATAGCTGGTTTTGGTTAGCTATTAAAAGTCTGTGCCTATATAATAATAACAATAAATATAAACCTTTTAATTGCGAATTGTGAACTAGATACTTATTCAAGTAAATTGAAAATGAATGAGGTTTATTTAAATAACGATACAATTTTGATGAGATCTACGACCCGTAAGTACTTATTTTTGCATATTTCAATATTTATGAAACTGGTAAACGATAGACAGGGTATGATGGTGTCCAGACTAAAATTATGGTTTATGCAAATGAGTCCCTAACCTTATAAAAAGTTGTTTGTTTCAATTTTTATTGTACGCAATCTGTTAATAGACTTTATTTCAGTGATTATTTAACGCTAATTGAACAATACGCTTTTTTTTTACACCTGGGCATAGACATCCCTCGACGCTATCTTTCGCTAGCTCGCGCTTCCTCCTTCCAGTTTGGCCGGAACCTATCCATTTCGTTCCGCCATCTCCTATATGTCATGCCGCGTCCCCGTCTTACTGTCTCAGTGCACCAGTTATGTGCTATTTTTGTCCATAGTTTTCTAACATTACGTTACGTACGATTTTATGCTTAATCAGCCTATAAAGACCCCACTGCTGGGACACAGGCCTCCTCTCAGTGACAGGGAATGGGTAATACACCACGCGGGCCCAGTGCAGGTTGGTAGATAATGTCTTCGAATTTTTCATTCTTACTACTATTCTATTTTTCACTATGTTGTCCTTCACCGTTTTTGAGAGCAGTGGTGATGACATAAATTACACAAAGTAAAGGACCTGCCGGGGCTTGACTCCTACCGTAGGCACTGGCCGGCACTCGCAAAAGACAGAATTGTGTGGAAAAGGGAGAGGCCTGTATTGGATCATTCGGTTCCCTATAAAATGGTTGAGCTGGGTGGTGCTGATCCACGCGTCATGTTCGTGAACGGGCGCCGTTGGTTGAGACTGGTCATCTCTTAACTGCCAGGGCTTATTATTAATGTTATATTTTAAATTGTTTCTTTTTTACATTGTTCTAACATATAGAAGCAATAAGAATAATGTACCCAGGATTTTGTAATAATATCTTGATTTAAAAGTGTGTCCGTGGAGTTTCTTGCCCGTTCTTATCCATAGAGATCTACGTTTTTGGAATGGGCGACTAGCTTCAACTTTCTGACTAACTGACCGACTATTTAATTTTGACCATTCAAAAGTGCCTGTAAATGGTTTAATTGAAATAAATGATTTGAGTTTGAGTTCTGTCCTGCGGTGGGCCCATGAGCAGTTTACCACATTCTCAATTCACCAGATTATCAATTACCCGGTTTCTCAACTTACCCGATTCTCTACTCACTAGATTCTCAATTCACCAAATGTTGTACAGTTTGTTGTACAGGTAACAAATTGTTTACGATTTGCAATAGGTGCGTTGTTTTATTTCCAACGATATTAATTCCTGAAGCTTATCGGGGCATCTGCGAAATGGCACCACAAAATGAATATTTATTAACAACGACGACGACGACGGATGTTTTCAGTTGTTACGGTGAAAAAAATAGAACCACCAATGCTTTGGAAGGGTGGCACCGACGCCTGAATACAAATGAGATAATGCAGGATAGTTAGCTTAGAAAGGGCCTGTCTGGGTTCGTAAGTTGAGGCTGATACCACTGTAACAACTGCTCTCGAATGAATAACTCTTTACTTTCTTGGTAAATTGGTACTAGACTTGTGAATGTTGTCTCGAACTCTCCTCGTTTGAAATCGTTCAGCACTCTAACCAGCCAACTTTAACAAATTTATTTTGCACATTCCTCTGTTTTCATTCCATTTCCGTACGGTACTCTCTAGTGTTATTACAAATGCTCACAAACATCAAACAAGCGGCCGTTACCACACACACTCATACAGAATTCATACAAGTGTACCTACTACCCATCCCTCAAAAAGGGTCGCTAAGATAACTAAAGATTAATGGTGGAAAAACCCCTTGTCTCTACAACTTCTTTTTCTAGGCCAACATTTTTGCCTCATAAAACCTGTCGCTATATTTTATACATGCGGAGTATCAGCTGAAACAATAACTCATCATTACACGAACATTCTGGAAGTTCTGAGAACTTGTGGAAGTCTAGAACTAGACTAGACTTTCTAACTTCTAGATTTATGGTAGATGGAGCTGGAGTCAGGACGGGTTTGTCTAAATTTATTTTTGTTTTTCTTTTTCAACTTTTTAACCAACGACATACTTAAGTGACGACTTCTAATGGAGGTACACTGACGGCGAAGTCACAGGTATAAACCTAATATATGTAAGCTATATGTTTAAGACACTACTTCTGTACGTTGTAAATGTCTCATGTCTGTTCACTGTGTCAGTTTTTTAAACATAAAGAACATTTTTTTATCACTGAAGAATGTTATGACTCTTAAATATTCAGGGTTTTGTGTAGCGATCTTCGAAATTAAATAATCTTTGGATGAGATATTTAGCTGTAAGAATTTATTGAGAATTCGTGTTTTGTTTATCTGAAAGTTTCATCTAGTGTTTATAAGGGCAAAGTGAATTTCGGCCATGCTGGCGCCCAGTCTCAGCGGAGCCTAGCCATTGACGCGGGTTATATTTAGTGCACAAGTGCTTAGAATTTAAATACTTGGGTATTGGTTATTTACCATGATGGTAGTCAAATGAAATTGAAATCATTTTGACTCAATAACACTTCTAGGTAATGTAATAACATTAAATTGTAATGCCTTTATATCGTATCACCTAGAAAAATAATTAATATTCTGGTGTCAAAAACTATACGAGAACCCTAGAGAAACGAAACTACGTGAAGGTTTAAATAAAAATTTAGACTAACATTATTTTTATAAGTGCTCTATGAGCCAGTTAGGAGCCATGACGGGTTAATTCCGAAATTTTTTCGAGCGATTAAATTCAAAGATAGTAAAAAGTCTGTCTTTTATTGCTATATCGTGACTATTATATATATTATTATTATTATCTATGTATGTTATTTATTATTATAACTATACTTTACTAGCCAAGGGCGATGTATACTTTCATTTTAGTTCAATATTTTGCAGCATCTAAATCAATCTGCTTAGCATTTTCCCAACTATCCTATGTTGGGGCCGGCTTCCTGTCTGACCGAATACCGGTATTTTACATGGAGCGGCGGTCTACTCGCCACAAAACCCAGTTACATCAAAGATGAATGACAGCCGGGACCAATAGTTAAACGTGCTTTCCAAGGCACGGTCATCCGCCTAACCTTTTCCCAACTATGTTGGGGTCGGCTTCCAGTCTAAGCGGATGCAGCTAGCTAGCATGGTATGCTAGCTAGCTGCATCCGCTTATGGCAGATAGGCAGTCGCTTCATGTAAAATACTGGTAGTATTTTACATGAAGCGACTGCCTATCTGACCTCCACAACCCAGTTACTTGGTAATACGATACCCTTGGTAAGACTGATTGTCAGACTTTCGGGCTACTGACGACCCGTAACGACTGTCAAAGATCCACGAATGACAGCCGGGACCAACGGCTTAACGTGCTTTCCGAGGCACGGAGGGGTCTTGGTATGTGAAAATGGTCACCCATCCACGGACCAACCGCGGCAAGCGTAGCTTAACCTGATTGATCGACTTGTGCGGCTGTTATTACTTAGCCAAGCCCCTCCAAGGCACGGTCTCGATATATAATGGATGGATCCATTTCGATCGACTCGTGTGGCAGTAATTATTTAGCCACTAGTCTCTTTATATGATAGCTTCCTAGCCAAGGTCGATGTACACTTTTATTTTAGTTTTAATATTTCGCAGCGTGTCAGGTTAAATTGGGTGGATTCTAGTTCTAACACGCGAACGTGCTGTTAGGTTTATTGTCTTTAGGTGTGTACTAATTAGGTATGTTTTTTGTTAGTTATGAATGCAAGAGGCATTAAATTGTTAGAGCTTGTCACGATATACCTACGGAGAGAGGTACTTAACCTACTGTAAGCCATGCCCATTTCGAGTTGATGGGCGATATAGGTGTACAATTAGGTATGTACACTTTTATTTGGAGTATAAGTAAATGGTGTTGTGAATATACACCACACTGCGCTCCAAAACACAGATTACTGACGTTGCTTAAATAACCGCTAGGCTGAAGTGGGACTGGGCTGGCCACGTCTGCCGTATGCCCAATGAGCTGTGGGCCAAAATAACCACCACCTGGAGCCCTGACACAGATAGAAGGCGTCGCGGCAGACCCCGCAGAAGATGGCGGGACGAGCTCGACAAAACAAACGACCAGTGGTCTACTTTAGCCCTGGATCGAAAGAGCTGGAAGTCATGGGGAGAGGCCTTTGCCCTTCAGTTGGATGATGCAGGCTAACAGTAATCAGTAAATGGAACCCGTCTAACAAAGCATGGTTAATCATTGGTTTCGTTTTGGATTTCATAATAATTAAATTTTGACCCGGATTTTGTTACAACACCCGTAATTATACAGCTTTAAAATTATATTCTTTCTCATCCTTTTATTTCATTATTATACCCATTGAAAGAATACTTTATGCATAAGTTCATTTATTGTTCATCTCGACTTGCTGGGAAACAGGTCAAGAGCTCGCACACCGCATCTCTCGTTCCATAATGAATCCTGTCATTTCTTCGACCAGAGACCAGCTTTTACTGGAATTTTAATCGAATTAAAAATCCATTAGTTTGTCGTTAAATAAAATAAAATAGGAGAAATGTTATAATTTTACCTTTTTAGGTCAGCACCCTAATTGCGGAACACACTACCAATCACAATCTGAATCATTTTGAAGTATATTGTTAATCCATTGCTTCATATGTGCGAAAAAATTGTCTGCTCACATCGTAAATAATGCAATGAATGTTGTTGAACTGTCAAAATGAATGCCATTCCTGCTGTTAGTGTGTTACGAAGTTACCCCGCTAAATTCAAGAGCTACCTTAAACGTCCTGTACCTTTTTATGGGTTTCGCCACAAACTCCAGGATCGAAATCGGCTAATTTACTGAAAAATATTTTTACTAACCGCGTTTGAATAAGAGGAATGGCTCCTCAATCCATACGGACACCTTTTACTGACCATTCATTAGAATTAAAAAGCCATTAGAGTGTCGTTAAACCAAATAAAATCTGAGAAATGTTTAAAGTTAGCTCCTTAGATCCCTAGTTGCCTACCTATGTCTGAGACATTGACGTGGGTTTACAAGGGCAGGATAAACTGTCTGATCCCTGAACGGTGTTGGGTATTCATACGTCCCGAGTAAAGCCACTAAGAAGTACTAAACTTTGACTTAGTTTGAACTGGGCAAACTTGGGGGAAGCCTATTTCTAGCAGTGGACGTATTTCGACTGAGATAATGAGACACACTAAGTGATGCTTTTAGTGGGATTTTGTTCGTATTAAAAGCCATTAAAATAATAACCTACCCAAGTCCCCTACCCACTCCACCGACTTCTACTCCTACTATTTCACATTACACGCGGTGCGATTGTGGAATTCACTACCGCCTGACATTAGGGACTGCCAAACTGTTGCAGTTTTCAAAAGAAAACTATCTGTCCACTTCATCATAGTTGTGTATGTATTTATTATTTTGAGTATGATTTAATTATTATCATTCTAGTGACATTTATTTTAGAAGTATCCATGTATGTTTATTTGTATGTATGTTAGTATATAATTCTCGTAATTTTGTTTAGTTTTTTAAGTGAATTGTTTTTGATTGTATGTATTATTATTTCACACGCTGTCTACATCTCTGTATCTATTGTCCTGTCTCGGGTGTGCTGGAAGAGATTTCTTGTGAAATAAGCACCATCTCTGTACCTATTTTTTCTGTTCTGTTTTTCTTGTCTGTTTATATATGTGCGTACATAAATGGTAAAATAATAAATAAATAATAATTAATACCATTCTATTACTGTCCCACTGCCGGGAAAACGCCTCTTCTCAAATAGAGAAGGCCCAATTGATCACCACTCTTGTTCAAGACGGTTTGGTGATTTCATTATTACAGCCCAGAATCACCCACTGCTGGGTACCTATTGGCCTCCCCTTTCTTCTGACATACTTCCCGGTTCTGTGTGTCTCTCATCCACCAGGATACAAAGTTACGGGAAACACCAGTTTCTCGAAACTGACGATATCGTCCACCCAGCGCGCTTTTGGTCGCCCTGATTTCTTTGGCTTCACCTTGGCCACCATTCGGTCACAGCTTTAGCTTGGCGATTTCAGACTTAGAAATATTAACCACTAGCTTTTGCTCGCGACTTCATCCGCGTGAAGCAACTTTCTTACATTTTTTTTCCGTTAGAACCATCCTCGTACTTCAATGAATATTCTAAAAAAAGAATTAGCGAAATCGGTTCAGCTGTTCTCGAGATTTACGCTTAGCAGCACATTCAGCGATTCATTTTTATATTTTAGATGGATAAGTCCAGATTTCCTCACGATGCTTAAAGAGAATGGCTTTTTGTCGCAAAATAAAAAAGAGTTTTTAATTTACCCTCTTTAGGTGCCTGGTTGCCTACCTATGTCTGTAACACTGACGTAGGTTGACAATGGGAGGCTAATCTGTCTGATCTCTGTACGATTTCGGTTTTATTTAAGCACTGTTTGCGCTTCATTGCTTTATTCTGAGCAAAGCTACTACGATTGCAAGCACTTAATTTTGGTTACTTCTATTAGGTTAATTTACAGTTTATAAGAATAAAACCATAATAAACAATACGAAGCAAAAGAGGGCTACAGGGAAAATTATATGAGAAAATGTATTGTGACTGACCTAGAAAAGTAACTAATCAAATGTTGAAGTAGGTACTATGCACGGCACAGTTGGCGCAGTGGTTAAGCGATTGACTGCTGCGCTGCGTGTCGCGGGTTCGATTCCCGCACGGAACAAATATTTGTATGACCTACATGTATTTGTTCCGAGTCTGGGTGTTTTTCTATCTATAATATGTATGTATTTACAAAAAAAAAAATTGTATATATAAGTAGTTTATCAGCCATCTTGTTACCATAACACAAGCATTAGGTTGCTTAGCTTGGGACAAATGGTGCTGTGTGAAATGTCCAGGGATATTATTATTATTATTATGCAACGTTTAATAAATAAAAATTGAAAGTCCTCCCACAAGGTGGACAGATGACTTGGTGAAGGCCGCAGGACTCCGTTGGATGCGAGAAGCACAGAACCAGTCGAAGTTACGGTGCTTGGGGGAGGAATATGCCCAGCAATGAACGTCTTTCGACTGAAATGATAATGAAGTACAAACTCACTAAAGCTGATATCAGACACTTGGTGTTCATTTTTGCCTTTCATTCGGTAACTTTCACTCGAAGTAAAACATCTGAACGCAAAATGAATCAAAAGTGTAAACTGAACTAATTAGTGAACTGATCCCACAGTGTTCAATTTCGGCACTATCGTTCACTCTCCTACAGATTAATCGAAAAATGAAATGAAAGAAGCGGATGAGCCGTTCATTCCTATATAATTTCGTCGATGTCGTGTAAAATGTGAATGAAACCAAAATTAACCATCTCGCGAGTGAAGCCAGCAATATAATATAATATATATAAATATATAGTAAGCAAAAAGCAAGGCGTGTTTAAAATGCAAACACTTATAATATAAACAAAAACATAAGCAATCCTGCAAACAGAAAACACAAACATAAACTAATTACTTATTTTCCTATCTATTTCCTAATAATGCATTGTATTTCCTATTATGCATTGTTTGTTCTAGATTTTTTATTAATACTTGCTAGCTTGGAACTCGGAAGCTCGCAATCGACACATTTGTTTTCTGTCTATCAAAGTCAGAGAAATTATTTGCTAAGCAACAATTTAATTTGTCCGTACATTTAAATTACAACTTTCATTCTTATACAGTTGTATGTAATAACTTTAATATGACGAAGGGTCAATGTGCTTAACAATAACTTTCGCTGACTGTACATGAGTAGGTACATCCGACCAAAAGATTAATGGGTGGTAAAAATTGTGGGCAATAAAAGCATTTGTGTGCAGAGCCGTTTATTGCTTACATTCCTCAGCTTAGGCCTGTGATGTACAGTCGGCAAAAACGTCACTGTATTATTATTTATTAACACGTTATAAATTCGTGAAAATAGGAAAGACATAGGTAATAGAATGTATAAGTCTGACAAAGTCTTACTAAGGCCAGGGTATCGTGTTATAAGTTTGTAACTGGGCTGTGGAGGTTAGACAGGCAGCCGCTTCATGTAAAAAAAAACGGGTTGCACTCCGGGAGTGCCGGCAGAAGTGAAAACTTGAATATTAACGCTGTGCATTTTTGATATTTTGGAATGCGGTCTACTCTCCCTCTGTCTTACGAATTTTCGATCAGGTCACGTGTCCTGACGCGAGCTCCGTCTTACGAATTTTCGATCAGGTCACGTGTCCTGACGCGAGCTTAACATGTTTTACCCATCACAACAAAAGTGCACAACGCCGCTAAAGAAGTTTTTACTTCAATACTGGTTTTACCTGCATTCGATTAGATTGTAAGAAAAGGCTAGGCAGATGATGAAAGGTAATAGAGTATATTATTGTACCGCCTGCTTTTTACTCCCTCCTATGACCCTACGACCCACGAAAAGCCCATCCATTTTCCAGCTACAAACCAAACAAAATCCCTTCCATTTTATGTTTCCTTATGAGGAAATAACTAAAATTTTATATCATCATTACTTTCAATAGCCCCTCGACCAAATCGTCCCATTTCAGTTAGATCCCCGCTACTGAATAACTTATGACGGTGTTGTAATTTGCACTATACTCAAGGACTGCTAACCATTCCTTGGGCCCAGATAACGGAAACTGACCATATATTCCTGCCAAACAATACATTCCTTTTATATTGTCGTTTTAATAACAACAGTTATGGCAAAGATAAAATTATTTATGTCAGTACTATTTACGATTATTTCTCAAAGCAATTTCGACTCTATCCTCGAAGCGTAAAGATGGTTTTCTATTGAATGGTCGGTGGGAAGCAATTTGATTATTTAACGCTGCCGCTGACCGTGGTTGTGATGCCTTATTGGAATTTCGCGAGGCGACAGAAATGCCGTTTTAAAATTCTATCTACGTGGAGGTATTTTGAATGTAAATCCCAGAATAAACTTGGTTTTTGGCGGAATATTTAAATTAATTTAAATACTCCGGGCATTTATCTCGATTGAATAACAATAACGATTAATACAGGAGATAAGAATTCATTATGTTCATTGGTAACGAGTAAGTAACCCGGCTGTCATTCGTAGATGTTTGACAGTCATTACGGGTCGTCAGAAGCCCGAAACTCTGACAACCAGTCTTACCAAGGGGTTTCGTATTACCCTGTTACGGGATTGTGGAGGTCAGATAGGCAGTCGCTCCATGTAAAATACTGGTACTCAGCTGCATCCGGTTATATTGGAACCCGACCACAACGTAATTGGTAAAAGGTTAGGTAGATTGATAGATTGGTTACGAGCTAATTGTCGGTCCCGATCCTACACTCCTACACTCTTTCGAATATTGACTATGGTCCCGACGCAACTGAGCCGATCCGAACTTTTTTCGCATTTTTCAATAATATTCGGTTCGGCCATGTGTCGGTCTGATCCGAACATTCGCAACTTTGCACTTCGGAGTAGACCCCCTGGTGCGTAGTACTCACAACGTTGCGTGTATAAACAGATGTATGAACGTTAATGAAGCACAAGGAGTATGTATTAAGGACCGTAGCAAGTGACGTTCTGCCTACCTCCTTAGAAGAAAGGTGCGAGTTTATTTAGGTATATGTAATACTATCGTGTTTAAGCAGAATAATTAGGCACCCACTACCTATGTATTTTATTTATTAATGCAGTTTGCACAAGCACCTTTATAACTGCACAAAGGCGGTCTTACCGCCTTGGTACCGTGCGGGCTTATTGCTTTTTAATTTCTTTCAGTCACGAATTTCAGCCATTACCTTCAATATAAGTCAAGGTAGCCATAACTATCAAACTACTTTATTTTCTAATGCACTCACAAACGATCTATTTCAACAGCTGCAAATCGGCGAAAAGAACAGGTGCAGACGAAATCAATACCGGAAACATTTATAGCATGAATTCTTTATGCTTTCCGCGAGGTATTGGCCATCACCTTAGTCGCCGCCGTGGCCTTAACTGTCAATCGATACATCACGCCTTGTTTACCTGAAGGGGTGGGGTAGAGGTGCACCTATAGTACATCTCACATTTCACACTCACATTTCTCAAGTTATGTCTAAGTCCCATGTAATAAGAGGCGAGCCTGTTGCCATTAACCTATTTATACATATCTATTTTATTAAGCACCTGGTACTTGTTGATAGGCCTACACTGCCCTCCATACTGGTAGGCTTATGTGAAATAAAATACCTATCTTGATTTTGAACCGGGCACAGTTTCAGACTCCGGACTACTACTGAGAAATTCCAGATAGAAAAACCAAATGCTGTACCTACCTAAAAAGTCCTGTACGAAGCCAAAAGGCTCCTATCTCAGCATAATGCTACGACATTTAATAAATGTCGTAGCGGTATTCTGATAGGGCCCGCTGTGATGTCACGGGCAATTACAGTAATAAATAAATTAATAATCTATTTTATTATAATATATATAATTTTATGTAAAATTTTATCAAATAAAATAATTCATTCTATCCGCGCCAGACGTAACCCCAATACTTGTCTATGCCCTAAATGCACAGAGTACATTTTTATCCTAAATGTCAGAAGCAGTCTGTGGCATTGATGTGACAAGTATAGGGACGCCTGCGCCGAAAGTAAAGAAAATAAATGTGTGTGGTAACGTGTTTTAAAGGTTTTGTAAGATAACGATCTGATTTAGTATATAAGTAGGTGTTGAATTACAACTATTTCATGTTTTTTGTAGGTACGGTCACCAAAGGAGAAGTAACCAGGGCCGTCGGATATAGTTGAAGTTTAGTTTTAGTTTTTTTTTTTTCAAAAGCTCCGTTATATAACTATAACGGAGCTTTTCATGCAACTCACCCTAAATGAACTGTTTGTTCTCTATTAATTAAATTAAATTTTATCCGTAAACATCCATTGGTTTCTTACTAAACTTCAACTATATCCGACGACCCGGGCTACTTATCTCTTTTGGCGACTGTACATAACACAAAATAATCAGCCTGTAATGTTCCCACTACTGGGACACAGGCCTCCTTTCTGTGGGAGCGGGCCTTTCTCGACCACGCGGGCCCAGTCCGTGTTGGTGGATTTCAGATGTCGTCACACGATGTTATCTTCCACCGCTTTGAGAACAGTGGTGATGAAATAATTTACACAAAGTGAAGTGCTTGCCTGGGTTCGAACCTACGACCTACAACTCTTAAGTCGTGGCTATTTCCACTGGGCCACCACCGTCACTGCTCTCATATTTTTTTATAAAAACAAAGTTTTCCTTTTATAAGTAGAGAGACAAGTTTGGAAACAATTGGACAAGAATCAGGAACCAGTCTTTTAAAACAAAGAAGAAAGCGACACTGAATCGACTAATTCTTTACTCGTGCGTAAATAAATATTGCGAAAAGAAATATTCAACGCTTTATGAAAAACCAACTTTAAAATACTTTTATTCAATCCAAAAGACAGAATATTTAACACGCCACAACTTTAAACAATTGAAAGCAGTGTAATTCGGAGACTGGATCTTATCCGAACGTTGCTCGGAAGTGTTCGGGAAAATTCGTGTTTTCTCGGCATTTAATGTCAAATGTTTAAACTTGTGAACATTCTGATTTAATTTTATTACCGATTGTATGAACGTCAATGCTGGTTTAATTTATTCCTAAAAGCCTGTTATTCGTCATCAATCTTCGACGCAAGTATTAAAGTGTTTTTCCCGAGCGAAACTTTAGTATAATAAATCGAAATCTTACTCTGACCTCTCTTTTATTCGATACTCATAAAACTTTAAGAAACCCTTTATGTGGAGCTTTTTATTCGGTGAAATAGGTCGAGTTTGGGGAAAAACAGCCCAAAAACGCTGTTCATCTTCATTAATCTTGTTTTAATATTTTATTGCCCATAAAATTTTCTGTATTGCTAAAAAACAGAGGTGTTTTTTTTACAAAATACTCTCTGGTATCGAGTGGTTGAAAGGGTGTCCGAAATATCACCATGAACAGTGTTCTCTTCTTACATTAAAACTTCACTAAAAGTCTCATTTACACGATGCAACTTTCTTGCATGTGGCATACAATAAAATTGATGTAACAACTTACTTGCATAAGTGTAAGCACTGTTAAGACGGTGCAAATTTATATTGCATGCCAGTGGCAATTAAATCGCACAATGTAAATCAGGCAAATTTAGGAAAAAAATGTGAAGTATCATGCGAAGTGTCTTACACTTTTGTTATAGGTACATACCTATAACACTGCAATTTTTTTTTTAGAACTGGTATTCATAAAATTACATAATTTTGTCAATAGTAATAAAACGATGCTATGTCTTTCCGTCAACGGAGCACCAATGTTCTAATTAAAATTTCTAGTTTAATAGTAATAAATTACGACAAAACATTTAAAATAAATAAACAAAACTTAATAACAACAAATGAATACATAAAAAAACATTCGTTATTACATTCAATATTAAACCAAATGAAAAACATTAAAATTAAATGAAAAGTAAAGTTACTGTGAACGTTTATTTCGATTCGCCTCACAGATTCGGAATCGAAGCTCCAGCCGGTCGATTCTGTTAGAATCTCACTGTGACATGTTAGGTGAAGTGAGCTGTCATTTCGTCTGATGCTACGGATTGACACTATTGACAGCTCATTCATCTAAGTTTTCACGGTGAGATTTTAACAGAATAGATCGGCGTCGCTTGTTTTTCGAGCGAGTGTTCGAATTTCAAAGTCATGCTTAGAATACTACTGGATCATTTACCTCATTAGCCTTCCCTATGGATTATGCAAGGCTTCAGTAATTTGTTAGCCTGAACTGACGAAGTCTGCAAGAACTGAGTCGGTATTACGGCTTGAACTTAGTTACTAATGAGCAATATTGAGTTAAACTTACTTGTTCCTTGGCTCCAAGTTATAATGCTGCTGACTTTGGTTACCAGTTCGTGGTACTTTATACACTTTACTGTTTATTTACTTTCACTGCCAATAAGGAATATTAAATGAAATTTTGTGAATGTTTTTATAGAAATAACACACACACTGTGAATAATTAACACATATGTAATCTTTTTACAATGTGTTTAGTGTTTTAGAAAAAGAAAAGCACACTTCTATGATGTACCTATAGTGTAATATATCCAACTTCCAACCAGTCAATCTTTCGATTTATGTCAATCCTGCATCGCGCAAGCAGATTTTACCGCGCGAATAGCATAATTATATACAACGTCCCAACATCGACCGTCGGGCTAATTCCGCTCCAGCCTGTCCCTTGCTCCACTCTCCCAGCGACGCCCTAACCCGAGATCCGTACTGGAGGTCTTAATTTTTTGAGGCATCCACAGGTAAGTCCGGCTGAGCAGACCACAACCTCCTACATAGGCGGAACGGAGAGATGCCATACAAAAAAAAAAAAAACAATCGTCGGGCAGACACCTACCAGACAGAACTCCGGTCCGGTCGGAGTGTTCCTCCTTTACTAAGGAGGATGAGTGAACTTTATACGCTTCTCATACGTCTTTAAAATATTAACAGCTAACCCTTCTAAAAAATAAACCCGAACAAACAAACCAACAACTCTCTCTTGTGATAATTAAATAAATAAATAAATAAATCCCTGGACATTTCACACAGCACCATTTGTCCCAAGCTAAGCAACCCTGATTCCCTTCCTTATATCTTTAATCCCCTAAACCTCATATTTAGCTTCGGGCCATAATCCCCTTTACCGACTTCTACAAATAAATGTTAATTCTTCCTAATTTTGACTGTTGACAAATCGATTCCCACGAAATCGGATAAAGTTTAATCCCTCCAATTTATTTTCCCGGATGTTATTTTAATCCGGATATTCCGTGATAAACGTTAATGAGACGCTGATGTATGCTTTGCGATAAAATTATTAATTAATGTTTTTATTATAGGCGTAAATTGGTTCGTAATGTAAATATTTTCAGTGTTACGGATTATGTTATAAAATGTGATGTGTAATGCTTTAGTGAATGGTAATTTAAATTAAACATGGTGAAAACTATTGTGTTTTTGCTGTACTCCATTTAAAAAGCGGCCAAGTGTGAGCCGGACTCGCACACGAAGGGTTCCGTACCGTAAGGCAAAAAACACCGAAAAAAACACGTTTCTTATATCATAACGCACTAACATTGTAAATTCCGGAGAAGCTCAAAATACGCAAAAGCATGTCTTACCCTCACAAATAAATTATGACATACGTTATTCGTGGCTCACTACATTTACTTCATCCGAAAGCTGATAAAAACAAAAGTCGTGCTTGCAACTCTATTAATCAAAAAGACAGAGCGATCATTTTGTCAGTCAGGCCGAGGAATGTCTATTAAATGCCTAAGGTCCCGTCAAATGGGGAGAATTAAGTATGAATTAAGTTCAGTCTGTCGAGACGACACTCCATTAGTGGAACGACTAATAAATAAGCAAAATGTCTCAGTTTTCACTTGAAATAGTTTGTAATTTATTTCTGAAATATTGAAAAAGGACTTTCTGTTGAGCTACCTATTTAAATGCTTTTCACTTTGACGTCATGAAAGGACCTTTGGCTTTGAGACCTTTCATTTTGAAGTTTATAATTAGGTATGCCAAAATGTTAATAAATTCACGGTTAATCGTGATCCTAGTGACATCATAAGCCACCTCATGGCAACCAAACGAAACTTGTCGAAAATGTTGTCGACAAGTAACTATAATGACTAGCTATACAAAGTGGCGATTACGTTATCATACTTATGGCTGATTTTACCAATGTCAGATATCTTTTATCCGTGGAATAAAATTTACGTCTGACAGCTCTAGTATGGATAAACTGTCAAACGTTCAAAATTTATTCTTAGGATGTTGTATCCTATATTATTATTCTAGGTATAAAATTTGGTGAAATTTGCCCTCAATAGTACAGCGGCTAGTTGAAGTTGTTAAAATTATGTCTGTTAAAAAAGAACCAAACTTTTACTAAAGAAATGGAAATAAATAAATAGTGTTACAATTTTCACGAAATAAACCAGTCTTGATAATAATTAAAGCCGCGGTCGAAGCGGCGGTGCTTGGGGGAGACCTACATATGTACAGCTGTGAACGTATTTCGGCTGAAATGATGATAATGACAATAATAGTTTAGTGTACTGGACCTGCAACTTGCAACTTGGGGAGGTGTATGTCCAGCAGTGGACGTCTTTTGGCTGAAATGATGATGCTGATGACTGACCTGCAAAGGCGGCAATGGCGCGTACTGCAGGCGAGGCGAAGATATCAGCAATAGGCTAGATGGCTAAAAAAATCTAATTAGTCCGTCAGTTAGATTATCAAAAAATGTTAGACCCGTATTTTTTCTTTTGTCAATTATATAAAAAATGATGAAGATATCGCCTGTTAAAGTTCCGCGTGACGTCACGCCTTTCTACACTTTTTAGCATGGCGTGACGTCACGACCTCCCACTCCCAAATTTAGACGCGCTTTATCTTTGTCATTTTTTGTTTGATTGACAAAAGAAAAAATACGTGTCCATTATTTTTCGATAATCTAACTGATGGACTAAATATAATAATTATTTTTTTACCCAGGCATCTTCCCCCATTTAACAGGTTCCGGCGCGCTTAACGAGATACAATAGAAGTTTTATTGTTATGGCGGCTGTTATAGCCATATAGTGCCCTTGAAAGTGTTTAAGATCCGAGAATGACAGCCGGACGGCCGGGACCAACCTATAAGTACGTATACGTTGGTATTTCAACTATCTCACCCCCCTCTCCCCCTCCTCCCTCTCTCTCCTTTCTCTCTCTCTATATATTCTGCTAACAACTAACCGTTTACTCAAACATTAAGTGAAGAATTGGATTTAATTTTCGCAGCAAACAATATTGAAGCGTTTCTCAATGGGCAGACGTTGCTTCTCATTGTTAGAACGAAGAATAATTCCTTTTCCTTTAGCGAAGCATTTGTTAGGCTAGATTCTAAAGGATGTTTGATGTTGATGCCCGCTGTGGGACCAATTAACAGGAATCCATCTCGTTAAAGTAAGCTTTGTAAATAAATGATTTGTATGTACCTTTTAATATTTCATTATCATTTTATTCTACATTTTAATTATTATTTTTATTTTTGCTTGTGTAATATTGTTATGAATGATGTACTTACCTACCTATGGATCCTTGATATCTGAATTAAAATTATTTTATTTTTATTTATTTTCTGTGGTAGCTAAGGTCCGTTTACGAACAAAAATCTCACGGATATAAGGTAACAGTCCTACATACATACGAGTACATAAACATACGCCTTCTTGCCATGGGGATAGCTGAAACTACAGAACGCCACCTGTTCAATCAATCATAAATGCTCCTTTTGCTTTTTATTATTTGACAATGGCGCCGATTCCCTTGTTCACAAACTAAACTAAATTTAAGTTCAGTGCTTCTTTTTCTTTCTATTTCATTAAGAAAAGGACAGAAGATAAATATTAGTTTAGTCTTGTAAAATTAAGATACTCCATAGACAGTTTAGCCGTGATTAAAAACATTGCTAATTTATAAATACGTCAATTTACGTCAGGCCTTCTTCGGTCTTCGGTCCTTTTCTTAGTGAAATAGAAAAAAGGATGCACTGAACTTAAATTTAGTTTAGTTTGTGAACAAGGGAACCGGCGCCATTATATACCTACAATTCTAATTTCAAATCTTTATTATTACAACTCTAATTTTAAATCTTATCTCGGCTGTAATGGCAATCATATCATTTAGGTTTTTTATATTTTATCTTTTGACAGATCCTTTTATATTTTGTGAATGTGAGAACTGAGAACGTTGTAGGCCTTGTGGACTGTAGATTTGTAAAACATTTTCTATTTTATTGAGTACCTGGTACTTGTTGACAGGCCTACACTGTCCTCCCATACCTATTGACACTGTAATTTGAAAACATTGTTATAGCCCATTATTTTTAAAAGAATAACTGTGGAATTTCTTGCCCGCTCTTCTCTATAGAAAACGACTAATTGGAACCGTGCACCTAGCTACTGAACTTTCGTGTAGGTTTATATCAAATCAAATATTTTGATTATGATTTCGTTTAGGTACATTATAACATCTGGGAGCAATTCTTGTAATTTTAAGAACTTTCACAGTCAGGGGGCCTAAGAATGCCACATTCATAAATTGTTATCCTATTATGATTCTGCCAAAATGGCCTCTTTAGGCCCCCTTTATTTTCTTTTTTTTGGGTGGGAAATCATCAAATGACCTCTCCCGCTCTGGGCAGTCAGTAAAAGTCTGACACGCCCTTCCTGAGCGGAAGGGCGTGTCAGACTTTTACGGCGCGACGTTTGTTGCGTGTGCCTGGGGCCACGGTATCTCTTTCGAACCACCCGCAGTCCCGGCGGCATCGGCCCTGGCGGACCCCGTCAGTTCGTGCTGACATCTCTTTGAGGCGCGCGTGGAACACAACGCGCCGTCGACCCGTGCCTGGTCCTTATCGGGCGGCGAGCTGCCCATTGCTCGCCGTCCGCAAGCCCGCGCCTACGGTGGCCGGGATCTTTAGGCCCCCTGGGGGCCTAAAAAGGCTATTTTAAGCAATACCTCTAAAAGCTATTCATTTCCTAAATTCCCAGCAGATCATTAGCAATTCCTCTAATTTTCTTTAAATGGTTACACATAATAGTTTAATCACCTTGTAATTCATTTCATATCAATCATATTTGGTGTAAACAGTGGTGGACCATTTTACGAATTTCCATACAAAACTGTCAAACAGGTAGATTGCGTGATATGAATTGCACACAGATCATATTATGAATTGCCAGTTTGTGACCATTTTACGATTTTTAATATGATTCATATTGTTATCCTATTATGATTCTGCCAAAGTGGCCTTTTAGGCCCCCTGATCTCAATCTCAATCTGTCAAAAATACCTTTAATTATCCTACATTTTTGATATTTATTGTCATTGAGATGCGATTGTGACTAGATTTTGAACGTTTTTAAGGTCAGGTTTTCTGGTCAGAAGTGTCCATAGGGTCCCATTTAATATTATTTTTTTATGACTACAATCTGTGATTTCAATAGCGTCAGTGATGTGAAGAATAGTTCTGTGATAGCTAGGTATTCAACCTTATTGGTATAAAAATAAATAAGGTAACGGGTTCTGCAATTAGCATGCTAATGGTTCCATAAAAAATGGAGTGAATGCACGTTCAGACGACTTAGAAGTTTTTAATTGAATTTATGCAAAACCAGCGACCCAGCAGCAGCAGCAAATTATTTCTAAACATTGAAAGTGCTTCGTGTTTCAACAAAGGCTTTAAAAAGGTGATTTTAGTGTTAGTTTAGGAGACTCGTATGTTTGTATTGTTATCGTTTGTTGTATGTACCTAATTAGATATTAAACTTGTAAAATGGCCTTTGAGAGTGAAACTTCATCATATCGAATATCAGCTTGAAATTATTTTTTTAGGCTTTTTTTTTTATTTGCGATTAATGTCCCACTACTGGGTAAACACCTCCCCCTACTCTCCTTCCCCCCCTTGTTCGGTCAATTTAGACATTCAGCCTTGCATAAATTCCCAGAAAGCTGAAAATTTGCATGGCCGTTAGGGACAACATTGTAATGAAATTGTGAAAAGACCCCATCGATCCCATGTCTGCAAAAAAAATTGGACTGTCCCATTGCCTTGCATTTGCATTGTTGCATCTAAGAATATATCAAACATTATTTGAATATACATACATAGGCAGCGTAGTCATGCTTATTATGGAGAATACAACTAAAGTCAATTTTATAATCGCTTTTCTCGGATATGGTTAATGTTATGACAAAAAGTGTAAGGAAGATTTTGCGAACTTTGACTTTGATTAAAAATTATTGCAGACATGATATCGATTGGGACTTAAATGGGGATTAAAATGGTGGGACACCATTTTAATGAAATTGTGAAAAGCTGAAAATTTGCATGGACGTTTCACGTTAGGGATAACGTCCATGCAAAATTTCAGCTTTCTGGGAATTTATGCAAGGGTACCTCTATTTTTACGGCTAAATTGACCGGACTACTCTCTGTCCAGAGCTGCCAAGGACCAATCATTATCAAAGGAGTTTAGCTCATCCCACCATGTCCGTCTGGGCCTGCCGCGATGTCGTTTGCCACCCACTGGGTCCCATATTTTAAGCTTTAGGCTGCAGCAAAAAAAAAATTCCAATAGAATACCCATTGATAGCACCTTGACCGACTTGGGGCTCAGCAGTCTCACTTGGACCAACCTTGAGTAGACCAACGAGGCAGTGTTGTGCATCCGGTGTTTTTTCTCAGGGTTGTTGGATAGAAAACACCGACCCCCACAGCTATTCACAACGTTCGATACGCTCCCGTGCCGAAATGAACATCAATCATCCAA
Organism: Apamea crenata; assembly: GCA_949629185.1. Lineage (NCBI taxonomy): Eukaryota > Metazoa > Arthropoda > Insecta > Lepidoptera > Noctuidae > Apamea > Apamea crenata. The sequence continues at coordinate 14,926,281 of OX451365.1, read as the reverse complement.
AAAAGTCCTTTAAAGGCGGTCCCCTAGTCAAAAACCCAAAAATTTTGTCGGTTTAAATCAAATAGACGACCCCAATTCTTCCGATGGCTATTTGCTGTCGGGGCAAGGCAAATTAGTAATTGAAAACGTGACATTTTTTATTCAACAACCTATCGTATGGTTGTGAATAGCTATGCTGATCTGTTTTTAAAACATTTTTTTTTTTTGCCGTGTCAAAGTGTTATTTTTAACCAATTTACAAAAACTTTAATTGAATAGGTGCGCCAAATTAAAATATCTAATTCGACGTTTTATAACGTTTTTTTTTTTCAAGAGTTTAGATTTGGGAAATGAAAATTTATAGTGATCATGTGTGTGATGCCACCTCCTATGTGGATTTAGCGCAAGTCTTCAATTTTGTCCTGTACTAATAATGTATCATCATAGCTGTAAATAGCCATTTCTATTGGAAAAAACGTAAACATTTAAGCGTAAGTAATTACAACATAGCTATATTGAAAACTTGGCAACGTCGACCAGCAATAATGACCTCCACATTATGGGCCGTAATTCAACAATTTCGAACGCTACCTGCTTTTAATTTGGAGAGTATGTTTTTTACATGTTGCTACTTGTTTGTAAGTATTTTGGTCCAATTTCACTTCTCTCTACAGGTTTCGTCTCAAGCCCAACTGGCAAACGGGTTCTAATTTTGATTCTTTTGACTTGGATGTGCCTTGGCGGCTGAGACTTTTAAACGACATGAAAAGAAATCCTTTTTAATGTATAGACCACCTCGGGAACTTGACCAGATGGTGGTTTAAAGAGGTCATTTCATTCACTTAGCAGGCTTGTGTTGAATAATTCAGTATTCAATTCTTTATTCCATTTCATAACTTTTTATCAACCTTTTTTAATTTAACCAGAATTTCTCAGTGATAGCAGTAGTGCTTTCGACCGCTAGACCAATGGAGCAGCCGTTGGTCTAGCGGTCGCAAGCGCTACTGCTGAGCAAGTGTCCTGGGCTCGATTCCCAGGTCGGGCAAAGCGCGACGTTTAGATTTGTGGCCTGTTGATAGGAATAAGCTCGCTCCCTTTTCATCATCATCATCATTTCAACCGAAAGACGTCCACTGCTGAACATAGGTTCAAGCACCTCCACTTCGACCGGTTTTGTGCTTCTCGCATCCAACGGGTTCCTGCGGCCTTCATAAGGTCGTCGGTCCACCTTGTGTGTCGCTTCATTTTACATATTGTTGTTTATGTTCCTTCTTTGAATCGATATCAAAGAAAGCCCATGTCCTTGGAAAAAAAAACCTCCATCTGTACCTACATGTCAGGCACAGATGTTTTTTTTTTTTTTGTTCAATCTGCAATCAGCCCTGGAGCTTTAATCAGATTGCTTGTTTCTTCACTTCGGCAGTTCGAGATTGGTCACATCCAGTGATGCGTCATCTTGATATAAGATTTATCAATGTTATACGCTATTCGCCCTCCGTTCTGAGGGGCTTGTGGCTAAGTAATAACAGCCGCACGGGTCAATTGATTAGGTTAAGCAACGCTTGCCGCGGTTGGTCCGTGTCCATCTTTACATATCAAGACCCCTCCGTGCCTCGGAAAGCACGTTAAGCCGTTGGTCCCAGCTGTCAATCGGAGATCTTTGACAGTCGTTACGGGTCGTCAGCAGCCCCAAGGTCTGACAACCATTCTTACCAAGGGGTATCGTATTACCCAGTAACAGGATTGTGGAGGTCAGATAGGCAGTCGCTCCATGTAAAATACTGGTTTCAGCTGCATCCGGTTAGACTGGAAGTCGACCCCAACATAGTTGGGAAAAGGCTAGGTAGATGATGATACGCTATTCGTTCTCTTTTAAGCCTTGAGGTAGAGTCTGAGGGCTTTAGACGTGTCACAGCAAGTTCATTTGTATGTCGCTGGAGTCTTTCCTTGTAATTCTTGTAGGAACCTTCTACAACCTTTTTGATAGTTGGGATTTGTAGGTACCTACTCATGTACTTCCATGAGACGGTGGTTTAATGCGTTGTTTCCATTCACATGTTAAATAACTCAATACTCAATTCACTATTGCATTTAAGGCTGATTTTTCCAACGCTAGATAATTTTATCCGAGGAATAATTTAGAATTTTTGACAGTTCTGCCGCAAAATCTGTCAAACGACTATCAGCCGTTAGTACATTATTAATATTTTATCGTGAATATTGTTAAATATAAGATTTCACGTTTACTTTTGTGTTCATGATATTATCACCCGTATTCTTCCTACATATACACCACTCCACACCACACCTCATCACATAGCACATACACATACTAACACTTCACACTTAGTATAGTTTTCATATGTTGTTATCATAAAGTCATAAGCAGTCTCTATTGGATGTTTGTATTCCTTATGTGGGAACCTGGGCTGGCGAACCTTATCCATTTAACCTAGGTTACCATGTAACCTAGCTAGGACGCTAGATTCCATTCTGTTGTAAATCTCTTTTGTTTTTTTTTTATCTAAATTGTATATTTTTTATCTTTATTGTAACAGGCCAAGAACTTTATTATTGCCAAACTATATCTCCTTACCATTTGTGCAAGTGGAGATGTAGTGGATACTCTGACGTAAGTGAAATATGATTGGTTTAGTACCTCACGTTTTGAAATAAAATAAATGATTAAAATTGTATTCCCTATGCTATCATAGGGAATACAATTTTAATAATTTATTTTACCACCACCACACCACGCAACAACGTTATTAGATGTTATGCTTTGATGTGTCTATACACACCAAACCATAACATCTAATAACATGGTTGCGTTATTATTTGAATGTGTTGGTGTAGGCACGAAATAGGATATTAATTTTGCGTGAACTGAATTTGTCATCATTATTGATGTCTGATGTCCTTTGTAAGCTGCGCTAAACCATCAAATGGCGTAATGCCACCTAAATGTAAAGCTTTAATATTATTGCGCGTTGGATTATCAAGTCTCGGCGCTGAGCCTAGACTTGAAAATCCAACAGTGTTTTGCTTTTGTTTCGATATTATATTTGGGTATCGCTTAGGGCCGGTTTTTTCATCCGCAGTTAAACTCAACCAATTGTTAAAAATAGTAACTAATGTTTTTTTTTACAAAATGTGTTTTTTGATCAATTATTGTTAGTTTATCTAATGGTTATTTTTTTAACTAATACTTAATTATTTGACCATTATCAATGATATTGTATCATTAGATAAATTAAAAAAATTGATCAAAAAACAACTTTTTCCAAAAAAATAACCATTAAGTTACCATTTTTAACAATTGGTTAAGTTTAACAACGGATCAAAAAACCGGCTGTTAGTGGTAGTTATATCGGACATACCTACATGTTTTGTCTGTTGTTCAGTTATTTATTGAGTAGCGGTACACGAACCATTTTATACTGTTCGTTATGTACTTTTCAATACATTGATAGGTAATGGCTGCCTTTATACCAGCGCTGCGACATTTATTTTTAAATGTCGTAGCATTATGCTGAGATAGGAGCCTTTTGGCCTCGTACAGGACTTTTTTGTTTCATTTTTCTTTTTGTTACTTCTTTTTTATAGAATTTGGTTTTGTTACTTTTATTATATATAATTTGTTTTATTTTTTATTGTGTTTAGTTTAGTTTAGTTTTATGATCTTTCTGTACGAGTCGCCATAAATACTTTTTCTTTCTTTCTTTCTCCTTACACCCCAGGCCTTCATACAGGTTGTCAGATTAAACAGGGGGCATACTTTAAGGTATGTAGTACTCATGAAAATTAACAACTTTTATTATGGGACCAACCCTGATAAACTACGAGTACTCCATATTACATTTAAATTCGCATGACTCGACAAAATGTAGGAAAAGGCAGATTTTTTTAAAAACATTTCAGAGTTTGTCCCTTTGTAAGTTGTTCATTTTCATGAGTACTTCACTCTCTTAAAGTATGTCCTTCGTTAAACGTAACGATCGAAGTTTAAATATCCAAAGTATTCTTGTCGCTAGTACATAAAGGGATAGTAGTTGTCGTAGTCGCTAGAATTCCTCCAGGCAATCACGTTACACAACATCTGTATGAATAGGCCAACAAGAAATAGGCCAGACAACAGTTTAGTATAATCAGTCTAGGTATATTGTTCCTAATAATGGGACACAGTCCTCCTCTCTTCGAAAGGAAGTGGGCTGTAATCAACAGCGCGAGCCCGGTGCGGGTTGGTAGATGTCACATGTTTTTGTTTTTTTTTGGTTCTAGGACATGGATATATGGTATTATAGGATATGTTTATTCACGATGTTTTCTGTCACCGTTTTGAGAGCAGTGGTGGTGAAATTATTTACTCAAAGAAAAAGCGCCAGGCAGGCGCTTTACTTGGCGGGTTCGGACCCACGACCGACAATAGCAGTTGAGCAGTAGTGGTCCAGTGGTAATGGCTGCAATTTAGACAACAATTTAACCTGCGTAAAATATCTAGATATTTAAAAAATCTAGACTAAAATCTCAGAATGACATTAACATACCAAAGCTTTTAGCTGAAGACAGCTTCTGTCAAGACCTAGTAGGAGTAATGATGTAGTCACAAAGCAATCTGCCATGGTACCTACCTACTTTGAGATGCTTAGAATACATTACGGTTATTTATTTAAACTTTTCGCACAAGAAGGTACAAATGTGGACTTAATGCCTTCGGCATTCTCTACCAGTCAACCAAGGGTGGGGAAGAGATTAGATGGCAGGTGCTCGAAGCACCTGAGAAGAAACAATGATGAAAAAAAACGATTCAATCTAGGTACACAAATACATAAATATGTAATATACACATACATACTATTTACTATAATACGCTACTATACTATAGGTATACGGCTCTTTTTTTATATGATCTGAGGAGACATCACTTTATCCCGTCCTCTTAATTGTACCACACTAAGTTCAGATACCCACCGTCCTACACACACTCACACATCTACATTCGACACAAAAGGAGGCCCCCCATCCACACTCCAATTTGTTTCATTTTACTTTATTTATATTTTTTGCTACTAGTTGATCTAAAAATAACGAAATAACTATGTACATAATTAAAGCAAATTTCTTGAAAGCTTGTAAGCTTTTAAATGTATATTTTTAGGGAAGAGCGCTGTTGTCTGAAATACAGATATTTATTTATCTAGTTGAGACACAGATGTCTTGTCGAATTTCTGTTAGTATAAGCTCATTAATGATGTTTTTATCTATCTTACTTGAATTGGAAATCAATTATTATTATTATTAACTAGCTTTTGCCCGCGGCTTCGCTCGCGTTAAGAAGTATAGTTTGACAAAGTTTCATACAAACTTTCATCCCCTATTTTATCCCCTTGGGGGTAGAATTGATCAAAATCCTTTCTTAGCGGATGCCTACGTCATAACATCTACCTGCATGCCAAATTTCAGCCCAATCCGTCCAGTGGTTTGGGCTGTGCGTTGATAGATCAGTATGTCAGTCAGTCGGTCACCTTTGAGTTATATATATTTAGATTAATCTTTCAATAATTTCTAAATTCGTTAGTAGCTTTACGTGGTTTACTATAGGGAATTATATACTTTCCTACTCATACTCACGTTGTTCGTACAACCATTCTAACTTCCACAACATAACGCGAGCCAAACTCCTGGGAACACACAGCTAATGGCTACAGTAAAACAATTACACTGCTTTGCAATGTCAGCGGTACAAATTGCCAAAGGTTTCAACATCAAGTCATTGCAAACCCTTAGAACCCAATTAAACAACTTTAACCAAACTACTAATGAATAAAATGTAAGTATCAGTAGAGAAACTAAAATGAACCCAATTTTGTCCCTTGATACCTCATATCAAGGGGAATTGGGATTATTTTAGTTTATTAAAATATTTCGTATATTAAGGTACATTTTTAGATTGGTTTCCTGTTTTGTTTTTCGAAAATCAAATTCAAGTCTAAAATCGAATTTCTACTAAAATAAAAAACCGGCCAAGTGCATGTCGAACCACGCACAATGAAGGGTTCCGTAGTTGGGATGACTTTATCCCAAGAACAAACTTTATTGTAATTGAAAATCATGTTCTCTCGTACATTCCAATTGCAAATGTAAGTTGGTCGACTATTACTCGTAAACTTGAAAAGCCTACTTAGCTGTGATAGGTTTTTCTTTTAACTTCGTTATATAAACTACTACCGTGAATTTTTTCATCTATCCAAAACTAACCGTTTAGCTGACACACTTGTCTTTAGCAAAAATTTGCACTTCAAAGGTTAATTTTAAATCTGTTATTTAAAAATATGTTTACGTGTAGGTATGAGCTACCTCCTTTACCTACACGTAAACATAGTTTTACCTCAATTTTTTTTTCATGATTTTATTTTACCACTTTGTCGGCGTGGTTAATATACACACAAATGTGAACATGCCAAATGTTTGCTTTCTAGTACTAAGAGTCTCTGAGCTAAGCTGCGGACGAACAGACGGACGGACAAGGCGAAACTATAAGGCCTCTGCCTCGAATCTTGCGGGCAGCGGGGCGGTGGCGGCAGCGGCAGGATCTAATGCGTAAAATCAAATGGACCGGCCCTGGAAAAAGCGGCGCGGCAGCGTCGCGGGGGCGGGCAACGAGCGGTGCACTCCAGTCCTCCAGTCAAGCGGTGGCCGCCCGCGCGTCTGCATTGCAGTCTTTTGCCCACAATAAATCGAGCGTTAGGAATAAATTTCAATCAAAAGATGTTGTCGCCGTTGTTCAGACCTTCAATTCGCGAATAAAAACAAATATCTCGACGACACAACCACGAACACAACACTAAGCCGCTATAGTGCCGCGCGATCTGCCCGCTGGTTTCGAGAACGGGTCTGCGTTGCCCGCTCCGGTCCCGCGCCGCCGCCGCCTCCGCCCCGCTGCCCACAAGATTTGAGGCAGAGGCCTAAGGTTTCCTGGTTGACTCTGAATGGAACCCTAAAAACAAACAATATTCTAATAACTTTTTTTTTGTTAGAAGCACACATCACTTCATTCCCTTGCCCTATCCCAATTTATTAAGACACGGCGCAACATGTCTTTTTCGTCCATACTTCTCTATTAGTCGTCATCTCGGAAGTCACCATCCTTCTAGCAACATCATCGTTTACACAGTCCATCCATCGCCTTTTCGGTCTTCTCCTAAACTCTTATAGCAAGATACTAGCTACAGAATTCACATTCATACTCAAAACTTTCCTCACCACATTTGCCCCATTCCTCCGGATCTTATTTATTTATCCATTTATTTCAGGCATCAAGGCCCATATAAAACACATACAATATAATATTAATATAACTTAAAAATACTAAGCCAATGGGGATGGGGTGTGGGGATGTTTTTTTTTCTTATGCCCATAATTGAATAAACACACATGTGGTTTAAATGAAATAGATGGGAATTGAGACCCTCTATTAGACTGCTTCTGTTGATCCACATTCCGCGGTACACCCTGTACCTATGTATATAAAATTTTACTTTATTATTTTTAATCGCTGGGTCAAAGCATGAAAGTTTGCGCTTGAGAGTTCAACGAAAGTGAGCACACGAGATCTTTAATTTATGCCGTTGGGAAAGCCCATTGATCGTGAACACTGTTTGTATGTAGATAAATAATTAAAGTGACTATAATTTTAACATGATAGGTATTTTGGATCAAAATGTCAACAAAATAAAGTTAAAATTTTCTCTTAGTTAAATTGTGTGAGTGGCAGCCTGAGATAATATTTTACCAGGACAATTCGCAAGCCTGATAATGCGGCCCAAACTTTGACCTCGAGGTCAAAAGGAGGACAAAGGAGAACTTTTGATTTTAAATACAAACTCCATTATATTTTTTACTGATTTTGGTCTCATAATAATAGTCATCATGTTTCTGTCAGTTTAAAAAAGTAATATTGGCTAAGACAGGTTTTTAAGAAAATTACATAAAAATGTCACTTTTTTCACTTTTTGCTTGTAATATTTCATGTTTTGATGAAAAAAACTTCACTCACAAACTGTGAAAGACAAGTTGATATTTAAAATTTCAAAACACAAATTGAAAAAACTGTCATAGGTTCTTCAATTTTACATAATAATTATTTGATGAATGAAGAGCAGGGCGCTCGAATATAAATAAAACATCTCAATTCTATTTATGGCCTTAGGTTATTTCGACTCGGTCAAACATCACTAATATTTAAAGTATGATTAATGACTGCTGTATAGAGCTAAATTATATATGAGTATCGTATGTATTCACTGATGAAAAGCCTTTTATATTCACCAAGCTTATCAAACAGACTTGTTGTGGTCGAAAGCGCTAATGCTTAGAGTATAAGGCCTCTGCCTCGAATTTTGCGGGCAGCGGGGCGGCGGCGGCGGCGGCGCGGCAGCGGGGCGGGCAACGCATACCTGTTCTCCAAACTAGCGGGCAGATCGCGCGGCACTATATCGGCGTAGTGCTGTGTTCGTGGTTGTGTCGTCGAGATATTTGTTTTTATTCGCGAAGTGAATGTCTGAACGACGGCGACAACGTCTTTTTCATTCAAATTTATTCCTAACGCTCGATTTATTGTGGGCACAAGACTGCAATGCAGACGCGCGGGCGGTCACCGCTTGACTGGAGTGCACCGCTCGTTGCCCGCGCCCGCGCCGCTACCGCGCCGCTGTATTCGAGGGCCGGTCCATTTTTATACGCGTAAGATCCTGCCGCTCCCGCGCCGCCACCGCCGCCGCCCCGCTGCCCGCGAGATTCGAGGCAGAAGCCTTAGGCTTTTCATTAGGAATTTTCTGAGTACTCGGTGTTTGGATTATTGACCGTTTATGTCAACGAGCTTGCCTACCATTACATGGGATGGGATTTACACTAACATAACATATGTTTGCCACGACAGGTTAGACTGAATATCTATCACTCCCTCGTCAGATCGCATCTAGATTATTTAATAGAAATATGGGGTAGCGCAGCCAAAATTAACCTAAACTGCATCCAAAGAATACAAAATAAACTAATAAAAATCTTATTTCATTATGGCTTTCTCACACCAACAGATAAAATTTACTCCGAAACTAAATTAATGAATATAAAACAAATTTATTACTATAATACAAGCATCTTAATAAAAAAAAATAAAGATATAAAGCTGCACTCTGAACTAATTTTTAAAACTAACACCGAAGAAGGGTTAAGATGCGTAGCGCAAATGATATTTGTCTCGCGAGAACACGTACAAATTACGGAAAGTAAAGTATTACATACGAACGGGCACAGATGTTCAAAAACTACCACGAGAAATAAAAACCTCTAAAAGTTTAAAACTCAGTTAAAATCTTTTATTATTGAGAAAATTTAAATCCGGCAAGTGAAATTTATAGTAAATTTCTTTTGAGTAAATAAGGATTTTTAACCACAAGTACTCATGGTCTTTTTAAGAATATTTCCAAACGGCTTGTTGACACTTCCGTGACCCAAGGGCTGGCTAACCTTGGCCAGAGGTTAAGCATTGCCATACAACGAGGTAATGCCGCCAGTCTCTTGGGTACATTACCAGTCGACAGCGATGCAGATGAATTTTTTGACGCAATTTTTTAGTTCTGGATAGCTTTAGTTAAGTTAGAATATAATTTTGTTATTTTAATGAATTAGTATAATAATTACTGTTATCCAAAGACTTGGCGGGGAGGAATAACGTAAGATAACAAGTAAAATGTGGGTTAATTAAAAACTTCTGCCTTACTCTTTCTTTTGTTTTCAGTTTTCAAGTCGAGTAGCCTCTATGAAGCAGAATCTAACTCATAAATACATAGTGTATTAAAATTTCTTCTAATCGCTTTCTCTTTTTAAAGCTAAGTAAACAGACAACTTACTTAAACTCATGCATAACGAAACTAAACATTAATTAATTAATGTAAACCAATAACTTACCCATAGTCCCACATTAAGTTCAAGCACATCAAGTCAAATATATTAGGACTGTAATGGCTGAACATGGAAAACAAATTGAATGCTTGACATTCAATTTGTTTTACCTGCTCAGCCATTGGCCATCTTATTACAAAACGAAACCTAACTTTAGTTCTAGCCTAAACTATTGAGCCAGTATTTGTATTTCGAATTAAAATGACAACTTAGCACCAAACTAAGCTGTCATTTTGTATAAAGAACTGCATTTCTATAACAGTTGGGCTCTGGGTCAGTGGTTTAAACCTGATCGAAAGAAAAACCTTGTTTTGTAATAAGAGGCAAAGGGTTGTACTTTGACCGGTATGCCTCATAATTTTCTATTTTGAAACTGTACCCATACACGTTCTATCACCAAAATGTATAGCCGACCACCGTAAGGACTATTCCTGCTTGCAGCGCATATTATTTTATTAGTCGACCTAAAAAGGAAACTCTTTTATTTTACTTACGGACGCAAAAGTGGGCATTATGTGCACGGAATTTGTTTTCAAAATGGTCAGATATGCATGGTCGTCGGATATAGTTGAAGTTTGGTAAGAAACCGATGAATGTTTTCGAATTAAATTTAGTTTGATAAATGAACTGTTTGTTACTACTACTACTGTTTGTCCTTTTAATTAAATAAAATTTTATCAGAAAACATCAATCCGTTTGTGTATTACAAATAATAAATGATTGATTGATCCGACGACCCTGCATACTTATCTCTTTTGTTGACGTAACCTACTAGTGCAGTAGGGGAGAGTCCTACAGTACCGGCCAGCATCCAGTACCGGCCAGTTGCAAGTTCTTTAATTTTATAATAGATGGCGCTAAGAATGTTACCGATATTAAAGCGTTACACTCGTGCAAGTACATGCCCCGCGCGGCTTCAACCTGTCGGAACCGGTTTAGTGTCAGTGCAAAGATTTATGTTGAGTGCGACGAACACGTGCTACGTAATTAAATTTCTGTTGGTGATTTTCGAAGTTCAGTGATTCAATTCAAAACAAATAACTCCTGGTAAGATTACTATGTATATATGACTATTAGATGCCGAATATTAATTCAACCTTTGTACGTTGGTTTTCATCTGAAATCAAAATTCCTTTTTTTTCCGTTTCCTTCAGTACCGGCCATTACGATGTCCTGCAGTACCGGCCATTTATTAAATTCGTTTTTAAAAGGTTTGCATTATTTACAGATACACAAAAATGCCAAACGATGCAAATGATAGTCAAACGAGGCAAAAGAAGGGCGCCTGGGGTCCGGAAAATATGCGTAAAGCTGTAGAAAAGGTACTGAATAACGAGATGAGTGCACGTATGGCCGCAGAACGCTATCAGGTACCTCGAACTACGCTGAATGACAGAATTAGTGCTATTAAAAATAATGCAGAGATGTCCATTGAACCAGCTATGGGTCGTTTTCACAATACTTTTTATGCTGAACATGAAGAAATATTGGTGGCACATATCAAAGATCTGGCCAATAGGCTAATGCCTTTAAACAAACAAGATTTGAAGAAGATGGTAACAAGACAACAAAGATTTCAGGAAAAGGTGTCAATAAAAAAGGCAAGAGTTCACTGTCAGGAAGAGATGTCAGAAAGAAAACCAAAAAAAATACCAAAGAAAATCTACCTCCTACTCACAGACCGGTTGAAGAAGACACAGTTTGCCCTTTGTGCGCTGAATGTCTTGAAGAAGACTGGATACAGTGTGGAAACTGTAAAATTTGGGTTCATGAGGCTTGTGCAAACATATCGGAGCTATCTGATCAGTACATTTGCGATTACTGTACTGTCTAAATGGTTACCTACTTACTGGCCGGTACTGAAGGACAATTATTTTTAGTCTGATTTTTTCTAGTCTTTAAATTGCAATAATAAAGCTGATTATTTCTAAATGATTTAGTAGTTTTTTATTTTTATTAAATAGCCTATTAGTACTTATAAAATATAAGGAAGTACTGAACATATAACCTTAGATATTTTCATTTTTTTGTGGATAAACCTTAAGGTGACGGTACTGTAGGACTCTCCCCTACATGGGTTGTTTGGCGTGTGGTCAAAATCGGAACTAACGCTTTCTTGTTTTTTCAGTGCAATTTTCGTGACAATATCAAAAAATGTCGTAGACAAATGTTTACCAGCAACGTCCTTCTGTCAATGTTATTCAGGAACCAAAAGATCCTTGTACAGTCCGTTCATAGTTATTACCTCTGATTTTGCATCGTTGTCCAAATGATCTTTATTTTCATTATAATTAGGTCGCTGTTGGGTTGGAGCCACTGAATAGTCTGGCAAAATCATTGTGAACTTTATTCTCATTACAATAAGGTTGCTGTTAGGATGACTGCATGTGATGTAATGTAAACCTATCTACATCCTTCAAATCGAACCGCAAAAAGCTTTTTCTAATTTCGTTGACATTTCGAAAGTTTTTAGTACTTCACGAATTTTAGCCAGCCACACAGAATTTTATATTTTTGCCGACTGCTAAATTCGTTAGAACGGATGCAACCATCCAACCATGATAGTTGTCGGACGTTCTACTCTGTACGTAATCAAACAGAATGCTAGACGGATCAGGTTAAATTGATTAGAAAGATCCATGTTTTTTTTCCGGGAGACGTGCAAATGTCAGCCGGGGCATGTATGCGAAGTAAGGTCTATATAAATTAACTAGCTTCTGCCCGCGGCTTCGCCCGCGTGGATGCCGGAAATTATCCCACGGGAACGTGCCACCAGGATAAAAAGTATGTGCTTCCCCAGGATGCCATCTATCTCTTTGCCAAATCAGAAGTTCAGTGGTTAAGGCGTGAAAATGTAACATACAGTTTCAAGTTCAAGTCCTCCCCTAAAAACCGAATCACCCCTTTTTGCCCCGTCAGGGGTCAATTTTCGACAACTTTACATACTTATTATTACTTACTTTCTGTCGAAAGTATCAATACTGAGTTTCGAGTTAATCGGACCGCGCATTCAATTTCTTCCACACATACTTCAACACCCCTATATCCCCCTTTGAGGGGTAGTTTGAAAAACTTATAATGATAAACTTTATTACTTACTTAGGCAAGTATTGTTGCAAAGTTTCAAGTTTATTAACTAAATTAATAAGATTTTTCATATAAACTGTATCCCCACTTTTCACCCCCACAGGGGTGGAATTTAAAAAAAATCATAAAAATTCATTACTTGACTCAAAGATTATTTATACCAATTTTATAATTAATCAAGCCACTTATTATAATCCTCCCCTGTAAAATTAACTACCCCTTTTCACCCCGTTAGGGGTAGATTTTCCAAAAACCCTCATACGTGTTATTATTTATTTTTAGTCTTAAGTACACACACAGTACACTGAGTTTCGAGTTAATCGGACCGCGCGTTCAAATTCTTCCACACAAACTTTAACACCCCTATATCCCCTTTGAGGGGTAGTTTTGAAAAACTAATAATGATAAACTTTATTGCTTACTTAGGCGAGTATTCATGCCAATTTTCAAGATTATTAAACGAACGAATAAGATTTTTCATATAAACTGTATCCCCGCTTTTCACCCCCACAGGGGTGGAATTTTGAAAAATCATTTGGGTTGTGTTCATAACTTGACTCAATGATTATATATACCAATTTTCGAGTTAATCAAGCCACGCTGTAAAATCCTCCCCTGTAAAATTGACTACCCCTTTTCAGGCCGTCAGGGGTAGATTTTTGAAAAACCCTGATACACATTATTCTTTCCTTTCAATTTGAGGTATAAATACTGAGTTTCGATTAAATCGGACCGCGCGCTAAAATTCTTCCATACAAACTTTGAAACCCCCCAATCCCCTTTTAGGGGGTAGTTTATAAAAACAAAAAATGCCCAACTTCATAATTTACTTAGGTAAGTATTCGTGCCAAGTTTCAAGTTTATTAACTCAAGGAATAAGATTTTTCATACAAACAAAATCCCCCCATTTCACACTCTTAGGGGTGGAATTTCTAAAAACCCTTTCTTATTGGATACCTACTCTTCACGAAGAATATACCCTCCAAATTTCATGTCTCTAGGACCAGCGGTTTAGGCTGTGCGTTGATGTCTCAGTCAGTCAGTCAGTCAGTCAGTCAGTCAGGACTTTGAATTTTATATATATAGATTTTTCCAATTGATGCTATTTCAAGTTAAACAAATATAAACTTTGGCGAAGTGATAATTATGTTGATTTCAGAGTGACTAGTACTATTAAAAAAGTTATAAAACTGTTTGAAGTTGTAGCGTAAACTGAACTTTATTGTGTAGGTATTAAAGTTATTTTTCCAATAACTCATATATGTTTACATGTTTGGCAAATAAATTGTAAACGCAGGGTAGGTAACTTACATATAGGGGACTATATTGGTGCACTTGGATTTTTTGTATAAACTTTGTTCTAATGAGGCGTCGTGATTGCCTCATTGACGACCCTTGCAATTCTTTTGAATGCGGATAAGTAGGCTTAAGGATTTGTATGGAAAAATGATACGTCCTTTCAGTAGTTAAGAATATAATAATATTGTACAAATTGAAACTTGACAAATAGCAATTTTTAACAAACTAATTTAATAACTATAATATTATCAAGCACCTCTTGTAGACAAGCTTTTGGTTCCGAGGCTCGACGAGAACTGAACCATGTCTCCATTCCGTCATGTTTCCATTCCGTTCAGTTAGGAAAACTAGTACTTTTTCGGTTACTGTTAAATGAGATACTTACTTTTAAACTTCATGAATACACTGATACAAAAACCATTTGAGGCAAAACACGTCATAATTTAAATGTAGTATTCAAATCTTATTCATAATCATCTGCCTAGCCTTTTTCTTTTGAATATCAGTATTTTACATGGAGAGACTGCCTATCTGACCTTCACAACCCAGTTACTGGGCAACACGATAAGACTTGGTAAGACCCCCCCTTGGTAAGACTGGTTGTCAGACTTTTGGGCTCCTGTCTACCCGTGTCAAAGATCCATGAATAATAGCCGGGGCCAACGGTTTAACATGCTTTCCGAGGCATGGAAGGGTTTTGGTATTTGAAGATGGTCACCCATCCACAGACCAACCGCGGCAAGCGGTAGCTTAACCTGATCGATTGACTTGTGCGGCTGTTATTACTTAGCCACAAGCCCCTCAACAAATCCTATTATTATTTGGAAATAGTGAAAATTAAAACAACATAATGATGAGCATTTTGCCGTCCTACATAAGTTTGTGTTCATTTTAATTCAACCACATCCCTCATGTACCACAATGCATACTGATTGCCACACAGAATTCATTGTACGAGTATCCATGCAAATAATTCGTGACAATCCTCTTGTCATCACTCCAACAAAGCAGGCTTCATTACATCTATTTACCATCCTGTTCTCCGTTCAAATAAACTCATTCTTCGTTCATTCATTCGTCCCGTTCAATATCCGTGATGGCGCCCGTCTAAACCGCGCTTACGAAGTACATTTCTATTATGTTGGTACCAATGCGTTGTAATTATATGTGTCAGTGCGTCTAGTTGCCTCCTATTGTGTAATAAAGGTTTATACGGTAGGGGGATTAACTGGATACTATGTTTTTCTGTATTTCGTGTTTGCTAAATAGATTACACTTTTGGTGTCACTTTTGTTGTCCCTACATGTCTTGTTGTGTAGCGTTCCTTTCCACGTAAACGTTTTTAAAATGGAAATAGGCGATGTTATTTCTTATTGTTGAAAACTATTGGTACCAATTGATAATGGATTAATGGCCGATTCCTATCACTTACGGACCGCTAAGCTATGTGGTCTTTGCTTCATTGTTTTAACCAATAAGGTTAAAACAACGAAGCAAAGACCACATAGCTTTGCATAGTAGACCCTCTCATATGAAAGTAACTATCACAGGTAAAATTAGCTTACTAATCTATTTATATGCCCAGTTTGCCAGAAAAATGCTACCATTGGTAAGCAAAACGATTCGTTTTTGTTTATAAGAACCGAGCATAAACAAATTGCCTAGAAGAATTAAAAAAATACAAAAATTATCTGTCATACTTTGTTATCATGTAGCTGCACCATGTAGGTCCACCTGTAGTTTTTAATTATGAAAAATGGTGAAGGAAGACATCGTGAGGAAGCCGGCATGTCCTAGAAGCATAAATTCAAAGACAATAAATTATTGTGATCCAGCCGGCCCACTGCCTCTTACAGAGAAGAGGCCTGTGTCCAAACAGTGGAAACATTACAAGCTGATTATGTGATGCTATGAAAAATGGCCCAATAACTCATCCGTATCACAGGAACCACTTTGTACCTGTTCCCTACGACGTTGACGGATACAGCGATACGTTACAGTGTCCTATTGAGGATCAATAGCATGCAGGAGACAACGTGATTAATATCATGCTAGTTGAGGTCAGCTGATAAAGGGGGAATTGGATTAAGGACGTATGAAGTTGAAGCTGTACCCGTTAATATTTCGACACATCCCATTATCCTAATAATTGTATCTATTTTATTACTTTTGTTATTAGTATTTCACATTTGACCAACATCTTATTTGATGGTATGATGCCGTCTGTGATGGTACATGCTTACCAAAACGTATCCAACACTATGTATACAGTATGTGTAACTCAACTGATGCACACATTTGAAAGTATTTTGTTCAGAATCGTTTATTGAATCGATTTCTGACATTTTTAATATAGGTTTTTGTTTATCCCAAAAATAACTTAAAACTACGTAAATTACAATAAAAAAAAAAAAACAAGATGGATGAAGTAACTACTACACTAGACCCTTATACGTATGCGACTGTGTGCGTGTGTAGATTTATAATGTGACCACTGACAAAATAAACATTGTTTCAAACATAATTGTAAAAAACAAAATAAATACAATGATTACAACATAATATTCTAATTGGCATGTCCTAGAACTAAAAATTCCAAGGCATGGGACATCTACCAACCCGCACTGGGCCCGCGTGGTGTATTACGGCCCACTCCCTCTCACCGAGGGGAGGCCTGTGCCCCAGCAGTGGTAACATTATAGGCTGATTATGTCATGTTATTCTAATTGGGGTGTTTATTAATATTGATGAATTCTGGGATATGTTGTATACATAAAATAGAGCATTTTCCGATGTCCAATGCCTTCAAAACTAATTTAACGGTCATCGCACACATACAAGCGATGCATCAGATTTTCATCATCTCATCGGCTCGACTTCAACCAGCCATCAATCAAACGTAAGCACATAACCGGATCGGCTCAGCCCCTCCAAGGCGTTGTGTCGTCCCGCCGTAAGCCCGGTGACTGTATACTAGCTGATTCTGAGCCCAAGCGATACATTACGACGCTTATAAATATGTGTTGCGATATGAAAGTTTCATAGAAATAAAATCTTTAACGGCTTGAGTTAAAAGGCGCTTGTGATCCCGCGCATTACTTGTACGTGTGCGTTGACCATACGTCGCATAACCCCTTAATCCACAAAGTGTACAGAAACTATACTTAAGTAAATTTAATGCGTCAAATGTCCCCAGAATCTTATAGTTCTAGCCAAGTTCCTAACTTTGTTGTTTAGTTTCAAAGCCGAGTGACGTTTAGCGTAATCGAGTATATTTTGTATGATCTCCTTCGGGAACTAAACGTACTTGTATGGTACTACAGGAAAGATTAATGGAACCATATTATATGCTATTGGGCTGAAGGGTTTTCTTCACAACACTAAAAATTATAAAAGATGTAGTGGAATTTAAAAAACAGGCCAAATTCTAAGAGGCGTGATTGAGTAGTGAATCGGCGCAAGCATGGGGTGTCCACCAGGGACGACCTTTAAAATGAGTCTGGGATAGACTGGATCCAAAATGCGGAGAACTAGGTGTTGTGGCGTAAAAAATTTGAATTTTATTTGTTGTTTCTGTTTAACTAAGTACCTACTTGGGTTTTAATTCTATTCTCTAAATTATGTAGTCGATGATTTTGGCGCACGGTAAAACTAATGAGTTTATGTCGGCACAAATTTAAATTTATAAAATTTATGTGTACTACTGAATAAATAAATAAAATTAAAGATCTGCCTACTGCGGACACAACGCGGTACTTGTATGTTACGAAATGTTACAAATTTAGCGGAATGTCTCTTAAATATTAAACTGTTACCACGAAGTAAGTACTATTGATTTGTTTATGTGCTCATAAATGTAATGTGTGTTGCGTACATTTCAGTCTATATCGGGAAAATTGTGATAAATATGAGACATTGTTCGCTTTTATTGTGCTACTTGTTTACATGTTTTTGTTTGCATTGTCTTTTATGATTTATTGTTAGTTTTATTTTAAATCATATATTTTTTTAAAGCTTGATTGAACTCATGTGCATGAGGACTATTGTCTCCTTACAATAGTATAATCCTTTATTCATTAAGCTCTCTTGTACAATTATAGATTTTGATAACAATAAAAGCAGATGGAAAAATATATGCTAAAGTGGTTCGTCTGCTTTCTTTATTCTTTACTGTTTAAAATATTATGCAATCATTATAAAAAGTGTTACAAGTAATAAAATAAAAACGTCATAAAGCTTTTATGTTTAAATTAAAATAACAAAGCTTCATTTATCATTTGAACTTTCTATCGTAGTTCATACTGTAACTATAGCTGATGAAAGCTACGCGCTACGCCGTAGCACCGGCTACGAATGTGCTCATTACATATCCGGGCTCACCGTGTAATGTCATGCATCCGGCGTAGCACTGCGAAACGGACATTTCTCTAACAACGATTCTTGTTACGAGGTAACTAGCCACGATGTTACGCTCAACATCGCTTGGGGGATTATGTGGAGCGTACATTACATTTACATAAAATTTTGCTTATGCTTTAACAGAGCTCGTAAGTCCTGAATGTACCCGTGAAACTGACATTGTCGGTTCAAAGATTTTATTTTGTGTTGGGATCCGAGCTTTACGTGAAACAATGTAATCCGTTGACTTTTAGGGATTAACTGAATACAATTTCTTTCGTTCGACTGACATAATAGGATAAAAATAGGAATTAATAATAATATAATAATAATAAATTCCTACAAATGAGGAACACTGTTCATATATTTAGTTATATCATATGAACCACAAACAAACATTAAAATATGTTTAATAACTAGCGCGAACCGCCACTAAAAGCCCCAATTAAGATGAATAACAAGAGTGAATTCAAGGAATCACGCATGTTTTTAACGCAAAGAATTAAAAAAAAAAACACGTTAATGTAATAATAATAATATTCCTGGACATTTCACACAGCACCATTTGTCCCAAGCTAAGCAACCTAATGCTTGTGTTATGGTAACAAGATGGCTGATAAACTACTTATATACCATTTTTTTTTTGTAAATACATACATATTATAGATAGAAAAACACCCAGACTCGGAACAAATACATGTAGATCATGCAAATATTTGTTCCGTGCGGGAATCGAACCCGCGACACGCAGCGCAGCAGTCAATCGCTTAACCACTGCGCCAACCGTGCCGTCGAAATGTGATTACATAACCAACATTTCCACGTTTAACGTGAGCTAAAAATAGGAATATGCGAAGCTTTGAGCAATTAGAAAACCGCAGACTCGTGTGAATTTATTTGTAATAGTAACTGTAGGTACCTCCATTTGATCGTACCTTCCGTTTATTCAGGTAAGGTAGCTTCGGTTTCCGCTAACCTTAATGACGTGGTAATACGATTTTCTTAGTAACAGCTCGGAGTTTGGAAGTTGGCGGTGCGATGCCCCCGTGGCTCGATAAGTACGTTAAGCCGGTGCTCCTGCGCAATGCCAAAAATAATATTTCTCATAACAAGGGTTTTAAGCATAACATTAAAAAATACTAACTTTTAATTGAATTTAACATCCTGAACATGTTTAAACTTTAAACTAATACGATTTTTGGCATTTTCAATCTCAAATAGCAGCCCAGGGGTTAATTTTAGGCATTCGCTGTAACTTTTGTTGTAATAGTAAAAAATGAGTTCATTTCCCTTAAGACAGCATTTTTTTTTCTGTCCGGCACATTAATTTATTGTTAAGAAATGTCCTTTACTACAGTATCATTTGGCGGGCGTTTCTGAGGCCGTTGTAATGGCAGAGTAAGTCGAGGAAGTTCCTTCAAACGGACTTATTTATTTATAAAGGTACACCAACAACTTCTGTATAAATAATATATCTTAAGTAACAAGACTCTCGGACTTACACAGTCGCCAATTCAGGTTAGCCAGCAATCTCAGAAATAGGTGATAGTAATAATAAAAATAAAGGCAAACAATATAATTATAGAGTTTAGAAATGGGAAAATACATCTTAAAATTAAGATATTAGTACTGGTTATTGTGAGCCTGCATCATCCTACTCCTGCCTGGGCAAAGGCCTCTCCCCATGACTTCCATCTCTTCCGATTCAAGGATAAAATGCACCACTCTGGTCCTTTGTTTTGCCTTCTAGCTTTGTCAGGGCTCCACGTGGTGGTTATTTTGGCCCATAGCTCATTGGGCTAGTTAGATAAGTAACATAGGGGAAAATAAAATTACAATACTTATTGCAATTTTCTCACTAACTTAAGTCTAAGACTAACAATATAAATTTAAACAAAAATCAGATCGTAATGGAAAGTAAAGCTTAAAAAAATGAAATATAAAAAGGTGAAGACCTCTTCACAGATTGCGTTTTTCGGGACTTCTGTATTTTGGCTAGTAAAGTTATAAAGTAAAGTTATTTGCACTGCTGAACATAGATCTCCGCATAGTGTCAAATAAACGCAAACAGGTTGATGATGATCATAACTAGAAAATACTGCCGGTTTATCCTGTAAAAATCTCACCGTCAAAACTAAAGAAAGTGAGCTTGAAGTGAGCTGTCTGAAATAGTATGAATCTTTAGCACCAGGTGGAATAACGGCTCATTTCAAGCTTCACCTAAGTTATCGTGCTGAGATTTTTACGGAATAGACGTGGTGTCTTGAGTGGTTGTCTAGGGTGT
Source organism: Apamea crenata (assembly GCA_949629185.1). Classification (NCBI taxonomy): domain Eukaryota; kingdom Metazoa; phylum Arthropoda; class Insecta; order Lepidoptera; family Noctuidae; genus Apamea; species Apamea crenata. The sequence continues at coordinate 14,905,271 of OX451365.1, read as the reverse complement.
CTTAAACGGTCTTGTCTCTGTTGCACCGCAAAAAGTACCTTAGGTTTTAAGACCACACACCATTCTACAACGTTTATAAGTATAAACTATTCATTAAATAAATAATCAAGAAGTACGATATCAAATGGAACCTATCAATAAAATTGAAAAACCGATTTCCTTTAAAAATACAACATTAATGAAATTGATATTTCTTCATTTTATTACATTATTATTACGATCTTTTCCACCGAAACGATCCTTCAATATTTCAGCTTAATCTACAGTTTTATATCTAAACATAATTCAATTGGTAATAGGGATGTGCTACTAAAAGAAAACGAGAAAATTATCGAAATCGGTCACCGAAGTTACCTTTTTCAAGATCTGCATAAGAATCTACTTTTAACGTTTGAGTCTTTAGAACTTTCTCAGCAAGAACTTTCTTCGTTTTATTAAGATTCAATATGCTTTTAATTAAGATCCATTCACTAGGTTTTTCCATCGAAAAATCCTTCATTTAGCTCTAAAATACTTTTATTAATCTAGGATAAGTCTGCATTTTGTTAGCAAAATGCAAAATTGTTAAATTGTATAAAAGCCGATTAACACTGCCACTTTAACAAATCATCTAAATTGTCACAAAAATATTGGTTCATTCATTGATGTTTCAGCATTTCATATAACATGATATTCTTTTAAACTTATATCTAATCCGAATATAATTAAATATTTAGCTCAATAACTAAGATTTATATAAATGAAGTAGGTATTAATAAAAAAAATCCTACTAATATAATAAACGTGAAATTTTGTATGGATGAATGCATGGATGAATGTTTGTTACTCTTTCACGCAAAAAGTACTAAACGGATATGAATGATATTTGGCACACAAATAGTTTATAACCAGGATTAACACATAAGATACTTTTATCCCGATATTTTCACAGGATCGAAACTTATGCGGGTGAAACCGCGGAGCGCAGCTAGTAATTATAATAAAAAGGTACTTATCTATGGCAGTCAGAAGAACTGTCGAGCTATAGAAAAGACGATCACGGACATCAATGAATAAATGAAAACAAAAGATGAAAGAAACCATCCCTACATACATTATTTTTAAAAAGTCGTCATCGTCGTCATGAAGCGAGGATAATTTTATATCGTTACATGGAATGACGTACGATACAAGACATGAAAGTTCACAAGTGAATGATCTATTTAAATAAATACCTATTCAAATGTTATTTGTTTCAAATTTACGTTATTTCAAGTTAATCAAATATCAACTTTATTTTAATGGAAATTAAGTTGATTTCACAGTGACTAGCACTGTTGAAAAAGTTATAAAAACGTTTAATAAAGTTCAGTTTACGCTAAAAAAACTTTAATTCCTAAATTAAAGTTATTTTTTCATAAACCCATATTTGCTTACATTTTTGGCGAATATGTCGCGATATTAGTCGTTGTATAATCTAGCCGTTTCATACAACTGTCAAAGAATGAAATTTGGGCTTTGAGTATTTGAACGGTTTAAGTTGGTATCGTAGTGAATTAATTTCCCCACATGATCATTCTTCATTATTTTACCCAGTACATCAGTGCTAATATTTGCACTACGAAAACCGTGTGGTTTTCGTTGTTCAAGTAATGTAAGTGCGCCTTAATGTGGTGGCTGTAAGGGGTTACAGTCACAACATTAAGGCGCTGTCAATTTCAATTTGTTTGCAGTAGTAATGTGCGGTTGAATGTACTGCTTTGCTTTCTCTTACATGTAGAGTTCATTTAATTTGAAGATATTGGAATGTGTTTTATCAGTTCGTAAATGCTTAACAAAACATAGTCTTTTACTGATTTTTTTATGGTGATTTTCATATGGCTAGGTTTTTATTTATTAAAACTTTACCTATGCACTAATTAAAAATACTGTACCCAGGCGGAATTAATGCAGAGGCAAAAAATGGCAGGTGCAATATAAGGGATAGATAACACGAAAATAAATAAATACTAATGCGTGTATATGAATGTATGTCTTAGTAATGATAGTCTGGTTTCACCAAAAAATATTTTATTTGTGCCGGTAAAACTGGGTGAAGCTGAAAAATGGGTTTTCTTCAAGTAAATTATTCATTATGATGGCTAGTACCTCCTGGCTATCTATCTACGTATATGCATACTCAGTTAGTTGAAGGCTTATTAAGATACCCAGTTCTGGGTATTACTGTTGCACACAATAATATTCCCGGGAGGACTCAAAACGTGACGTCACAGGCAGGTGTAACCACGTCTTGCGGTTTTCGAACCCTGTTATTGACATAATTATACGTTCTGATTTTGGTTGAGGTTTATTTGAGTAGTTCTGTAGTTAGTTTAAACTTCTAGTAATTGTATCTGTCTAGAATTTGATCTAGTTCCGTGACCGTATTTAATATGACTGAACATGCGACATAGTTGTCAAAAATGACAAAATTGACACATTTTCCCGACAGGTAAAAAACAGAAAATTATGAAAGAAACTTGTAAAATTGTGGGATTGTCACCATATTTCAATATCCAAAATCTCCATTTGGTTAGGTAGATAGACGTTAGGTTAAAAAAAAAAACTAATTACATATAACATATAAGCAGCATATAATGTGCCCACTGCTAAGTCACAGGTCTCTGCTAGAGCTGAGAGGAGGCATGTGACATGTGGGCGAGGGAGTGGGGCGCGCGTAATTCACATATCTTAGAATGTTTGATTCTAAGACATGCCAGTTTCCTCAAGATGTTTTCATTCTACGTTTTGAGAGCAACGGTGACGAAATTATTAACTTATAACATTAAGATCATAAAGATGAAAGATCCATTTCAGTACAACAAAAACAAGATACACATACGATAAAATAGCCCTTAAGGTACAAGCAGCTTGCACCGCACGCTCACCACACGAGTGCTCGCGAGAATCGTCAAGTGTACCTGCTTTGAGTACTTACGACTTCGCAACGTCCCGCGAGCCACGAGAGGGTTAACATTATAGGATGACTTTACGTCTTGTTCCAATGTTTTTGTAACGCCATAAGGTATGAGGCAATTACTTTTCCAGAAAGTGTCGTGAGGAAAAATGTTTTTAAACAAAGTAAAAATGTTCTGTTGTCATAAAAAAGAACATTAAATATGCTCGAGATATTTTTATAAGGCGCCAACCTATGGAGTTAAAAACAGGCTCCAGATATACGTACAACTTTTTCAGCTCATCCCTTTAATTTTTGTATGTACCTACTGAGAACCATCAATTAGCATAAGAATAATCAGCCTATACACACACTCAAAAACTCACTCGCACACATCACACAAGTGGGCTCCTTTTTGTATTTTCTTTTCACCCTATGTTTTGTTCCATTTTATTGTTTTTGTTTTTCAATTGCATACCCGTTATAAGTTAAGCGAAAGAGCAGAGTCACCTAATCAAGCATCTCCTTGCTTAAAAGGTGACCTCCAACTCATGTGTGTAAAACATTAATTGCAATCAACATTTTTTTTTATTTCCCATTGCTGGGACAAGGCCTCCTCTAGGCCGCGGGTTGTTGGAAAGAGATACCGTGGCCCCTGGTATAGGCAACTGAAGGAACACGTGTGGGTTTTAGTCAGTGAAAGTCTGACACGCCCTCCCGCTCCGCCCAGAGCGGGAGAAGTCATATGTTGATTTCCCACCCAAAAAAAAGGCCTCCTCTCGGTGAGAGGGAGTGGGCTGTAATTCACCACGCGGGCCCATTGCAAGTTGGTAGAGGTCATACGTGTTCGAATTTTCTGGAACCAACAAAATTAAGTTGCCCAAAAGTCTATGAAATTACGATAAAGACAAATTGAACTACATACTTTGTAAACTTTCGTCACACACACTTTTCCGCTATCTCGGACCACCCTATCCCATCCAATTATAATTCCTATTACCTAGAGCTTCAACAACGTACCTTCTTTATTTTCAAAACTATTATCTCAGCATCGTATTTAAATTAAAATAATACTTGATGTACAACTTTAATGAGAAAAGTAAAACGTGGGTTGTTCTACTTTTCTAATTAAAAGTGTTTTTTTTTTTTCAGTAACAACAAGATGAAGCTTGTTAACCATTTTATGAAGAAATAAGCGATGTTTTTAATTAATATCTAATTTATTCTTTCTCACAAACTGCTATAAAAGAAAATAACCAGATGAGGCAGCCTCTCATCTCGCTTTAATGGTTCGAATTAAAATTCGACTGAGAAAAAGTTATACTTACTTACGTTTTAGAAAAGTAGGGACTTATAACGTCCTCTTAATAATAAGGTCACAATTTCATGTTAGCTCTTTATATTTTATCAACATCCTAATTACGTAACAAACTATCAATCTCAATCAATTCTCCGTCTTCGTCGTTAACGTCTTCTCAACAACATAAATAACACAATGAATGTTGATGAACTGTCAAAATTAAAGCCATTGCTACTGAAGGAGTGTTATGCAATTTCCCCACTGTATTATCCCGCTGCTGGGCAATTATTGGTGAAAGTGAGTTTTTTTTTTTATATAAAACGTTGCCCCACACTAGGAATTTCTCCTGTGTCGTGGGTTTTCATGACGCCCGTTATAATGTGACGGAACTGCTTTCCTAGGAAACCTAAACAAAGTGAAAATAAAAATAAATATCGAAGATAGTTTCACAGGGCCCGTCGCCAATGTGTCGTGCACAGGCGATCCATCTTCTTTGCTTAGACTCCGTGTCAATTAGAACTTGTAGTGTACCCTAGTTTATGCTTGAGATATTTCCAACTGGGTCCTGGTTTTTTTTTCTTAGAAAAATGCCTACGAAGGAAAAAATTAGGTTTTATTACGATGAATGAAGATAGTGGATTGGCTGTACAGAGGTATGTGGAATAGGGTGTAAGGTTCGTTATCCTCAATAGAAAAGGGAGGATCCCCCTACCAGACGAGTGTTGTGTCTGGTGAGCTACTGCCCGACGATTGATGTCGGGCAGTAGCTCGTGGTATACAGGATGAAATTAAAAACTTGCGACAAATCGAAATGGGAGCTTCAGTAACTGTTACATAATCATTATTTTCCAAATGTAAATTCTTGAAAAAAATCTTGTAATTATTCGCTCGTCGAACTGATTTTGCGCGATGCAGGATATTGAGTGACGTCAGAGGGAGTACACAGCTATGTAACTGTCATTATTATTTTGTTACCTAGATGAAGTTTTTATGCCCTAGACCTACGATCAGATCAGATGAAGGATGCCGAAGACTTGATTCCTTAATACTCAAAGCTCTTATACATGGCAAACAAAGTAAAGATTTTATATTCTGTACGTTCTCATAAAATACCATAAAGAAGGCCCTTATAAGTAAGCAAATATGTAAAAGACATTGTCGCCAAATCACAACGTTGCGATTTTGTAACCACCTTTAAAGAAGTTCGACATTCTACTTGTATGGAAAGTAGGGTTGAAATAGTTTATCGATATTCTGTCAAGGGAATAACTTATCGAGTGCTTAAATAAAACCTTCTTGCATAGACTATTGTCTTGAATCACTGGGATACATGCCAATTTTAAAAAAAGGACATATATTTTGTTTACCTTGGTATTATGAAGGGAACATTTTTTTATGGTCTTCAACGAAGTCTTTGACGGTTTAACCTTTCCACTGGTAAACGAATGGACATGTTATAATGTATATTATACAGTGTGGCGATTAAGTTATCACAATGATTGAAATTACGTATTCTGAATAGAAAATTAACGTTCTAGCCGTGGGACCTTTTTTCTTTTTAGTATTTAACAACATTAAACTTAATATGTGATTATTTTTGTTTTTTTTTTGTTGAATTGTTGATGCCATCGCCTCCCACGTGTTTAGTGCCATATTATCAAGGGTGGTTTATGTCGTGCCAATTTCTAGGCTACTTATTTTGTTTGAAAAATTCAGTTTTCTATTTCTAGTAAAAAGTTTATTTTATTATTTTTACAGACTGATAACAAGCTGTAACAACCGCTGTACTATTTAATGTGATAACCACTATGTATATTCGGCATTAATTCTTATGGAGTTACATTTTAACCTATAAGCATTCAAAAATATAGTTTCCATCCCTTCGACATCAACAAAATAGCTTTAAAACAGCAAAATATAGAACAACTATAATTTGAAACAGTACCACAAAATCGAGTTAAATAATTCTTCATGCAAGCGTTGACAACGGCTGCTATGAACAGGCGAGGTGGCCCATCCCACATCCAACCGCTCTGCTTATGAAAGTGTTATGGAAATCTGTTCGTACCCTCGTGAAATACGGGTTAACTGGAGCTAAAGTAATCAGAGAAATCGTAGTGCTCCTTGAATCATTGACTAATCCTACGTTTCCGATTTCATCGTTGTAAAATCTCGAGATGACGTATTTCGGTTATTGTTTTTGGTCAGCCATTGCAACAGCCATTATAAGATTTGACAGCCAGATTTACCTCCAAATATATCGGGAACTTGACACTTTAGGGTACCTTAATACACTTTCGTATTACATTTTTCGTTTGTATAAGTGTCCCCTAGCCATATAATTATAGGTAATACAATCATTGCGCGCGGAAGCTTTGAAAAAAAAATCAAAATTGCGACAGGTCAATGATGCCACAAAGGTTCGAACCCCTTTCAATTGCAAAAGTTTTTATGTTGTAATGCTATCGTTTAATAAAGTATGAAATATTATCTACTGAGTATCCAAATCACTATTCTAATAAACCTCCTGTACAAAACTATGTCCATTACATAACAATCAATCAACTCGTATCAGTTTGTTTTAAACAACTAGCTTTTTTTTGGGTGGGAAATCATCAACTAGCTTCTGCCCGCGACTTCGTCCGCGTAAAATTTTAGACCCCGACCCATTCGTTATGCTTATGCTATAGTTATGCTTAGTGCTCATGCACTTCGCATGTGCTTAGCATTTTTTCTGACTTTTTCTCCTTTTGCTCGTCTCCTAAGCGTCGTAGCGTGATGTTAAATAACCTATAACCTTCCTCAAGAATTGGGCTACCAAAATTATTTTTTTTAAACCCGACTGGCAGTTCCGGAGATTACAAGCTAACAAACAAACAAATTTTACCTCATTATAATATTAGTATAGAAAACCACGATTATCAGTACCTACATAATTTTGAATCTTGCTTGGAATATATTTATTAAATAAAAAATAAACTATATTTTTTGTATGGTCCGTCCGTATTTTTTACTCTGAATGAGAAAATACCTTTGATCTGCGGAATAATTGCGTAATACACTAACAGTAAGAATGACTTTCTTTGACAGTTCAACAACATTCATTGCGGTATTTACGTTGTTGAGCAGACAAACTTTTCGAACATATGCAGCAATGGATTAATTAGCAAAATCCTTCAAAATGATTCAGATACCGATATGTCAACCGTACGGACAATATGTATTTTGACATTCCAAACCACGCCATTGTGTCATAGAGAATACGTAGACAGCAGAAGGCCAATTCTTGTAATTTAAAACGATCAAAATCTAGTCGCAGTCTCATCTCGGCGACAAACATGTCAACATTTTTTCAAAATGTAGGGAAATTTGACGTATTTTTGACAGATTGAGACTAAAATCAGACTGTGATCGTTCTTAAATTTACCAGAATTGGGAATTGAGGTGGTGGTGGTGGGGTCATTTGATGATTTCCCATCCCCAAAAAAAAAAAAAAAAAGGTGATTTTGAAGCAAGGAATCGCTAAGTGGTCATAGTGAATAAGGACCTTGGAGTGGAACATTAAATAGGTACCTACTGGTTTATAAGACAACTATAGTTTTTACTCGCTGACCACCACTTCCCTTCCCTGTATGTACTTTAACCCCCTTGCGAATTTAAGAGGTAACAGACCAGAATTTTAAAACTAAGGCATTTGTGAATCTTGCAGTGATAATGGTTCGGCACATAAGCTTTGAGCGCATTACTCGCATGTTTTGCTTAATAATGTTGGGATTATAAAGAATGTCTGCTGATGCTATTGAGCCGATGTCGTCTATTCTGTCTTTAAGGAAATTGATACCATACGTCAAGTTGTAGTGTTATAGCTATTTTATTCATTTATTTAAAACTCTTAAACTATCATTACAGGTTTAGAAACCCAATGCCATAGCTAAGCCTACTTACAATATTAACCATTTTAAATAACACTATTACTAACAATTACAAACAACATAACAACAACAAAAACAACTCATAAAGAATGACAGTTGTGATTTGAACATTTTATGGACAATAATTTAGGTTGAGAGGATGAGACAACGGGAATACATTTAGTTATATTTATGTACAAGTACCTACTGAATAGGATGTGGTGCTTCAAAATACTTTATTATTTACGTTACTCATAATAATAATTATTAATCTAATCTAAAATCTGCACCAACATTTTCTTTTTTGCTGAAATTAAAATATGAAATCACACACAAACACGTCATACTCGTACATTGAATAAATTTTTCTCCTTTCATCCTAAGACAAACTTTACGCTCTAGAATGGCAAAATGCGATCAGCAAAAGATAATAATTGAATCAATTACATTCCGTTCATTCATTTTCTTTAGAAAAATCTAGAATTCGATTAAATCCTCTATTGGAAAACGAATGCCATTTTAGAAAGAATGTTGGTTTTATTGCTATTGAAGGCAAGCTGACATTCTCTTAGCCTATAACTTAATTTTTACATTAACTTACAAAGTCGAGGTCACATTGAAACATTTGCATAATTGTGTTGGGTAATTCAGCTGCATTTATCATCGCTTTAAGCAATAAATCTCTTTGGGATGTCAAATTAATGCAAATTAAGCTAAATAATTATAATTAATATAATAATTTTTGTTATACGAGTATTATTGTTTAATTTTGATAAAAAACATGCTTTAACTTTAACACAGCATTAAGTAACTTTTTTATCTTTTTAAGAATAAACTAGACATTTAATTCCAAGAGAAGTTAGACACTATTTTCAGCATTGGCGAGTAACGTCAAGGTTAGAAATTAATCGGTCTATAATTCCCAGATCAAATTGCTCGATTTTTTCTCCGAAGGTCTAGAAATATGATCGAATTTAGGACCGTGGTATTCGTTTTGCCCTTGCCACAATTATTATTATGTCAAAGCCATGCTGGGATTTATCTTTTTATAAAAAAGAACTGGAATTAGGTCCTAGGGAAAACAAGGTTATCATCGAAAACCAACTGAATTTCGCAAGCGTTTTACTTTATAACTTTAGTTTTATATTGAGGACATTTCAAGACCTTTTGTTTTAGAGTTTAGCACTGATTTGTAATAGATATGCCATATATTCGAAATACATCACTGAAAATATTATGGGCGTTATTATTTCGACTTATTTCTAGCAGTCATCCATCGTGCTGTCATAAATTTATCTGATGAATGCTCCTTGAGATCGCATAACGTGATAGCGTCTCCTACCGTTCCTGCCTCGTAAAGGATATATTCCCTTCATACTTGACTGACTCTGATATATATTCTGTTTTGTTGCAGATTCGCTTACGCATCAAAAAATGAACAACTCACACAAATGGGACTTCCTAGTAAAGATTTCCAGCAGGAGGTAATTTATACGTTACACAACTCTTTCGCCTTTACACGTCCCGCTTTGATAGGAAAAAATCGCCAATACATTTCCATTACGCATTAAAAGGGTTATTTATTGTTACAGAAAATTGGAGTATGAAAGGATGAATAAAGGAAACGCACCCGTCTCGCACAAGAAGAATTATCGACGGATGCTGGCCAAATGCTTTGAAAGAATTTCGCGACTCACGGTCGTTCCCTACAGTACAACGTGAAATGTAGCCGAGTAATACAACTACTTCAAAATGGGGCAAGCAGGTACACACGTTGACGCAAACTACACATTAATAAATTACACTGATGAAGTCATCGAGGATGATAGAGACGCTTGCGTTGTCGCTGATGATCCAAAATATCCGAGCAGCTTCGGGATAACACTAGCGGTGCCGGAATGGGAGGCAATATGTACAGCAATAATCCTTACGCTGATAATTATCTCAACGATAGTTGGAAACATTTTGGTAATCCTAAGCGTATTCACATACAAGCCGCTCCGTATCGTCCAGAACTTCTTCATAGTCTCACTCGCCGTAGCGGATTTGACAGTAGCAATATTGGTGCTACCATTGAATGTGGCGTATTCCATTCTCGGGCAATGGGTATTTGGGATATATGTGTGCAAGATGTGGCTCACGTGCGACATAATGTGCTGCACTTCGTCCATTTTAAATTTATGTGCAATCGCATTAGACAGATATTGGGCTATCACAGATCCTATAAATTACGCACAGAAGAGAACTTTAGAAAGAGTGCTCCTAATGATTGGGGTAGTTTGGATTCTATCATTAGTTATAAGTTCGCCGCCATTACTAGGCTGGAACGACTGGCCTGATGTGTTCGAACCGGACACGCCTTGTCGCTTAACCTCCCAACCAGGCTTTGTCGTCTTCTCTTCATCCGGATCGTTTTACATACCGCTAGTTATAATGACTGTAGTATATTTCGAAATATATTTGGCCACCAAGAAAAGACTTAGAGATCGCGCCAAGGCTACAAAAATCAGCACTATTTCTAGCGGTCAAAATAAATACACCAATAAGGATGATCACCATGATCAAGATTCTCTAAGCTCAGAAGCAAATCACAACGAGCACCAAGGTGTCACTCGCTTAGTTTCAGATAATGAGAAGAAAAAACGAACTAGAAAACTGACGCCTAAAAAGAAACCAAAGCGACGATACTGGAGCAAAGATGACAAATCACATAACAAATTGATTATACCAATTTTATCAAACGAGAATTCCGTTACCGATGCGGGTGATAATTTGGAGAATAGGAACACATCATCGGAGAGTAACTCGAAAGAAACTCATGAAGATGATCTGATTGAAGTAAGCGAGACTGTGCCAGTCAAGCCCAGTCATAAGCGACCAAAACCTAATCAACAAAGCGCAGTTTATCAATTCATTGAAGAAAAGCAGCGTATTTCATTGACTCGTGAACGCCGCGCGGCTAGGACTCTTGGCATAATAATGGGTGTATTCGTGGTCTGTTGGTTGCCCTTCTTCGTAATTTACCTCGTCATCCCATTCTGTGCGAGTTGCTGTTTGTCCAACAAGTTCATTAACTTTATAACTTGGCTTGGATATTGCAACTCTGCCCTCAACCCCCTTATATACACCATATTTAATATGGACTTCAGGAGAGCATTCAAAAAACTACTTTGTATGAAACCGTGATCGTGCCAAAGACAGTTTGTGTAGAGCTTATGCTTATACTGAATGATGCTGATTTGCTCAAATGTTTTAACTCATTCGTAAGTAGAGTATTAGCAATGATCGAGTAAGATAGTGAAAATTCGAGTATATAAATTAAACGATTACGAATCTCAGTGTACATTTCAATATACGGAAATGTTATAATGATATTGCATAAATAGTATAATATCTTTCAAAATATTGTAGAGTAGTTTCATGTACATATTTAAAGGTTGAATAGTGCATAGCACTTTTAGATTTCTATATGTATGTGTGTAAATAATGTTTTGTGAATTGACCGAATTTGGACGAATCATAGATAACCAACGAAAACTTTCAAATATGTAATCTTAATATGTAAATACATATCTTGGTCCGTTTGTATATAAGTATTAAAGTATTTGTAAATTACAATATCTGTAACTGTTCATACTTAAAAATATAAATTTATTTGGTAGAAATAAAGTTAAGAAGTTATTTCAGACATTAGATTATGATTGTTTTCACATTGTATATCCCTTTGAAATAATTTGAGCCCTTATTTAAAGGGGATATTAGACTTGCAACAGTTTTGATTTATTCCTGGATTGTAATAAAACTTGAATTTACTTTTGTGTTTTATTTTTTTTTTCACGCCTCAAAAATAGGAAAGTAATAAACAGGAATGTCCTACGTGTCCTGTCAGCTGCACGTTACTGGAACTGGTGGACGCTAGTGATGGCGCCAAACACGTAGCCGAATTCTGTGCCGAGTTTATTTAGATTGCCATTGACACGCTCAGAAGAAGAACTGGAAATGATAAGTAGTCTACAGATTTAAAACTTAAATGTAGTAACAATTAATTCTATTAAAAGTTGGAGGTGAAAACAATATGCAAAACTTTGAAAAGTTCCGCTGATAGTACGAGGAACTTTGTAGGTAAGTAGGTATTCAAATTCGTTACTGAACATTGCCATGGCCTTAATGTCCGTTTTGTAGTGCAGTTTTTCGATGAAGTGAGAGCAGAGAATATTCTCGAAAGTATCTGGCAAAAATAACTCAAATTCCCTACATTTTTGACGTTTGTTTGTTGCCAAGACGAGACTGCGACTAGATTCTGAACGTTTTCAATTACGAGAATTGGCCTTCAGGTATATTATTTTAATAAGTTGTAGATTTGACGTTGTTTCTGGGTTAATCTCGCAATCTTCTATCTAAATCTTCGCAATCTTCTTCTAATCTTTTTCTATCTATAATATGTATGTATTTACAAAAAAAAATTGTATATAAGTAGTTTATCAGCCATCTTGTTACCATAACACAAGCATTAGGTTGCTTAGCTTGGGACAAATGGTGCTGTGTGAAATGTCCAGGGATATTATTATTATTATTATTATAAATTATTCTAAACTTAATGTTAAATAAAAAGAGAAAAGATTTGATTTTTTGTAAGTTTGTTTTTGACACTTTCACGCTAAGACAGCTCAACGGATTTGGATGGATTTTGGCACATGAAATGGGCAGATCATTACCTGGATTGGGGCATAGGATCCATTTTATCCCGATATTCCCCCAGGGATCAAGGCTTAAGCGCGGGCGCATCTAGTTTTAATATATTGTGGTGTCTTATGACTTCCACGCGAACGAAGTCGCGGGCAGAAGCTAATCTAAAATAATATAAAATCGTATTTTTCTCGAGGGTTTACATCTGTCTTTTCTTGACGTCATCTCGTGAGAACGCCTGACCAGATTTCAATGAAAATTTTACTTTTTCTGTTTGCTATAAATAGCCTAACTTAATAAATGTGTCATGTAATCTTAATAATGTTAATGTTTTTTTTTAGTAGGTACCTACCCATGTATTCTTCACAATTTTTTTTTTCGTTGAGGACTAATTTTATTGAACAAACCAACTACACTGTTCGTAAAAATAATGATAGAAATAATAACAGAAGCATCGCTGTAACAAGAAGGGCAATGTACCGAGCGTTAAGAAATTTTAAGTGAATAAATCATTAATTCATTCATTCATTCATACCAAATATTAGATTAATCCTAGATAAAAAAGTAAACACGAACCTATCTACAAAATGTATTACAAATTGTCAGGCTTTTAGGCTCATATTTTATATATAATTGCAAATTTCGCATTCAATACACTCTCAATTAGCGGTTCATGTAAAATTCATTACACATTGCGCTGAATGTATCGATGGACTATGATAAAGTACCGATAGCCGTACAGCCAGCCTCGAACATTGACATCAAGCTTATTTTCCATAATATTGAGTCATTACATAGCCACAAAACATATTACACGTTGGGTACTTAACTGTAGTATTATGGAAAAAAAAATAGTTAATCAAATGAATTACCTATGGTCGATGTAATATTTGTTGGTATATTGGCGTGTGTTAGCTGAAATATATGACAAGTAATTTATTGAATGTTTTGTGTTTCATAATGTTAATAACTTACTATTGTACTGTGACCGACGAAAAGCGACTTTGTTTTATTTATGGCTGATTTTTCAATCGACAGGTTTTTTTTATTCGTGGGATAAAATTGACGTCTGACAGATTTTGTATGGAAGAACTGTCAAAAATTAACACGTATTTCTGTGATAAATAAAACTATTTTCCTTCTTTCTTTCTTATACTATACTTTTGGGGTGCTCTGCTGCCCTGAACATGCCAACTCTACGATGATTCCCTCCCGCATTTCATATACGTAGCATAGCTGTACAAAACCGATTGACAAAATTACTGTTTGATATATTTCCCGATATCGTTGTTCGTTTGTTTAAAATCAATCAACAGCGTTGTAGATGTTTCGATTTCAATCATCGAAATGCGCGGATTTCCAAAAGCATCTGATGAAAATGTAAACAAATGGAATGCGGTTGCCACTTACAAATTAAGTGCTTTTGTTTTGATTAGTATACTTCAACCCAAAATTCTAATTTAAAATTACGAGTTTGTCATTCGGCAGTTTTTGTGAATTTTATAACCTCAATCTTCTGCGATTAATTTTTAATTATTATTTTATTTATTTAAAAGCCTGTAATGTCACTGCAGAGCAAGGGCCTCCCTACTCTCTTTCCGGTTCTCTCTGTTTAAAACTGCTAAGGACCTGTTCCTGTTGAAGGAGTCCAGCTCATTCCGCCATCTCCGTCAATTTTCAATTGTAATATAATAATATACTAACAATATCTTACAAAAACAATATCTTTTTGAAAAAGAGGGGAGATATAAAGTTGAAACCTTCTAAACACAGATGAGCATGTTACTAATTCTCTTAAATGAGTGTTTACGTAAGAATTTAACCATACCCCTACTTTATCAGATACTGACTTCTTATTTACACTTCTAACAGATATTTTTTGGACAGACAATACATAAAATAGCGACCGCCTATTCGACCAATCCTGACGCAATTTCGCTCGTTGATATACGCGAGTACGAATAAGATGTTTGGGAAAGGAACACAATAAATACTCATTTCCTGTTTTCTGAGGACCCAAAGGCGCGGTATCAGGTTCCTGTATTATGAGTATTGTGTATCAATATTCTCGTGGGAATAAAAACGTGTCTCTACGACTGACAAAAATAAATGATGGGTATGAAAATAATTTGTACTGTTTGTGTTTTGTTTTTGTTTACTGTATAACCTTTGAAGGTTGCTGAATATTACTATCAACAACGTAAATTCAGCGTAATGTTGAATGTTGAGCCTAAAATATATGACTTTACAGAAATATAATCATTAAAATCATCAAAACAACCCTCTCATTTGCCTAGCTTTTTTCCAACTATATTGGGGTTGGCTTCCAGTCTAACCGGATGCAGCTGAATACCAGTATTTTACATAGAGCGACTGCTTTAATCTTATTCAATTATAAAAATATTTCATAAAATATCAATTGATGGAATTATATGAACTAAGAGGGTTTGTGTTGATAATTTTAATAATTATAATTCTGTATTTTGGCCCTAAATTCTGCAACAAAAATACCGTTTGCTAACGCAGCCGTTAGCTCCTCACGTGCGCAGTGACAGGGCAAGCGGTGCAAGATGGGAGGTGAGTCATTGTCTGTGAAGAGACGCCGCATACGCAAAAGAGATCCGAGTCGTTCATGCACCCCTACTCGTAGAGTTTATCCTTGGTGCAGCTTACTTGGGTACGAATTCTATTTATGGTACATTTGGGTTTTTCAATGAAATGCTCATACAATAGTATATTACGGTACGTGTGTAGTTATATAGTATTAATGCAGGGCGTTTCACGCCGTGCAATAATGGACTACTTAAGTCACACGAATAGTATACTATTTTATAGCAGGTGTGACCTAAGCACGCACCTAAGTCACGCTTTTCTGTCCAAAAATGGACTACTTAAATCACATAAAAGCCTGTCTTAAGTGTGGGTTTAGGTCACACAGAGCTCATCATCTGCCTAGCCTTTTCCCAACTATGTTGGTGTCGGTTTCCAGTCTAACCGGATGCAGCTGAATAGCAATATTTTACATGGAGTGACTGCCTATCTGACCTCTACAACCCAGTTACTTGGTAAAACGATACCCCTTGGTTCTTACAAAGGGGTATCGTTTTACCCCTACTGTTGGCTGTTGTCAGATTTTCGGGCTGCTGACGACCCGTAACGACTGTCAAAGATCCACGAATGACAGCCAGGACCAACAGCTTATCGTGCTTTCCGAGGCACCCCTCGTCTTGGTATGTGAAGATTGTCAGCCATCCACGGACCAACCGCGGCAAGCGTAGCTTAACCTGATCGTTCAACTTGTGCGGCTGTTACTTCTTAGCCACCCCCCAACCAAAGGTCACACAGAGCTATAAAATATTTTTGTGTATTGCCGTCATTCTACCGAGTTGATTCGAGCACTATGATCAAATATTTTTTCTGTATAAGTATTTTCCTTGTATTTATATCGAAGAAATGACAAGCATATAAATATACAAGAAAGTTATTTCTATTTCGGTAAACGAGAAAAGGTAAGCTCGTTATTGTCGTTCTTGTAATCCCACCTTTTGCTTTATGTTAGTAACATCTGTCAAATTATTTACGATTCGCTACAGTACCATTGATAAGGTTTTTATTAAATTCCACCCTTTCTCTTTACGGCACTAAACGGTTCTGTTTTATGTACACCTGTACACCTTTGGTACAGCTTTTTGTACCAGGATTTTAGAAAGACACAGGGAAAATACTTTTTTGCCCGTATATCGTCAAGGTTTATTTTACTCAAAGGCATTGTCAACCCTTGAGATACAAACCAAAATTGTCATTCTTTACGTCATTAATTTTGTCGTAAGTATTTCTACTACGTACGACAAAATTAATGACGTATAGATACTGAAGACTTTGAAGGTGGGCCGTGACAGAAGTCGAGGGGCTGAACGCACTGTCGATGCAAATAATTTTATTAAAGCGGGATCCCCGCAACAACCAGGGAATCCTGCCGATGCCATTAAATGATGTGGCAGGATACTCTTCCCCCTCCCTCTTATTATCTACCACCAAAGGAGCATTTCCCTGCAGGGTGTAACCTTTTGCAGTTCACTCGGAAGTCCCTCAACCGTCTCCGGACACAAGTGGGAAGCTGTACCTCGAACCTGGTAAAGTGCAGGGGCTCGACAGAACGGCAACAGGGTGTGGATGTGGACCTGTGTCGCAAACTATACTCCACCTCCTATCCTTTCCTCTGTGTCCCAAAACTTGCAGTCAAAGTGACCACTGCTCTGCCACCGACGACGCCGCGCGGTGCTTCCGTGCTCTGTGATTTTACCGGTACCTGAATGTTTTGTTGTCGGTTTTTATGTTGGAACGACTACCAAATTAAAGCTTTATGAGAATGGCAATGCGCCTGTTCGATTTTATGTGAATGGGGCATTTACAAATTTTATTAGGTATAAGGGATTTTACGAGCTGTAAGCTCGACATAAAATAATAACACGTAGGTAATAAATATAAAATGGCTTGTTATAATTCATTAGATATTTTAGCAATAACTTACATCCACATCAGATCATCTACATTTTACTTTGTTAGAATTAATTAGGTAAATGTAAGCATCAGACTACAGATAATCAAAGTAAAATAGCTTTCCGCCTTGCTAATTCTACCATGCCCGATTTATTCTGATAAAATTCGTGTGTTGGGCGTCGTTTGTGTATATGTACGAAAATAGACTTCTAAAAACAGAATCCTTTCAATCCTTTTGGATTTGCCGTGGTCGGGTAAAAAGAAGAAAACGGGTTTTGCTTTTCGCAGTCGACTGCACGTCTGTGGTAACACGTCTTTGGCCTTCATGTGGTCTAACGAAAGTATGGAGTTTCAATAGAATAAGAAGCCAATTTATACTGGTTTCATTATCACCTGACGTCCATCAAACTAATAATACGCCTTTCTGTTGATACATAAACTCAACAACTAGAAAATAAGTCAAAGCCGCAGCTGGCTGACGATATTTACCAGCTGAAAGTTTTAAAACTGTATTAATTTTTTTTTTACTGTAGTTGAATAAAAAAATCAAATCAAAAGCCATTTATTCGGATCTTACTGAGACTCATCACTTGAATTGAATATCATATGAAAAGTCCTCCAGACCTTATTTCGGCTACGGCGGTGGCCAATCTCACCGGAGACTAGCCTTCGGCGTGGGAGATATTATAGTGCACAAGTGTGCGCGCAGACACAGATGCACTCCATCTCCCCTCACTCTCATAGTCCGATGGGACGCCAACCCGACACGACCGCAGAGAGATCAAGCGCAGGACCAACGGCTTAACGTGCTTTCCGTGACACGGGGGTATTACTCCTCCAACTTCCAAACTCCGGGCTGTTTTACTAAGAAATTCCTAATGGAAAAACTCAATAACACTTTTTCCGAGCCGGGAATCGAACCCAAGACCCCACGCTCAGCCGTCACGCTTGCGACCACGAGACCAACGTGGTATATCACATAAGACAGCTCCCCAACCACCTTTCACCACTTCCTAGTGCTGCGTAAAAGAAGTGGCGTACAAGGGCGTAACAAATTAGCGAATAATCAACCCGAGCTGCCTGCCTGCGCCTTGCGGGAGGCACCGCTAACTAGTTAGAATAGTTTGATCCTCACAACAAAGTAGTCGAACAAATGACTGAGAAAACATGAACAAAATGGACCAAAAAATGTATGATAGGTAAAACTTTGAAAACTAAAGCACAAGCTTAACATGGTATCGCTGTTAAGGGTGCTAGTACATTGATTGCAGCATATGAGCGGAGTGGAGCGAGAAAACACTGCTGCAGTGCGGAGCGACGCGGCGGCAGTGGCGCGAAAAAGCGATGGAAGAACGTCAAGGCGTTGGATGCACAAAAGTGTGTTTCACATGGCTCCTGTAATTTTTTTAATTTTATTAAGTTAATAAATGTGACTATAACTTGAATGACTTCTTAAACGATAACTTTTCCAAACTTAAGACCTCACAGTGACACCAAGTAATGACAATTATTTATGCTATGTATTTGTAATAATTCTAAGAATGACATTGAAATAATTTTATTTCAATATTAGGTACTATTATTAAATAAATAATTAATCTGTATGACATTCCATTAATTTAATATCTGAAAATAGTTTATGATTGTTTTATGTGTTTAATAGTATTTTATGATTGCATACAGTTTGCATGCCTTACGGTAGAATCACTTGAAACATGTAAGTTTTATAGCACCATTGTAACAGTGTTTTCTGCAAAAATAAATGATTTGATTTGATGCATCATTGCAGAAGTTATAAAGAATAAGACACATGTGTACGATCGGATTCTCATCGGCAAAAATGACTACCCTCCTCCCCTATTTAAACTTTTAAGGGAGTTTAAAAAAAATACTTCCGCATTGCTTACTTTAGTTATATAGAGAACTTTTGTGTAAAATTTCATGCTTTTAGACCCAGCTGTTTAGACTAAGCGTAGGTAGGCTATCAGTGAATGAATAAATTAATTCAAGATTTTGTAATAAGTAGAATAGAGCTGTCGCAAATTCCCCCCATTGCACAGGTCTGGATAAATACTACATTGGATTGCATTGCTACATACTAGTTACCTGTGTGCTCCGCAGCGGCCATTTCCACTGACTAGAAGTCAAGCAGAGACGAGGATTAAAAAAAAATCTGGAAGTTAATATTTTCCAACTCCGCATTACGCACCAATGGACAGGCAGCCTAAGGCTAGTGTTGTACCAACACTGGTTCATTAAGCAAATGTTCGCTTCGACTGCAGCTGAGTCCGCAAACTGTATAATTTCCTTCTCATTTGGCAGCAATGTACAAACAAAACTTTGTCTCATTCCTTAAGGAAGCCCGCGGCAGGAACGTTATACTTATATTACATTTGCATGGGATTTTTTTTAAGTAAAAGAAAACCCATGGACAAACAAAGGAAGAGTACCTAGGTAAAAAGATTGAAGGAGGAATGAAACTCATCTTTATAGAGGTGGCAATAATATTGGCGTTAATCACAAGAATGGCAAACCATATGCGATGACGCAAATGACTACATGTTTTCGACAGAATCAAGCAGATTATTTGATTTAGGGCTAATTTTTCAATCGACTGATAATTTTTATTTGTCCAATAAAATGGACGTCTGACAGATTTTGCATGGGAGAACTGTCAAAACTTCAAAATTATTCCTCGGATAAAAACCAGCCCTTATATGATTATGGGCTGATTTATCAACAGTCAGATGACTTTTATCTAAGGAATATATATTATGATCTGACAGGTTTTGTGAAGAAAATAAGTCAGACTGTCAGATTTTTTCTTAAGATAAATGTTATTGCCTATTGAAAAATCAGCCCTAAAATATTAATTTATTTGGTTACATTTGACGTACTATGTTATTTTAGATAGATTGATTGAAAGGCTTTTCATCAGTGTCATAAAATACAGAGGTAAAACTGCGTAGCTGCGTTCTCATGTGAGGTGTCACATGTGCTGCCGGACCCTAATCAAACTCAAACTCAAAGTATTTATTTCAATTAAACCAATTACAGGTACTTTTGAATTGTCAAGTAATAACCTTCAAACCAGAACACAGATATGCTACTTGGTATAAGAGATGGGTACAGTGGCAGTACATCTACAGCAAATCTTTTTAGTAATAAATAGTCGCGACAGCCAATGACTTAATAGCCAAGAGCCTCGACCAACACATGAGGAGGCTCTTCTTGGGCAGCTGGATCAAGAGCTTGATTCAGAAACCGGTTCTTCTGGACATGGCTCGCATTCTTAAGAGGTTCCTCTCTCTGTAGCTTGGACCCTGTTTTATCGGGAACAAAATAGTAGCCCACCGGTACGACCGGTGGGTTACTATTTTTTATATTCTTTAATGATTTTTTTATTAAAATACTTAAAAAATTATTTATTAGTGTTTAAATTAAATAACAATTTTGCCATTCCTGATAACCCCAATTCTTTCTTCCCTATGGAGTAAAACTGTACAAACAGATCAGAAAGTCTCTTATCCTTAGTTAGTATGCATACAGACTACCCTCGTATCTTCCCGGAATTTATATCGGTGTTACGATAATGCCTGCAAAGAGAAACAGAAAACTTTATGCTAAAAGCGTTGTGAAGAAACTCTAGTACGTTTGAGTTTACTGCAGAATGCAAGGAATGAAAATATTGGTCAGCTAAGCTAGGTACGGTGCAGTATTTTCAGGAGATAATTATGTACCTAGATATTTTTTTTTGTTAAGAACGATATCATCTATTATGGGTTTACTAAATACAAGAATATAAATTACATACATTCGATGAGTCCTAGGGGTTTACTCCGAAGTGCAAAGTGCGAATGTTCGGATCGGACCGACACATGGCCAAACCGAATATTATTGAAAAATGCGAAAAAAGTTCGGATCGGCTCAGTTGGGTCGGGACCATAGTCAATATTCGAAAGAATGTAGGAATGTAGGGTCGGGACTGACCGAACCAAATAGTAACTTCGTAGCAGGAAACGGCCGAACATTCTGCTGACACTACTTCGGAGTAGACCCCCCGGAGTAGAGACCGCGTATCGGCAAGCGTAGTGTGGGACCCCTAGCTAGATGGATGGACGACATAAAGAAGGTGGGACAGACTGGATGCGGAAGGCGGAGGACAGGGTTGTGGCGCAGCCTGGGAGAGACCAGCGATAGGCTGAGTTGATTGAATTACATACATAAACTCATGCCCTCTACCCATGGGGCTAGGCAGAAACTACAGAACGCCACCTGTTAAGATCTTTTTGCTTTATTTAGTTATTATTAATTATATATTCTTTAATAAATATTGCCTACTTATTTTTGGTATTGGGGCGTGAAAATCCTTTCTAATACTAAATTTAACTATTCAGGATTATTACTGAGGATAAAAAAATTAAAAGATGTGCTGCCGACTTTGGGGGTGACTTTTATTCTGTCTTATAATGCGTACATGGCTCATGCAGTCTTACCAAGATATATCGTATTACCCAGTAACAGGGTTGAGGAGCACGCCATTCAACTCGATTTTCGGCAAATCTCATCCAGCTGCTACCAGCCATCCTGCGAAGATCGTCGCTCCACCTAGCCTGCGGGCGTCCCACCTTAATTTTACCGATAGACAGTTGCTCCATGTAAAATACTAAAATACCAGTATTTTGCTTATTTAGCCGAACCCATCATAGTTGGGAAAAGGCATAGACCGCTGAGCTATCTATATATCTAGTTGCTAGAATGGAGGATATGTCACTGCATATCCTTAATCTACCTAGTAAATATTTATCAAACATTATTAATAGTCTTGTATTTAGGTTCCTATTAGTGCAATAACAAAATAACAATAATTTATATTAAAGAAATTAATAAGTTCTTAATAAAACTGCAGAATAAAAGATGGGTATCGCTTACCCTAATCCTTTCTCAACTAAGATAAATAGCAAGCTCATCTGTTCGCATTATTTATTTTATTTTTCCTTTAATGGCCAACCAACAATTGTTTACTGACACTATAAATATTTAAAGTGCTATCTACCATAATCTAGTGTTAGTGTAACAATTTCTTACAGGTTATAAGATAAGGAATAACATCTACACTACATCACATGCCACAACTACTATTTCCAAACTTTACTTTGAATAAAACAACAAATACATGTTAGCAGCACCCACTATAGAGTTGGATCACTCGCAAAATGCAAAGAACAAGCGACGGATCCCATTAAGTAGCGAAACACAAAACCTCAACAGCAGTAATGGCGGAGTGGTCCACATCAATAAGGGATGTCAGCCAGAAAGATAAAAAAGAAAAAGAAAAGAACCCGCTGTATAAAACTGTTAAGGATAACGCACCCTGTTGTTAAGTAAGGAAGATAAAAGCAAAGTTTATCTTTTTATTCGGGGCTGTTACTTTTAAAACAACTTTCGTTGTAAATCCGGTAGTAATTTCGATGATAAATTGTGGTAGGTGCGTTTATGGTTGTTCTTAAGGAGTTTGTTATAGTTGACGAACTGGCTGGATGCTACTCGTATATCGTAAACCTGTGGAAAGCTACTACTCATAGATGAAACTTTAATCCGAAATATTTATTGTTCCTGAGAATAGTGGAACAGTGGTTAATAGTGGCAATAAAAATGCATTTTGTTCAATCTGGAAATAAATTCAAAGGTCTGAATTCTAGACACTTCTTTGGCTAGACAAATGAAACCTACTTAATTGTTTTATGCAGGCTGTTGGTTAGTACACCTGTATCCGTTAAGTAGTGATTTACCTAACCCGTCATTCCTAACACCTTTTTCAATGAAATCTATATTTTAATTAAGTTATGGAACAAACTGAATGTCATACTTAACGAAGTTGAAATTCCATTCCAACCAAAAAGTTATTAGGATCTTTTTGTTACAGAACTTAAAAAAAAACTACTTATAATACATTTTACTAAAGTAGATAACTGATTAAGTGGCTATGGAACGTTTCTTTTTTAAATTTAATTGAAAAATTGTGTAATTTTTTTTTATTACTACATAAATTGATCTGAGATTGCTTGCCGTTTCATGTAAAACATAATAATGGACCTCAAACCAAAACCTTTTACGTTTAAACTTTTCAAAATTAATTGGTTTGGCAAACAATTCGTCCACTGAAACCCTGCTACGAACAGGAATAGTTGTTGATGCCAGATAACATTCTCATTTGAACTATCGTAATTGGCCATCGCATCGATTCATTTGTGGAGGCTTTAATAGGAAATGTTCATGCTGATCCTTTGGCATCCGATAAAGCGATCAAAGTCCGTTTATAACAGGCGATATTCAAATAATATAATCATAATCAAGCAATGTTTTCATTTGGCCAAAGTCAGTTATAGAATTATCTCTCTTTGCCTAGTCATTCCTATTTCATTTTGAGTAGGTAGTCCTATTCCTAGTGCATGGGAAGCCTGGGAAAATAAAATTTAGAAGTTTTATAACAATGTTTCTTTAATAAAAACGAATCTTACAGCTTTATAATAAACACCAACCTATCAAAAGCACCTAACATAAGTAAGCACTGTACTACACTAAAATTCACGTATCACATCGATCATCAAGTAATCTAGATCAAATTATGGTCCGCCTTGATCATATCAGCTGCCTTTTCTCCAATCATAAGAATGGAAGCCACTGGATTGCCTCTAGTGATCGTTGGCATCACACTGGCATCAGCTATACGTAAGTGTGTCACGCCATTAACCAGTAATCGTCCGTCTACTACAGTACCCATGGGACACGTGCTGGTCATGTGACTGAGTCCAGAAGACACACACATTACGTAACAACGCCAGTATTCCCGACTCCCTACCCCGAATGAATTACAAGCAGGATCTGCATCTGACATGGTCGCATCAACTTCTCTGTAATAAGTCGTATTCATCACTGGAATGTAATCTAGTATGTAATCAACGAGGTCTTCAACATCTTCTTTGTTTGTGAAGAAACCGTTATAAACAAGAGGAGGATCCTCTGGATTAGTACTTCTCAACAACACTTTGCCTCTTGATTTAGGAGCAATATTAAGAATTTCATTAAAAGCCTGAAGTCTGTCTACTCCCTGTTTGTACATGTTGTTGCAGATTGCGTCGCTGAATCTAAAAGCAAAAGTGCAGTAAAACAACATAATTTCTGCTGAACCTAAGTAAGTTATCACTTGGTAATCAGGATTGTTGGAAGATTTGTTAAGCGCAACAAAACCAGTGAAAGAAGATCCAGGCAATTCATAAGGACTAGGTTGTGGGAATGGCTCTTTTAATTTATCCAAATTATGAATAAGGACTACGCAAATATGCTCTTGCAGATTTTCGCCTACAGGTAAGTTCGATATTACTTCAATATTTTTACATTTCAAATGCTCTTCGGGTCCCACACCAGACAACATGAGGAGTTTGGGTGTGTTAAATGTTCCAGCAGATACAATTACTTCTTTTTTGGCTTTCAGATTTAACTTTTTACCATCTTTAGTAAGAATTTCCACACCAATCGCTCTTTTATTTTCATCGAAAAGGATTTTAGTGACTAGAGTATTTTTCAAGACATGGAGGTTATGGCGATCTTTAACTGAAGACAAGAACGCATACGCTGAGCTTTGCCTGGATTTTCCAGATATAGTGACAGCCTGCGCAGCATAACCTAAAGGATGGTGTTCGTTGAAATCTAAGACTATGTCATTTCCTAGTTCCCGGTATGCATCTAAGAATTTGTTGATTTCAGGGCGATGGTCTCTTGTGATTCCTATATAGCCATCAGTTCCATAGTATTGCTTGTCAGACGAAGCGAGTAATTGTGGATCTTCTAGCCTTCCAGTCTTGAGGAAATATGGTAGAACATTTTTCCACTTCCACGATTCATCTTTAGTTACTTCGGCCCAAGAGTCGAAGTCACTGGGCTGTCCCTTATGATAGATCATGTAATTAAGGGAGCTAGTTCCACCAAGCATTTTACCCAGAGTAAATTCGTAATAGGACTGGAGGTGACAAGTGTCATTGTAGCCATCGTACTCTGCCGTGTAATTCCAGTCGTAGCGAGATCTTTTCATCAGGAGCGGTAAACCGGGGAGCTAAAATAAAACATTAAAACTAAGTCATGTAATCAAAAGTTTGTTATGCAATTGTTATTGGGGACTGGAAACCAGATAAAGGCCAAAAACAACGTTGCATTTATGGAAGTTTGAGTAAGGTCACACGGGCGTTGCCGGTGCATTACGTCGTCACACCGCTAAGATTTAAACACACTGAGTGGTACACGAGGAATGTGGTGTCACCACGCAACGCCGCTTGTTACGACGCGTGACGTCGCAGCGTCTTGGTGTTGAGTTCGTTAGTACAAGCAACACTGCGCTGCGCTACGATTTCGCTACGACGCTCGGTATCGCATTCGCATTGCAATATCCTTTACCGCTTCATTTCTTTCTGTGGTCTTTTTGTCCTCTGAACGTGCGTTGCGTAGTGGCACATCAACGCAATGCACCGTTTGGCATGTCATTGTGATTTGTATGGAGATGACGCAGAGTCACTGCTCAGGCGTCGCAACGCACTGGCAACGCGTCGTGTGGCATGTCGTTTTCTTGCCAAAAGTTGAGTACAGAAGGCATAACATTATTATAAATATGTGACCGTAAGACTGAATATAAGTTAATATTCAAAATAACTTACGTCAGACTCAAAAGGCGGATCGCCACCAGCCTCGATAACCAGCACGTTGACATGCTCGATTTCCGACAGTCTGTTCGCAATGAGACTACCCGCTGTTCCCGCACCAATCACAATGAAGTCATAACTTTGGTTATCTGTAAACGATTAATAATATTAACTAAGAGCTAAATAGAAGATATAAAAAAAAAGTTGCCAAGGAAATAATTCAGAGGGAAAAATGTCTACCATCGAAGGGTTGGTTACAAACGAATGTTACCTAATATTCAATCTACAAGCAGCAGATAATAGATGACCAGTTCCTACAGACGGTGCCTGTTCACCAACATGACGCATAGATTAGCACCACCAAGGGAGCTAAATGATCAAACACACGCGCCACCATCAGCAAGATATTAGAGTAGGCATGTCATACTCTCAGCTGCCAAGGGCACATTCAAGTCAATGGAAGACGTACCCAGTAAATGGTAGTTTTATAGTTAGTATATAGTACTTGTACATGTGTTATGCAATTATACAATACTAAGAGATTGAATTTATACAGCGCAACGATTGAGCATTATAAGTTTACAGCCCTAACTTTTATTAGAATACAGACCTTAGGAAACCTGGCGATGTTTTCCGACATATTGAAATGAAGAGCAGAATAGCACTTATTACCAGACCCCTCTAATTGAATATTATCATCATCATCTAGCCTACCCTTTCCCAACTATGTTGGGGTCGGCTTCCAGTCTAACCGGATGCAGCTGAATACCAGTATTTTATATGGAGTGACTGCTGATCTGACCTCCACAACCTAGTTAATGGGTAATACGATACTCCTTGGTAAGACTGGTTGTAAGACCACAGATCCACGAATGTCAGCCGAAATCAACGGCTAAACGTGCTTTCCTCTCTAATTGGTTATAAAGAGACCGATAAAACCAGGATGATTATCACTTACTTTGCACATGGGCTTGGTGTGGCCACAAGTAATAAGTGAGGTGCAGCGCAGCCATTACCCTGAACGCCCCTTGCAGGACCTCCACCGTCTTAAAAGTCGCCGCGGCATTCATGGCTCTGCGAAAAACAATTATAATTTTTTTTTATTCCTTTGGATCGAGGTGGCTCTAGAAAAGGATGCTTGGAATGATTTAGAAAGAAAGAAAAATTGGTTATTCTGCACACAAAAAAAGCACATTACAAATACATACATTACATTTTTTTTTTTTTTCAATTAGAATATAACCGTAATTTAGATGTAATTTAGAATGTAGATAAATTATTTACTATTTATATAAGGAATTTTAAATAATGCTTATGTATAAGCACTTGAGTGAGATACCCGAGATACAGGTTTATTCCTAGTTCAGGTAGAATCCAAATATTTTTACTTACACCTAGTATTAAGGCCCTGTTTTGTAAATATTTATGTGATTTACATAAATATTTAATAAATATTTTTTTTATTTAATTATTTCAATAAACAATTTCATTTTGTTTTTCATTTGGGGGAGGCCTTTGCTTTGCAATGGGACACTGTAGGTTAGGTAGAAAAAAAATACCGTCCAACTTATTTTAATATGAAAATAATAAATATAGACGTAAATTATCGAAAGATTTGCTTGAATTTTGGCTAGAATCATTTCGAATAGCGTCTGTTGGTCTAGTAGTCGCAAACGTTACTGATGAGCATGAGGGTTCAATTCCCAGATTCGTCTAAGTATTTTGGGTGTTTTTCATCAGCAATTTCTCAGGAGCAACTCGGAATCTGGAATTGTGTCCAATCGGACACAATTCCAGATTCCGAGTGGGTATGGCAAATGGTAGTGGACTCGCCCCATCCGATGAAATATGAGTGTACGAAAGTAAACAAATAATAAATGTAAATTACCTACGTTGTGAGAACATAGCAGGAAAGTGTGCCTTGCGACTGCGCCAAATAGGCCCAGTTCAGCAAAAATGCCAGACAACTAGTGTCTGACTCTGGTTTTTTTCGTTTTTTGGGTTATATGTTGGGATGTAAGTACTATGTTGGGTAGGTAAACTTCTGCTAACCCCTTTAAAGATTACAGGCGTGAAGTTAAGCTAATTATGTTATGTCATTTGTGGTTACTACGAGTAGCAATCGAGTATTTTGGTCAGTGTTACTTCGAGGCTTCAGTTATTCGGGATAACGTTATTTAGGTAAAGCTACGTAATTTAATCGTTGCGGAAAATAATTGCCAATCTATGAACAATACCAATATACTAGAGTCCGCGCAATGTGGTAAATAATCACTTGAAAAAATATTTTAGCGTTCGCGATTTTATTTCGCATAAACATGCGATATAAAAAATCGCATCGCAGTGCGAGATTAGAATCACCATATTTAGTCGGACACAATATCTTGATGCTCAGAGTGAACGAGGAGGAATTAATAAAATGAAGTACCGTACGACACTTTGGTTTGCATCCTGAATGCCGTAGGTTTGCATAGAGCCTTCTGACCGAGCAGTGATTATCTGCTTACGTATAATGAGCATAAAAGCTATTCTTCGTATGTTAATTTTAAAATAGGCATTATAAATTAATCTGTTTAATTAGCATTTATTATTTGCGTAACATTTACGTATGACCTCGACCATCGAAGCCATGAAAGAACAAAGTGCGCAAATGGCGTGTTCATATTCATAAATATATTATGAGTTTGTGTAGGCACAGACGCCAGCACATCAAGCTACCCGAAACTGTCAAATTTTCCCAATCAACCTTGAACCTAAAGCTTTAGCGATAAAGATGAAAATCTATTAAAGAAATTTGACAGATTGTAGTACCTAGCTTGATGTGTGGGCGTCTGTACGTAAATTCGTCATCTTCCTTATTATATTTTAACTTAATTGTTTGATTTATTTTACCATCTATGTACACACATAATTATATAAACAGATACCAAAAAACAGAACATTATTATTCTGTTCTGTTTTTTATTGTGTGTCCTATTTTTCCGTTTACGTTTGCTTGGTGGTGATGTTTTATTTTTAAATAACGTGTAGAATTTCACAGATTTTTAGGGTTCCGTACCTCAATAGGAAAAAACTTAACCCTTATAGGATCACTTTGTTGTCCGTCCGTCCGTCTGTCTGTCAAGACCCTTTTTCTCAGGAACGCGTGGAGGAACCTGGAATTTACATCAAATACTCAGGTCTACTGACCCTTAGAGCTGTGAAATAATCAAACTTCTACGCCAACGCAATTTTTCGACACTAGTAAGGGAATCAAAACCTACAGGGTGCCCGTGAACTCAGAATCTTGTGGTACGAAGCAACGTCTTATGGCACCGATAAAGGAAAAATTGCGAGAACCGTAAATTTTTAGTTACATCATATAATAAAAATATTTTTAATAATTTTAAATTATACGGAGCCCTCGGTGCGCGAGTCCGACTCGCACTTGGCTGGTTTTTTACCGTACCGATTGTAGGTTGGTGGTAGAAATGGTTTAGCATAAGCATAGCATAATCAGCCCAGAATGTTCCTACAGCTGGGACACAGACAAAGGCCTCGTTTCTTCGAGAGAGAGTGGGCTGTTATCTACCACGCTGGCCCTGTGTGAGAATGGTAGATATCACATGTCTTAGAATTTTTGGTTATAAGACATTCCGGTTTCCTCAGCATGTTTTCCTTCATCATTTTGAGAATAGTGGTGATTAAATAATTAACACAAAGTTAAGCGTCAGCTTGGGTTCGGACCCACAACCGAGCAATTCTACCACTGCTCACTAGGTAGAAATGAAAACATTCCAAAAATTAAGTGTACCTAGTAATGCAAAAAAAACTTTAATTTTTTCAACTTCACTGCACGCTCTAAATTTTGTTTCCTAAGGCCGTTAAAATGTGATAAAACAAATTACACTCAAAACGGTACTCATTGCGTACCAAAATAGAGGCATTTCCAGTTGGTTCTACGAGTACCGTGACAGCTAAATGAATATACATTAAGAATAACGCAAGCTTTATTTCTATAGCGAAGCTCTCCACACTCATTCTCAACCAGTGCTGGAGATTTTTAAAGCAAGAATCAACAGTAGGGACCACGAGAAAAATGTCGAGAAAATTAAGCTCAAGGAGACCCAGAGAAATTATTACACATTCTTGGAAATCATCATCTGCTTAACCTTTTCCCCACTATGTTAGGGTCGGCTTCCAGTCTAACCGGATGCAGCTGAGTACCAATATTCTAAATGGAGTGACTCCCTATTTGACTTCAACAACCCAGTTACTGGGTAATACGAAACCCCTTACTAACACTGGTTGTCTGACTTTCGGGCTTCTGACGACCCGTAACGACTGTCAAAGATCCACAATGACAGCCGAGACCAACGGCTTAACGTGGTTTTGGCTAAGTAATAACAGCTGCATGGGTCGATTGATCAGGTTAAGCTACGCTTGCCGCAGTTGGTCCATGGATTGCTGACGATCTTTACATACCAACACCCCTCCGTGCTTCGGAATGCTTCGTTATATCGATGGTCCCGGTTGTCATTCGTAGATCTTTGACAGTCGTTACTGGTCGTCAGTAGCCTGAAAGTCCGACAGCCAGGGTATCGTATAACGCAGTCACTGGGTTGTGGAGGTCAGATAGGCAGTCGCTCCATGTAAAATACTGGTATTCAGCTGCATCCGGTTAAACTGGAAGCCGACCCCAACATATATAATTGGGAAAAGGCTAGGCAGATGATGATTTCTGTGGTGTGTTCTGATGGTGACGAAAAAATAAAACAATCAATGAATGTAAGTAGGTACCTACCTACACCACCTATCTTCTAGATACAGTCGTTTCTTACCGGTTGTCTTTTTTATTATTTTAATAGTTCTGTATATTACCTATTTCTATTATTGTAATCTTTAATGTAAGTCTTTCGAGCGGAGAGACCGTGAGAGGTTAGTTAAATTTTATTATTTGTTATTACACGCGTTTACATACAAATTAAGCAATTAAGAACGTGTATGTTTTGCCTAGCGTGGCGTATAAAATAAATATAATAAAATAAAACTGTTTCGGTTTTAGTACATAATACATAATTAGTCAGTCAAAAGAACAATTACCAAAGGTACAGACGTCAGCACATCAAGCTACTACAATCTATCAAATTTCTTTAATAGATTTTCAACTTTATCGTTAAAGCATTAAGGTTCAAGGTTGATTGGGAAAATTTGACAGTTTCGAGTAGCTGGACCTGCTGGCGCCTGTACATCAGGTGGCACCTACATCTACAATAAGTTTGCGAAACATTTATATTGCACATTATAATTGAATCACCCTTTGCACTCATAAGATCAATCATGTATTTTCACGCAACTGCATTGACAGCATCTAACCATGTTTTTAATTGAGCAAAACCTGCTGGGAGTAGTTAAAATATTGCACAATACTGATTCTACACGGTAAAATGAAAAATATTGTGCAATCGACTATCATAGTCGATTGCACAATATTTTTAGTAGTAGAATAATAGGGCCGATCATCATTGCATTCCATCTCCTATTGCACGCCATTCAACTCGATTTTCGGCAACTCTACCAGCTGCTACCAGCCATCCTGCGAAGATCGTCGCTCCATCTAGCCTGAGGGCGTCCAACCTTACGTTTACCGATTCGCGTTTTCCACTCAAGAACACGTCTACCCCGACGGTCATCGGTTCTACGGCTAATATGGTCGGCCCATTGCTATTTCAGCTTGCTTATGCTGTGAGCTATGTCGACAACAGCTTTGGTTCTCTGCCGGACAGTAACATTGTGCAATACTTTTTTTGGGCAAATAATATTGAAACGCGAAAGCATTGACGGCTCATAAGCGTCAATGTATTCGCGTAAGCAACATTTGCCTAGTGTTTGAGGTTGTCGGCAGCTTAACCGGACTATGTTGTGGATGCCTTTATAAATTAAGGCATCCAGGCAGGCTTAAAAAAATGCGCTATACTGACCCTACACTCTTGATCCTGAAATGAAAAAATATAGTGCAACAAAAATTAAACTAGCTCAATATTTTGTTCAATCATTGCGCAACCTTCAATATTAATCGTAATGGTCAAAAACATTACGCAATTCGTGATATTTTGCAATGTAATTGATCGTCTATGGCCCGCCTTACTGTGAAGGGTGGCGTTTTGGGGGACTTTCTTATGTAATTTTGGCGTTCAAAAAGTGCTGATTCTCAGCTTTATTTGAATTTATATGGTTTTTAAATTTGCTCAAACTTTTTTCAATCATTACGCAATTTTAAGTAATAACCTTAAATACCTTACCTTCCTGTACGAGTCTCAATAAATACTTTTTCTTTCTTTATTTTAAATGGTTGAAAGCATTGCGCAATTTGCGCAATATTGTTCAATGTTTTTACCTAGGTGCAGCGGTCCCCTAACTTAGTCTATTTGGCGCGGATACAAATTGTAAAGAAAGTAGGCCTGTCAGCAGATGACGCGTAAGAATGCAAATAACATGTTTATTTATAATTAAACTAGCTTCTGCCCGCGGCTTCGCCCGCGTGGATGTCGGAAATTATCCCACGGGAACGTGCTACCAGGATAAAAAGTATATGTCCTTCCCCAGGATGCCATCTATCTCTTTGCCAAATCAAAAGTTCAGATTTTCGACAACTTTACACTCTTATTATTATTATTTATTTATTTTATTTATCCCCCTTTGAGGAGTAGTTTTGAAAAACTTATAATAATAAACTTTATTATTTACTTAGGCGAGCATTCTTGCCAAGTTTCAAGTTTATTAACTAAATGAATAAGATTTTTCATATGAACTGTATCCCCGCTTTTCATCCCCACAGGGGTGGAGTTTAAAAAAATCGTTAGGGATGTATTCATAACTTGTCTCAAACATTATTTATACTAATTTTCGAGTTAATCAAGCCATGCAGTAAAATCCTCCCGTGTAAAATTTACTACCCCTTTTCAACCCAATAGGGGTAGATTTTCGAAAAACCCTGATACATATTATTCTTCATTTTTGGTCTCAAGTATAAACACTGAATTTCGAGTAAATTAGACCGCGCATTCAAATTCTTCCACTAAAACTTCAACACCCCTATATCCCCCTTTGAGGGGTAGTTTTGAAAAACTTATAATAATAAACTTTATTGGTTACTTAGGCGAGTATTCATGCAAATTTTCATGTTTATTACCCTAACGAATAAGATTTTTCATATAAACTGTATCTCCGCTTTTCACCCCCACAGGGGTGGAATTTGAAAAATCTTTTGGGATATGTTCATAACTTGACTCAAAGATTATTTATACCAATTTTCGAGTTAATCAAGCCACGCTGTAAAATCCTCCCCTGTAAAATTGACTACCTACCCCTTTTCAGCCCGTCAGGGGTAGATTTTCAAAAAACCCTGATACACATTATTCTTTACTTTCAATTTTAGGTATAAATACTGAGTTTCGAATAATCAGACCGCGCATTAAAATTCTTCCATACAAACTTTGAAACCCCCCAATCCCCTTTTAGGGGGTACTTTATGAAAACCAAAAATGGCTAACTTCATAATTTACTTAGATAAGTATTCGTGCCAAGTTTCAATTTTATTAACTCAAGGAATAAGATTTTTCATACAAACGAAATCCCCCCATTTCACCCTCTTAGGGGTAGAATTTCAAAAAACCCTTTCTTAGTGGATACCTACTCTTCACGAGGAATATACCCTCCAAATTTCATGTCTCTAGGGCCAGCGGTTTAGGCTGTGCGTTGATGTCTCAGTCAGTCAGTCAGGACTTTGAATTTTATATATATAGATGGAAGATTTAAGCAATTAATTAGTACGTGCTCAATTAACAAATATTCGTTTCGTGACATAAAACATAATTCAATATTATCTAACCGTTCCATAAAAGCATTTAACAGTTAATATCACCCGAAATCCCCATCCCATACAACCATCTCATCATCTGCCATCCTTACTACAGTTGGGAAAAGGCTAGGCTGTTCCCAACTATATTGGGGTCGACTTCTCGTCTAACCGGATGCAGCCGAGTAGCAGTATTTTACATGAAGCGACTGCCTATCTGACGTCCACAACCCAGTTACTGGGTAATACGACCCCCCTTGGTACCGAATGGCAGATAGTCGCTTCATGTAAAATACTGCTACTCGGCTGCATCCGGTTAGACTGGAAGTCGACCCCAACTTAGTAGGGATAAGGTTGGGTCGATGATGAATATATTTAAAATGGTTATGTATTATAATATCTAAGGTTATTCTAACTATTTTCGAGATAACTATGGTCAAAATACCTACTGTTTAAAATACCTAAAAATCGTTTTACAGATTTTTGTAATAACTAATAAACGAAATACGTATAATAAAGCAATTAATAAACCTAAGGTTGATGGAACTAACGGACTATTAAACTATTGTTGGAAACCCAAACCTGATTTTGTCTGTTTTTAATTTTGCTTTTGAACTATACTAGAGGAAGACGGTCGATGTCAGGGGCACCCCGGGTTCGGTTTGGTCCCTGCAGACAGAAATAGGGGCCCCGCGAAGCGGGCCTCCATCGACTACGTCGTAATTTTATTGCTTGTAAACCAAGTTAGACCACAGCTATCTATACCCACCACTTTAGAAATAAAACGAGCGCGCAGTATTAATAAACTGTAGGCGAGTCGTCCATTAGGTATTTCATACATAGTTGAAATATCCAGTATCTTAAAAAATCATTAGATTAATGGTTTGTTAGTGCAATTAATTTTAGTTTAATCAAATTAAGTTAATTAAAACAGTAGTTCAGTCGACCAATATGTGTTATGAACATATGTGAATCAACCGTAGTTATCTCGAAAATAGAATAACTTTAGATATTATAATATGTAACCATTTAAAATCAAGTCCATTGTGTAGACGTACGAATATTTCCTTTATACAGTGGATTAAAAGATAAGTTCAATAGGTATTAAGTTAATTATATAAATGTGGTCTATAAAATCAAGTGTTTTTAATGTATATTATGAATAAAATGAAACAATTGAAACATGAGACCTACGGTTTTAACCGTGATTTGCACCCACAGCCTCTCATTGTTTGTATATACTCGTATTTTAATTTATTTGCGTCATAGTTAGTACCTAGTTGTGAGTAATATTTTGGGAAAATTAACGTAAAAACTGCTAAGGTACTTTAAAATAGCTAAAGTCATCCAACCAAAAAAATATATTAAAGGGGCTTTCCTTCCTTCTGTATAATTTAAATGTATGTAAATACTTTGTATTTTGCAAACATCACATTTTTTATTTCACAACCTGTGGCAGATTATTGAAATCGGTATAGTAATAATAATAAAATTGATTTATTTTCTCACACAAGTATAATAGTACAATGTACACAGTTTATATTTTTACTGTTTATAAACTGTGTACATAGTACAATGTACACAGTTTATATTTCAAAAGTTTGAAGATGGGAGATGTGAAACCTGTGCTAGAGGTCTCCTGGTCAACTTATCAGTAGTTAAAAACAGTTAAGCATAGTGCTTACAGCTAATGAACAATATAAAAATAAGAATTAAAATCATATTAAAAAAAATAAGAAATCTTTTTTTTTCTTTTTTTAATTTTATTATAGTAATATAATGTGTGTATTCGAGATAAGGAGACGAGGAGACCCGTATCGCTTGTTAAGTCAGTAAATTATCATAATAGAAAAGTGGAATTATAATTATTAGCGTGCCCAGAATTCGGCTACGTGTTTAGCGCCATCACTACCGTCCAGATTGCCATCGTGGTGAAAGGATTAGCCAATCAGCGTGGAAAACTCGCTAAAATAATTATAATACTATGGTAAAATGAATCATAAAACTGTATGAGAAAATCTTTACCGCTTTAACGTCAATGTTTTAGCGCGGAAACTTAATAGCTGGCATTTTCTGAAACCAAATGCTAAAATGAACTCAGAAGGTAATTTTATAATAGGTTCCTACTCAAAGTAATATAGCCTGGTCTATTTTAAAAGTATACATGACCAGACCACCAGGGGGACTGCGTAACACATTGTGAGTAGCAAGGACTTTCATTCTGATTGATAGTGTGGGTCTTAATTAGGATGCAGGTGTATGAACAGTCACAAGCAAAAGTACGTATACACTCGGCTTTATTCAAAAGTGATTTACTCCTTTATTTTTGAATGAAATTATATGTTCTTACGAACATAGCATTTTCAAAACCATAGGTTTATGCAATGTGTCGTATTTCAACGTTCATTTCATCGCAATTGAAAGTTGCCAAGTGTTGACATATTGGTGCTCGTAACTGAACGTAAACGAAGCAAAAGGAGTATGCAAGCATCGTCCCGATCGAAGCTGGTGGCATGCTGTAGTTTCTGGCTACACCCATGGACAGAAGGTATGAGTTTATGTACGTAATGTTTGAATGTACAATTGTATGTATGTAATGTACTTATTCGGTCGTGAGGCACACACCGTTGTTATTTTTTTTTCTTATTTGGGCTTTGTGTTCTACAAACTGATGCAATACAAATGTTATTTTGTCTATTTGATCGCATTGCTCATTAATGCACTAACAAAGGGCAATTCTCAATCACGAAGATGTGGGTTCGAGACCTGACAAGTAACCGTGGTACCTTTATTGACGTTTAACTAGTTACTTAGTTAGAATTTTTTCTTCAACTCATTAAAAAACATTGAAATGAGTAGATAGATTAAAATAAAATTAAAACTGAATTGACTTGTACAGTCAAATAAAATAAACAATATCTAATATGAACTCATTTAACCTGTCAGTAAGCAAATTCTGGAGAAAGAACATAAACATTGTCTTTGTTTGATTGTATATGTACCCGACCAACTCTAACCTAAGACAGCCCATTATTCATAGATACGACAAGACTAGGTAGCTATTTTGATAACAAAATATTATGCCTAACAATGTGATAATATGCTAAAACAAGTTCACTTTACATTTTACAATATTATCATAATAACAAAAATAAAAACATGATAATTTTATCTTTATAGCCAATTGTTAAAAAGTTAGTTTTAGCTAATAGTAACGCATTAATACATAATAAAATGGTAAGTTAATGTCGTAATTGCATTAATTATAACTCATTATTTATTTAAATATAATTATGATACCTAGTATTTATTTTTACGGTTTTATAATCTTGCATAGAGGTTAATAAAATAGTCTCGGAGAATCCCGAAATATGAATGTTACTAACAAAATAATGTTAGTTATATGTATCTATAGTGACTTTAATCGACAACCTTATATTTTTTTTTTTTTAATAATTAGGTAGGACCCTGTGTACTTTCTGTGCTTACCGCTAAAAAGAAGATTGGAAGAGACTTTCAAGGCTACATTATTACTACAGACTATTCCTTATTATGAAAGACTAGCTGCGCCCCGCGGTTTCACCCGCCCCCGTGGGAATATCGGGATAAAAAGTATCCTATATGTTAATCCTGGTTATAAACCATCTGTGTTAATTTCAATTTGTGTCAATTTTCATCCAAATCCATCCAGTAGTTTTTGCGTGAAAGAGTAACAAACATCCATGCATCCATACAAACTTTCACGTATATAATATTAGTAGGATAATTAAGATATCCTTATACAAGGGATATCGTATCGTATTACCCGATAAGTGGGGTGTCGAGGTCAGATAGGCAGTCGCTCCGTGTAAAATACTGGCATTCAGCTGCATCTGGTTAGACTGGAAGCCAACCCCAGCATAGTTGGGAAAAGGCTAGGCAGATGCTGATGACGAATTAAGATATACTTATCACTGAAGAAGCTTTTCTTCAGTTACGTTTTGAGGGTTAAGAAAAGTTAATCTATTAATTCCGTACCAGGAACATAATCATACATCACTAGCAGCGCCCCGCAGTTGCACCCGCATAAGTTACGATCCCGTGGGAATATCGGGACATAAATAATCCTATATGTTAATATAAATAACATCCAAATCCGTTCAGTAGTTTTAGCGTGAAAGAGTAACAAACATCCATCCATTCATCCATCCTCACAAACTTTCACGTTTATAATATTACCAGCTGCGCCGCGTGGTTTCACCCGCATAAGTTTCGATCCCGTGGGAATATCTGGATAAAAAGTATCCTATATGTTAATCCTGGTTATAAACCATCTGTGTGCCAAATTTTATCCAAATTCGTTTAATAGTTTTTGCGTGAAAGCGTAACAAACAACCATCCTTCCATCCATCAATCCATCCGTACAAACTTTCACGTTTATAATATTAGTAGGATTATTATATTAAATGAAATATATTAACTGAATATTATGAATAAAAAAATATAATATTATTAATAAATAAATTAATATTAATTAATTAGTAGGATAGTAGGAGTAGGAAGTAGGATAATAATCATCATAACTACTGCAATCCTACTAATATTATAAACGTGAAAATTTGTATGGATGGATCGATGGATGTTTGTTACTATTTCATGCAAAAACTACAGAACGGATTTGTATGAAATTTGGCACGCAGATGGTTTATAATCAGGATTAACATATGGGATACTCTTTATCCCGATATTCCCACGGAATCGAAACCTATGCGGGTGAAACCGTGGGGCGCAGCTATTCACTAATAATAAAACCAGCATATTAATGTCCTACTGCAGGGCAAAGGCCTCTGCTCGTACAGAGAAGGCACGAGCATCGATCACTACGCTTGCTCATACCGGCTGGAGATTTAGGACTTATTTTAATTATAAGTCCAGGATTCCTCACGATATGATCTTATATCGATGTCAGTAATTTCCAAGCTAAACTCAGAAAGTAGGAATCGAAAATGGTACACCACAGACCACTAATAAACAGTATTTGTCTGTCCTACCCCTTTTTAATCCATCCAAAGGTTGCCTTTAAGTGATAAGACCGCCCATTGTGTCACCCTTTGTAAAATTTCTATATTTATGTCTGTAATTTATATGGTGTACCTAATGAAGAGTATTGTACTATTCAACTGAAAAAAAATACATTGGTACCTACTTGCCCTAATTATTATTAGTAATTAATTATTATACAACTTACATTTTCTTTTCAGCCACGAGTTTTGAGGGACGACGTGCTTCGGCCACTTAGAATACAATAATAACAAAATAATGTAAAACGTATAAAATTTATATACATCGGGAAGCCAAAACGAACATTGCGTCTGAACAATGACCTCTATATTATATTATAATTATGATTTTATTACAATAGGTACAACTTTTTCAGGGGAAACTGGGGCAAATTGACTCTGACTGCAAACATATTGAAAATTGTCACAGGAACTAAGCTTTTATGTGTAAAAAGCTTTACAGAGCTATTTCAGTTTTGAAATTGCTATTTGAATTGAAAAAATAACTGATGAAGAATCGTTCAATCAGCTTTCCATTCACTTATTTTTTGTAGAAATTGTTCCAAATATTAGGTATTGAAATAAAATAGACTTTTTGTATTGTTTGAAATTTATTTCTAAAAGAAAGTGTTTGATACTTAACAGCATAAACATAATGAGCCTTTAATGTTCCCACCGCTTGAACATCACCTCCCCTCTTCGAGGGAGTGGGCTATAATCTACCACGCAGGCCCAGAGCGGGTTGGTAGATGTCACATATCTTCGAACTTTTGGTTCTAGGACATGCCGGTTTCCTAACGATGTATTCCTTCACCGTTTTGAGAGCAATGGTGATTAATGCAGACGATGATGTTGATGGAAATGTGTGGGTGTTCTACTGTACCTATGTCTATAGCCGTTTTTTTCATAATATCACAGTGCGCTAACGTCGCGTATGTAAGATTGATCTACTGGCCATTTCATCATTTGCTATTTTTATTAACAGTATTTACGAAAGAAGGAAAAAAATGGAAGTACCTACCATTTATTAAAAACCAAAAATTTTCATGTTGGGACAGTTTTAAGAGGCCCGCACTTCCTCCCCAAATTGTTCAAAATTAACTTCGCAAAAATAACTTTCCCACGATTTCCATTCTATCTAGATAGGATTATGAAAATAATCACTTAAGTAAACATAAGATAAAACTTTTTATGTTATAGTCAAGAAAATTATACCAAATTATTATTACATTGAACCCGTTGTTGATTCCGAAGAAATCACAATTTTCGTTTCGAAAACTTTCCGTGCGTCGGAAAACACGTTGAGCCGATCCCGGTTGTCATTCTGCTTTGAATGAAGTTGCGGCTCGTCAGAAGCCCGTAAGTCTAACAACCAGCCCAAGGGGCATCGTGTTACCCAGTAACTGGGTTTTAGGGGTCAGATTGGCAGTCGCTCCATGAAAAATACATAGTTAGGAAAAGGCTAGGCAGATGATTGTGCCAAGCGAGCACAACAGACAAATGACTCTGGGGTCTGTAAAATTACAAGTATAAATACTCTTTTCAGTATTCATGAAGTTTAAAAATAAAAGAAAAAACACAACTTTCCAAAAAAAAAATACAGGGTTATTTGTATTAAGAGGACAATGGGCACTTTGGCCCCACGCTCCACTCATTGTACATGAAGCAAAATTAGTAGGAGGTGTAATTAAGATAGTATTACGAATAAGGTCAATGTCGGAATGTCAAGTTATCGGGAATTTGCTGTTATTCATTTGTTTCAATGTTAACGTCAAAACATTACTTGTATCATATTATTATTCAGTGCAAAGATTACTGCAAGTCATGTTCTTCGTACTTATATACCACTAGCTTCTGCGACTTCTTCCGCGTGAAGTTTCAGCCGCCGATCCATCGCGTCGCATTCCATCGCTCACCCGCGCCAATACTGCGTTTTCAGTTAGCATTCTTGCTGACCTTTTTTTTTTGCTCGGCTAAAGGTCGTGGTTTGATATTTAATAGCCTATAAGCCTTTCTCAAGAATTGGGCTATGAAATGCAAATTGACACAAATCTGACTAGTAGTTTCAGAGATGAGCGCGTTCAAACAAACAAACAAATAAACTCTGAACGACTTCTGGAATAAAAGTGATTTCTCTAACAAAAGCTTCAAAATTTGAAGTTTATTAAAGAATTAAGAGTTTTTACGTGCAGAGTAATTTAACACGCGAACTAAGACAAGTGATCAGAGATTAGTGCGTCGACTGCGACTAATACTAACCACTCGAAAGCGACGTCTCAACTTGTGACCCGGATACATCGAGCTGGCAACCTAACGCAGGAAAGATTGCTGGGTGGTGAAAATGTAGTGGGATGACGTAAACCAGTTCGTTAATTTAAAAATCAGCCCGGTTTTAAATATTTTAACAATTTGCAAAATCTACATTTGCCAGCATTATCGACTGTTTCATGAGCAACCATGAAACAGCATGCAGCAGCATGTTGTTTTAATTTGTTTATGTTGTTAGCTAATTAAATGAACATGTCTACATACTAGTTGAACAGAGTCAAAGTTCATGTATGTAGATGATTAAGGACCAATTTTTTGATCCGTAGTTAAACTCAACCAATTGTTAAAAATAACTAATGGTTAAATTTTTGCAAAATGTGTTTTTTGATAAATTTTTAGTTTGTCTTATAAAATAATATAATTGCTTATGGTCAAATAAGTAACTATTAGTTAAAAAAATAATCATTAGTTGAACTAAAACTTCTTCCTTCTGTTAGTTGTTTTGGAAAATTCGGTAACATCAAAAGGTGTGTTAACATATTAGGTACCCAATTAAATAGCAATGAAGGTCATTAAAGAGAATTTAGAGAAAACTGATATTAACTGACGAATTCTGAGAAATTTTGAAAAATACATGAATGTTGAGTTTTCCCAATTCCCATGAATTTTCACCTAGGCTTTATGAGGTGCTTAATTCTTGCAAATGGATCACTCTATCACGCCCTGTAAGGAATACGTCAAACTATAAATCTTCTTGTATATAATTATGTAGATAGATTTTTGTTATTTCTAAGGGAACTCATTTTTAGCTGGCAGTGCAGTTACTGCTATGGTATGACCAACGTGCCAACTTGTTTAGTACAAATGGTAGAAGCTCTTCTAGATGGGTAGTGAGGATGATGAATGTAGTAATAGACTTACTCCTGCGATCTTCGACCTTCCATTGCGCGCGTAAGACACCTATCGGAAGCGACTATCTATCGACTATTTTCTCGCTCAAGAAACGGGATCTCCAACTATTGTACAGACACCAGCACATCAAGCTACTACAATCTGCCAAATTTCTTTAATAGATTTTCAACTTTAACGCTAAAGCATTAGGTTCAAGGTTGTTTGGGAAAATTTGACAGTTTCGGGTAGCTTGATGTGCTGGCGCCTGTACGTTTCTCTAGCAAGAAAATTGCTTATGTTCAGCAGCAATTTAGGGATTCTACTATGACGACCCTTTTTTTTTTTTTTTTTTTGTGGATGGGAAATCATCAAATGACCCCTCCCGCTCTGGGTGGAGCGGAAGGGAGTGTCAGACTTTTACTGACTAAAACCCACCCGTGTTCCGTCCTTAGCCCTTTCTGTTCCAGGGCAGCGGTTAACCTTTCGGAAAATCCCGCCGCCCCGGCAGGCTTCGGCCCTGTGGGGCCCCGTCCTCTGCTGACATCTCTTTGAGGCGCGCGTGGAACACAACGCGCCGTCCGGCACGGGCCTGGTCCTGATCGGACGGTGAGCTACCCATTACTCACCGCCCGCAGGCCCGCGCCTACGGTGGCCGGGAGTCGTCACGCGGCTCCCGACGCCCGGAGCGTCTCCCGCGGCGGCTGAGGCGTGAGGTATTTTCTCTCAGCCTCCCCGCCACCTCCTTCGCTAGCATGACTGCTTCGCAGAAGGAGGTGACTGCCTCCCACTCCCTCTCGCCCCGGACCATGGCTTGCACCAGGGCCGGACGCGAGAGGTCGCCGCCGTTGCCGATCGCCTCTACGAGGACACGGCGGGGCCCCGCCCAAGCAGGGCAGACCGCCACCGTATGCTCCACCGTGTCCTCTGGGCGATCCTGGCAGTGGTGACACCCGGGCGTCTCCTCCCGCCTGATGATATGCAGGAACCTCCCGAAACATCCGTGTCCGGAGAGGACCTGCGTCAGGCGGTACGTGAGAACGCCGTGACGCCTCTCTAGCCACTCCTCAAAGAGGGGTCTTATCGCCGCTATCGCGGCGTGCCCTGCGCTGGGTTGCGATAGTCGCGCCTTCCATTCCGCCATGAGATCGCGCCGGAGGTCCGTCCGCTCCGCAGCGATTTGCCGCGGGTGCAGAGTTTCCCCCCGGCTTAGTGCCTCCGCGCGCCAATCATGCAGGCGCGCGAGCACTATCGCCTCCAGATCCCATGGCGGCAGTCCGGCAAGGAGGCTTGCTGCCTCGCGCGAGATCGTGCGGTAGCCCCGGATCAGCCTTACGGCTACCACCTTCTGGGGCGCGTTCAGGTAGTGTGCGGCTCGAAGCCGCAGTGAACGCGCCCACACCGGGGCCCCATATAGGGCCATGGACCGCACGATCCCCGCGT
Source organism: Apamea crenata (assembly GCA_949629185.1). Lineage (NCBI taxonomy): Eukaryota > Metazoa > Arthropoda > Insecta > Lepidoptera > Noctuidae > Apamea > Apamea crenata. The sequence goes on along the minus strand of OX451365.1, from coordinate 14,861,792 downwards.
AAAGCCTCCGGCAGGAGGCGTTTGGCCCCCTCAGGTACTATGACGACCCTGTCGTGACTTCAACTTATAATAATAATAATAAATAAATAAATCCCTGGACATTTCACACAGCACCATTTGTCCCAAGCTAAGCAACCTAATGCTTGTGTTATGGTAACAAGATGGGCTAACTACTTATATACAATTTTTTTTTTGTAAACTTATGAGTAGAACACAAACGCACTACGATAACTTTGTGCCTGCGTGGTTTCCTCGGTCAACTCAGTGTTTACGGATTAAGTGCTTAAACCCAGACAGGCATAAATTTTACTTTAGGCAGTTTTTCATAACCCGTTTTCTTCAAGATGTTTACCTTCATTGGTTTTAGAGTAACTATGTATAGTTACTCTAAAACCAATGAAGGTAAACCTTGTGGTGTACCTTTACGACCGACTTCCTCTAACAGAAAGGAAGCCTGAGCTCCACCGGTGACGACATTGCATTCTGTTTACATAAGTTTGTGTGATCAAAACTTGATTAATAAATTATTACTCTTGTTTAATTTATTTAACTGCAAAAATATTATTTCAAATTTTTAAACAAATAAATGCCAAAAAGAAAAAAGTCTTCGAGAACTACCAAGTAATTAATTAGAATTATAATGGAGATAAAAGAGGTGATAACAATTATAATTAGGTGTTACAGTTTGTTTTAACCAACTAGTTCTGAGATTTTTTTTTTTTGAGAAGACGTATAGGTACATTCATGCTAGTTGCATATAATTTGAATAATCTAACTTCTATCTTAATAATAAAGCTAAAGAGCTCGTTTGTTTTTTTGTTTGTTTGAACGCGCTAGTCTCTGGAACTTCCAGTTGGATTTGTAAAATCATTCTTTCATGTGATAGCGTAATTCTTGAGGAAGGTTATTAAACATCGTGCTAGGACCAAGAGCGAAAAGAAAAAAATATTATAACAGACACGTTAAATTATTCAATTAGGTAAATACGGTACCAAAAAATTAGTTGCTAGTAAAATATTGAATACTTTTCTTTTTAGAAATCGGTTCTGAGACTCACAGAATTCATCTTTCATCGATACCGCGCCATATTTTACATATTTTTATTCAATATTCAAAGGAGGATTTCCTATTTCTAAAGCATTTTTCGAAGCCGGAAAAATGCTTGTAGACGCGGAAAATTCGTATGAGAAGTCCGCGGCTAAATAATAACAGCCGCACAGGTCGATAGATCAGGTTAAGCTACACTTGCCGCAGTTGATCTCTGGATGGGTTCTGGCCATCTTTACATACCAAGACCCCCCCGTGCCTCGGAAAGCACGTGAAGCCGGTGGTCTCGGTTTCTTCGGTTCGGTTCGTTTCGTGGATTTTTGACAGTCGTTACGAGTAGTCAGAAACCTGAAAGTCTGACAACCAGTCTTACCAAGGCGTACCGTATTACCCAGTAAATGGGTTGTGGAGGTCAGACAGGCAGTCTCTTCATGTAAAATACTGGTATTCAGTTGCATCCGGTTAGACTGGAAGCCGACCCCAAGATAGTTGGAAAAATTCTAGGCAGATGATGATGACGACGCGGAAAATAATCTTGTACTTACAGCTAATAGTCGCTTCAAGTTATTTTAACTAAATAAATTCGTACCTAATGATACCGCTCAGAGGTGCGATAAACCAAAATTAATAGCCCTGTAGATATGTGACAGAATACTAAATGGAATTTGTAATGATATGGAACATTTCATCCGATGTGAGCTTTAAAAGTACTCCAGCCGTTTATCAAAGGATTAAGTTCTGAAAAAGTAAAAACCATTACAGTTAATGTATATAAATGGGTTTAACATTCTTGCCGGCTGCTACAGGTCTTAAATAGATTTGAATAATTTAGGCAGGCATTAAATAAATTACGCTGTCTATTTGAAAAAAATATTAACTATTGTTTTAGTTGAAAATGTTTTATATTTCAAATTGAAGTGACCTTACAATAAAACCGTGTAATATTTATTGCTTTTGTGATTACGTAACGGCCTCCTAACTCTGACGCCTTCCGCATCCATTCTGTCCCAGCCACCTTCTTGGGGTCGTCGATTATATCTTACAAAAACAGTACGTTACTAATATTAAGGAAGGACCTTAGAAACATAATAATAATCTAAATTGTGTAAGGAACCCTCCTAAGTAGGGTTAGAATTCTCTCATCAATCAACTCATACTATCGCAGTCCACTGCTGACTAGGCCTCTCCCTGGCTGCGACACAACACCCTGTCCTCCGCCTTCCGCATCCAGTCTGTCCCAGCCACCTTCTTTAGGTCGTCCGTCCATCACAATACGCTTGCCCATACGCTGTCTCCACTCCAGGACTCGTCTGCTCCACCGGCCATCGGCTTCGACAAACATGGCCAACCCACCGCCACTTCAGTTTGCTTATTCTACAAGCTATGTCGGTAACTCCGAATTCTCTCATAATCTTTCCCTATTTTTCGCAAACAATCTGACAGCATTACGACATTCATTTGTCTTGGTGCATTATTTCGCTTACCTACTTCAGCCAAATGAACCACAAACTTATAGTTATATGTGTATGACCCATAAACAACACGTCGCTAACAGAACCTCTTGAGCCATTAGCTAATAAGTTTCCTTTATCTCCCCCTAACAAAGATAATATTATTCTGCGATAACAACATTGTACAGGCCGTATTTTTTTCAGAATGGCCCCATTGTTCTATCAAAGGTGTTCGCAATATTATATTTGACGTACAATACATAAGTAAAACAAATATTCATGAAGTAAAAAAAGAAAACACATTTATTTGCGGTAAACATGACACAGAAAATGAATACAAACACAAAAAAGAACAAGTTGGGGGAAAATATGCATAACATCTATGCTAAACGGCCATTGCTCAGCATAATGCGAGACAGAGCCCAAGAGCTAGTTTTTAGCGATAGCCGACGTTGACGTGATGACGTGAACTGGTGCACCAGTGATGTCATCTCATATTGATCCCACCTCATATTCTTAAAGTGTAAAACTGTAGCCAACCCTGTGTCTGTCATACCTCTATAGATAGAAGTTTATCTTTTGGCATAAGAGATAAAAAAATCAACTATAGGCGATAATAGCAACATGCTTGAAGTGTCATTCACAAATGCTAGAAATTATGGTTTTACGCATAGGTTCATAATACAGGTTATATTAGAAATGTTTAATCATTATAAGGGTGGGGGCCATCAAACGGAATAACTGTCTCCATGGGACCAACATCGTTATCCTGAAAAAATTATCAGCTGTCCCATACAAAACTTCAATACTTACTGGATCCAATGGGGATAAGGATCTTAATGTATCCACTACATATTTCGGATACACGCTGTATTCATTCATCAATCATTTCAATTCATCAATAGAACTTTGATTTAGAAAACCATTTATTATTAAACATTCAGGCTTACATACTTACTTTAATCACAAACATATAATTCAGTACAATCATTGCCTAAGAAAACACCCTTAAATATAGGCGCAACCAAAAAGTCTAAATTAAGTTATGATCCTCCTTGATCATATCAGCTGCCTTTTCACCAATCATCAGAACAGGACCCACAGGATTGCCTCGGGTAATGGTTGGCATCACACTAGCATCAGCTATACGCAGACCTGAGACGCCATTTACCCGCAATCGCCCATCTACGACAGTACCCATGGGACACGTACTGGTTACGTGACTCAGTCCGGAAGATACACACTTGATGTAACAACGCCAAAAATCTCGACTATCTTTCTCGAATTCATTGCATACAGGACTTGCATCTGCCATCACAGCATCCACTGTTCTATAATAAGCCGTTTTCATCACCGGAATAAAATCTAATATGTAGTCAATTAGAGCTTCAACATCGTCTTTATTTGATAAAAAACCATTGTTTATAAGAGGAGGATCTTCTGGATTATTACTCTTCAACAATACATTGCCTCTTGATTTGGGGGCAATGTTGATTATTTCGTTAAAAGCTTGTAGTCTTTTCGTTCCCTCTTTGTGTATATTATCACAGACTTCATCGCTAAATCTAAAATTAAATGAGCAGTAGAAAAGCACAGTTTCTGCTGGAGCCACGAAGGTTATCACTTGATAGTCTGGATAAGTAGAAGATTTGTTAAGTGCGACAAAACCAGTGAATGATGATCCTGGCAGTTCATACGGGCTCGGTTGTGGCAAAGGTTGGGTTAGTTTATCCAAATTGTGTACAATTATTGCAGTAAAATGCTCCTGCAGATTTTCTCCCACAGGTAAGTTCGAAATGACTGTAATATCCTTACTCTGCAAGTGCTCTGCAGGCCCAACACCTGACAGCATTAGCAATTTAGGAGTATTAAATACACCAGCAGATACTATGACTTCTTTTATGGCTTTAAAATTTAGAGTTTTGCCATCTTTCGTAAGAACTTCTACTCCGATAGCCCTTTTGCTATCGTCAAATATGATTTTAGTGACCAGTGTATTTTTCAAAATGTGAATGTTAGGTCGGTCTTTGACTGAAGATAAGAATGCATAGGCTGAGCTTTGCCTGGATCTACCAGAAATAGTGAGAGTCTGTGCAGCAAAACCTAAAGGATGATGTTCGCTGAAATCCAAAACTATATCATTTCCCAGTTCTCGATAGGAGTCTAAAAAGTTCACTATTTGTTCGCGGTTGTCTCTTGTTATTCCTATAAAACCTTCGGTTCCATAGTATTTCTTCTCAACTGAGCGAAGTAGTTGTGGATCTTCTAACTTTTCATACTTGAGGAAATATGGGAAAACATTTTCCCACTTCCATGAATCATCTTTGGTAATTTTGGCCCATGAATCGAAGTCGAGGGGCTGTCCTTTGTGGTAAATCATGTAATTAAGGGAGCTAGTTCCACCAAGCATTTTTCCCTGAGTAAATTCGTAGGCGCTATTTAGGCGACAAGAATCTTTAAGTTCATTAAATTCTGCAGTGTAATTCCAGTCGTAACGAGATCGTTTCATCAAGATGGGCAAGCCGGGAAGCTGAAATCAAGAAATAGTTTCTTAATTAGTGTATCAAAAGATTTGTGTCGGAATTCTTTGAAATGGAATTGTTTGTAATTCTTTGAAACGGAATTGTTTTTCGGATGCATTTGAAAATAAAGGATTTGTTTTGAGAAATGTAGTGTCACCACACATCTCCATAAGAACCCTTAAACTTATTTGGAAAGCATAATAAGGCCCAGGAGTAGATGACGGGACATAATCGACTCATATCTTAAAGATTGACCACAGAGCAATGCAGGATAGAGAAAACGGAAGAGAGGATTTTGCTGTGTAGTGGGACACAAGGTTGATAGTAAAAATAATGCAGTAAAGCACACAAAATAATGCAACAATCGCTGTGATTCATAATATGATTCAAGGCAATTATTGCATTATTGTGTTATAACGCATCGGATAAGGAAGTGGTTAAATACAAAATCAATCTTTGTTCCCCACTAGTACCACCGAACTGTACAACCGGTGGTACTAGCGGGAAATTGTGTTCTCTATAGTACCACCATTTACTTAGTGGTACTAGTGAGACTGTTTGTTCCATAGATATCCGAGAGGTATTCCGTTACTGCATATTTTTTCAAGTTCAAGTGTCGTCACATTTTCGCCACTCCGGAAACTCCCACAAAAACAAGAGAAATAGATAGGGTGCACACATGATCAAAAGGGGCGGCTTTTTTGGCACGCACATCAGAAAATAAGCGTAACACGTCTGTGCTATCTTATTACCTATTACCTGTGCTATCTTATTGCACACATGCTCAAAAGGGGCGGGTACTTGAAAATATAGATACAGTCACTGAATGCACACATGCAATTCTAGCATCAACAAGTAGGGGGTTAGTATAAATATTTGATCGATAAAAATATCGATAGAAACCAACTACAAAAAAGAGAAGTGCTTTTTGGGTAGTGTATTTGGTATTGTTTGTTTTTTTCTGCTTTTCAATGTGGGATATTAAAAACCAATTAAAACAAATCATGTAACAATGTAATATATTTGTTTGCAAATTACTAAGTTATAGTTTCTATAGTTTCTCTCTTACGTAAAATTAAAACTATTTAACTATCGATCATAAAACAACAATTCAAATAGCCTACTGAATTTTTTTTTTTTTTTTTAAATAACCAGGTTGGGCAGCAGTTTAGCTCGTATATCAAACCCTTATGGCAAACTCTATCAAAAGCTTGTGCCACATCTAGAAATACGATGGAGCAGACTTTTTATCTCCAATAAAAGTAAAGTAAAGTAAGTTCAATAAAAGCTCACAACCAAAGCGTGCAAAGCAACATATTATTGATTCTGATGACCGGATAATTGAAGCACTAATGCAATTGATATCAGGAGAAGTGTTACATTCTTAACCAAAAAATTTAGGCGAATATCAATATATTTTTCCATCACACATTTTGTCAATTGGATAATAATATGATTATCAATCGGGTCTTGTTCAAACTGGTTAAAATCAATAATAATTTCGTATTTAGAAAAACTAATAATTATCGATATCCATACCTCAGCGCTACGCATCACTACTAAATAGTTTGAAATGGATCCGTTACTAGCGAATAGTCTCATGCCATACGCTTCGAATGATAGTATGTAGGCGACACGAACCACGCCCCCATGCCATATCCCTCGATATCCGTGGTTTATTTCTTTTGTTCCCACTAATACCACCAAACTGTACCAACTATTTACAAGATGCAAGTTTTGCCTGTGGCATACGATAAAATCAACAAATGACTAGAATCGTCTAAACACTGTTTAAATAGTGCAACTTTTATTGTTGTTTCAACTTACGGTTAGCCACAGACAATTAAATCGCGCCGTGAATACATAAATTAGGCGGTTGTCACACTACACCGGACACCGTTTCGGTGTGCGGTACTGTGGTTTTTAACTTTGACTGTAGAATCTCTGAGCACCGCACACCCGTGTCCGGCGCATGTGTGATAACCACCTCATATTTTTACTTACATCGGACTCCAAAGGTGGATCGCCTCCAGCCTCGATGAGTAGTACGTTGACGTGCTCGATTTCAGATAGTCTGTTGGCAATTACGCTTCCTGCTGTCCCAGCACCGACCACGATGAAGTCGAAACTGGCGTCATCTGTAAAATGTTTAATTATTAATTATAAAATGCCATCTGAAAAGCTTCGTTAATAATAATAAGAATTATAAAAAAAGAAAACATCTTAAATAGAAATTCGTATTCCGGGACCTATGTGCATAAAAGTATTTTTTTTTAAATATTTTTCAATGTTTTTTTTTACGAAAATATTTAAAAATGTATTTAATTATTTGTTTATAAAAAATGTTGAATATTTATTGGTCCATTATTAAAAAATAAATTTCAGAAATAATAATAATTATGTATGTTTACTATAACTAGAATATTTAACATAGTTATTTGAACAGAGGGAGTTGGGGAAGTTTTCATACTTACTTTACCTCTGAAAACAGCCACCCAACAACCGGTACCGGCAGGTGGTTACTGTCTTATAAAAAAGATCACTGTAATTTTAACAGTTATGGCAAAAGCCGAGGTAAAATAACTATGAAAGGACAGGATCTTATACGGAAATTCGTATTATGGGACCTAATGAATACAAGTACCTACAGGCTTGTTTATTAGTATTTTCACTCCCAGGTTATACACACGCATAATATAGTTATTGGGATACCAGAAACCGGTAGGGAGTTCCACTGCCTAAATTAAATAATATTATAGAACTTACCTCGAACAACGGCTTGAGGTGGCCACAGATAGTTTGTGAGGTGCAGCAGAGCCATAATCCTGAACGCGTTTTGCAAAACTTCCACAGTCTTAAAAGCTGCAGTGGCATTCATGGTTCTGTAACCAATATTGTATCGATTATACATTTTATTTTGTAAAATTATTACAATGATTTTATTCTCAATAACACATTATCTAATATATCGTTTTGATTAAAATAATTAAAATAACGAAATAACAGCACCGATCGATCGTTCAGGTTAAGCTACGCTTGCCAGGGTTGGTCCGTGGATAAGTGACTATCTTTACATATGGCCCCTCCGTGCGTCGGAACGCACGTAAAGCTATTGGTTCCGGTTGTGATTCGTGGATCTTTGATAGTCGTTACGGGTCGTCTGAAACCCAAAAGTCTGACAACCTTTCTTACCAAGAGGTATCGTGTTACCAGTAACTGGGTTGTGGAGGTCAGATAGGCAGTCGCTCCTTGAAAATATTGGTACTCAGTTACATCCGGTTAGGATAGAAGCCAACCTCAACATAATTATGTAGTTAGGAAAAGGAAGGGATTAAAATAACAGAAGATTGATTTATGTTTTAAAACTGTCATTAGATCCGAATATCCGATATGTTTTTAACCGACTTCTAAAAAAGGAGGAGGTTCTCAATTCGGATGTTTGTATTTTTTTTTTATTTTTGTTCGCGCATAACTCCGTCGCTTGCCAACTGATTTGAAAAATATTTTTTTTGTTGGATAGGGTCTCAAATGGTCCCATGAAAATTTTATCGAAATCGGACAAGCGGTTTTTGAAAAACCAACAAAAATTAAAAAAATAATCACAACAAAAAAGTGAAAAATAAAAACTTTTTTACAAAAAAAAAACAACCGACTTCCATAAAAACACTACAAAGTGAAAAATAACTTTAATTTCGGAAGTCGGTGGCGAGAAACGAAATAAAAAAACCAAAGACACCCGAATAAGAAGAATAAACAAGAATATCCGATATGTTTTACTATTTACTTAGTATTTTTAGAATAAAATTACATTGACATTAAAAACTTACATGAATAGTAAAACCCAAGCTTATAACAATGCTCCTCTCTCACTAGTCAAAACACAATAGGTTTTAATCAATTATTTTAATGTATATTTATACCACTATATATATCCAGTTTCATAACCTAAAGTTATTGTTAAAGAGGCTGACGTAAAATCACAAAAAATTCAAAGAACATAAAATGTTATTTTATGTAAATTACTAACTACCTAACTAAATTATTAACTAATTTTACTTTAAATATTATTTTATGTTCTTTAAAGGTACTAATCCATCGTTTCCTTTACGGAATAAACCGGCCATTTTGTATTCACTCTCTGGTCTGCGTAACTCGTTTTACATCTAGTACATTGGCGACATAATGTATGTAACAAGACAAAATATGACAAGGTTAAATGAATGGTCACCGATTCTGCCGACTGTACTGTTAAATTTTACGGGGATGGAGAACGATGAAGACGGATGACGGTATTTTAACAACTCATGTTGGATAGTTATTATTTTCTGCTAGAATTTACGTAAGGGGATTGAAGATTTTTATATGGAGCCTGTCACATCTACTGTCAACTATTTTGTTTTTTTTATCAAAATGCGGACACGCATGACACCCAAATAAAAAACAAAATGGCGGACGTACCTACACGGACCTTCTAAGCCTTTAGAAGCCTAAGGTTCGCTATAATGATTATAATTTTTAATACAAACACTACTAAGAGTGGACATTAGAAGATGTTCTTTGAGATCATTAAGTTGTAAACGTTAACTTGAGCGTTCATAAAATGATTATTAATAGTTCCTTGTATCTATATTTTAAGAAGGTAGACAAGTCTCCTTTCCTATACTCACTTTTCGCTGTTTTGAGCCAATATTTTCCAGTTCTTACCTTCATAACCGTTTTACTAAGTGAATAGTTTTTCATTTAATGTATTTTTGTCTCCTTTACTCTTTAACACGCTGTCTACATATCTATCTCTTTTCCTATCGCAGGTATGCTGGAAGAGATTTCTTGTAAAATAAGCATAACTTCTGTGCCTATTTTTCTGTTCTGTTTTTCTTGTCGGTTTATCTATGTGTGTACATAAATGGTAAAAAAAATAAATAACATCCATCGTCAACCCGTTCTTCTCCATAGGTAGGTACCTACGCTTTGGAATGGGCAACTGGCTTCATTTTTCTGACTAACCGACCCCTTGACAATTCAAAAGTGCCTGTAATTGGTTTAATTGAAATAAATACTTTGAGTTTGAGTACTTTGAATGTTAAAATCGTTCGAATTTACGTTACGTTCATTTCGCTCATTCGTGCTAGAGCCACAGTACCTGCCTATTCCAACGCACTCTGAAAATGCACGTACATAATGCCGACCAACATAAACATATTGTCTCCGAAAGGTATTAGCGTAAGAAATACCGTAGTGCCAAGACAAGTCTGCCAGCACTTAACCTAGGAAACCTAGTTGAGTTAGGAATGCAATTAAGGCAGGTGTATGCGGTGCCGACTACTTTAGAGCAAGGCGTCGGAATAAAACGGATAACTACGCTGGAATGCTGGAGGAAGATATTTTTCCATTTTACTGGATTATTTTATGAATTCGAGTTGAAAAAGTACATATTACCTTCGAGCAGTGGTGGCAGGCAGGCACGTGTAAATGATTATATCACCATTGCTCTCAAAACGGTAAAAGAAAACATCGTGTGTATGTCGTAGAACCAAAAACAAGGTGACAGAGGAAATCAGTTGGGCTGGACAGCGTTTGGGAAGCTTCTTCGAGTCCACAGAGCCTAAAGGAAACCTAAGGTCTTCAATCAGTGCGTCCTCCCTGTTATGGCTTACAAAACCGAAACGTGGACACTCACTCACTCGTCCATAAATTCAAGGTCGCTCAGCGAGCTTTGGAACGGGTTATGCTTGGAGTCTCTCTGAGGGATCGAATCCGGCACGATGTGATCCGGCAGAGAGCCAAAGTTGTCGACTGAAGTGGCAATGGGCCGGCCATATTAGCCGTAGAACCGATGCGATGACCTTTGGAGTAGACGTTTTCTTAAGCGGAGAGACCGCGAATCGGCAAAGGTAAGATGCCATCAGGCTAGGAGGAGTAACGATCTTCGTATGGTGGCTGGCAGCAGCTTTGTGAGAGTGGCGGAAAACTGAGGACAATAGGCAGACTAAGGCAATCTGAACAACATAATCAGCCTATATTGTTCCCACTGCTGGCACACAGGCCTCCTCTCTGTGAGGAAGTGGGCCATAGTCCACCACGCGGGCCCAGTGCGGGTTGGTAGATGTCACATGTCTTTGAATTTTTGGTTCTAGGACCTCACGATGTTTTCCTTCACCGGTAATCTAAATAGGGTAGCAAAATTATCATATAAATTCGAACCTACATACTTATAGACATAGATTTAGCCGATAATTCATCCGATCCACTTAAGCTTCACCGATTTTTGGGTGACGTCGGCGATTTGTGTTTTTAATTGCACTACTAGAAATATTGATTAAAGATTTCAGTATAATCGGTTTAATTTGTGAGAATACTGTTAGGTACTTACATATTTTTACTATGGATTTCTAACAACTTAGCTAATTAACAACAAAATAAAAGCATGATACTTACCTATGATTCAATTTTAATGACATTGACGTCAACTTAAAACCACTGGGAGCGAACATAAATTAAAAAAAATTAAATAACAATTACATAATATATGTATTTTATACGGGCTTAACTGGCCGTCATGCTCGCGTGGATTTTGATATTTCCAACATACTCATACCTACACAGCATGTCTTCGTCTTCCATAGTCAATCTTTATTAGTGTACGTTCACACAAACCGGCTCGGAGAGGACAGTACATTTTTATCACCGTTTAAAAAAGAGTTTTGAGTCATTGAAATAACGTTGATTTTATCATGTCACTGCGCGTTAGGTCGGCCCTTAAGAATTCTCATTTAATAAGAAGACGTAATGCGCGGCGCGGCGTTTTAACGTGGACACGGAGACGTTTCCGGCCCTTTTTCCGGGTACCGGACTATTTACCAGACTTGTGGTTCTATTGTGTCGCTTGTGCCATCCGCGTAGAAACCCTAAACTTCGAGACCCTTATCGTCGTATTACCTGTGGTTCTGTCGAGGTCTGCTGTGATTCGAGGCCACGGCCAAATTTTGTATGCAATTTTTATTAATACCCATCAAATTATACGTGTTCAAGTGATGAAGTTTTCGTATTACCCAGTAACTGGGTTGTGGAGGTCAGATAGGCAGTCGCTTCATGTAAAATACTGGTATTCAGCTGCATCCGGTTAGACTGGAAGCCAACCCCAACATAGTTGGGAAAAGGCTAGGCAGATGATGAAGTGATGAAGTTTCTTTTTTATTTTGCTTCACTACCTACTTATTAATCTAGGTAAATATGAAGGTATGTAATGCAAACATGAAGTTTCATTGTTGTTTCAAAAAGTAAATAAATGTAATCTAACTACTAAAGATAAAACGTCATTTCATTCATTGCTTGAGACAAAAAATAACTTGAATTAGGAACATAACAAGAGCTAAGTTTTAAAGTTAATAGACATTAACAATGCTTTGGGCCTTTCCCAGAACACGTTTTTAAAAATAAAAACATTTTTTCAAAAAAGAACAACCAACTTCCGAAAAAACACTACAAAGTGAAAAATAACTTTAATTTCGGAAGTTGGTGTCTTTGGTTTTTGCCACAATTTCAAGTTCAACAAAACGGCGCAATACGAAACTACACCGTTTTGTTGAACTTGAAATTGTACCCGTAATTTTGGTTTAAACCGATTTTGATAAAATTTCTACGGGACCAATCTGAAAGTATATCCTATCATATAAAAAAATAATTTTACAAATCGGCGTATAAATAACGGAGTTCCGAGGTACCAAACAAAAAAAAATCAACTGAATTGAGAACCACCTCCTTTTTTTGAAGTCGGTTAATAAAAAGTAAACCGCACGGCTGATACTCGTCAGCACTAAGCTTATCTTTAACTAGCTTCTGGCCGGCGCTCGCAAAAGACGGAATTGTGTGGAAAAGGGAGAGGGAGGTCTTTCCCCAGCATTGGGACTATACAGGCTAGTTAGAATAGCTTCTGCCCGCGACTTCGTTCGCGTGAAATTTCTTGTTTCCCAGACCCATCGCCTCGCATCACCTACACTAGCACTTCGTTTTTGCTGCGTGTTTACTCGGACATGCCAGTTTCCTCACGATGTTTTACTTCACCGTTTTGCGAGCGGTGGTGATGAAATTATTTACAAAAAGTAAAGCACCCGTCTGGGTTCGAACCTACGACCAGCAACACGCAAGTCGCGGCCATTACCAGTGGGCCACCACACCACTGCTCACTATAAATTGGCTTGCAAGTTTTGAACAAAATTTAATTACAATCACAAAAAAGTATTGCCATACGTCAAATAATAACGAGTATGTAATCGTTATTATTTGACATACGTATGTTACGTTAACCTACCGTTTCAAACAACCGGCTTAAAAGAATCAAGGATAGTTGAAAAATGGAAAGGAAATGGTGTCGAGCCGAATCCCGAAGTGAAACCGCGTGTTACCTCATTATGGTAGATACTGAAAACTGAAATTGGAGCCTTGATTTAAGTTGTAAGCCGGTTTCCATTTTCCGTAATGAGAACCGAAAGGTTCGAGAGCGAAACTTTTGAACTTCTCTTATTTCATTTTCTGTAAGATGATGCTAATTCGTTATTTGCTAAGCGGATTAAGACGGGCCGTGAATGCATTACAGAAACCGGTTTCAGAGAGTTATTTATGCAAAAGAGAGACTGGATTAAAACATGGTTTTGAGGACTCAAACACAGATATCTTAATGTAATTAATTAAAGTCGTGTAAGTACCTAGGACGTGTAGCGATTCTTGTAGATATACTCGTAGTTCGTGGAAAGAGAAGTAGGTAATGTGGAGCTCTCTATATACGAGCTTCAGGGTACCGGGAGGAATAAATTAAACCACGGTTTGTAACGTATGTTAAATAATTATTCCTAGAAATCATTCTACGTATTTTATATCTATTTCGTATAAGATCTTGTCAGCCTAATCTGACGCTTAATCTCTTCTAATCTTAAACTATAATAATGATTGTGAAATACGAGAGTATTTCATGCCAATATCTAACTGGCTCACGAAGGTTGCATGTAAGCACTAAAATAATAGGCTATAGTCTCTACAGTACCTTGGTAGGTAGTTGTGGTGGCTTTTGTGTTAGGTTGTTGTTCCAAAATTTGCTTATTAATAAAGCGTTTTGAGATACCCACTAATTAATTAGGTAAGTAAACCTTACTTTCACAACACCATATTTCCTTTTCCAAATACTCGCTGTAGACAACAATAATATTGTAAAACACAGCAGGTAGCGCCATCTGTAGTTTCCAATAGTAACTAATGTAAGGTGGCAGTTTACTCTTTTGACCGACAGGTGTCGCTTCTGTAATGGTAGGTTTGATGGATAATATTTTTATAATTATTATACATTCCGGAATGTATAATATAAAAATTCTGACATGTCTATTATTAAACATGGTGTTATTTTTCTTGTTGCATTTTTAGCAAATTTTCTATGAGTACAATGGTTTATTGAGTAAAAGTACTTACCAATATTAGAGCCAGGACTTTGAGATAATTTTCCAGTTCTTAAGACCATTTTGCTACAAATTGATCACTCAAAAAACAACATCGAATATATTTCACTATAGAAGATAACTGATTACGTGGGGATGAAATGTAAATTATCTGAGATTATGAACACTGCTATAGGTATCTATTTTTTAATTTATACCTACTGGCATAAAAACATACGGACAGCACGTTAGGCCGTTCGTCCCGGCTGTCATCCTTGTATTTTTGACAGTCGTTACGGTTCATCAGAAGTCCAAATGTCTGACAACCAGTCTTACCAAGGGGTGTCGTGTTAGCCAGTAACTAGGTCGTGGAGGTCAGATAGGCAGTCACTCCATGTAAAATACTGGTATTCAGCTGCATCCGGTTAGTCTGGAAGCCGACCCCAACATAGTTGGGGAAGGGCTAGACAGATGTTGATAAAAACATACGGTAATTTTTTGTTAAATTCAAATTAAGTAAGTTCACTATCGCAATTCCCGAAAACACCTTTTGCCTGACTTCATCAAACCTTTGACGTCGGCCTTTTCACACAAAAACCGAATTCAAATTACAACTGTTACAATTTCGGTTACAAACCATTACTCAACAAAACAGACTCCTAAAACGAGCTGTAAACACAAAAACCTTGTAATAAATCTATAAGTACTCATTGTCTTACTTTTATTACACCACCCAGATGTGTCCATTGCCTTTTTCAGCACTTCAGCTTTGTAGAAAGGCCTATTTTAAAACATATCACAGCAATATCAACTTTGGCTGGTAAGACATAGAGTTTAATTTCGGTGGTTGGCCTCGATTTCTTTGATGGATTTATATCATGTAATAAGATAAGTATAACGATGCTTAATGGAATGGATGTCTGCATATTATTCATAAGCGTTGAAGTGTTTTAGTCCTTTAAAAGCTCCTTATATTTGTATGTCTTGTGTTCATTATAAACGGTTGAAAGATCAGCGTTCAGTCTCAAAGTAGAATCATTATTAATGTTCTTGTATATCTTGGATCTCTTTCGGGCAATATCTCATTATTCTAAATCTAAAACATGCGATCTCAACGTGGGCGATAACTCCTTGGGCATTTGAGACTTTCAGAGGGGCAGTAGAAGAGCCAGAGAAAAAATTATATATCCGATCTTACAACTAACTAACTTACTATAAAAAATAAATACAAAAAAAAGGGCACTTAGGCGTCGAAGTACTCGTCCGCATCGCTGTAATCCGAAAACGTGCCCAGAAGACTGGCAGCCTTGCCACGTTTTATTTTTTTATTTATTTAGGTTAGCCAACAATTGTTTACACAATACATTTAACAAATAATTTCCACATTTATAAGTGCAACAATTACTTACAGGCTAACACAACATGCATATTTCAAAGCCAAAAAGGATATTTACAATTATTGTTATTTAATATATTTTTTTGGTAATCCATGCATAATAATAAGAACAGCAATTACCTACCTTCTAAATAATTAAAAAATAAAAACAAATTGGTAGTTAACATTAACATTAAAAAAAGTAAAAAAAAATCAAATACAATTACAATACATTAATAGTGAGATCATTAATTGTGAGAATAATGCTCAATAATTATTTATTAAATTTTTCCGATGCTGTCATGGTCTATCCGTAACATCGCTGCAAATGTTTACTTATTTTACTCATCCGTGAAATTGGTGAGTTAGCACCCAGGACCGTTCTGCGTAACGGTGGGTATAATGGTGTGATAGGATTTCGCGGATATCGGGCTGGGATTAACGTTGAATTATTCTTTGGTCTTGCGACTATATAATATAATACGTTTAAATATATAATCGTAGCAATAGCTGTTTCAGATACGCGACAGATGGTTAGTAAAAAATGGAGGAATCTAGAAAAAAAATATATTTTCAAAGTGGGTGGGCAAAATAGGGTGAGAAACTATGATCTAAAATACAGGGTGGCAGGGACATTGACGCGCAAACTGTAACTATGAATTCAGCACATGAGTTAAGACCCCATAGCGGAGAAATTTTTCGTTGGTAATCAAAACAAAAAATCTTCTGTTTCATAGAAAAGTGCAATACCTACGCGGTCAAAACGTATGGAACAGCAATATTTTTTTTTCAATAACCGACGAAAAACGAGAATAAGAGACTCATGTGCTGAATTCATGGTTACAGTTTGCGCGTCGATGTCCCTGCCACCCTGTATATTTTTGGAAGATAAAATAGCAACAATGATGGCTCGATCTTATTAGGACAACTTAATAATGCTGAAAGAAAAGCCTACTGCAAATAATTTTCGTATTACAGCTGTCAATTTACATTAAACTAAACACCGTGTCCCTTAAACTTATTATCAGTAAATAATCAAAAAATGTCCGTATTTTGGCCATGGTGGCCAATCTCAACTGAGACTAAGATATTATGGAGCACAAGTGTGTGCGCAGACACAGGTGCACTCACAATTCTCTCACTCTCACAGGACCCCACGCTCAGGTGCTATTATTGCTATTCTTATTTATTATATTATTAGACACGCACATAATCAGGCATTCTGTAGTTTATGCCTACCCCCATGGGAACCAGGCATGAGGTTATGTATAATTTTATTACACATAACACATACACACACATACATAGACATCATCATCACACATCATAATTTCACATTTATTTTTACCCATTTTTTTTATTTTTTATTTATTGTACTCCTATGCTAAAGTTGTATTGAATAGTGTAAACTGAATATATGCAGTGTAATGTGATTTTGTTTATGCAATAAATTCTTTATTAATATTAATTATGTAAAAAAGCCTGCTTTCATTCCGCAGCAGTGTCTATCATTCTTTATGTATTCGATCAGAAACCTACTTTATTCCCCGAGTTAAAATGATATTAAAGTCATAACTCAGGACATGTTAAAATGTAGATATACTAGTTTGAAATATATTATGTCGAATTTTGAATCACGTCAAGCAAGTAACACACGTCAAAAGATGGCACGCTACGTACCACGTGAACCCAAGAAACATCAGAAGGCCAATTCTCGTAATTTAAAACGTTCAAAATCTAGTCGCAGTGTCATCTCGGCGACAAACAAATGTCAAAAACTTGTCAAAATGTAGGAAAAATTGAGGTATTTTTGACAGATTGAGACAGATCAGGGGGGCAATTCTCGTAATTTTAAGAATGTTCACAGTCTGTTCATAGTCTCAGTCTGTCATTTTGACAAGTTTTTGACATTTGTTTGTCGCCGAGATGGGACTGCGACTAGATTTTGATCGTTTTGAATTACGAGAATTGGCCTTCTGACTATGAACGTTACGAGAATTGCTCCTCTGATATTGAAATATTTAACAAGACATTTTCAAAATAAGAATGTGTCGACAGAGAATTGCATTCAAAAGACACAACCTCTTTATTTATTTCTCCGAATTGAAATTCGAATACGTTGTTTCAAGTTTTAAAAAAGATGTCAAAAAGGTTTTATTTTATTTTAACCGGTTTTTGTTTACAATGCCAGTAAAACAAATCGTTTTCTTTAAAAATCGTTATTCAAAGTGCAAAGGGTGTATCAGTAAGGCGTGGTAAAATTTTGAGATTTGCTACAGACGATCAAACTGAACAGATTTGGGATATTTTTTTCTCGATTACGATGTTAATCCGATGGAGAAGGTTATTCAGTTTAATGGTCTGTAACACAGCCTTAAACTGGACCATACCTTTCTGATACAACCTGTGATTTCTGTTAGGTATCGCATATATAAAAAAAAAATGTTTATAATTTTAAAGAGTGTCCGTGGAGTTTCTTGCCTTTCTTCTCCATTGTCACCTACTACGCTTTGGAATAGGCCACTAACTTCATCTTTCTGATCGACCCCTTGACAATTCAAAAGTGCCTATAAGTAATTGGTTTATTTGAAATAAATGCTTTCCCCCCTATTACAAAACAAGGTTTTTCTTTCGATCAGGTTTAAACCACTGACCCAGTTATTGAATTAAGATCCCAACTGATAGAGAAATGCCGTTCTTTATACAAAAATGACAGCTTAGTCCAGTGCTAAGTTGTCATTTTAGTATTAAGAACTTTGCCTAAATCGAAATAAAGTTCGAAATACAAGTACCTAATGGCTCAATAGCTTAGGCTAGAACTAAAGTTAGGTTTCGTTTTGTAATAAGACGGTTTGAGCTTAAGAGTTTTAATTGGTCATAAATTTATAGTCGTCAAGATAAAATAAATGATTTAGTTGCTGGTTTGGTTGAACAAATAAACTACAATTATTTAATACTAGGATAAAACGCACAGTGATCGTAGTTTCACAGAGTACTAAGTGAAATCGTATACCAAACACTTAGCAAAGAGTTTGTTAGAAAACAAGATACCTACACGTTTTATCTGCCATCTAATGGTTTCGCCTGAAAAAACTTTGAACACAATCTTTAGACGTATTACTTACAACTTCTGAAAGGAGTAGGCGTTACAATTCTTTTTTAGGATTCCCAGTAGGGTATAAGCTTACATTATTAAAAAAACATCGTGAAGTTTAGAAATGAAGGAAAGGTAAAATATATTTGCTCAGCAATTGGAAGTTACAGATAAAAGTAGGATAGAATACTTAAATCGTTTTCTTTCGCCTACACTTTTTCTCCTTTACCTACCCATAAACGTTGATCAAAGTTAAGTAGTGATTAGCGACTGTGTTGCTATAATTTTTTACGTTGAAACGTCAATTAACTTTAATCATCGTTTATAAATAAACCCCTTTAACTCATATGGTTCTCATACTTGGTCTTTGACTATTCAGCAGAGGTCCACGCGCGAGGTTGGCCAGGCTATGGAACGGAGTATTCTGGGTCTTAAACTTGTGGACCGGGTTAAGAATACAACAATTCATTCCATCACTAAAATAACTGATATCACTCAGAAAGCTGCCACGCTTAAATGCAATTAGGCTGGACACATCTGCCGCATGTCAGACGATTAATGGGCTAAACTTACGACACGGTGGGTCCCGCTTAGTGGCAAACGACATCGCGGCAGGCCCTGACGACTGATGGCGGGATGAGCTGGACTCCTTTAACAAAGATTGGTCCTTGGCAGGTTTGGCCAGACAGAGGAGAAGAAGGAGAAGAGAAGGGAGAGGGGGAGGGGGGTGGTAGAAGGAGAGTATGAGCCTTTGCACAGCTGTGGGACATTAGGTAACAGCTTATAAAAAAAAAAAGAATCGTAGGTACCGCGAAAATTTTAACTCGCGTCGTCGGCAAGCCCTCGTACCCACAGGCGATTTTTATCGCGCACTAGACCTTCCAACACGCTTCTTAGCACCGAAAGATGAAAATTCAACAGTGCATTATTTTGTTATAGCTAGGGATGCACTCTGGATTCTGAATCCTCGGAGCAACATCGAGAGTTGAGAATCAATGCGCGATAAAACAACGTCGCGTTTAAAAATCGCCCGGCTAACAGATGACAAAATGTATGTGAATGATTTTTACGTTTTCTTCAGATTAAATCGAAGCCAAGCAATGTTCTGTGAAATATTTATTAATATTAAGAACTTTAATCGGATTAGGTATTTATTTAAACGTACACCTAAGCCTACTTAGAGAAAACTTGAGATATTAAGGTAAATGGAAGCAGGAACAAAATTAAAAGATTGGACTAGACAAGGGAACTTTATTGTTTGCACAGATATAAAAATACCTAAGTACGTTTGCATGAACCGAAACAGCGGCACTATATCCTCTGTCATAGCTTTTTTTTTTTTTTTTTTTTTGTGGATGGGAAATCATCAAATGACCCCTCCCGCTCTGGGTGGAGCGGAAGGGAGTGTCAGACTTTTACTGACTAAAACCCACCCGTGTTCCGTCCTTAGCCCTTTCTGTTCCAGGGCAGCGGTTAACCTTTCGGAAAATCCCGCCGCCCCGGCAGGCTTCGGCCCTATGGGGCCCCGTCCTCTGCTGACATTTTCTCTTTGAGGCGCGCGTGGAACACAACGCGCCGTCCGGCACGGGCCTGGTCCTGATCGGACGGTGAGCTACCCATTACTCACCGCCCGCAGGCCCGCGCCTACGGTGGCCGGGAGTCGTCACGCGGCTCCCGACGCCCGGAGCGTCTCCCGCGGCGGCTGAGGCGTGAGGTGTTCTCCCTCAGCCTCCCCGCCACCTCCTTCGCTAGCATGACTGCTTCGCAGAAGGAGGTGACTGCCTCCCATTCTCTCTCGCCCCGGACCATGGCTTGCACCAGGGCCGGGCGCGAGAGGTCGCCGCCGTTGCCGATCGCCTCTACGAGGACACGGCGGGGCTCCGCCCAAGCAGGGCAGACCTCCACCGTGTGCTCCACCGTGTCCTCTGGGCGATCCTGGCAGTGGTGACACCCGGGCGTCTCCTCCCGCCTGATGATGTGCAGGAACCTCCCGAAACATCCGTGTCCGGAGAGGACCTGCGTCAGGCGGTACGTGAGAACGCCGTGACGCCTCTCTAGCCACTCCTCAAAGAGGGGTCTTATCGCCACTATCGTGGCGTGCCCTGCGCTGGGTTGCGATAGTCGCGCCTTCCATTCCGCCATGAGATCGCGCCGGAGGTCCGTCCGCTCCGCAGCGATTTGCCGCGGGTGCAGAGTTTCCCCCCGGCATAGTGCCTCTGCGCGCCAGTCATGCAGGCGCGCGAGGACTATTGCCTCCAGATCCCATGGCGGCAGTCCGGCAAGGAGGCTTGCCGCCTCGCGCGAGATCGTGCGGTAGCCCCGGATTAGCCTTGTGGCTACCACCTTCTGGGGCGCGTTCAGGTAGTGTGCGGCTCGAAGCCGCAGTGAACGCGCCCACACCGGGGCCCCATATAGGGCCATGGACCGCACGATCCCCGCGTAAAGCCTCCGGCAGGAGGCGTTTGGCCCCCTCAGGTTGGGCAGGAGCCGCTTTAAGGCGGCCCCGGCCCGTTCCAGTTTGGGGGCCAAACGTCGAAAATGTTCGACGAAGTTCCACCGGCTGTCGAGGACGAGACCCAGGTATCTCATCGTTGCCTCGACGCCGATGTGAACCCCTCCTACCATCAGTTGGGATCCCGAAGGTGGCCCGTACCGGGGCCCATGAAAGGACATGGCCTCGGACTTGTGCAATGCCACCTCGAGACCCAACCGCCGGATCCTATCCACGACTATCGCAGCCCCGCGTGTCATCGCGTCGGCCGCCGCCTGATACGACCTCCCCTGCGCCAGGACCAGCGTGTCGTCAGCGTAGCAAACTACGCTGACGCCATCAGGGAGGTCTGCCCGCAGCACCCAGTCGTAACCGATGTCCCACAGGAGCGGCCCCAGAACCGATCCCTGTGGGACACCGCACGACATCTCTCGCCGGTTCCAGTTCCCGTCGCGACCGGGGTAGATGACGGCTCTGTCCGTCAAATACGCCCCGACTACTCGACGGAGGTAGGTCGGCACCCGGTGATACCGGAGTGCCTCCCCAATGCAACTCCAGGGCAGGGTGTTAAACGCGTTGGCGATGTCGAGTGACACCGCCACGACGACCCCGCCCCGGGACACCGCATCCCCCGTCGTGAGGGCTCTAACGCGCATGATGGCGTCCACCGTCGAGCGCCCCTTGCGGAAGCCGAACTGGCTATCCGCAAGATCCGGCCCCGTCCCCACCAGGTGCCCGACGAGGCGGCCCGCAATCACTCTCTCGAAGAGCTTGCCAACCTCGTCGAGCAGCACAATGGGCCGGTATGCGGACGGAGAGTCCGCAGGGCGCCCTGGCTTCTGAATGAGGACCAGCTTCCCCGTCTTCCAACGCAGTGGAAACTGGCCTCTCTCCATGCATGCGCTTAAGAGCGCCTCCAGTCGAGGCCCGAGAGCCGTCGAGGCCAGGACCCAGGCTTTACCCGGCAAGCCGTCGGGTCCTGGGGCGGTATTTTTGGCCTTCAGCCTGATTACCGCCGCTCCCAGCTCTACCCCGGTCACTTCAGGGGTGTCGTCGTCGTCGTCCGTGTGGTCCGCTTCGGACACCGCTATTGGCGGAGCCATAGGCGGGGGAGTATGCTCCCCCCGTGAAGGGAACAGAGCGCTCACCACCTCCTCCACCAGCTGAGGGCGGAGACTCTGCGTCAGCGGGGGGGCCCAGGTGCGGAGTTTATTCCGCACCATTTTGTAAGGGCGCCCCCATGGATCTCTGTTCAGAGTCTCCAGCATCTCCTCGCGGGCCATATCCTTGGCCCGCTGGACTGCCTCTCGGAGGGCGGTCTTCGCCGCTCTGTACCCCTCGTACAGCTCCGCCTCCGTGGCTTCCGCATCCGGAGGGCGGATGCGGCGCCTGCGGTGCCTGGTATACCGGTGTCGCGCGTCGACGCACGCCTTGCGTAACGCCGCGATCTCCTGCGACCACCAGTACACCTGACGTCGGGCGCGTCCTGGCCGGACTCGGGGCATTGCCACGTCACAGATCTCGGACATGGCCTCCCGGAACCACTCCGCCTCATCGTCAATATCAGCAGGCCTGTCCGGTGAATACACCCAGGCCTGCACGATCGAGGCTTCCAGGAGAAGCTCCCGGTCCAGCTGCTTCAGCGCCCACCGCGGACCACTCGGGGCCTGTTGGACCAGCGCGCTAGAGGTCTGGGTGGAGACATCAAACCGGATATACCGGTGATCGGAGTAGGTCTCCACCTCCTCCATGACGCGCCAGTCAATGACCTGCTGCGTCAGAGCGGGGCTGGCGAACGAGATATCCACTACCGACTCGCCCCGCATCCGCACACACGTAGGAACAGAACCCCGGTTTAGGACGACCAGGCCTGTTTCCAGAGCCCGGTCCTCCACCATCCTGCCCCGCACGTCCGTGCACCGGGAACCCCAGGCCAAGTTCTTGGCGTTGAAGTCCCCGAGCACTAGCACGGAGAAGGGATGGTTCCTGGCGACGACGACACTCAACTCTGTTAAAGAGTTCTGGAACTCGGCGAGAGTTCGGCTCGGAGAGAAGTAGACTCCCACTACTACAATCTCTCCGAACCGTGCTGCTACGCACCCCTGTCCCTTCGTGACACATTCGAGGGACGGGGTGCCGGCGGCAACCGACGAAATTATGGCCACTGAGCCGCTAAGGTCCTCCACCCAGTCATCCCTGGGCGGGACAAAGTACGGCTCAGCGACCACGGCGATGTTAATCGACCACTGCGCCATGCTCTGGAGCAACAAGTCCTGAGCGCAGGCGCAGTGGTTGATGTTCGCCTGAAGGAGGCGTAAAGGAGCCATTACTCCTCCATTTCAGCCCCCTCCCGGGCCTCTTGAGGAGGCCCTTCAGCAGCGGCGGCGGTGGCGGCGGCGGCGGCGGTGGCGGCGGCGGCGGCGGTGGCGGCGGCGGCAGCAGTGGCGGCGACGGTGGTGGTGGTGGCGACGGCGGCGGAGGGCCTGCCTTTCCTCCTGGCTTCGGTGGGTGGGGCGCAGGACTTGCTCCCCGCCCGGTGATCGGCCGGCTTGCCAGCAGCCGCACATACGACGCAGTGCGGCGTGGCGTTGCACGAGCCGGCCTTATGTCCGGGCTTACCGCAGCGGAAGCACAGAGTGCTGCGGTCCTCCGAGATGCACATGGCGCTCGCGTGGTACCCCACGAGGCACCGATAGCACCTCAGAGGTCTGGGCTCCAGCAGCTTGACCTGCGCTGACACCCAGCCCACCAGGAGCCTTCCGCCCTCCACAATTTGTCTCGCCGCCGTCACGGGACAGCTTACCGTAATGGTTCGCATGCCCGTGAAGTCGGGACGTATGGTGCCCGCCTTCACCTGGTCGGCCAGACACCCGCCCGTCCCGACGACGGCGGCTACCACCTCCTTCTCCGTAACAGAGTCATCCAGGCCCATAATGCGCATATCTACGCACTTGACGGGCCTGGAGACTCGAGCCTCGTCCGCGTTGAGGGACGCCCTTAGCTTCTCAGCTAGGGCGTCAGCGGTGGGGCCACTCGTCGCACCGGGGATCTCCAGCATGCGGGCACCAGTAGCGGTCACCCTAAGCCGGAGGCCTCCGGTGATCCCCAGCTCCTGGAGGTTCACCGTCGCTTTTGCCTTTGTTAGCACGTCACTGTAGGTCACTCCCCCCTTGACCGCGTCCGGCTGTAGTGTTATGACTACAGCCGCGGTCTTAGGGGAGCGAAGCCTAGCCGCAACGGCTCGCTCCTTGCGGCGCTGCCTTTGCGCCTTTTTCCTCGCCGCCTTGGCCGCCTTCTTTCTCTCCCCGACCACTTGCCATTCTGCGTTGGTCGTGGGAGGTCCTTCTGGGAGAGGCGAAGGCTCTGGGGCCCTCGCCTTCCCAGCCGCTTTGCCCTTCTTATGGGCCGGCGCCGGTTTTGCCGGTGCCGAGGCTCCGCCAGCCGACGCCGGTTTCGCCAGTGTCGGTTTCGCCGGCGCCGGTTTCGCCGACGCCGGTTTCGCCGGCACCGGTTTCGCCGGTGCCGGGGCTCCTCCTGCCGGCGCCGGTTTGGCCGGCGCCTGGGCCCGGCCAGACGGCCCTGGCTTAGGGGCGGCAGCGGTCGCGTACGAGGTCGCCTTCGGCCCCGGAACCGTCCTACCCGCCAAGGGAGGGCGCAGGACTATACCCTCCAGGACGTCGAAGCGCGCCTGGAAGGTCGCCAGCTCCTGCCGAACCAGGTTCAAGACCTGGTTCTCCACCGGCACGGGCCGGCTTGACGGTTCCGCCTGCTCTTTGTCAGGGACTTTCAGGCTGGCCAGGTCTGCACGGAGCCTCCGGTTCTCCTCTTGGAGAAGCTCCGTGGCAGCCGTCAGGCGAGCCACGTCCGCCCGCAGTTCGGCTACTTCGCCGGCCGAAGGACCGGCGTAGTTGGCCGCCTCCGCTGCCGCCATAATGGAGGCCATTGCCGCGTCCATGGCCTTGTTTTTGGAATCCTGGCGCTTCTTCAAGGCCACGACCCGGATTGCGGCCTCCACGACCGCCGCAAAGCTCTTCTTGCGGTCCGCCTCGGGGCCGCCAACCTCAACCGCCTCGTCGCTTGAGGGCTCCGAAGCCGTCCCCCCCTCCTTTGCGGGCTCC
Source organism: Apamea crenata (assembly GCA_949629185.1). Lineage (NCBI taxonomy): Eukaryota > Metazoa > Arthropoda > Insecta > Lepidoptera > Noctuidae > Apamea > Apamea crenata. The sequence goes on along the minus strand of OX451365.1, from coordinate 14,836,272 downwards.
TCCGCTCGCTCTGCCGCCTCCCGAGCAGTGAGCCCCCTCCCTTTGCCTCTCTCCCGGGCTCGTCCCCGCCTACCGGTGGAGATTTTTCTGGCCGAGGCCAGCTCCCAGTCAGAGGACGACCCCTGGCCGTCCAGTGACCTTGGCCGCTTGCTTCGTCCCTTTCTTTTTGCAGCGGCCGTCTCCTTGGCACGGCAGAGGCTCCCTGAGCCTACCGTGCTCGCTCTTCCAGATGCAGCGTCGGACTCCGACCCCGCATCACTCCTCACCTCCTTCGTTGTGGTTTTTTTAGGTTTTAAATATTCCATAGTAGTTCCCACGAGTAAAAACTTTGTGTACTTGCTCAAATTAACGTGGTTCGCACTAGCGACTAAATCAAGCTACCCATTAGCCAAGCTTCTTACCTCCCTCACGGTGCGCCGCCGCTTGGAGGTTTGGGGAATTTTTTATAGAGGTTAATCTTCCTCGCGGTCCGGGCGGTTAAGCCAAGACCCTCGACCCCCGTCAAATGTCAGAGACATGACCTTGACAGTCTTCGGGGCTACGAGATTAACGGTGGCAGGAGGGGGGGGTTACCCCTCCTGCCTGCCCGGCGGCAGGGTAAGTGCACACCGGGCCCGCTCTTACTCCACAACAGTTGCCGCTCTGCTCCTCATAGCGACGTGTGTGGAGCGCTCCTCTTGGCAGAACATTAGCATGCGGGCAGCGAGATCTCATTGGGAAATAATCCCAACAAGAAATCGCTGCCCGCACCCCGGGATGCACCGGCCCGAACACTGGTCTTCCCCCCGGACGTATCCAGAAGGGAACTCCAGTGCCCAGGCGCACGTGGAGGTTTTCTGCCCTGGCACCCCTCTGTCATAGCTTCTGGTCTTATTTTTACTTGTCAGTAGCAGAAACCCAATAGCAACCTTATTACAATCGAAATAAAGATCATTGTGATTTGGACAGTGATGCAAAATCAGAGGTAAAATTACTGTGAACGGACTGTACTCGTACAATCATGTGTTTAAACCCGTTTAAATAGCAGTATCTAATTACCGTCACCCTTCTAATATAAAATATAAATTGAGATGTTTTTCCAATAGATTTAACTTAGGGTTGATTTTTCCATCGCCAGATAACTTTCATTCGAGGAATTAAACTGACGTTTGACAGTTGTATGAAATAACTGTCAAAATTTCAAAATTATTCCTCGAAGAAAGTTATCAGATGTTTGATAATTTCATCTGTAAAGTTGTTCCATAAAACATATAAATTGGAACCGCTTGTGGATTTATTGATTTGGAAACAAAGCCAACGTTTTGGACCTTAGGAGAAATAAATTGGTTATTGGTTCTCAGAACATAAAACAAGAAGAAACTTTTAGTCGCTGCTGGTATAAAACTGTTGATTTATTACTCGTCCACGGAGTAATTTCCGAATGCTGCTTAAATCCAATTTGAGTCTTTTACATAACATAACATAAAATATACATATATTTGTCATTTGACATTTGAGAATGCATTCTTGACACCCGTCAGTTTCATACAAACGAATACGTGTTTTGCGAATTTGATCTTTATTAATTACTAGAACTGTCAATTTTAAAACGGGCCTCTTCTTTTCACAACTTAAGTATACACATGTCCCGGAATTAACGCACACCACCAAACCCCCAATTCGAATATTATGTTATAATCATAATACATACATTGATTTTTTATTATTATGTAAAAAAAAAATTTTTTTTATTACATAAGCTATCCTGATTGTGGCAGAAAATTGTGGTCAATTTAAAAATCTGCGCATGCACACAGTCGCACACGTATAAGGGTCTAGCGTAGTAGGTACTAGCGGGATCGTCCGAAAGGGTTACCGCTACCCTGGAACAGAAAGGGCTAAGGAAGGAACACGGGTGGGTTTTAGTCAGTAAGAGTCTGACACTCCCTTCCGCTCCACCCAGAGCGGGAGGGGTCGTTTGATAATTTCCTATACAAAAAAAAAAAAAAGCGTAGTAGGTATTTCATCTATTTTGGTTTGGTGACGGTAATTTACGTGGTTATAATTATTTTTGGGATAAAAATTACCTAGGTATATCAAAAATGACAAAACGATTCAGTAAAAGATTCTCAACAAACTACTTTCGTAAAGTGCATTAATTCAGTTACACATTGTATTATGTTGTGTTATTAATGTGTGTATTAAAAAAAACGAAACCGGGAATTGCGTTAAAAAATAATAAATACTTATTTATAAATTAAAGTCGCTTTTCGTGTCTGTCTGTATGACAGCGTTGTTCTTCTAAAAGCGGTTATAAAGTCGCTTTTCCAGTCTGTCTGTGTGACAGCGTTGTTCTTCTAAAAGCGGTTATCACACCGCACCGAACAATCCTCCGGTGAGCGGTGCTGCGGTTTTTAACTTTGACTGTAACCCTTTGATGCGGTATCAGTATGTTATACCCTGAGGTTTTTGTATACAAATCAAGATTTTATACAATCAAAGTTAAAAAACCGCAGCACCACACACCGGCGTCCGTGTCCAGTACAGTGATATAACCGCCAAACTCCGCATCGGATTTTGATGAGGTTTCCGAGATCATTTAGAGAATTTATTCCGAAACGTTTATGTGCATGACAGGTCCATTAACAAGAAAAGAATTAAACCTCGATGTTTTTTCAAGTCGTAAAAACTGTGCGAAGGAGGGGCGGGTCGCGGGTTATTAATATTTTATATATATTCTAAGCCCCACAGAGTCCGGGTGCTGGTGTCACAGCTAAACTGATTAATAAAGGTCCCCTCTATGAATTCATTGACACGAACTCAATTATCATTCTGTTTTCCAATTTTGTATTCCCCTCGAATATATTTTGAACAAACTACACGGTCTGGTTTAATTTAAACTTCACTCCGTTTTGTGAGGACTTGCGATATGGTTTCGGGAAATTGATAATCCATTCCTATATCTATATAACTATCTAAACTATTTTGAGATCAATTCAATTCGATGAATGTTCCGTTAGTCTCGTGGTCGCAAGCACAACTGCTGAGCGTGGGGTCCGGGGTTCGATTCCCTGATCGGGCAAAGTGTTATTGAGTTTTTCCATTAGGAATTTCTTAGTCCGGAGTCCGGAGTTTGGAAATTAGCGGTGTGATTCCCCGTGCATCGGAAAGCACGTTAAGCCCTTGGTCCTGCGCCTGATCTCCCTCCGGTCATGTCAGACTGCCGTCCCATAGGATTATGAGAGTGTGAGAAGAAGGAGGACCTGTGTCTGCGCATACACTTGTGCACTATAATATTCTCCATGCCCAAGGCTAGTCTCCGTTGAGATTGGCAGGACTACATCTATCTATATTTATATAAAAATCAATGCCACTTTTCGTTGTAATTTTGTAACTTAAGAACGGCTGGGCCGATTTAGCTGATTTTGGTTTTGAAATGTTTGTCGTAGTCCAGGGAAGGTTTAAACGGTCAGAAAATATGGAAAAAGGAGTAGGGTCGGAGTAGTGTAGGAGTAGGTTAGGAGTAGGGTAGGAGTAGAGTAGGGGTAGGGTAGGAGTAGTGTAGGAGTAGGGTAGGACTAGAGTAGGAGTAGGGTAGGAGTAGGGTAGGAGTAGGGTAGGAGTAGGGTAGGGGGTAGGGTAGAAGTAGGGTAGGAGTGGTGTAGGAGAATGGTAGGAGTAGGGTAGGAGTAGTGTAGGAGTAGGGTAGGAGTGGGGTAGGGGGTAGGACACCAAGCGAACGAAGTAGCGCCGGGCAGCTAGAAATAATTTATATGACAAAACAACGTTTGCCGGGTCAGCTAGTATCTATATAATTATACCTATAGTAAACTAAAGTCGCTTTTCGTGACTGTCTGTGTGACCGCCTTGTTCATCCTAACTACGCAACGGATTTTGATGCAGGTTTCACCATTATTTAGAGACTATAATCTGAAAGGTCTATATGTATAGTAACACTTCGATCTTTTGTCAAGTCGTAAAAACCTCGTGAAGCAGGGTCGCTAGTATGTGTGTAATAAAATCCAGGAGCCGTTTAGAAAGGTACGTTAATATTAAAATTCTAGTAATATGTATGAAGAAAAACAAAATTATTTTCTATGAAATCCATAATATTGAAGCAGGTAAAATATAACCTACTAGGAGCGTATAAGTACACTTTCATGAATGTTTCATATCACGAATTTTTTCGAATGGAAAAAATAAATCGCATTGAAGAGGCATTTATCTAAGCCGATCGGATGGTTCCAAACATTATATTTTACACTCACGTAATGCCTATAAAACTTAACGACCCGTTATGTCTTTGCTTATCGCAAAAACCTTGAAAAAATTGTACAAATGGTAACTATCGTGTAAAGGGTAGGAAAATTGAAACGTTCTCTCTTAATAACTGAGTTTACAGAAACGCAGTGTACGTCAGATTAATCAGGACATGGAAACAATCCAAGGACATTCAAAAGCGCGTTGGGCCGACCATATCGCCAAAGTCGCGGTGGTGGCGCCCCCACCACCATAATTGCGTAGTACAGTTCACATTCCGAGTGTTTTGAAGGAAATTTCTAATCCTTCGGGTAATAATACGTATTATTATCACCTTTAATTCATTTAAATACATATAATTTACATTTCTCAAAACTTCTACGAGGATGATGAAAATACGCGTTTGACTCCAGGTAAACAAGACTGCGTTACTAGAAATGGTCTACAAAAGCAAAAAAGGTATTTAATGGACAATTTGAAAAACCTTCACCGCAAATATTTGGAATCTGGATTTCCGCCCATAAGTTATGTCACATTCACGAGACTAGATAGATAGATAGATAGATAAATCATTTATTTGGCGCACACAAAAAAGACAGCACAACACACAAAAGTACAGACTAAAACCTTTTTGGATCGTACAACCGAAAGTAGACAGCTGAGACACTTGCTTATGCAAACCAGATTTACTGATCAACTCTTTGAAAAAGAATAAGATTATCAGTGAGAATTCCACATTTTTTAGTATGGATTAGTATTAACATTATCTACCTTCTTGAATAACGGTTGTAAAAATACCCTTAACGAAGCCTTTTTGTACAGTCAACAGCAAAAGTAGATGATCAAAATCAGAAATTCAATACTAATTAACGGAGTTCGCGTCAGAACTGTGTGTCGTCGAAGTGATTCAAAAGTATGACACTGAGTCTGACATACTTTTGAATCACTTCGATGCCACACAGTTCTGACGCAAATTCCGTTCATTAGTATTAAATTTCTGATTTTGATCATCTACTTTTGCTGTTGACTGTACTCTACTGTACCGGGATACCTTCTAGTTACGGAGACACTAAAGTTCAAAGTTCCACCTTTCTTTTACGGAAATAATTTTACATATATATATTATAACTTAACTTAAAACACTCCCACCATCCCTGTACCGTAGCATGCACCAGTAAGCAAAACGTAAAGCGTGCGTTACATTGCGCACTACCGCAAACCGCGAATTTACAACTCAAAAGTCGTTTGCCAGCAATTATTTTTGCACAAACTTTGAGTGGGGAAACCAGCATATCCTAGAACCAAAAATTCAAATATGTGTGACATCTACCAAGCCGCACTGGCCCCGCGTTGTGGATAGCGGCCCATTCCTTCTCACAGCGTAGATCAATGCATACTCGTAGATCGCATGGTCGCTTCGTGATGGGTTTTACATCCTGTATAAAGTTGAGGACACTAAGTAAGTGGCATTGCTTGAACTTTATCTACGCTACATTGTAGAATTAAAAAATCACTTTCGTCAAGTCTTGCTTGCAATGAATGCGTGTTGTGGTTCAAAGTATTTGCAGTTTTATTTTATTGTTTCCTCCATTCTTAAACTGAAACCGGTATCCACATAAGACTTAAAAAAAATATAAATATTTATTAGCAAGCACTTTTGATTTCAACTTTACCATCGTCATTCTTTCATATGGCAAATTTTAAAAACGGCATAATCGTTACACAATAAAAAAAAAACTACCACTTGAATTTTTTTTTTTTTTTTATTGACAATGGGCTCACTCTTGACCTCAATCCAGCCCAGAGGCAGGGATGAGATCTACGGTGGAACGAGCTTGCCCAGAAGAAGCCTATTCACTCTCGCCCTGAAGAGATTAAATTGATGTTTGACCATAGGCACCTAAAGCATCGGCACAGCGACAGTCCTGTGCCTCCCAAATCCAGCAGGTTCTCAGGACCTTCACCAGGTCATCGGTCCACCAGATAGTTGGTTCAATCTCATTATAGGTGATTCCTTAAATTTTAATATAGGCCACGAAATTCATTTAAATTGCGTCGCTGATTTATTTTACGTTGTAATTATTTTGATCGAAATTCTCTCGAAATTATATTTGCTGCAAATGAGACTATTTCGTGATAACAATGACGATTTTTTGACCCCTTCTTAAGTTCGGCAATTCTATGTCCATGACCTTGGTTATATTCAAGCAAATCTCCACATATCTGACTCCAGTCATGTCCTCTCCATTGCCCTTTCGGTGACTTAGAACAGAAATAAAAACATTAAATATACCTATCTACGTTACACAAGGCAGCCAAAACCATAATGGATTAGTCTCTTTAATTGGAGAGGATTAAAAGAGCCTCCACCAGAAGTTCCAAAGCGACGATATTTAAGAACGTCTGGCTCAGCCCTGCTACCAACTTTACTGACTAGCTTTATGAGTTAAACTCAAACTGATAAAAGTCGGAACCATTTTCACAATTCTCAAAATTCGAATTCGAACTAGAAATTCGAAGATATGTGACATCTACCAACCCACGCCGGGTTCGCATGGTGCATTACGGCCCAGTCCCTCTCACAGAGAGGAGACCTGTGTCTCTGCAGTGGGAACATTATAGGCTGATTATACTCGTACAGCCGGTCTATTCTGTACACATCTCACCATGAAGTGAGCTATCATGATGCTAGAGATTGATACTTATTTTTCCTACTTACGTGTTTTATGCGAAATGGTGTTAATATTGTGCATGCATTGGGACGGCCAAAATACCACTCGGACTTCTAGAAATAAACTCGAAACAAAATTAAACTCGAAACGATAAAATTTTCTAAATTCTTGAAACCTGATGGTTGTTTTATTGTTACTCGACCGGTTACCAAATCACGTCAGGTAGGTATCAGGTTCCTTTGTTGAAATATTTTATGGCGAATGACCGATTAGTTATTGGGTTATTAAAACACAAGGCTTCCATTTTGCAGGCCTTTTTGGTGATTATGTAACAATATTCGCGATATTCATGCTTAATATTATAAATGTGAAAATAACTTTGTCTATCTGTCTGTTACCTTTTCACGCCTAAACCTCTGAACCGACCGTTATTATCAGATAGCCTTAGACCTGGTCAAACGCTACTTTTTATCCAGGGCATTAGTATAAAAAAATGAAATTTAAAATACACGCAGACGTAGTAGCGGGCAACGGATAGGCAATTATAATATATCTAACACAGTAGTATGTTATACAATCATTTTATTTTTACTTGAAGTACTTGATGTTTATTAACTACTAGAATAAAAAAATTATATCCTAAATTAACTAAAACTATTTACAAACTAAAATATAGCGTCGATAATTTCATCCGCATCGCTGTCGACTGGTAATGTACCCAAGACACTGGCGGCATTGCCACGTTGTATGGCAATGCTTAGCCTCTGGCCAAGGTAAAAGCCAGCCCTTGGGTCATGGGAAGTGTCAACCAGTCTTTTCGAAATTATAATTATGGAATTAATGAAACGATCTCTGTAAATGTTGCATGACTTTGTACGACTTAGTACGACGAGTTGATGATTTAGTACGACTTTTTACATGCACGAAATTCAATTCGTCTCAGTGAAATTCTCATCTTCTCAAGAAAAAAATACACTCAGAATTTCCAGCTTTCCAGCATTAAATTCAGATTGAGAGCCCCGGGCTACCTAAATAGATTACATGTGCTCAAACACACATCTAACGAATCTACACAAAGGCTTGCACGTTCTTGACTTGACATTCTTAAAAGAAAGTTCTAGCTCAAAGTAACGCAGAGCTTTGAAGATGATTGGCATAGAGCATTAAACACAGTTCAACACCAGTATACACACACACAAACACACGTAAGTAATAATCAAAAGTGCTGTATTTTATCCACTTTTATAAAACTTACCGCATTTGAGTCCGAGTGCATAATCCTACTAATATTATAAACGCGAAAGTTTGTGTGGATGGATGGATGGATGGATGTTTGTTACTCTTTCACGCAAAAACTACTTAACGGATTAGGGTGAAATTTGGCACACAGATAGTTTATAACCAAGAGTAACACATAGGATTGAAAGTTATGCGGGTGAAACCGTGGGGCGCTGCTAGTCCCATATAAGTGTAAACTGCTTTTGAAGGGGTGAAGACCTGGAGCCCAATTTTCGTACTTAAAAACGTTCAAATTCAAGTCGCAATCTCATCTTAGCGTCAACCAATGTCAAAATCTGGTCAAAAATGTAGAAAAACTGATTATATTTATGACAGATTGAGATTGCAATGCGAACGTTCCTAAAAATACGGGAATTAATTAAAAACGTTAAAAATCTAGTATTGACAGTGACAATCATTGGCAAAAACTTGTCACTAACGAAATGACATGGAAATGAGAGGTATTTTTGACAGATTGAGACTGAGATCAGAAGGCCAATTCTCGTAATTTAAAACGTTCACAATCTAGTCGCATTCTCATCTCGGCGACAAACAAATGTCAATAAATAAATAATTTCTGAATATCGAAAAGTGGTCTGATTAGTAACGTGATAGACTAAATTTGTCTTATATAATATTTTTGTATATCTGGGCAACGGTTTTTGTCACGTACAACAGTTTTTAGACAGAATGCAGAACAAAATTCTCTCAAATGGCCTCCTTGGTACGTGCGACGCTACTGGTTCTGAAAATTCTGTTTTCGGTATCTAAAATCTACCGTCTTGGATTCAGAATAACCAAATCTATCGATTTTATACGATTTTAGTCGTAAAACAATGAGGCAAACATTTTGTTCATCACATGGGCTCTCGTACTACTATTGTTAGTCTAGTTTAGCCTCTTAAAAGATTAGTGCTAGACGCTGCAGGACTTGTTAGTTTGTGGACAGACTAAGATGCATGGACGCATACAATGTGGACACTATGGGACTTAGAATGTCACACATTTCCAGCTTGGAAACTTGTACCTAAGTTTAAGATGAATGTGCTGTTCCCACATATGCTCGGGGTAGGTACTTAGTCTGCTACTTATTGTCTGTTGCAGCTCTGTGATCAACAGATGCTTACCGAGTACAGTTTCAAAATTCGGTGTCATTTTGTTTTGAAATCTAACCAGCTCCCCAATTGCGTAACACACAATCAATCGGAATCTGAATCATTTTGAAGCAAATTGCTAATCCATTGATGCTTCATAAGTTCGAAAAATTTGTCTGCTCAACACGTAAATAACGCAATGAATGTTGTTGAACTGTCAAAATGAAACCGATTCCGATTGATCGTGTGTTACGTAATTAGGGTGCCGTTTTCGGAGTCAACTTCCAAAACACTGTATTTATAACATTTGTATTCGTTTTGAAAGTGGTTTTTGACTCTTCATCAAGTTTATTTTTGTTCCGTTTGAACTAGCAAAAAAGTAAACAGGAAAATGTCAAAAATCAAAATGTATCTTGTAGATACTCGTACATAATCATGCCATCAAGATAAAGAATTGAAAAATTAAAACGACGTCTGCATAACAGATAGTGACAAAAAATGAAGATCAATACACCCAACTATTTTTAGACACATACCTCCGTTTAAATTAAACTTATTGAACCAATCGTGGTGTACGATGTACCTTCATCGGATACGCCTGCCGACCTGATCTTCCATGATTGGATATTCAAATTCCTAACAACTTTTAATGCGTTTGACCTAAAAGATACTGGCCATAAATTTTGGCTGGTAGTTTCTTTCAACATCATACCAGCACCCTAATTGCGTAACACACGATCAATCGGAATCGGTTTCATTTTGTCAGTTCAGCAACATTCATTGCGTTATTTACGTTGTTGAGCAGACACAACATGACACATTTTTTGAACATATGAAGCAATGGATTAGCAATATCCTTCAAAATGATTCAGATTGAGATTGATTGTGTGCTACGCAATTAGGGTGCAGGTACCTCCAATATGCACACTATTTCCAAATCTCCTGGCAATATTGCCAGCTTATACCAGAAATATGAAGTTACGAAAACTATTTCCTCATATTGAGTTCAAAAAGATAATATATATTCTGACATGCAATGGCGCTTTTTGAGTCAAATAGCGACTTCTCCACATCACACTTAGTATAACGGGTATCAACAGACAGGTTACAAAAAAATATTTTGGATGTTAATAAAATTATTATAACTACGAAGTTTGATATGTAAATTCAATAAAATGTCAAGATTCGGTACCGATGCGAAACATGTTTTTGATCTGATAAGAACGTTGTACGTACCTTTATCAACAATTTGATTGAATAAGCTTTAGTTCGATTATCCCCCTATTCTTAGGTTGACCCTGTCTGGTGGTTTACCCGTTTTGAGAGCAGTGGTGATGAAATAATTTACACAAAGTAAAGCGCCTGTGAGGGTTCGAACCTGCGGCCTACAACTCGTAAGTAGCGGCAGTTTCCACTGGACCACCACGGCTTTTACCCCTACCCTGTAGTGGAAAAATATAGGTTCGTTAGAATATCATCAATCAATGCAACTGCATCTTTTGGTATGTTTAGCTAGTTTTTAGAATATGTACGAAAAGTAGTAGTTAGAAAGAGCTTACCTTTCTACTACACCTGAAGGACAATCTCCGTATCTAAAAGAGCGTTCGCATTTTAGTCTCAGTCAGTCAAAAGTACCTTAAATTTTCCTTCATCTTCGACGATTATTGACGTTGATTGTCGCTGAGATGAGATTGCGATTAGATTTTGAATGTTTTTAATTAAGAGAATAAAATTGGCCTTCAGAGAAGATTATTTTTGAATTTTAAAAGATATTGTTCTCTTGTTTAAAAGGTGCCTATAGATTTGCTAAATTTTTGAATATCGTTGTTGTTGCTCGATAAGCGGTGTTTTGACGATATATAAGATATGTCAGTTTCTTACAAATTTAATCAATTTTATCGATTGTTGCTTTTTAACTTTAATCGTTGATAATCGATATTTGATATCCAGATTTGAATAAAAATGTAAATGTCATTTGTTGATTTATTTACCGAAAAAATGCGATGTCGATCGTCTGTTCCTTACACACTTCCTTGTACCTACTAGATTTAGTTTTAAAATTGAGAAAATCTGTAGACATCTTGGTGTTTGTGTGAAATTACAAATTTCAAATACCCAAGTGTACTCGCTCAATGGACTAAAGCCGTTAAAATGATCACTAGAGCAAACCAATTTCTTAGGAACTTGATCAAGTAGAACTTTCCTTGGAACGCTGTTCACGCTTAGCCGGTTTTATGGTTCGTTTCGAACATAAACGTATTTTACGGAAGACACGTAAAACCACCGAACATTTGTTATCACATAAAAATGGCAATTCGAAATTTTTCGTTAAGGTATATTTGACTTTACACGATTTTTATTGGTTCTCGAACGCGATACTAATTCCTGGAGCAGATAAGTTTTTTGTTCCTGGTAAGTCCAACTAATTCATCATTCAATATTCCAATTTATTTGGGGTCGGCGTAACAAGTCTTTTTCTTCCATACTTCTCTATCAGTAGTCATTCTGGTAGAAAGGGGGTCACCCTTTCTTTGGTGTTCCCCTACTCTTATAGCCATCGATATTCATACTCCAAACTTTCCTCATAACATTTTCCTCATTCCAAGTCCAACTAATTATGATTATTAATTAATAGCAATAAACCACTGTGATGTGAATAGATCTCATGACCATGGTCAAGAAAGATCTTGCTCGTCAGTGCAAGCCTTCCGTCTCATTTACATAATCGAGCAGTTAATTGTTTCCATCGCGATTTGCAGACTTTGGCTAGCTGAAGATGACACAGTCAAAGCATTGTGACCTAATGACATGTACCAAACAAACTTATTTTCTTTCTCTCTTTCACTGATTGCATCAAATTAAAATTAAAAATACTTTAATTTACATAACTCTACATAGGCACTTGTGAAACGTCAGGTGCAGAGTTTCAACTGAAGGCCAATTCTCGTAATTTAAAACGTTCAAAATCTCGTCGCAGTCTCATCTCGGCGACAAACAAACGTCAAAAACCTGTCAAAATGTAGGGGAATTAGAGGAATTTTTGGGCTTGACAGATTGAGACTGAGATCAGACTGCGAACGTTCTTAAAATTACGAGAGTTGCCCCTCTGGTCGTTTCTTATGGAGTCTTTTCCATAACTAACGATAACTCTTTTAAAAATAATTTGGCTTTTGCTATGTTTTCAAATTATACCATTAGGTATGGGAAAACACACAGGGCCCTAATTCATTATGATCACTTACTATTCCTTACCCGAAACCAAGTCAATTCCTTGGCTAGTCCCACCAATCTCGCGTTCATTTCGCGCGCGTTTGTTCATTGTGTCGAATACCCATGCCAGTGGCCTATCAACAAGACAAGTACAAAATCGAGTCGGCGGTCTGTCTCCTGTGGAGTCAACTTCCACAGCCAAATCTAGTCATCTTACAAGGTACAGACGTCAGCACATCAATCTACTACAATCTGTCAAATTTCTTTAATAGATTTTCAACTTTATCGCTAAAGCATTAAGGTTCAAGGTTGATTAGGAAAATTAGACAATTTCGGGTAGCTTGACCTGCTGGTGTCTGTACTAAACCTACACAGTATTTTTTGTTGCAATTAGCGGACCGTCACCCTAAATGCGTAATACACTTTCAACAGAAAGTTGAATATTTTGAAAGATACCGATGCTAATCCATTGCTTCATATGTTCGAAATATTGGTCCGTTCAACAACGTAAATAACGCAATGAATGTTGTTGAACTGTCAACATGATAGTCATTGGTAGATACTGTTAGTGTGTTACGCAATTTCCCCGCTGTACAAGGAATCTTAGCTACAATTTATCACCAGTATAGAATGCAATGCAGGTCGTAAAAGGTTAAGGTTAAGCAGGATAACGGCTTTAAAGAAAGAAAAAAAAAAGAAAAATACATATATTTGCGGCAAACATGACGCATAAAAAAAAAATCTTTCTTTATTTTATAGTCAAATAAGTCCTTGTCCAGAAATTAGTCATTCAGTATGATTCCTGTATAGCAAGCAATATTTGCGTTTATAGTCTGCAGACACGAATCTCATAAGCACAAACATTAAGATCAACTATATTATGTCGGCTATGCAAATGAATACCTAATATTATGTTCCGTGTGGGTATCAAATCCGCAAATCGTTGCATAGACGCCGTTCACACAGACCGGCTCGGAGAGGAGAGGACATTTTTGTCACGTTTAAAAAAGAGTTTTGGTTCAATGAATTAATGTTGATTTTTTCATGTCACTGCGGGTTAGGTCGTCTCTTAAGCATTCTCATTTAAAAAAGAAGTGAAATGATTTTCGGTATTGTCAGAAAACATCGTGATGAAACCGGCATATCCTAGAACCTAAATTCGAAGACATATTACATCCACCAACCCGCACTGGGCCTGTGCGGTGGATTATGGCCCACAGCTGAGAAACAGGCCTCCTCTTTGTGAGAGCGAGCGAACCTCGGGAGGTTCAGAATGATGTGCTGAATCCATGGTAACCGGTTGCGCCTTGATGTCCCTGCCACCCTGTATAAATGTATGGGAGAGAAAAAACTAATTATCTACCACCAGAATCAGTCGGGGGAGCGGCGAGATACTTGTAAATATCTCCCGACACCCCGAGACATGGCAGTAGAAAAAACTGAAAAAAACCTGTAGAAAAAACAGTGGGGTTTTAGTCGGTACGAGGCCGACATAACACTCCGTTCTCCCCAGACTGAGGGTATCCATGGGGATTTCCCCACGGAAAAGAAAAAGTATACGTGACTGTTATGGGACACATAATCTGGGCTTATGGACAAGTAGTTTATTGACTGAGGAATATCAATGAAATGCGTTTGTAAATCCTACTAATATAAACGTGAAAGTTTGTGAGGATGGATGGTTGTTTGTTACTCTTTCACGCAAAAACTACTGAACGGATTTGAATAAAATTTGGCACACAGATAGTTTATAACCAGGAACATATAAAATACTTTTTATCTCAATATTCACACGGGATCGAAACTGATGTGGGTGAAACCGCGGAGCGCTACTAGTAGGAAAATAAACCTTTTAATAAAACAAAGTTGGAACAGAATGACGTATGATGTCGGCCAATGTCAGCCAATGTTGTCGGCAAAGGTAAAATCACAATAAGAAGAAACAATGGTTGCATATTATTACTGCTGCGGGAAATAACAAAACATCACTTTCTTTTGTCGAAGTCTTAGGCAGAAGGGAACTGAGTACGACCATATTTCACATAGTCCCATTTAATAGGGGGCGAGAATGTTGCCATCAACCAGCCTGAAATCCTTACCCTGGTCTGCTACTGAAAAGTTTCTACCTCATTGAAAAACCAAATAAAAATGGTTTTAACGTTTTGTTGATTAGGAAAATTTCGAAGACTTTCATAAGCTGATAAATTTCGAAGACTTTCATAAGCTGATAAATTGATGATTATGTGGGCAATTCATAAATCACGCCTTCTTCGCATGGAAAAGGTAGAAACTACAGGCGATCCTCACACACGCCTTTTGCTTCGTTTACGCTCAAACATTTAGTGGGGCTTCATTAAAATAAAACAGCACAAATTATGCAAATTATACGTTTATATTTAACTAAAAATATCAGTCGTCCTTATTTAGTCCATGTTCATTTAAAATCTCTTAATTTATCTAAGTCTAAGAAATGGACTATCTAACAAAAGTTTTTAAAAATACTTTGTGTAATTACATTCTTTCAGTACAAACATATATAAACCCGTTATATATGTCACATAAAAATACAGATATTTTATAAAACAATATTTTAATAATTATTTCGTGTTCCATATTCTGGTCATACCACAGCCTGGCTGTAATTATATTATATAAGCCCGTTATATATGTCATATATAAACCCGTTATATATGTCACATAAAAATACAGATATTTTATAAAACAATATTTTAATAATTATTTCAAGTTCCATATTCTGGTCATACCACAGCCTGGCTGTAATTATATTTTGTCAGTTTTAATGCAATTTATATAAATTCAACTAATACGATTAACATATTATTATTAACTATTGTCAGTTGTTTTATATGAAAATTACAAAATTACCACTTTATATTCTGTCTAAAGAGTACTGAATAGTTATTTCTCTGTGATGTGTCCACGTTTTTATTTGATTCTGTTAAAGCAAAATGCTGTCATTGTTCTATGTATTATGAACTAAATTCAATTTAGTCATAATTTGGCTGCGAATGAGACATTTCCTTTATATAATTATTTTAAATAAAAAAGTAATTCTCATTATTTAGATAAAGGTAGGTAGGTCTGTACATGATATACCTTTGCCAATAATCTATATCATCATCATCTGCCTAGCCTTTTCCCAACTTTGTTGGGGTCGGCATCCAGTCTAACCGGATGCAGCTGAATACCAGTATTATACATGGAGCGACTGCCTACATCACTGACCTCCACAACCCAGTTACTGGGAAATAATAATCTCATCTAATCTTATCGAACTATAAAATAACACACACTCTTTATAACATCTAGTAATAATCCAAGCTTTCATAATCACTACTAGCAATATTTTGATCGGTTTGGCGATACGTGTAGTCCATATCGCACGTTCTAGCTCCTAAATACTATTATAGTCACTTGTGCATTACCGTAATTATATTATGAATGAACAAATTACCCCTTAATAAGAAACGATAAGTTTGGTCATTATATTCATTGATTAATATCAATTAATATAAGGACCAAGCTTATCGTTTCTCGTATCGTTTTTTTTTTTATCATACTTTTTATAGGTTATATAAAAACATGACATGTGACACGTGCCATTTTATAGTGTTTAATAAAATTGAAGATGAGAATTATAGTGGATTGATTACATAGTATCATTAATCATACGTATTTTTTTATTAAGTCTTAAGTAATTATTTCATAAACGGTTTTGAGCTTGTATAAAAACATGACAATGTAGGACTAAACCAAAGTTCACACAGGCGCCGTTTTCGCGTACTAGATTTGCAACGCACTGCTCAGCGCCGAGAGTTGAAAATCCATCAGTGTGCTTTTTTGACGCACTGGGATGCGCTCTGTTGGATTCTCAATGCTCGGCTCAACACCGAGAGTTGAAAATCGAGTGCGCAATAAAATCCCGCCGTGATATAATATTGTATGCTGCGTTCGGTCAACATGATTTTAGTCGAAAAAAACCTACCTACTACTACTACAATAGACAGATTATTAGACTGGCAAACGAGTTAGCACAATATGTAATCAAACAGAGTTTTTGGCTACAATGACGTCTTAAGCACGCAAATTTAGTCAATTGTTAGTGTACTACTCTCATATTATCATGAGGCCCTGATAACATCACTAAGTTATCACAAAAAGGTACAATGGCTTTAAAATTATTAGGTTCTGACAGCATCATACAAACAAAACAAAACGTATTGTATTTCGACAATTAAACCAAACCATCTGATTGTACAAGAAACCTATTTTTTGTTACTGCTATTACGATACATATTTATTCAAGTTATTTACAAGTGCAAACTTAAAACCTGTTACATTACCTTGTATTCACAAGATCGCATGTAATGTAATTTCACAATAAAGTGTCAATACCCAGAAGTAAATGCTTCATTGTTATAAGTATTCAAAAGTACCTAGTCATGTACAAAATCATATCCTTTCGTTAACTAAACTATTTGCACTTATTACTATCAATTCTACATGGTGGTAGCCCAATTTGACTCGTCCTAAACGGCCACATTCCTAATATGTATGTAGTTTGTGGACACATTAATAAATTATGTCCTACGACACATCACGGCAAATATTCACGGTTTTTGCGTCAGCCCTAACTCCGTAATAAGTTACGAGATTTGAATAATCAAACAAATACCTAACCGATGTCACTGTTTTACAATTTAAAATATCTTAATAAATAACTTACATTAATATTCGTATAAATAATACACCATATCTTAAGGCACTATCGATAGAATCTTCGAGTCTTCATTAGTTTTTGTTTCACATAGCACTTTTTCACGTTTACCTCCAAATTTAAGTAGAATTATCTCACTGGTAACTTAAATTGTATGTTGTTTTGGTGTTCCACTTTTCGATTTTAGTCGTCCGGGAAATGGAATCCCATATCAACTTGTGGTGGAGGTGGTGTTTTCGCAGGCGCTTTAATTTCGCCAAATCTCGGGTTAATAAGTAAACTTATACTGTCTTCATCCAACACTTCGTTTTCGGAAGCTTTCCGAGTTTCATAGTTCGTGGGACCCTCAAAAGCGATCGAGGAAAGGTCGTCAGGGTTGGCGAAGTACAACTTCCTCGGCTGCACGAAGTTTACTAGGCACAGCAACACGATCACAAACTTTGTTCCGCACATTTTCGACACGACCTTGCTTAGCGACGCGGAGTAAACAAATGTCCAGCAACAGGTTGTAAGCGTGTGTTTTAAACGTCGTCGTCGCGTTTTATGATTCGCACGTGAATGAAAACTGTGAGTTATTCTGCAATATATATAGTAGTTTGTATCCCTGCGAACTTTCCTGTTAGTACCTACTTTCGTTCAACTAAGTGAATCATACAGGTGCTATGGTGTTTTGTCTTGCCTTATTTGCTAAATAAACGATAAGCATTCATAAGGAAAAAACACGATGCACCAATAGGACTTACATACTAAATAAATACTTTATATTATATACATTATAATTATACTTAGGCACGCTGTCCGGTTGCTCGTGCAGCAGAGATGAATAAAAATTTGTTTAATTTAATTAATATTACTAACCCTTGGTCGACAACTTATTGTTGTACTAATCATTGGACCAATGTTGTGAAATTAAATAAATAAATGATTATTATTAAAACTGCTGCAGAAAATTCTAAATGAATAACTTTTCGACCATTTACTTTCAATCTTACCCAAAATAAAACCATTAAAGATTTCTCTAATCAATCATGGCTGCATAATACCTGTTTTAGGTAATATTATTTTGACGTTTTTTTAAATAAAAGTAATTAAAATAACATCACACTACGTCCTATTTACATAATTTATAAAAGTTAACCAACTTAAATTAAAAAACTTAAATTATAAAAAAAAAACTTGAAATCATATTTTACTTTTACTGACTATGGCCATTATTTTCGAAATAAATTACTCTATATCAAAATAATTTATGTAGCTTTATTACTTTATCATAAGCAATTCTTATAAAGAAACCTGTATTATTTTATCAAATTGCAGAATATTCGCATCTCGGTGAAGCCCCGCGAACCGGTATGGCTATGGAGTACCTAGCCCTAACGGCACCCACGTACTTATTATACAAGTACTTGCAATAGTAACAAACTTTTTAGAACTGGCTTGAATACAAACTTTTTGTTAAAGATTTTATAATCGATAAATATTATTGATACTAACGACACAACAACAGAACTGAGAAACTGTACCTACAAATTCTCGAACAGAAGAATTTCTAGGTACAGACAGACGCCAGCACATCAAGCTACCCGAAACTGTTAAATTTTCCCAATCAACCTTGAACCTAATGCTTTAACGATAAAGTTGAAATTCTATCAAAAAACATTGACAGATTGTAGTAGCTTGATTTGCTGGCGTCTGTACCTACAAATTCTTCTGTTAGGCTTCATAAAAACTTAATCCGGATTTAAAGTCTTGAGTTTTTGCTAGTAATTTGCAAGTGTAATTTTACGGATGTTATTATACTCAAGTGACAAAACTTGAGTGTTCATTATTGCATTTTAAGTGCAATGACATTGTGCTTATTGATACGGATCAATAAGCTCAATCATAAAAGGGACGTTTTTTGTGATCCTATATTTTAAACGTTCGACCATACTTTGACATTTTAAAACAATTTATCATCGAATAACGAACCTTCAATCTAAGTAGTGCAACCGTATCTAAAACATAAACATTGGTTTATATAAAGATATAAGTAGATCATACTTTAGGTAATTTAGGGCTGATTTTTCAATCATCTGATAACTTTATTCGAGGAATAATTTTGAAATACTGACAATTATTTTATACAAAAACTGTCAAACGTCAATTTTATTTCTCGAATAAAAGTTATCTGGCGATGGAAAAATCAGCCCTTAAAGAGAAAGAATAAAAAAAAATATAATATCATGCGTCGGTTGAGACTGGTCATCTCTTAACTGCCAGTGCTTATTTTTAATCTTATATTTAGAATTATTTCTGTGGTGTTAAGGTAAAAGGGGATAAGTCATTAATTTTGAAAAACGAGTTAGTTTTAAAATTCGATACATATTGAATGTTTAGTATCGAATTTTAAAACTAACTCGTTTTTCAAAATTAATGACTCATCCCCTTTTACCTTAACACCACAGATTTCTTCATTTGTTTTTTACATTGTTCTCACATATAGAAGCAACAAAAATAATGTACCCACGATTTTGTAATAATTATCTTGATTTAAAAGAGTGTCCTTGGAGTTTCTTGCCCGTTCTTCTCCATAGAAATCTACGTTTTGGAATGGGCAACTAGCTTCAACTTTCTGACTGACTGATCGACTGCTTAATTTTGACAATTCAAAAGTGCCTGTAAATGGATTAATTGAAATAAATGCTTTGAGTTTGAGCCTGTTATTACCGGAGGGTTGGGTGGGCAGAGATGTACCTATAGTACAACCACATTTAATACCAAAAGAATAAAACAAATAATTCTGCCTGTCCTGTCCTGGACATGTAATATGTGTTATGACTAAAGTTTCATAATTATACCTCTTATGATAATAATTATAATATGGGCATATAGGTACTGAGCTTGGAAATGCGTAGGTAGTGGATGAGTCAATATCAAAACAACAATAATATTTGATATTTTAATTAGAGGAGAATCCAATACCAATACTGATATAATAATAAAACAGGGATTCTCCTGGTTTCTATAGCCGATCGATTACTGTTGGTTATATTATTATGTACTCAGTAATTATGCTAAGTACTTTTAGCTGTAATAGTATATCTAATATTATAGAAGTGTACCTCATACTCTAGTCAAGTCCCTGTACTCACCGTAGGACCGTTCGACCTTAAGAGTAGGTACTTGAAAGAGCCGGCTCGAAGTACCGTGTCACCTTTTTTATGTAAGTATTTGGTAGTCATTTCGAAAGTAAAATTGACATACGAATAATGTATGTAGTTACCAATCTTTTAGATATTTATTTATAAATATATATATTATTGAACACCAGACAAAAAACAAACAAAAAATACAATTATCACTACAAAACATATTATGTATAATGGGCGGCCCTATCGCTTTCTGCGATCTCTTCCAGACAACCTTGGAATGGACGTGATCCCTTACCTTTATTTAACCCAAAATAACTTCTAAGCTCGTAAAGTTCAATATTGATGAATATCCGTGATACTGTTTCTGACATCGACATTTGAAAAGGGTTTCAACGGTTCTTCAATAGCGATATTTGACATTTACCTTTGATTGAAAATAATTTGTTCGGATGTGCGTTTATGTCTTTTATTCATTTATTTATGTAGTCATATATAGATTTTTTTGTTGTTGTGGTATTGTGCTGTTTTTGACCTCAATCTTGCCTGATGGAAACCGATGGATGAGGCCTACAATGTAACGAACGTGCCCAGAAGATATCTATTAACTCTTGCTTTGAAAGCTGACGGTTTATTTATTATGTGTCTATGTTCCCTTCAAACACAGACGCTGGCAAAGAGTCTACACTTTGGCATTGCGCATAATTTATACAAGGAAAGTAAGATGTTAATTTTTTTTTTTTTTTTGCAAAGTCAGGACTAAGTTGGCTAGACTGTGCTTTATGGTTCTAAAGTATTACTGTCTATTAATATTGTATCGTTACAAAGTTACAGGTACAGCATGAAACATAACGGTGACTTACATTGAGTTACATTTGAGAATTTGGCTGTGAAGCTACGGTTTCCTGTCCGGCTGCAATTTACCGGTGAATGACGTTGCTGAAACGTTATTCATGAAAGTAAGTTGGTGTGTTTTCTTAGAAAGCCTTTTTTGACACCATAAAGCCAAAACCCGCTGCCATAATTACATGACAGCCGTCGCTGCGGCCGTTATGTGGCGGTAACCGCTTTTCAAGGAAGCCGCAGATTAAGATGATTACCACTTTTTGGTTCACCTCTATCTTTCTGAAGATAAAATTTAGTTTTTGTCTCGTAGGCATCCAGCACAACCATAGTACCTACTTTCCTTCAACCAAATATTGGTTCAGATCCAAACAATTTCAATAATGAAATACTAAAATATATGAATAAACTTTTTCTTTCCTTTAAAAACATTATACTTTTGAGAAAGGGGCTTTTCTTCATTCAAATTAGAATTTATGACGTAGTTTTGATTTGTGTACCTATTACCTGTTAATTATTAATTTCCCGTACGCAAAATACGCGCATTGTCGTGGAGTTGCGGACACCAGCCCGTTTTACCTATTACCTGTTAATTACAGGATGTCTGGTCGAAAGCTTAACAATTAGTCACAAATGGGTGCCGCATCACCTACGCCATTAATTGACTTAGAACCGTTAGATCGTTTATTGTGAAGAATAGTTATCCTGTATTATGAGTAATTCATCATAATTGCGTAAAACAGTAATCACACTCCTAAGGATTTTGTAGAAAATTCTTAATCCATTATCCATTCTTCATAATACATGTTTTAATAATTCGTCTGCTCGACAATGAAAATATCGAAAAGAATGTCATTGAATTTCAAAATTCTTTCGATATATTTTTTTATAATATTTTAGTATTAAAGACAGAAGAACATATAATTTATTTATTTATATGTACTTTATTGTACACTAGAAAATACATAACAAAAAATAGGATTAGTAATACAAATCATACAATGGGCGGCCTTATCACTGAATATATTAAAAACTAGCTGCGCCCCGAGGTTACACCCGCATAAGTGTCGATCCCGTGGGAACATCGGGATAAAAAGTCCTGTGTGTTTATCCTGGTTATAAACGATCTGTATGCCAAATTTCATCCAAATCCGTTCAGTAGTTTTTGCGTGAATGGGTTACAAAGATTCATCCATCCATCGATCGATCTATCCATCCATACAAACTTTCAAGTTTATAATATTAGTAGGATAGGATAGTAGGATAGGAAGTAGGATAAAAGAACAAATAAAAGAAACAACGAACATTATATAAGAAGAACATTAACGTTACCAATACATTTTATATAATTATACCTACCTAATTGTTGTGATTTTTTGCACTCGCTCGGCATGATGTTGCGATTCATGTCAAGCCTCTTGAGTAAATGTGTTGGCAACAATATGGCTAATCACGGTGATTTTATTAAGCTTATAACAACATTCGAGTTTGATACAACGCCCCAAAAGGGATTAGTGCCTTAAAAAAAAATCTCGAAGAAAAATACAAATTGTTTTAAAAAATCCAAATCCTAACATGTATCCAAAAATAACAATCGTTCATGTGTTTGTTATGTTAAATTTCCTTCGTCATTGTAAGTACTTATTAAAGATTTAAATAAATGCAAAAGTACTCTATTGTTATCTGTCGAGGCTTGTAAATAGCTTGTCGTGAATTACCTTATCTTTACTTCTGTATTGTTGCTGCTGTAAGCCACCCAATCACCACAAATTAAAATAAATCGTAGTTCTAAGCCCCAATAGTCACAACAGTAATCAGTCTTACAATTAATACCACTTTAATCTCTCGGGTCATTAACTTATGCCGTGTAAATAAACCTGATTCCACTTGAAAAAGGGGACAAAAAAAATAAAAGACCAAACCTGCATGTTTTGGAACGCATGCTTTTTCTACTCAAAATTTAATGGCGGCAACGATTCCAAATTGAACTTAATGAAATAACATTTTCTATGTAGATTTCTCGTAGAACGCAGACGAGATCGTTTTTCTTGATGTTTTGGCAAATCAATGTCTAATAAATTATGTTTATTTGTATAAAAAAATAAACAAGTTATCGTGATGTAACGACTGGGGATGCCACTGGAATTTCGATGAGGAAATGTCAGTGTAAAACTATTTCTGTCTTACTAGAATAAACTTGTAAGTCTCCAAACGTTTGTAATTAAATCTTAATTGGGGTTTATTTACAAACGATGATTAAAGTTAAGCGACGTTTGAACATCAAAAATATATGGTCAAACCATCGCTAATCACTACTTAACTTTAAGCAAAGTTTATGAATAAAGGGTTTGTGTTTTGTAAAAAAAAATATTTTACGACCATTTCGAATTGAACCAAGTTCGAAATGGTCGTAAAATATTTTTTTTATACTAAAAGATCATTTAAATCAGAGGCCATACACAGTTCGTTTTAAAGAATTGGTGTTTCTATGCGACATTGAACTTTTTGTCTGTCGACCTTGAGTGATTTACATAATTTTAATCTCAGTTTTTAACTGTACCTATAAGTGTCTTGATTTATTTTATTTTTCTTTATGTTTTGATTGTTTTTTTTATTGTATTTCTTTATTTTCTTTTACTAGACATATTCTTTTTTTTTCACACATAATAAATGTACATACAAGTTAGATTTTTTCTTTCGAGGTCAACTACCGTTTAAATCTGCTCTGAGTGGACTGTCTCTTTTTTCTGTTTAATTCTCTCGGTGAAACCAGACTAGGTGGGCAGAAAGATTTTCAATGGCTTAAAAGAATACTTATATTGTTATTTACAAGTTCCCACTACCTCTCTCAGAGAAGAGCCTGTATCCCAGCTGCGGGAACATTATAAGCTGATAATGTTTATGTTACCAGGAAAGCTGGTGAAATCCGGAATTGTATCACCAATCAAACCTGTCTTTCATATTTCTAGAAATAAAAACACATGTTTACACGGATATGCGATAATAAGTCATAACTGAAATGTCATAAATGTATTAATTAGTATTTTACTACGAAGTCATGACCACGTTGATGACTGATTAAATGTCTAATGTCGTGACAGATCGGCCCGCGCCGGCGCCGTGGCCCGGACATTAAAAGATCAAGTAAAAAAATGTGACTCTTAATTGATATTTATGTACCTAAGTACTGTCAACAACAGGTATACTTTTTGCCACGACTGACTGCCATGGTGAAAGAAACATTGTAAAGAAACCAGCCGATATTTTCTGAACAAATTCACCGTGAAAACTTAGGTGAAGTGAGCTCGCAGTGAACTGTCATAGTCATTAGTGTCATCAGGTGGAGTGACAGCTCACTTCACCTAAGTTTTCACGGTGAGATTTTTATTTATCTTATTATTTTTGTACACACAGTAGGTAATATTGATACAGTTACAACATAATAATTCAATTTATATTTTTTAATAATATATATCTTGAATAAATCTTTCAATAAATTCAGATATAATTAATTTCTTTAATAAATAGTATTGAGTACAAAGGTATTGCTTATTTATTTTTCTGTATTTAAATATTGATATCAACCAGACCAATGATACTGCAGTTTTATCATCTATACACAAACCTCAGAAATAGGTATGTATATCATAATATAGTACAAGTCTGTAAACGACATATTATTTGATATAGGACACTTGTTACCCTTTTCACTTTGTTTTTTGCAATAAAATTGCGTTCAATAAATTGTTGACCTTCATTAGTTTTTTAACAGGAAACTTGAAAGTATCGCGACACAGATCTTAATTTTCTGTTTTATTTTTCGTATAGTTCGTTAGTAATTTTAACTGAGTCTAATTTATTCACTATCTAGACATTTTGAAAATTAAAAGATGTGTGTTTTGTTTTTAACAATGTTTTTTTAGACGGCTTGGTTAGCGCAGTATATAAGCATAAACGTATTCACGATGCAGAAGCCAAATGTAGGACAAAGATTTTATTAAGAAAAACAAGAATTAGGTACTTATTTAAAATTATAGTCTCCCATACTGGATAAATTTTTAACCAGTGCGCAAACTGTAACCATGAATTCAGCACATGATTCTGAACAGCCCAGCATTGAAATTTTTCGTCGATTATGAAAAAAAATAGCTCTGCCATACATTTCGACCGCGAAGGTATTGCACCAATAGAGTCCAGAGCCCTAGAGTACTAGGGCTCTAGAATCATGTGCTGAATTCATGGTTACAGTTTGCACACTGATTAAAAATAAATGTAGGTATCCTGTATACTTTCATTAATAAACTACATATGCTAAAATATTTCACAGGAAAAGTGCTCTTGGGTGGTTTCAATTTATGCTAATAGCCCCCTTGCTCATTTTTGGAATAATGCCAAAATGACCGCAGATTCTCTGAACTAAACTATGAAACTACCCTATTATGACACTAACATTGCCTGTTTTCTATAAAGTTAGAAGTTCCTAACGAGTGTTTGATTACATAAAGATTAATTACCCACTTTGGTAAAATAATTCGAGATTCTTGTTTGTGCAGAGAAATAATACCTGGTTTTAGTTATTCATTGCATTCGTGTTTGACTTTTATAGTGTAAGTTTTGTAAAATAATGCATTTGCAAAATATTCCGTTTGGATATACTTATACATACACATAACTACATAAAAATATTTTTGAATAAAAATATCGTCTCCCACTAAAGTTCGCTTTAATACGGCCTTTTCTACGTCATTATTAAAATAACAATTGATGTGGGCCACCCAATGAACCGTGTCGAGTGACAAGTAATAAAAAGTCTATAAATAATCCATCAATATTAAAATTCATTGACGTTTTGACGAAAGTTTCCAACCATCTTTCAAGTCAGCATAAAAGCGTCTAAGGATTTGACACTTCCTATTATAAATGTTAGCATGAAATTAATGACGAAAACGTAGGGCTGGTTCAATTTTCGTAACGGTAAAGTGTGGTCTTGAGTACCTCTGAAACTGTCTGTGTATATGAGTATTGTTCATCTAATAAATTGGTATGTGTCCCTTCTTCCTCCCTTGTTACCGCAAACCATTATCCTTTAATTCCCATGGGTGGAGGCTGATGAGAATCGGGAAGGTTAAGGTTTAGAGTAAGGTCGATAGGATATTGTGACCCTTATCAACTGAAATTGATTGAGACGACTTTGTCTTTGATTTGTTTCAGTGTTTGGTATTTAATCCTAATCCTAACTTAATATTAGAAATGCGAAAGTAAGTTTCTTTGTCACGCTTTCACACTATAACGGATTTGGGTGAAATTTGGCACATGGCCTGGATAAGGATATAGGCTTCTTTTCATCCTGGATCGCAGACGAAATCGCGGGCAGCAGCTAGTATAACATTATAATCTTGACTTAATTATTCTCATCTTTAACAATAGATAAAAAGCTAATCATACAAAATTAAATTGTGTATTACTTAGGTATCCAAGATACTAGTAGGTATCTATTTACACAGTAGATACAGGATAAATAAACACGATAAAAAATATTACAATGTGATACAAAAAATTAAGAAAATGTTTAGTTTGTAATAATATACTTGTAGCATACATACATACTGTAGTAACGAACATAATAGAGTCAACAAAAAAAAAGTGTATTCTGATCGTCTTTTTACGTGGTATGACGTCCTTTAGAACCGTTAAAGTGTTACATCCTGCCTCAGACCATCTCAATGACGATAATCTTTTAACATACTGCGCACGAAGACTGATTCATAACTCGTATATGTATTTTTAACATCCACACGCCTTTGCTACACGTCAGTACCGTAATCTTAATCAAATCCATAAGTTTTCCTCAATATAATGTTGTAATATTATCTTCCATGTCCTCTCGTTCCGCTAATGCACGTCAATCCGTCGATTTAGGAGGAAATTATTGTCTTGTTAAGTGATCGGATGTCACAATCTTCATTAGGATGCGTCAGTCTGACGACAGTATTGAATTAAGGACAGCTGGATGTAACAGCATTACTGAATTACCATACACTATTGAATTATCATACGCTTTTGAATTATTAAACCTGTGTCCCAGTCACTGAGATAAAAAATCTGACAGCCAAATATGACCCAAGAAGGATTTTTGTGTGAAATTTGTTATGAGACCGGGCTTTATGACTACACTTTTGTGCACAGTCACAGCCTTCTCTATTGTCTTACAATAGAGAAGGCTGTGGCACCGTTCCAATTAACGGAAGGTTTATTTTTTATTAAAACGTTGCCCCGGACTAGGAATTACTTTGAAAGCTGATAGATGAGATAGATATCTCATCTATCAGCTTTCAAAGTGATTGCCACTACTTGTCTATTACGCCCTCTGATTTTGGCCACAATTCGATCAAAACCCGTCTTCTTCATCCGGCATAACCTGTGGGGTAATTGCGTAACAGACTATCAGTAGCAATACGTTTCATTTTGACAGTTCAATAACATTCATTGCGTTATTTACGTTGCTGAATAGACAAATTTTTCGAACATATGAAGCAATGGAGTTGCACAATATACTTCAATATGATTGAGATTGAGACTGATAGTGTGTTACGCAATTAGGATGCTGCTCATTTACACTTACAAATATCTAGTAGTAAGTACCTACTTGTGACCATTATGATAATCCTTTGAACGGTTGCACAACACTTAACAAAGTACTTACAATCCTGTGCAACACACCTGTTAATATTGCGAAATGTGTGAGGCTGTGGCCAAGGTTATATAGCCTATTTCGATTTATAATACATTTATTATATACCTACATATTTTATAAAATCACGGGTTATTAAAACGATCAAAATTTAACGGTGTATGTTAAAAGGTTACACGTGCAGTCACGGCTGGAGGTAAAAAGTAGGATGTAAGTTGATTACACAAGTGTTTCGATATAATCTGAGCTGTAAATACGTAAGACCCTCGTTTTCTATGTCAACACACTCTTCCACCATCACTTTCGTTCAAGAATTCTAATTATATACAAAATTATTATTTAGAAATATTTGTGTGACGTTATACTGACACTTTCTACCGATCTAAATCTTTTATGAATGACGTGTTACGTTCAAAGTTTAAACTGTCGTACGTCGTACCTGACGTCTCTCTGCGTCACCAAGTCGTCACAGTTTTCTGGTCGCTTTCATAACTTGACGTAAACCACAAAACAAATGAAAGGTGACTAACTCGTCCAGAAGACGCCTTCACAGCCTGTTTACCTAGTGAGGCCAAGTCTGCTAAAGTTACCTACCTATTTGTGTTGGATTGGTCGATCATTGACACCGTAATTGTAGATTTCCTTATTTTTCGTAATGTCCTAATTGAAAGGTGTCATTAGGATTTTCCGAAGGTGAGCCATGAGGCTCCACTCGAAAAAAATCGTATAGGTAGCTGTACAAAAATCTTTTGGCGCGTGGCCAAAATTGGAACTAACGCTTCCATCTTGTTTTTTTAATACATTTGACCTGTTGACCAACAGCGCGTCTTGTTAACGGCATTCGAGCGCCAAAAGATCCTTGCAGCTGTGTATTTTGTAATCACGTAATTAATGACAAGTCGTAATCTCCTATTATTTTGACATTCATTTTGATCACTGACACGCTGTTAGAAATTTAGGTGATTACAAACTTAAAGCACATTGATTATGGCATTGCCTACGTATGGATATCATAATGATCAAGCGTTGTAAATAACAGACTTGGCCCCCTAATCAAACGACCCGTTGAACTTTGAGTTGATGAGTACAGACACCAGCACATCATGCCACCTGAAACTGTCAAATTTTCCCAATCAACATTGAACCTAATGCTTTAGCGATAAAGTTGAAAAACTATTAAATAAATTTGACAGATTGTAGTAGCTTGATGTGCTGGCGTCTGTACAATAGTAAATAAAATAAAACATGGATTACGTAACTTAAAAAGCAGATTCAAATGTCGTTAGACGAAAAGGTCGTAAAGACTGACTTCAAAATGAATAATTATGGTAATAATAACAATTTTCATTCAATGTAAGCCACTTTACATTTTTGATTTTGTTTAAGAATATTAAGACTCGAGGAGATTTAAAACGAAATAAAATATTAATGTTGATTTTATTAAATATTCATTTTTGACGTCCCAAAAAAAAAAAAAAGAATTAAGTGGTGAAGATAATAATAATCAGCGCTCTTGCAATTTTCGTTCGAGCCAATCTTCAAGCGTACGGAATGATTACTAATTAAGGATGATTAATTTTTAAGAATGCCTGTTTTTGGAAACTTTTGTAAGTACTTATTGTGATTAAAACTTAGTCCTAACTTGTGGTATACAATGTAACACTTACGTTGGAAATAAATTATATTCTATTCAATTAACTAATCACTAAATTCTTAAAAACAAAAAACAAAATTGTTTTTGATAATAAGGAAAATAAATTCAAAATAATATTTTTAAAAGTGTTAGATTTATACCTACTAGCAATAATTGGAACGAGGCCAAACAAAAGAATCGGGAAAAGCTGGCTGGTTGTTGATAAACCTGAAATGGCAGCCAAGAAATTCTCAAGGCTGCACACGATCTCGCCGATAACCGAACAAATCTTCAAGGCTGCACACGACCTCGCCAATAACCGAACTTAGTTAGATAGCAAAACTTTATATTACAGTCCGGCCATTGAGAGAATGCGTCCCTGACACCTAACATTTCGACAATTCTAGTAGCTAATAAAGAACATATTCGCAAAACACGTAACTATTCGTTTTTATGAAACTGGCAGGTGTCAAAAAAAGTGTCCAAGGCAAAAGAAAGGAGGAAATAAATAAAACAAAAACTGCTCGCATACCGGAAAAACAAATGACAATATGACTGTTATAAATATTTTACAAATTCTTCTACCTAGTCTAAATATTCCACTTTGTGCCTACATAACGATATTTATTAGTACCGGTTTAAAAAAAAAATCGTCTAAGCAACCATAATCAGGATTTTAAATTATTCAAATGTATGGATGATGTAGAAACGAGTTTGATAACATTGCGGAGCTTAGAAAGGTTATGATCGACAGTGACCCAAAGAGCGAAAAAAATATATAATAATCGTGGTAAGGTCGTCGTAATTGAAAAAAATTCAAAATAAAAAACATCTTGATATTTCAACTAAAATGCAATACATAGACACGTTTTGAGATGAAAAAACTAAAGTTATTTTTACCTAAATGCATACTTAAACATTTCGTAAGAGATTTTTTGGGTAAATACTTTTCCAAGTTTCCAAATTTCGCATGTTTTGAAACATGAAAAAAAAATTGTCTAAAACATCGTGACTAACGATCGATGGTCATCGTGACTAACGACCGATGGACATCATGCATGCCAAACTACTCAAAAAAAGAATATTTAAATAACCTAATAGTCTATCTAGTTTTCTCTTAAATTATGTTTATAACATAATAAGCAAAAAGACACATCAAATAATGCAAATTTCTTTCTACTGTCTTATGTTTTAAAGGTCATTCAATGACGATCTTTTACGAATTCAAAAACAGAAACCTTAATTTTAAATCCAAAATAATTCTAACTTCCAGCCAGAAGCAAATTATTCGAGTCAATTTACATGGATTTGCATAACCTTGTTGAATTATTATGAAATAACAAACATTTCAAAATCATGAGATATTACTTTGCAGAAATCAGGACCATAACCAATACAGTGGGTTTCATGAACCCACTCATTGTTCAATTAATTTCAGATTGAGTTTTACTGGCCGAAGTTTCCATAGTAGCCTTGAGCAGCTCTAAAGGTAAGGGCAATGACCTAAGATTATTTGATACTCCTCTAAAGGCAACGATAACTGGGACATGCCTCGCTGGAACCTTTAACATTTACGACAAATAGGTACCAGTCACATTCAAAATATGTTCGCCTCCTTTTTTTTTTTGGATCGGAAATCATCGAAAGACCCCTCCCGCTCTGGGTGGAGCGGAAGGGACGAAGGGGGGGGGGGAAGGGGTGTTAGACTCTTACTGACTAAAACCCACCCGTGTTCCTTCCTTAGCCCTTTCTGTTCCAGGGCAGCGGTAACCCTTTCGGACGATCCCGCTACCCTGGCAGGCTTCGGCCCTATCGGGCCCCGTCATCTGCTGACATCTCTTTGAGGCGCGCGTGGAACAAAACGCGCCGTGTGGCACGGGCCTGGTCCTGATCGGGCGGTGAGCTACCCATTACTCTCTGCCCGCAGGCCCGTGCCTACGGTGGCCGGGAGTCGTTACGTGGCTCCCGACGCCCGGAGCGTCTCCCGCGGCCGCTGAGGCGTGAGGTCTCCCTCAGCCTATGTTGGCCTCCTTAGGGGTTATTTTTGTCTGCTTTTTGCGTGATAGAATCTGCTTTGCCGACTTAGCATTATAAATTGCGTCATCATTTCAATGCCACAGAATGACATTCAGCCATCTTCTTTACATGTAGACCTAATTAAAAATGTGACAGCGATAACCCCGAAAATTTAATTTGAAAAAAAAAAAGATATGATGCAAAAAAAAAACTGTCATTGCCAAAATGCAGGTCTTCCGGCTAAATAATAACAGCTGCACGGCTCGATCTTCCAGGTTAACCAACACTTGCCGAGGGCAGTCCGTGGATGGGTGACCCCTTCGTGCCTTAGAAAGAACGTTACGCTGTTGGTCCCGGCTGTCATTCGTAGATCTTTGAAATTCGTTACGGGTAGTCGGAAGTGCAAGTACCAGTAACTGGGTTGTGGAGGTCAGATAGGCAGTCGCTCCATGTAAAATATAGGTAACCTGCTGCATCAGGTTAGACTGGATGCCAACCTCAACATATTTGGGAAAAGACTACAGATATACATTTAAGAAATATCCATAAATAATATAAAATATATATTTATTTATTAGGAAACTCAACAGCTAAATAATATGTATTTAATATATAATAGGTGGATGTCAACTCGACATAGGTCAAATGTATATGCTATTTTTACATCTTTGTTTTCAAGTACCTAATTAAATATAGTTTTTCTATTAAATAGTCTGCTTAGTGCCACCGTAGCTTCAAAAGGACTGAAAAAATGTGTCCTCACTTGATACGAATATATAAAAGACTTAACTGTACATAACATACCAAGAAATAACTACGTACATACTGAGAACCGTGAATTATTTATAAGGGTTTTTCTGATCGTATACAATCTTCAGCCTACCAGATTTATAGTAAAATATTTGTTGGATATTACAATATCAAAGAAAAGTTATGTGAATCTAGGACAAAGTTCCCTTTGACCTGTCCTGTTTATCTAAATAAATTATAAGTATTCATGAATAGAGCACATTTCTTAAAGATAAAGGAGTTACTTAGGTGGGCGTCATATTTTGATATTTATTAATGACTTCTCTCATAAGTTACGACCTTACAGAGGTGCTAGTGGCTAAGTGAAAACAGCCGTACGGTTTGATTGATCAGGTTAAGCTAAGCTTGCCACGGTTGTTCCGTGGATGGGTGACCTTTACATACCAAGACCCCTCCATGCCTGGGAAAGCACGTTAAACCGTTGGTCTCGGCTGTCATTCGTGGATTTTGACAGTCGTTACGGGTACTACTGTCAAAATCCACGAATGACAGCCGAGACCAACGGTTCAACTTGCTTCCGCCAGAAGCCTGAAGCAATCTTACCAAGGGGTATCGGATTACCCAGTAACAGGGTCGTAGAGGTCAGATGGGCAGTCGTTTTATGTAAAATAGACGGATAGACTAGAAGCCGACCCCAACATAGTTGGAAAAAGGATTACGACCTTACAGTTACCATAGTGATCAGCGGGGTAAATGCGTACATACTATCAGTAGCAATCGCTTTCATTTTGACAGTTCAACAACATTCGTTGCGTTATTTACGTTTTTGAGCAGAGAAATTTTTCGGACATAATTATGAAGCAATGGATTAGCAACATATTTAAAAATTATTCAGATAGTGTAATCTACGATGCGGGCCCAGTGCGGGTTGATAGATGTCACATGTCTTCGATTCTAGAGCGTCACGGTTTCCTCACGACGTTTTTCTTCACCGTTTTGAGAGTAGTGGTGATGAAACTATTTACGTGAATTAAAGCGCCTGTCCGGGTTCGAACTCACGACCGGACGACGCCTCCCCCCCTCCCCCTCGACTCGTACGTCGAGGCCGTCACCACTGTGCCACCACTGCTTCTGCGGGTGAAGTTAGACTGATGCAAGTTACTAACTTAGCATATTCAGCAATCTGAACATGGTTAAACTAGTTTTTTCCTCTCCAAATAGACATGTGTCCAAGTACAGTCACGAGCAAAAGTATGTATACACTCGGCTTTACTCAAAAGCGATTTACTCCTTTATTTTTGAATGAAATTTTATGTTGTTACAAACATAGCATTTTCGAACGTATAGGTTTATGCAATGTGTCGTATTTCAACGTTGCATTCGTTATTTCACGAAAAAATCACAATTGAAACTTGCTAAGTGTTGACGGCACGGGCCTGGTCCTGATCGGGCGGTGAGCTACCCATTACTCTCTGCCCGCAGGCCCGTGCCTACGGTGGCCGGGAGTCGTTACGTGGCTCCCGACGCCCGGAGCGTCTCCCGCGGCCGCTGAGGCGTGAGGTCTCCCTCAGCCTATGTTGGCCTCCTTAGGGGTTATTTTTGTCTGCTTTTTGCGTGATAGAATCTGCTTTGCCGACTTAGCATTATAAATTGCGTCATCATTTCAATGCCACAGAATGACATTCAGCCATCTTCTTTACATGTAGACCTAATTAAAAATGTGACAGCGATAACCCCGAAAATTTAATTTGAAAAAAAAAAAGATATGATGCAAAAAAAAAACTGTCATTGCCAAAATGCAGGTCTTCCGGCTAAATAATAACAGCTGCACGGCTCGATCTTCCAGGTTAACCAACACTTGCCGAGGGCAGTCCGTGGATGGGTGACCCCTTCGTGCCTTAGAAAGAACGTTACGCTGTTGGTCCCGGCTGTCATTCGTAGATCTTTGAAATTCGTTACGGGTAGTCGGAAGTGCAAGTACCAGTAACTGGGTTGTGGAGGTCAGATAGGCAGTCGCTCCATGTAAAATATAGGTAACCTGCTGCATCAGGTTAGACTGGATGCCAACCTCAACATATTTGGGAAAAGACTACAGATATACATATATGAAAGAAATATCCATAAATAATATAAAATATATATTTATTTATTAGGAAACTCAACAGCTAAATAATATGTATTTAATATATAATAGGTGGATGTCAACTCGACATAGGTCAAATGTATATGCTATTTTTACATCTTTGTTTTCAAGTACCTAATTAAATATAGTTTTTCTATTAAATAGTCTGCTTAGTGCCACCGTAGCTTCAAAAGGACTGAAAAAATGTGTCCTCACTTGATACGAATATATAAAAGACTTAACTGTACATAACATACCAAGAAATAACTACGTACATACTGAGAACCGTGAATTATTTATAAGGGTTTTTCTGATCGTATACAATCTTCAGCCTACCAGATTTATAGTAAAATATTTGTTGGATATTACAATATCAAAGAAAAGTTATGTGAATCTAGGACAAAGTTCCCTTTGACCTGTCCTGTTTATCTAAATAAATTATAAGTATTCATGAATAGAGCACATTTCTTAAAGATAAAGGAGTTACTTAGGTGGGCGTCATATTTTGATATTTATTAATGACTTCTCTCATAAGTTACGACCTTACAGAGGTGCTAGTGGCTAAGTGAAAACAGCCGTACGGTTTGATTGATCAGGTTAAGCTAAGCTTGCCACGGTTGTTCCGTGGATGGGTGACCTTTACATACCAAGACCCCTCCATGCCTGGGAAAGCACGTTAAACCGTTGGTCTCGGCTGTCATTCGTGGATTTTGACAGTCGTTACGGGTACTACTGTCAAAATCCACGAATGACAGCCGAGACCAACGGTTCAACTTGCTTCCGCCAGAAGCCTGAAGCAATCTTACCAAGGGGTATCGGATTACCCAGTAACAGGGTCGTAGAGGTCAGATGGGCAGTCGTTTTATGTAAAATAGACGGATAGACTAGAAGCCGACCCCAACATAGTTGGAAAAAGGATTACGACCTTACAGTTACCATAGTGATCAGCGGGGTAAATGCGTACATACTATCAGTAGCAATCGCTTTCATTTTGACAGTTCAACAACATTCGTTGCGTTATTTACGTTT
This sequence comes from Apamea crenata, assembly GCA_949629185.1. Lineage (NCBI taxonomy): Eukaryota > Metazoa > Arthropoda > Insecta > Lepidoptera > Noctuidae > Apamea > Apamea crenata. Next base: position 14,800,826 of record OX451365.1, on the reverse strand, counting down.
TTGAGCAGAGAAATTTTTCGGACATAATTATGAAGCAATGGATTAGCAACATATTTAAAAATTATTCAGATAGTGTAATCTACGATGCGGGCCCAGTGCGGGTTGATAGATGTCACATGTCTTCGATTCTAGAGCGTCACGGTTTCCTCACGACGTTTTTCTTCACCGTTTTGAGAGTAGTGGTGATGAAACTATTTACGTGAATTAAAGCGCCTGTCCGGGTTCGAACTCACGACCGGACGACGCCTCCCCCCCTCCCCCTCGACTCGTACGTCGAGGCCGTCACCACTGTGCCACCACTGCTTCTGCGGGTGAAGTTAGACTGATGCAAGTTACTAACTTAGCATATTCAGCAATCTGAACATGGTTAAACTAGTTTTTTCCTCTCCAAATAGACATGTGTCCAAGTACAGTCACGAGCAAAAGTATGTATACACTCGGCTTTACTCAAAAGCGATTTACTCCTTTATTTTTGAATGAAATTTTATGTTGTTACAAACATAGCATTTTCGAACGTATAGGTTTATGCAATGTGTCGTATTTCAACGTTGCATTCGTTATTTCACGAAAAAATCACAATTGAAACTTGCTAAGTGTTGACATATTGGTGGTCGTGACTGTACACATATCTATCACTGACTCATGACATGTGTAAACCTAAAGGATAAGTACCTGTCGATCCTCACGCGTGAATAGACTATAAGGATTCCTTTTATCCTGGAAAGATGAAAAAAAGATGGCGGATAGTGACAAAAAGTTCAGATACACACCGGAAATCAAGGCAACCGAAATCAAGTCAATCAAATATAATATTCTAACAAATGGA